>CM047426.1:32005586-34408318 GCA_026168455.1 Theocolax elegans | reverse complement strand
CATACTATAAAAACTTTACGACGAGGAAAGATGCCGACGGATGCAGAGGAGAGCTTACACTTGTGAATTATTGCGTCGCGACGTCTCTCTTATATACCTTCCAATGTAATCTTAATAAACATGGAACAACGTGAATTTAAACCAGAATAAGTCTCGGTAGAGGAAAGATTTCAAAAAATTTCAGTGCACATTATTTCTAATGCAACGTACGGATAGCAATGCTCAAACGAATTGTCACCTTTTACAGTTTGTGTATATAATGTAGGTAATAACAAATGTTACTACAATTATTCTTGTATCCATTGATCGAACTGTATTTCTAAGAATAGAATAATGATTAATCGTTAAACAATTGGAGTAGAAAATTTGTAATTTGTATTATATAGTTTCAAAATTGTTCATAATCCGTTCTATATTGAGTTTGAAAAAGTTATAATTGTTTCTTCAACAATCACGTTTATAAGCTGTCGCTCTATTTTTGACGTAAATGTGTCGATAATTGTTTTAACAAAATTCTGTTAACGTGTTAAAAGTTAACCAAGTTTCACAGTGGAAAACAAGAAACTTTCAAGTGACAACTAAGAACGCATATTGCATAACCACTTACATCTCTTATTCACTTTGCCCTCCACATTAGTAAAAAGCAGCCAAAAATCCAATTCACTCGTTATCCTTGAAAAATCATAAAATTACTTTCGTACCTGCGTGAATAATAAAAATATTAATTTACCTAGACTCTTGGTGTACCTCCGTTAATAAATCCCTGGACAAATATTCCGCCATGCGACCTTGAAGACCATCCAACTGAAACTCATTCGCATCCAGCGAAGTTTTCGTTGGCCTTGCAGTTTCCGCGAGACGACGACGCTACTTAACTCAGGGTGCGATAAATTGCAGTTTGAAGAACAAAAAAAGAAAGAAAGTAGGGATGGAAAGGAAGGTAATAAAACCATGACGGCACGTACGCGCAAGTTTTCTTTCCCGTGGGGATGTTGTCGCGTCCGCGTGCGAAACGAAATAATTCATCGCTTGGAATATGTATATACATATAGGTATACGTATATGCACGGTAATAGAATGTTTCGTGGTTGACGTTATAGTATTTCGCTTAAGCTCATTTTTATCTCACATTTTCGGTTTCCCGAATTTTAGGTATCTATGGTTAAAGTTTCCGAGACTGCCAACATCGGAATCAGGAATTCTAAATGTCCAAAATATAGTGTTAATTTAAAACTGAAAGTTGGAGGTAACAAATTGCACATTAATTATACTTTTTACGTGAAGTGGTAGCACTTTACGAAATCATAATTTGTGAAAGTTTGCATCCGTCACGTGTCTGAGGTAGCATCCATATGTCTTTAACGGGACCCATTATGGACGTTTCGCCGGTCCACCGTCTGCAACCGGCCAGACGCGAAACGTTCATTTTGTGATGCGCTTACGGTAATTAGTCCTTTTCACTCTCTCCTTTCTCGCCCCCGCACCCTTTCACCCTTTCCCTATCCTACCTTTCACACTTGGAACGTTGGCCTGACGCGCTAGCGTGCCATTAAAGTACGTGAAACTATAGTAGTTATGCGAGCGGATGAAGGACGATAAGCGAACTTCCCTATGTTCATGCATGCAGAGATATATGTATTCGAACACACATATATATATATAATGAATAGTCATTGAATTCAGTTGGCCGATATGCCATAGCCATTAGTTACGTATACGTAAGTTAAGCTAGTTATACGCATTGTTAAGTTATTATCCGATGTTTATATCGAACACTTTAAGAACTGTTATACAATACACAAATTTAAGTAAATTATTTTGAATCAACGTTTTAATTTTAATGAATAAAAATGAATTCAAAAGTAAAACAATACTTGAAACTGTTGATTTAAAATATCTAAAATAATCTGTTGAATCTCATTTTTAGCAAACTCAAAACAGTAACAGTATTATCAAATCAACATGCTTTACAGGCTTATGATCGTGCGCGCGTTTATATCGGTATGGATTAATTTTATAATATTATCAGTAATCGATTAAAAAGTACGACAATAATAAAAATCATTTCCTCAGAAACAATTAGTAATTCAAAGGTTGTATGGTTTCTTACATTGCAGGGTGTCAAAGTCAATTTTTATTCTCCCTACCTTACCGACTCACTTGTTAATTGGCAATAAATCTGTAAATAAAACACCCTGCTGGAAATGGGAACTAAAAACTAGGAATTAAAAGTAGTCAGTTAATAGGTTAAATGAAACGCTTTTTCCCACTGCGTTCGTCCATTTAATAGATTGCCGTAACCTCCAAATATTTTCACTTCACGTTCTGGCCATACATGTACTTAAAGCTCCAAATTTTTAATCAAATTGGATCGTTTACTCGAATACTAATACTAATTTACTCCTAATTCTGCATTTAAACCAGTCATTTTAAAGTATCATTCAGATTTACAATATTTCCAATTTATTTTCCAAATCTATTTAAAGTGTCATTTAAATAGCTAAGAAATAGGTATTGTTTCGGTGTCCATATTATCAAATAATCCGATCTTTTATGGGTTGAAACAAGGACTTAAATGAACATATCGTAATGATTAGCTGCGTTTTGAATCTAAGAAATGGGCGAATTAAAGAGGAAAAAGCGTTTCATTTAACAGTGGTAACAAGCTAGCAGAAGTAGATATAAAATACGTTAATTTAGTTAATAACCTATTATTTGCCGATTTTTAATTTTCTGATTTCTAGCAGGGCACTAAATAGAATAATAATAAAAAAAGAAGCGTCTTCCTTTATCAATAATCCACTTGTACGCTAGATTTCAAACTGAAATATTATTGCGTTTTTGAGAAAAGTCTTAAAAATGTGACCTTATGATATTTTAGTCTGAAATTCAGCACATACTTAGTTAGATTATCGGTAAATAAAGGCGCTACCTGTCTTATTTTTCCACAGTGTTTTATTTTTTTTATTAATTAATTAGTATATTATTAAGTATGGGACACCCTTAATGATGAATTATTTAAATATATATATATATTTAAAATAAAATATTAAATTTAATATTTTAATTAGATGGAGTAATAATTGTATTTTATTCTGATATTTCAATGCTATATATATGTACTATATGTGACAGACAACATATACGTATAGTAGAATAAAAAAAATTTTATGCATAATGGATTGAAGATTTATCGTTGAGTATTCCTCATTGAAACTCTACTCTAAAATGCTCGAAAATAGAATTTCCAGAATATCGTTGGACAAAGAAGTGAAATAAAGTTTACAACCGCTAGTGGAAAGCTCTAGTCTCGGCATTTATCTCGTAGTCTGCACGTTTCAAGTGCACCGAATTGTCATCGCGTGTAATCTTGCTACGTTTTCCAAGACCGATTGAAAAGTTAAAGTGTCGATTTTAGAAGACTGCATCTCAGCTAAATGTTGAATTCAAGAACATCAAGATTTGTTCTCATATTTTTGACAATATCGTAAAATATTAATGATATTACTGTAAATATTAAAAAAAACATATATAAAACAAATACCCAAAGAGTAAAGTAAGAGAATAAAAATTACCCAAATGCCCCGGATAAAATGCTGACGTTCACTTGTTTTTATAATTTTTGCCCAGAATTTTATAGAAAAATTGAGAATCGTATTACAATGTTCATCATACCGAATAGTAATATTGCTCAGCACTTTGAGCACGTCTTTTGTTTCAGAATTTTTACCATGCCGAAACTGTAATTATTAATATTCCAATCCATTAGGTACTTTTTATAAAAACGTTTCTATGTGTATGTAAATTATAATTTATACTTTTTACTGCGGATGATGAAGATGCACTTAAATAAACTAGAAAAGGAATAGCGATAGATATGTGTCAATATTTTTTTTTCTTTTTAAGATGAGATACGTATATTATAATACTAATGTTTTGAAATATATATGTGAAAGAAGAATTTCTATATAAGTGTAAGAATGTCGGAAAAGGTATAAACGTAGTTAATCGTTGGCGAGAAAAATTTGGGAAATGAGGGAAAAAGCCACAATTAACCATCAAAATTTCATGTTTAGCATTTACACTCTATATATATATACATGCAAGTTCTTGAGGTATATATACACACGTGTATATATAGTATGAATGTATTTCATGGATATTGTCCTCTATTTAAATGTAAATAATTTTGCATTATGGAAAAACAGAAAATAATAGAAAGTATTCATTTAGAATAGTGTCCATGTGAATAATTGGTATGTATAGAATAATATAGTCAGACTTTAAAATATGTCCATTATTATTCTAACATTTTCAAGGTGTATATCTATTAATTTTATTAATGTATCGATATGAATTATTGATGTATCATAATAGCCATTGAAAATTAAGTTTCTTCATTATATTAAGCAAGTATAAACTTTTTAATTAAATTATATACATATAAATGAATACATTCATTAATTATTTATACTTTTGAACGAATTATTAATCAAGTATATGTGAAGTTTGCAGTGTTTTGATCAATGTACGGCATTGTAATTGTAATTCGTTAACTCAATTTCGAATCCTAGCAAACACATCGTAAATCTCCGTTCGTTATTAACATAGCAAATAATCGCACGAAATTTGGAATTAATTATAACATTTAATATACCCGTTTGAAAAATAAAACAACATAAATAAGGTAACTATATTTATTAAAAACCAAACTAATATAATGGTATTCAATTAAAAACCATAAGAGTATATATAGATTTAATAAAAACTTTTACACAACGATTCACTTGATAGCTAATTGAAAAGAGTTCGCAATAATAAAAGAAGGTAAGAAACAAAATGTTATAAATTATTCGAGTCGAGCTCAGAGAAATGCATCTTTTCAAGGTCTGGTGTATGTCGTTTACACGGGTGGGGAGGTCTGAAAAAGTAAGGGTGAAAAACAAGCGCGCGAGTACACGATGGTACGGGTTCGGATTGCGCAATGACCCTTCTTCGTTAGAGTGGCTGGGGGATACCGAGACTGCGTGGAGGAGCCGAGCGACGTCTGTACAAAGGTATACCCGTCGTTCAACAAAATTCGCCATTTGCCTTGGAATCTGACAAAGACAGAGTCAACGAGCTCCTGGGTAATTTATCGCTTTCACGTTTATATACGAGTGCATCCGTGCGGAAGCTCAAAAAGTAAAAGTATCGAATAGCATAGCTACACACGGAGTTTTACAAAAAATCTTACTTTGAGTTTGTTAATCATTTATTAATTAAATAATTTATTATTTTTTCATAGTTTTTATTAAATTTAAGCTGCATTTATGATTATCTCCAATCACATGATAATATGAAAAATATTTTTATTATACACAACGATAAGTGCAGCGTTTTCTATCTTCTTGATCAACTAATTATTTAATATTTACAATAACTTCTGTAAGATACAATATGGATTCTATTAAAATTAATATTTAAAATGGCAAGTACTTACTACATAAATAATGTAAAGATGTATAGAGTAGAGCAAATTTTTATCGCTCCGTACCTTTTATACGTATCTATAAAAATACCGCAACAATATTTGCAAGAATTAAAAACTATAGTTCCTTAACAAAAAAATGAGAAAATACAAAAAGAATACCACTTTCACGTCGCCCATGCGTCCATCAACGCATTTAATATTTAAAAGCTCGGTAAGAGCCAAGTTCAGACTGGCGCGTCATGTGTACTCATGAAAGAAGAGAACACCAAACCGGCTCAGAAAAATAACTAGAATAAAATCCTCAAACATAAATCTAAATTAAATAATAAATCAAATCTATCATCTTCTGTATCACATTCACTTGTAAGTAAATTTCCAATTACTTTCATGTCATCGTAGTATCGTAACATGTTTTGGATTATATTTTATAAAATTAATTAGAGAATTAATTATCTTCTGAGAAGATATACTTTTATCATTAAAATTCAATTCTACCCCACTTTATTATGTAATTTAATTTACTCCAACTGTTTTCTTTAAAATATAATATATTATCAAAAGGCTTACTTTTCATACAGTAAAATAAATACATTATATTAATAAATAAATATCACAGTCAAATATTATTTTGATACTAAATAACGTTTTGAACGTTACTCGCTGTACCGTTGAAAATAGAACCTATAATATAATCTAAGAGTCAAAAGTCAAAAAGAAAAATGGCAGATTTTTTCATGTGAAATTACTTATCTATATACCTACACATATATGTGGACAGATAAACTAATGAAAGTTAAATAATTAATTAATGACATTAGTTTAAACATTTGTGAGAAAAGATAATGCAGTTGTTATCGCTTAAAGTATTCCAAGTAATATTAGTATGAAGATCCACAACAAAGATATTACAGACATAATGTGAACAAAATATCGAAAACGGTTGTTGCACAGTAATAATAAGTTTCAAAATACACAAATGGTAAAAGTCGTCTATCGATTGAAGTTAAATAGAAAATGAATTATCCTATGAAATAAAGTTAAATTGTCTAATTCGTTTAAATCCTAAAATACTAATATCACTAGTACACACTGAAAATATAGTAATATTAAAGTTATATTTTGATATTAAAATGAATATCCACAAAATCAATGAAAATTTGTATTTTTCAAGAGCGAAGCATAAAGTATTGGAATTCTCCTGGTGCGCGTGCACCGAGATGAGTCCCACACGCAGAAATGGAAAGGCATATGCGTCAGCAGGTCGCCTTGAAGACGACGTGTAGAGCCGCGCGTCGGCAATATCGACCGACCGGTAGCCGCGCCGGCTCAACCTTTTCCTCCGGCGGCGCACAGACGCGGAGAGTCTCGGCTACTCTCGACGCACACGCCAACCACCCTCTGAAAGAGAGAGAGAGAGAGAGAGAGAGAGAGAGAGAGAGAGAGAGAGCGAGAAAGACGAGGAGGGAGCTTTGCCTTCCTCCCCGCGTGCGCAGCTTCCACCTTGCTAAAGCTTGCTACAGGTCGATTCACAGGGTCTTTTTGTTTCGGTATACGACTTTTTTTAGTCTACTTATCGGTTTTATTATTTATTCAGGGCTTGTTTCCTTATGTGCTTAGATAATGACGTTACGGATGTGTGCTAGCAGGATAGAACTAAAGTGGTTCTATGATTCTGTAAATCTGATTATTGAATATTTGGAAATATTTGAAATGTAGGAAATTAAAGACAGAAGCCATTCACAATAATTTTTAGTAAAAATATAAATTCTTCTTCAAACAACAAATTCAATTTTTTTACAATTCCGTAAAAGTAAATCGGTTTTCGAGCATGTTTTACAGCTGTTTTTCATAAAAATATCCAACAAGATATCAAAACTCGTGTAAATAATACGCAGTTTTTATGTGCCCATTTGAGTAATTCATATACATATGTACTGCGAATAGTGTTTCAGTTATGAATTTTTAAAAAAATGAAGA
The DNA here is from genome assembly GCA_026168455.1 of Theocolax elegans. Lineage (NCBI taxonomy): Eukaryota > Metazoa > Arthropoda > Insecta > Hymenoptera > Cerocephalidae > Theocolax > Theocolax elegans. The sequence continues at coordinate 34,400,868 of CM047426.1, read as the reverse complement.
TTAATAAATTATCTATAGTGTAGAGGGATTCTTAAAAAAATGTAAAAAATATAAATTCCGATCAAGGTTTTAATTGAATAACACAACTGTATTTATAATATACGTTTTCTTATATCGATATAAAATATTAAGACAGTTACATGAATTTCAGTAATATTCATTCTCTAACTGCCATCAAAGATCAACATGTGTAGCAAACAATTTTACTAGATATTGCATTATCCTAATTTTAAAAAACATTTGGAATATCTTCTAGCTCGGTAACTCAAAATATTAACTTCATTCTTCATACGTGTATTAGTAGACAGCAATACATTATATTATTTATAATAAAGTATTATCATTTATGAAAGGGTTATAAAACTTTTAGGATTATTTATTTCTTTACTATAATAATGCAAAATTATTAATGGATATTTTTCTTTGTATATGTCTTTCAAATATCATTTAATATTTTATTTATACTACACAGATCGTTATTGTTAAAATATAGTTCAGTGTTAAGAAAACGAATTTTTCTAACTTAACTAAATAATTATATCATTATAAAACTTTTCTATACACAAACTTTCTAAAATGCAATAATATTTGTCACCTAAACCACCCGAAAGTGGTTTAGTGTTTTCAAACAAGCGAGTAAAATTGTATTTTATTCCGTAGGAATAAGTAAATGTAATTTTTACTCCCGTCAGTCACTTTTAAGTTTCAGAATTCAATTTTTAGCACTACTTGTAACGAAAATTGGCCTGGTGGAAATTTGACGGTATTATTATAAACTATCATTTAGCGTATACTACAAAATAGTTATAAAAGAGAATTAATAATTTTGCGTATACTCGACTAGATAAGTATGGTTAAGATTAGCAAATTAAATATAAAATTAATAGAATGTTTGAATTTCATTAGATCTAACCCCTTTATCCCTTTTACATATAAATCGTGTTATGTACCTTATGTATCGCGGATGAAATATCTCGACTACGCTTATAAAAAGGCTAAACCTTTATATTTTAGAACAATTTTAGAACAATAAAATTAAACTTACTACTTTTAATATAATCTATAGCATTTTCCGTTAATATGTAAATGACTAAAAGCTCTTTCTTATATATTTATATTCTAGTATTAGCTAAAGTACGCAAAGTTCATTTCATTAGTCCTTTGTAGCCCGTAACCAGGGTTGCAAAAAAATTAATTACACCAATCTATAAATCATAATTTATTTTTTATTTATGAATTAAACTCGACTTTAATTCACAAATCAATTTTGATTGTTTAATTTATCTCTAAAATATTACGATAATAAAATTAATAATATATATATATATATAAAGTAATAATATTATTAAAATAATTTAAACTAAAATAAAAATAATTTGTGAATTAAACGCAAGTTTAAATCTTAATTCTAAATGATTTTGTGAATTAAAAACGAGTTTAATTCATAAATCACAAAAAGAATCATGAATTAAATGGAGTATTTAATTAAAAACGTAATTAATTATTTGCAATCTTGCCCGTAATATTCTTTTATTATTGCACTAGAAAAATGTTATGCGAATTTAATTTCGTGAACTACACGTATTAATATATTTACCATAGTTTGAGACTTTGTTTTGCATAAAAATTGTTTACAGGACAAAAAGAAGGTAACATTATTCGTAGAGTAAATTCATTAGTTATATTTATTAGACTGATAGTAAATTCATTAGACTGATAATTTCTTAAATATTGAAGTTAACCATTTAAAATAATGTTGTTATACTCGTTTCATCATTTATGGCATGAAAGTTGGAAAAATATTTACATATATACAAAACTACAAAGATTTTTATGCAATTATCAACATAATAAAATTCAAATATGCAAATAATTTTAATTCATCATAAATCGCTCAACTATACGTGAAAAAACACGCTTTTAGTTAAAACCACCATTACCACGAGAAGTAAATGGATAATTTTTATAATCGCGCGAGGCTTGAAGGGGAGTTGCAACAACGCCAGAGACCGAGCGAAGCGTGAATAAAGCTCGCGGGCCATTTTCCAGCCTATACGCATACCCCCTTATTCGCGCATTCAGATTAGGCGTAGACGCACACGCGCATCGCTGCTCGGATTTTCAGATTATACGTCGGGCTAATTAATGAACGCTCTGTGTATAACCCCGTGAAAATCGAGGGACCCCTACGATTTCTCTCGAATCTGGAGATCCGAGGGGACGGATACTATATAGGAACACTTTTTATATACCTTTTTCCTCGATGGATTTTTTTCAGAGTTTAATTTTACATGGGGTGTGAATATTATATTTGGTATACTATTTTACGTTACTTATTACTTCTTTCTATTTTTCTGTACTTTGTGTACGTATTTATACTCTATATACGTTTCATGTTTATTTTTATAATAGTACTTTACAATAAATCTATGGTTATATAACATTGTTTATAATTAGATATATATTATTTGATAATTCTTGCACTTATACAATGGTCCAGCCATTCACTAATGCGGTATCTACATTATTAGTAACCAGAGATGGGCAATTCAGTATTTAATTCTTTCAAATGCATGTCCAAATACAATTGCATTTTAAATACATGTATTTTAAAAAATATTTTTAACTGCTTTGTGTCAAATAAAAATATTTTAATATGTATTTAAAATATAAATATTTTAAATACTGTAATTAAAATATATTTGTATGTAAAAAAATTTGAATATTTTTATGAATTTCATAAAGTTTATTATAAAATTTTACATATTACATGTTTATTCTAATAGATAATTTTTCATATTAAATTTCTTTTGAGTATTACTGCAATTTCGAAATTGTAATTATTTGTTAGAATCAGAAGTGGGCAAGTTTTCGACCACAACTTTTCGTCGAACACTTCTTAAAAAACAATATATAAATGATAATAAAAGTACAGAAGTATGATATCTAGGTAATTGGCGACCTATAAATAAATTTAAAACAATTTCGAAAAGTACCCGAGCAAAAATATTCGTCGAGTACTTATTTCAAATATTAGTATTCGTTGAATAATTTTTTTCGAATACTTTTTGGAAATGTTTTAAATTTACTTATAGATCGTCAGTCGCCTTGATATCACATTTTTGTGCTTTTATTATCATTTATACAAAATTTTTATAAAGTATTCTACAAAAAGTTGCGGAATACTTGTCCTCTTCTGATTAGAATAAACATACAATATGTAAGATTTTATAATAAATTTTATGCAATTAACGAAAAGTATTTAAATTTTTTTTAAATACTGTATTTTGAAATATTTAAACATTTGTATTTTCGAAATAAAAAGATTATTTCAAATACTTGTATTTAAAATACATATCTAGAAAATAATGTATGTTAACCCAAGTATATTAAATACAATAATCAAAATACAAAAGTATTTTAAATACAGTATTTAAAAAATAGTTTTTTAATACGTATTTTAAGTACAAAGTATTTAAATATTTTTTTAAAAATACTTTAGTATTTAAATACGTATTTAAATACAAATTACTAAAATTTTGCCCATCACTGTTGATAACAAATTCATTTATTATTTATTTCTTAATTTTACTTAAAACTGATGATCTTTAATTACATTCACGTCGACATATTTCGCTTATTAGTCTTACACATTTATATTATACCTGATGAACATCTTTAAAAAAAAAACAAGTTTATTGATACGGTCATACAATTGTAAATTCGGGACCTTTTTATAAGAATATGTGACATAATATTAGAATACTGTAGCAAGATTAGGATCTTGAATTTGTTAACGTATGACCTACTGGCACCAAACTGTCACACTTATGATATATATGGTTTATCGTATGCTTAAAAGTATATATTATACATAATCTCATTCTTATTTTGAACGGATTCTCTCGGCATCTCTTAATTCTATTCAAACCTGATTTATCTCATACCCTAAATAAGATTTCTACCCGGGTAGACATACATTTATTTAAATCTCAACGCCGAAAAGAATGTAATAATTTAATACTAAAAAAAACTAAACACACTAGAAACTTCCTGAGAATATTAGCTTGAGATATTTAGTTAAATTAAATATAGTACATCTGACATTGACTGTACAATCAATAATAATATAATAATCAACAAAAATAACATTCATTGAGTTGAACTAGGATAAAGTAAAGACGGTGTACTTTTGATATTAGTTAATAAAATTTAATTAATGTTTCATTGAATCTAGTATTTTTACGTATAATATAAACGTAAATCTAATAACCTCGCATTGCCTCTGGGTACTGGTTTCGATTTAAATTGACCACAGCCAAACTGCAATTGTTTTCAATACGCCTAATTACTAGCAAGCAAATCTTTACTCCCCACCCGCAAATTTAAATGCATTATCGATCTCTCGGAATTTTCGCTCGTATTCGAGAACCATTCGACTCTAACGCCACCGAGCTCTTGATGTCGTAACTCAACGTAGACCAACTCTATGAGTGTATTTCCACTAAACTTGCATATTATCTAATATATATTGCGAATGTATTTTTTATCATTTGCCTATGTTCGTGTTAATGCGAAATTTCTGTTTAGACGCGGAATCTCTTGAACACAAAGCGTATATGTGTACGTTTATTACCTTCTACAAATTGTTCGGGATCTTTTGCTTTTATACGTTCCTATTATGTTTCTTGTTATTTTTTTGCGCTCCTCGATCTCTTAATCTTTCAGGTCTCTGCTCCCTTTTTACGAGAGTTTGTTGCTTCCAGCTGTCTCGACGCCTTATCGCAGGGCTTGGTGTATATGTATGTGGTTGGTTGTCTTGCCTTGTCGCTTATCAGGTGTACGAGGAGACTCCCATTGTTGAAACTGGATAAACTAGAGTCAAACGACAGATGTTTGGATAGCTTGCTCTGTTTCATGGACTGAATGTTAATTAAACAATCTTTCAAGAATATTTAAAATGAAGATAAGTTGTATAGTATCCAGGTTTTTATAGGTTTCTCGGAAAACACTTTATTATTGTCTTCTTGAAGCAATAAGAATTTGTTTAAAATTATTATACCAAGTTATTAAATATATTAAGTAGTCTCGTAAACAATAAGTTTACTAACTCACTATTATGTATATGAAAATTATAATAATTAATACAATTAATAATATATCTTCGGTAACTACGTACCAGGTTCTTATATTTACCATCGCGAAAAGAAAGCTCGAACAGCTTCGTTCGGTATAGTGTAACTGTTTTCTCTGCTGTACGGCAATGATATACCTATATATACAGCTCTCTCATTTTCCACCTGTCTTTCTTGCTTGTGTTTTATCTATCTCCCTTTTTCAATCGGCATCTCCCACCGCCAAGTTCCTTGTCCTTTTCGCTATTCCCTCCTTGGTTTTCACCTCTCACCATTAACTCCAGCCATCTCGTTCTTATCTCTCGATAGCGGCACACTCCCTCCTCTTTTCTGCTTCGCCTGCACCCGTCCTCTCTCACAGAAGCCCCCGCAGAAGAAGAACCTACCTAAACTTGCTTCCGAATTCTCAATCTTCCCCACCACCAGCTCCTTCTCATCTTTTTCCCTCAACATTTTTCTATCCATCTTTTTTACTTGCGCGAGAGCACCTAAACTTTCCGTCCCCTTAAGAACGTAGAAAGTTATATACATGATGCTTTACAGTCCTTTGTCACGGGTCAAGGAGAAGGAGGTTACGTAACGATTCCTACATCGAGTTCGTCACTATCTTCGTTATACGGTCAGAGGATTTTCTACGCTCTCGAGAGAGATGAGGAGGGAGAGGCCGAGGAAGGAGAGGAGAAGAGTCGATAGTCGAACCCCGTATACGAATAACCTCGCGGGAGGATTAATGGGATGCTCGTCACGAACGACGTCTCTATATTGGTCTCCCTTACGCTCTTTTATCTTATTTTGGTTAGCGCAAAACGAATTCTCCTGAGATTTGGCGATTTCATCGCAAATGGGCCGTTAACGCGCTCGCGAGTAAAAGACTCCTACTTCGAGTTGGTGTGAGTAGAGAGGTTCCTTGAGAAACGAGTTTAATCATGCTCTATTGAGAGTTCACAATAGCCGAGGGTGACTGGAACTTCGTTTTGTTGAAACGGAACGCAAATGTGTTTGTAGGACTCTAGTAGATTCTACGAAAATTGAATAACCCACTCCTTTTGTGATATCTTTCACCAACTACTGAAAGGATTATTGTGTAATCATTCGATTATTCCATATCTCTTTGATTATACGATATCAACCTTACGACTAACTCTATCATGAACATTTTATGAACATTATTTTTCTATGACTATATTAAATATATTAATATGTAGTTGAAAACCTCTTATACTATGTGTATAACTGCAGTTTATACATTTATCAATTAATTTACACATTTTAATTGTACAATATGATTCTCACAAAGATTTGTATATTTGTGCACAAAATTTGCTTACCTATTAAATTGAAGCGACCTCACCCAACTTTTTGTACTCTGCGTGCAGACCACTGAAAATGAAAATAAATGATATTTCCAAAATGAAACATTTCAAATTGCATAATATTACATTATTTTGCATTTTACATATACATAAGTATTTAAAATAAATATAAAACAATAAATTATTATTTGAAAATTATAATTTATATTAATAAATATTTCATTGAATGGTATTTAATAATTACACCGGTTTAATGACAAAGCATTGAAAATAAAGAACTAAAACGTAACAACGAACGCCAGATCAAAAGGAAAGTGGATAACCCGCTTTCATTCATGCAGATTAACGACGTTTATATTAAATTCCTTAAAAAAAGAGAAAAGAAAGAAGAAAAGAAATAATTCGAATGCAAATCCATTTTGCGATTCCATGTCAAGCATATACATCGACAAGGCCCTCAAAACCTGAAGACCCTCAAAAAGTAGAGTTTGGTAATAAGTAGAAATCTATCGTACCGCACCTCGGAACCCATCAACCTCGTTCTTCCTACTTTCTCCCGTTCAATGCTAGGAATACTCATTCCTGGTCCACAAAAACGAATGGTATGAGGAAAAAAAGGGAAACATCCATCGCGGTTGAGCGCTCTGGTAAATCCGGGTTACGCGAGTGCAATCGTCTCGCGTTTGTCGCTTGGCCCATTAATGGGAAAAAAGTCAGTACCAAAGTTGATTTAGCCTTCAGAAGCGTAATTTCGTTTTTACGCGTTACGTATATAATATACCACAAACTTTGCGTCCGACCAAACTTCCATCTGACTACTTAATTTTGGGGGAAAAAAGTTGAGTTCGCTCCAGACAAATTGTAAATTCAACGTTAGTTGAAATTAAATCTTGTTCTGCATTCGTTTAAGGAGTTTTAGAAGATGGAGTACAATTAACTCGAGGGGCTATTCACTTTAGGAAATCACTAACCTCTTATCTATGAAATCAATAAGAAATCAGAAAGAAATCACCCATATTTTTGAAATCATGAAATTCAATGGAAATGTGAAATCAAGTAGAATTAATCGGTGAAATCAGTCGAAATCATGAAATCAATTGAAATCTCGAAATTCGCGTCAAATTTCCCAACTGTCGATTAGTTCCGCGAAAACATCCGATAGCTACCGCGCCGTCGAGACTTGCCCAAGCCGCCTTCAACACGTAGCAGGATGCATGTTTTTACTTGTCTACTTCGCCCTTTCTATAATATACCCTGGAGAGGAACATACAGTTTTAGTTTAGTCGTGAACTTCGAACTGTTATCAGTTATTTTATCTATCCTATAGACGATATTTACATACAGACACACTGGATCATTTTTATTGGTTTGATTGTACTATCACCAAATCGTATGGTCTTAATCTTCACACCTACCTCCGAGCATATCTTAACGCGCAAGAGTTTTTAGTATCTAAACATAAAGGTGTGCTGCTTCATTTCGCTCATAACTGCAAGTTATTCGATTAAATAATATTCCATAAATATACGTATTTATCGTAGCAGTGCATACTTTGTGTATATATATATATATACATTATATATATATATATATATATATATATATATATATATATATATATATATATATATCATCATTTCATTGTTTTTTTGCATTCACGACATGATTTACGGAAATATAATCAGGATTGGAATTATTTAACTTAATGTAAGTCTCGAGGTAAGTATTTGAATAAACTTATTTTTATTTTATTCATATTAAATACGTTTAAACTATAATCATAAAAGAATAAGTTTCTTTGTATAAAGACTGCTGAGACAAAAAATACTTATTATATGAAACTAAGAGACATTCTCGGACATATGTTTTATGTATTTTTCTATATAAAGATTTCGACATGCGTTATGTCAATAATGTTTAATCGAAAGAGGTTCACTCTCGGGTTTATTTAGCTTTGTATTACTGACGTATATTTCTGGCATCGTTTGAATTATAATTGCGATGCTAATTTACTCCATTTTGTTTTTTGATTTAGTGTTCCTTTTTTTAATATTAAAAATATTTCTGCATTATAAAAAAGAACTTCGTTTTTAATTGTTTTAGTTTAACACTAAGAAAACATAAACTTATTTTTTTAGATATTTGCTGGAAAAATATAATTACTATAATAATGGAAGAAAATTCAAATCAGATGGAATGTGAAAACGTAAATAATTTAAATTGCAACGAGACTAGCAATATGTTTTGGAATATCTTAGAAGAAGAAAAAGATATCAAAATTCCTATTTATATAAAAAATATATTAAAACTAAATCATCTAGATAATCCAATTGCATTTAAAAGCATAACAAATGAAACTTTAAAAGAACTAGAACTTTTTTCACGGGAAAACATGAAGATATTAGTAGGTGCTGATGAAAATCTTGAATTGTTTTTCGGACCCTTTTTTAAAAATCCAGAAAAGTTTTGTTTCTTGATCGGCGATAAGTATTTGATACATAGTTTGGTTACTTTTGTACAGAACCAACCCGATAGTTATTGGAAATATAAAAAGACATCACAAAGTAATCAGAAGAGTGTTAAAGTTAAAAAATCGATTAATAATGCAGCAGATTGTATTTTACCTAATTTAGACATCAATACCGAAGGCAAACAATTAACCAAATTAGTTAAAACTATTGTATCAAAAGTGATTACTTGCGAGACTGTTGCTAACAATATGAAATATGTACTTGATAAAGTCGAAGTTACGGTTTCTGTTGCGGAAATTTATGAGAATGAAAACTTACCAAAATCTTATACGTACAGTGCTAACATTAAGTGCCCTTTATGCTCAAACGTAACAAAAATTAAAAAATGTGGTGAAGCTGAAGTTAAAGGTACAAGATGGGTTCTCTCAAATTTCAGACGTCATTTAGTAACACAGCATACACAACCAAGTCAACCAAAGCGTAAGCCTTGTTCAGCAATACAAAAATTGAAGCAATTTGCTAGCAAAAAAGATGAAGTAGCTTCTATTCATTTATCGCATAATGTCAATTCAAGTACAGAACAGAATACTCTTGCATACAATAATTTGACCAATAATATAAGTAATGAAGATTTTGCCGAAGGTTTTGTTGATAGACACGTACCGCTACAAGAGTTATCTCAAAATGTATTGGATATTTCAGAAGAATCAGCATCCAATTTACCATCTACCACAACCTCGACGGCAACATTAGTACGTAGTTCAATGAATATTCTTGAAAAAAATTATCAGGGGGAATACTAAATCGGAGTGATTATGGAACGAATCATTTCGAAAAATATTCACAAAATGTTCCTTCCGCGAAATTGGTAAAAACTGCACGTCGCATGAAAAAAATGTATTCAACTGTAGTTTCAAGTCAACCGCGAATTACTGCTTTTTTTCCTATACTTGATGAGTTAAAAAAACAAATTAATGAAAATAAATCACTACGTGAACAATTAAAATACTTTTTAGATAAATCATTTGACGATGAAACTAATATGCAAAAAAAAGATTTTGATTCAAATGAATACTTAACGCCATTTTTAAAAAAATTATTTGATAGTGCTGTTTTGAATGCCAATAAGAAAAAAGGCGGTAATCGTTATAACGAAGCGTTAAAATTATTTGCCACATATTTATATCTTATAGGTGGACGCATGTTATACGAAACATTGTACGCAAATTTATCTCTACCGTCACTAAGTACCGTTAGTCGTGTTCTGAGTACTTCTAGCAATTTTATAACAGAAGGACAATGTAGATCGAAAGAATTGAAAGAATTTTTAGAATCAAGACATTTACCTTTGCTGATATGGCTAAGTGAGGATGCCACTCGAATTGCAAGTCGTATCCAGTATGACAAACGTACAAATCAGCTTGTTGGATTTACACTGCCTCTTGATTCAAATGGAATGCCCATTACTCATACTTTTAGCGCTACTTCGTTAGAAAAAATACATGACAGTTTTAAAATGGCTCTATAGCTAATTTAGTTTATGTTATTATTGCACAGTCTTTAATTGATAAAGGACCATCTTTTTGTTTATGTTTGTATGGGACAGATAACAAATTTCTTTTTACGGATGTTACAAGGCGATGGCATTATATCATTAATTCCTTGAAAGACGAAGGTATCACTGTAATGGGCATTTCATCAGATGGCGATTCGCGGCTATTAAAATCTATGCGTATGCATTCTAAATTGCAAACTAGAAATGTTGATACCGAAAAAACTCCAATTTCAAGTTTTTGTGCAGAATTTCAAAATGATTTTATTGTAATTCAAGATACCGTACATATCGGAGCGAAACTTAGAACGCGTCTGCTTAAACCGTCGATATTGTTACCGATTGGAGATTATTTAGTATCGGCTAATCATTTACAAATCATATTAAATACAGTGTCGAAAGACAAACATTGTCTAAATTCGAAAGATTTATCTTTAAAAGATAAGATGAATTATTCATCGGTTGAAAAAATATGCAATGATAAAGTACTTAAAATACTCGCAAATCAGATTCCTGGTAGTAATGCAACGGTAATTTACTTAAAAATAATTAGTTTATTTACTAGCGCATTTTTAAATAAAAATTTAGATCCTTTGACTCGCATATATAACACTTGGTTTTCTATTTTTATATTACGACTATGGAGAGTATGGTTGAATGAGTCCGGGTACTCAATAACAGAAAATTTCATATCATTAAATGCGTATATTTGTATTGAAATAAATGCTCACGGTCTTATAAATGCTATAATGAAATTGAAAAACGAAAATCAGCCAGAATTATTTTTACCGTGGCTCTACTCTAGTCAACCATGCGAGAGCTTTTTTCGTCGTTTAAGATCGATGAGCAGTACGTCATCAACGATTGTGAATTTTACCTTATTAGAAACTATTTTCCGAATTCAACGAATACAACTTCAATCGGATATTTCAAATAGTACCTTCGAAAATTCTACTAAAGAATTTAGTTTTCCCCGATTTAAAAACACAAATTCAAAAGAACAAACTTTTGAATTACCTAACATTGATAATATAGTTTCTGTTATTAATAAAGCAAAACAAGAAGCTCATGCAGAAATCACATTATTAGGTATAAAAATAGATATTTCTAAATGTGAAAACATTATTATAAAAAATTACGCTTCAGATATTACTGAAGATGTAGATAACTACGAGAAAGCTGCTAATGAGTCTCCTCAGTCTCTTAATCCAAATAATTTGAGTGATACTAGTTGCGATGAGGATGAAAATGCTAATCTAGTTAAAGACTTAACAATTCTTTCTAACATGACCGATAGCTTAGAACTTAAAAAATATGATAAATGCAATAGAAAGATTGAACTAGATAGCCAATTTATAGTAGTCAAGATAAATCGAATAATGAATCGATCGTTCGAAAATCCTCTATTTGTTGGCTATTAAGTCACAATAATTTTAATTTAAGCAGTGATAGATTACAGCGTGTCAGAGATTGCGAATTAGAAAAATATAAAAGTAATAAGAATTTGCTAAAAAAAAGCAATGACATGACTTATACAAAAACGTGTAGTGAAATTTATATAGGTGAATGGTGTCTATTTAAGAGACAAGACTGTAAAAAATATTATTTAGGCCATGTACTAAGTTTCGGATACATGAGTGGATCCACAAATAAAAGCCTAGAATATTCTAGCAATTACGCTAATATCGAAGGTAATAAGAAAGATATTGGCGTATTGTGTCATTGGTATGAGCGAATAGGAGAAGAAAATAATTTTTTGTTGCTACCAATGGAAAAACATGGTTATATAAATATAAAAACTTATTTTAGTACTATTTCTCAACCGGAAATCACTAAAGATGGTATTGTACTCGAAGAAAAAGTTTATAAAAAAATTAAAAATTTGTTATAAAATTCTCATTTTATTCTTTCAACCTTTTAATACTCTTAATTATAATATAGTAATTTAAAAAAAAATTTATTAATAAGTTAAAAACTCTAAAAAGTGATTTCGTAATCGTATTTGCAATCTTCTGAAATCATTTGAAATCATTTGGAATAACATTATATAATAAAAATCTTAGTTAGATATATGGATTTTTTAATCATTAAAATCATTTACGAAATCATGATAAATCATTTGAAATCAGCAATCATTTGTACCCTTAATAAAGAGCGAATAGCCCCTCGAATTAACTAACGATCATAAATGGGCGAGCTTCAAGAGAATTACATTGTGAAAAGGCACCAGACGTCTATTAAACTTTCAAAGAATTGTTTCTTTTATACTCAAATATTTAAATGTACGTGATACCGTTGAATAGTTTTAAAATCCAATATGTATATTGAATTGGATTGTCAATAAATTATACGTAGATAATGTATACTTATAAACGTAAATAGATACGTCAATATTCAATGACAAAGTAAAGTATAAAAATTTTTCCATAAAAAGTAATAAGTTATAGAAGATGTCATGTAATATTATTTTTAAACTTGATAATTAAAAATATAAAAAATATATTTAAAGAGCTATATTTCTCTTGTATATAACTTTTGCAACTGTTGAAGTCATAAAACCAATAGATATTCAAAAAGCTTATACAGTATACATATATTCAATAAAACGAATCGATTTTAGGACAACTCACGTAGCGTTCTATCGGTCCCTTAATGCGATATCAATTTTCTTCGGAAGCGTAGCGCGAATAAAAAGGCTACGATCTCGGTAACGTTCAAGCGAAAGAGTTGTTTCAAGTTACACGAGTGATCCGCATATAAAATACATTGCAAGCGTCTCTTCAACGAGTAGAATAAACTACACATACACATCCCAACACTTGATGGTACGAGGTTAAACTTTTTCCTACGAAATAACCTCGCTACGCTTTAATTTAGTAATTTAATGCATTTACATAATACGGACTTCAAGAAGAGCAACGAACCTATATACTCTTATCACGTTTTATATCGACACCGCGGAAAAAACAATCGACAGTTAAACAAGTGAAAAATGTAATACCTAAAAGAATGATCAGAAATTATTATTCTAAATTTTATAAGTTTACTGATTCTATATACATACGTATACATTGTAACATACCGCGATAGAAATCTTTAGTTGATACATGAATAAGGAAATTCTCTTTGGTTGAAGTTTGGTCGGATTACAAAATTCGATTAAAGCTATAACTTTGCAGCCACTTGTTACAAATTTCAATAGACCTTAATTTAATCCTACACCTTAAGTAGATTATTTAGTGGAGAATCATTAATGTACGATGACGAGTAATTCTAATTAATTTAGTTAAAGCTAATCATGTACAAATATTAAGAAAGTACATAATAAATGAAAATAAAATATTATTTTGTAAATAAATATTAGTGTCATAAAACAAGTGATAAATGAAACAAAAAAAAATAGGGTGACTTGCACCTGTAGTCGCACTGACACTAGCAGGGGCTTATAAGCGTATACGTACATACGAGGACGTAAATACATAAACCGCAAGTCGGCGCGTTAAGTCTTCTCTCGACGATGATACGTGAAAACTACGATTTATGATTTGCTATTATTATATAGAAAATCATGTACTATGCACTCATTTACGTCTAAATTTCGTCTATATTAACATTGTATACTTATTATACTTATTTGATTGCATTAGAAAATATTACGTAACTTTCGTTAAAATGTAATTAAATATAAATCAGATCGAATAATGTTATTATTGTTAAACAATGAACCTTTGTACAGTGCTATATAAATTCTCTTACAGAAGACATGTAAAGGCAATGAAATGTAAATATATGTCGGCTTATGTACATGAGTTAGTTACGATGCAGGTGCCAAATGCTAGATGCACTTAGGCTATGCGAAAAAGATTAAAATGTGAAATACTAATGGCTAAAATTAAGATTATTCTAATTATTAAGTAATGTATAAGTTACAATTTGAATTTCCATTTCTTTTATTTTTTGTTGTAACTCTATCAAACGTAATTATTCTATGACTTTATATAATTTAATTCCTGATTGTGCCTAATAATTTAATATATAAATCAATCTAATAAATATTATCTAACTTAATTACTCGCGTAAAAATGTAAAACTTACTATCAACATAAGATAAAGTTTATGTTTGGCGATATATAGTTGATATCAACATATGCAATGAGACTCTTCTAAACTTGGAAAACTATTAATTAGACATTCTTATAAAGTGTAGATAAATGTAAAATAATATCTTATATTTAAAATTTTTATTAAATGTGTAAAATTTGAATTAAAAAAAATAAAAAATTTTTTTATACTGAGATTTGTACCACTGATCTTCTATTTCAGTCTCTCGCTGTATACTATCAACTTAGCTATTTTATTGTTTGTGGCATTAAGTTAAATTCAGGTATACATTTTTAAGCATATTACAATTATTCTTTTATAACAAAATTTTAATATTAAGACATAAACAATAAAACAGCTGAGTTGGTGCAGGGAGAGAGAGAGAGAGAGAGAGAGAGAGAGTCTACGAAGTAGAAGGTCGGAAGTTCAAATCTTAAAATAAAAATATTTTTTTAATTTATTTATTAATCCAAATTTTACAGGTTTGAAAGTATTATTTTTAAACTTGCCTAAAGCAATATTTTAAGTTTATCCAAGTTTGGGAGAATCTTATTGCATAACATAAACTTTATATTAATTTGATCTAAAGTTTTACATTTTACGTGAATACCGACTACTCGAGACTGTTCTACATAGAAATTTGATTTACTATTACGACAAGTACGATTCCAATATTTGATAAAGTACCGATGATAAACTGATCGGACCTCGCTACGTTCACGAAAGATTTAGAAAAAAGTACACATACCCAATAAACCGCTGGTTTTGTAAATTTAAGAAGGTACGCATAAGATACACGCAACTGAAACGCCTGAGGCATGTATATCAATCACTCCCTTTTTTGCCTACCAATTCCAAGGCGAAAAAATCTCCCACGGGTGTATTAAACCCGAATTTCGAAGCATCCTTTTTGCGGTCGTAAGGCGAAAAAAAAAGAATTCGAAAGAAAGGAAGGAATAAGAGAGAAAAGACGGCATAGCGTCGACGGCAAGAGAATGACGAATGTACAAGACTTTTATTCATGGGCTCCTCCCTTATCACGCGAGATTCATTCCTCTTCTCCCTCACCTTCTTTTTCTATTTTCTAGTAAAGGTACAATTTTGAAACGGTAGCTTTTTTGCAACGATAGAAAGATATACTTTTCTAAAGACACACACTAAGGGAAGGTAAATAAATTTTCTATGAAAGTTAATACGTCTTATTTTAATTCCAATAGCATCTAAAGAACTCATAATAAGATTGTAATTTTAATTATAAAATAAACTATTAGTTGATATTTTACTCATTATAATTAATATCGTAATAACGTTTTGAAAATGAATTTTTGGTATTAAACAATGAAATGAAAAATGAAATTGAATATGTACCAATTGAACGTAACAATTAGTACGATACTATTTATAGAATATATAATTAAGCTTGCATATTTTGCTTATATATCTTACAATTTAGATTGGTACTCTTATTACCTATTCTGATGTTAAAATACTGAATTTTGTTATATTCGTTTTAGATTCGTAACAAAGAGAGAATATAAATTGTTATGTAATCAAATATCGATTGAATATTGATATAGGTAAATATTATATAAGTAGGTCAGGAGTATTCAATAAAATATAATGTAAATTCCATTAAAATAAATTTTTATCATTACGTATTGCTTATACTTCATTTTATCGTGGAAACAAAACTTTAATTTCAAACTTTAATTCTAGCTTTAATAAAAAAGTTACCCACTTATCATTAAACTATTATTAAATTGCATCAAATTTTATTAAACAATTTCTCGAAATCTATATGACCTGCACATAATCCTGTGAAAAACGTTTGTTTTTATTCTGTTCTAATTACATGAAAATATTGCATAACAAATTTAATTACTATCGTTGCAGTACGCTTTATTATCATCTTATAAAAAAGTGGTGAACCTAAAAAGGAAGCCAAAATAAGATTAATTTCATTAATTGCATCATGTGATCATTTAATATATAATTAAAGCCCAAAAATTCAAATGTTTATGAAAAATAATAAAAGAAAAATGAGTGAGTAGCGTTACGGTTGACCCGATTATACATAGCTTCCTTGCAGAGGAAGCTTTCTAATAGTTACATATTACGATTTGCTAAATGCCTGATAGAAGTACGTTTTTATACATACAAATTATATAAAAAAAACTAAAACATACTAAAAGAAAACACGCGTTTGAAGCGCTGTTATCTGGGAAAAATTATTAGTCAGCATGTTAAAAATTTTAATGAGATTCTCAATTTTCATATAAAATCTAGCCAGGAATTGTAAAAATAAGCAAACGTCATAATTTTACCTAGAACATTCGGGTATTTGTTATTTCTTCTCTTCTCTTCGTGAGGAGCAATACATTAATTTTGAAGATGTACGTACATTTCGTACTAATGAATTGAAAGCGTTTTTTTATTATGCATTATTACGTGTGAAAAGTATAGGAGTGAGCGAAAAAAACGGACGATCTGACACCAATTCATGTTACGACGTACTGCTGGATACGAGATTCATGTCTTGACCACTAGTTTAATGTTCGCGATGATTAAGAATTTTTTTTTTTCATCTTAACGATCTAATTCCTTCTTTCTTATTTATTCAACGTCGCTCTTTTCATGATCCCAATTTGATGCTAATCAGCGACAGAGGTCATACGATATCTTTGTTAAGAAAGCACTTGGTGAAAATTCATTTCCCGAGTGGTGCTTGTATCAATCGTCCGAGGCCGGGAATCGAACCTGGGACCTCCAGATTACGAACCCAACGCCCTGACCGACCGAGCCATCGCAGACCTCTCATCTAATACTTTTGTAGCATATTTATAGTAAAAATATTAACTTTTCTGGAATTTCACAACAAGATAGGATTACTTAAACCAAAGTTATACAGAAAAATGTGTCAAAATTAGTGGCCGGTGCTAAATATGCTAAATATGCTCCTTGCGTTACATCAATTGTCCGATTTACTTAAAATATCTTGTGAGAATTCTTGAAGTAATTGTTTAAACTTTACATAAGCTTTCTGATTTGAAAATTGATAAGTCACAAGGAACATTTGGTACCGAACACTAATTTTGACACATTTGACTACGTAACTTTGGTTAAAACGCTTCAAACTTGTTGAAATTTTCTAAAAATGTATATATTTTTACTAAAAATATGCCAATATTTAATTCATGGAAATGAAAAACAAATATTTAATTGCGTCGCAGTACGTGATACAGCGTTCAAACTATTAATTATTTGTTCTAATATTCGTCGTACTTATACTTACATACATTAAAAATGTATTAAAACTTACGCAAAAATATTAAATTATGTTATTTTATCTTATATACATATAGCATTATTGATAACGGTGCCAATTAATTAAATTAATTATATCATTATAAAATTGATTTCTATGTTTCGTTAATTGAATAAGAAAAAGAATATTAGTAGAAATTACCAATGACAACAGTCTATGGAGTCCACGTTGAAATTTAAAAAAAACGTTTTGTGAACGTTTCAAGTTTTGAAAACGAAGAAAAACGCGTAGAGGTTTGCCGCGTGCCTAATAAATTCCGTACACATTTCATAACGTCACCGTACAAACTAACCCATAAAAAAATAAGCAAAGTACATGAAGAAAAATAAGGTAACTTGAACGTTAAGGATTAAATCGAATTACTCGGTAGGATAGAATAATCTAGAAGTGGGTCACAGTGAGATTGGCACGTTGGTAGGTTTATGTATGTATATAAGTGTATGTGTGTATGTGTGTGTGTGTAGAGATGCATATATATATATATATGTATGACCATGGTATATGCAACGAAGAAAGATTGGTCCTGTTGGTTTTGCATACGTCGGTATACGTATATATGTGGGTATGTTTCGTGCCTTAGCCGGATTAATGCGCGAGCGCTAGGCTATTATCGATGGGTGATTGTTATCGACGATGGTGTGTGCCTCAGGTGGGGGTCCTGATACGGCTCGTTTGCATAAAGCGTACCCTGCGAAATTGGATTGTCTGAGCAGGCAATTTTCCGACCTATATGAACTATAGGAAATGCCTAAGCTTTATCTCGGAGGTGACGGTTTCGTCATGGTTATGATTTTGCTATATGGATAAATGTATATTCAGTTCCCGAAGTGCATATACGCGCAATTGTTCATGATCTGTAATGACAGAATCACTTCCAGATTTCGGAATCGTTTCGCGATTGTACGACGAATTCTATTTGATTTATCTGTCGAACGAATCAGATTGATTCTACACATTAATGTGTTTCATATTGTCTTTTATTGTATTATGTTTATACTAAACAAAAATTAGACATCGATGCATACAATTTACATTACTACATTTTTAACAAAATGCAATTCATCTTGTAGTTTGAAGTGCAATTTTTGTTAAAAGTATGATAACGTGAAATGTTTACGTAATTGAAATTTAAATTATCACAGCATATAAAAAGTAGCGTATTTCGTGTATAAATATATATATATGGTATAGACTCGCTTTTTATTATTCATCAAAATGAAAAAAGAGTTTATGCGTATTTAATAAGTAGCTTAATAATACATTTCCAATAACAAATAACTAAATTAAATATACGAGTTTATCATTTAAAATGTAATACTTTAAAAAATATATTTATGTAAATATAATATTAATATTACCAAAAATAAATATTTGCAACAAATATTAATATGTATTAATGCTGGCGATGAATTAACAAGTTGTATTTTTTACAATAATAAATTATAGATACATTTGATATGAAATATTTACGTCATACATTATTAAACTAGGCTAATAAAAAAATTAATCTCAAAATTTTAAATGGAACATTGAAAAAAGTTTGATAGCATTAAAATGTTATTGTATTTATCATTTATCGTAGAAAAATGAAGAAATTGGGATAATCCCACTACTTTTAAATTGATATACATTTTATCAGAATAAGACTCTTCTTGCATAGAGTATTAATGGCGCGTGAAACAATTTCGTAACTAATGATAAATTTAGCTGTATAAAATGGTAAAGATGCCATCAAGCATCATTTAGTCTTCGTAGCTACTTATTCTAGAAAACATAAAATTAAACAGTTTAACCTTTCAAACATTTCATCATGAAAGCTTTCGTCGCAGTTCTTATTTTCTGCCTTGCGGATGGACTTCTTGCAGTAAGTTATTTTACTAATATTAGTCTACCAAAAAGTTATAAGTGCATTAGTGTTTCTTAAGTTGTACAAAAATTTACATTAAACAATCTGGAAATTAGTTCGTCCTTTGCATTGAAACTCTTAAGTCGTTAGATCCTAAAGGCTGCTTAATAAAATATAATCTTGAATTTAATTGTTACTTCATATCGTTTTCAAACAATTTGTAAATTGAAACTTTCTATATAAGTTGCTTCATTATAAGTTCACAAAGAATTTTTATCGTGTTGTTAAGTATCAGTACTCCTAATTCAGAGAAAATTTAATCTAAAGTTAATAATTAAACAGATACTTATCCTAAAAGTCATTTTAAATGCATCGTATAATAATATACTAAGAACACATAAAACAACTTGACTCTATGCAAATATTGGTGGCATTTGAAAAACGGACTATCTCGCTTTCCATTGGAACAAAAGACTAACTCGTATTCGGCTAAAAAAGGGGCTATTTCATTTGCGGCTAGAAAAAGGTACTATCTGAAATTTTTTTTCGAGAAAATAAAGTTGGTACCTCTGATTTGGTTTTTTTCTCTTCTCTTCGGCAACTTGAAATTACACTCGCGAAGGCGAGTGAAACTTACTTCAGGTCGAGTACACATTTGTCCAAGAAAAGTAGATGGGCCAAACCAAACGAATACTGTGTGCAGTGTGTACGTATTTGTGCTTGTTTATGTGTTTACGTAAATAATATAAACTGTAATTTGAAATCATGATCAGTAACAGAAACTTAAAACATTGACCGAAAAATTTGTATGCGACTTAGCGCTTTCTTCAACAATAAGTCAAAATATTAACACCTTTTTCAAAAGTTTAATAAATTGTCAACTTCTGCGCCTCAGCCGGCGAGTTAAAAATTTGTAATTGTTACAGGGTAGTAGCACAGAAACTGAATTGCATGGATATATGAGGCAATGTCTTTCTGAAAGTGGTTTAGATCCAGGTATGTATACAAATGTATTCGATAAATATCAATAGACAATTAATACAGGTCAACATGGTTTTGTTCTAAGAACGTGATGAATCATTTCCAAAGTAATTTTTCATGTAGAATTCGAATTCAGGGTCCAAATTGCTCTATCACGTCAGAATTTTGAGATAACCTAAAAGTGCAAAATCGCTATCTTACATATTTGAGGTTACTATATACTATATTTGAGGTTATGTAAACTTTAAAATGAAATATCTCAATGCAGAAATAAACTATTTGAACAAACTCAACGACATTTAAAAGGATAAGACTTAACTTTAAAATTCTATTAGCTATTTTTTCAGAAAAAGAATGTAATGATGCTACATAACCCCAAATATAGCCAATAATCGCGATGTTTGCACTTTTAGGTTAGGATATCTCAAAATCCTGACGTGATAAAGCAATTCGGATCCCGGATTCGAATTCTTCATAACAAATTGTTTCGGAAATAACCCTTTCTTTTCTTTCACTTTCTTAGAATAATTCAAACATTCCTGTCGAATAATAAGATATATATTTATTATTTCAATTTAGGATTGGTAGAACCACTGAAGACAAAATCGCCAGATGAGTTGAAAATACCTAAAACCAAAATGAATTGCTTTATTGCCTGCGTTTATAAACAGTTAGGCGCCGTAAGTGATAGATTTTAATTTAAAGTCGACTATTATAATTATTAATAAATTAAACATAAATGTCAATTTTATGTAAATTTATCAATTTCTAATTACACAGCTGTCCGAAGACGGAACTATACTTAATTCCTCATCAGAAGAGCAAATTCTTGAATGGTCTGAAAATAAGAAGAACGAATGCAAACAAAAAGGTATCATTTCTTGATAGAAATACAACGGTATTATAATTATAAAATCAGTCTATTGACGGCCGCGGAAAAGTAGGTATTAACTTGCATTTCGTTCCAAAACAGGGCTAACTTGGTTATGGTTAAAGAAAGGGGCTAATCCGTATTCGGCCAGGGGACTTTGTACACAACAGGGTTGCAAAAAAATTAATTTCACCAATCTTTAAATCATAATTAATTTTTTATTTATGAATTAAACTCGCCTTTAAATCACAAATCATTTTTGACTTATGAATTAAACTGGCCTTTAATTCACAAATCATTTTTGTTTTTTTAATTAATCTCGAGTTTAATTAACAAATCTCGATCCTTCTTAATGTATCCACGATAATTTCCGAGAAATTCACGAGATTTGATTATCTCGGCTTCTAATATCGAAGTTCGACAGATTTTCGAACAGGATTTTTATATAAGGGACTAGAAGATGAAGCGTGCTACGCGCGCCGTCATTTTCGTATCCTTTTTGAGTTTAGAGTTCGAGAATAGACACTTTCCAGATCAATGGTAAACAACGATATTCTCGAATGTTCTTTTTATATCATGACAAATACTACTTTCAACAATTTAATGAACTGTCGATATTTGTTACAAATAGCTAGTTTATAAATATAACATATTGACAATAATTCCTACTATAAACATCACGTGTTATTGCGAAATTATAGTGAATTTATAAAGGAGTTATACAAATTGAGTATATAGCAATTTGTAGATAAATTTATAGAATAAGGTACCTAAACTCACAAAGAGAAAGTCTAAAATGCGGAAAACGGATCGTATCCAAACTCTAGGACATATTTTCCACAATAAAAAATTAAGAAATCTTGAATTATTTTTGTCCCATCCTTCGTTTTAACCAGTTAAAACGAAGCTACTATAATTGCTTATAACTTGGAAACAAATGAAGATAGATATTCAAAATTAAAATCACAATAAAGCTGATTTAAAAAAAGCTTTATTTGGATTAATTTGCCTCAAAGTTCGGGAAAATAAGAAATTCAAGAAATTTTAACTAAAACTTTGTAGTAAAAATTTATTAATTTTTTGTTCAAAATTTCTTTTATATTTTATTTTTTTCATAACTTTGAGACGATTAACCGATGTAAGCTCCTTTTTTTAATCGTATCTACTTGATCACAGCTTTCTTATTGTTTTTAATGTAAATATCCATCTTCATGTGTATGTCTTTTTTTTACAAAATTTACTTTAATTGCCTATAGTTTGCGTAAAACGAAGCATGGGACAAAAATAACTCCGGTTTTCTTCAAATATTCATAGTATAAAAGAAATCCTAAAATTTGGGTAAGATCCGTTTTCCGCATGTGAAACACTCTTCTTGTCAGTAGCGATAATGGCAAAAGCTAAAACTGACCATACAAATAGCAATATCAAATTGTTTAAACGGACAATAAGTCTGACAAGGATAGGCCACAGCCACACCCTATGGAAAACAGATCCTTACCAAACTCTAGAAAATGGTTTCTACTATGAAAATAGGAAGAAAACCGGAGATTTAGTGCCCTTTTTTACGATAAATATAACCAAATAACAAAAAATCTTACCAAAAAAAACCCTGAATTTCCATTGCTTATAACACGAAAACAATTTAAGATGTACATTCAAACCAAGCTTTAAAAGAATACTGAGATCGAGTAGATACGTTTTGTAAAAAAAAAACTCAAATATCTTGATTTGGTCAAAAGTTTTGAAAGAAATATGAATTATCCGAAATTTTGGCCTGAAGAAATCATCAAATTGTAATGCTAAATTTTCGATAAAAGTTCGTTCAATTTTTATTTCTTCTTCTTTATTTACAAAACGTATCTACTCGATCTCGGTATTCTTTTAAAGCTTGGTTTGAATGTACATCTTAAATTGTTTTCGTGTTATAAGCAATCGAAATTAAGGGTTTTATTGGTAAGATTTTTGTTATTTGGTTATATCTATAGTAAAAAAGGGCATTGGATACTAAAACTCCAGCTTTCTTCCTATTTTTATAATAGAAATCATATCCTAAAGTTTGGTAAGGATCCGTTTTACAGAGGGTGTGACCTCTCCTTTTGAGATCGAGTAGATACGTTTTGTAAAAAAAACTCAAATATCTTGATTTGGTCAAAAGTTTTGAAAGAAATATGAATTATCCGAAATTTTGGCCTGAAGAAATCATCAAATTGTAATGCTAAATTTTCGATAAAAGTTCGTTCAATTTTTATTTCTTCTTCTTTATTTACAAAACGTATCTACTCGATCTCGATATTCTTTTAAAGCTTGGTTTGAATGTACATCTTAAATTGTTTTCGTGTTATAAGCAATCGAAATTAAGGGTTTTTTGGTAAGATTTTTGTTATTTGGTTATATCTATAGTAAAAAAGGGCATTGGATACTAAAACTCCAGCTTTCTTCCTATTTTTATAATAGAAATCATATCCTAAAGTTTGGTAAAGATCCGTTTTCCGGAGGGTGTGGCCTCTCCTTGTGAGTTAATATTGAAGAAATAGTATGATTAATTATAAACAATTAATAACTTATTGTGCAATTTACAAAATTAAAAGAATTATTTTTTAATTTCTTGAGAGCCAGGTAGGTTATTTGGTTTAAATAAATAAAAAAAAACATTTTTACGTTAAGTGCAACGTTTCGTTGGAAAAATTCGCCAACGTCGTCAGACTAAACAAAACAATTTTTATTATTAAATCACACAATCAAAAAACGAATAATACAAAACTGTAACTAAATAAACACAATGACAATTTTACCTTATTAATCTGGTAATAAACCCATCCTACGTAATATAAACACAGATGAATAATCATAAATAAATCTTTTATTTTCAATTACTTAGAAGAGGGAAATAAACTGTATTCAAAGAATATATGCCCTCTTTCTTATTTATGCTATTCTTATTACTTTTAATATGGATCATTTCTGAAATAATTCTTTTTTTATAATTAAATTCCGTATCTAAAATTGTAATGTGTTTCCAATCACATTGATGATTATGATTTAACTTTTTTGAATTTACGAATACCTGGCCCTCAAGAAATTGAAAAATAATTACTTTTCGTCGAATACTTTTTAAAAATGTTTTATAAATGATAATAAAAGACAAGAAATGTGATATCTAGTAGATACGTTTTAAAAAGAAGGAAGCTCAAATATTTTAATATGGTTAAAAGTTATGGGAGAAATAAGAATTAGACGAAATCTTATCGAAAATTTAAAGTTACAATTTAATGATTTTTTAGTCTAAAATTTCGTCTAATTCTTATTTCTCCCATAACTTTTGACGATATTAAAATATTTGAGCTTCCTTTTTTTTAAAACGTATCTACTCGATCTCAGTTTTCTTTCAAAATTTAGTTATACGTACATCTTTAATTGTTTCTGAGTTATAAGTATTCAACTCAACGGTTTTTTCGGCGAGATTTTTCATTATTTGCTTATATCTATCGTAAAAATGGGCATTAGACACTAAAACTCCGGCTTTCTGCATGATTTTATAGTAGAAATTATATCCTAGAGTTTGGTAAGGATCCGTTTTACAGAGGGTGTGACCTCTCCTTTTGAGATCGAGTAGATACGTTTTTGTAAAAAAACTCAAATATCTTGATTTGGTCAAAGTTTTGAAAGAAATATCAATATCCGTAATTTTGGCCTAAGAAATCATCAAATTGTAATGCTAAATTTTCGATAAAAGTTCGTTCAATTTTATTTCTTCTTCTTTATTTACAAAACGTATCTACTCGATCTCGGTATTCTTTTAAAGCTTGGTTTGAATGTACATCTTAAATTGTTTTCGTGTTATAAGCAATCGAAATTAAGGGTTTTATTGGTAAGATTTTTGTTATTTGGTTATATCTATAGTAAAAAAGGGCATTGGATACTAAAACTCCAGCTTTCTTCCTATTTTTATAATAGAAATCATATCCTAAAGTTTGGTAAGGATCCATTTTCCGGAGGGTGTGGCCTTTCCTTGTGAGTTAATATTGAAGAAAGTATGATTAATTATAAACAATTAATAACTTATTGTGCAATTTACAAAATTAAAAGAATTAATTTTTAATTTCTTGAGAGCCAGGTAGGTTATTTGGTTTAAATAAATAAAAAAAAAACATTTTTACGTTAAGTGCAACGTTTCGTTGGAAAAATTCGCCAACGTTGTCAGGCTAAACAAAACAATTTTTATTATTAAATCACACAATCAAAAAACGAATGATACAAAACTGTAACTAAATAAACACAATGACAATTTTACCTTATTAATCTGGTAATAAACCCATCCCACGTAATATAAACACAAATTGATGATTATGATTTAACTTTTTGAACTTACGAATACCTGGCCTTCAAGAAATTGAAAAATAATAACTTTTCGTCGAATACTTTTTAAAAATGTTTTATAAATGATAATAAAAGACAAGAAATGTGATATCTAGATGATTGGCGACCTATAAGTGAATTAAAATAATTTTGAAAAGTAATTGAAAAAAGTGTTCGTCGAATTAAATGCTGTAAAGATAATTACATACTTAAAATATACTTGAAATAAATTGTGTATTATTATCATGAAGAAGTAATTTTTTAGCTATAATTATTCTAAGTATTTTTTATAATTCTGTTCCATTTAAGTTAATTTTACACACAAACAAAATAATTAAAAAATTTTAGATGAAAGTTATTACAGCGAAATTAAACAATTAATAAATATTTAAGAAGGGCATGTCCCATTAAAATTACTAATTATTTATCATAAAATATTTTCCGAAATTGCAACCCAGTCTTGTATTCTTGAATGTTTCCGATATCTTTTTTATACCTACTAAACGATATTTGTGTGTCCATCCATAATAAATACTTGTGCACATTTCACAACCATGCAAACCGTACCTATGCCAACAGAAGCTGAGGTTAGGTTTACACTCTATATATACACACATAACTATATAATAACTGCATATCTCCATTATAGTAAATGTAAAAGGCTATATTACAACAGTTCAAAAAGCTAACGTGTAGTGTATCCAATTATGCTGTAGTATCAACTTACTATCGGGATTTAAATATAAAATAATATACTTGATAATTTAATTTTGCTCATGTAAGTTTAATAACCAATATTATATAATTATTTTCAGCTGGAAAAGATATCTGTGCTTTGGCTGGTTGCTTAGAGGAAACTAGCAAACTATTCAGTTAACTTGCCGCACTGGAATTAGTTTATTAATACATCAACAACTTTTTGTGCTCATTTTATAATTTCAATTTTTATGTCTCAATTATATTGTAACAACGTTAAATGAGGTTCCATAATGTACAATACCAATTTTTTTTTTAAATTTCAGTATTAATCTTAGAGTGAAATTAAAACATCTATTTAATACAACTATACGTTGAGGTTCAAACATTTCTGATTTCATAAGTAACCATAAAATATAAATTAAAATAGTTTTCTTACATAAATAATTATATTATTTAATAATTAATAAACTAATGTCATAAATTTTGATAGTTATTGTAAAAATTAATAAAAGAAAGTAATATTATAAAATAATGAATACATATCTCTCTCCCACATAAAATCTATATTTCACAAAATAAATATTTGAATAACATATTCGTCTCTGTACCAAAAGATCGATGTATATAAATATTTAATAAAATAATGCTCCCATAACATAAGGTAGAAAATTTCATTTTTACAATTGGCCCTAAAAGCATCTCCTTCTTTCATTCGCACAAATGTAAAAACGTTGCCAATATCATATGTATTCATCTTAAAGGCTAAAAAAGAGTTGTTGGTGTGGTGAAAGGGTGGCAGTGGGGGGGGCGGAAGGGGGGAGTGACTAGAGGAGAAAATACGCGGCTTCACTCTTCACGTTCTTATATTTTGTGGTTTATCTGATCCAAAGCAATCAAACGTCCGTGGCAATTGCATTATGTTAACGCTGTTATGCACCCGAGACGGTACGAAGAGAGACGAGCGACAGTACGCTAGCTTCGTAATAACCCGTCCATCCCCTATTTCGTCTTTCTCTCTTCTGTGATTCCGACGAGAATCTTATTCCTTTTTTACTCTTCCACCCACCCACGTCTATTTATTTTCTGTTACGCTTATTTTTAAAACGGGTGAGTTGCTGTTAACTATCTTATCGTACCTTAATTGGAAAAAGAATCAATCGAGAAATCGGATTTAACTTCTAATTAAGTTTTTGTTAATTAGAAAATTTGTTCAAGCAATGTAGAATTTATGGATATATATATATTTTAAGTGATAATATTATTAAATTGTAGACTTGAAAAATTGTTATTACTTTTTTTATTATAAGAATAAGCAATAAACAATTAATGAATATAAAACCGTTCAAAATAATATAATAAAGATTTTCAATGAATAAAATATACTTAATAAAGATGTTGAATTTATGTCTGCATTATCTATCTTTCGTATAAAAATTTTAATGTGTATCAACTCTAATTGCTTTCATATAGGATAACCAAAATAATGAAAATACATATAAACGGACGAAATAATCGTAAAATTAGTCAGATTAATCCCCAAGCTTTTCCATAATCATTCCACGGCTGGGAAATGCGAAGGATATAGTATCCATTATATAAATCGGTATGTAATCCCACGCCTAACTGCCCACGCAGCTCGATTTACCAAAGTGAATATAGGGCTATCATATTTTTTATATGCGCATCCCACTCATCTCTTGTATTTTTTCATCCCTTTTTCGGGTTCTGACACGATAAGCTAAGGTGAATGGAAGTGCGCAATGACGGGCTCGACCCCATAACGAAAACACTCCGGTCACGTTTGATCCCTCCAACACTGAGATGCGACCCTCGGTTTCTTATCATCGCGGTACCGAGCTTTTGGACGTGCCGAAGCTGAGCCAGTACGTACACATACCAAGTTTTGGCTCTAGGATCCTCTCTTCTTATCCAAACGTTAGCCTAGTAAAATGTGGTTAGCTGTTCGGATTAACCTCCTTCTTCGTCAAAGGATATTTTCGTAATTCTTGGACCCTAGATCTCTCGCCTCTTTTCTTCAAAGGAATTTCTCGTTATTTCCTCTATAAGACGTATTCGCGAATCACCCTTCTCTTCTACAGTGTTTTCCGTTGCAAATTGATTTGATGCATCTTTATATTACATTTGTATTTATAGTAACTCGACCTATTTCGCTAACAAAGGATGGATACAAACGAGACGTCGATTCTATTTTCAAAATTAGTTTCTTAACTGTGAAAGTTAAAGCTTTTTCAGAATTGAATTCGTTGCAAGTCCATTGCGGTTCTGCAAATATTTCCATAATTTCAAAATTATTGAGCTTGCAGAAATTTATTTCTGTATCAAGTTTTTTACTTTCAAAGTTTAAATAGTTATTACTATTATCATTTTTAGATTTGCGCGGAAAATTTTAGTACATTTGTTATAGAGAGTTAATCTAGGTAACCGCAAACTCAAGCGAAAATAAAGTTAATATAGTTTCTGAAACTGAATGTTATGAAATTAATTACATACGACTAAAGCTCTATTTCTATTTTGTAAAAACTTGATTGCACTCCAAATGTTAATGAATATGAGTTGTAAATCGATCTGATGGAAGCGGAACAAGAGGAAAATAAAAAACAATAAAGGAAAATAACGTTAAAGTTTTTTTGATTAAAAAAATGTTAATCATAAAGAAAAAAAATCAAAAATATTTTATGTCCATTTGAAATTTATTTATTAAATAAAGTAAATTTTAATTAATTACTGTAGAATATAGTATATTATAAAACATTGATTTCAAAATCAGGTATGAAATTATGATTTTGTTGATAACGTGCTTATGAATGGAGTTTGTTTTATTAGTATTATACGACGTTATTAACCTAATTTAATTTATTGATAAATTTAGCGATTGATTTAACGAGTCAATTTATAATTTTTGCATGACGTTTCGGAAACATTTTTGTTTTCCTCTTCAGATGCATTCCTTTATTAAATAATAAATTTATAAAATTAATTAACAATCACCTTTGACAATAATTTTACAATATATAAATATATATAGACCTGCTACATTATATTATAACATGTTATCCATTAGTGGATTTGTCGGATAAAATATAACGTTAATCTGTAAATAATATAACAATTATTTATTATACCAACAAAACCGAATAATGCCAATAGAGCACTCACAGAAATCAGAATTTTCTCATGAAAATCTAATTTAATTTATGCAGGTTGGTTTAACAATCGGCTTATTTGGTGTAGAAGGGGAAAGAGTTCACAATCTTAACTCTGAAAGATATCAAGAATCTGGATAGACCTCTAGCTTTTGCACATTGATATATAAAAAACAAAAACGGGAGTTAAACGTTCATTCACTGTTGTTGGAGAGTTTAATATCATTTCCATAAGATATCTATAGATCGCTTTTCAAATACAGAGCTGCAAAATGCATCAGCCAACATGTTGATATTAACAAGTTCGGAGCTGTACCCAAAGTTAATGCCTCATTTGTAAATTTACCGCATCCGCGGGGATGTATACTTTCCACCGTCTCCGTCGCACATCGGCAACATTGTTAATTGTAGTCGAGAGAGACATTACCTCCGTAAAGAAACTTGGAGGTTGGAAATCAACAACAGTGGCTGTGGATTATATTAAAGCATATATAACCCTTAAAAGAAAAATTGGTGAACAATTAGTTAACTCTATTTCATTAATTAATTAACTTCTAAATCATCTACGAATTTTACTTTATCATCTACTTTGATCACTTTTTCGGATACTTCTTTATCACCCATATGTAGTAAGAAACCGTGTAAAGAATCTAGCTCTATCTTGAAAAATAAATAAATATTTTTTTAATACCAGATGAGAATGATGCAGAAAGTTGGTCGCAACAGCTTGCTATTTCTTCGACCCATGATGAAAGAGAATTAGAAGAGCTATTTTCTATTTCTTTTATGACCATTGAGAAAGAAAATTCAATCCTTCAGATTAATTCAAGAAAATGATCATACAAAAAACAAAAAATATAATATAATATATAATGATAATCGTGTTCCACTCACGAAGTGTTAAAAAATAGTGTACAATACACATACACGGAACAGGTGATCCACGCACTAAAAATAGTGTTCGGTACGGATGCGCATATAGGTGACTCCCACAGTCGTCATTTTACCAGCCTTGCAAAATACATTATTTTTCTGAAAAAACTTCAATATATTTAATTTGCAGTGCATGATAACATTGTACACAATTTAAAAACAAAATTGTGTACTTTCTTGGTGCATTATAAATTCTGCACCATTTGTATAAATAATTTTTAAAATCTGCGGTGCACAGTATTACACCACCTCTTATTTTCTCTAATAATTGCATGTGCTGTATATTATTAAGGATTAAAAAGGCGAGCCTTGAACAGGCAGACCTTGGATTACGAATCTCGTACTCAAACTATCGAGCTAACGTTCGCGCTGCAATGCAACGCTTACATTAGTCGAGACGTCTTATCGCTCACTTTATCCTTCTTATACACCTATAAGTCGCGCAGAGAAGCACGTGACAATATAATTAACGTGTACACAAAACTATTATATATAAATATTAATTTTATTTCTTACTATTATGAATACTAATTTTATTTTTTATTATTGAATTAAAATAATTTGTGCGCAAAGTTAATGTCGTAAATTTGTGTGTATAATTAATATGTGTACAATAATTATGTGCACGTTCATAACCATGTCCAATCTGTCTCATTTGTGCATCACCTGTTTCGCGCATCTGTATTGTTTGTATACTAGTAATGGCAATTTTTTTACAAGTAATTTTAAAAATTAATGTATCTATTATTAACAATTAAATATTCAATAAAATCTTTTTTCGATCAAACTATACATAAATCATTTAATTACTAGAATTTTTCTGCAAATTTTAATTTATTACTAATTACTGTACGATGCTTTGAGGCAGAGATAAATTTTTTTTTCAGACAATCATTGTGACTCTGTTTATTAATAGAATTAGCTAAAAATTACCAGACGCTAAAGAAGCGTTAAACTATTAGATCCATTACAAAACACCAATATACTTTAGTATTTCAATTAAGATAGTAATAAAAGAGATAGTGCGTTCCTTTTTAGAACCGACATACTAGAACAAAAAGTGGAAAGCACAAGCGGAGTACGCGTTTCGAACACGTGATAGAAGTTGATCTTAAGCTGATCTGTCTGTTAAGTGCTTCATAAATTTGAGAAAGTTCAAGATGCGATTTTTATGATGCTTTTTTAAATTTGAAATAGCATAAAAAATCTTAGCAGTCTTGTGGTTTAATTTTCAACTATAATATTATTTAAGTGGAAATTTTAACACCCAATATTTTTTTATACTTAATACAATACGTAATAATTATATTTAAATTTGATTACAAATTGATAAATAAATAAAAATATTAGTAATAAATAAGTAGTTTGCAAGTAGGAATATAAGTATGTATATTTCTCGTGATTAATAATTATCTATTTATTTGTAATAATATCTTTATTTACTAACAATATCCAATAATAAAATACCCTCTTAAATTTTTTTTAAATGACCTTTTTTGAGTCTAATTTCCCTGGACTATAATACCGAATGAACTGTAGGCGTCGATATAACCCTCCCCTTCGTTTTTATATAGTACATGCAATCCCAAAGAGAGAGAAAGAAAAGAACGCCCTGGTTTCCTCTGCAGCTTTTACGACTTCGGAACACGCAAGCAAACTAATCGACATGCAAAACATGCCACGAATCCTCCGACTTTATCCTTGTCTGTGATAACATTTTTATGGGATCGCACACACCATCATTCGAACATTTCCGAATCCTGTGTGTATGCGTATATTTTTCTAGTCATACACATGTCATATACACATAGAGAGAAATAAAACGAAAAATTTATCGTTAGGTTAAAAATTTGTTAAAATCAAATAGTATAAATTTTTGTAAATAGTGTATAAATTTTTATTAAATGCAAAATAATGTAGAAATGTTTGTCAAATGTAAAAAAAGTATAAAATTTTTTTTGTATACATATATGTATATCTTTGTATGCTAAACAAAAATAACAATTTTTGTTATTAAATTCGATTACGTAATTTTATTATTATCAATTTATTTCATTTTTCTTTTAGCATATATTAAGTATTTTAAATAAATATTTTAATTTCCTTTATGATATTGTGAGTTTTTCTTATTTTTAGTGTTTTTTTAAAGGTTTTAAAAAGATTTTTCATAATTGTTTAGTACAGGGGGGGCTTCGCCCCTCGACCCCACCAGGGCCTGCGGCCCTGGACCCGCTCCCCGCCCTCTTCCCCTCGTGCAATTTCTACATCTTTATGATCATTTCATGTAAATTTTGTTTTATTACATTTATTATAGAGTGTGGCATTTTGCACCTACTGCATAAAAAAATATTGTTTGGATCTCGAGCGCAAATTTCGCGATTTCGTGGTGATAGTTCACACTCGGGCTGGCTTCGCCGGCCCTCGTGCACTGCTATCACCACTCCAGGCGCGAAATTTCATTTTGCGCCCTTGATGCAAAAAGTACTATTTAAGAAGACAAAGACTGTTAAATGTCAATGTATTACTGTTTTTTATTAAAAAGTAACACCTTTCTGAATTTAAAATAGTTAGCTATGCTTTTTTGGAATAATCTTTAATCAATCTTTATGAATTATACAATTAAATTATAAATAGAAGAAAAATAACGCGTGGTAGCGGATACGCACCTCGACCGGTGTCAGATACTTGAATGGGTAATCCATCCTCGTGCGGCTTTCGGGATCGGTTAGGGATTTGTCCACACTGCACAACGTGAGCGGGAGGTATGGAACATGGTTTCAATGTTTGGGTTTACGTAATTATGACCTAAACACCCAAAACAGAATTTGATTCAATACACCGGCCGTCTCGGAGAAGGTATTCCTACAGTTATAAGTTTTTCCTTTCTCGTGGGCATAACCCCAGGCAAATGTGAGATGATGGGGAAATAATTAGGGAGGGGTAAGTACGCACATAGTGGAGGTAGGTGAACACCGTAAAAGTCCGATAATAAAGGGCCGTATACGATAGGAAATTCCAAAATAAGAAATATTTATCTATATTAATAAAACTTTCCCATAGATGGTTACCGTACATTCTGATTATCAGGATATGATTCTACACAGGAAGAAATTATACTTTTGTTATAGTTTGTAGAAGTAGTAAAATTACTTTAGAGTAAATCATACCCTGGTAACCTGGAGGTCGTTCGGCTACCTAGACAATCTCCACAGGAAGTGACAGTTATCTAGGTCATCGGATATCATGGACTTGAAGGTTTATTTACTATTTTAATTGAATAAAGAAATGGTTACTTCTTGTAGAGGATGTTAGGTAGCCGAGTAACCTTTAAGACATTGGGGCATCCTCTACGAGAGAGTAAATTTACTATTCAAACAAAATTTAAAAATAAAAATAATCACTTCCCGTGGAGGATGTCTAGGTAGCTGGCTTTATTATACTTATATTAATTATGTATATCCGATTCGCATATGTTGTTTCTATTATTTATTGATAGCTTATGTTTAAATTTAAAAAAAGATCAATTAAAATAATTAAAATTAATTTATTCAATGGAATTGATGTTAGCTGGACTTTATCAGTAAATAGTCCTTCTAAAATGATGATTTCTTCCGTTTTATAAAGTAAGAATAACTTTTTAACACACAGACAGAATAGCTGTAAATAGACAGTATCTGCCTTTATAAAAGTTTTTTAATTGAAAAGTTTAAACAATGTATATTTTGGCAGATTTGGATCCAAAATGGTAGACTCTGCCTTTTTTGTCTCTCCGTGAGATACTGCATATGAAAATGTAGTGTATCATTAATTTACTATAAAAGAAATATCTGAATATACACTGCAGGGATTTCCAGTTACTGTAACCGAGCAATTTCGATAAACTATATTTCGCAATAACTATTTGACACTGGCTAGATTAGATCAATTTTTCTATTATTTAATAATATTTAATTTTCCAAAGTACAGAAGCTTTTAATAAAAATATATATAAATAAGTGCTATAAATAAATATTTTGATAAGTCAACGGATAAAAGTGAAAGAAATTATATTATAAATTATTGCTGTATTGTATACTATCATTGCGTATACGTACATTATTAATCAACTTACCTTAATATAATAATGCTTTTAATAAACTATAAAACCAATATATACTAACATATTTATTCATTTTCTATTTTAAATAATTTATTTTTACAGTCACATAAAATCAAGATGCAAATCATAGTAATAGAGAGAAAATAATCGAAAAATTCCAAATCAGAAGAGCATCCAACCCCTTTAAGAATATATAATGAGGCAATAGACATACACAACCTAAAGTCAGAAGGAAATATATAGCTAGAAAGAATTTTTTTAATGGTGACCAGAACGCGAGGGTTTCGGATAATTTGAGTGTTCTTAACGGAGGGTGCGACGCATTTCGGAGATTCAAGAGAGCTAAAGGGTCTCCTGCAAAAGGGCTTTTCACGGGTGGACATTGCGCTCTAAATTTAAACCAGCGAACTACCCCACACTTCCATACGTTTTCGCTGTGGTTTCTACGCGTTACGACCAATATCCCAGTTGAATACACGTACTTCTAATGAAATCGGCGACAGCTGCAGACTACCACTGAATGGACCAATAATCTTTACGTATATATGGAGTCATATAAAAAAATAGATTATTTATATTTAGTTTGTACTTATACTTTTTGTAACATGATTGTATTGTTATTATATTTTTGGATAATATCACATTTGCAATTTGATAATATTTCTATTAATAGTTCTATACTTTATAGTGTCCATAACAATACAATCAAAGTATTATTGCTTTAAATTTTTTTTAGAGTAACTGCAGTACTAACTTTTTTTATTTTATGACTAAAATGAATATCGATGCGAATATTATTCCACGTTTATCACGAATACTTTGAACGAAACGTCGTAAACAATCAATGGTATCAATTGGTAATATGATAAACTTGATCATTTTAAGTAGTTCTCTTTATTTAAATACTCTTAAATCAAAATTAATTATTATGTGAACTTTTTAATCTCTATTATATTTAATCATTCATCAGAAATCACTTTCATTTCCATATTTTAATTGTTCTGTCGACTGCTTGAATTAGCATCCAATTAAGTATAATTAATATGTTGTAACATGGAAAACTAAGTTTTGTTAAAGTTTAACTGACCTTTTTCTGAACTACTTAGACTTTTAATTTCTGACAGATTGGTAAAATGGACCATTAGAATTGTTTGACATGAAGAATCTGAATTAAGTTTTCTAAACTCATTTAGCATTCGATTTGACCTAACATGTTATGGAGATTTTCAGTGTACCCATTTTTACAAAGTAAATCCAAGTAAATTGTAAAACAATTTATTGAATCCTTTTATATAAGTATATATATATTATAAAAATATTATCTTAATTTTTAAAACTTACTTCAAATTTGATAATATATAAAAGAAAATGTACAGAAAGACAAAGAATCTCAAACACAGCACTTACGATGCGTTTGAGTAACAAAGTATGAGCAATTCTGGTTTCATTGGTACAATGTTCAATAGAGGATGTATCCAGAGAAAGGTATTGTACAGCTAAAATTTAATAACAAGCACTTTCCTCTCGTCGTATACTATCGGATATCGAAAATATTCGACGTTTTCTGTCAATCTACCTTCCTTTATCTCTCTCACTCTCTCTCTCTCTCTCTTTTTATCTATCTCATTCGCTCTTTTTATCCAAGCCGCCTTTCGACCTCGATTCTTGCACAACCAATTTTCTCGCTATTCAATATACGCTCAATCATAAAAAGTAAAATGTTAAAAATGTAGAAAACATTTTTCAAGTGGATCACGTGCCTATTTTCAGTAAAATTATTTCATTACAAAAGCAATAAATGTAAAGGTTTAACGTACGTATCAACATAAAAAAATTGTAACTTTGAGTGTACATAAAACTCGATTACGTAAGTTATAAACCTTTTTATTATTGAAAATATGTTATATTGTAGGAAAAAAACATGAAGTTGCGGGTGTATCGATAAAAAGGTTGTTAACAATAAATGTATTTTATTTTAGATTTCCTATATTATATAATATATGGTAAGATTATATACATAGATATAGAAATAAAAATGTATGGTATTACTTATATGAATTTTATAACAATGAAATAACGATACGAATTTGAAACTGATTTTAAGATTTATC
This sequence comes from Theocolax elegans, assembly GCA_026168455.1. Lineage (NCBI taxonomy): Eukaryota > Metazoa > Arthropoda > Insecta > Hymenoptera > Cerocephalidae > Theocolax > Theocolax elegans. The sequence continues at coordinate 34,363,911 of CM047426.1, read as the reverse complement.
TATGTGAATAGGAAATCGAATATATTTATTATTCTCAATCAATAAAATAAAATACAACTATTATTAACAATACAAATAATAAAATACTGGATTTAACATTACAATACTGGATTCAATTATTTAATACAAATGTATTAATATAAATTGGTTTTATTTATAAGAAATGGCATTATTGACATCATTTATATAATATTTTCTAAAGATTATCGTCGTCGAGACTATTAAAAAGTAAGCGCTCCGTAAAATGTTAAATAAATAAAGTAGGTAATAGCCGGTGCAATAGTGCTCTGTACCTCATTGCACCCTAATCACCTGTTTGCCACTATGCCGTTCTTTCTTCGCTACATCGCTTCTGTTCTACCCTCCACTTACCCTTAACGTCATCAAACTCTTATATTATTCTCCTATCTATTTTCCCTTGGACGACTTATCTCCAAGTATAGAAATAAATGAATAATATTATTTTTCTTATAAATCAACTTTATAAATATATAATAATTTTTATTTACTTGCTTACAATTTTTCATCAGCTGACAATTTTTAACCTGTATAATTATTTAAATATTATTACATATTATTATATCACTGGAAATAAGCTGCAAATTACATATGAAATCAAAATCAAAAGGGACATGGCATATTGTGTGTGTGTGTGTGTACACATTCTTCGTAACAATAAAATCAATAATTTATTGGCATATAATTACATATACACGACTCATTGAATATGTATAACTGATAATTAGTTCATACGGACATTTGCATCAGGCCTTCCTTAAATGCAAAAATTTTCAATTATGCGGAATACCGTGCATACCACGTAGTATATGAATATAGCTATACCGAGCATCCGCAACGGGTTCTTCCTCGCATTGTTGGACAATAAATTTTTAATTATTCGCCATACGACCGCACGGTGTACCGTAAATTAGGTCAAATTGTTTCATCACCTCAAATAGGTCGAATCAATTTTTATGCGGATGATTCAAGTGGAAATTATACGTTAACGGGTTGAAATTCATCGGCATATTTCCCTCCTCCAAATGTGCGGCTTTATTATTAAAAAATGTATGGTATTACTATATGAATTTTATAACAATGAAATAACGATACGAATTTGAAAACTGATTTTAAGATTTATTATGTGAATAGGAAATCGAATATATTTATTATTCTCAATCAATAAATAAAATACAACTATTATTAACAATACAAATAATAAAATACTGGATTTAACATTACAATACTGGATTCAATTATTTAATACAAATGTATTAATATAAATTGGTTTTATTTATAAGAAATGGCATTATTGACATCATTTATATAATATTTTCTAAAGATTATCGTCGTCGAGACTATTAAAAGTAAGCGCTCCGTAAAATGTTAAATAAATAAAGTAGGTAATAGCCGGTGCAATAGTGCTCTGTACCTCATTGCACCCTAATCACCTGTTTGCCACTATGCCGTTCTTTCTTCGCTACATCGCTTCTGTTCTACCCTCCACTTACCCTTAACGTCATCAAACTCTTATATTATTCTCCTATCTATTTTCCCTTGGACGACTTATCTCCAAGTATAGAAATAAATGAATAATATTATTTTTCTTATAAATCAACTTTATAAATATATTAATCTTTTTATTTACTTGCTTACAATTTTTCATCAGCTGACAATTTTTAACCTGTATAATTATTTAAATATTATTACATATTATTATATCACTGGAAATAAGCTGCAAATTACGTATGAAATCAAAATCAAAAGGGACATGGCCTATTGTGTGTGTGTGTGTACACATTCTTCGTAACAATAAAATCAATAATTTATTGGCATATAATTACATATACACGACTCATTGAATATGTATAACTGATAATTAGTTCATACGGACATTTGCATCAGGCCTTCCTTAAATGCAAAAATTTTCAATTATGCGGAATACCGTGCATACCACGTAGTATATGAATATAGCTATACCGAGCATCCGCAACGGGTTCTTCCTCGCATTGTTGGACAATAAATTTTTAATTATTCGCCATACGACCGCACGGTGTACCGTAAATTAGGTCAAATTGTTTCATCACCTCAAATAGGTCGAATCAATTTTTATGCGGATGATTCAAGTGGAAATTATACGTTAACGGGTTGAAATTCATCGGCATATTTCCCTCCTCCAAATGTGCGGCTTTATTATATAAGTAAATAAAAGATTTAGTTATAATGGCTACCGACGCTTCTCGTGATTAATTTAAGTAGTTAATATTTATTTGTCGATCTGAAGGAGTCCAAAGGTTTGGAAAGGTGAAAAATCACATCGATAATCATAACACAAAATTTACCTTAAACTTAAATCATTAAATCATGCTTAACTTGTCAAAGATAAGACCAAGTATAACAACATAACTGGTCAGTCAAAGTACACTAAGCGGACGGGGAATATGAAGAAGGCAAAGCACGGCTTTAAATACAGCTTATATTCGTAAATATAAATAGACATACAAAATCAATGATTGGTATACGTATAATGTATATATACATTATATCTATTATTCTCTGGTCATCTAATAAACATTTGAAAGTTTTAGTAAAGTTTTTAATTCTTTTACCTCAAAATTTTTAATATTGTTTGTAAAAAATCTTACATTTTTGTATCGTGGTGGACACACACGTATGCGTCAACGCTTCGACACATGTTAAGCGCATGCAAGGGAGCAAAGGTTTTAATCCTTTAAGCGAGTGTCCAAGCATTGCCCGACTAATAAAATATATAATTAAACATATCAGTAATATTATGCTTGTCGTTACAGGAAAAACCCTTGCACCATTTCACTCGAGTTTCTTTGTATTTATTTTTATTGTACAGAAGCAATGAGTGTCTGAAAAATCGGAGGCTCATCATTCTCGTCTCGACGCTCGATCGACGTTCACGTGAACAAGTCTACACGAGAAACGTACGGCGTACTTGATTTTGGTTTGATTATTTTGCAGTTTGTAATATCAGTTAATAAATTTTGTTTTAAAAACTTCCGTAAATTTTGATTTTCTTAAAAAACAGCATTAAACTATATAAAATGCAGTCTAAAATTGATCTTTTTCTTCTTATTTGTTTATTGTAATTTGATATGTTAAAAATATTAATAATAATAACACATTATTACATATATGTAATGTATTAATAAATTATTATTAATTCATCGTAGAAAGAACTTAAAAAGGTATTGCAACAAGCTGTTTCAACTGCAACCTTTTCAAGAGAAATATAAAGCTCAATTTTTATTCACCAGGATATATAGGTAGTTAAAAGTACATATTTGTAAACATTTGTACATGCACGATAATGGCGTACACATTTAACGTAGTATTTTAAAATATTAAAATTAGAATCACCGAGTTATAATAGCGGAGCCGTATTTCAAAATTTAGCGCGATTTTGCATTTTACGCGAATGATGACAGTCTTGCTGCCGCGCGATCGTTCGTTTTGAGATTTGTGAACCAGCCATGTCACGCGTCTGGCGCAATAAGGCTGTAACGCGTTGAGATGGGCCCCAAATGAGGTTAGTACATCAAAATCGACCAAATTTCCTTTAAAAAATAAATAACTTTCAATGTAGTTTTAAATATTTGAATTCGTCCTACTAAAATATCGAGAATTTAAATCTATGAATTTAAAAATTAAAAAATGTATAATTACTTTATTATAATGATAATTTTCACTTATAAATTAAGTATTTATTTCATGTAATCACGCATAACAATTCATAACATTTTCCATAAAGTACATAATTCGTTAATTTAATAAATTACCACAAAATCATAAAATGAATTTATTTAATATAATAGGTTGCAAGTAACATACAGAAACAAATAAGACACAAACTGTTGCATCCTATATATAATAGAATAATTTGAAAAAATTATTTTCGCTATGAAAGAAGACCAGCATGGAGAGTCCCACATAATTCGGTTGTTATAAATGAGAAAAAGTAACATCCGTCATCGTAGCTGTATATACAAGATGATCAAACAAAACAAAATGCACGCCCTGGCGTTTCTTAAAGGAAAGAAGTAATTGTCTCCTCTTCTTTCCTAGCCGAATATACGCGCATTGACAAACAATGTATAAAAGAAGAAAGAAGAAAGTTAGAAAGAAGGAGTATAGAAGCGTTTGTTTAGCCACTCGAAATTTGGTATGTAGCTAGTAATTACCTTATGAGTTCTATAAAAAAACAATTACATATTTGTTCTTAATCTAATTATCTAATTACTATTTAAAGTAGTAGTACTTTTTATTATATTTTTATTTTTTTTTATTTTTATTTTTATTTTTATTATATATTTTAGTACTTTTTTACCTACTATTTAAAGTAAAGTAGTATCTAATTACTATAGAAAGTACTATTCTAAAATTAAATAACTATTATATTTGGTATATATTAGTTATTTATGTACCTTGGGTGAGCCTCGCGATATTACTGTTCGAGGCGGAAAATTTCTCGCTGCTGCTCGCGACCGCGGACGTACTAACCATCCACGAAATTTTTCGCCTCGAACAGTAATGACGCGAGGCTCACCCAAGGTACATAAATTTGTTAAAGAAGCAAGTAATAGTTTAGATGATAACATAAATAAGCCGAGGGACAAATATTTACCTATTGAAACAATTTTTTCTGAAATAGATAAAATGGCTGTTGAGAACAGCAAAATTATGATACTAACGAATATGAAAGCAAAAAATATACTTCTTCATAATGAAATTCGTATGACCTATGGCGACCTAAACTACATTGGTAATAGTAAAGCTATTTTTTATTTTGATAGAGATATTAGAGGTAAACAAACATGTACTAATTCCGTACCCTTTAAAACAACAACCTAAATATAAAGATATAGTAATAATTGATGATATTGTTTTCACTGCTAACTCTAAGTGTGACTCAGCAAAACAACATCAAGCTATGTTTCCTCACTATAGAGTTACCTGTGCAGTGAGTCTAACCTGCCCAGCAAGATTTAACAGTATTGAAAGAATTATCCATGCAAGAAATAAAAATGCGTCTACTGAAAGTTTTACAACAGCTAGACAAATGTTAATTAGATTTTGGTAATGATGTCCTTGCACTTGTTTGGTATACTGGCTATACTGAATAACTGGATGTACAATTTCTTATTACTTTAGTTTCTAGTTTTTTAATTATTTTGTTTTTCTTCATAAAAATTTGATATTTTTTTAATTGTAAGTTTTTAAGTTTCACCAGCCCTAAGTACAGATAAAATTCATTTATCTCTATAGGGATTACATCATTTTTATATAATGTTTGTCATTTTTTTAAACTGGTTAAATAAATAAATTAAGTAAATTAAATAAATGAAAATGGTTGATTAATAAATAATAATATAAAGTATTCCTTCGATGACCAATATTTTTATTTTTCATCCATGCAGAGGAAAACTTTATAGACTATAATCGAATTTTCGATTAACAAAGATATAATCCTCAACGAATTCTCAAGTAAGATGTTAAAGGAATAAGATATAACGGGCGAAGAGGACCATGACGTCGTCGGCGACGACGAAGCCCGTAGGGCCGAAAGACAGCTTCGTAGACTGTATATAAGAAACTCGCAAACTCACACACACGTACACATTACAGTTTGAGACGAGCGCATGTAAAAAATAGGTTTGGAGTGTGAGATACGAGGAGGGGAAGAAGGAGTAGGGTCGTTAGCCCCCAAGACCGGAAGACTTTTAACACAGACACTAATTATCGCGTTGCATTGTACGCGACACTTTAACATGTGACAGCCTCCACGTCTCAAGAAAACGCGAGAAAGAAAATTCTCAAGGATTTATTGCCCTTTTTCTTTTCTTTTCCTTTACGTTCTACATTGTAAAATCTGCACATGAATGAATATTTTGAATTTCGCAACTAAGAGTACCACTACTTCAAGTTCCAAGACATGTTATTTTTTCGGTGCTCGAGTTTCATTTTTTGTACGTGATTTATCAAGATTCCTTTGGATTCGTTACTTCATTATTATATATTATCATTTATTAAAAACATTTAATAATTCATTATTTATATATGATCATCATTATTTTAGAAATATCATACTTATATTACAATATAATCAGAAGAATCCTGTTAGAAATAATATATTACAAATTGTAAAATTTTTTTTTTATTTTCATTTGAAAATAATAACTTATAATTAAATATAATTAAATATAATTAATAAAACAATGTGAGTGGGGGGTGTGGAACATTCGGTTCCGATGTTTAGACCTATATGCAATGTGACCTAAACACCCAAAAAGAATCTTGCATTACATCGGCCGTCTAGGAAAGGTTTTCCTATAATTGCAGGCGTTTCCTCCCTCACGGGCATAACCCCGAGCGAATGCGAGGCGGGATTATTCAAGGAGGGCTATAAACACCCACACAGAGGTGGTGGATGTACGCCATAAAAACCCGATGTGGAGATATGGTTTGGAAGTGTCAAAAAGTATATATATATATTCATAGATGCTGATCTTTTAAATATCATGAAGAGATGAAACGTTGAATCAATGTATTTTAAAATAATATAATTATTAATATTTTAATCATCAAAAGAAGTATCGAAAATAATAAAATATTAACTATCTACTCGATATTATACACTATTTGAAATAATTCTACGCTGCTTAAAGTATAATTTCAATAAACTTTCGCTTAATCAATCGATAAATATATCTTTAGGTCTCGAACCCACTAAAAAGAAAAATATTTAATAAGTCAACTTTTTCGAACATAAAAGTTCAAGCTTTCAGACGTTTAAGAAACTTCTCTGTTGTGTTTTTTCTTACCTACTATCGAAACCAAACCGTAGAACTTTGCCTACATTAACAAGAGATCGTAAAAAAGTCAAAGCGGTTCAGCTTTGACAATAAGAAAGATTTCAAGAAAAGAGAGGTTAATAAAGAGAACTTTAAAAAAATTCTGACCAATCATATAATATCCGTACGGAGCTCGTATTTATTCTATGTAATAAGCAGATACGTCGAAACAAAGAAAGGCATCTTTTATATAAGAATAACGAAAATTCTCAAAAGGTGAAATGCATCCATCATTACGTGTACGTCGTACCGTACGCCCCACATGCAGTAGCCATAGCAACCGTGTAAGGAAGCCACTCGAAATCCCTATAGGTCCTTGAATTCCATTTATATATGCGTTTCTTTCAATTTTTTGCCAATTTAATTAAAACTCTTAATTTCATTACAAGGATTAATTGTTGATATTATTTTACTATAAAATAAAGCAAAAGATAAAGAATTAGAAAGTCGAAATTCATGGAAATAACAAAGTATAATAGCTGCGCAATGGTCAATAAAGCCAGAACATTGAAAGGGCTAGACATAAATAAAAAAGAGTCGCACAATGTGTGTCTTTACAGTTTGTTGCAGACTAATAAAGATTAACTTAATATTAATTCTAAATCATTTCTCCGTATATTAATTAAATGAAATTTTTTTATATTATCCACTTCAGTTTAACTCTATCATACTTTAAAATACTTATCTCTATAAAATATTTACCATTATAATAATCGATTATGATAATAATTTTGTAATTGTGTATGTATTGATATACATATATTATGATGATGATTTTATCCGGATTCATCAGTCATAATATTTTTATTCGGAGACTACGATGTGTAATTAGTGCTATATACAATTTCATGCATAATTATTGAATGAAAACTAGTTACTCGAAGTAAATTTACTGTGAATTAGAAAAAGCCCTATATTAGATTAGTTATAGTAATTTTGATGGTTCATTTACAAAAATATTTTCTTGCCTTTACTATTTGTGTGCGTTTGGATTGGCAAGGTTAATAATTCTTCCCTTTCTTAGTTGAGAAGGAGTGATGCAAAGGTGATGATAATCCGAACGAAAAGAGAACATTCTCGTTTTGCTTGCTAACGCAAAAACTCGAGAACCCATCCTCACACCTCTATTCTATTTCGGATTTGCACAAAGTACATTATAACGAGACATTGTCAAATTATTATAAGCGCGCGCTTCTTGATTCCTATATTACAAACGTTTATAAATAAATAAATCTTTAACCTATATTTAACATAACTAAGGTAAATAATGCTTCGTTTATAAATAAAATGTAACGGGAATTACATGCTCACGGCGAATACGCCTTTTAAAAACTCTCGCCTGTAATTAATCGGTTAGTCCAACTTTTAAGTGCGAGGCTCCTCCAAGGATTTAAGTTGGCACCAACTCATTACATGATAGGAGTTTAACAATTGGTAGGCTCAAGGATCTGGAGTTCTCTTTCTCTCTCTCTCTCTCTCTCTCTCTCTCTCACTCTTTCCCTCTCCCTATCCTTGCTACCACTTTTGCTTCATTCATGGACAGATCATCACATGTCTCACCACTTTGATCACCCCCATCATTAATCTGCTCTCATCTACTTGGCCTGACCAGCCTACTCGTTTTAACTTATTATCATCTACTCATCTCGACACAATTTCTTCCTCGTTATCTAATCTTAGTAGTTCAATTCTCTCCAGTTTCAACGTAATGGCTCTACTACAATTATTCACCATTAAAGTTAAGCACAAGCCATGGGTTACGCAGGAAATAAGAGCTAATATCAAAGCCAGAAATGTTGCTTTCAGGCTTTTTCGCAATTCGGGTTTTGCTACCGATTATAACGCCTACAAATTGCTGAGGAATCGTGTCAAAAATTCTTTTAACTCCAGCAAATTTCACTTCTTGGAATTGAAACTCAGAAATGAAAAGGAACCTGCTAAGTCTTGAAAATATCTTGGAAACATGGGTCTCGGCTCAAAGATGAACCCATCACCATTAAAGTACTTGACAGCTCATCAACTCAATGTCCATTATGCATTTATTTCCAATCATGTGCCACCACTCACCATTCAATCGTTTGCGTCTATTTTAACTAATTTATGTCATTTATTACCTTCATATTCTTCATTCTCATTCCTTACCGTGTCAGCCAAAAAAGTACAGCGCATTATACTTAGAGCTTCTTCAAAGGCATCGGGTATCGATGGTATCTCGACTAAAATGCTAAAATTATTGGAACCTCAACTTACTTTACCTCTAACGAATCTATTAATATAGCTCTCAAAAATATTAGAAAGATTAGTGCATGATCAGCTGGTTGAGTATCTCGAAAGTAATCATATATTATCAACCACCCGCGTAAAAATATGAAAGTTTATGCCAAACTTGGCCCAAGTTTATGTTTGTATAAAGTTTGGCGCAACTTGGGCAATGAGACTTTCCCAAACTTGACAACTCACACATTTAAGTGTGGGACAAGTTTGGAAAAGTATGGGATAAACTTACGCCAAACATTATAAAAAGTTATTATAAATTAAACTTATGTTGAGAGAAATATGGGGAAAGTTGTTGAAAGTGTGGCACAAGTGTAGGTTACATTTACCTACACTTTATAAAATTTCTTTAGACATTTTAATAATTTAAAATTTCTTGTAAAAAAAAAACGAATTAATATTTATTTAATATCACCTTATTTATACCTGAAAACCGTCCAAGGTGAATTTCTTCAAGTCGTCGCATCACGACATTCCAAGTCGACGTTAAGGGTTAGACTGACAGACACATCGACGTTTAGCAAAATTTCTTAGTAACCGATAAACAAGAAGTCATTTGTTTGTTGGTTGCTAAGGAATTTTTGTAAAATTTGCTTGACCACCAGTGAACAAATGACTTCTTGTTTATCGGTTACTAAAAAATTTTGCTAAACGTCGATGCGTCAGTCTAACCCTCAACGTCGACTTGGAATGTCGTGATGCGACGACTTGAAGAAATTCACCTTGGACGTTGGATCTTTTTGCAAAACATATGTAGAATTTTTTTCAGGTATAAATAAGGTGATATTAAATAAATATTATTTCGTTTTTTTTTACAAGAAACTTTAAATTATTAAAATGTCTAAAGAAATTTTATAAAGTGTAGGTAAATGTAACCTACACTTGTGCCACACTTTCAACAACTTTCCCCATATTTCTCTCAACATAAGTTTAATTTATAATAACTTTGTATAATGTTTGGCGTAAGTTTATCCCATACTTTTCCAAACTTGTCCCACATTTAAATGTGTGAGTTGTCAAGTTTGGGAAAGTCTCATTGCCCAAATTGCGCCAAACTTTATACAAACATAAACTTGGGCCAAGTTTGGCACAAACTTTCACATTTTTACGCGGGCAGGCAAACGGGGTTTCGACATAGTACTCAATCAGCTATCCTAGGTGTACTTGATGATGTAAGAAGGGCTAGCGACTTTAGAATGATCACGATTCTAGTCTTGTTCGACTTCTCTAAAGCTTTTGATACTGTTCTCCACGATCAACTTATCCAGAAGCTGGGCGATATCGGCTGCTCAGACATTGTACTGAACTAGTTTTATAGATGTCTTGTAGGCCGCACACAGACTGTTGTAGACGAGATTGGTATATTGTCAGGCTGGCTCGAGGTGAATGCGGGTGTATCTCAGGGCAGTGTTCTAGGTCCTGTTTTGCTCTATATTTTTATCCACGATCTGCCTAAGGTCCTCAACTATTGTAATTACATGTTATTTGCTGATGACGCTCAGGTCTACTATTCGTTTTTTCCATCAGACTTTGATGTTGGTGTTCAACACGTTTCACAAGATGCGAATGCAATAGCTAATTGGGCGATTAAGAACGGTCTTAAATTAAATGTAGAAAAGACGAAAGTTATAATCCTGGGTATCCAGGCCTTTCTAGCTCGTATCAACCTGAACACTGCTTTGAGAGTTAGATTACGTGAAAACTATTTAGAGTATGAAGATGTGGTAAAATTGTTGGAATTCTCCTACCCTCGACTGATCGAAGTTATGTCAATTTCAAGGCGCGTTCATGGGGTCCTACATTCGCTGCGATTCTATAATAACACCGCGTGTGCGGTTTACAACTATGTAGATCAGTCCAGGAACCTCAAACTTTAGAGATTGTTAAACGCGTGCGTGAGATTTGTATGGGGTAACATAGCGAGGCGTGATCACGTTATTCCGTTCAGACAAGTCTTAAAATGGCTATCGGTCGAGTCCAGACGCTCCTATCTCATTGGCTCCCTAGCTTATAATATCATTGCTCATAATTCATCTTCATATTTGGCAAATCACTTCATTAAACTTAACACCCCTGGCCAAAACCCCCGCTCTTCCTCCCGTCATCCACCTACATCACTCACGTATCTTCCACCACGCACCGAAGCATTAAATAAGTCATTTGTCATAACCTCCACCCGCATCCTTAACCGATTTCCTGCCATCATATTTAATCCCTCTCATTGATCAGTTTAAGATCCTCTTATTTAATCATCTGTTTGGGCTCGACCAAGCAGCCTGGTTTACGCAAGCCACGACTGAAGGAATTACACTGCGACCTGTCCCTGACCTCAATCTAGTTCTTAAGTCTAGTTCTACGTAGTTTTATTTTATTATCGTTTGTTTTATTATTGTTTATTTATTTATTTATTTATTATTTTATCTGATTTTACTTCTGCGAGTGATCTGTTATCTGTTAATTTGTTTTAAGTTCATTTTGCATATATTTTATTTTTTATTTTTATACTTACTTTTAGAGTTTATTTTGCGTTAATTGCTGCTGTTTTTTTCTTATAATTTTATCAAATGTATTTTTTTTCTCAGTGCCTACGGGGTTTCTATCCCAAAAGGCCGAATAAATGAATTCAATCAATCAATCTATCTGTAAGTGCTGGCTGTTGTTTGTCTTGTCGTCTGTGTTTGAATTGGTCTTGAACTCCGATAATAGCAAAATTGACATTGACAGCTCTATCATATGTTCTACAGCGCTCTTAGATGCCAATAAATATGAGTGCATGATCAGCTGGTTGAGTATCTCGAAAGTAATCATATATTATCAACCAGGCAAACGGGGTTTTGAAAGGGACATAGTACTCAATCAGCTATCCTAGGTGTACTTGATGATGTAAGAAGGGCTAGCGACTTTAGAATGATCACGATTCTAGTCTTGTTCGACTTCTCTAAAGCTTTTGATACTGTTCTCCACGATCAACTTATCCGGAAGCTGGGCGATATCGGCTGCTCAGACATTGTACTGAACTAGTTTTATAGATATCTTGTAGGCCGCACACAGGCTGTTGTAGACGAGATTGGTATATTGTCAGGCTAGCTCGAGGTGAATGCGGGTGTATCTCAGGGCAGTGTTCTAGGTCCTGTTTTGCTCTATATTTTTATCCACGATCTGCCTAAGGTCCTCAACTATTGTAATTACATGTTATTTGCTGATGACGCTCAGGTCTACTATTCGTTTTTTCCATCAGACTTTGATGTTGGTGTTCAACACGTTTCACAAGATGCGAATGCAATAGCTAATTGGCCGATTAAGAACGGTCTTAAATTAAATGTAGAAAAGACGAAAGTTATAATCCTGGGTATCCAGGCCTTTCTAGCTCGTATCAACCTGAACACTGCTTTGAGAGTTAGATTACGTGAAAACTATTTAGAGTATGAAGATGTGGTAAATTATTGGAATTCTCCTACCCTCGGACTGATCGAAGTTATGTCAATCTCAAGGACGCGTTCATGGGGTCCTACATTCGCTGCGTTTCTATAATAACACCGCGTGTGCGGTTACAACTATGTAGTCAGTCCAGGAACCTCAAACTTTAGAGATTGTAAACGCTGTGCGTGGATTTGTGGGGTAACATAGCGAGGCGTGATCACGTTATCCGTTCAGACAAGGCTTAAAATGGCTATCGGTCGAGTACAGAGGCTCCTATCTCATTGGCTCCCTAGCTTATAATATCATGCTCATAATTCATCTTCATATTTGGCAAATCACTTCATTAAACTTAACACACCTGGCCAAAACCCCCGCTCTTCCTCCCGTCATCCACCTACATCACTCACGTATCTTCCACCACGCACCGAAGCATTAAATAAGTCATTTGTCATAACCTCCACCCGCATCCTTAACCGATTTCCTGCCATCAAATTTAATCCCTCTCATTGATCAGTTTAAGATCCTCTTATTTAATCATCTGTTTGGGCTCGACCAAGCAGCCTGGTTTACGCAAGCCGCGACTGAAGGAATTACACTGCGGCCTGTCCCTGACCTCAATCTAGTTCTTAAGTCTAGTTCTACGTAGTTTTATTTTATTATCGTTTGTTTTATTATTGTTTATTTATTTATTTATTTATTATTTTATCTGATTTTACCTTCTGCGAGTGATCTGTTATCTGTTAATTTGTTTTAAGTTCATTTTGTATATATTTTATTTTTTATTTTATACTTACTTTTAGAGTTTATTTTGCGTTAATTGCTGCTATTTTTTTCTTATAATTTTATCAAATGTATTTTTTTTCTCAGTGCCTACGGGGTTTCTATCCCAAAAGGCCGAATAAATGAATTCAATCAATCAATCTATCTGTAAGTGCTGGCTGTTGTTTGTCTTGTCGTCTGTGTTTGAATTGGTCTTGAACTCCGATAATAGCAAAATTGACATTGACAGCTCTATCATATGTTTCTACAGCGCTCTTAGATGCCAATAAATATGAGTGGAGACCGAGAGGTTCTTTACAGCTGGCTTGTTAACGAGAAGAACAAGGATAATTGCTGGTCACGACTGGATCGAGTTATCTCTTAACATTCACTGCTTACGAGCACCTCTGACTTGCATGTCACGTAGTCTTAAGAATGTCACACCAGAGTCCATTGATGCTGCGTTCTTAGATATATCGCTGTGGGTTTCTCCAGACATTGAGCTGCAAAGTAACATCACGACACTCACTAGCACCATTGTCTCGGTTTTTGATATTGTTGCTCCTAAGCATACCTTCACTATTAGGACCAATTCTAAGCCTTGGGTCACTGGACCTATTAGGGATAGTATGCGTGAGCGTGACAGGGCTTATAGAAGAGCTTTGAGATCTGGAAGTGGAGCTGCCATGTTGGTATTTAAATCACTGCGTAGAGCCGTATCCAATGCCTTGGATACTGCTAAGAATAAGTACTACTCAGAAAAACTTAGTACGGCCAATTCAATTCGCGCAAAATGGCGTGTACTTAGGAGTATGGGCATCTCTGCTTCTAGCCGCCCCTCCCCATTTCAGCACTTTACACTTAACGAGCTTATCACGCACTTTACTTCGGTCTCGAGCGTTCATAACCGTGTCACCTCTGATGACTTGAATGAGTTACTCTCAGACAAACCTGTAAACGTGGGACAATCATTGTTTTGTTTTACTTCTGTGACAGCCAATCAAGTTTACAAGGCAATCAATGCCTCCAGCTCCAGAGCGGTGGGACCTGATGGCTTGTCCGCACTGATGTTGAAATTGGTTGCAAACCATACTTGTGAATCCTTGGCAGACCTATTTAACCAGTCAATGAGGGACTCTAGTTTTCCGGCTGCGTGGAAAAGGGCGTATTTGCGACCTCTAGCCAAAGCATCGAGAATTACTCTCTTATCTGATGTTAGGCCAATAGCTCACCTTTGTGAGATCGCAAAAATTTTTGAGCGTTTAGTTCATGAACAGATTATCGAATACTTAGAGAGAAATAAACTGCTGGATATGCGACAGGCTGGTTTTCGTAGGGGTCACAGTACCCAAACAGCTCTCCTGGGTCTGACTGATGACATTAGGCACGGCGTGGAGATGCGTAAAGTAACGATGGCTGTTTTCTTCGATTTTTCCAAGGCTTTTGACACCGTGCCACATGGACTATTATTGTCCAAACTAAGAGATTTAAATTTTTCTGATGCTGTAGTAACCTGGTTTTATTCATATTTATCGGGCCGCTCCCAAGCGGTGATTGATGACGATTGCCATGTCTCGGATTGGCGTTCGGTTCGTGCGGGAGTACCGCAGGGTAGCGTGCTAGGACCTACCTGAATTGGGTTGGCTATCGCCGCATAGAAGACGCCAATTTCTTATTGCAACGCTTGCTTTTAAAGTCATCTCTTGCCTGCAATCCTAAATATCTGCTTGGCGAAACTAGAATCATTGGTGAGGATGTGGTTGTTCGCAGCTCCAGTCGGCTTCCACAGCGGAGTCAAATTTATAGATCGCCTCGTACAGAGGCATGGAAAAAATCATTCTGTATCTCAGCATCAGATATTATCAATACTCTCTCTCCAATCACTATCTCTATGGATAATTTCTCCGATTTCAAAGATAAATTGTATAATGCGCTAATAACTGGTGATCGTCTGGACTGGGATCAAAGAGTCGTTAATGAGGGTCTGTGTCTGAGTATGTATATGAACGAATGCGATAAGTGAATGAGTGTGATTGTACTTGCGAGAGCTACTATTTACCAATGTATTGTTATTGTTACTGTTATATTTTATTATTTACTTATTTTTTATATTTTATATTTGTATCCTAACGTGCTTTTACTGCATACTGGACTTCTAATAAGTAATTCGCTCTACCAATGCGCTATTTTATTCTACCTCTATTGTATTACATAATTGTATTTTATTCTATTTTTATTTATTTTTTACTTACTTTTAGAGTTTATTTTGCGTTAATTGCTGCTGTTTTTTTCTTATAATTTTATCAAATGTATTTTTTTTCTCAGTGCCTACGGGGTTTCTATCCCAAAAGGCCGAATAAATGAATTCAATCAATCAATCTTTCTGTAAGTGCTGGCTGTTGTTTGTCTTGTCGTCTGTGTTTGAATTGGTCTTTCTGCATTAATTTCGCCTCCGGGCGATTTTTTCAGGTCAACCTTGCATGCGCAATATTGCAAGACGGTTCGGTGAGTGTTTTCACCGCATTTAATGACGTCTTGCACTCAGATTGATCTAATTTTTTATTATCAATTTTTGGAGGTTAGTTTGTAATAAAATCACATTTTTGGCGAAAAATGACAACCTACTATGTCGACTCCGGCCGAAAGCGACATCTTTAGGAGTCTGCAGAAACCTCAACCTACCAAACGTCGCAGAACTCCGATAATAGCAAAATTGACATTGACAGCTCTATCATATGTTCTACAGCGCTCTTAGATGCCAATAAATATGAGTGGAGACCGAGAGGTTCTTTACAGCTGGCTTGTTAACGAGAAGAACAAGGATAAGAGAGACACACTTAGATCTGCAGTCAACGGGTTTTGCGATGTCATTAACCTTCTTTCGACGGCGTGTACGGCTCAACTTGCAGCTAACGAAACTCATTTCAGCTTACGCTAATTCATTTTCTGAATTGACGATATTTTTCTTAACTCTTATAGAGAAATAAACTGCTGGATATGCGACAGGCTGGTTTTCGTAGGGGTCACAGTACCCAAACAGCTCTCCTGGGTCTGACTGATGACATTAGGCACGGCGTGGAGATGCGTAAAGTAACGATGGCTGTTTTCTTCGATTTTTCCAAGGCTTTTGACACCGTGCCACATGGACTTATTGTCCAAACTAAGAGATTTAAATTTTTCTGATGCTGTAGTAACCTGGTTTTATTCATATTTATCGGGCCGCTCCCAAGCGGTGATTGATGACGATTGCCATGTCTCGGATTGGCGTTCGGTTCGTGCGGGAGTACCGCAGGGTAGCGTGCTAGGACCTACCTGAATTGGGTTGGCTATCGCCGCATAGAAGACGCCAATTTCTTATTGCAACGCTTGCTTTTAAAGTCATCTCTTGCTGCAATCCTAAATATCTGCTTGGCGAAACTAGAATCATTGGTGAGGATGTGGTTGTTCGCAGCTCCAGTCGGCTTCCACAGCGGAGTCAAATTTATAGATCGCCTCGTACAGAGGCATGGAAAAAATCATTCTGTATCTCAGCATCAGATATTATCAATACTCTCTCTCCAATCACTATCTCTATGGATAATTTCTCCGATTTCAAAGATAAATTGTATAATGCGCTAATAACTGGTGATCGTCTGGACTGGGATCAAAGAGTCGTTAATGAGGGTCTGTGTCTGAGTATGTATATGAACGAATGCGATAAGTGAATGAGTGTGATTGTACTTGCGAGAGCTACTATTTTACCAATGTATTGTTATTGTTACTGTTATATTTTATTTATTTACTTATTTTTTATATTTTATATTTGTATCCTAACGTGCTTTTACTGCATACTGGACTTCTAATAAGTAATTCGCTCTACCAATGCGCTATTTTATTCTACCTCTATTGTATTACATAATTGTATTTTATTCTATTTTTATTTATTTTTACTTACTGCTAAATAATGTATTTCAGAGAGGGTCAGATGGGGTCACACCCCAAGATCTTAATAAATTAATTAAAAATCTAAATCTCTCTCTCTCTCTCTCTCTCTGTTATTCTTGATAAAAATGTTATTCTTGTTAAAAAAGTGATTGGTATTTGCTCTTCCCTTAAGATTTTAGGAATAACGCTTGATAGCACGCTGTCTTGGAGAGAGCAATGTACTGAAACGGCAAGGAGATGTCATGGAGCCTTATCAAGACTTAGGAGGTGTGGAGATTGTATTCCTGCTAGTATCCGGCTTACATTGGTTAGGACTCTTGTCTTTCCATATTTGGATTTTTGTCCGGGGCTATTTTTGGACTTGTCTGCCGAACTTGTGCTTAGGTTATCCCGATGTAAAAACGCTGCACTTAGGTTTGTGACGGGCCTGAAAAAGTCCGATCACATTACCCCGCCATATAAATCACTCGAGGTGCTTTCCTTCTCGGCAAGGCGGGACTATCTTTGTATTGTTTGCTGGTTTGCATCCTTAAGTCCGGTTGTCCGGTTTATCTACGCAGTGCTTTTAACTTTCGGCCTGCTGACCAGGTTGGCTCTAGGCGTTGCTCCGACCTTGACTTGGTGGTCCCCAGAGCTTCCACAGAATGTTATAGACATTCATTCACTATAGGGGCGGCTAACTTCTGGAATGCCCTGCTGGCAAATTTGAGACGAAAGTTCGAGTCTCCCTCTTTTAAATTTGAATTGACTGCGTATTTTTTATCTTCGACTCCTGTAGATTAATTGGAATGTAGTAACTTAAGACTGATAGATATGTGCTTTGCAATTTGTTTTACTTGTTACGTAATTTATAATCTTCATCAATGTCAGTATTATGTATTTTTTGGATTCTAGATATGATTTCATTTATTTTTATAGCTATTATTATTTAATTATTTTTATTATTTAACTACTACATTATGTAATAATAATATTTTATTGTATTATTATTTTATTATTTTATTATATTTTATTATATAAATTTAGACAAAATTTTATGTATTTAATTTATTTATTTACGTTACTTTTATACTTTTCATATTTATACCTAAAACTGTTGTTGAATGCGATTATTGTAATTGTAAAAATTGTATGCATCATAATTTCTGTATTTACTGGCTGCGGCCAACTAGGACCTTGAGTCCTTTGCCGCTTAATAATAATAATAATGCCGGAGTAATTCTTTTTCTTGAAAGGTCCTCATAGCGGTTCAAAGCGATCTGCTACATAAATTGAAGCACTTTTGCACAGTACTGGCCATGAGTGACTTTTTGGAAATAGCGAATCAATTTTTGGAGGTTAATACTTTCGTTGCACGGTGCGAGAAAAGTTGATCGACTGCTTGGATGCTATGCTGACAAATCTTGCTGATCAAGAGTGGTGCTAGTGACTGATAAACTGTTAAAGTGAATTTGAATCTGTTGATCCTTAGTATTAAGTTAAATTAAGTAATATTAGTGTGTAAATTATTGTAATAAGTCATAGGTTAAGTAAACACATGGCGTTATTTACCAACGGAGGTGCGTAAATCGGTACTAGAGTTTTCTTAGTTTGTCGCTAGATGTCAGGAGTATGCACTTTTTGACTGTTTTGATTATTTTCTGTCTTTACCGAAGATTCTCCTTTTATACATAAAATACGGGTTAGTGTAGTATGAATAATAACAAATGTGCTTTATGCGGCGAACTAATTAGTTTAAATACTAGTGAGTGAATTGACTGCACAAATTGCGGTAGAGTACACTTAAGTTGTATTAATCCGCTTGGTTCGATAGATTCGCTTCTCTTATACGCTGTCAGGTTATTGTACGAATATTTCTGCAAATTATTCCTTAGGTTTAGATATGGGGAATCGGATGTAGTGACGTCAGCAAATGTCAAGACAACGGTAAAATATAGTAAGCGTAGTGCATCACCTATTATTCCTTCATTGAGGCAACTTTCTAAAACGCGTTGTACTAATATCACTCCATCAATCGCTAATATATCTTGCTTAGATCCAGTAAAATAAAAATCTACACAATGGATTCTGTTAATGCTGATGCCACAATGCCCTTGTGGTTTTATCACTTTCAAGCAAGTATGAAGCAAATGCTTGAGGATTTCACAAAGAAGGTAGCGTCATTATGTATATCTATTAATGAAAATCGCGCCGAAATTCAGACCGATATAGCTAATCTAAGACAGGAGGTTAATGCAATGTGTAGTGCAAACAATAATTGATTCTTGTGAAATTAAGATTTCAGGATTACCGTTGGGTTTGGAGCTTTCTCCTGAACAAATTGTGCATCGTGTATTGTCTATTTTAGGTCTTCAATCCTTGTTTGCTCATGTCATGGTGGCAAGGATCTGGGATAATAAAAAAGAATCAACAAAGGTTCCTTCAAATTCTGATGCAAATGGTAGCCAAGACTGGACGATAGTAATTAAACTTTCCTCCCCGACAGTTAGAGATCTTGTAATTTCCAAAACCGCAGTTCTAAGGACCATACCGCTGTATCTCCTTTTGGGTGTGGAGGAAACTCTAAAGTATATGTCTCTCCCATTTGGCCGAAACAGATATATATTCTTAAAAAAAGCTAGACAAGTCGCCAGAGAGAAAGGTTATATAAGACCAATAGTTAGAAACTAACAGTATGTATGCGCAAATCCTCAAAGTCTCTCCTTATTTCAATTCGAACTCAACATGATCTGAATTGACGATATTTTTCTTAACTCTTATAGTAAGCTGGAGCAGATATCCCGCACTATTACTTCTTTTGCACTAAATCTTCAGACTCTGCTGTAGCTGCTCGGGCTCGTACTTATGCTAACGTTGCCACTGCAAAATGCAGCCAAATGACACGTCAGCAATCTATAATTACAGTCATCCTTCCAGTTCATCTTACAGGGTAATCATTAGACTTTGCGAACACTTGAAGGAGAAGTTAGTTCCTCCAACATAACTAAGGACACGTTTAAAAAATGTATTGATCCCGTTAAGTATAAGTTAAGTATTAAGCGTGTTTATAATTAATCGCAGAATTCGGTAGTTATCGAGGGAGATAATATAATCCCATCTAATGTAAGCAAAATGATTACTAGACGCGTTTTTAAGGATAGGGATTCGGCAAATTTTTCACGTGACTTGGAATCCACTGTTTGGTCAAAATTATATAATTTAATCGAAGTTATCCACAAGGTATTTTATATGAGTCATCGCCTTATTGAACTGTATGATGTGCATGCTCTGGTTCGCTCATTTGTTGTTAATCGTAAATTTTGTCCCTGGATTACGCATGAAATAAAAGGATTAATTTCAGAACGTAACACGGCATGGAGTCTATAAACGCTGGGGAAACAATGAAGAACGTAAATTTTATAAGTTTATGCGTAATCGTACACAAACTACTCTTCGAAAGGCCATGCATCACCGTTTCTACAGATGCGTAACCAGCAAGACCTCGCTTCTCTCTCTCTCTCTCTCTCTCTCTAATCTACGTGAAATACAGCAAACCATTCAACAGCCTGCCATGGAATCTTGAATTGGAAATATTAATTGTTAAATCAAAAGGTTGCTTTAAATTCCGTCTGCGTAATAAATAAGATAATGTAAAGAGAGCGAAATTCTTTAGCTGCCTAGCACGAATCTTCAATCGTATTAAGCACAATTAGTTTTTATATACAAGTTTACCCGAAATTGTTTATAACTGCACCTTTAGACAAAACAAAACTGTGATTTTCTAAATCCACCCATCCACATAGGCTCTCTCTCTCTCTCTCTCTCTCTCTGTTATTCTTGATAAAAATGTTATTCTTGTTAAAAATGTGATTGATATTTGCTCTTCCCTTAAGATTTTAGGAATAACGCTTGATAGCACGCTGTCTTGGAGAGAGCAATGTACTGAAACGGCAAGGAGATGTCATGGAGCCTTATCAAGACTTAGGAGGTGTGGAGATTGTATTCCTGCTAGTATCCGGCTTACATTGGTTAGGACTCTTGTCTTTCCATATTTGGATTTTTGTCCGGGGCTATTTTTGGACTTGTCTGCCGAACTTGTGCTTAGGTTATCCCGATGTAAAAACGCTGCACTTAGGTTTGTGACGGGCCTGAAAAAGTCCGATCATATTACCCCGGCATATAAATCACTCGAGGTGCTTTCCTTCTCGGCAAGGCGGGACTATCTTTGTATTTGTTTGCTGGTTTGCATCCTTAAGTCCGGTTGTCCGGTTTATCTACGCAGTGCTTTTAACTTTCGGCCTGCTGGAAGCAGAGCTTCCACAGAATGTTATAGACATTCATTCACTATAGGGACGGCTAACTTCTGGAATGCCCTGCCGGAAAATTTGAGACGAAAGTTCGAGTCTCCCTCTTTTAAATTTGAATTGACTGCGTATTTTTTATCTTCGACTCCTGTAGACTAATTGGAATGTAGTAACTTAAGACTTATAGATATGTGCTTTGCAATTTGTTTTACTTGTTTACGTAATTTATAATCTTCATCAAAGTCAGTATTATGTATTTTTTGGATTCTAGATATGATTTCATTTATATTTTTATAGCTATTATTATTTATTTATTTTTATTATTTAACTACTACATTATGTAATAATAATATTTTATTGTATTATTATTTTATTATTTTATTATATTTTATTATATAAATTTAGACAAAATTTTATGTATTTAATATTATATTTACGTTACTTTTTATACTTTTCATATTTATACCTAAAACTGTTGTCGAATGCGATTATTGTAATTGTAAATTAATTGTATGCATCATAATTTCTGTATTTACTGGCTGCGGCCAACTAGGACCTTGAGTCCTTTGCCGCTTAATAAA
The DNA here is from genome assembly GCA_026168455.1 of Theocolax elegans. Lineage (NCBI taxonomy): Eukaryota > Metazoa > Arthropoda > Insecta > Hymenoptera > Cerocephalidae > Theocolax > Theocolax elegans. The sequence goes on along the minus strand of CM047426.1, from coordinate 34,341,789 downwards.
GAATCAATCAATCAATCTGTCTCTCTCGGTAAGCATATCACAGCAACTCGTACATGCTCTACCTTAATTTCAAAATACTAATACTATATTATACTCCCCGGAGTAATTCTTTTTCTTGAAAGGTCCTCATAGCGGTCCAAAGCGATCTGCTACATAAATTGAAGCACTTTTGCACAGTACTGGCCATGAGTGACTTTTTGGAAATAGCGAATCAATTTTGGAGGTTAATACTTTCGTTGCATGGTGCGAGAAAAGTTGATCGACTGCTTGGATGCTGTGCTGACAAATCTTGCTGATCAAGAGTGGTGCTAGTGACTGATAAACTGTTAAAGTGAATTTGAATCTGTTGATCCTTAGTATTAAGTTAAATTAAGTAATATTAGTGTGTAAATTATTGTAATAAGTCATAGGTTAAGTAAACACATGGCGTTATTTACCGACGGAGGTGCGTAAATCGGTACTAGAGTTTTCTTAGTTTGTCGCTAGATGTCAGGAGTATGCACTTTTTGACTGTTTTGATTATTTTCTGTCATTACCGAAGATTCTACTTTTATACATAAAATACTGGTTAGTGTAGTATGAATAATAACAAATGTCCTTTATGCGGCGAACTAATTAGTTTAAATACTAGTGAGTGAATTGACTGCACAAATTGCGGTAGAGTACACTTAAGTTGTATTAATCCGCTTGGTTCGATAGATTCGCTTCTCTTATACGCTGTCAGGATTCTTATTGTACGAATATTTCTGCAAATTATTCCTTAGGTTTAGATATAGGGGAATCGGATGTAGTGACGTCAGCAAATGTCAAGACAACGGTAAAATATAGTAAGCGTAGTGCATCACCTATTACTACTTCATTGAGGCAACTTTCTAAAACGCGTTGTACTAATATCATTCCATCAATCGCTAATATATCTTGCTTAGATCCAGTAAAAATAAAAACTACACAATGGATTCTGTTAATGCTGTTGCCGCAATGCCCTTGTGGTTTTATCACTTTCAAGCAAGTATGAAGCAAATGCTTGAGGATTTTACAATGGAGGTAGCGTCATTATGTATATCTATTAATGAAAATCGCGCCGAAATTCAGACCGATATAGCTAATCTAAGACAGGAGGTTAATGCAATGTGTAATGCACAAACAATAATTGATTCTTGTAAAATTAAGATTTCAGGATTACCGTTGGGTTTGGAGCTTTCTCCTGAACAAATTGTGCATCGTGTATTGTCTATTTTAGGTCTTCAATCCTTGTTTGCTCATGTCATGGTGGCAAGGATCTGGGATAATAAAAAAGAATCAACACAGGTTCCTTCAAATTCTGATGCAAATGGTAGCCAAGACTGGACGATAGTAATTAAACTTTCCTCCCCGATAGTTAGAGATCTTGTAATTTCCAAAACCGCAGTTCTAAAGGACCATACCGCTGTATCTCCTTTTGGGTGTGGAGGAAACTCTAAAGTATATGTCTCTCCCATTTGGCCGAAACAGATATATATTCTTAAAAAAATGCTAGACAAGTCGCCAGAGAGAAAGGTTATATAAGACCAATAGTTAGAAATCTAACAGTATGTATGCGCAAATCCTCAAAGTCTCTCCTTATTTCAATTCGAACTCAACATGATCTCGAAATGTTACCAGATGTGCGATCTGATAAAACAACTCCGACTATGGAGTTATGAGGATCAGAAGGACAGACTCGAGCACATTTTTAAAGACATTAATTACAGTAGGTCACATACATATAAAGAGGCTTAAAACTAATTTTAATCTGCTCGAGGCTAGGTGTTCTATTAGTGATTATGATGTTTTGTGTGTTACAAAAACATTCTTGCCTGAATTTGATTCCGACTCGCTAGTCAGATTAGATAACTTTATTTTTTATAGACTAGATAGAATAGGAAAAATAGGAGGCAGAGTTGGTATTTATGTAAAGGAACACTATGAAAGTAAGATTATTTGTAATACTGATCCGAATTTTGATAATACTCCAGAATATATGATGGTTAAAATTAATACTATTAATACCAAAGTACTTATTCCTGTTGTTTATCGTAGACCACATGCAGCCTATCCTATTAAATTTCACCAGTCAATCTTTCGTGATCGGTCTAGAACGTCTGATACTTGGTTGGATTTATTTATTTTGAGTAATCTAAATGCGCTCAGAGTTTATAGAAATCTGTTGCTCCATTTGCAGCGGGACATGATTTCACGGAAATAGACTATAATCTGTCAGTACCCCTTAGTCCACTAAGTATATATAACACTCGAAACTTAAAGCGCATTAACATACCGGAACTTCGGTTCGGACTTTTCATATTACTTAAAGTAGCTCAAAGACTGTGCTGATAAACATACACTCACCACCACATGCTTTTGCCCACCCTACGCAAAAATCACTAAAGATTAAAAGTTTATTGCTCAGGAGCAAAACATCGTAGCTCAAAAAATCCAACGCCATTCGAAAGAGCAGGTGAAAACCTTTAAAAAATGCTACTGTACAAGTAAAAAGTTTAAATTTGAGTTTTTTATAAGTATTAAAAAGAGAAGAAAAATTGCTAAAAATCATGCCTCTTTTTGATCCGCTGCAGATTTAGTTCCCTTAATCGTAGCTTAAAAAAACCAACGGGGTTTGAAAGGTAATTGTTTTAGCTTTAAAATGAGGGGTCCGAACGTTTTTTTTAACCCACTTTTTACCGATGTTAGTGCATTTTTTGTGAAAAAAACACGCTTTTTTTGGAAATGGGAATATTTTAAAGAATAAGAGAGATAGAGAAAACTTCAAAGAGAAAAAAGATGCTATTTTACTCACAGATATAGATCTGCAGGTTAAAATGAGATTTGGACAAAAAATTTTTTTTTCAATTTTTTAGCATATTAAAAACTAAAAAAACCTTAATTAAGTTGTAGACAATGTAGCATTCTTTAACTTAATGTTATTCTATTATTTTTAAATTAAATTTACGCTTAAATTATGCATTTTTGTCAAGACCAATTTTAAAAAAATAACTATACATGGATCTACGCAAATTTAATTTCCTCAACCTTATATTATCGTTGATTACAATATAACGAAAACATCTCTCTTAATATCGCGTGTTGACAAACATTGAATGAAGCAGTACTATAAGAATAATAATTGTATAATCCGAACTCGTGAATCACTATACTACATTACAAATTTACAAGTCAGTAGATTGTTTGTTGTTTATCGGTACGTGTCGTCCTTATATACAATGGCCAAAAAAGACAAATTATCTCTTGCTACGCGTAATAAAATTATAGCACTGCACAAAATTAATTTATCTAATCGAGCTATAGCCAAAGTGAAAACTCAAATTTAAACTTTTTTACTTGTACAGTAGCATTTTTTAAAGGTTTTCATCTGCTCTTTCGAATGGCGTTGGATTTTTTGAGCTACGATGTTTTGCTCCTGAGTAATACAACTTTTAATCTTTAGTGATTTTTGCGTAGGGTGGGCAAAAGCATGTGGTGGTGAGTGTATGTCCTTGATAATACACTTAGTAATAAGCTGAATTATTTAGCTGACAGTATTTGCAATATAAATGAGGACTTGTGCAATATTGAACAGGTAATTATAAAAGTTTTTAATAAGCATGCGCCGCTTAAGTCTGTGATACTTCGTCAGAAGAATAAACCCTGGGTCACTATATATACAGAATAGCTGTACTATATAATAAACCGGGTAATATAGATAAATATAAGGATTTAAAATACCGACACGGTGGCGGAGTGGCGGAGACGCACCTCGGCCGATCACGAAAGTTAAGCAGCACTGAATGCGGTTGGCACTTGGATAGGTGACACCATTCTTGTGCGGCTTTCGGGATCGGTTAGGTGTTTTTCCACACTTCACAACGTGAGCGGAAGGTGTGGAACATTCGGTTTCGGTGTTTGGGCCTACGAAAGGTGACCTGAACATCTAAACAGAATGTTTCAATACACCAGCCGTCTCGGGGAAGGTTTTCTACAAGGTTTTCCCTTCTTTACGGGCATAACCCCGGGCGAATGCGACTCGGTGGGGACCGGGATGGGAAAAATTGGAATGTTTTCACCCCCACACATAGGTGGTAAGGGTGTCCCTGTAAAAACCCGTTAAATGGGTATACGGGGTGATGAGCAAAGAGAATAAAAAATAATATAAGGATTTAAGACGAGAAATTTCAAATCAGTTTGACACGGACAAAAACAAATATTTAGAAAAGTAGACTAAATAACGCTCCGATACCAGAGCTAAATGGAGAGAATTTAGAAAAATGGGAATTCTAAGCCAGTCCAAATCTTCACCTCTCAATTATTTCTCACAAGATACGCTCAACTCTCACTATTCGGCTGTTGAAATTAGAGATAGTTATCGTCCCTACTGTTTAGACAAGTCTTAGCTACTTCCGATTGACTTCATCTGTAAATTTTTGCTTCGAATTCAGTTCCGATTAATCTCTGTGATACATTGTCGGTGCTTAAATATGCCACTTCCCAATGCTAAAGGTGCTTGACAGTATCTCAGTGGAGATGCTTAAACTCACACCAGTTTCTATGATAAATCGAATTACCGCTCTCTTTAATCGCTACTCTTTAAACGCAATTAGTTGCCAACATCTTTTCCCTCTAGATGGAAGCGGACTCTACTTCTTCCTGTAACGAAAGTGAATAAAATAGTATCTCCAAATGACACGCAACCCTAGCGCACCTGTACTGAACCCGTGAATCCGTCCTAAACTTTTAGAAAAATCATATATAAGCTAGCTCTCTCACAAGAAGAGGTTCCACCTTCCGGAAAACGAATTTCGTTGCAAACTTTGAGAGCTGTTTTTCTGGTACCCCAATATGAAAGAATTCATATGAAATTCAATCTCATAGGCTGTTTCACAAAGTTATACGCAGTTATCTAAAAATCGTGAAAAAAATGTGTTAGCTTAATCCCCAATAACTCGGAAAGAAATAGACGCAGTTGCTCAAACTCAAATTCATGAAATAGGTGAGATCAAGATAGACATATTTTTAAAAAAAAGAAGCTCAATATCTCAATTTGGACAAATATTATGGAAAAAAGTAAGAATTAGACGAAATATTTGCCTAAAAAGTCTATCAAATTTTAATACTAAATTTCGTTAAAATTGTATCTAATCCTTAGATTAAGCTTTTACAAGCGATTTATAAGCGATTAAGCTAAACATATTTTTTTTCACGATTTTTCGATAACCTGCGTATAACTTTTGTAAAACAGCCTATGGATAGAATTTCATATGAATTCTTTCATATTTGGGTACTAGAAACAGCTTTCAAAGTTGCAACGAAATCCGTTTCCCGGAAGGTGGAACCCCTCCTTCACAGTACTTGATTTCCAATAATCTACTAGTTGATAGCAGGCTGTTTTAGGAGGACATAGTACTCAAACTGCGCTCCTTGGTATCACGAAGATATGAAGAAAGCTATCGATAACATAAAGTTACTAATTTTAGTTCTTTTAGATTTCTTTAAACATTCGATACGTTACCGCTGTATATATTATTGCATAAGCTTAGGAAAATAATTGCTCAGATGCAGTCATTAAATGGTTCCACGTTACTTATTGATCGGTTTCAGGCGGTTACAGATGGAACTGGTGGGGTATCTGATTGGCTACAACCTCTCGGGAGTTCCGCAAGGGGTAGTGTTTTAGAGTCCGTTACTGTTCGTCCCTTTTTATCAATGATTTACTGAGGTTCTATCTTTTAGCATGATTACATGATGTTTTGCTGATGCAGATTTATCTGCATGTTTTAGCCGAGTGAGATTTTTCAGGGAATCATGCTGCTACATTAATATAGTATAATATCGTACTTAATATTAGTTGTAATATAATTCTTTATGTAAGTTTTTTCAGCCAGACAGGGTTATACCCAAAGGCTGCTAATAAAGATACAATCAATCAATCTCTCTCACTCTCTCTCTATCTAGGATTAATATTTCAGGTGATAATTTTAGTATGGATAAATTATTCCATACAAATTGCTACCAATCTGTAAATACTCCTTTTAGATTTAATGAAACAGAATGTTTCAATACACCGGCCATCTCGGGGAAGGTTTTCCTACAAGGTTTTCCCTTCTTCACGGGCATAACCCCGGGCGAATGCGAGACGGTGGGGACCGGGATGGGAAAAATTGGAATGTTTTCACCCCCACACATAGGTGGTAAGGGTGTCCCTGTAAAAACCCGTTAAATGGGTATACGAGGTGATGAGCAAAGAGAATAAAAAATAATATAAGGATTTAAGACGAGAAATTTCAAATCAGTTTGACACGGACAAAAACAAATATTTAGAAAGTAGACTAAATAACGCTCCGGATACCAGAGCTAAATGGAGAGAATTTAGAAAAATGGGAATTCTAAGCCAGTCCAAATCTTCACCTCTCAATTATTTCTCACAAGATACGCTCAACTCTCACTATTCGGCTGTTGAAATTAGAGATAGTTATCGTCCCTACTGTTTAGACGAAGTCTTAGCTACTCCGATTGATTCATCTGTAAATTTTTGCTTCGAATTCAGTCCGATTAATCTCTGTGATACATTGTCGGTGCTTAAATATGCCACTTCCAATGCTAAAGGTGCTGACAGTATCTCAGTGGAGATGCTTAAACTCACACCAGTTTCTATGATAAATCGAATTACCGCTCTCTTTAATCACTCATTAGTTGCAACATCTTTTCCCTCTAGATGGAAGCGGACTCTACTTCTTCCTGTAACGAAAGTGAATAAAATAGTATCTCCAAATGACACGCAACCCATAGCGCACCTGTCTGAACCCGTGAATCGTCTAAACTTTTAGAAAAAATCATATATAAGCAGCTCTCTCACAAGAAGAGGTTCCACCTTCCGGAAAACGAATTTCGTTGCAACTTTGAGAGCTGTTTTCTGGTACCCAAATATGAAAGAATTCATATGAAATTCAATCTCATAGGCTGTTTCACAAAAGTTATACGCAGTTATCTAAAAATCGTGAAAAAAATGTGTTTAGCTTAATCCCCAATAACTCGGAAAGAAATAGACGCAGTTGCTCAAACTCAAATTCATGAAATAGGTGAGATCAAGATAGACATATTTTAAAAAAAAAGAAGCTCAATATCTCAATTTGGACAAATATTATGGAAAAAGTAAGAATTAGACGAAATATTTGCCTAAAAAGTCTATCAAATTTTAATACTAAATTTTCGTTAAAATTGTATCTAATCCTTAGATTAAGCTTTTACAAGCGATTTATAAGCGATTAAGCTAAACATATTTTTTTCACGATTTTTCGATAACTGCGTATAACTTTTGTAAAACAGCCTATGGGATAGAATTTCATATGAATTCTTTCATATTTGGGTACTAGAAAACAGCTTTCAAAGTTGCAACGAAATCCGTTTCCCGGAAGGTGGAACCCCTCCTTGACAGTACTTGATTTCCAATAATCTACTAGTTGATAGGCAGGCTGGTTTTAGGAAGGAACATAGTACTCAAACTGAGCTCCTTGGTATCACGGAAGATATGAGAGAAGCTATCGATAAACGTAATGTTACTATTTTAGTTCTTTTAGATTTCTTTAAAGCATTCGATACGTTACCGCTGTATATATTATTGCATAAGCTTAGGAAAATTAATTGCTCAGATGCAGTCATTAAATGGTTCCACAGTTATCTATTTGATCGGTTTCAGGCGGTTACAGATGGAACTGGTGGGGTATCTGATTGGCTAAAAACCTACTCGGGAGTTCCGCAAGGTAGTGTTTTAGATCCGTTACTGTTCTATCTTTTTATCAATGATTTACCTGAGGTTCTATCTTTTAGCATGATTACATGATTTTTGCTGATGCAGATTTATCTGCATGTTTTACCGAGTGAGATTTTTCAGGGAATCATGCTGCTACATTTAATATAGTATAATATAGTACTTAATATTAGTTGTAATATAATTCTTTATGTAAGTTTTTTCAGCCAGACAGGGTTATACCCAAAGGCTGCTAATAAAGATACAATCAATCAATCTCTCTCACTCTCTCTCTATCTAGGATTAATATTTCAGGTGATAATTTTAGTATGGATAAATTATTCCATACAAATTGCTACCAATCTGTAAATACTCCTTTTAGATTTAATGAAATCAGTTATTCTAAACTACTTGAAGCTATCAAGGCCACTACATCGAAAGCTAAAGGTAATGATGGCATTACCATTACGATGATGAACCTGTCGTTGACTACAATATCATCTCATATTTTAAGCTTTATTTAATCGCTGTCTCAATACTGGTATCTTTCCCATGGATTGAAAAAAAGCAATATTACTACCACTCTCTAAAGTTGGTAGTCCTACAACACCATCTGAAACTAGACCAATAGCACTACTACCCATATTGTCCAAGTTGCTGGAGAGATTGGTACAGAGTCAATTCTCGCAATATCTTGAGAATAATGAATTATTAAATGATAGACAAGCGGGTTTTCGACGTGTTCATAGCATACAAACAGCTCTTTTGAGAGTATTAGATGATGTAAGAGAGGCAACAGATAAGCGAATGGTTACTATTCTTATTTTATTTGATTTTTCTAAGGCTTTCGATACAATTTCACATTCAAAATTAATGAGAAAACTTCGTAATTTTAACTGTTCTACTCAAGCACTGCGGTAGTTTTATTCATACCTCACCAATAGAAAACAGGCGGTGATCCCAGAGAATGGATCGACATCCGAATGGCTGAATGTAGAAGCCCGAGTACCCCAGGGCAGTGTACTGGGTCCAATTTTGCTGGAGTTGGAGCCTATATTAGTGATAAATTTGCGAGTGAAATTCTCTGTATGAGCGATCCTGTATTTGATAACATGCCTAAATTTATAATGACTGAAATAAATTTAATTTATAGTTAAGTTCTTTTTGATTTTATTTATCGCAGACCTCATTCTGCTTATCCTGTTCATTACTTTGAAGTGTTTGAAACGAAACTACCTCTTTACTCTCATAATATTATTGTAACGGGAGACTTCAACATTAACATGAAGATTAATAATAGCGATTCAACGTTTCTGCAGACTCAAATGGATGCTCTTGCTCTCAATCCGCTACCCTCGGAACCCACGTATCACTCTCTTTTCCGTGATCGGTCGATTTATTTATCTTGAGGGATTTAAATGGTTTAATCGAATATCGCATGTCCTTTGCTCTATTTGCGGCGGGCCATGATTTCATAGAGATTGATTATAATTTATCTATACCGCAAAAGTCAGCTCTATCATTTCAAACGCGAGAACTTAAGCATATTAATATAAATCAACTTTGTAATGGCATTTACGACTACCTTAGTGAGCTCGGGGATCACCCCACCGATTTTGAGATTGTACTTAATACGAGTAATGTAAATAGAAATTTAAATTGTAATTTTAGTTTTAATATTAACGATATAATGTAGTAAGTAAGGAATTGTGCAATATAGAAAACGTGATGTTAAAATTTTTCCATAAACATGCACTTGTAAAAAAATTAACTTTGGATAAAAAGAGTAAACCTTGGGTCACCCATGACTTACGAGTCAAGATAAACCCCCGTGATAAAGCGTTCAAACTGGCCCCTCTCTACGGCAGAACTATTGACTTGATTTAGATACCAAGAAAAATTCATATTTAAAGCCAAAATAAGACGCGCTTTTGACTCTAGAGCAAAGTGGCGCGGATTCAAAAAGATGGAAATTATTGGCCAAACCAAACCCTTGCCACTAAATCACTTTTTTCTTAAATTCACGCTATGCTGGTAGTAGTTACCTCATGCCCATCTGTTGCATAAACTTTGTAAATTAAACTGTTCGGATTCAGTTCGAAAATGGTATTTTAGTTACTTGCACGATTGACACCAGACAGTCACAAATGGTATGCGCAACCTATCTGAATGGAAAGAAACTCGCTCTGGTGTTCCTCAGAGTAGTATATTGGGTCCGCTATTATTCTCACTCTTTATTAACGATCTTCCTAATGTTCTGACCTCTAGTAAATACATGATTTTTGCTGATGACGCTCAAATCTATGTGCACACATTGCTCCCTATGATATTTCTCATGGAATCGATCTCATTCAGAGGGATGTTAAGGCAGTTAGCAATTGTGCTGATGCAAACGGTTTAATATTTAACGCTCGGAAGACCAAAGTCATCTAGTTGGGTAGCCAATAATATGTTAGTTTGTTAAATGTAAGTCGGCTTAATAAAATTATTATTCACGATATGCCCATTCAATATTCTACTGAGGTACTTAGTCTAGGCTTATGGCTTTCTTCTACTTTAGACTCAGATGAACAGGTAAGACAAATCTCCTTGAGAGTATATAATACCTTCCGTTTTCTCAAATTTAATAACAGTAGGCTAACTCGTGAGATGCGCATATGTGCGCGGTTTATCTAGGGTTACCATTTAGGGTTTTTCTGTCCTCTATTATTCAATGTAAATGAGGTCGTGCTGTGTGAGTGGAACAAAGAAAAAATACCTCTATCTGGCAACACTGGGTTTATCACAACCATGATGTCAATGCGTGTGTCATATTTGTAGTAGAGAATATACCTATACGTGGACACGTTACTCTACATCGTCTATAACTTAGTTGACTTTCAGTTAGACGCGCGTTAGACACACTAACCCAAAGTATATTATAAGTCGTTTTAGAGAGGTAGATTTAAGTAACATGCTCTGATCTTCGAGGTTTAAACCTCAAATTTTAGTGTACGCTCCTCCCCGAATGGAAGCCTGGAACTGCTCATTTCTCATTTCCGCATTTATTTATTTATTTATTTATTAAACCAGGTAAAATTACAACATTATGTATATGCCGCAATTCCTACAGAGATAAAATTAATTTATCTGTACGTAGGACTGGCAACTTAAAACTATAAACTTAAGACTAATACTTAAAACTAAAACTATAACTAAATCTTAAGCAAAAAATACTTAAGCTTCCTAAACCAATAAAAACAATTTACATTCAAAACCATAAATTATTTTTGATATTAATAAAATAAATGATTTTAAAAGGTACTTAAGAAATTAACTGTTCCAATGAGATACGTCTGACTGGGAGGACAGAATCTCCAGAAAGAGCATAATGATTTAGCTACCTAGCATGTTTCATAATAAATCCTTGCTCTACAATGAATTGATTCGATCTAATTGCCCTTTTCTTTCATTGTTTCTTTTATTGTTTCGACTTTGCTTGACTGGGTAGCTGAACTCATTTTGTACTTATCATTGCGTTACACCTGTATAATTACTGTGTTGAATTTTATGTAATTATTATAAGTTTTTTTTTATCATTATTTTAACGTCGCTCTTTTTATGCTCTCAAATCGGTGCTAATCAGCGACGGAGGTCATACGATGTCTTTGTTAAGAAAATTATTATAAGGAAACTCTGTAAATCTACACTGCCACATAGGATTACATCCCAAGGCTCCAAATTAAATAAATAAATCAATCAATCTCTCTGCTCTAAACTGCTGAAGCAATAGGAGGCTCTCCAGTTACCAGCTTACGGCGACGGTACATGCGTAAGGGCAGTCGATTCTTTTGATCCTCGAGATATCTGGAGGAAGACTTTGGCAAGACCTCACATCATCGCTCGATCAAGGAAAGTAGCCGTAGTTAATATTAATGACTAACGACGAAGGAAAATTGTCACGCGTGCTTAAGGGGGTGTCGGACTCAAAAAATGGTCATTTTGAATATTTTTTTATAAACAAAAGAATAAATCTTCAAAAAAATCCTAAACGCTATGCCCTTAGGCATGTTTTTATCAGTATACTCAAATTTTTTCAGATTTTTAACTTTGTAATTCATTTCTGATTTTTGTGTTGAAAATTCATACTTTTTTAGATCAATAATTACCGACCCAAAATTGTTTATTCAATTAACAAATTTATTTTCTCTTAAAAAATGAACGTCATGCCCTCATTTTTGTTTTAAACTACCCTTATGATTTTTTTTTTAATTCAATATTTCGAACATAATTATTATGTTGGCAGGGGTAGATCCCTGTAACTTGGGTCCGACATCCCGTTAAGTATTCGATACACGATAATATACAATTGATTGAAAATTATAATAATATTTTTAAGTTACGAAAGCTAACAAAACTGTTGCAAAGCGTACTCAAATCTTATCTAATAATTAATTTTGTATTTTATAAAATCAACTGTAATGTAATGATTATCAAAGCTTCTTTAACGATTAAACTTTATGTTTTTAATTCCATGATATTACGTGTCGCACGACCCGGATTCTCAATTTTGCATGCCAACATTAACATTATTTAAAGAAATATAATTAAATAAAATGTAAAAATGTTATAAAAAATTGCTTGGTAACTCAATATAAATATTATTTAGCACCCAAGCGAAATATGCTTTCAGTCTACTATAATAAAATGAAAATTATTGAATATATTTACGTAATGTCGTTTTTAATTTTTTTCAGCGTATGGATTTGATATTTTCTACATATTCAAATTTTATTAAAAGTTTTGATCGCGCGACTTACAATGAGTGTGAGAAGGAGTAAGCAATAAGAAGTATTAGAGCAAGGGCCCCGCAACCCAGGGTTCAATGTTCGCGTCATCCATTTTTTTCCTCTCTATCCTCTCCTTTTCATACGCAACATATCTATAAAAAGTAATAAAATAACAATCATATTACTAACGTAAACCATGTTTATGATTATTTAAGTAAGTGTTTTTTCTCCAATAAAACAATATATAACTTTAATTTAATCTATACACTTCCCAGCATAGTATACTGCGTTGCGTATTTTTTTAACTACAAATTTTAATTAGTAACTTTGAAAATTAATCATAAGGCGCGCTAGCGCCTGCGCAAGTATGCAGGCGCGTAAGCCCTTATATACAGCTAACTAGCCCCTCAGTTTTTTTTATATTTTCGTAAACGTAGAATTATACTATTTTTTTTATGCAACGACAAATCTCAGATCTATTTTTTATTTAATCTTCAATTTACGACAAATCCGGTTCGAATTCATGCAGGCATAATGAAGAAATTCGATGCCAAAGATATTGCTTGTTGATTTCCGTTTCTCGACTTTTGCTATTTCCACTTGTATTTTTCATCGACTGCAAACAAAAAGAGATAGCGTCATAGGAGATGCGAAAGATAGAAAGAGACGAAATTTTTTCCAGCCCATGAGAGAACGTCTACAGAGGTAAAAATTGATGGAAGAAGTTGAAGTTGGCCGTGAGAGGGAGCTACTCGGGAGCTGTCATCATCATGTGTGTATATATATATATATATTACATACACTTTATGATTTGAAAATTTAGAGGTTAAATAGGTATTTGTATTTTAAATATTAAAGTTTCTTTTACACATCTTTTTAAATAAATTACTTTTAATAATATATTAAATCCTATGCATACATTAAGCTTTTTATAAATTTAAATTGAAACTTATGAATGTATTTTAATTATTTTGGAATTGTCAATTTTAACAGGTCAAAGAGTTGTTTTTATAATTCTAATGTTAAATCACTCTGTCCTTAAAAATGTAATTGTCTTGAACAATTTAATAAAATAAAATATAGTTAAATAATAAGATAATTTATCACCAGCGATCATTGTATATATTGACACATCAAACGTTTTACAAATTAAAACTGTAACTTGTAAAGATATTTTTAATCATTCTAAAAATGTCATTTTTATACGTATAATACCTTTTGTCTGCAAATTACATAAAGTTTTCAAATTCAATATTTTTAAACATCAGTTTCAGTTGACAAAAAAATATTCTCAAACATCATTTGACAGTTTGTTATTCCTATCCACATTACAAATAAGAAAGTAATAAGAAAAAAGATTTATAAAATATAAAATTATAAGAATATTAACAAGATTATACATTATAAGCTTATAAGTGTATGCTTGTATATACAAGTCTTGTCAATTACTTTTGTATTAATAAGTATTGTATTCATTACTTATAATTAATTATTAATAAAAATATATCTTTTAAAGCACATGAACTAATTCGTAAAATCCTGTAGAATCTTTATAAATACTTAGTGAAGTGAAATAATAATTATTTTATAAAACTAGTGATAAAAACTTATGTTTAAAATAATAGCGCAAGGCAGTATACTGAGTTCACTATGTTAGGAACTTTATTAGATTAAAATAATGATGTATATTGTTCATTGTTGATATAGGGTACTAAAATTGACAAAAATTATGTGCTAGTAACAGTTACATAAGTAATATTAGTATAAATTGTTTGTTTTTGATGAATTCTACCCTATTAAAGTTTATGGAAATTTTTAACATAACTAATATTGTGTAAAAAATAGTAATAAATAAATATATAACAATACTTTCTGGCAATTTTAGTACCCTATATTGCAAATGAAACAATATACATCATTATTTTAATCTAATAAAGTTACTAACATAGTGAACTCAGTATACTGTCTTTTGCTATTTTTTTAAACACAAGTTTTTATTAGTAGTTTTGTAAAATGATTATTATACCACTTCACTAAGTATCTATAAACAATATACATGATTTTATCAATTAATTCATGTGCTTTAATAAATATATTTATTAATAATAAATTATAAGTAATGAACAGAATACTTAAAAGTAATTGATAAGACTCGCATAAAGCACACTTGTAAGTTTATAATGTATAATAGTATAATCTTGTTAATGCTGTCTTATAATTTTATACTTTATCTTTTTTCTTTTTACTTTCTTATTTATAATATAGTTAGTAATAACAAACTGTTTGCAGTGTACCATAGTTCTTAAATATAACATGTAATATTCAATATTTTGTTGTATATGAATATTCTAGTTTTATTTTTGTAATTCTCCTTTGTTGGAGATGTTTTTAATTAAATTAACATTGTCAACTTTTGCAGGTAGAGATCTTTCATAATTTCAATACTGTGGTTTTTGGAAGTTTGAAACTCAGATAGACTTGGAAATTTTCATAATAAAAAATATAGTTAAGTAACTGGATAATACACTAATCAAGTTTATGATTAAAATTGATAAAATTTTTTACTTTCTTATAAAACGTATATATATATATATATATCAAATTTTTCACAAATTTAAAATGGAACTTATGAAAGTATTTTAATCATTGTAGAATTTTGTTATTTTTAATATACAGGTCTCTTTAATTTCCAATATTAAATATTTGAATTGAATGTTTTCAACTGAAATATACTTGGATAATTACAAAAAAAAAAATTTTTTAGTTAATTTAGTCTATTAGAACACTAATCATATTAATAATTATTTTTATAATTTATAACACCGCGCATATTCGAATTAAAATAAAAATATGCTTTAATATTTAAATATATTTATTAAATGGTTTTTGTTCTACTAATTAAATAGTAACTGCATTACCCTTACCAAGTAGGTACCAAAATTTGCTAATATTGTATTTTTCTGATCACACATTTAAAATTGTTAACTGATAAATAACTATATTTAATTCTAACTCCCATATATTTGTTCTACTTATTTGGGTTATTGTATTTTAATTACACCTTTTTCTGCAATTGAAAGTACTGAAATCAAAAACACCTTCCGAAAAGGTGTCAAAAACCGCAAGTATTGTTTTTGATCACAATTTGGAAATTGTTATCTGATAAAAAAAACTTTAATTCTAACTCCCATACTTATTCTAATTCCTTGAATTTTAATTAAATATTTGTTATATATTACTAAAACTCTATATAAAAAGTTTCTGCAATTGAAAGGACTGAAATCAAACTGGAATCGACAAGTATTTTGAACCATGCCAAAGATTCTGCAATTGAAAGCACTGTAATCAAAGTAGAAGCGATAAATCTGTCTTTTTAAAAATAAAAATTTCAATTTGAATAAAAACATTTTTCAGAAAAGTATCTTACACTTTTACTTTCCATTTCTGGTCCTGCTATATGTCTAACAGTAGTAAATAAATAATATTCTAATAATATTTATTTGTGCAAAATTAATTTTTGCAAATCTAATAAAACGGACATTTCTTTTTTATTCTTTTAAATATAATAATAGTTGCATCACCGTTGGTTAAACGCTTATTAACATCATATTATTTAATAGTGTGACGGTGATGCAACTATATTATTATATTTAAAAGAATAAAAAAGAAATGTCCGTTTTATTAGATTTGCAAAAATTAATTTTGCACAAATAAATATTATTAGAATATTATTTATTTACTACTGTTAGACATACAGCAGGACCAGAAATGGAAAGTAAAAGTGTAAGATACTTTTCTGAAAAATGTTTTTATTCAAATTGAAATTTTTATTTTTAAAAAGACAGATTTATCGCTTCTACTTTGATTACAGTGCTTTCAATTGCAGAACTTTGGCATGGTTCAAAATACTTGTCGATTCCAGTTTGATTTCAGTCCTTTCAATTGCAGAAACTTTTTATATAGAGTTTTAGTAATATATAACAAATATTTAATTAAAATTCAAGGAATTAGAATAAGTATGGGAGTTAGAATTAAAGTTTTTTTTATCAGATAACAATTTCCAAATTGTGATCAAAAACAATACTTGCGGTTTTTGACACCTTTTCGGAAGGTGTTTTTGATTTCAGTACTTTCAATTGCAGAAAAAGGTGTAATTAAAATACAATAACCCAAATAAGTAGAACAAATATATGGGAGTTAGAATTAAATATAGTTATTTATCAGTTAACAATTTTAAATGTGTGATCAGAAAAATACAATATTAGCAAATTTTGGTACCTACTTGGTAAGGGTAATGTTATTATTTGACTTAACAAACAAGGAGAGTATTTCAAGTCCGGGAAACGAATCTTTATCAAGTTCTAGAATATGTTTACTACTATAAAAATATGAAAAACCCCGTTTTAGACTCTAACGATCTTTTTTACGATAGATAAAAGCAAATAACGAAAAATTTCGCCAAAAAACCCTTGACTTTGATCGCTTATAATTCGTAAATAAATAAAGATAAATAATCAAACTCAAGTTCAAAAGAAAGTTGAGATTAAATAGATTGAATTTAAAAAAAGAAGCTTAAATATTTTGATCGTTGATTTGTGGTCTAAAGTTACGGAAAAAGAAGAATAAGAGTACAATCTGACCTAAAAAGTCAGTAAATTTATTAATTCAAAATTGTCATCCAAACATAGTTAAATTTATTTTTCTTTCTTAACTCTAGACTAAGTCAATATATTTGGGCATCTTTTTTAAATCCAATCTACTTAATCCCAGTTTTATTTCTAATTTGGTTTTGAGTTTTTATCTTTATTTGTTTTCAAGTTATAAACGATCAAAGTTAAGGATTTTGGCGAAATTTTTCGTTATTTGGTTATATCTATCGTAAAAAAGAGCGTTAGAGTCTAAAACTCCAACTTTCTTCATATTTTTATAGTAGTAAACACATCCTAGAATTTGGTAAAGATCCATTTCCCGGAGTTGGGATACTCTGCTTCTAAGCATTTATAAACAATCTACATAATTTTATCAATTATTTCATGTGTTTTAAGGAATATATTTATCAACATTGAATTAAGTTATGAATTAAATACGTATACAAGTGACAGGCAATCTCATATAAGCCACGTGTAATTTCATGTCGTGTAATTTTGTTAATATTATATTATTATTTTCTACTTTGGAGAAAACAATAGTCTAACTCTCGGTGTTGATTTTATAAATATGAATTTATTGAGCTGGATGAGTGCCAATATAGTTAAATGTTGAAGAAACCACATAAAACCTATTAATCAACTTGGAATAAAGCTTGGTAGATAGGGCTATTTTCTTGCCTAAGAAAGAATATTCTAAGAAAATATTAATATTGTATCAAGGAATTTGTATTGAATCAAGGAATTTTTTTACAAGTAAGCCTCGCACAACAAGTAAACCCTCTATGGACTCGTAGATGTAATACCCGGTCTCGCCCGAGTGATATTATATGGCAGTATATGTTCATGCAATGGCTCAACACGCACGAAAAATAATTTTTCGTTGTCATTCTGAGATAAAAGGTGAGAAGAGAGCGCTTCTCCCAGTATAAGTGATCAGCTGCTTTAAAAAATAGATATTTCACACCGAAAGAAAGAAAAAGAAAACGAGCAATAATCTCGATTTGTAAATTTGTGGTTGCTGCAAAAAACAAATGTAAACGACGTACAGAAAGGGGGAAAAAACTTCCCTTCTCGTATTTCCTTTTTATATAGATTTTTCCGCTCATTTGATCTTGCTTATCCAACATTATAACTTTTTTATATCAATATGTATGTATATATATATATATATATATATATATATATATATATATATACATGCATACTTACATACGCATAAAGAAAAAAAAATTATTTTAATCCAATATTTAACCAATTTTAGTTGAAGAATAATTATAAGCCTTGGAGAATAAAAATAGCCTGATAAATATTATAAAAAAATGTTTGATTTCTGAAATGCTGCACATTAATGACTAGAGCAAACAGGAATCATCTGAAAAGATGTTCACTGTAACTAACACATTATAAAAAGTATATTCA
The DNA here is from genome assembly GCA_026168455.1 of Theocolax elegans. Classification (NCBI taxonomy): domain Eukaryota; kingdom Metazoa; phylum Arthropoda; class Insecta; order Hymenoptera; family Cerocephalidae; genus Theocolax; species Theocolax elegans. The sequence continues at coordinate 34,323,196 of CM047426.1, read as the reverse complement.
AAGCTACTTCCATAATTTTGCCTGATGAGGTAACTTGGAGCAGGAAAACTTTTTCACAATTTTCAAGATTTATGTTTACTGCTGAGTTGTAATGGTACTTTTATTGATATTGAACAATTTTTTTTTAAAAACTTTATATAATTTGAAAAAATAATGTATGTACGTATTTTTACATTAGATTATAGTTATTTTTGTGTTTAAAAATTTACATCAACATTCAAAATGTGTGGTAGGATTTTTAAATTTAGAGAAAAAAATTTTTTTGTTTGCCTATACACTTATATTGCCGATCTCTGTCAAACGAGCGACTAAAATTCTTTATATATAATATATACATCCTGAAATAATAAACTTGTTTAATAGATGTAAGAACATTTTTATAAAAATGAGCAGGAAATATTCAGAAAGAAAGGCAGAGGTTCGCCTGTTTGCACTTAATATAAATGTTGTTAAAAATTTATCAGATATAAAGCTTATTTAAAAAAAGTATGAAGTGGAGGTACTTTCTTCAAGTTAAAAATGCGCTTGTATCCATAATTCTTTGCAACGGTCCAAATGTAATAAAACTTTTATAAGATGTATATTACAGTTATGCTCAAGGTTCATTGAATATTTTAGGTGTATAGCACTCTCTACTTTAAATGGAATTCTCTCAAAAAATTGAAAGAAATAATATCCAAGATATTGAATTAATGCGTAAACTTAAATTCACCGTATGTTATGGTAACACACAGCTACGAGTTTATATCAATTTAGTGAATTAATCAGTAAAAAATTGGACTAGTAATGTTCTAAGAATAATATTATTAAAAATAATATTGATTGTAATTACTATAAGTAATAGTATTAATTAGTATTTAAAAACAGAAATAACTTACATAATGCATGTAAAAACCAAGAGTATAAACATTACTAAGATTACGTAAATATAAAGTTGTATATAATTTAATCTAAATGTAAATCTCTTATGCATTTTTTTCGCAAGACTCGACGCTACTTTCCTCATGCAGAAAACGATTCAAAGAGTCGTGGGTTTCCGCGTAACAGTTTCAAAAGTCGCGGATAAGATACCCGAAGATGTATATGTACCACGTAGACTCGAAAGAGTGAACGCACTTTTCCTATATGTGTGTTATTTCCTTTGCGATTCTAGACAGCTAGTCGCGTCTGGAATTTCCGTCTGGATCGCCCTATTATACTGCGTAATTCGTTTCGAAATACTTTTCCTTCCTTTTTTAAACTTTATACATACGTTGTACGTGTGGTACGAATGTATTTTTTTTTATTTTGACAGAAACGCAGATGATTTACCGTGTATGTATATTTAATGGGAGGGGGGGGGGGGGGGTTAATCTACTTTAAACATTGAATATTTAGATACTTACAAGGAGAGGTCACACCCTCTGGAAAACGGATCCTTACCAAACTGTAGGATATAATTTCTACTATAAAAACATGCAGAAAGCCGGGGTTTTAGTGTCCAATGCCCATTTTTACGATAGATATAAGCAAATAATGAAAAATCTCGCCGAAAAAAACCGTTGAGTTTGAACGCTTATAACTCAGGAACAATTAAAGATGTACGTATAAACTAAATTTTGAAAATTGAGATCGTGTAGATACGTTTTAAAAAAAAGGAAGCTCAAATATTGTAATATGGTCAAAAGTTATGGGAGAAATAAGAATTAGCCAAAATTTTATCGAAAATTTAAAGTTACAATTTAATGATTTTTTTAGCCCAAAATTTCGTCTAATTCTTATTTCTCCCATAACTTTTGACCATATTAAAATATTTGAGCTTCCTTTTTTGAAACGTATCTACTCAATCTCAGCTTTCTTTCAAAATTTAGTTTATACGTACATCTTTAATTGTTTCTGAGTTATAAGCGTTCAAACTCAACGGTTTTTTCGGCGAGATTTTTCATTATTTGCTTATATCTATCGTAAAAATGGCCATTGGACACTACAATTCCGGCTTTCTGCATGATTTTATAGTAGAAATGATATCCTAGAGTTTGGTAAGGATCCGTTTTCCAGAGGGTGTGACCTCTCCTTGTTAGAATTAGTCTCGTACGTTCGAGGAAAAAGTTTGAATTAAAATAAATATTAGTCGTAACAATTATTTAGGAGAGAATCAAGTATAACATCAACGAAATCCATTGCCTCGAGCAATATTACTTCACCATCGAATCGTCTAATTTGACCACCAAACTATTTAGATGGGGTAATATGCCGGCGACGTGTCAATTCGTAACCGTTGATTCGTATAGTATATACATGACTAAAAGCTTGGTCATTGCAGTCTCAATCAGTAATATTCCCATAGCGCCTACCTAACTCGTCCTACGGAAATTGCGCCATCAAATTCCGGGCGGTAACTCTGTCTACGTATCTGGTGAAGCTGAATTTCGATAACGCTCACGCCTCTGGATTACCTAAACGACCGTAAAACGTTTCGTTCCCACAGCCGCACGAAAGTAGGAGAGGGCCGCGTATGGTCAGACGCGACGCGCTTCCACAATTAAAGGAAACGAGACCGATGAGAACAATAATAACTTCTGCTAAAGTAATTAAACTAAGCTGAAATAAAAATATACTCAAAGGAAATATTAGTTTTTAAAACAATTTATTATCTATTAGGATTTTAATATTTTTATATATTTAATAATGATTTTTTATTATCTATTTCAATGTTGAAGTTATCTAAAATAGGATGACAACCGACCAGAGATAATGATTTTCTTTATTAATGAATAAGGGATTTAAAAATAACTAGCTACATAAAATTATATATAATATTTAAATCAATTTATGGAAACTCTGATAATTTGACAATGATAAATTTCTCGCTGGCTATCGCTTGCTTTAGCTTGTCTTTTAGATAATAGAAACATATCGTACTTTATCCATAATGTATTGGTCCTTTAGACTAAATTTATTCATGCTTAGCCATTTCAATTTTCGGTACAACTTGACCAGTTTTGAAAAATCGGTATAAAATAGCTACTTAAGTTCTACGAAAAAGTTATTCTAACCCAAAAACATTAAAATGCATGGTCTAATTTATATTAGCAAATAGCATTTAAATTAACCATTGAAATTGAATCTTATATCTTTTTGAGAAGGAGAAATATGTAGTAAGTACTTTGTTAGCTTAAAGATTATGGTTGACAGAATAGGTATTGTTAGATTTTTTAGTTTTGAATCTCTTTTTTTAACGATCAGAACACAAGTATATTACTGTAATATGAGGAAGATGATTTAAAATTTAAATTATACTTAAATAGATCAAAAGAGCAGACAAAAAATAAAAGAGAAAAAAAGTAAACATAAAGTAAGTTAAGAAAAGTATAGATGTAAGAAAATATATGTTCTTGAGTGAAGATAATTTCGAGGTCGAGTCGATAGACGACACAAGAATTTCAACGTTGCAGAACCCGAGGAAGTTCAGTCGAAGAATGGAAATGCAATCGCTAAATCTCACAGGGGCCGTTTGAGTTCATGCTTCGACATTCGACTTCATGAACTTTCGTTCCTTCTCTTCTGTACCTCATTTCATCCCGTTTCTTCCTCTAGTCTTGTTCGTCATTTAATTTCTTACCAAAGTTTCTCTTTGTTTTATTATTTGGTACGCCGCAATAAAATAATTCCATTCACTTTGCATTAGTGTATTACGTATTTTCCATAAGACTCTACATGACATGTAATTAAACTTATTTAAAAGATCAGCAATAAATATAACTAGTCTTAGTCTGACGGACATCGAGTACAGACGCTTTTCCTAAACGTGGCGACATCAATCATACCCAATTAAACACTAAAAAGAATTTGCATGATGTTTGATGCATTCTTTTTTTGCATACGTAATTGAATATTCAATTTCAATATTAACTGACCAACATAAATGATAATAGACCAAACAGTTCAAAAAGAAATTTATACTTTCAAAAAGAAATCCGAGAAGGTTTAAGGTATGCAGATATTACTCAAATATCACGAGAACATGAACTATATAGTTATGGATTCTGCGATTATTTATTCTAGTACAACTGATGAGATTGTGAAACCAAGAAATGTAATAACTGTATTCAAAATATTTATTAACCATATATCTGTTTATATAGCTAAAAAACATACATTTTAGAACAATCGATATTTTTAACAAAACCAAAAAGAATTATTATTTCTAACCTATACACTAAAAACCACACTAAATAAAGGGGATCTCGCAGCTATAAATCAGGTGGCGATTTTGACAATAAACGTACTTCAAACATAAATTATAAATTATAAAGCTACATAGAGCTGTTGAAAGATACTTTTCCCCTAGCTCTAACTAGAATTGAAGTAACTATAATATTGCTCTTGATAGCAAATATTTATTTTTTTAAGAAATGTGAAATACGTCTTGTATTCAGTGAGTCTATATCTGCCGTAATGATATATGTACAACGTGTTTCACATTTATTAAAAAAAAAATAAAGATTTGCTGCCAAGAGTAATATTACAGTTACCTCCTCAATTTTAGTTACAGTTAGGGGGGAAGGTTCTTTCAACAGCTCTATGTAGCTGTAAAATTTATAATTTATGTTTGAAGTGCGTTTATTGTTGAAATCGCCACCTGACTGCAGCGCCATTCGAAGCTTTGAGATCGAGCGATTATCAACGCTATAGCTCCGCTATATACAATATACGCTGTAATATTGTAATAATATTACAACATTTCATGTAAAAATTGCTATATTTTATAGTGATGTACCACCTGGTAGTAATTTTTGTTATTTAATTTAGTAATTTTTATTATACTTTAAAACAAACTAATTTAAAAATAAATATATTTTCATTTTTCTTATTTATCTCCTGCCGGCACATACATTTGATTTACACATGTAGATATATATATATATATATATATATATATATATATGGGAGATTCCATGTGAAGTGATCCAGTTAAAAAATAGAATTTTGTTTTAATGTATGGAATCAGTAAAAAACTACTTGAATAGAGTGTAGCTAAATTTTTAGACCTGAATTTCAATTAGTACCAGAGTTGTAGCCAATCAGAAAGTCGAATTTTTTGAAAAAATTGACTTTTTGGCCATGTTTATCACTTACACTCTAAATCCTAAAGTTGAAAATCTGGAAATAAAAAGAATAAAATGTACGTTTTAAACTGTATCAAACGATTAAAAGGTAAATTTTAATCCTGAAACAGATTAATTAATACATTTTAAACTTTACATCATTTAATTGCATAATTTCAACTTTAGAAAACATTAAAATGTACATTTTAATCTTTTTGACGTGTGAAAAGCCGTTAGAATTTTTAAAAAGATTAATTTTGGGTTTTCAATCTTTAACTGAAGATTAAAATGCACGTTTTCAACTTTATAGAAGTGAAAAACCTCTCTAATTATCCTAAAGATTTATAATTTTGTAATTTTAACCTTTTGACTTTTGAAATTCATCTTTTAGAATTTCGAAACAGTTTTTCTATTTTATTAACGGGGTGCCATAGTCAATATTTATCCTCCCTACCTTATCGGCATACGTGATTATTAGTAATAAATTTGTAAATAAAACAGTATGTGAAAAAATAAGAGAAGAGGCGCCTTCGTTTATTAATAATCAAACTCTGTGCTGAATTTCAGATTAAAATTATATTGCGTTTTTGAGAAAAGTCTTACCAAAAATGTGAACCTAACCTCAACGAGGTGAAAAGATTTGATATTTTTGGTAAGACTTTCTCAAAAACGCAATAGTATGTTAATCTAAAAATCAGCACACAGTTTTGTCAATAAACGAAGGCGCCTTTTCTCTTATTTTTTCACATACTGTTCTAATTTTTTGTTAATTAATCATCAAAAATTGAGTATGGAACCCCCTAAAGTTGAAAAAGTACTTTTTAATCTTTGGCCAGTATTAAAAATCATAAAATTAATCTTTTAAAAATATTAACGACTGTTACGCATCATAAAGATTAAAACATGCATTTTAATCCTTATTAAAGTTGAAAATGCGCAATTTAGTTTGTACTGTTTAAAATGTAGCTTTTAATCTTTCTACTTCCAGATTTTCAACTTTAGGGTTTAGAGTGTAATAACTCAAAATCTAACAATTTTTTCTTATACACATTAAATTTGAAAAAGTTTATTAATTTCAAGAAGACTCAGTTCAAATATTTCATTTATTTTATTTTAAAACTTTGAATATAGTTATAATCAATAAAAACCTTTATAGTAAAAAAAAGGGTTGTACGATCAAAAATATTTTATCCATCCAAAAATCTAATTCATCGATGATTAATTACCTTCAAAATAATGCAAAGTTTGAGTGCGGCAGAGCATTTTAGACAAAGTTATGGTGTTTTTAGTCAAATTTCTTAAAAATAGAGAGCGAATGCATTTTATGAAAAAAACAGAGTAACCGTATACTTGCATTCAAACAATATGGCATTATTATTCCTCAATATTACTAAAATATACTATTTATTGTTAGTTACTGATACTTTTCAATCTCTAAGCTGCTTACAAACACAAAGCAGTAGGCATAAGCAGTTATACCTGTTATATAATTGGATAAATACCTGAAACTTTTTATAATTCCAATAAATTCAATTATATAACAGGTATAACTAAAAGTATCAGACTTAAATAACAACTAAATAAAGTATCAGTAACTAACAATAAATAGTATATTTTAGTAATATTGAGGAATAATAATGCCATATTGTTTGAATGCAAGTATACGGTTACTCTGTTTTTTTCATAAAATGCATTCGCTCTCTATTTTTAAGAAATTTGACTAAAAACACCATAACTTTGTCTAAAATGCTCTGCCGCACTCAAACTTTGCATTATTTTGAAGGTAATTAATCATCGATGAATTAGATTTTTGGATGGATAAAATATTTTTGATCGTACAACCCTTTTTTTTACTATAAAGGTTTTTATTGATTATAACTATATTCAAAGTTTTAAAATAAAATAAATGAAATATTTGAACTGATTCTTCTTGAAATTAATAAACTTTTTCAAATTTAATGTGTATAAGAAAAAATTGTTAGATTTTGAGTTATTAAGTGATAAACATGGCCAAAAAGTCAATTTTTTCAAAAAATGCGACTTTTTGATTGGCTACAACTCTGGTACTAATTGAAATTCAGGTCTAAAAATTTAGCTACACTCTATTCAAGTAGTTTTTTACTGATTCCATACATTAAAACAAAATTCTATTTTTTAACTGGATCACTTCACATGGAATCTCCCATATATATACATAATTACAAATAACGAAAGAAAAAAATCAAAATTTTTTATGAAAGTTGGATTCGAACCGACGATATCCTCCGGTTTGAAATCCACCTGTATACCTTACCGACTGCACTAATGGAATATTTTAATTATCTTGGTCCATGTCATCTTTATATGTCACACTAGCGTTTCCAAAACAGTTCAAGTTTTGTTTGCCTATTATTCTTATAAATTTTTATTCTTATTATAGTTTATTAACAAATAAATAATATTTAATTAATTTTAATTAAACGGGCAAAAACAATAATTTTGTAATTAATTTAGGTAACATTAACAGAATATGTTAAAGATATAATATATTGCAGGTTAGATATGCGTGAGGTTAGGGTACGTGATACATGGTGTTACCCATTTACTGGTTTCTCGATAGGTATCGTAAATTTTATTATATTATATATAGCATATTTTACTGATACGTGTCACATTTTACTATATTACATAGTAAAAATTATTTCATTACATAATAAAAATTCATACATTAAATCTCAATTTTTGTAATAACGTAATTTTTGCTATTTAATATAATCATTTTTATACGTTTTAACGTGGAAATTTTAATACAAGTCGTAGCAATTTCTACTATACAAATAGTAATAAATACTAAAAATGTTGAAGAACTTGATAATTTGAGTATACGCCACCGTTTCTATAAAATATAGTAAATTTGAATAGAAAGATTACATAGAACATGAAAGAGTAACCCTTAAATTTCAAAACCCTAAATGTTCAAGTTCGAGAAATGTTTTAAAAGAATAACTTTGTTAGTACGACACGATTCTAATATCTAATAATAAGTGATAATTTCAATATTTAACTGTCCTCATAGAGGAAGTTTTGTAATAGTAAAATTTTTCGACTCGCTAAAAACAGATTGTAATTATGTCTTAACATGTCAGGAGTCAAAATCATGTGCATGCTTTTGGAAAATGTCTGCGTGTGTGTTTTTTTATTTTCCGCATTCTGGAAAAGACTTTGATTATTTATGCCCTAAGTAGTTTTGTTTTAAAAACAATATTCATAACTTTTTACAGAATTGAAGGCCATAAAAGTGTTACAGACCATTTGAAAGATATTGCTCCAAGCTTTCTTTTAGACTTTTGGATAAAAAAATCAATTGTGGCGCACTTACACTTTTTTCAAGTTGAATATTGACTTGTAGTTTATGTAACATTGACCTTGAGATTAGAAATTCTAACCTAGAAGAATAAATTCTAGACATAATCAGCAACGAATGTTGCATATAATGTTCTATAGTAAAAGTTGATAGATTTTGAGTTAAATAGCGATGAACCCAGCTGGTGTTGAAAAAAACTGGAAAATGTTCACTTTTTGAAGTTAGAATAACTTTTGAGCTAATAAATTCCAGTACCTAAAAATTTTTTTCTGTATTCTGAAAAATATTTGCAATGTGTACCCAAAATTTGGTGCATTTTAAAGACCACTTCACGTGGAATTTCCCATATATATAAAAGTGTACAATAGGAGGCTATATTATAGACAAAAAAAACTATCGTATAATGTACGTGACTATATTTACTACATACCGTCAATTTTTTACCAGGATAAACGTATTTTCATATAATTATAAAGAAGTCATTAATATTCTTTACAATGTGATTTAGAAGAAGCTTGATGTTATTGACAATGACGCAAATGATTTCAATCAATGTAAGCCATTTTTTAGACTCTCTCCTTCGATGATAATTTACGATCAATCACAACTAAACAAATTAATCATAAATAATCTAATTTTTTCTGTGTAATAAAAAAAAGTGTATCGAAACCTTTTGTCACCCTCCTCCATGTCACATACAAGAATATTAATCGTCTTGATTTGACGTTCGACTAACCACTCATCCCTCTCCCTGCGAAATATTTGAGCCAATAATCCTACTCTCGACTGAATCGTCCTATTCGACAAGAGCGGCTCTCGATACGTCTGTAACCTCTAAAATCCATTCGGTATTCCCTATACGAAAAACCAAGTATAAGGGGGTCCTTGTATCGCGTGCTAGAGGATCAACGCGCCCTTTTCAGGTACTTCTGACGTGCTCCAAAAGTTTCGTTTGGTCTATACGCGTCAGTATTCTTGCGCGTGGGTGCCGGTTTGGCCCTTTCAAATGCATTCTAGTGATTTAAAGCGGTAGTGAATGAAAGAGCAAGAGGAAAATGGCAGGAGACTATAAGCAGAGCTCTTCGAGGGTAAAAACTTATCTGAATGTGTGTATTTGTGTCTGAATGAACTTTGAACTGATGGTACTATTGTCAAATGCGCGTACTAAGGTTTCGTCTAAATGTAAATATTTATAGAGAATACTAGGATTTTAACGTTTATTTAATTATTAAGAAGTTTTTATTTTCCAAAAACATTTATAGAGAACATATTGATTTACAAAATAATAAATTATAAGTATCCAAATCTCGAAAAATTTTTAATCTTTTGTAATTACACGTGCGTACATTATAAATTATTTCACATATTAGTAACATAATATATATTGCTGCATCCATAAAACAAATAAATTAATGGGATGTCGGATCTAAATTACAGAATTCTGCACCTTTCAACCCAAAAATTATATCTAAAATATTGCATGAAAAATCTGGAAAAATTTGGGTATATTATTTAAAACATGCCTAAGGGCTTGACGTTCGGCGTTTTTCAAAAACTTTATCCATTTGTTTATAAAAAAAAGTACAAAATGATCATATTCTGGGTCCGACATCCCCTTAAACGAAACTTTTAAATGAAAGATTACATGAATTTTAAATACAAATACACACGCGCTCGCGTTCAAATACACGTACGTATGCATAGTGGAACTTTCACAAGTATTTATTTAAAGAAAAGTAAAAAATATCAACCCTTTGAATGATATTTTTTGAAGCAGTACTTTACATCAAATTCTTATCATTTTTATTCTAAAATAAAATTTATCATTTCTACGTAAATCTTTGTAGAAAAGATTACGCAGAAAAAAAATATATGAACAGTAATGCACAATCATCTTGCTAAACTGTACAGGAAATTTGGTGCACGCGACGAATAAAAACTGCTCATTAATGAGACATAACCAGCGAACCGAGAGAGTCAACGATCTTTTATATATAGCTTCATTTCCTCTCTCGAGTTCACTGCACGGTACCACATCGAGTGTGGAAAGATTTGAAAATCTGATAAACTTGTAGAAAAAGCTCGTTCGTTTTTAAGTCCAAAGTGCAAAAGTCACAGAAAAAATACCGGAAAAAATAAGTTTCTCATTTTTCATTTTCATTTTTCTTTCATAATTTTTTATTTGTCACGAAGGGGCATCAGGTATAATTTGTAGATTCATTAGAAAAAATTCTTGTTACGGTTAATGCAGGGTGATGTTATGTAACTTCAAAGACACTTTGAGTATGCGAATTTTTGTACATCAACAATCTTGTTTTATGTATATAGTTATTTTGATTATTTCACGGTTTTTTTGGTATCTCTATTTTGACTGCAAATGCAAAGCTAAACGTATCAATTGCATTAATCACGATGCTTCAATTAAGTAATATTATATTTTCTCATGACATATAGTCAAAAGGAATATAGTATAAAATAATATATATATTTTATAAATAAATAGCTGTTTAATGTTTTTTATAAATGCTATTATATGAATCATCACTTACACTTGTAACTATAAAACATCATATCAGAAAAAAAAGAAAATAAATTTACGGAGATGTATATTTACAATAAATTTTAAATGGATAATTTCTAAATGGTTTTGCTAAACCGTGTAATATAGTACTCATTGATAATTAGTATACGGCATTATATCGATAATACTGAACGTGGCTACGGTCGACCTAATTAGTGCGGTACTCGTGTTTACTCGACTATAAAGTGTAATGTAAACATGTACTATAAAAAGTTTGCACCAGGTTTGTGTTAAGAAAATTAGCAGTATTAAACTTTTACAATAAAATTGTTTGTTTGAATTATAGTCGTTTATGTTTCAGTTTAATTAGGTAACGTAATGATGAGTGTAAAATAAACTCAACATATTTTTTCTCAAGCTTACTAATAACCCTTTTCAAGAGGTGTGTAACTATAAGTGACATTATACATATATATATATCATTTGTCTTTGTAATAATTACAGAACATGTTCAAGTAATTGATATAAAAACGGTAAAAACGTATATTCTGCAGTAAAACAAAAGTATTTTCAAAAAACTCCAGTTTAATTTGCATACACAGTATTTATAAAAAAATAATATTTAAAAATATGAATACCTACTTGAACTCAGCGGAGTCACTTACAGCGTTACTAAGCGTAAAAGTACGAGATTTCCGTCTGTTGCTAGGCAGAAAACTCCTCCCGAAAAAAGACAAAAATCTTAACAGTATGTATGCGTGCATGTCTGTATACGAATATTTCTTGATAGTCAGTGTGTGACGCGATGAAAAACTGCATACACCGCAGTCACTCATACACGTAAGAAAGAAAAAAGAACGACTCTTGAATTACAATACCAAGCCCGTCAATAGGTTTCCCTCTTCTATCTTTCTCGCACCCACGTTCTCTCCTTTCTCTCTCTCTCTCTCTCTCTCTCTCTATCTTGTTTTCACCTGCTCAAATGTTCACATGCACATAGCCATGCCAATTATGTAGAGAGGGAGTTACCCTTTCCACTTAAAAGGCTTCGTTTAGGTAAAACCCAATATACGAAAAAGCGAAGACAGATAAATCAAAGGAGATCGTGTAACACATCATTAAAACACGATAGAAGAAGAATCTTGACAATATTTTTATTCGATGTCAAAGTGATTCTCCCTTGGCTGACACAACGACGTCGATTCGAGTAGTTCATTTATATATATATGTATGCATGTATGTATGTATGTATGTATGTATGCATGTATGTATGTATGTATGTATGTATGCATACTCGCGACACAATACTTGTTGCTAGGTCAAACCCCCTATCTCTCTTTCCCTTACTCTTTTTAATCTACTTGAGTTTCGCCACTCGCGAACGGTTCAAACAGTATAGAGAAAGAAACGTTTTGAGCAAAAAAAAATTGAACCTGCCTTTGACATTTCTTCTGCGTTAGGAATTACACGAAGAATGAACACGAGAGTAGTAGGGGTAAAAGAACTTTTGTTTGATGAACCTGGTTTTTCTGTCGTAAGAGCGAGCGATGTCGCGTGAATGCAATTCACAGGGTGCCACGAGAGAGGTCCGGGTATATACGAGCCGTTACCTCGAATACTCCTACCATATATACAAGTATACACATATTTTTTTCAGAAAGAATATCTACGTGTTAGGGTTTTCAGATCGCGGTCACCTTCTCTGGAAGTTCACGTTTTCAAGCAATTTTTCGTTTCGAGTATTTTTCAGTATTTTATACTGCTTTTTTAAGGGTAGAATTAAACTACTTCATTATCATATATTTTTATCGATATATGTATATTGATTTAATTATTTAAAGTTTTTTCATTCCGAATTAAAACAATTTTACTATTATTTAATTGTGTTAATTAATTGTTTCGTAATTCATGAAACGTTTAGCATAATAAGTTTTAGTTATTTAGGATTTTGTATATTACGATGTAAATGAAAATATTACTATGGTAAGTATTTATAAATATTAAAATATAAATACCTATAAGTGTATAGTAAGAACACATTAAAACTATTATTTCGGAATATCGAGAAAATGTTTAAATAGAAAAGCAATTTTTTATTAAATTGGAAAAAATGGTATATATAGAGGAACGCAATAAATATAGTGTATATACGAAAGAATCCAGGCGCAGCTAACATCGTTCTCCATTTTCTTTCCCCGCAAGGAATAAAGCCTTCCGACCGACGAATCCTTTGGTTAAAAGGAACCTTTGGTTAAACCGACCAATAGTCCTACTCGCGCAGACATCTTTGAATCCCAGTATACGCGCCCTATGTGTATATATATATATATGTAGGAATACATGAAGGAAAGAAGCATACCGCACACGATCGCAAACATGTCCAAGGCAACTCGACGCGCAGCTTTTCCTCGAGAATTGGAGAGGCTCCAACCTTGCGAAAAAAGGAAGAGCTTTCTACCTCTCTCGTAGCTGTGCTAGCTCGGTTTTTAGTGGCTATCTGTCAATTGTGCGAAATCCCTTTTCGCAATGCGTATACGCTGATAAATATCTATACCACACACTACAGTATATATACTACATGCTGAAGAAAAAATTTTCGAATGGTTTTATTAAGTACACGAGTATTATCCAAATTAACCACCTGGTCGAGGAATGCTATTTCTTTAGACTACAAATCCATTTATTCCATTGCGCGAACGTGAAAAAATTCAATATTTGCTTACTCAAAAAATATAAATGCCCACGCTAAACGGCAGTGAAATCACGGATATTTTTGTTCTTTAAAAAATATCTTTATGTTTCATTGCGCAAATACCACGTGAGAAATTTTTTTACTCCTAAATATAAATGAGTTATGATCAACGTATGAAAAACTATTTGATAGAGTTTAATTTTAGAGCAAAGTAATTTTATATTTTGTATTACAATGCAGCTATAATGTTCGGCATGCTGCGAATAATAAATTTGTCATTAACGTAAAAGTACGAAGGTTATTTCATCAATGATTGGATAAGAAAATAATATACAGTTGTATAATATTAATAAATAAAGCAAGCACGATCAAACACTTTTAATTATAAGAACTAACTTATCATCGAAAAATTAAAGTATTTTTCAGTGAAACAATTAGAATCTAAGTAATTGAATTGACAGCTTAACATTTTTTCTTAGAATGGCCAAAAATATCCAAGAGCAGTGATTGCATTATTGCATTCGAGTGAAGTGAATCTGACGCCGTCCGATACAATTTATTTCCTAAGTATATACTCAGCCATTTAGTCATCGAAAAATTCGAAATTTAATTTCTTAAAACAAGAAGTAAACGTAAAAGGAAACAATTCTATTTAGAATCGTGAGAAAAAGAAATAATGCACAGTGGAAAACTGAAAACTACATTGAAAAACTAAAAAAGTACACACGAGTTAGTTGAAAACGAATGTGATGCGCCGCAGGAAGTATATGTAGGGGTCAGTAAACGAAGATTTGCATAATTTAATATCGTGGTCGCTGCTAAATTGTATTTTTCCGTATTTACTTGGTCTGTCATTATTTGATGTCAGTTCGTGGACGTGGATTTCGAGTAACCGACAGTCTATACGGGAGAGCAAAGTAAATTGTACGAAAATAGCCGCGTATGAACGAGGTTCATCGAACCTTCAACGTATTATACGTATTATCGATGCTCGAGCTATACTGACCCGGCGGTATGTACTTTAATTCAAGCTTATACCAGAAAAGGAAAGAGTTAGAGAGAATCGAAGAATTGTAAGACTCCTGTGGCACTTAGTCGAATTCCTCGGTACCATGTTTCTCTATGTCGTTGGCTTCCGTGTTTACCCTCGAGTGTACGTCTCGCATGTTTTCCGGTAAGTCTGGCTTTTACATGCAATAGTCATTTTATATTTTACCGTAATTAAGCAAATTAATTATAAATTGTGTATATATTATCATTTATATTAATATGTATAAATATCCCTTTAAAGCTCGGTTTAAAGTGAGAGTCTATTTTATTTAAATGTTGTAAATTAAATTAAAGATTTAAAAATTAAAAAAAAACTTCACATTCATTTACAAAAATACCGCGCAATTGAACAAATACGTTACTATTATCTTTAGACCGGTTGATATTGTGTATCACAAGTATCCACGGTGTGTATATAATTCCCGCATGTATATACATCAAGTTCAATGCACAAACTAAGATTAATCAATCGACGCGAAGTGCAGTATAAATTTAACGCGATTCGCACATAATCGTTCAGCATTCCCGCAACTTATCGGTGTATTGGTCGTTTCAATAAAAGGTACACGTATATAAGTACAGGTGTATTTATTAAACAATAAGATTTAACTAGACCGAGTTTAACAGAATTGGACTTCTTCGAAACCTAATATTTCTTCATTAAGCATAGTAAATGCATTTTATTGCACAGTCGATAACCCATAAAAAGATGAAGGCGCTAGCTTGGATGTATTATAGACATACACATCGTGTACATGCGCACACACATACTGATAAGTGTATTTACTACTCGAGTGTCCGCAACTTTGCGACACGTAGATGCGTTTCAGTGTTAACTCGATGAGAGCGTAGTTGAGAAGAGCTATTTCAGCTGCAGCCTACTACTACTCTGTCGCATAACGTCTCTTTATGGCGCGCGATGCACCCCCTTAATAACCGTAGGCTTGAATGTGCAGACACTCGTGGCTGTACCCATTCGCTTGCCTTATTTCACAAATAAATTTTCTAACTACTGGTCTACCTCTCCCTGGTGACGGGATTGTTATACATAATTTACAACCGTTATATGTCTCTGCGTATTTCAGAATTTATTAATTATTTATTTATTACTTTCCTTGGAAAAATTTTATCTAGATTGATGAGTTTCTCCATAGATCTTGATAAAACCCGACGTCAGCTTTAATATTGAATTTATGGCTTATTCTAAATATAAAATTGCATTTAAGTTATATTGCCACAAAATTTCAATTACAAACAATTAAACACATTTCTAAGAAAATAAACAATAATCAATTATTTTGGCCAGTTTCAGTCAAATTGTTCATCTTTGAGACGAATCTTAACAATAAAAACTTTTATCCTTTCTTCAAATAATTACTTACTATTAGTATTTAGATAAAATATTCGTTTCAAAATTATAAAAATTTTTTTATTGAATTCTTTGTGATTTGAGCGTTTTTTAAGATAAACATACAAAGACAATAAAAATATCAAAAGAAATCACGAAAAATACGTTTTTTGGAATAAAATATAATATATCCTTTCTACATAAAAAGTGCTATAAACAAAATGTTTCTCTCAAAATTACGAAATTTTTTCCTATTAACATTTTATAATCAAAAGCGTCTCTTTAAAAATAAACAGATACAATGGTGTGTTCTATTATTTATAATTCTCAATATTCCTATCAAAACATTAAATTTATTTAAAATTTATATATTTCTTCTTAGTATTATAGTGACGATCGTGCCTAAAATGTAAAAACTTAGATTTCATATCTGTAACTTCAACTCAGTTTTTACATTATAGGCAACATTTCACTAGTACAATCCGCCCACTCTTCAAGCGAATAGACAATTTATTGATAACGACGGTTTTGGTTTTATTTAAATTAACCTACCTGGCGTTTAAGAAATTGATAAATAATCTTTTTACCTGCTAAATTTTTAATTGTTATTTACTATAATATTTGAGCCAACGGTAATATAACACTACTTTCATGATTATAAATTAATTATTTTACGAAAAATAAGAAAGACTACCGTGATTTGCCAAAATTATGAAACTAGATAAAATCTCTTTTATATTTTATAAATCAAACTGTAGATAAATCCAATGCGATATATAAACTATATGGATCTGCGAAGAACTTTTCTTATAGGGTACTTATATGGTTAATCAAAAGGCGAGTATGCCACATTATATAGCTAACTAGCCCCTTGATTTTTACTTTTCTTTTAAACTCTAATTATTTTTAAATATATTATATACGAACCTGAATATCGTTTTACTTTAAAAAATTAATATTAAAATTCACATTTAAATCAGTATTTTAGAGACCGCATATTTCTTCATATCATAAACATTTAACGCGTAGCTTGAAGTAGTAATGTGATCTTATAGATAATAAATAAATAACATTTATATTATTAGTCAAAACGTCAAGTAAAATAAACGAAATGTTTATTTTTAAATCCGTACTATGTTGATTTTCTCAAGTGTCACTTTTTAACAGATTCAATTTAGATCGGAATACTTATAGAGATTCTTAAATACCAGACTTTTGGAACTAAGAAACCATTGCTCTGACTTCTTTTATCGGTTCGTTTTACTGCTATCATACTGTTGTCGTAATGGGCAATTCCATGAACGTTGCTTATTCGAGCTAAATAGGTACATTGTTTTTGTTACTCCGTGTTTTTCTGTTATTCTCCGCATTATTTTTCAATATTACAGAAGTTAAATTTATTTTTATATGCGTACGTGTATATAAAATATACAAGGATTATAAACATACAAAACAAATATGGAATAATTTATCGAAGCTAATGTGTGTTATTAATTATCTGATTCACCATGTATTACACTGGGAAAGATTATTTCGTTTTTTTTTGTTCTGTGAAATAATTAGTAATCCTTACTAATTAATTGGTTGGTGTTAGGAAAAAATCAGTAGATGCTCCAACCAAAATAAAGAAGTTAATATAATAATTATATGATTGCTTGACGTAATTATTTTTATGATTCTTAGGATAACTAAACTATTTTTTGAGCGACCCAAGAAGTTAAAATTGGTGCTATACTTAGGATTACCACTTTGCTACCAGTCAGGTTGGCTAAACCAACTATCAATGATTACTCGTATACTTATATTGTGCGCGTATGTGCGTGTGTTTCAACTTATCAAATAATGATAGCAACTACTTTTAATTAGCAGTTTTAACGATATGAAATAGTTATCCTAACAATTTAGTTATTGGCTAGATTCGCGTAATATTAGATTAGTCATCTTAAATATTTAAAAATCCTTGGCGTAACCATTTTATATTGATGCATTTAACATCTTACTTGTACCTTTCCAAAATGACAAGTTGCATAGCCTAATTAATTTTATTTTTATAATCATGCAAATATCTAAAATTGAATATTTTAGTCATTTTTCCTGAAATATTAAATTTCAAGAAATATATATCTTATTTATTTCTCAATAAAACCAATCAAATCGCTAAAAACGATGAAGCAGCTATCATTATTCAGTGCTACCTTTGCGAATGTACAATACAAGGTAAAAGATTAATCATTATAAAAAATGAAACGAAGACGTCACACTATTCTCTAATAAGATACCTATATATAGGTATAGATATGCAAACTACTATCAGAAGTAATTCCAAGAACCAACCTACTTGCAATGCATAGAGATAAACATACAAATGAAATCTGATATTTCTTAACAACTAAAAATAACGTACTAAAAATAATACGTCATATCAAGGTATAGATATATATCTGAGAGCCGCGAAATACCTGTAAGTAACAAACAGTAAGACGAAGCGCAACCTAAAAGTAGAATTTCGAACATCATACAGACGCCTTACGAACTGTCAATCGTAGGGAATAAAACGCGCAGAAGCCCCATTATCTACTACAGGTATATAGCTTGGCGTATCGAGAACCTGTCACTGTCTATGCGAATCCAATTTTTATATTTTAGGTCAGAGTCGCTCGAGCGTGTTTTATTGGAAGGCTGGCTGGTGTACCGAAAAAATTTTTATGGACCCCAAGAGAGACAGAGAGAAAGAGAGAGAGAGAGAGAGAGCCAAGAGGGGTATATATACCTTTTTTATTCCAGGTTTTGTTTTTTTCTCATTCCTTCACTCGTTGCCTCCTATTATAAAGTCTACCCGAGGTGAAAAAGGTTTGCACTATTTGTCGAAAATTTACAAATTTGTTTGTTCTTTACTAGAATTGAATTGTTGCTTCGTATTAAAATCCTCTTGTTTACGTACGCGTGTATTTTAAATGTAAATTTCCTTTGTTTCCCTGAGCATTTCAACTTTTTTACGTGTTTACTTTTATCCAAAAAAATAATAGAATTTTTACTGATATTTGTCTAATTAATAAATAATCGACTCATAATTTTTAAACAAATATTATACAGGATCAACTTTTTATATTAAGGTAGTATAGTAACTATATACATTTCACTAATATATCCTTATAGACTGCCTGTTTATTTCTATATTTATTTATTTATTTATTTAATATTTTAACGGGCTTCCCCTTTATGCATAATACAACTATAATAGGTGACACTTAAAGCTTCGCATAAGAATACATTATTGCAAACTTTCAAACAAAGAGATATTTATGTAGAACCAATCAATGTCAATTTCCAATGCATTCGCAAAGTCACAGGATCTATTTATGATTGATCTTAACGCTAGCTTATCATTTAACTCATCAATAGCAAATGGACAATTTATTACTCTCAAAAGTCTTCTAGGAACTCTTAAGTTTATCTGAGAAAGTAAAAAACTATCATTAGTAAAATTTCTTAATAATTTAAATAAAAACAGTAAATCCTGATATACTCTGAAAGACTTCAACGAGCAAATCATAAACTTCCGAGATATCGCTGAGTAATCACAATTAAATCTATCCATTGGAATACCAGCTCTAATCGTTAAAAAGCTCAAAAATCTATGCTGTATACCCTCAATTCTATAATCAGCCTTTTTATAATTAAAATATACCTCAGAATTCTCTACTATTTTAGGCTCATCCGTAACAAAAGAAAAATAATAAGCATCATGATGTATATCCAATGGTAATAACTGATCAACACACATATCACAATTAGTATGATCACAGTCTGTAAAAAGCAGATCCAAAAAGTTGCTATTTCTATTCGCAAAATCTAATACACCTTTTAAAAACAATCTATTTACACCTTCTTGAAGTATCAAAACCGCTTCTTTATTGTCTTGTTTAAATGATATGCATTTGCCGTATCTAATTAACCTTGATTGCTCCAAGTGTACCCAGGTAAATTAAAATCACCAACAATTATCTTATTATAAAAACAAATTATTTAAAAATCTTTTGTACGACAATAAATAAATGTTCATTAATTAAGTATTTTTTTTATTCTCTTTGCTGATCACCCCGTATACCCATTAAACGGGTTTTTACAGGGACACCCCTACCACCTATGTGTGGGGGTAAAAACATTCCAATTTTTCCCATCCCGGTCCCCACCGTCTCGCATTCGCCCAGGGTTATGCCCATGAGGAAGGGAAAACCCTTGTGGGAAAACCTTACCCGAGACGGCCGGTGTATTGAAACATTCTGTTTAGATGTTCAGGTCACCTTTCGTAGGCCCAATCCCGAAAGCCGCACAAGAATAGTGTCACCCATCCAAGTGCCA
Organism: Theocolax elegans; assembly: GCA_026168455.1. Classification (NCBI taxonomy): domain Eukaryota; kingdom Metazoa; phylum Arthropoda; class Insecta; order Hymenoptera; family Cerocephalidae; genus Theocolax; species Theocolax elegans. Next base: position 34,302,793 of record CM047426.1, on the reverse strand, counting down.
ACCGCACTCAGTGCTGCTTAACTTTCGTGATCGGCCGAAGTGCGTCTCCGCCCCTCCGCCACCGGGTCGGTTCATTAATTAAGTATATTAAAGCTCGGTTATTCCATTAGTGGTAAAATCATAAAACAAATTTTTAAAACATAGAAAAAAAGCTAGATAGAGATTATAACTTGATATTTTAAAAGACTACATAACACAAATGATTATAATAAATACACTGGGAAAAGTTTATTAAAAAATTACTATATTTTATAGTAAGGTAAGGGTATACTTCGATTATCATCATTGTTCTCAGTGTATAATTATTGAAAAAAAGCAAACAATGGTATACATGTTAGCAATGAACAACACTAGAATTATTAATTTTATCGATACTATGTACAATTTAGATAATTAAAACTTTTAATAGTTTATTTGTTGTTAAATAATTCTAAAATAATTATTTTTTATTAATAAGAAAACAAATACAGAATACTAGTAGAAATCGAAGTATTTATTAAACGCTTTTTAAGCCAAAAATTAGCGAATAAGTCCGTAATTAATACACAATTGTTATTAGGATGTAATTTAGATCTTTATATTAATTCATTATTGTAATAAATATTTTATTTACTTCAATTAGATATAAACTAAATTGCAATTCTATTGAATACAATGAATTTCTGTATGTATAAAAGATATAATTAATCTTTATTATGTTTCTGGTATAAATTACCGACCATTATAATTATGTAGCTTTTAAACTCTGATTTCACATTAAACTATGTGTATAATTGAGGTATATTAATACTCAACATTTTAAATATAAAATTTTATCTAATTGAATCTTATTGTTTAAAAAATGCAAGAGAATAAATTTTTTTATATCAAAGTAAAATTATATTAACATCCGCTATTTTTAAATGGTAGTATCACTTTTCCGTAAATGCAGGCATATTTTTATGTTACATTTTTAAAATATTTATACAAACTATACTATCCAATAATCAACGTAATTTAATAATTTTTTATAGAATTTTTATTGATTAAATTCCAACCTGAAACGTTAAATGGTTAAGTGCTGATAACACGTAATACATTTTTAATTAGTTAGTTTAATGAATAACAATAGCCTATTTATAAGCTTTAAAAGTAATTTATTAATCAACCTACTTGCAATGCATAGAGATAAACATACAAATGAAATCTGATATTTCTTAACAACTAAAAATAACGTACTAAAAATAATACGTCATATCAAGGTATAGCTATATATCTGAGAGCCGCGAAATACCTGTAAGTAACAAACAGTAAGACGAAGCGCAACCTAAAAGTAGAATTTCGAACATCATACAGACGCCTTACGAACTGTCAATCGTAGGGAATAAAACGCGCAGAAGCCCCATTATCTACTACAGGTATATAGCTTGGCGTATCGAGAACCTGTCACTGTCTATGCGAATCCAATTTTTATATTTTAGGTCAGAGTCGCTCGAGCGTGTTTTATTGGAAGGCTGGCTGGTGTACCGAAAAAATTTTTTATGGACCCCAAGAGAGACAGAGAGAAAGAGAGAGAGAGAGAGAGAGCCAAGAGGGGTATATATACCTTTTTTATTCCAGGTTTTGTTTTTTTCTCATTCCTTCACTCGTTGCCTCCTATTATAAGTCTACCCGAGGTGAAAAAGGTTTGCACTATTTGTCGAAAATTTACAAATTTGTTTGTTCTTTACTAGAATTGAATTGTTGCTTCGTATTAAAATCCTCTTGTTTACGTACGCGTGTATTTTAAATGTAAATTTCCTTTGTTTCCCTGAGCATTTCAACTTTTTTACGTGTTTACTTTTATCCAAAAAAATAATAGAATTTTTACTGATATTTGTCTAATTAATAAATAATCGACTCATAATTTTTAAACAAATATTATACAGGATCAACTTTTTATATTAAGGTAGTATAGTAACTATATACATTTCACTAATATATCCTTATAGACTGCCTGTTTATTTCTATATTTATTTATTTATTTATTTAATATTTTAACGGGCTTCCCCTTTATGCATAATACAACTATAATAGGTGACACTTAAAGCTTCGCATAAGAATACATTATTGCAAACTTTCAAACAAAGAGATATTTATGTAGAACCAATCAATGTCAATTTCCAATGCATTCGCAAAGTCACAGGATCTATTTATGATTGATCTTAACGCTAGCTTATCATTTAACTCATCAATAGCAAATGGACAATTTATTACTCTCAAAAGTCTTCTAGGAACTCTTAAGTTTATCTGAGAAAGTAAAAAACTATCATTAGTAAAATTTCTTAATAATTTAAATAAAAACAGTAAATCCTGATATACTCTGAAAGACTTCAACGAGCAAATCATAAACTTCCGAGATATCGCTGAGTAATCACAATTAAATCTATCCATTGGAATACCAGCTCTAATCGTTAAAAAGCTCAAAAATCTATGCTGTATACCCTCAATTCTATAATCAGCCTTTTTATAATTAAAATATACCTCAGAATTCTCTACTATTTTAGGCTCATCCGTAACAAAAGAAAAATAATAAGCATCATGATGTATATCCAATGGTAATAACTGATCAACACACATATCACAATTAGTATGATCACAGTCTGTAAAAAGCAGATCCAAAAAGTTGCTATTTCTATTCGCAAAATCTAATACACCTTTTAAAAACAATCTATTTACACCTTCTTGAAGTATCAAAACCGCTTCTTTTATTGTCTTGTTTAAATGATATGCATTTGCCGTATCTAATTAACCTTGATTGCTCCAAGTGTACCCAGGTAAATTAAAATCACCAACAATTATCTTATTATAAAAACAAATTATTTAAAAATCTTTTTGTACGACAATAAATAAATGTTCATTAATTAAGTATTTTTTTTTATTCTCTTTGCTGATCACCCCGTATACCCATTAAACGGGTTTTTACAGGGACACCCCTACCACCTATGTGTGGGGGTAAAAACATTCCAATTTTTCCCATCCCGGTCCCCACCGTCTCGCATTCGCCCAGGGTTATGCCCATGAGGAAGGGAAAACCCTTGTGGGAAAACCTTACCCGAGACGGCCGGTGTATTGAAACATTCTGTTTAGATGTTCAGGTCACCTTTCGTAGGCCCAATCCCGAAAGCCGCACAAGAATAGTGTCACCCATCCAAGTGCCAACCGCACTCAGTGCTGCTTAACTTTCGTGATCGGCCGAAGTGCGTCTCCGCCCCTCCGCCACCGGGTCGGTTCATTAATTAAGTATATTAAAGCTCGGTTATTCCATTAGTGGTAAAATCATAAAACAAATTTTTAAAACATAGAAAAAAAGCTAGATAGAGATTATAACTTGATATTTTAAAAGACTACATAACACAAATGATTATAATAAATACACTGGGAAAAGTTTATTAAAAAATTACTATATTTTATAGTAAGGTAAGGGTATACTTCGATTATCATCATTGTTCTCAGTGTATAATTATTGAAAAAAAGCAAACAATGGTATACATGTTAGCAATGAACAACACTAGAATTATTAATTTTATCGATACTATGTACAATTTAGATAATTAAAACTTTTAATAGTTTATTTGTTGTTAAATAATTCTAAAATAATTATTTTTTATTAATAAGAAAACAAATACAGAATACTAGTAGAAATCGAAGTATTTATTAAACGCTTTTTAACCAAAAATTAGCGAATAAGTCCGTAATTAATACACAATTGTTATTAGGATGTAATTTAGATCTTTATATTAATTCATTATTGTAATAAATATTTTATTTACTTCAATTAGATATAAACTAAATTGCAATTCAATTGAATACAATGAATTTCTGTATGTATAAAAGATATAATTAATCTTTATTATGTTTCTGGTATAAATTACCGACCATTATAATTATGTAGCTTTTAAAGTCTGATTTCACATTAAACTATGTGTATAATTGAGGTATATTAATACTCAACATTTTAAATATAAAATTTTATCTAATTGAATCTTCTCGTTTAAAAAATGCAAGAGAATAAATTTTTTTATATCAAAGTAAAATTATATTAACATCCGCTATTTTTAAATGGTAGTATCACTTTTCCGTAAATGCAGGCATATTTTTATGTTACATTTTTAAAATATTTATACAAACTATACTATCCAATAATCAACGTAATTTAATAATTATTTTATAGAATTTTTATTGATTAAATTCCAATCTGAAACGTTAAATGGTTAAGTGCTGATAACACGTAATACATTTTTAATTAGTTAGTTTAATGAATAACAATAGCCTATTTTATAAGCTTTAAAAATAATTTATTAATCAACCTTGTTTACCAAATATAATACTATTACTTATTTAAAAAAGTATCGATATAAAGTTTTCTTTGTAATGTTAATTACACATGGGTCAATTTAATTACTAAGAAATATTTAATTAATTATGTACACGATAAATTCTGAACCTGAGCGGATAAACGTTAACGGTCACGCAAGCGCACCAATAACAATCTGCCCTAAAATCGCTAAATCAACCAAACATAAGTCTGCACAAACCATGTAACACTTAACAACATATGTACGTAAACTGTATAGTATATGTATATACATATATGTATAGTATACGAGTATATTTAAATATTTATATAATTTTGTTTCGGAATATAAAAAGAAAAGAAATGTTATTCATGTTAAAATTAAAAATACAATTAATAATAAAATTTAAAGTAGGTATAGGGCAGGTGGAACAATCGTCGAGATGGCGCGTCAAGGGATCAATGAACAAGTTCAATAACCTTAAATCCACTTGCCGTTGCTCGAAGTATTCAAATGTCTATATATGCATAATGCGAGAGCCTTCTTCTCTCGGTGTAACCAAAATAGATATATCCCTCCATTTTCCTGTTTTTTTACACATACACATACACACACACACACACACCTTTATACACATATAAATGTAAAGGTGCCAGACATAAAATCTAGGAAGGGATGGTTATAGCTGTCCTTTAATTAATGCTGGTGGTGAGAGTTCGTTGACCTCCCATTTTTAAATATTCATGTAAATCGGCGGATGTGAACCAGGTGGGAGAAGTCAGTCGATATTTTTCGCGGCTCGTTAATAATTACTTCGGGTTGTCGCGTGATTCTTCTCAAAATGAATGTAGAGATAGTATACATCGATTATTATACGGATGAAAATTTATATCGTTATATTTGTGCAATGGTAGTTATTACCGATCGATACAGGATAAATTAAAGATTAAAATTCAAACTATATAAAATTAAGATTGAAAGCTCGATGCTGAAATCATTTAATTGCATAAATGTAGTTTAATGGATACTATTTAGTTTTATTTTTGTCTTCGAATACAGTATTTCTACACCGGAATAATTGTTTGTACAAGATTCTGTTTTTAATGTATACTTATATCCTTTCCTATTTTTTAATTTAATGCTGTATATATGTTTAACTAAGAATAAGTTATTAAAATATAAACCTACACTAACTAATATAAAACTGTTTCACGTCTCTTTCAGTTTCTTAATACCAAATTTTTATAAAAGTTTCCTTATTCTATTAAAATTATTACTTATTTATTAAAAGTTGCTAAACTTAGTACCATAACTTTTTCATGTCAATCATTATTTTGTCAACATAATAGTAATATTTTCAGCATATCATTTTGAAATTGATATTTACATTGTATAAGTAGTTAAGCTCTAAATATAGTCAGACATTGACTGTGCGATCACTTACTAGTTAGTATGAATCATTATTAAAACATATTTGAATTCACATAACATTTTGAAACAATGTATACATATTTTATTGTTTAATATAAATAATATATCATTTTTACAATATTATAAAACCTTGTAATATATATGATTGCATGTTACATTCACCTAAGCGTCATTTCTCTTGAAACCATATAATGCTAATTTGATTGCGAAATATATAAATACACGAGCTATATAAACTTTGAAATCCCGAAATGCGCGCAATAATTTACGAAAAATAGACGTTTCAACAGTTTTTTCGTTGAAACGTCAATGAACCGCAAAGTGTGTTCGCGTGGCGCCTTCGAGCCGGCAACCTCGATAAAACGCGATTTTACAACTCGATTAATGCCGCAGACTGCTTCATATTTTTATGGTACGCGCCCATTTAATAAACTTTTTCGTACGTATATGCATTTTCAATAATTACGACTTTAACTGAAATATTTGATGTATTCCACAAGTAAATATTATTTATACCTACACTTACGATTATTATATCAAATTGCTATTGCATCAAACGATATTATTTTATAGTAAAATGAAATGTAATACATTATTGCTTTATTACAAATCATTTATTAGGATCAACGGTAACCCTGCATTTTAATGACTAATAGATCAATAATAATGTGAATTACCTGAATAATAACAAATTATTTTTAAAATACACTAGAATCAAGAACAATGTATCACGTAATAAGATTCCACAACACCGTAAGTATAAACACTCTATTGACTCCTTAGACGATAGAAGAACAGCTACTCGAGTTAACACCTGGATTCTTGTATTAAAGTCTTACAATAACTGATTTCATACATCACACATTTGCACTCTTGTCAATGGTCTTCCATTGGCCAATTATCAATTCAAATTTCACCCTTAAATAGAAAAATCGTATTGTGGTATACCTATCATAAAAATAAAAAGAAATCGTTTTTATTCTATTATTGAAAATCTTATACGACAAGAAAATTAACAATATAATATTATAAATATGAGCCTGGGTGCGCGTTTTTGCACTTAAAATCACTTTTTTCGAATTTGAAAATTTAACTGCGGTGGTGTCGCGACGAGGATCGCTCGCAAACTGAAGCTGCACCGCGAGAAGGCCAACGACTCTGTATACGTTTGAAAGAGAGAAGAACGCGCACGGACGAGTTTGCTTGCAATCGGGTGCGCACGGAGTTGAGAAATTGAACTCGGAAAAGGAGACAACCTACCTTATGTATTCATGGTTCTTTGTATGTTCATAAACACCCACATATATATGTGTTCAAAACGATAGACTGATTGTGATACTTTCCGACAATCGATATATATTTCGATATGTATAAGTTTCAAAAATTTCTAAAAACTATTAATTTTAATTGTTCTTAATCATCCGTTCTTCTGTATGTCTAGTATAAGTACTTATACATATCAACATATTGACATTTTACATACTGTGCGACTAATAATCATTTTAACTTTGCTCGTCAATATAATGTGAATAAAATTGTGCTACATTAACTTTATACATAAAATGAATCTTGTTTATTATCCGTTAAAGATTTAATTTACGAACGTGCACTAAGCGTTAAAATAATAAATGAATGTTTCAATATTCATAAGAAAGGTTTAATTAAATTATTAATGGAGGAGTTTCAATGCACGGAAATGTATATGTGCGTGTGCATAGATAGACAGAAATGTTTGCGAAGACGACAGAAATGAAGATTAAGGGTGATTAACAAAGAACTTTAATTGGGTAAAGGGTCTTTGAAAAGAAAAGTGATCCTTATAGATATAAAAAGCTAAGTCTGTCTCTCTCTCTCTCTCTCTCTCTCTCTCTCTCTCTCTTTCCCCTGAACCAGCAAATTAACCTTACTTCTAATCTTGGAGACAAACAGCTTTTATGACTTATAGAAATGGCTTTCAAACTCCTTCGTATAATATAATGCACTGAATTTTTTACGAACATAGTTACAATGGGTTACGTCGTTCAAAAAATTGACATATTAAGGTATCTATATAATTTTGAAAATATAAAATGAGTTTAATATATTCTTGGTAGAAAATTTATCATAAATGTAACGTTTTTTAAGCCAAAAAATGGCCAAGAGTCATATCCTAGGAAGTATATATTTTCAAAAATTATTCAAAATATTTAAAATGAATGTCGTAATATAAATTAATTTTATATTCATTAAGCATTAATTATGAATTAATTATATTCAAAACGAATACATAATGAATTTAGAAAAATATTCACAAATTAATAATATTAAATTCATTAAAAATACAGAAACTATCCTGTATATGGCCGCTCGATTCACTTCAGAAATTATAGATATTAATACAAATTGAGTTTAAAAATAATATTTGATTCCTTAATTGTTTATTAAATTAAAGTTTCTTAGGTATTATCTAAAAATTAATTGAAATATTATTTTGTTGCAAAACAACTTTTATACATTCTTATGCAATTTTTGTTTGATCACTCCAATACGAGAGCAGAATGTACATTCTGCACAGAAATAAACAGTAATGTGCAAAAATGCACAATGTATTCTCGATGTATTGGAAAGAGATGTCCATAGTCGGCGAGACTGCCTACAAAAATTTATATGAGGTATATATGTGGTTTAAAAATTATAGGTTCTGGAATAAGATAAAAATTTAAAAAGCAGGAACCAGGGTTGAAAATTTCAATGTGGAACAATAATCGTGATTCCCTCAACTTTATCTTATGCAGTTTTTAAAATTATACTAATCGGTTGAAAGGCGTGAAAGAACAATTTTTTTTAAGATACTGTAAAAGCATCCACTGTTTCGGACTCAAAATATCGTTTCTTCGAAATGTACTGTTTACATTCTTTTGTTGGACCTGTTCGCGAATGAATCAATTTCAAGTGCACCGCAATTTTTTATTATTTAATAGAAGGCTGATTCTACCAAAAACCAGAAGAAAGTTGAGTTCAAGTAAATGTGATTTGAAAGAAAAGAAGCTTAAATTGCTCAATTTGGAGCAAAGTTATAAGAAATAGAAGAATTTTAGACCAAAGGAAACAATAAATTTTTCGTATTAAATTTTGGTTAAAATTTTTTCAATTTCTTATTTTTTTATAACTGCTCCAGTTTGAGCAATTTGAGCTTCTTATTTTTGAAACTATATCTACTTGAAATCAGCTTTCTCCTGGTTTTTGGCTTGAGTGTCTGTCTCTAATTGTTTCGGAGTTATAAGCGATCAAAGTGGAAGTAATTATCATTGAAATTATTATTAGATGTCAAATAAATTTCGTCAAAGTGGCCATTGGCAAGTAATAACTTGGCTTTCTTCGTAACTATATTGTAATATTTTTATATTACAAAAGATATATCAAAGTTAAGATAAGATCCGTTTCCCGGAGGTCAAGTACTCCCCTTGTAAGTGTTGCAATAGCTAAATTTTCAAGTAAGGTACTTGTTACTCTCAAGTTTTTCTGACATTTATAATAACTATGACCAAAAAGTAGAAAGTTAACGGGATGTCGACCCAAGTTACAGGAATCTACACCTTTCAACATAAGAATTATGTTAAAAATATTGAATTATAAATCTGAGAAAATTCATTTGTGAAGTTTAAATCAAAAGCGAGGGCATGGCGATTTGATTTTTTGTGAACAAATCATTTTTTTAATAATAATTGAATAAACAATTTTCGGTCGGTAATTATTGATCGAAAAAGGCATGAATTTCCAACGCAAAAATAGAAAATAAATAACAAATTTAAAAATCTGAAAAAATTTGAGTATTCTGTTTAAAACATGCCTAAGGGCATGGCCTTCAGGATTTTTTCAAAAACTTTCTCTTATATTAATTAGTTTACAAAAAAATATTAAAAATGACCAATTTCTGAGTCCGACATCCCCTTAAGGGTAGAGTATGGTCTAAAAATAAAAAAAAATCAATTTTTTTTTATTTTAGAAACAAGTTCTAAATGTTACGTAGAATATGCGTAAATAACGTTTAATATTATAAAGCTTATGTGCTTACATAATTTCAGCATTAAATAATCTTCAGTTAATGCAATAAGTCATGTATTTTTATCTTTAAAGCTAAATAATTCAAAAACTATTTTTCATACCTTTAAAACATTCCTTGCAGGACCATTTTTGTTGTAGCCACCTGAAATTTTGCACACATCTTGAGGTATCTATGAATTATAAAGTTACACAGCGTTCTTTGTTTAAAATTAAATCTGATATTTTTTAGGCTATTATATAAACAAATTCGGTTTATCGAGCCAGAAATTGCATTTTTATAGATAAACGCTGTGTAAAGTTGTAGCTCTTATATGTATAAGTTTCAAATTTTTTTACCGGAGTCCTTTGACAACTTTTACCCTGCAAGGAGTTTTTTTAATTTGCAACTGTTTTAGGCCTATTTTGTTAAATCTTTTAATATTTTACGTAATTTGGGTGTTAGTAATCATCAATAAAGAATATTTTTTATAATATATTTGATAAAGATGACATGTCACATAATATTTTATAAAAATTACAAAAATATTTTTCTAACCACACTCTACCCTTAAACCAAAAGCTAAACAATTATATTCGACTAATTTATTGACGAATGTAAAATGGAAATATTTTCTATGAATTTATCTTATTGCGATTAAATAATACGAATATATCGCGTAGATAAGTTTATTTAATTCCACATTTGATCCATCTGATTTTGGTCTTAAGAATAAATTCAATGTGAATTGGCTTTCTCCATTCAGAAATAGCTTTTCTATATAGTGATTTCGAAATTAAAAATTAAATTGAACTTATTTCTTTTATTGAATATTGTCATTTCAATGTTTTATAACCTGCTGTGGTTTTGTTCAGGACTTGACTTTTACTCATTTTATTCGTTATAAGATAGTGGGTTCGAAATAAAGCTTTTCCAATTTTTAATAAAAAAACTTTATCTGCCAGCAACGCAACTCATATCAATATCATTTAAAGTCGTTTTTTCGAAGTCTCGAGTCTTTAATGGTGTTTTCGATGGGTTGCGACAAAATGACCGGATCCTACTGGTTCGTTGACGGTCTATTGAATTTGATGAGATCTCGATCCATAGCTCGGATGCTTCCTTAATGTTTCTTTGTGTATAGTATGTTTATTTGACAATGCGGGACTCTAGATTTTTATTAGAGATCGTATAAACCAATATATATTTATAATTCTTGCTTGTTTTTCGGATAAATTTTTACCAAACCGCAACACGTTGGTTTCACATTCGCATAATGTATTTGTTAGAGTTATAAATTGATGTGTGTTCTTTGAAGTCTTACGACAAACTAACTTTATTGAATATATCAAAATATGATTGATATAAAAACACTTGACAAATTGAATTACAAAGATTATATAAATAAACAAAAACATAATTAATATATTATTTATTTAACTTGATTTACATTTTTCATGTTTTGGTTGTATTCATCCTTTTGTGAGTATATTAGCAAGCATATTCAGAAGCTATATGCGCCTCAAAACAAATGTTCCAGATATTATAACACCACGAATAATATGGTGTCCTAAATTTTGTGCACTAAAAATATGATTGTACAGTATTATTTTGTCAAAGTTCTTTTCTCCAATTTCTTGAATGGATCATTCTAAATGTAATAACACCTCCATTCATAATAATTGTAAATTTGGTGAAAGAACGACGATCACACATGCATCCTCCGTAATTGGCTTCTACGTAACCAGAAAAAGAGTTTTCTCCGATTTTGTATGATATTCTTAAGTTAAAAGTGCCCTTTAAGTATCGTAGTGGAATTTTTTCGTTGTTTCCCAGTGAGCTTTTCCATGATTATCATATAATTGTCTTAACCAGTTTGTGACATGAGCGTATCGGATCTCGTAGCTCTTGATGGTACAAAAAGCATCCAATTAAGTCTCTGCACGGAGGTTTTTTACCATCAGAATCTAACAATGTATTAATTTTCGTTAATTTTGTGCCTACTGAAATTGGATTTGAGACTGAATTACAATTAGACATGTCAATTTTTAAGCTTCCATAATTAAAAAATAACTAACCCAATATAAATATAGATCAAAATATCTTTTTTCTGCAAAGATCGTTAAGATCATTGAGTATACAATTGCAATTAATTATTATAGATAAATTTTAAAATTGTGAAATAGTACAGTTTTGCTTCAAACTACCATATAAAGAGAAATTGTAGAAGTAGGTTCAAAAATATTTTTTTCACTCTACAAGTTACAGAATCAACTAATAATTAAGAAACCTGTAGAATAATTTTGAAAAGTAAATGTATTGTACCATAGTACACTAATGTACAATCCTATACTATACATGTTTCTTAAAATAGAAATTATTACATTTATTCATATTGTTTATATTATTATTTATATTAATATTACATAGTATATTTTTATCACTTTAAAATAATCGTAATGTATCATCAGGATGTAATCCTAAATGTAAGTCACGAGGGATTTTTGTTAGTAAATATATAATATACCTTTTCTAATTTATTATTTGGTGTAATTGTAACTAAAATTATTCATATTGTAAATGTACCAATAAGTTTAATTTTATTTAATTAACGTAGGTATTAAAATAAAAACCATCATCCAACAGGACCATTAAAATAAAAATTTATTCTTTTTATGCAGTAGATTTTATTAAATTATTCAGCTCTGGATAATATGAGAATATCCAATTTACATTGATGTATAATCAATTAAATTTTATTAATTTCTCGGCAATTTATAAAATTATTATTTCTTAATGTAATATCAAACAGTATCAAATATTTTGAACATAAATGGATTTGGAAATCAATTCAATTGTGGCTGGAAATTAAAAAAATATATATAAATCGCGCGTCTCTTTATAGCTGTAAAATCGACGTGCATACAACTATATCTCGGGAATTATACCAACATCACGTAATATATAAACGTGCACATTATCAAAAGCGTTGTATTATATAGAAAATAGCAATGATATTAGACGACACGTAAATTGATCCTAAATGGTAATTAATAGTGATGAAAACTTGTTGTAGTACAACGTATGCAATAAAGATAATTCTGGGATAATGAAATATAGAACAGACTTTGATTCTCGGCAATATTTGCTTTATAAAACTAGTAAGCCGAAGTATTTACAATTTTATTTTATTATTAATTAATTCCTCTACTTTTGCTGTAAAGTTAACCATTTTTTCTCCATGTTTATACTAAAGATGAATCCATTCGACAATCAAAATCAATCCGCAAAATTTTAATAAATACGACTTCACGCGAGACAGGCATTGATGCTTACATAAATATAACATTCACGTGACTGAATATATATATATATAAGTGTGCCTGTGAATATACATATATTACACGGTCTAGGATACAAACCCTGAACCCTTGGCAGCTTTTCCGCTCCGTAGAACGACGAGGCGCGACTTGAACTCGCGTAATCGTGAGAGCTGCTTCGCATAATTCGTGAGGGAGGGCGCGATGTTGCAAGAACAATATATATATATATATATATATGTACGAGCTGAAACCCGACAACGTTGAGAAATGCTAATAAGAATACGCAGACACTTCTGACATCGCTGAAAATAAAAATATCATAAAGATTTATACATATATAGGTATATATATATATGAATGTGTGTGTGAAAGAACAACTTAGAAAAACGATGTATTTTTTGGTAACAACTTTTCTTTTTCCTATTTAGCAATCTAAACTTATGTATATTATCTGCATATGTTATATAGGTCTATATATGGACTATTTCACGTCAAGTGGTATGATGAAAATTTTAAATCGCACCAACTTTTGAGAACAGGCTGGAAATATCTTTCAAAAAATTAAAAAAAATTTTTAGGTGTTAAAAATAATCTGATTAAGAGTTATTCCACCATTAATAATGGAAATTTTTCAATTTTTTGAAAAGAGTGCAATTTTCAAAATTATCTTAATTATTTACTTAATACTTAATTACATTTATCTCAAAATCTATTGATTCTTTTGAAAGTTATGCCTCAAAATACATGAAAATTATAGTGATTTTGTGAGGTTTATGAGGCATAACTTTCACCAACGGTCTTCGTCAATAATCTAACCACCACCATTCGAAAGCTCTTGAAAAATGTGATCTTCTGAGCGGTGTTAGATCAAAATCAATTGTGGCGTAGTTGCCTTTTTTTGATCATCAACATTTTTTTATTTTTCCGGGTGTCCTATTTCTTCGAGATTTTTTAAAATTAAGAATTGTAACCTGGGTAGACAAGTTCTAAAGATTATTTTGAACAAAGGTTGTATGTTATGTTTTTTGAAAAAAATCAATAGACTTTGAGATAAATGGCTTTGAAAATAGCACTTTTTTAAAAAATTTGAAAAATTTCCATTATTCATGGTGAAATAACTCTTAGTCAAATTATTTTTAACGCTTAAAAATTTTTTTTCTATTTTCTGGAAGATATTACCAGCCTGTTCTCAAAATTTGGTGCGATTTAAAATTTTCATCATATCACTTGACGTGAAATAGCCCATATATATTGCTTCCTCGTAGAAGAAGCAGTGTTTCAGTAAAAAAAATTCTTTAATTTACACTCTTAAGTTTTTAGATTGAATATTTTCAATATTATAGATTAATATATTAATGTATTAGATTGAAATTTTCAATCTAATAAGATTAATTAAAAATTCAATCGCTTAGATTAAGAAGTTCAATCTAAAACTTTTAAGTGTATGTTTTATCTATGTTTTGACACTTAGGGATTAGAAATGTAATTTTTTAAAAATGTCTGTATGTGTGTTGTGTGTGTGCGTGTGTGTAGTAATCTCGTATGCTTGGTTCCGTCAAACCAATTATACTCTAATCCAGCTTAATGAACGCGTTTATAAAATCGTCTTTAAATGTATTTATACAAATTTAAACTATTTTAAATACTTTTGAGTTAGAGTCAATGTTTGGTTTTTAAATATCAGTTTTCTCGATTATTTTAATATTACTGTTTGGAGTAAGGTAACTGAATATCTTACTTATATTTCATTTGTTTAATGTTTTGAACTTTATTATTTGTAGAGTGTGGATTTTTCGCACAAGAATTGCTCAATTTATCTTCAATTTTTTGGATTTATTGCAAAAATTAACAATATTTTTTAAAAATTATTATTGAAAATTATTATTAAAATTTTTGGTAAAAAAACTTTTTTGATATTTTATATAATCATTATAAACGAGTAATAAATAATTGAATAAACCGTGAAATAGTATTTCAATTTATACTTCATTATAATACAATGTATACATACCAGTAGTATGAACAGCAGCGTTTTTTGTACATAATGGTCTTTTTACATATGTCAACTGCATTATTTCTAAGTTTTAAATTTAAGTTTATAAATAATAAATAAATTTGACAGTCGATATTGTTTTTTAAAAAACTCGACTGTCAAAAATATAAGTACTTCAAAGCAGTCAAAGTACATTAGCACATTTTTTGCGAAGAGTTCTTACTAACATTTATTATAATTTCTTGTATAATTTAATTACTTTAATTTCCTACCCTATATTATGTAAAGTATATATAGTACTCACTTGTAGTATTGTTATTCAGGTTGACAATGAGACAAGGATATTCTAACAGTGCTCAATCGACGAGAGTCAAGTAAAACTAACCTTAAATATAAGATTTTACTAATTTAGAGAATCATTAATGATAAAATGGAAAGTATTGAATTATTTACTGCACTTTGTTTTTTTACACACACCCACACACACCTACACACACACACACCCACACACACACACACACACACACACACACACACACACACACACACACACACACACACACGCACACACGATACTTTTATAAAATCTTTGTATTAAAGTTTGGATGAATACGGGGATCTGACATGCTGTCATCGAGCAACTTGGTGTAATCCGTTTCTCCGTGAGACCCTAGTGACCAATCCGATATTTAAACACTGCTGTACTCAATGCACATACGCCAACCTCTTTTGGCTTGCTACAGCCATTGCTATGCTGTTCATGGCCTATGCTATACTATATTTCTACATAGGAAATCCAATACTACCTGGAGGCCCAATATTTGGACTTTTTGCTGTTATTGTTTTCGCATATTCTCTCGGTTGGAGTTTGACTTACGTACCACGTCTTCACTTACCCCCTGTTTTCGGCATGTTATTAGCGGGCATTATCGTGAGAAATGCAGATTGGTATGTACAACATATTTATATACAATTTACTTTATATAAGCTTAACATAAATATTTATATACACAAAATTAATTATATTAATGTATATGATTATGTAATTTGTAATTTTCATTGTAATACTCATGTATGATTATCTGTTTATTTTCATGATTGCGGTTTCTTTATAGATTATAAGCAATTGAAATAATAAAGTTTAAATAAAATTAAATGGTTACAACGATTATTTGCAGGTACAATATTCATGATGCATTGGGTGCTAGAACCAGTTCGAAAATTCGCACATTCTCGGTAACATTTGTAATGTTATTGGCTGGTCTTAATCTCACATCTACAGGACTCCGGCAACATCCAGTTTTTGTACTTATCCTTGCTCTTGTACCTTGCACTTTGGAGTTACTTATGGTAACAGTATCTTGTAAATATTTTCTGGAGTATCCATGGTCATGGGCTTTTCTCACAGGGTATAAATATAATATAATAATAATCGATAAAAATACACATTTTTCAGTTACTAATAAGCTGCAGTATAAAAAGATATTACTAATAGTTGAAAACTATTAGAATTTTAACATTTTATTGATAAATATATAGAGTTAACGATCAACGAAAATAAGATAATACTAAATGCAGAAGTATTGCGTCCATATTTTGCTTTTAATAACATGTTTATATACTTGAAACTCTCGTTTTTAACTGGTCATATAATAGTAACGATAATCGATTAATATGGCTGGCGCTGCGGTCAGGTGGCGAATTCGAAGATAAACGCACTTTAAACGCACGTTATTCAAGTTATATCTACTTACGTTTATGGAGAGTTTAGATACCTTCCCTCCAAACCATTACTAAATTGAGTTAGCATATAAGGGGCGTTAAGCGTTTATTTTTTTAGAAAAATAAGGTATAGGAATCGGGTAAGCATATTGGGTCACTGTCTCACCGCCGTATAATATGTAGAACGTATTTCTTATTTTCTAATGAAATAAACACTTAACGTTACGTATATATACGTAATACGATTTATTCAATTTTTGTTTTTTCAGAAAATATGAAAAATTTTTTATACTATGAAAAAATAACATACTTATTACGAAAAGGTAATATGAAACATATTTTGAACTATTGAATAACACTAGAAAATATTTTCCATAATTTCTGGAAAAACAAATGTAGTAAAAACATTCGTTGTTAAATTTTTCGAATACTTACTTCTTAAAAAAATTTGTAAGTTTTTAAACAGAACATTATCAAGATATTGCAGAAACTTTAGCATCTATAATAGATTTGTTTTCTATCCATCTATTAGACAAAATATGAAAAAAAATCGAAAAATTTTGAGATTGAAACAAGTAGATACTAATTAAAGTGTTATTTTCAATTTATAGAACTATGCATATATAAATAGATATGGATGTTATATAACCTAAAATACGAATAAAAATAGATTTGTGTATGTAAATATTACCCAAGGTAGTTGTGAAGGAAACGGTGTATTTCAACACCCCGAAGTAGTAATTCTATTGGAGTAAAGTAGACCCCCGTGCATAATTCCCACTAGCAAGATATTCCCTCAAAGCAAATGGACTGATTGTACTAGACTCATATATGCAGAAACTGTGCTATGTTTTTTATTATTACTCTTTTAACCACCTTGTTAAGTTACCGTCTACAAAGTTTCTATACCTAGTGCGATCCTTATTTTCTGCAGTCATGACAACAACATATTTTTTGTTTAAATATATATCGTTATTAGATAGTAATTTAATATCTTTTTATACTTTTTACGTTTAATTATGATTAATCTAAATCTTACATTTTTTAAAATTTAGATTGACTATTTATACCGACTTGTTCTACTTTCTATTTTTGTTACGTACATAAAACATCCATTAAACAATGTATCTTTGATTTGAATGCATATTAAAAATAACTATTTCTTTCAATTTCAGAAGCATAATCGCGTGTATATCGCCAGTGGTGCCAGTTAACTGTATTCTAGCCTTGGCAGAACGCGGCTATGGCGAAGACACAGAAATTGCCTCACTATTATTTACAGCTGCTTCAATAGAAGATGTGCACATTGTTTCAATATATTCCATTTGTTTTTCCTTTATCTTTTCCAATGGTAAAATCAAAGTAACGGTATAAACTTTTCTCCTTTTGTTTCGCATATATTACATTATAATAATCCTTTGTCTTATTAACTAGATAAAATCCAAACTCAATGGTGGTCCTACATTCCGGGAGGTATAAGAGATTTCTTCTTGGGTGTACTTTTTGGTGCTGTTTTGGGTTTGTTCTTTACATTTTTCCCTCACAGAAGTCACGTACGTTTATTAAATAATTTATTTGTAAATGCGTTTCTTTTAGTTATTTATAGCCTTATAACCCGTGTGGCGAGTCTTACGTGTCGGAGAAATTGATAGAAATAAATGGAAACTAATATAGATAATTTGAATGAACGATAGAAAAGAGTATGTTGGCCCGGGCGCGCGCGATCAACGACACATCGAGTTTCGGCAATCCGACACCGCGGGTATTAGATGCACTGCACTTAATCGCAGCTTGTGTTTACTTTCGTATATATTTCTTTCTGCTGGAGTTTGTGTACTACGCTTTTCGAAGACGTTGGTCTCGATTTTCAAGTGGACGGTCGACGATATGGAGAATTTTTATACATCTTACTAGGATGTTGGGCACGAATTTGGGCACGAATTTGGTTGCACTAGACGTATTTACGTATTTAGCGTGCTCCGCGCGTAAGACTCGCCGTACGGGTTAGTAGGCTGTAAATATATATATTGAAATTATCGACGAATTACAAAATTAAAATTAAAATTATTATTACACTTATTAATGATGTAAGAGTATCTAATATTAAGGGATAACATTTTATTAAAGAATTTCAATATTTTCACTGGATACGTTATTAAATTACCACATTCCCAATGATATCATCTCTATATTATTATTACTCTCATATTTTAGGTGAGACTATAAATTAACGTAATTCTTATCAAATATACATTTAATCAATTAATAACATTGGGGAACAAACTAAAATTGAGTATATAATTAAAATTTTGCATTTTAAACTGAAAATAAGAAGTAACTCACAAGTTTTCATTATATTTTTATATATGCGGTAAATCTACTACACCGATACGTAATTTAAAAAAATCACTTTCCTACAGAAATACGTGATGTGGTACCGAATCGGCGGTTTAGTGCTTGGCTCGCTCATGTGTACGAAAGCTGCGACAAAGATAGCGATCACAGGTGGTGGTTTCCTAGCCACGATTATAATGTCCCTAATTGCGACCACGGGTTGGAGAATCCTCAGTGAACCTTTCAACGTTAGTTAACACTTTTTTTAAATATACCATCATTTTTTTTACTACAAATGAATATGTTTTAATCTTTGAGCCACTGTGTAGCTTTCGTATGTAAAACATTTATCTCTTACAGCAGTTAACATTTGTTGCAAATATTCTTTTTCATCTATGTATTTATTTTGATAAAAATAAAATAAAAATTTTCATACCGACGCGGTGGCAAACACACACGATGGGTACAAATACAACATAAGCGGGAGGTGCGGAACATTCGGTTTCGATGCTTAGGTCTACGCAATGTGACCTTTACCCAAACAGAATGTTTCAATACACTGGCCGTCTCGGAAGATTTTCCTAGTAGGTTGTCCCTACCTCTCGGGGATAACCACGGGCAAATGCGGTAGGGAAAAATAAAAATAAATATGCACCCTCAATTGTAGGTGGTAGGGGTGGCTCTTAAACCCTTACAAGGTATAAGGGATAAAAAGTGAATATAAAAAATATGTGAAAAAATAAAAATTAATTTTTAGATAAATACTTTTATAAATTTTTTTACCTACACTTTCTAATGTATAAACGATCACTATTCAAATTTTTGCATTCAACGATTAAAGAATGATAAGTAATAAATATTGTGCTTCAACGTAATAAAATATTACATTCAAATTATAAAAGCTTTTAAATTTTATAGTTTCAAATCGAATTATAGCAACTTTTCATTCATAATTAAATCTATCAAGGTGAGCGACCTGAGTCAAGTATCGACAAATCTAAAAGAAAGTGATAAGCTAGAATATAAAAGATTAACTGAACGATTAATGCCACTGAACGTCGAGTAGCTTTTTTTCGCACGAATCAACTTGACAATAGTGATAAATCTATCGATTTGAGCAGGTGAAGCCCTTGAGCAAAGCTGTACACATAATGTGGCACTTTATGCAGCCCGTCCTCGTAGGCGTGATCGGTGCTGACATTGATTTTCGCAATTGGTATCCCGCCAGATTTGGGTTCTACGTTCTCTGCATCTCTTTAGGATTGCTGGTAAGCGAATTCGTTTAAATTAGAGTTTATAAGTCGAATAAATTATAATATTTTATTGTGCATTAATCTACTTCATTTTTAATTCAACATTTTCTTTAAAATTAATATAAATGCAAATATGTTTAAGGGATTTTTTTTATTATAATTTTTGCGCATAAATATAATAATAATAGATGTTTTACTATAAAAATATATATTTAAATATCATTAATTTCTTAAAAAAGGAACTAAATCAACAATTTGTTACTCATACATGTATATTTGTAGGTTCGCATTGCTTTTGCATTATTCGCAACACTACGAACACCGTTTAATACGAAAGAGAGAATGTTTATTGCATTATCGTGGATTTCTAAAGGAACGATTCAGGTATATTGACTTGTATGAAAGAATAATTGTTTGATAAATTATAGATTAATAAAATATAAGCAAATTATTGAAAATTGAGAAAAAAAACTTTTATGTTTAAGCTTTGGATAAATAGAAACGAATCTGCCCGATATACAAGAGATAATCTGTTTCGGCCCAACCTAGGGCTAATTCTTTTCTTTCTCGATTTTCGTTTAATTTTTTTTCTAACGTTTCTGTAATACATAAAACTTAAAAAATAACCAAATATTGCATAAGCAGGTGACTGATCAAACTAAAGAACGTAAGAATTGCAATTAAGAAATGTATAAAAATAATATTTACATTCTGATAATAAGATACATTTTTTATATTTAGTATACTATAGCATAATTTGGTGAATCCAATAATGGTATAATGACACACAATTTACTATTATTAAATTCATCAAATTTATTTGAATTAATTAATACAATATATGACATGTCACTAAGTACTACTAAATTCATTACTGCAAGTATAAATATATTTAATTTATACATTTATCAATCTATCTAAACTGAATCTAATTTTAAATTAAAAAAGGTTTTATGTACTATAGTGACCAATACATGTATAACTTTTTGTAACACATGCACGAATTTTACATTTTTGCACCCTAAAATAAGGAATTATTTTCCTCCCGCTCCTGAATTATAAATTCAACAAAATATATATACATGGAGCATTCCATGCCAAGTAGTACGATCAAAATTTTAAAATGCACCAAATTTTGAGTACACACTGGAAATGTTTTTCAGAACACAGAAAAAAATTTTTAGATACTGGAATCTATTTGTTCAAAAGTTATTCTAACCTCAAAAAATGAAATTTTCAAATTTTATTCAATACTTGTGTTGAAAAACCACAACAGCGGTGTTTACCGCTATTCAACTCAAAATATATCAACTTTTATTATAAAACATTACATGTAACATTAGTTGCTACTAATATCCAGAAATTACCCTTGCGTGTTAGAATTTGTCAATGTCAATATTCAACTTGAAAAAAGTGTAAGTACGCCATAATTGATTTTTTCATCCAAAAGTCTAAAAAGCTTGAAGCAATACCTTTTAAACGGTCTGGAGCTTGTAAATTTTTTTAGAAATTTAAATAGGAATTACCATGTTATTTTTTGAAATTTTTTATGCGAGATTAGAAGTTCTAACCAAGGATAAATTCCAGACATAATTAGCAACGAATCTTACATGTAATGTTATATAGTAAAAGTTGATAGATTTTGAAATAAATAACTGTAAACACAGCGGGTGTTGAATAAACTTTAAAAATTTAACGTTTTGAAGTTAGAAGAAGTTTTGAACAAATAGATTCCAGTAACTAAAAATTTTTTTGTTTTCTGAAAAACATTTCCAGTGTGTACCTAAAATTTGGTGCATTTTAAAATTTTAATCGGACCACTTGACGTGAAATAGTCCATGTATATATATTCACACGCAGATACAATGCTTTGGCAGCGATTCAAAACGATTGTATTAGTTGTAACGCAATAATTGCATAGGTTGCAGATTCTTAAAGCCCTTAAAACATGAACATTCGTGCATTTGTCACAAAAAACTAAGTGGGTTTTTTACGTCGTTTGTTTGCAGTAATCGCACCTTCAAATTCATATTTGGTATAAAAAAGCCACTTTACACACTTGGCATTTACTTTGGAATGTACTATTATTATATACGCATAAAAAAAAGGTTTAAAATATAATTTAGGCAGCATTAGCACCCATGACTTTCGAGCAAGCACAGATTAACGAGAATCCAGAAGAGTTAGAACTTGCTTTTGACGTTGTCAGAATATCAGTCATCGCAATAGTCTTCCTCGCACCTCTTGGTGCTATAATCATGATGCTGACCGGGCCGATTCTCCTAAACAAGACTTCCGACGAGGAGGTCCACAAACATCGCCAACTCAGCTATTTGACTATACTGCGTCTTCAGCCGGTTAGGCAGTAATGTAGATATAATCATAAAAAGCAATATTTATTACTTAGTAAATTAATTATTAGGTCCATCATTAATGAAAATATAAATATAAATTTAAAACATCTACGTCTAACATCAGTGCATTAATAATAATCAAGAGTTATAATCTTCAAAGAAAGCAGAATTATCTTATATAATGTCATACGCACAACTTCGCTTATCTTATTAATCGATATAACGTTTCATTTTCACTCTTATCTATAATACTAAGCTGATGGATTTATTATGCAGTTTTTATTTATCACTGAACGGAATATGAATAAATTTCTATCATATATATTAGGATATCATCGTAGTGAAATATCATTTACCATTAGTAACCAAGGAAATTTATATCATATTCTATTTTTCAGTATCCATGATAATAATAAATATTTAATTAATTCTTAATTAATTGTATTAGTGCATTTAAATATATAATAGAAATTGAAAATATATTTTACAATTGAGAATGGATAATTAATTACAATTTTCCAAGTATTTGGCTAACACAGTAATTAATATGAAGTAAATATTTATATTGACAAAGTTAACAATTCGTGAAGCAGTACAAAATGTAATCAATATTTTGAACGTTAAAATTTGCTTGATATTTCCAAAGCACAGTAATTATTCACATTATGTATGCAAATTTGATATCTCTATTCGCGAAACATTCCAATAGACGCAACAATAATACAAAAACATCTTAAAAATAATTTAAATTTGAAATCGTGAAATGAAAGAAAACAGCCTCGACCCGGACTTGAACCAGGAACTCCAGCCTATCCGGGTCCAGCACGTTACCAATTTCGCCATCGTAATCAAAATTATTGTTATACTTGAAAAGTCACCTCTTAGAAATTTTATCGTACTACTAAATATCTCAAGCAGCGATCTAATTAATTTCATATAGTAAATCTTTAATTGTCGAAAACTGAGCTGAAAGAACATTTTATTTCGCACAAGATTGATCTCTGGTAGAGAATTGCCTAGTTTGGCTCGGCAGTACAGTAATTATTAGGAAAATCTTTCGAAGGGCTACGGAAGGATTGGTTAAATTAAGTTTCGAGACGTATTGTGACCGCTCTCAGTTACATTGAATCTTTGGCAAGTACCATACTGCATATATTAATACGGCAATACGCGTATTATAATACATACATCTTTTAGCATGGAACTTATAACCAAAGAAACAAAAAAAATTACATACATTGCCTTTATTAATTTCTTCGAAGCATGCACGTACAACCTCAAAAAGTTGCTAAAAGGTAAACAAGTATCCAAGTAATACGTATGATTTAAATAACTTAAAAATCTATAACCATGTAATGTATTTATTAAAAAATATATTTATACGTGTGTAAATAAATAACAGTCATAGTGTATAGTGTTGTAAAATGTATGGAAAAGGAAAGCAGAAGAAAAAAAGCACAACACGTGTATTATGAGAAAATAAAAAAAAATTAGACGCGTAATAACACAGACACAAACCCATTTCTATTTTTTCACTTGCATTTAAGTGTCCTCGTTAAGATCATTATATAACATTAATAAACTTAAAAAAAAAAAATTAAATGGCTGTGGCAGTTTGCTTGAAACAAATATTGAACTGAGGTTAGGGTTGGATTCTACACGCGTGCACTTAGTATAAATAGAACAATTAGTATAAATAGCATTATATATGCATTATCTCTCGATGTCCGAATAACTAATTTCAAATTACTGGTAGATTTACGCAATAATACACATCCTAAGCCATATCATTCTCAGTAAACTTTTTTATTCATTTAGCCAGTTTGTGTTACATACATTTATGCATTGACCAATCCTTGCCGAGTTTTTTATCCAAGAAGATAAAAATATAAACCACTTTCTTAGTTCGACATTTTTGAAAAAGCTAGTCAATGATAAAGAAATTACCGAAGGACTCGCGAGTGACTTTCAAATACTTCTACCAGGGATGAGTTGTCTACGTTATATGTCTGATTTGTCTAAGCGGCATTCGCACTAAAGCCGAATTACCTTCAGTTTACTTCTGTTTTCTTGTCAATCGATGATAACGAACTACGGGATGTGACATTTCCTATCGACAACTGCAAATATATATATATATATATATATATGGGAGATTCCATGTGAAGTGATCCAGTTAAAAAATAAAATTTTTTTTAATGTATGGAATCAGTAAAAAAACTACTTGAATAGAATGTAGCTAATTTAGACCTGAATTTTAATTACTACCAGAGCTGTAGCCAATCAAAAATTGAATTTTCTGAAAAAATGACTTTGGTCATTAAACTTGAAAAAGATTATAAATTTCAAGAAGAATTTATTGAAATATTTAATTTATATTAGTTTAAAACATTGGATATAGTTATAATTAATAAAAACCGTTATAGTCATAAAATGGGTTGTAGGATCAAAAATTTTTTATCCATTCAAAACTCTACTTCATCGATGAATAATTACCTTCAAAATGATACAAAGTTTGAGTGCGGCAGAGCATTTTAGACAAAGTTATGGTGTTTTTAGTCAAATTTCTTATAAAAAGAGAGCGAATGAATTTTATTAAAAAAAACAGAATAACCGTGTACTTGCAAATTAAAAAAAAAACACCCACACATGCATACACACACATCTTTTTCCGATATTCTTAAGATTGATTTTTTTTTCAAAATCTGAGTAAACGATTTTAAGCGACTTGAGATTTTTTGAGGTGAAATAATCTATTTTTTAGTACGTACATATAACATACATATTATAGATATAACAATTCCTTGGGTTATATACACGTTAAGTACATTTTTACTAAGACACATGGCAAAATATAGATATAAGGATTTAAAAATATCAGAATTATAAAACATACTAATCCAGACGGAAGTTAACCGCATCATAAAGTAATTCCATATTACGTACATTAAGTTCAAGTCACATTTCCTGAACTATGTTAAGAGAGCTTACACACTATCACGTATATACACGCACCGTATAGCAATCTTATCGCTTTAGAACGCAAAAGGATCGAGCGCTAGAGGGCTCGCGACGTATTATCAACACATATGCTCGCTCGCGACATTCAATAAAATATCGCGTATATACAAGCGCTAGCTGATAGAGTCGCGCGCGTTTTACCTAACGCAAATCCGATCAGTACCGCCGATGCAAAATTGACTCTCTCTCTCTCTCTTTCTCTCTCTCTCTCTCTCTCTCTCTCTCTCTCTCTCTCTCTCTCTCCCCCACTCACCCTCTATTTCCGCGACCTTGGTTGTGCATCTTGGTCGGTGGATCGAACATACATTTATCAATTTATCAAGCGATACAGCTCGTATCAGGCTTTGAGAGGGGAAATGCTAGTGTGTGGTGAAAATTCACGCGCGATTTGACCTATCATGTTGCTATATATGTATATGTATATACGGGTATATCATTTTGGATGAAAATATATAGATTTCAATACCTTTTAACCATTCGATCATGAATATCCAAATGGATCATTTGTGATGATATGGTGATTCAATAAGGATCCGTTAATATATATATGATGATAAGTGTATATTTTGGATTAAAAACATATTATGAACTTTCGTATACTTAACCTGTCATAAAATTCTTACGTCATTAATTTATTATTACATGTTGAACAGTATAATTATTGCTTTTTTTAGTAAATAAATTTAATAATTCATTTTATATAATATTTATTTATTTATCTTACTCTAATATTAATTGATTGAAATAAATATTATTTCTAAAATTATCTAATTGCTTTATTTAATAGGCATATTAAGAAGTAGCACTGTATACATAAATATGCTTGCATACATAAATCATCTGTCGTGGTAAAATTCGTACATGAATAAATATTAATCCAATAGTCAAATAAAAGTGAAATAGCCCGAAACACAGCAAGCGATTACCTATGGGTAGTAGTAAAAGATCGAAGTGCACCCAGAAGGAGGAGGTCATAATTTTGCACGCATGCTTAATTCAACCACGTTCGTGAATTCGTATTATATATGTGTACACCAATTCAAGCACAAATCTTTGGATGCACGCCACATTCTTCGTGGTAGAACGATCGCGAAAATCTTTGGTACGGTTGTATCATGCAAAATAGAGGTACCTGACTACAAACATGAGCGTATTTTCGTTTTTGCGGCGATAGCAGGTGCGCTAAGAAGAAACGACGATTAAAAAAAACTTTACTGATTTATCCATATAGACTGAAAACACTGCACTCAGGTGACATATTTCGCTTGTCTGACACAGAAAATTTGAAAAAACCAAATTATCGACAATTTGATGCATAAATCATTAATTGACCACCTTATCCATTGTTACAAAACGATTTAATCTTGTCCGGCATGAAAAACATTTCATATTTCTAACGCTATATTTGAAACACACATCGTTGTTACCTGTGATTCATATGCTAGCAATAGTTTATCGATCGATTTTATAAATTTTTTGAACGCTTACTTTATCAAGTAAGATAATAGTCAGTAATCTCATAGGTTCGTCAAATATCTTAAAGTACGTCAAATTATTTATTGTAAATTAACGATTTAAGCATCGGCTAAGCGATAATTTAGTTTTTCCATGCAGTGGGAGCAAGATGCTGTATAAATAGCGTTCATACCACGAAAGCAACAATTTTGCATCCAAGCATTTGTGCTAATACATCCGAAGGCTGGCTTTACCATCGAATTTCTTAGGTACACAAAAATTTTTTTTTTATCATTATGATCTAAAACTTTTGTGACATTTGCAATAAAAATATAAACTTTTCTGGGAATAAATTTTTAAAAGATAGAATCATTTTATCCAAAGTGATTATTCTTTCAAGTAATTGTTTAAACTTTGCACAGGATTTTTCTATATTCTAACAGTTTTTTGTTTATTAGATAAAAAATAATTTATTAAAAATAAAAATGATATAAAACATTCTTATTTATGCATAAAAATGTTATTTTCTAAAATAAACAAAAAACTATTAAGCCTGCATAAAATTTAAACAATTACGTGAAAAAACAATCACTAAATATTTTAAATAAATTAAAACATTGACAACCGCAAAGAGCATTTAACACCAAACATTAATTTTCATACATTTTTTTACATAACTTTGGTTAAGATGATTCTATCTTGTTAAAAATTTTCAAAAAAGTTTATATTTTCATTACTAATGTGCCTCAAAAGTTTTAGATCATAAAGATAAAAAACAGAAAAAAATTTTTTTTATTTTTCTCAACTTTATATCACACTTAA
The DNA here is from genome assembly GCA_026168455.1 of Theocolax elegans. Taxonomy (NCBI): domain Eukaryota; kingdom Metazoa; phylum Arthropoda; class Insecta; order Hymenoptera; family Cerocephalidae; genus Theocolax; species Theocolax elegans. The sequence goes on along the minus strand of CM047426.1, from coordinate 34,274,748 downwards.
AGTTACCGCATGACCTCCGTTGTTGATTAGCTCCAAGTTGAGATATGTATAAAAAGAAATACGTTAAAATAATAAAGTAAGTAAATAATTATGATCAAAATTTAGTAGCGCAATATTTTAAAATATTCATATTGCAATAAGCTCCGATAGCAATTGTATGCAAGCCTGTAAAAATACAAGAAGGATAGAAAATCTTTGATGTGCAAGTTTATGTCTAGTGAAACGACCGGAAATTCGAAATACATGTGTACGACATTTTATCGCGCACTGTTATTTTCTCGCATTTCTCAATTTGTCATATAAAACTACACATTTTATAAATTAAATTTAACAATAATATTTTAATAATATTTATATGTACATAATTATGTTCTGAATTAAATAACTTCATTATATAATATAACGGCATATTTAAAGCCAACAATATAATAGAATACCTTATTTATTACAACTATATATTTTATTATTTAGAGAAAACGAACAACGAATGTTACATGTAATGTTATAAAGTAAAAGTGTATAGCTTTTGAAATAAATAACTATAAAGGCAGCTACTGTTGAAAAAACTTACTTTTTGAGGTTACAACAACTTTTAAACAAATTACTTGAAGTATCTAAAAATTTTTAGGTCCTAAGGAACATATAGGGTTTTTGCGTTTTAAACCTAGGATTTCTACGTTTGGCAGGAACGCGCCTGCCGGCCAGCTGCACAACGGTTCGCTCAACCATCAGGGACGAATGAACCATTTTCTGTTTAAAAGAAGTTCGTCAGGCAACTGACCGCCCGAAAGCGCTTCTGCCGGGTTATTTATTATGGGTGGGTACATAACGTAACTGAACGTTACCCACGGATTGGATCTCCGCTACTCGATTTGCCTCAAATTTCTTCAAAGCTTGCATCTTCCTTCTTGACCAACATAATATGATTGTAGAATCTGACCAAAAAATGACATCGCCAATTTTAAATTTAAAAATTGAAAATATTTCTTTGTATATGCGGGCAAGCGTTAAACGACCGCAAAACTCCAATCGGAGAACGGTGACGGGTTTTATTAGGGCTCCCGCGTAAAAATATAAACTATTGCCACTATATTGCAGAGCTATGGGCAATAGTTATTGCAAACATATTGCCAATATGTTGCCGCGACAATTGGCAATGTATTGCCAACATACCGCCAAAAAGAACAATCCCATATCTTTGCCAAATATTGGCAATAGTTACTATTTTATCATTTGTAAACTATTGCCAATATGTTGGCCGTACCTCATAAATTACAAAAAAAATAAAAAAAAAAATATTAGCTTGCCGCGGGATTCGAACCTTCGATCTTTAGATCCGAATGCTGGCTCTTTACCACTGAGCCATTTTGCTATTTTGTTATTAAGAGTTAATTTCAGGCTATAAAGAACAGTTGAATTCATAAAATTTTGGACTTAGAAATTTTTTTAACCGCATCTTCAACTGTTCTTTATAGCCTGAAATTAACTCTTAATCCCGAGTAGAAATTCTAGCCAGGCCGCCTGAACTAGAAAACAGGGCCTGAAAAGGCCGCCTGTTAAGGGCCGGGATACGAATGTAATGGAATTTAAGTCAGGGCCTAATTTTGTTAGTTCGGATGTGACGTTATAGTAAAAGTCAATTTTGTTAGTTCGAATGTGAGGTTAGTAATAGTATCTACAAATTATATAGTATTGTATATAAATTTTCAGGTTAGAATTTAATCATGAGTTTTTTATAATTATAAAATGAGTAAAAAAATTGATTATAAGTACTCAGAAGCTTAATTTACTAAGAGTTCGAAGGTACCGATTGAAAAGGAAAATACAATATATAAATAATGAAAGTTTAAAAAAACACTTTAATAATATAAAAGTTTATGCAGTATTATATTGCTTTAAATATGTGAAAAGATTTAATTTTGTATTGTATAAAAAAAGTGCAAAGTTATTAATATTATATTATATTAAGATTGTTGTAATTATTTGGAAATTATATTAAACCATATATTTTAAATATATTATATAATATTTATGTTTAATAAATATTATGTATTAAAATGCATTTTATTTTATTTACAAAACCTATACGCACACACACGCACACGCACATACACGCATGTACGCACGCCTAATTAACCTTATATTTATAACTTTATATTAGTATATTTTGTGGTTTTTAAGATTACAAAGCTGTTACACATGTTCAAAAAAGTTTATATTTTCATTACTAATGTGCCTCAAAAGTTTTAGATCATAAAGATAAAAACAGAAAAAAATTTTTTTTATTTTTTCTCAACTTTATATCACACTTAAAGTTACCGCATGACCTCCGTTGTTGATTAGCTCCAAGTTGAGATATGTATAAAAAGAAATACGTTAAAATAATAAAGTAAGTAAATAATTATGATCAAAATTTAGTAGCGCAATATTTTAAAATATTCATATTGCAATAAGCTCCGATAGCAATTGTATGCAAGCCTGTAAAAATACAAGAAGGATAGAAAATCTTTGATGTGCAAGTTTATGTCTAGTGAAACGACCGGAAATTCGAAATACATGTGTACGACATTTTATCGCGCACTGTTATTTTCTCGCATTTCTCAATTTGTCATATAAAACTACACATTTTATAAATTAAATTTAACAATAATATTTTAATAATATTTATATGTACATAATTATGTTCTGAATTAAATAACTTCATTATATAATATAACGGCATATTTAAAGCCAACAATATAATAGAATACCTTATTTATTACAACTATATATTTTATTATTTAGAGAAACGAACAACGAATGTTACATGTAATGTTATAAAGTAAAAGTGTATAGCTTTTGAAATAAATAACTATAAAGGCAGCTACTGTTGAAAAACTTACTTTTTGAGGTTACAACAACTTTTAAACAATTACTTGAAGTATCTAAAAATTTTTAGGTCCTAAGGAACATATAGGGTTTTTGCGTTTTAAACCTAGGATTTCTACGTTTGGCAGGAACGCGCCTGCCGGCCAGCTGCACAACGGTTCGCTCAACCATCAGGGACGAATGAACCATTTTCTGTTTAAAAGAAGTTCGTCAGGCAACTGACCGCCCGAAAGCGCTTCTGCCGGGTTATTATTATGGGTGGGTACATAACGTAACTGAACGTTACCCACGGATTGGATCTCCGCTACTCGATTTGCCTCAAATTTCTTCAAAGCTTGCATCTTCCTTCTTGACCAACATAATATGATTGTAGAATCTGACCAAAAAATGACATCGCCAATTTTAAATTTAAAAATTGAAAATATTTCTTTGTATATGCGGGCAAGCGTTTAAACGACCGCAAAACTCCAATCGGAGAACGGTGACGGGTTTTATTAGGGCTCCCGCGTAAAAATATAAACTATTGCCACTATATTGCAGAGCTATGGGCAATAGTTATTGCAAACATATTGCCAATATGTTGCCGCGACAATTGGCAATGTATTGCCAACATACCGCCAAAAAGAACAATCCCATATCTTTGCCAAATATTGGCAATAGTTACTATTTTATCATTTGTAAACTATTGCCAATATGTTGGCCGTACCTCATAAATTACAAAAAAATAAAAAAAAAAATAGTAGCTTGCCGCGGGATTCGAACCTTCGATCTTTAGATCCGAATGCTGGCTCTTTACCACTGAGCCATTTTGCTATTTTGTTATTAAGAGTTAATTTCAGGCTATAAAGAACAGTTGAATTCATAAAATTTTGGACTTAGAAATTTTTTAACCGCATCTCAACTGTTCTTTATAGCCTGAAATTAACTCTTAATCCCGAGTAGAAATTCTAGCCAGGCCGCCTGAACTAGAAAACAGGGCCTGAAAAGGCCGCCTGTTAAGGGCCGGATACGAATGTAATGGAATTTAAGTCAGGGCCTAATTTTGTTAGTTCGGATGTGACGTTATAGTAAAAGTCAATTTTGTTAGTTCGAATGTGAGGTTAGTAATAGTATCTACAAATTATATAGTATTGTATATAAATTTTCAGGTTAGAATTTAATCATGAGTTTTTTATAATTATAAAATGAGTAAAAAAATTGATTATAAGTACTCAGAAGCTTAATTTACTAAGAGTTCGAAGGTACCGATGAAAAGGAAAATACAATATATAAATAATGAAAGTTTAAAAAAACACTTTAATAATATAAAAGTTTATGCAGTATTATATTGCTTTAAATATGTGAAAAGATTTAATTTTGTATTGTATAAAAAAAGTGCAAAGTTATTAATATTATATTATATTAAGATTGTTGTAATTATTTGGAAATTATATTAAACCATATATTTTAAATATATTATATAATATTTATGTTTAATAAATATTATGTATTAAAATGCATTTTATTTTATTTACAAAACCTATACGCACACACACGCACACGCACATACACGCATGTACGCACGCCTAATTAACCTTATATTTATAACTTTATATTAGTATATTTTGTGGTTTTTAAGATTACAAAGCTGTTACACATGTAAGATAACGTTTTTTTAACCTATTAACCTATACGGGCCATGCCCATGATCGACCCTTTACATGTGTTAGTTTTGAGATGTGAGACAACACATAAACTCGATTTCTATAGAAAAGTGAGAGAAAACAGTAAACCCAAATCCCCGTCCTGTAAAGGTTAAAAGTGATTCGATGTTTTTAGACATTAATTTTATTGAAAAAAAAAGCTTTTTGAACCAGAAAATTCCCGTCCTCTAAAGGTTAAACAATTAAAAACAATTGTAAAATAACAAATACATTCAGATTTAGTTTTTACTACTAATTAAGTGCCTTAATATCACGTGAACATACCCACAAAATAGTATTACATAAAACAGGCCCTGATCTCCACCCCATTACATTTTTAAAAGGCCCTTAAGGCACCTGTTCAGGCCTTTTAATATTCGTCAGGTACCTGAACAGGGCCTTCTTTTTGCCTGGAATTCATTTCTACTCGGGATAACAAAATAGCAAAATGGCTCAGTGGTAATAAGAGCCAGCATTCGGATCTAAAGATCGAAGGTTCGAATCCCGCGGCAAGCTAATATTTTTTATGTTGGCAATACATTGCCAATTGTCGCGGCAACATATTGGCAATATGTTTGCAATAACTATTGCCCATAGCTCTGCCAAATATTGGCAATAGTTACTATTTTATCATTTGTAAACTATTGCCAATATGTTGGCCGTACCTCATAAATTACAAAAAAAATAAAAAAAAAATATTAGCTTGCCGCGGGATTCGAACCTTCGATCTTTAGATCCGAATGCTGGCTCTTTACCACTGAGCCATTTTGCTATTTTGTTATTAAGAGTTAATTTCAGGCTATAAAGAACAGTTGAATTCATAAAATTTTGGACTTAGAAATTTTTTTAACCGCATCTTCAACTGTTCTTTATAGCCTGAAATTAACTCTTAATCCCGAGTAGAAATTCTAGCCAGGCCGCCTGAACTAGAAAACAGGGCCTGAAAAGGCCGCCTGTTAAGGGCCGGGATACGAATGTAATGGAATTTAAGTCAGGGCCTAATTTTGTTAGTTCGGATGTGACGTTATAGTAAAAGTCAATTTTGTTAGTTCGAATGTGAGGTTAGTAATAGTATCTACAAATTATATAGTATTGTATATAAATTTTCAGGTTAGAATTTAATCATGAGTTTTTTATAATTATAAAATGAGTAAAAAAATTGATTATAAGTACTCAGAAGCTTAATTACTAAGAGTTCGAAGGTACGATTGAAAAGGAAAATACAATATATAAATAATGAAAGTTTAAAAAACACTTTAATAATATAAAAGTTTATGCAGTATTATATTGCTTTAAATATGTGAAAAGATTTAATTTTGTATTGTATAAAAAAAGTGCAAAGTTATTAATATTATATTATATTAAGATTGTTGTAATTATTTGGAAATTATATTAAACCATATATTTTAAATATATTATATATAATATTTATGTTTAATAAATATTATGTATTAAAATGCATTTTATTTTATTTACAAAACCTATACGCACACACACGCACACGCACATACACGCATGTACGCACGCCTAATTAACCTTATATTTATAACTTTATATTAGTATATTTTGTGGTTTTTAAGATTACAAAGCTGTTACACATGTAAGATAACGTTTTTTTAACCTATTAACCTATACGGGCCATGCCCATGATCGACCCTTTACATGTGTTAGTTTTGAGATGTGAGACAACACATAAACTCGATTTCTATAGAAAAGTGAGAGAAAACAGTAAACCCAAATCCCCGTCCTGTAAAGGTTAAAAGTGATTCGATGTTTTTAGACATTAATTTTATTGAAAAAAAAGCTTTTTTGAACCAGAAAATTCCCGTCCTCTAAAGGTTAACAATTAAAAACAATTGTAAAATAACAAATACATTCAGATTTAGTTTTTACTACTAATTAAGTGCCTTAATATCACGTGAACATACCCACAAAATAGTATTACATAAAACAGGCCCTGATCTCCACCCCATTACATTTTTTAAAGGCCCTTTACAGGCACCTGTTCAGGGCCTTTTAATATTCGTCAGGTACCTGAACAGGGCCTTCTTTTTGCCTGGAATTCATTTCTACTCGGGATAACAAAATAGCAAAATGGCTCAGTGGTAATAAGAGCCAGCATTCGGATCTAAAGATCGAAGGTTCGAATCCCGCGGCAAGCTAATATTTTTTTTTTTAATTTTTTTTGTAATTTATGAGGTACGGCCAACATATTGGCAATAGTTTACAAATGATAAAATAGTAACTATTGCCAATATTTGGCAAAGATATGGGATTGTGCTTTTTGGCGGTATGTTGGCAATACATTGCCAATTGTCGCGGCAACATATTGGCAATATGTTTGCAATAACTATTGCCCATAGCTCTGCAATATAGTGGCAATAGTTTATATTTTTACGCGGGCTACTTTTGACTTGGCATTTTAACATTATGATTTGTTTACCTAATCGCAATACAAAATGTCATGTCATAACGCATGCAAGATAAAGAATGGTTCCAATACATCATGTCTACTAGTGAAGGAGATTCCGCTTCTAGCTGTTGTTGAGTGAGGTGCTTGCTCGATTGCTATGACCTTTCACTAATGGAATTTTTAAATCTCTATTTGAAGGAGATTTGTAATTGATATTTGGACGATTTCAAAACTTATTGTTGGAATTATACATAACAAGAGAGACCTTATCCTTCTTAAAGCTATATTTGAGCTCTCATTTTTACTGGGATTTTGTACTGCCATTAAATTGAAAGAAATTATGGAGATTGGGCTTGACTAGAGAGGATATTTAAACGCTAAGGAAATTTATTGGATTGAGCTACTTGGAGAGTGCACATATACTCATCATTGAAGGTATTGACTAGGTACGAACGGGCGGAATCTGTTTAATTCAAATCAATCTAAAATTGTATTACACTAATTTATATAATTCTGGAAACTTTATTTTTAATTTTATTTATTTAGTAAGTTGAGCATTTAATCCGACTAAGAGAAATTTTTCTCTTTTAATATAATAATTGAAATATAGCTTTTAATTTTGGACCTTGTCGATAGTTCTAATTGATTAATTTGAATACAAGTTTTAAATTTATTTATTTATTAACTTTTGTTCACACATTGAGTTTGTATATTTAGAGCTTCATTACATTATAAGATGAAAGAAAAGAAAATTATTTATTCATAAGCTAAATATAGTCTATTTTTCTGACTTCAAGTGTTCGCTACCTTGAAACTTTGTTTTGCTTATTATACCATAGAGGTTAAATAGTAATTGCTTTTGAATTTTGTACTGTGTATGTAAACAACTTGAACCTTGAAATTTGTTGTGTCGCTTAACTTAGAGATAATATTAAGACTGATTGTGATATCATAAGGAGTCAGATTATTTTGAATTTTAATATTAATAAAGATTATTTCTTACTCTAATTATTTGTTGTATGAACCATGTTCGAGTTTTGATTCTAGGGAACTGATTCTTGGTGAATACGCCACTACTTGGATAACTGCTTGGATCCGGAACGAATATCACATTCAGTTCAGTATCTTCATTTGGAGCTGGAGATTAGGTCCTGCACGCTTTCAGGACTTTCATATTTATTTGGTAATATAGAAACTCAATTTATTATCGAGCTTTTGTATTTCAAATATTCTGAGTATTGAATTGATCGTTTAAAATCTGCGTATATTGTTGAGGACATTGTGATGTTATTCAGGTTCATTTGGTCAGATTTGTTCGGTTCAGTTTTTAAAGGGATGATTTAGTGGATGGGAGGGATGTTAAGCTGGGGGCTATGGATGAGAGTGTGATTGTAGAGGAGAACTCCCAACAGATTAAGAGATCCAAATCAGGGGATTCTGATTTGTGGTCTATTTCGAATGCCTCTATTTTTAATGTGGAGGTTTTTGAAATCCAGTCGAACAATAGATATTTTAAAGTGTCGAAACCCTCTTATATGATTTACATATACGACAAAAATTCAAATTCAAATCTAGAGAATTTACACGTAGCAAACGTGGGTCACAAAATTTTCTTGTCGGGTTTTATGATTTCGGGTTTGAGAAATGTAGGATTAAAAAAGTTTTCAGTTACTTTTAATATTCTTCCACTGAGACAAATTCATTTGTAGATAAAGGGATTAAATCGGTGAACCCGGATTAGGGAGCTTTTATACCAGATTCTGGTTTATATAAGATTGGGTTGATCCAGGATCTGCCTTATGAGATTCCGATAGAGGATATAGCTAGAGCCATCTGTTGCGAAAATGAAGAAGAGATTGTTAAGGTAGAAAGAATTTACAAATCTGTTCCAAAGGAGGGAGGTGCGGATCTTATTCCTCTGGACAAAGTCAAATTATTTTGCTCTTCTAATTTATCCAAGTACATTAATATTTTCGGATATTTCTATGTGGTGAAAGCCTTTATCCCAACGGTATTTAGATGCTTTGGGTGCCAAAGGTTCGGTCATGGATCGGGAGTGTGTAGCAGCAACCCCAGGTGTATATTTTGCGGAGAAAGTCATGAAGAAGATTGTAATATCATAAAATGTATTAACTGTCATAAAGAGCACAAGGCTTTAAATGAATATTGCTTTAAATAAAATTGCTTTTCGCAATCCACAGATGTCATCCTTTTGGGAGATTTGAACGGTCAAAGCGTCAGATGAGAAACTTCCTATTAAAACCCGCTAGATAGGGTTTTGTCTCAGATTTTGAACGATTTCTGTATGTTAAATATTATTATTATCATACGTTAGGATTTTAAATTTGATTGAGTTTTCGGTGGGGGATAATTCCACGGGGAGTGACCACCTTCCGATAAATCTAGTTTTGTCGAGACTCGAACGCAGAGATGTGATCAAGGAGAAGAAATTCCGTTTTCAAGAGTAAATTAGGAGATTTTTAAATTAAAAATCACAGATTTTGTTGAGGAATTTGATGTTTCCCTCTTATCGCCGAATTTATCTTTTAAGAATTTCTTGAGTTACATTTCTGTGGCAATTAAGGAATTGAATGGTTTGACTCCCCAGACTGACAATATATCTAGTAAAAGGAAAACATATAGAAATTCAGTATGGTGAAATCAGGAGTGTAGTCTTGCCATTGGTATAAGAAGAGAATTGCTCAAACTGTTTAAAACGGACCCATCTTCTATAACTTTATGAGAGTATACAAGGGCATCTAGGGATTCTTCTAAAATTCCTGGGAAAGCAAAGAACTAAGGTTTCAAACAATTTCTTGAAACATTAAATCTGTTTATGTCTTTACTTTATAACTTTAAATTTATTAAGAAATACAAAAATTGATTTTATAATATAATAAATTTATCGGTCTTTCCGAACTAAAAGCTTTATTTTTGGAATAAAGCAGGCCCATTATACCCTTTGTCCACTATGGTTGGTGGAATTTCCCAGAGTAAAGATCTTTTTCAAAAGTTAAAACAAAAAATTAAAGGCGTTTCGTCCTCGATCCCCAGTTTGGACTCCTCAGTAAGGAACTAGAGATCATACCTTAGACGCCTGTCGCAAGATGAACTGCGACACCAGGAAGATATTATGCGGCTATATATATATAGAGGAAGACGACAATCTCTCCAACGAGTATAGTCATCTTCATCTATTTTGATTTTATAATGATTGTAGAAATGATAATGTAGATTTGGATATAGTAATATTAAATTGAGAAATACTTTTGATAAAATTGCAAAATCTTATACTTACCCTGATTTCTCATTTCCTAGTGAGGACCTTGGTGTTGACGGCGCTCTGATCAAGGAGATTCGGTTGAGAAAGCGCAAAGAAGAGATCTGCTCCGGGTCCGGGTGACTTACCTTATGGTTAAGCGAAGTTCAGTTAAGTGACTGCCGGATCAGGCTATGACTCAGATATGTAGAGTTTATAATAGTATATTTTTCTCTTCTGGATGAGTGGAAAGAGTACGATTTGTGTTTTATACTGATACCCAATAACAAGGGATTTCGTCCTATTGCATTAGCTAATTCTAGCCTTAAGATCTTAGAAAGAATTATCAATGATAGATTTGTGTGGTGCATCGAAAGAAATGATTTATTTCCAAGGTTTTTTTATAATTTTAGTAGATGAAGATCTTGTTCAGACTGCTTGGGAATTGTTCACACTCATTTCTGTTGCTAAAAAAGGAGGAGTTTTGGGTATCCTTAGTATCGACATTGAAGGAGCGCACGACAATGTTAATCTTTTAAAACTTGTTGAGATTCTTAAAAACATTATTATCCCAATAGTATATCTCAAATTTATATGTAATTTAATCTCTTTAAGACGCATTAGGGGTATTTTCAAAAATGTAGTATTTGAATCTGGATAGACCAATAAGGGACTTCCTCAAGGGAGCATTTTATTTCCTTTACTTTTCAACATTTACATAAGTAATATCTTTGGTTGTCTCCCCGAAGGATTAAAAGATTAAATTTAACATTGGACTCTTTGAATCGGTTTCTTTGAGACTTGCCGTTTAAAGATTACTATTAAAAAATGTAGTTTTATTATTTTTAATACGAGAAAGTGTTCAATTCCGCCAAACTCATTATCCTAGAGACTTAATAATGTTAGTTTTCCTAATGTGTCTTCATTTAAATATTTGGAGGTGATCTGGGATGCCGACATGAAGTGGGTCTTGCACATTTGGAATTTAGCACGTTCTGTGAAAAAAGGCCTCAATATGTTATCGTCTATTGGTAATTTTGATTGAGGAGTTCATCCAGAAACGATGGTAAATTTTTACAAAACTATAGTTCGTCCTAAATTGAATTGGGGTTTTTCTCTTTTACATAATGCGAATCAATTCCTGTTAAGAAAATTAGATGTTATTCAGAACGCAGCTCTTAGAAATGCGCTGGGTTGTATAAGTATAAACCCAATTAAGGTTTTACACCACTTAGCGGCAATTCCTACTTTTCACATCAGAAAAAAGTTGTTATCCACTAAATTCATTTATAAAATTATCATATTAAATGCCCGTTCGAAAAAGTTTGGGCTTTTGTATTCTTCCTGGATAGCTGTTACACAAAAAAATGTGAGATTGTACTATGATAATTTACTATCTACGCTTAATATTCCGTATTTTTCATTATTCATCAGACAATATATCGTCGGCTGAGTGGAAGAACAGTCTATCTCGGAACCAGTTTGGAAAACGCTCTATCTCGAGATCCGCTTGGAAAACGCCCTATCTCGCGCTTCGGTTGAAGAACGCCCTATCTCAAATGAAATTTTTCGCTTTCAAATTTTGTAGTGGCACCACTGCGCAACTTAAAAATTCTAAGTTTAAAAATCTCATCCGTTCTCTCAACTTTTTTTTAACCTTTATTAACTTAAAACATTATTTAAATTGCACACATAGGTCGGCTGATATAATAAGTACTCGATACATCGCCGCTGATAGACAGATAAAGTTAGAGAAGTCTCTCTTTCTCTGAGGAGTCCCGATGACGCCTAAACAATTTTTTTCCGAATTTTAAACACTTTACTAATTAATTTATTTTAATTAGAAAGACCGTATTTTTAAGTTGCGCAGTGGTGCCACTACAAAATTTGAAAGCGAAAAATTTCATTTGAGAAAGGGTGTTCTTCAACCGAGGCGCGAGATAGGGCGTTTTCCAAGCAAGTTCCGAGATAGGGCGTTTTCCAAGCTGGTTCCGAGATAGACTGTTCTTCCACTCAGCCGACGATATAGACGTGGATTTTGAAATAAAAACTAAAATTGCAAAAGAATATGTCTCCAGCTCTCAACAGAATATTAGGTGAGTACCATAATGATTTTATAACTATCTACACGAATGGTTCGAAGTTGAACAATGGGTTGGTGGGAGCGGGTGTTTTTTGTGGTAGTTTGAATGCGTCTTTGTCATATCAACTTCCTAAGGAGTTGAACGTATTTTTAGCTGAAGCGTATTTGCTAACTTTAAGGCTCTTGAATTGATTCGTGATAAGAAGATTAAAAAATCGATGATCTTTTCCAATTTATTAAATGTTCTATCTACACTTAAATCGCAAGGTCTCAATTCAAATTTATCTGAAGTCTTGGCTAATATTAAATATTTGATTTGATAAAACTTGAGTATCAGCTGATCGTACGTTGGATTCCCTCTCATTCAGATATGGGCAGTATTATTTGTGATATTCCGGTTTGGTATAGAAATTTATTTCCAAGTTCGAAAAATTCGATGACTGAAGAGATGCAGTGCTTTATGAATACTTATGGCAGAGGTTTAATGGGGAGGAAATACACTGCCGTCCATATTTATATACCCACTCAAAGAAAAAATAACATAAAATTAAAAGTTTTGTTACTAGGGAAGTATTTAGGCTACAGAAGCCTGCGTAGGCTCAATTTGTAGATTTTTGAGAATATTTAACAAACATTTAATTCCTAATCGATTAATAATATTTTAAATTTTTTATCAAGACATATCATTAAAAAAAATTGAAAATTTTTTACCCACTTTTAAGTCCGCACATTTTTGTGGGAAAATTTCTACAATAAATGTAAAAAAAGAGTTTGAAAGCTTGTTGTAAGAGCCTTCGAATTTGGGATTGCAGGATTCTTTTTTGTAATTAGCATAAAAGTTATACCTGTTAGAAAGAAAAATACACATTTTTTCAATAATTATTATCTCGCTACCATCGACTCATACGTGAAAATTTTACTTAGAAAAAATGTTCAATATATACAATAGTATAAGCCCATATTTTCTTATATTTGTTTACGAAAATTTTTTTCCACTTTGGAGTCGATTGTTATTTGACTATGTTAACGACTATGTATGATTGTGACATTACTATGATACATAAATATAAATGTTCATTATTTATTTTACTAATGAATTAATCAAATTAACCATCTAATTTTTTTCTACATACATTATAGATTTTTTATAACTAATTTTTATGAAAACTATCATTTTCATTTATAATAATAATATTCCATTTATTAATGAATGTCAGAAAGTTATACAACAATCGAATACAAAATGAAAAAAAGAATTATGAAAATAAATATGAGAAAATTTAGGCTTATTCTATGGTATATATAAACAAGCTTTCAAACTCTTTTTTTTAAATTTAATGTAGAAATTTTTTCCATAAAAATGTACGGACTTAAAAGTGGAAAAAATGTTCAATATATACAATAGTATAAGCCCATATTTTCTTATATTTGTTTACGAAAATTTTTTTCCACTTTGGAGTCGATTGTTATTTGACTATGTTAACGACTATGTATGATTGTGACATTACTATGATACATAAATATAAATGTTCATTATTTATTTTACTAATGAATTAATCAAATTAACCATCTAATTTTTTTCTACATACATTATAGATTTTTTATAACTAATTTTTATGAAAACTATCATTTTCATTTATAATAATAATATTCCATTTATTAATGAATGTCAGAAAGTTATACAACAATCGAATACAAAATGAAAAAAAGAATTATGAAAATAAATATGAGAAAATTTAGGCTTATTCTATGGTATATATTAAACAAGCTTTCAAACTCTTTTTTTTAAATTTAATGTAGAAATTTTTTCCATAAAAATGTACGGACTTAAAAGTGGAAAAAATGTTCAATATATACAATAGTATAAGCCCATATTTTCTTATATTTGTTTACGAAAATTTTTTTCCACTTTGGAGTCGATTGTTATTTGACTATGTTAACGACTATGTATGATTGTGACATTACTATGATACATAAATATAAATGTTCATTATTTATTTTACTAATGAATTAATCAAATTAACCATCTAATTTTTTTCTACATACATTATAGATTTTTTATAACTAATTTTTATGAAAACTATCATTTTCATTTATAATAATAATATTCCATTTATTAATGAATGTCAGAAAGTTATACAACAATCGAATACAAAATGAAAAAAAGAATTATGAAAATAAATATGAGAAAATTTAGGCTTATTCTATGGTATATATTAAACAAGCTTTCAAACTCTTTTTTTTAAATTTAATGTAGAAATTTTTTCCAAGTTCGAAAAATTCGATGACTGAAGAGATGCAGTGCTTTATGAATACTTATGGCAGAGGTTTAATGGGGAGGAAATACACTGCCGTCCATATTTATATACCCACTCAAAGAAAACAATAACATAAAATTAAAAGTTTTGTTACTAGGGAAGTATTTAGGCTACAGAAGCCTGCGTAGGCTCAATTTGTAGATTTTTGAGAATATTAACAAACATTTAATTCCTAATCGATTAATAATATTTTAAATTTTTTATCAAGACATATCATTAAAAAAAATTGAAAATTTTTTACCCACTTTAAGTCCGCACATTTTTGTGGGAAAATTTCTACAATAAATGTAAAAAAAGAGTTTGAAAGCTTGTTGTAAGAGCCTTCGAATTGGGATTGCAGGATTCTTTTTTGTAATTAGCATAAAAGTTATACCTGTTAGAAAGAAAAATACACATTTTTTCAATAATTATTATCTCGCTACCATCGACTCATACGTGAAAATTTTACTTAGAAAAAATGTTCAATATATACAATAGTATAAGCCCATATTTTCTTATATTTGTTTACGAAAATTTTTTTCCACTTTGGAGTCGATTGTTATTTGACTATGTTAACGACTATGTATGATTGTGACATTACTATGATACATAAATATAAATGTTCATTATTTATTTTACTAATGAATTAATCAAATTAACCATCTAATTTTTTTCTACATACATTATAGATTTTTTTATAACTAATTTTTATGAAAACTATCATTTTCATTTATAATAATAATATTCCATTTATTAATGAATGTCAGAAAGTTATACAACAATCGAATACAAAATGAAAAAAAGAATTATGAAAATAAATATGAGAAAATTTAGGCTTATTCTATGGTATATATTAAACAAGCTTTCAAACTCTTTTTTTTAAATTTAATGTAGAAATTTTTTCCATAAAAATGTACGGACTTAAAAGTGGAAAAAATGTTCAATTTTTTATTGAACGTTATGTATTAATAAAAAATTTAAAATATTATTAATCGATTTCGGATCCAATGTATCTTAAAGTACTTGAAAAGATCTACAAAATGAGCCTCACAGACTTTTGTAGCCTAAATACTTCCCTAATAACAATACTTATAATTTTATGTTATTTTTTTTAAGTGGGCAAATTAATATGGACAGCAGTGTATATGGAGATGAATACAAACTTCAAGATTCGCACAATTGATTCAGATTGTTTAAATATAATAGGTCAATTATTTGCATTATAAATCGATTAAAAAGTAATCATTATAGATCTTATTTTCATCTATATCTTAAAGGAATTGTTTTAAATAATATGTAGAACTGTGGAAATTACGTCCTTTCGATTTGGATTGTAAAAGTTAAATTTTAATTTCTTCTTCTTCTTCTTCTTGATTTTCATTGACCTTTTGTAGTTTATACTTAGGCCATGACCAGGTTATTAATGGTGGGATATTCAAATCCTTAAGTTGCATCCTTTTAAATAATCTGTTAAGAAGTTTGTTGCTTTCTCTTTGGGAGATTTAATTATTTCTTCTATTGTTATTGGATATTTCTTTATGCTTTTTAGTTTAATTATTAAACTTCTTCTTTGTCTGTTGAATTCTTCACATTCCCATGTTATGTGATTTATATTTTGTAGATAATTTCCACAGTTGCATTCAGGAGTGTCATGTAGATTTTTCCTAAATAAACTATCATTCAACGAATAGTGATTTGCTCTCAGCCTATTTATGGTGGTTATAGCTCTTCTTGTCTTCGAGTAATTATGGAACCAAGGTAATTTGAGTTTACCTTCATAAAAGTTATGAAAGTAATAATTACCTTTAATATTCATTTGCCTGTCGATTGTTTTTTTAAATTCCTTTTCTTTGTTTTTTTTTTGAGTTATTGAAGAAATCTGAATATGGGAGTTTTATTTCCAGAAATTGTCCATTCTTTATAGCATATTTTGCATTCTTGTCTTCTATTTCGTTATTTTTTATGCCTATATGAGCTGGTATCCATATTAGTTTAACATTAATATCATTTTCTTTTAATCTTGATATATTTTCTATAATTTCAAGAACTATGTGTGAGGTATTTTTATTAAAGGATGAGTAGTCTGATATTGACTTTATTGCACTTAATGAATTCGATAATATTGTTATATAAGAACTGTTGAAGCTTTTTCTAATCATATCCGTTGTTATTTTTTGATACACATATTTTTTTATTTATTTTTAGTTTTGGTGAAAATATAGCTACTTCGGTACTGTCATTATTAGACTCTTGGTTTTTTGATCCGTCTGTATAAAATTCTATGTTGTCCGAGGGTCGGTTATTAAGATATTCATTTAATATTATATTTGGAAATTCTGATTTTTGTAAGATATTTCCTATGGTAATATCTGCGTCGATTGAAGATGTGATGTCTTTATAATCATAGTCATAAGGGATTGGTGCGTTGTGTCCCTTTATTTTTGTCCTTAAACTTTTGTATTGCTGATAAGATCTGTATAGTGGATATTGAGTATTTATATTATATTTATCCTTTTTCTCTATTTCTGTTTCATGCCGCTCGAGGCGGACAAAACTTATCCGGACCGATCGAGAGTTTTCCGGCTGAGAAAAGGCGCGTGAGACGCAAAGCCGTCGGTAATCCGGAACGTCCTCGCGAGGTGAGCCGCGAGTGTTTTTGGTGTGAGTGAACAAGGACGGGAAGTGCATAAGTGAGTGCAGACGCGGTTCGCGAGGCACTCGCCGCGGCACAGGGCCGCCTTCCACCACCGCAGCCGACGTCGCCCTCCGTTGCCCAGGAGGACAAAAGGGACACGGATCGGCTGGGCCATCCACGGGGCGCACCCCGATAAGTCTTCTTATACTACCGCGCGTTCCCCCCCATTACCCCGAGTGTATGTGTGTGTGAAACCTCGGGAGTGTATTCGGGTACGCCGGTACCAGAATAGCGGAGATCGGGGTAAAGTCAACCGCAGGCGAGTATCTCGATCCGGTTGGCTCCCGATACTTCCGCCCGCGCGAAATAACATTGTCGCGGCACGAGGCCTGCGGATGGCCAAATTGATAAATCAATGAAATAAATGTTATATTGATTTTTATTTTAACTGTGAGTGCTTATTTGGTTCTCCCCGCTCCCGCCGACATCCTTTAATTCTCATAAATCGTGTCGAGGCAAGGAGGATCGCCCGAATCCTCTATACCGTACGTCCCAGCGAACTCGCGTTCCTGGCGACAGCCCGCAGTTCGAAAAATTAAATAACTTGTGTGCGCGGTATTCGGCAACGCGGCCCAACGGATTTTATTAATTACATAAATTAATTAATCATTCCGGGTTTACGAATACCACGTCACAGTTTCTTTCCTCGAAAAACGAGATTATTTGATTAATATTAGTTTGGATGTTTTGGATAGAATTTTCAACGGTGTCACTAGTATTTGAGATCATAGTGTCATCAGCGAATTGAGTTATCTCGTTGTTATTACTCATAAGTTTTTCTATTCCTATATTATATATATTGAATATTATAGGACTAATTACATCTCCTTGTGGTGTACCCGTATTTCTAATTAGAGGTCCAATTATTTCGTTGTTTACTTTAAAGTATAACTGCCTGTATATCATTACATTATATATGAACAATCTTATGTTTTTAGGAATATTTAATTTGTTTAAATCGTCATAAAGTATTGTCGGATTTACATAATCAAAAGCCGATTTTAAATCTAGAAATAGACATGCTACTACTTTAATTGTATATTATTTGCTATATGAATTTTTCTAATGAGAGAACTTAAGCTGTGTGAACATGATTTATTTCTCCTAAATCCGTTTTGTATGGTTGGAATAATGTTTCTTTTTTCTATGTAATGAGTTAATCTTGCCTGTAACATCTTTTCCATTAGTTTTAATAAACACGATGCTAGTGTTATTGGTCTGAATTTATTATGGAAATTTTTCGGTATTAGTATTACTAAGAACTGTTTCCACTCTTCAGGAATAGTATATTACATACCATAGAAATGTCTCAGATCACATGTAAAATGTCGGCCGAGGCGAAGCCGAGGTGGACAATCATGTGATCTGAGGCTTTCTTTTTTACTGGCCAAGGTGTGTATACTATTTTTCTGCTCGACGTTGCCGGAAAACGGCAACTTCAATTCGCGCGGCGGCCGGGAAGTTGCCGCTTTCCGGCCGGAGGGCAGAAAAGATATTTTTTTTATAAATTTCATTAAACATATTAAGTATTTTTATCATAAATTCATCTGGCATTTCTTTTATCATATTGTAATCTATTTGATTTTACATGACTTTACCGCGATTTTTAATTCTTTAAAAGTGAAGTTTTCGTTCATAAATTGGATTTCCTCATAATCTTCTTCGTTGATATTTTGATTGGTTAATTCACATTCCTTAGCTTTATAATTAGGATCAGGACCCACCGAAGGTCGACAAAATTCTTCAATGAAAGTGTGAGCCGCATTCAATATAATTAAATTATTGTCTTTCTAAAGATTATTTGGATATATTCTATTTATAAATTTTTTAATAACTGTTATTACTTCTTTGAACGATGTTTCTCTACTAAAGTTTGTCTCTATGTATTCTCTAAAGTTTTCTGTTTTTATTTTTCTTAATTCTTTTTTTGTTTCGTTTTCTGTTTTATTTAGAGATTCCATTGTTTCTACGTTTGGATTTCTTAAAAAGTTTTTAGTCATTTTAATTCTTTCATTCCACCATGGGGCAGAAGAAGGAAAACTTTTCATTCTTTTTCTTATATCCTTTTTTCTTTATTATTATTGCTTAAATCTAAAGTTATTCTTCTTTCCTTTTCTATTGTTTTATTTTGGTTTTGTATACTATCAAGTATGTCTTTTTTTAAAATTTCATATTTTTATTTATTTCTTGATTTTCATATTGTTGATCTTTTTCCGATTTTTCTTTTAATATATTTTTGTACCATATCCAGTTAGTTTTACTCGTATTAATTTTATGTGTTGATGATTTCTATTTCAATAGGGGGATGATCACTGGACATTTTGTCTTCAAGTCTTTTCCATGTTGTGTTATATGCTAGTTGGCTAGATGTCATTGTTAAATCTATTGCCGACTCTATTACTTGGTTATTTCTTCTGGTTGAGTAAGTATTTATTTTTTCCAACAAATCTATTTTTTCTATAAGTTGCTGGCCATTTATATACGATCTTTTGATCCCCATGATTCGTGATGGCAGTTAAAATCGCCTCCTATAATTATTTTTTTTAAATTTGATACAGAATAAAATAAGTTGTTCCATTGTCTGGATTTCTATTCTACTGATACTATGATTAATTCTTCTGTTATTGAGATTAAATTATTATTATTGTTTTCTTGATTCTTTTTTAATGTAATAGAAACCGCTACTGTTTCTAGTACTTTCTCTTTATTGTAAATTTTTATTTCTTTATATAAAAAATGATTTTTTAAACATATACATACTCCACCTGCTTTATTAGATTTCCTATCATTTCTTATTATTGTAAAGTCGTTTAGTGTAAAATTATATTCTGGGGTGAGCCATGTTTCACTCAGCAGAATAATGTCGTATTGATGTGCTATGTTTCTAATTTCATAAATTTTATTTCTTATGCTTCTGCAATTCCATTGTAGTATACTAATTGATTTTTGATCTATTATAGCTATGTTCACTTTGATTATTATTTATTTTTTTGTCTTTGTATAAAAGTTTTTTTTTATATTTGATTTTTATGAAATTAGATTATGTTTACATTTGTTTTGTACTTATATTTAGTAACCTTATTTATTATATTATTCGTTAATTAAATTTTGTTTTTCTTCATCCATTTCTATGTTCATAATTGTTTGATCATTTTTTTCGATAATTGTTGGAGAATTTCTTTCTGTATTATTAAATGACGAGTCATCATTTGTTTTATTTAATTGTAAAAGAGTCTCGCATGTGTTCAATAATCCTTCTATTGAAATTTTATTTAATACATGTTTAGTAACTAAATCGATTCCTATATTTACCTCATCTTTTGAAGTAGTATTTTCCTCATTAGTTGAAGATTTTTCTTGTTTCTTTACATTATCTAAATTATTTTTAGCGTTCAAGCAAACTTCGTTTATAGACTACAGGCCCATGTCAAAAATTGATGGGTCATTTGAACCACCAGAAGTCCTATATAGAATGATATAAGGGTATAAAATAATAAGATTCAGCACTATGCCGTCACTTGTAAGCTGTCCAACTGAGTGCAGGTGAGATTTCAAAAGCAGAGGTAGAGTGAGTACATTTTGGGCATGTATTTTTGTACGGCATTCTTACCATCAATAGATTCATGGAAAATAATGTGAAAACACGCAGTGCCGTACAAAAGTAGTGCGCCACAAAGTCGGAAAAATTTGTGATTTTCCGGCGATTTTTAGGGTAAATTTGGTCATTCGATTATGTACGGCATCAGTTCCATACAATTTCAATACCTCTTCTAATTTATAATTCATCAACGCCGTACAAAAAATCATGCGACAAGGGGAAGAAATCGAGGGTTGCAACCCCCTCCTTTTCCGTGGTCCGGGGGGTGATTTGAAAAAGTACGGCATCGGTTTCAAAATATTATCCAGCACTCAAAAGTACTATTAAAATTAACGCCGTCAAAGAATTATTGTTCGTTTGACTGTATATTAATAATTATCTTAATTTCCTCGTATAGTTGATTTATAAAGCTGAAAGGTTATTTGATCACATACGGCAACTTTTTTTTCAACATGATATTGTTAAATACAATTGCTATATATCATCGCCGTTCAAAAGAAACTGTTCTAAAAAAAATTATAGAGAAATACAAAAAATTAATTTTTTTTAATTATTTCAAAAGTTTCAATAATCATAAATCAATAAAATTTTGCAATTTTGTACATATTATCGTGGTTTTAAATAGTATTCAGGTAAGTAATTCAGAAAAAAATTGTGCCGTACATTTTAATGCAAACCATATTTTCAGGATGTTGAAAATGACAGTACCATTTCAGGGGTACTTTATGGTCTTCTGATACTATACGGTATTCACATATTTTTGAAAAGAACAATTGATAATATGCATCAATCATTATACCGTCTATGTGAAATGCAACGGTATGTATATTACACTCAAGAATTGAAAACTGTGAATGTCAGTACGAACAGTTTTGTAAACTTTTTTACGTAATATATATTTCAAACATTAATATAAATTGTTTAATCTTTTAAAAAAAGGGTACTACAATTTTATAGAAAAATTTGATGTATATTTAATTAATTAATTTAATTATCTTTACAAAATTGAATAAATAAGGAAAGAATAAATAAAATACAATGTAAACAGATATAGATATATGCCTAGAAATCCTAAATGACCGAACAAAACTTCGCTCTGTAAGATGTATATAAACACACACACGCACACACGCGCGCGCAGGCACATGTATGCATTGAACATTTACATTAAAAAAAAAGTATTTTAATGAATACTTATATGTATATATTATTTTTATGAACTTTCAGATTTGTTCGGCATTGACTTTTCATAGACAATTGCATTAAATTCACTATCTGAATGCCGTATAATAAAATATTGTACCAACAATCACCGTAAAGTACATTTCGTTACATGGATTTTTCTGGAGTTTTTTTCATCTTACTGACGTTTGGCCCAACAAAAATATACGGCATTTAAGAAAATCTTATCTATGCATGAAATACTTTCAAAATAAATTGATTTTATGTTGTGTCAAATGATCCCCCGGACCGCGGAAAGGGAGGGGGTTGCAACCCTCGATTTTTCCCATTGTCGCATAATTTTTTGTACGGCCTTGATGGATTATAAATTAGAAGAGGTATTGAAATTGTATGGAACTGATGCCGTACATAATCGAATGACCAAATTTACCCTAAAAATCGCCGGAAAATCACAAATTTTTCCGACTTTGTGGCGCACTACTTTTGTACGGCACTGCGTGTTTTCACATTATTTTCCATGAATCTATTGATGGTAAGAATGCCGTACAAAAATACATGCCCAAAATGTACTCACTCTACCTCTGCTTTTGAAATCTCACCTGCACTCAGTTGGACAGCTTACAAGTGACGGCATAATGCTGAATCTTATTATTTTATACCCTTATATCATTCTATATAGGACTTCTGGTGGTTCAAATGACCCATCAATTTTTGACATGAGCCTGTAGTCTATTATCCTTCCATTGGGGTATATCAACATTTCCTTATGTTTTTACTGAGTTCATCTATCTTTGTAGTGAACTGCAATTGTCTCTTTGTTGTTATATGTTGAGATAACGTAAATCGTTTATCTATTTGATAATTCATTGGTAGGTTTACTGTATTTTCGTTGTTAAGACATTCTTGCGTTAGTTTCCTAGTTGGAGAATTATTATTACTTATACCAACTCTTTGCCGTGGGGATTTGACTATTTGTGAAAATAATATATTATCATTTGTTGGTTGAGTTAAGTCATCATTATAATTTTCTTTTAGTGTTGGAAAGGATGCTCTTTCAAGTCTGTTATTAATGTTTTGTCTATTGAATAGTCTTTTAACCTCTTTTATTAACATATTATTTTCCGTTGCATAGTTAATAATTTTTTGTTCTTGTTTTCTTTTTGGACATTCTTTACTTGTAGGAATATTATTTTCTTTGCAATTGGCACATTTGGGATCTCTATCGTTGTACGGGCATTCTTTTTTTTTATGTGATCAGTATGTCCACAATGAGCACATTTTTCTTTCGCTTTACAGAATTTTTTAACATGTCCATAGTTATAGCATTTGTAGCATTGTTTAACTATTGGGTAGTACATATATATAGGAAAATTGACTCTATATATCTTTGCATCTTTTGTAAGAGTTTGTTCTTCAAAGGTGATTAGAATTGTCTCTGTTGGTACAACAGATCTATCATTATCTTTTATTACATTTCTGGTAAATCTTTTGATTTCTGTAACTTTTACTGAATCATAAGGTGAGTATGTCTCAATATTGTCGAGTATTTCTTCCTCACTCAATTCTGTTGTCACTCTTCTGAATATTCCTTGTTTTGTTAGTAGACTTTTTGGAATAAATGCTTCCAAATTTTTATCCTTAATGCATTGTAGGTCTAGTATCTTGTTAGCTATCTCTCTACTTTACTTTTGTTTACGGATTTTATTTCTGTTATCCCTTGTTTGATGATTGGAATTTTCATTTTTCCAACTTTTATTGCTGAAACGTTTCTTATTTTATCTGTTTCAACTTGTTTGGTTGCTCCTTCTTCAATCATTTTTTTTCTACTATGGGTTGAATGTATATCCTGTATGGAGCCGAATGACTATTGTTGTATCTATTTGCTGTTTGAATTGATTGTTGATTTTTTCCCTCTATTTTACTTTCAGATATTTTTTTTTATGTTAATCTGTAGTCTGTATCTTTTTGTGAGAACTTATTAGTTATTAAATCACTTTGAGATAGTTTCCTTTTTGGATCTGTGTTATTTTCTTTGTACGAGTCTCTTATAATTTTTCTATTGTTCTTCTCTTGCGTGTCCATTATCTCTTGGTAGTTTTTAATTTGTGTCATTGTTACATTTGAGTCGTCATAATCAATATATATTTGTAATTATCATATTGGTTATCATTCCTCTCTTTACTTTGATTAAATTCATTTTCGTCCGTTTCCATTTTATTCATAACAAGCTTTTTCAGGTTATGTACCTACAATTACTATTATTTTAATATATTTACGTGTTTATTTTCTTTACTTCTATTGTTTTTAGTAACACAGATTATTATTAAACTTTATTGTATCTTCGTCGTGTTTATTTTGATATACTGCTATTTATAGCCTTGTTTTTTTCTATAGACTGACAAAAATACGTCCGATTCACTCGGTCACCATTTTTTTTTCAATTTTAATTTCTTTTGTAATTATTCAAATTTTCTGCCCATAGCACAACGCCATCTGGAATTGTGCGACGACGCAGTAGCATTATGTCTGTCGTTGAGTTTAGATCATAGTAATTAATTTAAGGCCTAGTACTTACTGTATAATAATCTGGATATAGGTATCTCAGTGATCTTTTTCAGTATTCAATTCAGTATTAAAGGAATTTTCAAACCAATCTGCCTCGACCTGAGTCCATTTAATAGTTGGGAGGAAAGACATCTCGTCATTGCTCGGGTTACCCGTAAGGTGGAAAAAAACTAGTGAAGGAAGTGGAACTGATTACTATTTAAAGTAAAAGGAATTCTTTTCTCTGATGGGAATAATAGTAAGGACATACCTGGAGTATTTATAGTCGATAACCATCAGGTTACCTTTAAAAAAGAAAAAAAAGTCAAGCTAGGTAAATCTGTGTTTATGTTAAGAGTCCGATCCGCCAATGCAGTCTTCTTAAAGAATGTTGAAACAAATATTTTAAAAAATGATGCTTCACAAGCTTAACACACTAGAGTTATGTAGATTATGCGGTAAAGAGAAACAACAAGGTACCGATCTTTTTAAAGATAAAATTAGAGGTTCAGTACTTATATCAATAATTAATAAATACTTTGCAAAAGAGGTAAATGTATCTTTAAATCATATTCATATTCATTATTAAATTATAATTTATATTAATTTTTATAATTATGTTTTTCTTATAGATTATTAATATTTCTATATCCGACACATTCTCTAAATATGTTTGCAATGATTGTGAACAAACGATTTGTACATTCGATGAATTTTGTTTAATGGTTGCAAATGTTCAAAAACAACTTGCTGCACCTTCATTAGAAATAGATTTTGCAGAGGTAACTCATTATATTATTACAATGTATTTTGTATCATCACAGTATAAAAAAATGTATACAATAATATTAATATTTAAATAAATATTATACTTTTTACTTAGGATATGCTGTGTCATTTAAAAGAGACTAGCATACCAGAAAAATCAAATCAACCACAAATAGTAATAACAGAAAAGCAGAAACAAGTGTGTCATATTTGTGCAAAAAGCTTTAGATGCCTAGCTCATTTAAATAGACACAAATTGATACATACAGGTCAGCGCCCATATGTCTGTGATGTCAGTATATACTTTCTTTTTACTTCCTAAGAATGCAGAATACACAATATTTATATCAAACCTATTTTACAGATTTGTAACATGTCTTTTAATCAGCAAGCAATTATGATGAAACATAAACAAAGTCATGAAGGAAAAAGACTTTTCCAATGTGCAAACTGTCATCTATCATTTCGTTGTAAAATTTCTTTAAAATCTCATATGATAAATTTTCATACTGTGAATAATCCAAATATCATTGATAAACAAGTTATGTCTTTACAAGCGCAAGCTCTACAGTGTACAGAGTGTGGAAAACAATTTGCAACAAAATACAAATTACAGAGACATGTAAGATGCCACACTGGTGAAAGACCTTATCGTTGCAATTATTGTGATCGCTTATTTTCACAAACTGGAAATTTGAAATTACATCAAGTTAAGTATCATCAAACATTGTGTTCAATCCCAGATAGACAAAATCAACTTCAACATACAGTGAATCGAACATCAGAATGCAATGTTACCAACACTTTAAATACCTTTCAACCTATGTTTCTTACAGAAACGGAAATTCAAAATACTATTAATGAAACAATCAATTCTACAGATCCAAATACATCTTATTTAAGTAAATCTTACGAAAATCCACTGTATATAGATGAAGAAATCGAAACTATGTTAGATCAAGATCTTGATCAATTAGAACGACAAAAATATGCTGCAACAGAAAAAGTTTCTTTTTGTTTGAAACAACCAGAAACACCAGAACTATTACATAGTTTACTTTATGATGATTAATAATTAATTATTAGAATTAGAATTTTAAGTGTATAAATAAGAAACCCAGTCATTTTATAACCAATTTATTGGCATCTTAAATAGTTAGATAAAAAGCAAAAATTGATTTGGTCTCACAGTTACAGAATGTCTATTACAAGTAATATCTTATTTTTCGATTTTTTTATATATTTTATTCAAAGAATTAATTAGGAACTCCGTTAATGCAAATATACAGGAATAATCCTATAATTCTTTTGAATTTAAATAACGCTTTTTATTTAATTAGTACCTTTTGCACATGATCGATCCTACAACAAATACATTTACACATGTAACATCTTACTGAAATATTCCGAGATGCAACACATTTAATGGTATACAATATGGCAATATTTTAAATGTATTTTGTATCATAATCCACAGACTTTTATTATATGTAGATATATATATACGTTTTATTCTGTATAATTAAATCAAAATTTGATTAATATAAAAAAAATTAGGAAAACAAAAACTTTTCATAAAATAACAAAGAAAATAGTTAAAAATGTTAATGGCACAAAATGTACATAGCGCTTTAAGTGAATCAATAAACAGTGACGCAGACAGTGTAAAGAGTAAAAAAGATACTTTGAAATATTAACAGTTTATCTCCATATAACTATCTACACTTCTGACCACTATCACAAACATATTGCAGTATAATAATTATACAATATGGCAATATTTTAAATGTATTTTGTATAAATCCACAGATTTCTTATATTTAGTCTATTATATCGACGTTTTATTCTGTATAATTAAATCAAAATTTGATTAATATAAAAAAAATTTAGGAAAACAAAAACTTTTCATAAAATAACAAAGAAAATAGTTAAAAATGTTAAATGGCACAAAATGTACATAGCGCTTTAAGTGAATGCAATAAACAGTGACGCAGACAGTGTAAAGAGTAAAAAAGATACTTTGAAATATTAACAGTTTATCTCCATATAACTATCTACACTTCTGACCACTATCACAAAACATATTGCAGTATAATAAAAAATATACGCAGATCGTAATTTCAATTCAGTCCGATAGTAAAAATAGCGAATGATTAAATAATACCGTTACAAAATTTCAAAAGTTATGACACATTCAGTAATATCAAATGTGCATCATTATTACAATTTAATTAACATCTTAATCGTAATTTTATTTTATTTTCTTATTTGTACAGTATTTCTATAATAAACTTTAAATAATGTTTCTCATAATAGAAGAAAAACGAGAAAAAAATAAGGCACAGCCCCATAATGATCTTTCCGCTCAGTACCTTTCATGTATAAATTGGGTAATATTAAATTCGGGACTGATAGTAATAAAATATCAAAATTTCATGTATTCCAAAGTTTTTACGCTAGATCTCTATCTTTAGAGAATAAACTGTCAATCAAACATTTTGCATTTTTTGAATCATTGAATACATAACGGTTAAATTTATATAACCCCTATGTGTCTGATTCTTAATAAAATTTAGCTGAATTCTTCTTTATTATGTGGACGAAATCTCAATCGATAATTTGATTTTTACAATTCGCTCGAATAATAAATATTCGTCTAGCTAAATAAAACTAGTAACTGCAATAAATTTACAGTTTTTCTTTATCACGTAATTAAAGTTTCGTTCATTAAATCATCTATTCGAGCGATTTAGGCTTACAAAACGGTATATAATATAATCGAAAAGTAGATCTCTTAATACAATATATTTAACAAGCCAGTATTGGTCGCATAAACCATGCCCTGACCGGGCTGTGGCGCCCATCTGATACAATTCAAACTCGCATAACTTGGGGTCTCACGATTCTGTAACAATTCACGTAGTAGCATCATACTCTTCCTAATCCTATTCTGCTTAACTTTCGGAAATAATACAAACCTACGGTTACGAATTAGAGTTAAATGCTTGTTAAGGAATTCTCGAAAACTACTGATACTTGGATTTCGTCTGTAACGAGCAATATACATCATAAGTCGCCAACGATCTCGCTCCTCCATATTAATATCATCATATAACTTATCATTGGTTTGTTCCTCCAAGGGAGGTAGCGTATCTTCAGGTCGAAGAAGCTTGTAAATGTAGGCCATAGGAATCGGTCGCGTGGACACGTGAATACGATGAGAAGCAAGACCAACAAGAAGATGTTGTTTAGTAGGTGAAATCGAGACTGAAATTACCGTTTGATTTGTCTCTGTTGAATAAACTGTTTCTCCTAACGTTTCCCACTGTAAACTATATACACCTGCGCAATTTATTGTTTTCAATTAATGTAAAAATAATTGTCATTCTATTAGCAAATATTTATTTTACTAAAGATACTAAAGAAATTATTACCTATCCTAGTAAGTGGATTAGTACGAGTTGGTGGCAATAAAGTTGCTACTAATGTACCATCTGATGAAATATCAATGCTAGCATCATTGTGAATTTTACATTCACGTACTATTACATTCTTATTAGCTAAAACATTGAAATTATATATTTAATATTAATACAATATCAACAAGAATATGAATATGATTTGAAAAAATATTTACCATCTTGTATGTCAGGTATACTTGAAAAATCCCATGCTTGTATTCGATAACTTTGAATTTCTAATCCATTAATACTATCAGCAAATTGATGATCTAAACATAATGTTTTAATATTTACGATTATATATAATATAATATCAATAAGTAATTGTATTTATTTTGCAAACTAACCTCTAATTACTACAAAATCATTATCGTTTTCAGGGTCTGGACCACCATTTGAATTTTCACCTCCTCTAAGTTCTTGCGATCGGAATAAAAGACCGTCCCTTCGAGAATCCTGCCTTGACAACCACTCATGAATCTAAAAAACATATATTTTAGTAAAGAATATAAAATAAAAAATAAGAGCCCAATGACAAAAAATTAATGAAAAAACAAGTACTTATAAACAAAATCAACTCAAACACGAAATATTTCTGATCTATTAGTTATACTTTAGCGTACACTTTCTTAAAAGCAGTTTAATTATTTAAATTGTTAATACCAGAATTTATTGAAAATAATAATACAAACCTGATTCCGAAAAAGTGACCGATCTCTGGAATCGATGTTGTGATTTGAATTGGGAACTCTTGGTAAAATATTAGGATCCCTTTCAGAATTCGATGAATTATCGTATGGAGCTTCAGAGGCAAGCAGTCGAGATCTTAAATTTCTCCTTTGTCCTGCTGTCATATTACCGATTTCGACTGGAATATTATTGACGCGAATAAGAGGTACATTCAAGTCTTGTCTAGATAAACTGGCAGTCCCGTTTGCGGAAGAAATACGATCATCAAGACGTGTACTACGTCGTTCGCGAGTTCTCAGATATCGGTAGCGACTTGACCGAATTTCCGATAATCTACGGCGACTTAAGATTAACAGTTCCTTCATAAGATTACGATAAAGATCTCGATTTTGAAAGCACATTAATTGCTGTATAAGTTCAATGCAGTCTAGTAGTTGACGTTTAAAAATCAGTAATTGATCTGTTGAGGGTAAACAATGTCAATACTAGCGCGTAATTATTAATAAATAATTTAATAGAAAAGAAAACTAACTTGGTACATATTCATCGTCATCAGGCTCGTCACTATCATCCACGACACGATTTCTTACTCCAGTTCTTTGATACCGTTGACTTGAATCACCAGTACCAATCCTATTGTTTTGGATTCTTTCAATAATACTCTGTATTTCGGCTGAAAGAGCATTTTCATTACGCAAATCGTTACATAAATTGTCGTTAACTGTACTCGAAGTTTCGTGACTTGCCGAAGATATTGTAGAATTTTGTGGTGCTGTTGTTGTTCTTCCCGGGGAAACAAAAATACTAAAAATATACACATTCAATTTAAACTAATTATATTTATAATTTATAATTGTCAAAAGCACATTTATTTTTAATTATATTTAAATTTTTGCTTATTAAACGACAGATACAGTAGAATGAATAATTTATTATATACCTGCTAATTAAACGTTGATATTCGGAATAGTATGATGCGTGACTACGATCGGTATTCGTATTGACGCTACTGGTACTTGGCTCAATTGTGAGATGGAGTCATCCAATTTGTAGAGAATTATAAATATTGCGCTTTCTTTGTCTTAAATATTCCAAATACGGTATACTAAATCTCGCTTCATATTCCGTGGACCGACTGACATAAACCTGGTCGCCGTCTCATGTACATTGATCGGTTTTTTTGAAAAACTCTTTGATAACTGCTGCTTACAAAACAAATATTTACAACTTAATGTAATAGTAATAACCGTTTGATTATACAATAAATCTTAAATTATTACATATGTTAATCCTTTATAAGAAAATACAAATTGAAAAAAATTGTTATAAGAATTATAAAATAAAAAATAAGAGCCCAATGACAAAAAATTAATGAAAAAACAAGTACTTATAAACAAAATCAACTCAAACACGAAATATTTCTGATCTATTAGTTATACTTTAGCGTACACTTTCTTAAAAGCAGTTTAATTATTTAAATTGTTAATACCAGAATTTATTGAAAATAATAATACAAACCTGATTCCGAAAAAGTGACCGATCTCTGGAATCGATGTTGTGATTTGAATTGGGAACTCTTGGTAAAATATTAGGATCCCTTTCAGAATTCGATGAATTATCGTATGGAGCTTCAGAGGCAAGCAGTCGAGATCTTAAATTTCTCCTTTGTCCTGCTGTCATATTACCGATTTCGACTGGAATATTATTGACGCGAATAAGAGGTACATTCAAGTCTTGTCTAGATAAACTGGCAGTCCCGTTTGCGGAAGAAATACGATCATCAAGACGTGTACTACGTCGTTCGCGAGTTCTCAGATATCGGTAGCGACTTGACCGAATTTCCGATAATCTACGGCGACTTAAGATTAACAGTTCCTTCATAAGATTACGATAAAGATCTCGATTTTGAAAGCACATTAATTGCTGTATAAGTTCAATGCAGTCTAGTAGTTGACGTTTAAAAATCAGTAATTGATCTGTTGAGGGTAAACAATGTCAATACTAGCGCGTAATTATTAATAAATAATTTAATAGAAAAGAAAACTAACTTGGTACATATTCATCGTCATCAGGCTCGTCACTATCATCCACGACACGATTTCTTACTCCAGTTCTTTGATACCGTTGACTTGAATCACCAGTACCAATCCTATTGTTTTGGATTCTTTCAATAATACTCTGTATTTCGGCTGAAAGAGCATTTTCATTACGCAAATCGTTACATAAATTGTCGTTAACTGTACTCGAAGTTTCGTGACTTGCCGAAGATATTGTAGAATTTTGTGGTGCTGTTGTTGTTCTTCCCGGGGAAACAAAAATACTAAAAATATACACATTCAATTTAAACTAATTATATTTATAATTTATAATTGTCAAAAGCACATTTATTTTTAATTATATTTAAATTTTTGCTTATTAAACGACAGATACAGTAGAATGAATAATTTATTATATACCTGCTAATTAAACGTTGATATTCGGAATAGTATGATGCGTGACTACGATCGGTATTCGTATTGACGCTACTGGTACTTGGCTCATTGTGAGATGGAGTCATCCAATTTGTAGATGAATTATAAATATTGCGCTTTCTTTGTCTTAAATATTCCAAATACGGTATACTAAAATCTCGCTTCATATTCCGTGGACCGACTGACAATAAACCTGGTCGCCGTCTCATGTACATTGATCGGTTTTTTTGAAAAACTCTTTGATAACTGCTGCTTACAAACAAATATTTACAACTTAATGTAATAGTAATACGTTTGATTATACATAAATCTTAAAATTATTACATATTTAATCTTTATATAAAACTACATTGAAAATTTGTTATAATTTAATTAAACTGTCTATTTTAAATACATTATTTTTGCTTTTACATAAATAATATATAAATTCCTCTTTATCTACCTATAACTAATACTTATAATTCAGTATTATAAGTGGATAAATAGAACAAAAAGGCTAAGAAGAGCTTTGATTAAAAGAAGATATGTGCAAAACTCTGTGTGATCTAATAATTTATACAAAATGGTATATAATACACCATAAAAACTTTTTAAAAGAAACATTTTGACAATTTTAAAAAGTTAGCCTTAACTATAAATTTTAGAACCGACTTTGCCTACATTTGCTTTAATTGTAATCAAACAATAAAGAAACAAATTATAATTGCATAGAAGAGGCATTAAATAAAATAAGCCCTCACGGGTACCCCAAAACTAAGCGAAAATACTATTTATATAATCTTTTTTTAAGCAACAATACGTGTAAAGCAATGGAAATCTTAAATATGGTTTAAAATGTTTCAATAAATTAAAAAAAAAATATATAAAAATAGCAAATATTTACATATTAGGATATAATTAACAATTCTTTCAAGATATTTAACTGACCTTGATAATCTATTTTGTGCATTTGAGGTATTTGGTTCTACCTCGATAGCATCTATCTCAACAGAAGCATTAACTTGAGATGAACTTTCATCAGAACTTGTGTCTGTCGAAGTACTGGGCCCAAGGACGCTTGTATTAGAGGTGCTAGGAGCATCAGTCATGCCATTGCTTTCGTCAACATTATTCGTTAAAGAATTAGACTCGGTTGGTGCATTCGAAGAGCTATTCATTGTATCGCTCGAGACGTTGTTTACCAAATTAAATACATTTAAAAACTGTGTATTCGTATTACTGTTATTACTTTCGTTACCAGATAAGTTAGAATAAGTATGATCATTTGAAGGTCCTGCAATTGGTGTTTGTGAAAACGGCATTGGTCTCGTTTTATTACCTTGTGTTAAATCTCTCATAATATTAATATAGCGAAATAATTTCATGTAATTCCTTCTTATTCTATTTCGACGAATCAATCTCCTTGTTACTCTTTTATTAAAATTTTCTAAATTTAAAACATTTTAAAATTAATTAATTAATCTTATTTTAGCGTTAAACATTTCCTCTTATTCTTCATACTAATCAAGAGAGTGAATCTTCTACCTATTTGAACTTAATATTTCTTTTAGCGCATTTTGCGGCGGGAGGACGAAAAAATTAACAACTTATATAAAAATGCAAATGTTAAATTCTATTTGTGCACAAATGTACAATATTATACATGTACATATTATACAATTTTATGCAATACACATCAGTAAAATTTTAATAAAATAGTTAATGAACATGTTTTACCTTTTTGAATAGTATTTCCATACTAATTTTCTTTAATTCTAAATAAAATTAGGAAATGTCGATTAATATACAAAAATATACAT
Source organism: Theocolax elegans (assembly GCA_026168455.1). NCBI lineage: Eukaryota > Metazoa > Arthropoda > Insecta > Hymenoptera > Cerocephalidae > Theocolax > Theocolax elegans. Next base: position 34,240,938 of record CM047426.1, on the reverse strand, counting down.
AATAATCGTAAAAGTCAACAAAGCTATTATTACACAATTTTATTCATATTTGTATATTTTTGTATACTTCTGCACTAAAACGATTTTGTCTACGGGAATGTAAGTTAAATGAACTACAATTTGTCAATAATAAGAGATATTATACTCTCTTAGTTAGCATATATATAGTTATAAATTTTATAGTCAAATTTACTAACCGAAACTAAGATCATTTATCACAGGTTCAGAGTTTGAAGTACTGGGCTGATTTAGATTTTGTGAAGAAGATGAAGCTGATGATGTTGATGGTTGAGGTTGATTAGTTTCACTATCGTTGTTTTGCCTTTTGTAGCTTTCTAATAAAGCTTTCTTAAAATATCGTGCCGGCTCAGACTGTATTTCACTATTAGAGCCTAATTGTAATCCAGACGTTGATGGACCACCCGTATCTTGTCTAAATGATAATTAATAAATTTAAATAAATTTAAATATTTAATTAATTTTTTATTTTACCTTCATATTACTTTTGTCAATAAAGCTTTATTTAAAACTAGTGATCGAATAATTTGTCAGTAATATAGACACTGTAATAATTCATTAAATTTACCAATTCTGTCCAATTATACAAAAGAAAAATAAATTTTACCTGCTAGTACTTGGTTGACTATTATTATGAAACGCAAAATGTTCATTGGGTACATTCGAAGTATCACGACGTAAACGTTTAACATGAAGTTGAAGAAGTTTTCTCGTTAAAATAGATTCTAAACGCGTATGTTCTATGTCTTCAAGTGTATTACAGAGTTGACTTATATGTTCTACGAAGAAATTAATAGTTAAAAACAATATTTTATACACATTTAATCAACTATTTAACGTACGTTCTACACAATATAAAATTTTTAATTCACCTATTTGTCGAAGTAGTTTCGTATCATTATATTGAGAAAATAAAGCCTTAAAAATCCTTAAGCAAACCACCATAGGAAGTCGTTCACTACTCATTGATATCGGTGATAATCGGTTCTGGTCCGTACTAGTACTGTTGCTATTTTGTGGCTGTAAACGACTCGAACTCGATTCCCAATCGCTCGTCAATCTATTTCTCTATAATAATATTATATATTTTATGATATCACCGTAAATTATATTCTAAAAACTCAATTTTTTGACAAAAACGTTTGTTATTATATTGTAAATTTAAACAGATCTTTATATTTAAATTCGATTTTCAATTTTAATATAACATTTTTATTATCAATTGTATTACCTCAATATTTCTATTTGATGAATTCAACTGAATCCACCGACTAGTACGCCGTCTTGTTCCCGTCAACGTATTATCCGCATTATTTTGCTCTTCCTGGTTAGAGTCTGAGTCACTATTCTCTTCAAGTAACCAATAACCATTTTCTGATTGCTCATTCGCAACTTCATTCTCATTAGTCGACAAATCGTGGTGAATTATTACATTCATATAATGTCGTGTTCCCCTAATAACTGCATTGATAACAGTAGGATCGTAATTTGTATCTGTATCATCAGTGGTAGTTGGCATTGTCCATGGTGATTCATTTTGTGATGAAGTACTAAATTCATTTAGTGATTCTGTATTATTGTTTACTAAACGTTGAACATTTGAACGGGTAGGTTGAAAAGCTGAATGAGAAGAAACGGAGAAGCTATGAGTACCGCTTTGAGAAATTGGTACGGTATTAATACCCTCGTCGCTTGATGATGAACTATAGTCTGTAAATATTATAATTAATTAAGTCATGATATAATAAATATAAATATTACATTTAAACATAAAGAAAAATATTTGTATTTATTAACTAACTAAAGAAATCAACTTAAAACGTCATTAAAACCTATTAAAATATAAGCTTAAAATAAATGTTAGTACTTTGTATACTATCTTGTATAATACAAATATTTGTTTTACTATTAATTTCCCAATTTAATATGAATAAGTAGTATTAAACGACTTTAATTGAACTCATTTATGTGCAATCATTTTATACTATTATGGTGATATATAAAGTGATATCCAAGAAATGATAATAATGTTCTAAATATGAATAACTATATTGCATCACTTAAAGTAATACTACACCGACTGATACTCTTAGTAATAAAAAAACTGCTTAGAGGCAACTGTTTAAATTATGTAAAAATTTGCAAAAAGCATACTACTATAACACACAATGAGCTAATATTGAATAAAATATTAATAATGAATATGTTTTACAATTAGTAAAACTTGTACCTGCACAAAAATCATAAATTAATCACGCAAGAAAAAATTTAGAAGCGCACATTTCTTTGAGTTACTAAATTTATAATTATATATTTATAAATTACATATATAGGTATATATTTGGACGAGAAAATGTTCATAACATTTTAATTTTCTTTTTTATAAGAAAGACGAAAGGATTTATGTAAGCTTATTTTGCAACGAAAAATTGTTAATAAATTAGAAATAGTATATTTTTGTAGACCTTACCATCTTCTACTGAATTTATTTCTATACATCTTCTATAACTTAGATACGAGTTTTTTTGATTTTCCATCACTCTTAGAACCTTTGAAAATATTTCTTGGAGATTATCAAAAACAACAACAAATCGTTTTTCTATATCGTCCATAATTCGTACTTCACAGTTCAGTATATTAAGGAACGACTGCAATTGAGGATTACGTTCGTTTACATGATTCGTCATACTAGGAATTTGAGAACGTATTTCCTCCCTAAACATGCGCATATTTTGCTGCCATAAATGCAGCTTCACCACAGTAAATTGCAATAATATGTAAACTAAAGGCAAATTATCAAGAAAAACAAGAGTGTCCGTTTCAGTTAATAAACTTTGCAACCGAGTTTCTTCTGGTATTTCTGGACAACTCTTGCATAAAAATCTTCTACATCGTTGAACGTAAAGTAAAGCGGAATAGTAGTTTCCCGTAAAAGATTCAATTGTATATGATGAATTTCCTCTATTACCCGTGCTAGTCGATGGTGCGTTCCGATCGTTATTAGTAAAGTTTGTATTCCGTTCAGGCAGCTAACGAATAAACAAATTAAAAATTAAAATTATAATTACAAAAATTTTAGCATTTATTCTAATACTATTTAAAGATAAAATTTAACGGATTTAAAATAAGATTTAACGGAATATCGGAATTTTTTTTCGGCAAAGTTAACTAAAAAAGGTATGAACTTTAAATCCAAATACTATACACTAATAAGGGATTTAAAAATCTGAAAAAAATTTGGACATATTATTTAAAACATGCATAAGAGCCTAACAAAATATTTCTCCAAAAATTAATTTTTTTGTTTATAAATAAATATAAAAATTCCCATTTTCTGAGTTGGGCATCTCCTTAAAATAAAAAAATTCATAACTATGTAAATTATAAAATAACATTTCAAAAATGAATACGATTGCACATAGTAGTTAAAACTCACTGGTTCCATGTATCTTGGAGAAGACCAACAAAATCTATTATTATCAAATTGACTTGAACGTCTGAACATGTTTAAAAATGTGTGTATGTTGCCCAAACCATCAGTCACAGAGGAACGATCTAAGTGATTGTTATTATTAAGGGATACCGTTCGACTTCTGTCTTCATTGTTTGACTCTTGATCCACTGGGACATTTGGTAAGGTCGAATCATTATTCGATGAAACTGATTGGGTTTCATTTGATAATGTCGATTCTGGAAGAAGTGATGCAAGAATTGGCGATAAACGATCATTTTGATTTGGTAATGTTGAATTATCAACATTATTATTTGAATTGGATAAGCCAGAATTAATTCTTTCGTTAATTCTTTCACGGATTAATTCGGGTATTGATCTATTATTTGTTTCAGACCCTTGCTGTTGCAAATCTGAACGCGATAAAGCACGCCTATGGATGAAAACATTAAACAATTAATTATTTGTATTTTGAATGAAGAATGGTCAATTCTTACCATAATAACCTGTCATAAGCAGATCCTCTACTTTCCCAATCTTCTTCAGAGGTTGATTCATTCCTACTTTCATTATTATCATTTTGTGATGAACTATTTGATGGTGCGTTTACCCAATATGGTAAATTATGCTGTTGATTTCTGTAAATCATTAAAAACTTGTGAATAAAACGTAAAGATAATAAAATCAAAATACATCTTCAATACATAATTACAATTCCTTACCTTGGAATAGGAATAGATCTTAATAATGGATGACGAAATGGTCTTGCTGCTGGAACAGATCTAATAGGTGTGATGGAACTTACTAAAGCTTGCATAGGAGGCCAATCCCATTGTGAATTTGGATTTGCAATGCCTGTAATTAACTTCCTTCCCAAATTGTCAAAAGCGACATATCTGTAAATATTTATAATATATTTATTTATTTACATACTTGTTGATATTACCTAATTTGAATTGAAAATTACGTTACATATAAACTAGAATAAATAAAAAATATGACATATTATACATACCGAACCTTTTCTCTATAAGTATTTGTTGTAATATAAGTAAATGGTTGTGGACTATTCCAATCCCAAAAATGAATTTCATTGTAAGTAGCAATAGCAAGTAACCTGTCTTCTGGATGAAATGCTAAAGAGGCTATTTGACTATTAGATGTCCAAACTTCGCTACCTCCCTGAAAATTAATAAATTTTAATAAATATAAATATAAAGTAATAAATAAAAATATATTTATTTACTTACACATAGATCCCACACCCGCACTTGACCACCTAAACATCCAGAAGCTAAAATTTTATTAGAAGAAGGGTGAAATGCTATGCACCATGGTGTGCGAGGATGACCAGATAAAATTTTTATATTCTTTCCAGTTGTTACATCTGTAATATATATTTTATGATTCCCATGAGTAGAAGCCACTTTTGTTCTAAAAAAATATTAAATTTATTATATTTTATACAAAAACCGTTAGTCATAAAATATAATATTTTCTAGGTATAAAATGCTTACCCATCCGGACTAAACACCATTAAAAAAGTTGTTCTTGGTACACCTGGCAAATCGCATTTCTACAAAATATTAAAAAAGAAATAAAGATAATAAATATATTTCTGATTTTTAATTAAAAAATAAATTAAAATTTTATAATTTTCTAAATAAAAGATAAATATCTAAAATTAGACTCACCAATTCATTCAAGTTTTTTAAAATAAAATTAGTTTCAGCAAGTGGTTCAAATTCTTTAGTACTTGTTCTACCAGTTGTCCGAAGACCACAATCACGTAACATCAAATTACGAAGAACATTTTGGGGTTGATTGTTGGGATAGGGCTCAGGTTTCTCCTTAGTTTTCCCCATTTATCTGAATTTATTAGGTCTTGAATGTTTCTAAAAACGGTGTAACCTTAATATACATACATATATATATATATATATATAATTGTAAGAACAATATACAAACACCTAGCTTAAATTCATTATTTATAAAAAAATGACGACTCAAGCAAGTATAATTGTATATTGCTTCTCGTTTACATCACATAATTTTAAATAAGAATGTATAAATGTCGCACAATGATGATGAAATAAAATTTCGTAAGGTAAGGGATTTTACACACGGTAGGTATACACACGCGTGAACGAGTGTATATATACACACACACACGCACACACACACACACACACACACATATATATATATATATATATATATATATATATATATATACGTACAACAAGAGGAACAATGAATAGTTAACCCGTAATGTTCCGATAAAAAAATGTAAAAAATGGACAAATGGAGGGAAAATATCATTTTTTGTTAATTATAAAAAAAACAACAAAAAAGTAGACTCGTCCAAATAGATTTTCAGTAATTCCAATAGACACTTGGAAAACGTTTAAAAACTAACGGACATGTAAGTACCATATATTGAAAGAATAGAATAAAGAGATTACAATTCATAAAAAACGTAGTCGCGTCATGTGGAAAATAAAAGGAAATCATTTCATTCCTCATTTAATTTAGAATCAATCTCTAATGAAGAATAAAAAATTAACAAAACCTAATAGAATAATTATTAGTCGAAAAATGATATAGAAAATTAAATGGAAGTCGATGAAATACGAATGGTAAGAGCTCCGGAAGCGACCGAGTAAGAAATATACAGAGATCGGTGAAACGGTTATAAAAATATGTATTTTATGTGGCTGTACCTAATTGTAAAACAGTTTTCCCATTACCCTTAGCTTAATAAAATAATAATCTATATAATATAGATTTGACCTTAGTTGACAGTAATATAAATAATACTTACGCGCTCACCTGTTTTACCAGAAGCCGAAAATTCGGCGTCGTCGTCGTCGTCGTCGTCCTGTATCATACGAACGTCATGGACAAGAGAGAAAATTCTATCTTCTCATAGGAAAAGGAATAGTAGAAGGGATCGGGATCACTTTGGGTTTATTATCGCGGTATATGCAATTCGTGCGCGTGAGTGAAAGAGAAGAAGAAAACAAAGAATAGTGCGCACGCAAGGGAAATACACTCTTGAGTCTTGCTTACTTATACATATACTTATATATTTTTTCCCGGGAGAGAGAGAAAGAGATAATTCAGTATATTATAACAGAGAGACAACCTCTGGAACTGGACAGTACGACCGACAACACGGCGACAACTACGGCAACAACTACGGCAACGACGAAGACGGCGTTAGTGTCTACAGTCTAACTGTCCATACCGTGCAGCGCGGGTGGAGCGTGTGCGATGTGCATGCTTAACTTACTTACTCTCTCAGTCTCTCTATAATATATATATATATATAGGTATATAGAAAATAATATACTTTAATTTCTTTAATCGCTGCAGTTGGCAGCAATGCTTACGAATCCTATGTGCCTTTTATTTAAATTGGTTAATCGTACGGCATCAATATATGAAACATACATACTTATATCAATTTAAATTCTACGTATCTAGTTTGGTAAAATTATATTTTATTTAGAACAATTATTAACTTCGTATATTTATTTTTCAGACTTTACCATAATTGCAGAGTATAAGTAATATATATATATATATATATATATATATATATATATATATATATATGTATCATTAATAAACACTCATTTGTACTTCATCTTAATACATTATTTCGTAAAAGTTCAAATTTATTAATTAATCTTTTTACAACTAAAAATGCAGCGAAAATTTATTCATTTTTAATAATACTCAATAACTCTCAAGCTTATAAATAGAAGTATCAGATAACTTATAATAACTTGAACTGATATGATACTCATTGTGTTCTATGTACGTTTCATTTCTGAATTCCAAAATTAAGTGAAGTATTACATTTTTTTAATCAAGCATAAACAAAAGTACCCAAATTTTAACGTGTAGAATATAATAGAGAAAACCAAATTTGAAAATGTGTAGGGGAAGATAGGGCTAAATTCAATTCCCGTTTTTATTTTATAAATTTTTTTCTCAGCGAATTTTGATTATTTTTACAATCTACACGAACAGAAAACAAGTTCAGTATCTTAATACTTACCTGATTTTTACCGAATGCAAAAATTTAAAAATAAAAAATCTATACCGAAGGTGAAAAAAAAAAATCGTTTTGGGCAACGTAGCCCCGAGGCTGGGGCTAATTTGCTCAATTCTTGGGGCTAAGTTACCCTATCTTTTAGCATGCGTTTTCCAAACATATACAAATTTTTATCTAATAGCTTCTCAATTATACATAGTTTAAAGTATACGACTTAATAATTCATTTAATCAATAAATTGATTAACATATTAACTTTTTTCATTTAAAATTGCTCTAAATAACATTTTATTTATATTTCTACAATATGTCCATTTAATCTTGCATAAGGCTTTAATTTTCTTTTCGGTCGATCTTCAAAAATATTTTCTTTTCTAACGCCTAATATTGGACTTTTCGGTAAATTATCAGTTTTTGAAAGATTACTGTACTTTGAAAAGTTCTTGTAGATATCTTACGTTCTTCACTAGATATAATCAAAAGTATGCGTAATCCGTGTTCGAAAATTTACGGTCTGGAAAAGGTTCTCTATCGATACCACTTATCTCAAACTTACCAACAGAATTTAAAAAGGAACATTGGTACTGAAAAACGGTCTTTATAGAATACTAAATACATCTACGTAAGAACTATTGTTTAATTTCGTTTGAATCTAACGTAAAATTTACTTAAATTCGCGTATTTCCGGTAGGGCAACTTAGCCCCAAATGGTACAGATCACTTTAAATAAACATAACTCTGTTTAATAATTAACTGTCAGATCAGTCATACGTCAAAATGTTCGTCAGAAAGTATAAAATTTAACTGTCTACCGCCACCGATCGCAATATTCTTCTTTCGCTCGCAAAATGTATTTCTGCACGAGCAAAAAGATCCTAATGCAAAGTGCAAAAACAGTTTTTTGGTACTAACTTTTTGAGTGCTTTGAAATTCACAAATGTATCTCGGGACAAAAGTTTCTAAATGAGAAAGTAACTTTTTTTCCGAGCACAAATTTAGAAAATGCATTCTGCGTGAAAATATTCCAAAAGCTTAAATAAGCCCCGTGGTGAACTTAACCCCGTGCTTCCCTAAGTCTAATATTGTGTGTATTACGAATTTTCGTACCTTTTTGTTTCCCAAAAAATATGAAAATAGTAAATTCTTGTGAATTACTTTAAAAATTAAGAAAAACGTATTAGCTAATAACAAAACTGAATATGGAATAATCCATGCGAAATAATGTGCTTTCCGCATATACTTATTACCGCATTATGAACATTATAAAGTATATTATGAAACAAAAAGCGAAAATAATAGTTATCTATTGCACCAAGGGAGTAAAATTGATCTTTATTCCCGCGGGCGAAGTTTGTTGCTCGAGGGAATAATTACCAATTACTTCCGAGGTGCATATAAGACTTTTCACCCTGACCACAAAATAGAAATTTTTTCGACAAGAAATGAAATTTACAGGGCGTAAAGTAGATTACTTTTCAAAATACTTTTCGAAACCGTTGGGGAGAAAAAGATTTTTTATTACTTTTATTATTTACTGCTCGAACGAGAAGATTTTCCACGAGGGTACGTTACTGCACGATCGAAGCGAGGATCGATAATAATACAAGGGGAAATATACATATATATATATAATACTATAGTATTTTTCACCCAAACCGTCCAAAAAGTCCACTTTATTGACTTCAACGGAGGGACAAAAGCTAAATGTTTTTCTTTCGGGGAAAGAGCTATTACCTCAGTCGATAATCGCTTGATCTCAGTGGCGCTGCGGTTAAGTGGCAAATTCAACGAAGAACGTACTTGAAATATAAATTTTAAAAATTACATCTATTTTGGGCTGTTGTGAGGTACTTTCCCCACTGTGACTAAAATTGAGGTAACTATGTTCTTACGCTTGGCAACCAATGTGTATTTTTTTAAAGAAACGTGTAATTCGTCTTGTATGTCATCGGGCGTTGAGAGTAGCGACTCGTATTACACATTTCTTTAAAAAAATAAACTTTTGCCACCAAGTGTAATAGCATAGTTACCTTAATTTTAGTCATAGCTAGGGGAAACGTACTTTACAGCAGCCCAAAATAGGTGCAATGTTTAAAATTTGTTTAAAGTACTTTTATCGTCGAATTTGCCATCTATAACCGCAACGACACTGAGATCGAGTGTCTAGTGACGGAAACTATAGCTCCGACATCGGACATCCTCTTAACTTATTTAAAAAAAAGCACACTTTTTATCACAATAATTAATTATTCAATAAAATACACTATAACTAATATACTAATTATAAATATAAAAATAAATGATTAAATTGTTGTTCTTCTTGTTGTTATCGAATAAAGTGATCTTTTTCAGGTAATTTATATGAAAAATTGTATATTCACTTCGGGAGTAAAAGGCGCTTATTCCTTTGGATGAAATGCTTAATTTATTCCCTTGGTGCATAAATAACTATATTATTCCACATTCGACTGTGATCACTTTTAGATATAAAATTTTCAGCAAATAAATCAAATTAATGGGATACCGAAGTCAGAAACTGGTCATTTGTTATATTTTTTTATAAATAAAATAATTACTTTTTGAAAAAATGCTATCCTTCAGGCAATAAGGATGTTTTAAACACAATATACCCAACTTTTTCCAGATTTTGAAATCAATAATTTCATTACGATGTTTGGGTTAAAAGATTACGTCTTTCTTGACTAATAATTACCGACCATAAAATGTTTATTCAATTATTATTAAAAAAAATTATTTTATTTAAAAAAATCAATCATTCAGGGTTAATTCAACATTTTCAGTTTTTAGAGCTTTTAGATTCAAAGGTTTTGTTCCACGTAATTTGGTTCCGATATCCCCTTAGTACCATTAATATTACTCCGCACAGAATATTGAAATTAAAATCATATCAAATTTCCAATCAACATGTATTCAAATTGATAACATTCATTTTATAAAACTTACTTTAGCTGAATTTTGCAAAAAAAAACAAAAGATAAAAACGTGATAAGGATTGATTGCTGCAATTAAATTGGTGTACATCAATATAAATAAATAGGTGGATAAATTGTACGAACATGCGATTTATTTGAGCACAATTATTAACATTTGTCGATTTCTCTCTTCGGTTAACGATATAAATTGTCGATAAAACAATAAAATCATTACTACTGTTGTATACCATGATTAGATCGCATAATGAAAAATAACATTCGGTATTTTCTTGCATGAAAAAACTTTCTTTCTTTCATCCAGGCACTAGATTTTTATAATCATGAAAAGAAGATTCGAATATCGCTATAAGAGTAGAACATTACGATGAGATCGAAACTAGATTACGTGTATATTTTTTACTATTACATGGTTACGCGCATGGAAGTTTACAGTTACACATTTTTACTTACTTCTTTTTTTTACAATGGAGACTGAATTTTGTTACAAAATTCACTATTTACGTTATTTTTATTATCTTTTTTGATTTAATGACAAGATGTTTATTGTTATTATTATGTCGCTATTCACTAATAAATGGACTACAAAAATATTAATACTTTTACAATAAAATTTAATGCTGTCAAATATTAACAAAAAAATATTTAAGCAATTCGATATAGGAATGCATGTAACATACATAAAAGAGATGAACATAAATGTTATTGTAAAAGTACCGCATTGCAGTTCTGTAATTAACTATGCAGAATGGAGTGATGTTTCTTAAGTACCTTACATATGATGAAAGACGATATTGTAAAACGTTACAAATCTATTCATTTGTCTCCTTGTAATTTTTGTCTTATCTACTTCAACACACTATTTTTTTTAGCTCGGATAAGCGAACAATTAGCATGAAACATAAAGTTCCTGCTCGAAAAAATACATGTTTTTACAACGTGGACGTATGAAGCAGCTTACAGTATACCGTGCTAGATATCGAATTATTTTTTTGTCGGTTATTTTTTAAATTTATTTATTACTCACATGTGGCCCTATTTGTACAGAAAACGCCGTTGGCCCCCAATAATTTTCTATATGTACAAATATAAAATTGCATTTGACACACGACGCTGTATTAAAAAAATTGCAATTTTTTATAACAAAATTGTGTGTGGAGTGTATAATCTTTGTACAACGCTATGTAAATTTCTTAATAATTATGCATTCACTAATAATTAAAGACATGGATGGTTTGTTTACCTAAGAATTAAAGAGATTATTTTTGTGTACCAAAAAGATAAAAATTACTTTTCTGAATCGTTCAAAAATATTACAATAATATTTTAATTATTGTTTATATATTTAATGATATTCTTGCAGGTTGCACGACATTAATTCTTAATTTTTTATTGTACAAATTAGACATATAGTTAATTCTTATGTGCACAATCACTCCATGTCAATTAATGTTATAAACTAGATACAAAAATCGACATTAGATGAAAAGAAAAAGCATATAGTAACACGATCTTATCGCGAAATTGCATGCGTGCGTATTTATGAAATTCAATCATAAAATAAATCTAATGTTTGCACCATTGAACGTGTATAATATACGTTTGGAATTATGTATTAGCTCTATTTCATTAACGGGATGTCGGACCCAAGTTACAGGGATCTACACCTCACAATATAAGAATTATCTTGGAAATATTGAATTAAAAATCTGAAGAAATTCATATGGGTAGTTTAAAACAAAAGCGAGGGCATGGCGTTTTTATTTTTAAGAAAATATAAATTTGATAATAATAATTGAATAAACAATTTTCGGTCGGTAATTATTGATCGAAAAAGGCATGAATTTTCAACGCAAAAATCATAATTAAATTACAAATTTATTATTTATTATTTCCTTTATAAAAAAATATTAAAAATAACCACTTTCTGAGTCTGACATCCCCTTAAAACACATAATTTCATACAGATTTTTATTAAACGAAGAACAATTTAAAAATTCAAACCGCATAATAAAGAACTGAATAAAAAGAAATCATATTTTATAATACGTTACTATTATATAATTTTATTATTTTTTATACAAAATTGTATTCGCTAATTTTGCATTACATTATATCATGAGCGAAAAAAAAACAGTAATGTGTACGTCACGTACCTTCTCTACATTACCGACAATGTTTCCAAGATCTCTTACATAGAAAATTATCTTTACAACAATAATAGAATTTTCTAACACGCTTTATAAAAATACAAAAAATTGTAGCTTAATGCATATTATTTTTTTTGCAGCGTTATTTCTATCAGTTATTACAATTTTTATTTTGATATTTCAAAAATTTATAATTTTTTGGTTGAGGTAGAGCCACTACAGTCTTTTGAAGCGTATAAAATGTTGCATCGAAAACAAATAGAAACAAACACAAGACGATATAAAAAATCAGAAAGACGGATATTTTAAATCGATGTGGTAGTTCATTGGCATAGATGAGCTCTTTTTTACAACAAAGTGTAATACTATTAAGAATGTACATATTCCTATAATTCAATTGGGAGAGAAGGAAGATTTCATTAAATCATATAATTCAAAATTTCATTTTAATATTTTACATATATACATATATATATATGTGTGTGTGTGTGTGTGTGTGTATACGCACACACACACACATCTATATACACATATAATTATTATACAATGCGTCGTTCAACGTTCTGGCTGATTTTTTTACAATAGTGCATCCGATAAGTACATTTGCTTAAATCTTAATAAATAACCTTAAAAAATTTTTCTATCACTTTTTACTGATAGTTAAAGTGTATCATTTTTATGTGATCAACTACTATGTAATTTGCATAAAATGTGCAAATTATATTTCAAAGTTTTATAGTACAGTTTGTAAGTGCATTATGATTGTAAGTATTAGGAAGTCAAATTATCAATTAAATACAATTTTTATGTTTTTAATTATCTACACGGAGAGAAGAAACAAACCAGCGTTGTATGAACGTTTCTGCAACCGTTACCCGCCGTGAAATCGTGCTATGGTTGCGCGATATCCATACTACTTTTGTGTGATTCCATACCACGTTGGTATGGTCGTCATACTATTGCTTGTTTAGCCACGCCCCCTGCGCGTTTTCACCTATGATGCCTATGGAAACTTTTGGCAGGGCGGCCATACCATCGCGGTATGACATCCTGCAACTTTGCGCTGACAGCCTAACCTACAACGCTAGTCTGTTTCTTCTCTCCGTGTATAAGTGTTTGATTAGCTTCAGTATACAATAAAAACATTTTGATATTCATGCATGTTTCTGTTTCATGCATGATTTATATTTCAGTGTAAAATAAAAATAAAAATATTAATTTTTAATGGATAATTAAATTTGTGACATTTAGTATTATACTTGACAATTATTGGTAATTAATATTTAAAAAATAAGTACATAATGAATAAAGTAAAAAAAAACTAAACGAGCATTAAAGAATATTTTGTAAATTTATAAAAATTTTTGGTAATAATGAAAGCAATGAATTGTATGCACTATTTGTGACAGCCTAATGTAAGCCGAATGTATGTTATGTATGTACCTACTTATACATGTATCTATGCATATATATATATACACACACACACACACACATATATATATGCACACACATTTACACATACACATATGGCATATTAAATGCACAAAATGACGTCAACCTATTTCATTGATGTAGGACGCAATTGAGACTCTAGATTGTCTTATTAACAATTTCCCTATTTTTGTTTTTTTATAATATATAAAAAAATAGATTTATGCGTGAAACGTTTCTACGATCGTAATCTAATTATAATCGAAAAATCAAGATATATATTCGTTTAATTTGACGCCTTTTGCGTGTATTCTCACTTATTGTTATATATATATATATATTGGCGTCCATTAAATATTCACTTTTCTTTTGCACTTTCACTTACAGGATGTTTTTATCGGTTTCGTGTTATTTATATATATTGTGTGAATAATATAAGTTAAGGAACTTGTCTGCGGAATTAAGCAAGTGTTTCCAACTTTGAAATTATTTTTACCCATTATGTCGCGCTATAGAAAAATAATTGGCTTCAATCAAGACACTGATAGCAAATTTATTCGTCGTTTGCTTTTTGTTTCATGGTGATTTCTTATTTTCTCTCGTTTTTTATTTTCTTAATTTTGCGTCAGTTATAAAACATCGCATTTGTGTTTGAATAGATGTGTTGAAGTTTGCGAAAATTAGCACAAAATTTAGTATTAAATTGGCACTTTCGCAGATTTCCCTAAAGCACAACATACTCGTAAAAAGAATAACTTTCGATTACGTGTTTACACCTTATTTACTAATTTTTAACTTACAAAATCCATTGGATAACGGTATTAAAAGATACAATATAACACTTCACCAAAACTTTACAAACTCAATTCATAAAAAAAAATACTTTCAATTCAATTTTAATAAAAGAAAAAGATGTATATGTTTAAGCTTTTGTAAATATATATATATATATTACAATTTGTTTATTTGTTTCTAATACAATGTGAAAAATTATATTTTCAAAAACTGTGAGTTTAATAATCTATCATTATCACACTTAGATTTGTTTCAGTCATTAGTTGCATTTTAATAAGAAATCAGGAGAGAATAAAAAATTCGGTTTATTATATATTCAATCATCACGAAACCCATTTGTTCCCAAACTGTCCTAGCATGAATTATTTATGCAAGAACCCAATACTTTTTGACATAGACAAGAATATTATTTTTCCCTTCATCTATAAAAATGATTAAACATCAGCCTTAACATATTTATACAATTAATAACTTATTTACTATGTTGTCAATAAAAAAATGAACGTTAAAGTTGACTCGAGTGCAAATGCGAGGTCAAAGCTATGTAATATTTAGATTTTAAGTATTAGTATTTCTCCCTTTCACATCAAAATGTTCAATAATATAATATAATATGTAGTAAGTATAAATACATACGAAATTCACAAAAAGTCAATAAAATATAAAGAAATAAAAATTTATAAAAGTTTGTCTTTGGTTACTTATTTTAAATGGTTAACTTAAAATAAAATGTTGATAATCTAATTTAAAAACTTTGTTTACCTTAAGTCATGTTTCGTATAAATCTCAATAGAATTATATATTACAAATTAATAGTAAAAAATTAAAAATCTTGTTCATTTTGACATGAAATGGATGTATTAGATCCCTACTTAATGATAAATAATAAACCAAGTCAAATTTAGCTTTTTACAATTACAATTTAGCTTTGAAATGCAAAATAAATCTAAATATCTTAATCTAAAAACAAATAGCACTGCTTAAAAACATAAAACACACAATAATTATGTTCCTCCTTAGAAAACTTTACACCACATATAAATTTTGTCATTACACCATTCTCACAGACATAACGAATATCTGAATCCATTTATCCAGATAATAATTTTTATCATTCAATTAATATTGTGGCCATACCTTTTGTGGAAAATCATTGTTTACTTTTGATTGTGGAACAGTTGCTTTTTCTTTTTAAGACAAAATAGCTATACTACGTCTGGGTCCACCTAAGCACACATTGTCTAAACTAGACCATTTTTTAATACCATTTCGTAAAACATCAGCCATGACTTTATCTTCATACACTCTGGACATTGCCTCGAGCTTCTGTGCTTTTTCTTTACTTAGAGGCTCACTAGGGAATGTCAAGTCATTTGCTTCAGCAAGCGTGCGTAGGTCAAAATAGTATTTGGCATATACACTTGAAGGAACATTTATGTTAAATTGAAGCATTTCCAAAAATTGCCTTTCTAATTCGTTCCTATAAATTATTAAATATATATCTTATCTTATATTTATACATATATATTTGAAAAAATATATCAACGAGCATAGTTCACTTTAATTTATATTTAAAAAATAACTAACTCAAATTGTTTTGCAATATTTACATAAAATAACAATAAATTTACTTACATATCTTCCACTGTGATGTCTTTTAAGATTTGACAATAATCAACATTCCATACAGCTTGATCATCCCATACTTTTGATGCCAACAGAATTGCTCCTAAAACTATTCTCTTCCAATTTGCAGGTGTTACATCTATTTCAGCATATGTTAATAGGCGTTCAAGATAAACTAATGTTATGATGGCACATTCAGCTGTAAGTTGTGCAGCATTAAAAAGAGTTCTCACAAATTTGTAGATTTGTTTATGCTCTGGATTATGTTTATCATAATCATCAGATACACCATCACGCTATAAATAATACAGTATTGAAGAATAAATTTATATAATTGGTTTTATTAAAAATTAATATTTACTATTCACTCACAGTTAAAGGATGTAACTTTTCATCAAATATATCAATTTGCCTATTAGACAATCTATTTTTAATATTATAATACACAGCTAGAGCTATACATTTGACAGTATTCTTTAAATTAGGCTGAGAAACTGTACTGTCATCTAGATATATTGTACTACAACTGCTGCTTTTTTTAAGCGGTCTTGTATCTGCTATTTGGTATTGACTTTTCTTCCTAACTAATCCATCTATGAATCAAATTATACAATATAAAAGTAAAATTTTAAAGTGATATTATATTTTGTTAGATACTTACTTTCGATAGCTTGTTTTGACCTTTCCATAAAGATAGTGCTAGTACATGGATGCAAAGAAGGATCAGAATCCCAATCTTCAGGTTCCCTTTCGCTTATATGTTGAAGATTATTGATACTGATTTCACCTTCTGGCAGATGTTCTTCGAGACCCCTCACACCTCCATCACCTCCCAAATCCTTTCGTCCAAGTTGCGGACTGGAGTAAACGCAACAACTGTTTTTATTGCCCATTGCTCCAATTCCTATGTTCTGCAGCTACTTTCAAACGATGCACACTCCCAGATTCCTGAAAAATCTTTTATATGTTCAATGAAAGCTGCTGTTAGATTGAAATGTTTAATAATCCATTAGGATATACACAGTTACTAATAGTTTATATATTTGTAATAATCTAAATAAAAATTGATAAATTACTTTATTTAGAGTAAGAAGAATATTGTAGTGTTGTATTTCCTTTGACTACTCGGACAGTTAATGACTTTACCAATTGTTATCTTAACAATTGCACAAGGTGCTTTGAATAAATTAAAACTAACCCTGCTCATTGCAATAAGTATATACTCACTATCCAAACAGAGAAAAACATTGAATGCTCTAATGGTTAAAGAATCAAGGATGATTTTTTTAATGATATATGTCAGATTATAAAATAAAGAAAAAGCAGAAATAAATAACTTACTGATCGATTCGGGCAAGTGTGGAATTAATGCCCCGTCGATCAGCTGATACTACTGAATACGAGGACGTATGCAACGCGCTTAAAAGCTTCTTCGTTTTCGGTCATGTTGTTCGCTCTCTCGACGGGTATCCTCGTCAAATTTATCCGTATGCAATAGTGCGAGCTCCTGCATATATAGGAGTCTGTAACAAACTTTCACGTATCAAAGACGAAAAAGTCGCGAGACTTTATTTGAATAATATTAATACCGAAATCGAGAAATTGTGGCTTAGCTGGGCGACAACGCCCGGGCTTGCCGGTATATCACTGGTTCACTCTCTCTTTCTCTCTCTCTCTCTCTATCTATACATATATATTATATACAGTATACACTCTCGAAGAATGTCCGCCCGCGCGCGCGCGCGCTCTTAAGCGAAAATTCACTTCTCGATGAGCTCGAGCTGTTCTATCTCTCTCTTTCTCCGGCCGTTGATTTCTCGTCTATTGGTCATCGTGTCTATAGGTAAAAGTACTCGTATACTTTCGAACGTTTTGCAGTTTACGTGTTTGTCTATATATTTAAGTATATATACTCAACAACTCAACTATACGATAAAGGCAATATTCGGTGAAAATCTCGTCATGGACGCATCGTTGCGGGGGCGCAGGCGTTGATCCACCCGCCGCGAGGGATATATCATATATACACGCACAAAGATGTATATGATGTGTACATAGATATACACATCGAGCTACCGAATATTTTCACATACATACAGTTGCAGCTGGCCACGCCAGACAGACCGAGACCGATGACCGATCGGAGACCGGAGTTCGGACTTTAGGTTCGGAGTCGGAGACGTCAGACGGAGAGGGTTGACTAGCTCGTGTCCGTGTGGGTGCGCGTGAATGGGAGAACATTTTTTGGGAAGGGGAAACGGTAATATGTAAGATGTATATATGCATACGTACACGTACATGTGGATGTGCAAGTATGTTATATACACATATAACATTAGGTGCGGCAGGAGTGGCAGTCTGGCAGTTCGCAGGACCAACCGTGAACCGAGGTTCGAGTCTTCGAAGTCCGAACTCCGAACTTCGAGTTGTTTCTGAACAATATGCAATATGTGTTAACAGGCATTAAAGTACAAAGAAAACTTTTTCTTAAACAATTGCTCAAGATGCGAGCTTGAATACAAAAGTACCTACACCTACTTATTAAAAACGAGCTAAACAAAAAATTTGGAACGCTTTTCGCTACACAGCTTACAAAGCCAGTTTATAAACGGCCTGTTTTTTTAGTCTTGGCTTCCGTTTTTTTGTTCTATCGAGCACTCGCTTTAGAAAGATGCGGGATCGGATGATTTCACGGATTTCGTCATGCCGATCAATTTATTTCATTTTGACTTCCTTAAAGAATATTGATGAGCGGTTACTTACTCGGTATTAATAATAGATTGCATATGATTCAAACATTGATGATGCGTGTTCCTGTCTATAAGGACGTATAGACCGTAAGATCGTTAATTAAGTAGTATTTTGCAAACAATTTTGCATTGATCACTAGAACATTTTATAATAAATATTGCCTACTCGATAAAGAATTAATTGAGGATACAGAAAGTAGTGTTAAATAAACATTTACACGATAATTATGTTAAATATTCATAAATATTTAAATGATTGAAGGGTTCCGCTATTTTTGTCAAAAACATTTGTCGTAGGAATAGTTTATAGGTTTTGTATTACTTATTTTATTATAAGTGACATTCAAATTCTAAGAATCTGCTTTGAAAATTATAAAAGTAATAACTTATTATAAAATAAGAATATGTATATGGAATTAAAAATTTGATAAAGTTTGTACGTGATGATTAAGTAATCTAAAAGAAACTGGCAAACATTTTTTTTAATAATTATTTCAAGTTAGTTAATATAATAAACAATAATTTTTATTCGGTAACGATTAAGTGTAACGAATTCGAGTCATGCGACCGGTCCATCTACCCACAAAGTTCATTCGGTTAATTAATAAAAATAATGAAAGTTTATTGATTTTTGAAGAAAACGCACCTATCCTTAAATAAATAGTGGTATTAATTATTGGTATCGCATCTTCCATAATAAATTACAAAAATTTAAACGCTTGTTTCGTTAAAATATATTTAATTTGTACAATGTCATAATTATATATATATATATGTAACTTTTAATAGTAACAAGTTTGGGTCAAGTATAGAGTCAAGTATTTTACTACTAAATTATAATACAACTCAAAATTAATATTTTTTTAAGATAATTAATGGTAATGATAATTAATTTGGATAACCGAGTGTATGTATAATTATTTTGTATATTTTTATTATTTTTTTATGTACCCTTTCATCACCGAATTCTACATACAGGTAACATATGTTATAGTTACTATATCGTTCGCTTCTCCGTAGATTTTACTAATGTAAACAAATTTCGGTTTAATAAATAAAATAAATAAATAAATATTACTATACAATTTCAATTACAACAATTTTTGTGTATCATAGGAATTCAAATCAATAATAACTTTATTTACTTTAATATATTATTATATTAATTATATAATTATTATTTATAGATATTCTAATCATAATTAATCTTCCAGATTTTAATTCTATATTCAGTTCGGTGTCTAATAGTGATTAGGTGAAAGAGTTGAAATTCGGATCCACGAAAAAAATGTTATCATCTTTTTGTTCTAATTAATAAGTTATTCGTGTTAAAGATAGAAATCGGTAGTTATTTACGAAAATTTTCTTTTGTAGATGAACTAAAACCGCGTTTATTGTTAAGTTTACATTTTACACACGGTTAAATTATTAATACATTGCAATTGATCATTCGAATTAGTCAACGACATTTGCAGGATATAAATCAACGTTAAGACACTGATTATTTTCTTTTTTTAATAAAAATATTTTTTCATCATAAATCATAAAAATTAACAAAAGGTTAAATACATATTATTAAAAAATTATAATATTAATACTGTGGGCAGTGTCTGATTCACATGTAAATGATAGCTTATTTGAGACTGTAATATCATGTTAGACTGACGATTACCGTGTCAAATTAGTATTTCTATACCAGTGTGAAAGTGTCAATTTTTTTCCACATCGATTTTTTTACAGTAGTTGAGAGTTATTTTTGGTTTAATTTAAATATTGTTAAATATACACTTTTTACAATGAGGGTAGAAATTAATCTAATATTTTTACAATATTTATAATACAATAATAATTTTTATTGCATTCCAACTGTAGAAATTCAAATAAAAAAACTCTGACACGTAACTACAGTAATTTGTTACCAATTCTCACGATTTTACAACAATTTACTAAAGTATAATTACTCTTTAATTAATCTTAAGATACTTATAAATACATTCCTTTATTCATTTAAACAAAAGTTGTAAATATCAAATTATATTTTGACATGTTCAACAAAATTACTCATCGTCATAGTCTACATAATCTTCATCAAAATTATTCCATGCATGATATCGCCCTGATTCTAGTCCTAAATACCGATCACCTTCAGATATTAACTGGATAATAGCTCTAAAATACAAAGAGTTTCAATCAATATTTTATTTAATAAGAAAAACATATTTTATTATAAATATAATAGCAAAACTTACTTCAATACATTTCCTTCATGAGTATTCCAGTCAACTGTTCCTGGATGATTAATTTTGTACTCTAATACACAGTCCAATTTCTCGTGAAGTTTCTAGAAGTAAAATATATTATACATGATGTATATTAATTAAATATTTATATACATTAAATAAAATCCTTAATTACATGAATAATTTGCGCAGTGCTTGGTTCACACATGAATGATAAATTATTTGTGACTGTGATTGCGCATTTACCATCAATCTCACCTGCAATAATTTTAATAATTTGTAAAAAAACGTTATTCAATTAAAATTAATAATATTTTACATATAATCGTACTTAATGAACTATCAGGTGAAGCGAAAAGCAATGCAATTGGACTGACACTTGTTGTATCAAATAAATAAATTCCAGTAGACTTCCTTTTTAAATAATAAGTTAAATAAGGACTGGGGAAAGATTGAGATTTCTCATTAATACTAGATGGATGAAGCTTTACCATTTCCATTTCTGTTGTTAAAGCTTTTACTCCGCGTTTAGTACAACGCCTACAACACAGAATAAATAATTAAATTATAATACCTAATAAAATATAATTTATGTTTATATTACATACTTTACTATAGCTATATTCGGATACAATCCAGCACAAACGATAGCTTTTATAAGAGACTTATTATCCGAATTTCGATTAGCAAATAAATCGTTTGAATTTTGGTTGCGTAAAAATTTCATTTCATATAAATAAGTTGCGAATTGTTGCTTCATGTCCGACAGTAGTTTCAATGTATTGAAAGAAAGAAAAAATTCTCTGCAAAAAGAATACGCATTGCCCCTGCAATTCCGCTCTTCGAAACGTCTTACTGCTTCGGCAAGAGCAATATGATCGCTATACTGATTCAATCCAAGTTCCAATTTTTTCACCCTTGCTTCATCCTCTTTTCCAAGAGGACAATAAAATGCATCTTTAAAGGACAAACTGGCAGCAATTGCAAATATTGGTTCAATGCAAGAAAACATAGCTGCCCATATTAACATTTTGCCTGTTAAATATAATTTTATTTGAATTTTATTATTTAATTTAATAATATTGGAATATAAATATAATAGATGGTGAAATACCCGTTCGTGGATCTAAAGGTAAATGTGCTAAGTGGTAACCTAATGGAGTCAAATTTTCCCTATCATCCAGAGCATTTAATTGTTCTAATAAGCGTAATGATAAAGATATGGCTTTGGGATCTGGTGGATCCATTACACTGGATAGAAATGTATCAGCTTTTCCAATTTGTAAAATTTTAAGTTGTAAAATAACTTCTTCTAAACGGGTTCGCAGCATTTCAGGTAAAGGGTATTGATCAAACATAGCAGCACGAGCTTTCGTGAACAGGTGGTAACAAATACCAGGCTGAACTCTACCAATAATGTTTTATTTATTAAAAATAACATGTTAATTTCTTATTTGTTGTATAAATTTTAAATTATATACATGCCTTCCAGCTCGTCCTTTACGCTGCCGTGCATTTGCCTCGCTTACCCATTCAGGTTCTAAAGTTTGTAAATTATTTTCAACATCAAATCTTGACAACTTAGTTTTGCCACAGTCAATAACATATACAACATCTTCTATTGTTATAGATGTTTCAGCAATAATTGTTGCAATTATTATTTTTCTTACTCCTTTTGGTGGTACTTCAAATATAAGTTTTTGATCAACAGTTGGCATTCTTGAATGTAATGGATAAATTACGTACTGATCTATAAAATCATTTACATTAATAAAACTAAATTTATAAATGCTGTGAATATTTCAATAACACATTGCTAAAACTCATTACCTCTTGGGAAATGAGGACCCAGCATCATTTTATGTAATTTGGTTATATCCATTAAACCTGGTAAAAAAATTAATATTGCTCCAGGACCTTTTGTTCTGCTAATGTATTTTGTTAATTCAAAAATAAGGTCAAGTGAGAGATCCTCACTGTTTGGATTTTGTAATTGTTCTAAAACATGACGTGAATAATTTTTCTGAAATAAATAAATATAAAATACTTAAAAATAATTTGTAACCTAAACAATAAAACAAAATACATTTTATATTATACATACTGTACTCTCTAAATGCCGTATGTATGGTCCAATAAGTGTTTCATAATTAGTCACCCTTTCAAATTCTTTTGCATATTTTTTTTGTCTGTAGTTGCGTCGTATAAACTCTGGAAATATAAACCTATTGGAACAGATGTAAATTTTGTAAATGAAGCAGTAGTATTTTTTACTAAATGCATAATCGTGTGGAAATAAAATTATACTTTGTTACTAAAAGAACATCTTCTAAATAATATTCTTCAACTGGATAAGTAAATCCAGGAATATGAATCATAGGACAATTATTATAATATCTAGAAAATTGTTCAGAATTCAATGTAGCACTCATCAAAATAACTTTTAAATCAGGTCTCTAAAATGAAGTTTAGTGTAATTGTAATATATAATACATAAAATATATTTTATACTTTCTTCTACTTGGAAGGATTGTATGGAAAAAAGAAAGATACCTTAGGAATTACTTGCTTTAATAAAGTTATTATAAAATCGCTTTGTGTACTTCTTTCATGAATTTCGTCTAAAATAATGTGAGAATAATTTCTCAAAGCTGGATCCATTTGCATAAATTGTAGTAGCATACCAGTAGTGCAAAATACCATACTTCCATAAGGTCTTGCTAAAACTCTATAATTTTATTTTTTTTAAATATATAAATAATACACATTGAATTTT
Organism: Theocolax elegans; assembly: GCA_026168455.1. NCBI lineage: Eukaryota > Metazoa > Arthropoda > Insecta > Hymenoptera > Cerocephalidae > Theocolax > Theocolax elegans. The sequence continues at coordinate 34,216,682 of CM047426.1, read as the reverse complement.
TTTTTACAATAAATAAAATAATTTGAAAATTTAAATAAACATACTTTTCTAATCGAATATGATATCCAACTGATTTACCAAGTTGTTCTGCTCTTTCATTTGCAACTCTTTCAGCAACTGATATTGCAGATATTCTCCTAGGTTGTGTACAAGCAATACATGTAATACTGCCTTTTCTCTGTTCAATTTCATGGTCTAATATAAACTGCGCAACCTGTGTTGTTTTACCACATCCTATTTAAATTAAATAGGGTCAAGTAGTCAGTCTAATATTTTATGTTAATATAATAAATAATATTCTGTATTTCAGTTGGTTACCTGTTTCTCCACTAATAAGAACTACTTGATTCTCATTTATAATATTTAAAATTTCTTCTCTTTTTTCATATGCAGGTAGCTTTGAACGAAATTTCAACATATTTTTATACTGAATACTTCTTTTACTTTCATTCAGTTCGTCTAATAGTTGTTCATCTAAACTCTCATGCTTTTCAAGTTTTGGATTGCTTTGTAATGCTACTTTCAAATTATTTTCAAAATTTCCTTTAATTATATTTAGAAATTTTCTTTTAAAATGAGAGTCATCAATATAATTATATTTTGTTTTAAAGTCATGACTATCACTGTTTTGATCTTTTGAACTTAAATATTTATCATATGAGCTTGATTGTGTTTCAATTAAGTTTCTAATTTTTTGTTCAGTTTGATAATTAATTGTTATAGGCATAATTTCTTTTTTTTTCTTTCGATCTTTTTCTCTTTGTTTATCTCTGTAATATAATCCAATTGCTTTTCCTCGAAGCCCTGGTGGTCGACCACTTCTGCTACCTCCATGTCCACCACCACGAAAATGTTTTCTAGGTACTTCTGAAGTAGACGATTCTCCTTGATTTTGCTCTCCTGTACATATTAAAAATTTGTAGATTATGTATCCTATTTTTGAAACTCCAGAATTTTTTATAATGCATACCATAACTATATTTCTAAACAAATTTCATAATTGATTTTTTAACAAAAATATTTACCATGTCTTTCATTTTTCCATGAATTTCCATATCGATGTCCTGAACCTCTGTGACGATATGCCATTTTTTAAAAAGAATTTTTTAATTTAAAATGATTTTGTGAACTGTTTGCTTTGTTAATATAAAAAATACTGTGCACATTTCTATTCTGTTTTATACATGTACAGTAAACCCTACGGTTTTTGCAGAACATAACCTATAAATTTTATCAATTTTGGATAAAAAACACACACATACCCTACTTACTAATATATTATTTAATTTTGTGATAACTTTGGATTAAAGAAACTTAAAAGTATAACTCACTTAACCATTTCATAAATGACTGTGTTTGGTGAATACTAGTTATTATGATATATTAATAAAGAAAAAGATTCTTCTATCAATATTCTGCGCATCGTACATAATTTAGCAAAAACAAAACATAAGTATTTCATTGGAAGTACAAATATAATTTATAGGTATATAAGTATTATACTTATTGTAAACATTTTTTGCATGCATTATTAATTTACTTTACATGCATTATTAATTTTTTCTTCTTAGTACAAATGTCATACTATAACTATAATGGTTGTTGATGTTATGTATTATCATATGATGTAAATTATCCCTCCCCCCTGAATAATATCTTGATTTTGAATATTCAGATTCCTACGTATAAATATATAAGTATACAACGGCGAGAGTTCTTTACTCCTTTCCCTCTTTACCAACAATATATAAATATAGATATGGTATGGTATGTAGGTACTATACTATCTGCAATTGTGCAGTATAATATTACACAGTGACACACACACACACACTTATGCATCTATTCCATAATCCGTTCCTTTTCCTTGCGCGCGCGCACGTGTACACATATGCAACAGTGATGTATCAAAAATGTTATGTACCTATATATTTAAAATATAATTTTTTTAGAAATGCTTACTTAATACAATCATACGTGATAAAAATTTATTTTACAACAATTACATTGATATAGTAACATGAAATAGGTATATTTATTCTTGACTTTAATTAGTTAAATTATGCGCTAAATCCACATTCAGATCAAGTTCATTTTTATAGACACGACCGCTATACGCGGGAAAACCTTTTATTTTACTAGATACTGGCTTACAATAGAAATTAATGCACGTTAAATCTCCTCCATAAAATATATGTATGGATGTATGTATCATGTATGTGTATAATCATGTATCTAAGATATATCAGTCAATTTATTTTTGACCGATTATTTAGATGAAATTTACAGGTAGCTTCGTCATAATGTTAGATAATGGTCCTATTTCCAGATACATAGCACTGAAACACTTTAACTTATGGCATTATTTTTAATTGCTTAGGAACGGTTTTGTAATTATCTTAAAATGTGTTAATCCTACATAAAAACTTTATAAGAACTACATGTTTGTCTCAAAATATCAAAACTTTTTCCTATTGTAAACTTTACGTTCAGAACAAAATATTTAAATATAAACAGAGAAAAACGGTCAAATTTGCAAAAAAAACACCAAAAAAAACGACAAGAGCATAAGATTCATACACCTAAGGATTAAACACAACGATTGTGCACATATAAATATTGTACACATAAAAATTGTACAAATAAATATTTTTACTTATTGTGATGTGCACAATTTTTATGTGCACAAAATAAACGATTATTTTTATTAATTTAAAATACTTTATAAAATATGTCTGCATCATGCACAAAAGTAACGTGTATTATATTCTTGTGTCAAACACTATATGTGTGTAACTTTTGGGTGTACAAATCTACCCTTGCCAAAAAAATACGTTTTCCGCAGTAAAACTAAACGTATCATTTTTATACAAAAATAAATAAACTAAGTGTCCGTCTCTAAATAACAAAATTTTTTTCTATGGGACATTTCACTCACAGAATAGTATTTTTTAATGTAAACTTAAAGAAACGACCGAAACGATGATTTAAGTGTAATTAACGTTTCTTCGCAATAAATGAAAGTATGTTATTATTACATTAGTACTTGAAATGGATGGAAAGATCATCTCTATATTTAAAAAACTTTTTCTTATCACATTCTTTACGCTTAAACAATATGTATAAAAGTACATACAAATAGTACATCAACGTCAAAAGATTAGTGATATAAACGGTTGGAAAAATATGTAAAAATGTATAAATAGAAGACGCTTTTTTATCCCGAAATTCGAATTAATCTTACATACAAATCTTAAATGTAAGAAATGTTCATCACAACATAATACAGTTATTTTCTATTGAACATTTTTTACTTACAATAATTGTTAAGTTAGATAATCTTCCATAATTTGGTTTTATTCTATCATTTCTCAATCGTCATTTTACTCAATCATTTAAATATTATTTAAAATATTTAAAATATTTTCTAAGTGTTTCCACACGAAGATGATAAGCACATACTTTGAAGTCATATATGTTTTTATTATTATCAGCTCTTATGATGTATATTATATATTGCAATATTAGGCCGAAAATACCGAGTTTTGAGAAAATTGATAAAAGTTAAATCGTTGAGTCAGGTATTGTACCCGCAATACCCACTAACGGTGCGAACGAAAGCGTGAGCTTTTTACGCGGTTGTGCCTTATATGCAAAAAGCTTAGCTTTTGCATCCTTTGCAGCGCGCGGAGGAGCTCTAGATCGAATTCGCAACGCATTCGCATTCGATCTAGAACTCCGGAGCGGGTAGTCACGACGGCCTTGAGAATGTCGCACCTTCATTTAAAATACGCACTATATAATGTACAACAAATGTGCGAGTGCTAAAAAATTTAGAAAAAATGAGAATTAAAAACTATATTTGAAAAATCAATTACAGAAGTTCTTGAGAATTTTCATCTTTTGAATTAAATTTATTTTCGGAGATTGCTTCCAATTCATTGTCTATTTCTTTGTCATTTCTTTCGCGTTGACCAAACGTATTTTCCGATAGTTTAAATTCTATTTCTATTCTCTGTCAGTTCAATCAGTTGTCAACTTTATCCTTAAAGAGTTAATCCAACCTTGAACACTAAAAGTTATCTTCGTTGGTGACTTGATGCTATTGAGAATGGCGCATCCTTAGTAAACATCGTCACTGCATATATGATCGGTTTTGGTATGAAATTAAACAACTTCTTCTATAACTATTTATTCTGAAAGTTCATACCGATCTGATAACTATAAATAATACCCGCCCAACGCCACAACCTGTATATTTAGTACTTGCTGATTTAATTTAGCACCTCGTGAATTAGAATGTAATATATGTATGCACAATTAGATGAATAGGTTGAGTCGCTATTGTCCGTCTTTTTTCTAATTCATTATGAATATAATTATAAAAAACAATTATTTTAATATAGACATTGCGATTTCACAAAATGCTTGCCCTATCATGAATTACTACAAATGAATTTTTGAATCATCACTTTCTAGTTTCGTCGTCCATAATTAAGTTCAAATGGGTTGTAAAACTAAAATTTTAACTAAACTGCAGTATACAGTACTTTCAGTGCGGAGGGCGGTCTGCCCGCTGCCGTTTGAGTCTGACCACCAGACCGCCTCCGCCTGTGTGTGCCGTGTGTTGCGGCTATCAATTCATATTTCATAGCTACCTATTTAGTATTTATATTTTCGAGTTGGTAACGGTCCCGCGTCGAGTCGCTGGTGCCGCTGGTGAATGGTGATGCCCATCAGCCCATCCATCAGCACTCACACTTATAGCCAGGGACGTTAGACGTACTTATGTATACCATTAACCATGAGGCAATGTAGTGCGGATCTCGCTTTTGTGCCATTCTAAATTCTAATTTTTAGATATAGTGAGTAGTGACTCTTGTTGAATGATGTATTATTATTACATTATTTTGATTTTGGTTATGTACCGTTCAAGAAACTTATACGTTGTGTAGCAAATCTGGAGACAAGAAGAAAGACAAGACCCATATAGAGTACGACATTACGTATTAAATTATATATTGAATATATATCGTCAATTATGTATATTTTATTACAAGTGGGCACCCAAGGAAATGTTAGTATTTAAGAACTAGACCATTCAGTATTTGGGCACCACAGGAATGGTAATGCAAATGCGATAATGGATACATAGAGGATACACAGAGAGCCCTCTCTAACCCAAACAAGAAAAAAAACTGTGCGTTTGCATACATCTCTCAGGACGTCTAAGATTTCTATACGTCCCAGGGATCAGTATATTCACATTTATATAGATCGGGGATGCGCTTGCTCGCATAGGACGTATTTACGTATTATATATATGTATATATATATTATACATGTATATACACGTATTATGGGTTAGACTCTCGTGACCCTGACGCTGTAAACTTTGTTTTATACATATAACATTACAAGTGCAAATATACAGTGCACAGTGTTTGTGTGGCTCCGTTTTTTCCATTGGCTTTCCTTCTGCTCGAAAAGAGAGGGAGAGAGAGAGAGAGAGAGAGTGAGAGTGAGATAAACGCAGCTGCTTCTACATAACGCAGAATAATTATGCACTACGCTGGATCTCGGAGATTCGCAGAAGCGATCATTCCGCGAGAATCTAAGGATTTGTTCAGGAACAGAGAGAAACCACTACGGTGAATGTGTCAGTATATTCTTTTTTATATTTATTGTGTACTTATATATTACTTATCAACATAGATGAATTGTGCGATACTTGCTTATGTTTTTGCATCTTAGAAGAATCTGGATATTCTTGTACCATGATTTTCTATCAATCAGTAGCTAAGTAAATTATACCATTTAATTTACTACAATGTAATGTATAAGTACATACTGCATTGATGTATGTATACAAATTACAGATGGCTATTCAGCAGAATAAATTATCATAATAGATATCATTAGTTTAGATTTAATGAGTCTATTCATCTTTTATTTGCATTATATATTAAGAGTTCTTAATAGTTAACAGTTGTTAATTAAGTTTGAGTAGATTCAATAATATCTTTCTGAATTTAGTGCGAACAATTGTAGTTATGGATATATGATACATGTATATATCTGTACACACATACATAAATACATATTAATACATACAAAATATTTATTACTTATTTATTATTCAAAGTGTTCTTTTTAAATTTTAACAAAGCTTTAGATATTTCTAGTTTATGTACTATATACTCTCTAGTGAGTGACTAGCTTTTCATGTTCAATAAAAACTTCATCAATTGCTTGCATCTTGACAAAATTAGCTTATTAAGGATAATTTAATAAATGTTGCTTTGATATGCTGTGCACTCATTATAGTTTTATAAAATTAACTTTAAAAACTAAACTATTTTACTATAATAACAATAAAATAATAATTAATATAAAAAGTAATATTTATTTTCATTAAAAATATTGTAATCATATAATGGTTAACTTAAATAAATATCTTAGAAATGACAAAGAACATCTGTTATGTCATTTTTATACAATAACTTACTTATTATATTTAACTAAGAATATAATATTAATACATATAACATTATAAATCATAAACATTTTTTAAATACACTTATATTTCATGATCACAAATTATGTAATAATATGATCTATAACTTAATTAATGCAACATTAAATATTAAGTAATGTATCATTTATATAAATTAACTTATTAAATTCTATATATATATACATATTTTATATAAATTTTATTTACACAATTGTTACATGATTGATTTTAGACAAAAGCAAGTACATTCATCGTAAAGTGGGCGAGATGATCATTATCCTGTCAAGTGATAAATTAACTGTACTGAAACTGTGATGGGTTTGACAGTAACCATTACACTATGGATCGCTACCTGGAGTTGCTTGCTCAGAGGCCTACATTTGGCCCCGCAAGTGTCGAACAAGCAAGTGCCCTGCGACAAAACAAGAAAAATATTTACAGAATCTTGGGGTGTCATCAGCGATGGACCAAAAGGCTCAAATTATACTCAGGATTCCCACTGTGAATGGCTTATCAAAGGTATAATATTCATTTTGTAATTTAATTATTTTTATAGGTAATATAATTTTTTAATTTTAATAAACAATGATTCTCTTATTATAGCTAATAGCAGTAGACAATTTATTACTCTAAGTTTTCGAACTATGGGCACAGAATGTAGCTATGACTATGTATTTGTTTATGATGGAGATTCTTTTAAATCTCCATTATTAGGAAGTTTTAGTGGTAAAACAGAGCCACAACAAGTGACGTCTTCATCTGGATATGTTAGTAAAAGAACATCTTATATACACAAACATTTTATTTTAATCTTTGATTTTAATCTTTGTATAATAATCAATATTTTTTCAGATGTTGATTTTATTATATAGTGATACTAACTATGTTTTGGATGGTTTTCACGCAGAATTTTCCGTTACGGACTGTCCTAATAATTGTACAAATCATGGAATATGCATAAATAATACTTGTTTTTGTGAAAACGATTGGGGAGGAAAAGATTGTGCAAGATCAATATGTCCTAATAATTGTGGATTTAGGGGACTTTGCGAATTAAAGCAATGTCAATGTTACACAGGCTATTCTGGACAATCATGTTCACTTCATAAAACTCACCCAGAAGGAAATAGGTGTGTAAATATTTAATACCCAAAAATTGTTTTTAAATATTTGGATATTATATTCAAATAAATAAAATTTTATTTTTCTAACTCATCTAGATGGCATTGGCTTTCACATTCTGACAGTGGCATGACACCTAGAGCCGCCCACACAGCGGTCTATATAAGTGAAACAGATTCTCTGTACGTTTTTGGAGGCTATAATCTCAACTATGTTTTAAGTGACTTAGAAATTTATCGTTTTTCAACTAGCCAATGGGAAGATGAATATGGCACAATTTTAGGTATAGAATGAAATTTTTAATTAAATTAATAATAATTTGGCTGTGTTAAAATTATAATGTAATGTGACTGTTACGTTGTAGAAGGATCATCATCTGTGGAATACTTAGATCCTATTCTGATAGCTAGAGAATTAGAACAAATGGGAGCAGGAGTACATAAACAGTATGGACTCCCTACATCTATATTTTTGAAGCTACTCTTAAGTTTTAAAGACAATAGTACAGCATCATTACGAGATAGAACTAACGTTGATAGTAATCATCATTCATTGCGAGAATCGAAAATTTCTGATAATAGGGATAAAGATAGAAAAACTCAACACATAACTAAGACTAATGATACTAATGAAAATCAAGAATGGAAGAAACACACTCGACGAATCAGACCAACACATTCATTGTAATTATTATAAGACTGCATTTGCTAACAATTGATTAGAAATTATAATTTAAACAATTTTATTTTTAGACATCAAAGAAATTCTGATAGTAATATTCATTATAGACAACGTCATGGTGCAAGTATCAGCGAAAATCCGACGTGGGAGGAACGAGTACTAGAAACACCAACGGAAGAAAACATGTTTCTTCAAGACATTTTAGAACCACAATTTACTACTCAGTTACCGATGAATGGCGATACCACAGAGCCAAATCTTGATAAACTTTCAAAACCAGCTCCAAGATATGGTCATGCAGCTTGCAAATATGAAGGTAACAGATTCTCCATTTTTGCCTTATATTCTACTAAAATAAAATAATTTGTTACTGTCGAAAATTTATGTGCATAGGTGGTTTTGTTATTTATGGTGGAAAATTAGAAGATGGTTCACTTTCCAACGAATTATGGTATTACAATGTTAACAAATCGCTGTGGACTTTACGAGCGAAAAATTCACCTTTTTATCCACCAAGTCTAACTCGTCATACACTCACATTCGCCAAAGATCATATTTATTTATTTGGAGGAAGTACTGTGGATGGGGAATTTTCATCCAGACTTTACGCATTAAAATTAAATCTATGTACGCAATTCGTTTAATATATAAATAATTATTAATGAATGCATTAACTAATAACATATAATTTATTAATAGCTGATTCGACAGCCAGCACAGAAAAATGGCAGGAAGTGCGACCTCGAGGTGGAAAAGAACTCGATGTTCGAGTTGTAGCTCATACGACAGTTTATCATCAAGCTACAAATTCATTATTAATTTATGGAGGAGTGGTTGCAAGTGTTGCTCGTTTTAGTAAATTATCTGACAGAATGTTTGTATTTCAACTCGATAGAAGAGTATGGTCAGAAATTCATTATCCAAGAGCGCATTTACGTGATACTTACGTTCCACGAGAGCGAGCTTTTCACACTTGTAATATAATCGGTATGTTACATAATAATTGAAGGAATGCATTGTTATATTATTAACTTAAATAATAAATTTAAACTTAAATAAATAAATTAACTTAAAAATAATAACTTAAAATAATGTATATGAAATACTTTGAAGTTAATAAGTTTTTTTTAAATGCATTGATTATGATTAAATTTTGCAGGTAATTATTTAGTGGTATTTGGAGGATATTCTCACAGACATAATAAAGAAGAAATTTGCTACGATAATCAAATGTATCTCTATCATTTAGGATGTCATGCTTGGGTGAGCCACGATGTTTTGAACACAAGTGATAAAGGTAAATTATATAAAAATATTAAGGCTCATATGTTTTGCACTTTTATAATAATCATAATATTAAAGAAATATATGACCATACATTTTTATTTTATTAAACAGATTCACAGTACCCAAAGCAACAAGGTGTATTTGCTCATGCTGCAGATGTGAGAAATGGAAATACTTTGTTACTTGTAGGCGGTTATCACGGGAATGTTAATGCAGATCTCCTTGCATATACATTACCACCAATGCTTGCACCCAGAGATGGAGATCAAATGGAGCCGGAACAATATTGTTCTCGGCATAAAAGTCTTTTTGAATGCGCTGCTAATCCCGAATGTGGATGGTGTTCAGCAGATGAGGTATTATATACCTATATACATATCTCTTTATTAACTATAGTATGACTAATATTAATCATGGATTTAGCGTTGATTTATAAAATTAATTACAAGTTTAGAATTTAAAAACATATTTTATATTGAAATGTAATGAACAATCAAAGTATATAAATTAGTAATTGCTGTTCAGGTTTCTAATACTTATTTCAACTTGATAAACAAATATCTTAATTATTTATAGAATTGTTATGGGCGGACAGTCGTAAGCAATTGTACCACCAATTTGCAAACAACACGTTGTCCAGGAGTTTGTCCAGCTCTTGGTGATTGCCATTCCTGTTTAATTCATGGTCAACCTGGTGGTGGTTGGGGCACAAATGCACGTGGTCGTAGTTCAGTGTCTAATAAGTTTAATCTCGGTACATGTACCTGGTGTGTTCAAAATGCTCGATGCCACCATAAAGATGACAATTACGGTGTTTGCGGTTTACGAGACGATACACCCTCGCAAATACCAGGTTGGTGGGGACCTAAAGGTACTGAAATCGTACGAGTTGAAGAATGCCGACAAATGGATAAAAGACCTGGACTTACTTTTCTCAAATATAAACCGCCTGTTAATTTTTCGCAACCGGATTCAGTGATGATCGTCAATGCTACTACGGTTGATTTTAGTGTACCATCGATGCAAGGTGCCAAAACTGAATCTGCTCTTGGTGGTGAAATGATTGCTAGATTGATTGGATTTTTAAGATTACCGCAAAATATTTGGGATACAAAGATGGAAATGCTTAAAATTTGCGTCAGTTATAATAGTGCCACATTACATATATCGTATAATAATGATACTCAAAATCTGGTAATTTAAAAATTTCTTATTAATTTCGATAAAAAAGTTTTTTATTCTATAGTGTTGGTTAAATTTAATTTTCAAATTCTATTTGTTTATGAACTAATAAATTAATGACAAATTTTATAGGTCCCAGTGGCAAATTTAAGCGCAGAAACATCACAATGCACACCAATTAGAATGTCGGATGATCCATTCGTCATGGTTTCTTTATCGCCGGGTCGATATCTTTTAGATTTTAAATCCAAAAGAATGGTGACTGCTAGCTACGCACATTCTAGCAAAATGGAAATTACTCACAATCGACAGACTGAAAATCCCAAAGTATTCACTTTCGAATTTCTAGAGCCATATCAAAATGGTTCATGTGACCAATATAAGAATTGCCTGCATTGTCTTATAGACTCGGCTTGTGGCTGGTGTGATATTAATAATAGGTACTGACACGCTATAATATGTGAATAAAAAGGACGGTTTAATTCAATATTAAATTATATTTGTAATATTTTGATAGGTGTCTTTCACGATCAGTAAATGAAACTGAAAGTTGCGTTGCCTATGTAGATTTGGATCAACATGATCAGCCAGTACGTGAATGGCACTATCTAACCATCACACCTTCAGCATGTCCTAATTGCTCTAATTTCATATCTTGTGAATCGTGCATTAAAACTAACATCTGCGAATGGTAAATTTTTTAAGTTATATTTTATTGAACAAAATAATGTTATTGGAAATGAATGTGTCTATTTTTATATGTTTTTAAATTACATAAATTTATTTAAAAAGGTGGACGGAAGAAGCTCGCTGTGCGCGAATAGGACGGCTACCTAATGCTGTAATCAGCCTGGAAGAATGTCCGATTCCATGTCAACAACGTTCCAACTGCACACAATGTTTAGATGAACGGGGTCGTTGTGTTTGGTGTGAAGCTACGAAGGAATGTTTCTCATTTTCCGTCTATACATCCGAGTATCAGTTTGGCTTGTGTCGCGAATGGACTGATCAAGCTGGTCTCATGGGTGTTATTTCTAGAAGTAGTCCATCTGTATCAGGAAACGATCAGTGCAAAAGTTGTAGCAGACACACAAATTGTTCAAACTGTTTGCATTCCCTCAGTTGCGGTTGGTGCTACAGTTTAGAAAATCCTATACTTGGTGCTTGTATTCAAGGTGACTTTAATCAAGCTCACGTTAATTGCAGTCATGTGAGTTAATAAACATATTTATTAAAACCATTTCAAAAATGAAAAAACGATATATTTGTATTTCATTACAATTTAGGTTATAAATGAGTATCAAAATAGTACACTGGAAAACAGTGAAGCCGGATGGGCATACGCACAATGCCCGGATGTAGACGAATGCGACCTTGGGTTACATGATTGCCATCCAAATGCGATATGTACCAATACTCACGGAAGCTACAGCTGCCAATGCAAACGTGGTTTTAACGGAGATGGTAAAGAAAATTGCACAAAGACCTGTTACGAAAAATGTGTTAACGGTTACTGTAGTGAAGCACCTGACTATAAGTGCGAATGTGACCTTGGTTGGACTGGTCCCGATTGTCGTACTAATTGCGGATGTTATAATCATTCAACATGTATTCACGGACCAGGTAAATGATAGTAATTCACAATTGTGTTATTTTTAACTAAATTTTTATGTATTAAATATAAGTATTTATAATATCCAACCATTGTTATTATGTAGGTATATGTGATGAATGTCAGAATTGGACAGAAGGTCGTTATTGCGACGAATGCAAAGCCGGCAGTTATGGAAATGCTACTGCAAACTTAGGTTGCCAAAGGTGTGATTGCAATGAGCATGGAGATAAAGATCTTGGCACGTGTGATCGAAAAACTGGCATTTGTTTCTGCAAGGACAATACCGAAGGTAATCGTTGTGAAAAGTGTAGAAAAGGATATTATGGTGAACCACGAAATGGTGGAATGTGCTTTTACGGTTGCATGTCACGAGGTATGCTCGAAGGAGAAGGAATTGGAAAACAAGGGCTTGGAAGTCGTCATTCGCAGCTAAGTCTATGGGAAAGTCATCTAGGTGGATCACCAACAAGAGAATGCCTGTGGATTATCAGTCCGAAAACAGGTAACGTTTGAGAGATGTACTAAATTATACATCCTAATAATTATATATTTTAATTTTGTAATTTATAGGATTATCGTCTGATACAATGACTCCAAGCATTCAAAGTGTTATTCAATTCACTATTCACGACGATATAAATGTGAGTTGCCAAGAGAATAGCGTTTATGTTTACGATGGGCTGCCAGCCTTTGTTTCTAGTACAACCAGTCATCAAAGTCAGTTACTTGGTGTTTATTGCACCGAAAGTACAGACTATCCAGTCACTGTCGAAGCAAAATCTGGCTTTCTTACGGTTCATTACAAACAACTCGATGAAATTGAAGGATTTAATGCTAGCTACGTTGTAATGACTTGTAACAACTGTCCAGTTAATCGTGAATGTCGTGGAGGTAATTGTCTTTGTAAAATTGGGTACGTTGGTATTAATTGCGATATTGAACTCTGTCCAAAAAATTGCTCTTCATTTAAAAAACAAGGAATATGCGATAAGGGATATGGGCATTGCGTATGCGTACCTGGATACGGTGGTCTCGACTGTTCTATTCCTATCAAGGTGTGTAATAATTTTATTGAAAATATTTTTGTCTCAACATAATAAAATAATGTCTTTTACCTGATGTAATATTGTTTTACATGATTTCATTAAAATAATTTATTTATAAATTTGCCGTTTACAATCTACAACTCATTTTGTATTATTCATATAGGATAATCAACTGGTGTTTACGGAGCTCTTTAATAGTGAATATCTTGCTGATCAACTTGATCATCTACGAAAGACATTGCCGCGTTTTGGTCACAGTCTAGTAGCCGATAGACGTGGTAGTCTCTGGATGTTTGGTGGTTACTCTTTAAGTCATGGCCCATTAAATGACATAAGATTGTTTGATACGAAAAATAGCACTTGGATGCCAGTTACAGTTGAATCTACCTCGGAAGCATCGATGCCGCAAGGTAGATATTTTCATGCCGCAGAAATTGTTCTTAGCAGACAACAGATCTATGTATACGGTGGTTTATCAATGAAAGAAGAAGGAGTACTAGGCCTTTCTAACAATACCCTCAGCGATTTCTGGAAGTTTAGTTTACAAAATCAACGCTGGACTCAAATAATTCAGGTCTCAACAATCAATAAAGAGCCACCACCTTTAGCTGGACACACACTCACTTTATATAGAGATGGAGGTGAATCAGAGAGTTTAATTTTAATCGGTGGCTTTAGTCCGAAGTACGGATTTTTGGATAGTGTTTGGGAATTTAATTTGGAAATGGAGACCTGGGACTGGATACCTACAACTGGTAATGGACCACTGGGAATATATGGACATTCGACTGTATTTCATAGTAAATCAAACAGCTTTTATGTATTCGGAGGGTATACATATGCAATTAACAGAACGTTTATATCTAATAAATTGTATGCTCTTAATTATAAGACGAGAACTTGGTCTGTGTTACCTCCGTTTGACGATGACACTTCAGATGGATCGTTACTGGTAAGCTTTACATTACTAAAATATTGGTATATAAAATAGTTAATAGTATAAAAATTTGAAGCAATAATTGTATTTTTAAAAAATACATATTTATTTTCTAGAATTTGTAAAATATTTTATTAAAATATTCTATTTTTGTAAATATTTAAATTTATCATTTTATGCTCAAATAACTTTAAAACATAAAATTTAGCCTCAAGCTCGATTCCTTCATTCGGCCGTTACAACCGAAGAATACATGGTGATCTTTGGTGGTCGTCAAAACCCTCACAACACTACCGATTCATTGATCGCATATAAATATTCCTGCAATTTATGGATTCGTTTGATAACTAAAGATATGGAGATCATAGGGAATCCACCACCACCAGCGTATGCACATGCAATGACTCATGCTGATCCGGAAAGTAATGCTATATATGTAGTTGGTGGTTTTGATGGCGGTATAAAAAGTCATGTTACACTTATTCATATATCTGAAGATTTGTGCAATTTATGGACAGACAAAATCACGTGTAGAAAATATTATGGATGTTCATTTTGCTCAGTAACTACTATTACCGGTGATAATGCGTCATATTGTTTCTCTAATGAAGATTCATTACATCGTGATGAAAAGTGAGTAAAATCTTATCATTTATAAATCTATTTAAAATACCTATTTGCTAATAAATAATAAAATAACTATCGATTTTAAATAAGTATAATTGCGTATGTATTATTTTAAGGTGTGATGTAAACGTTACAAAAGCTCACAGATCGAATGGTATATTTTGTAATTCAGAGTGGATGTCTAGTAGGAAGTGCGAAAATTTTAAATCATGCACAGATTGTTTAGCAGAATGGCCGTATTATAAAGAAAGGCAACCTATTTGTAAATGGTGCATTGACTGTCATGGAAAATGTATTCCTGCTGATAAAGATTGTGACGAGCCAAACAAATGCAAGCCCCGTCAAAAGTTAGTCATTGATGTTAATCAATGTGGAGAACGATTATGTCCAGCTAGCGATTGCGAGAAATGTAAAAATTGTCAAGGAAATTGCGTTTGGACTAGACAAGTCCTAAAAACATGTAATATTGAATTTGCATAATAGAGTTTCTGCTTAATTAATTGTTTTTCAAAAATAAATTTAATAATATTTATTCTTTTAGCTGAATTAGGTTTAAAATTGACAGCAGAACCTGTTTATGACTGGAATTGCGTGCCAGAAGATATATTCAACAGGTCTAGCATAAAAATGACGAGCACACAATGTGAAAAAAGGTGTTCCGAACATAAGGATTGCAAAAGTTGCTTAAAGGGTACTGGTGCTGAAGGTGGTTGGAGGGAATGCAGATGGTCAACGCGATTAAACGAAGTAATTATGAACTGTGAAGAACCACTATTAACCTTTAGAGAACCGGAGAATCATTATAATGGCTCGACCATTGATCGACCTTCACCCCATAGTCAATCAATAATATCAAATACCTTTTTCGACCACTTTCTGAGGGCGATCACAAATCTCAAATCCTGATCCTCTAAAGGCTAACAATCTAACCTATTCTATGGAAAAAGTATATTATTAATTGTAAAATATTTTTGTATAAAACAGTGTATATCACCGTCATATCAACCTCTTTATTGTGCTGGAGGAGTGTGCGGTTTAGTTATACGACACGTGGATGTAGAAACCTGCCCAGAACCCTGCTCTGTTTTTAAGCAGTGCAGTACTTGTTTGAAACATTCTCATTGTGGTTGGTGTTCATTAGATTCATCAAATATAACTGGGCAAGGAATATGCACTGAGGGATCATTGGAAGCTCCTCCTGGCTTTGATCATCCGGCTGACGGCACTTGTGAAATGTTGTATTATCAACAATACCCTCAACCTGGATTTTGTAAGTAAAATAAATATAGTAATATAAATAGTTTTAATAGATTAATTTAAGTTATCTAAATTATAAAAATTAATTTTTATGTATAAAATCTATACGTATGCATATATATATTCTTTACATTGTTGCATAATTTCAGTACTTACAACTGAAATTCTCCACGAATTGGATTATCGTGACAATCTTACGAGATCTTTAAATACTGTAATACCTTCACTTAAATTTTCATGGCACTATGTCAGATGTCCACAAGAAAATGAATGTATAAATGGTCATCATACATGTTCACCAAAAAGCGAAAAGTGTTTCGATTTACCTGAAGGATTTGAGTGCATGTGCGGAGAAGGATATAAGACTGAGTTGTAAGATTCATTTTAAATTTGTATATGTTACCAAGTATAAAATATAAATAATCATTTTCTGTTTTCTTTGTATACAAGGGGGTACACGTTCAATGAATATGGAAGGTTAGTAAATATATAATTAAGTAAACTACTTTATTGATTAAAGAATATAATTGGACAATTTATTTTTCAATTAGAAAACAATGTGTACCTACATGTACTCAAGGATGCGTTAGAGGAACCTGTATTGAACCAGATATATGTCGTTGTGATTTTGGCTATGTTGGTAGAAATTGTTCGATCCAATGCCAGTGTAATGGTCATAGTAATTGCGCAGGTCCAGACAAACTTGATACGTGCATAGAATGTCATAATAATACGATGGGACGACAATGTGATAAATGTGATGCTTTGTACGTTGGTAATCCAGCTGATAATGGGCAATGTGTGCCATGTTTAGAATATTGCAATGGACATACACGAATTTGCATTAACGAAAGCATGACTGTGCCTGTAAGTATATTTTAATTTTTTAAGTTCTTAGTATGCAATAATTAGTTTATTCAAATTAATTTATAGGATCCAAACTCTATTGATAAAATGTCTATTGAACTATTGAAAAAACAACTGGTTGAGGGACCAGTTGCAAAAGCTAAATGCGTGAAATGCGGTAACAATACTAAAGGTGATAAATGTGGAGAATGCGTTACGGGTTACTTCCGCGGAACAGAAGATTTACGAGATATTTGTCGACCGTAAGTAATAATGTAAAAAAGAACTAGATTCGACCAGTCGATTAGCCATATATAAATTAAACCATTATTTTTTTATTATTTTATAAATTTTTGAAATATCATAATTTGTGAAAAAAAGATCAAGATGTGCTTCATCTCTAATATTCACAAAATTGATATAATTACTTTAGAATTAAATTTTACACAGATGCGAATGTCACGGACATGGTTCAACATGTGATCCTGTAACGGGTGAGCAATGCGACTGTAGAAACAATACAGAAAGTGAACCAGCCTGTATAAGTGGCCCATCAAAAGGAGGAAATTCGGTTCTAACACCTTGCTGGATGGTCCAATGCAGTAAGTGCAGAGAAAATTATGCAGGCAAACCAACAATGGGTCATCAATGTTACAAAACCGTTACCGTCGACAATAAGATGTGTTTCGATACAAAATTAATAGGTATGGTCAATATAAGTTTCTATAATGTAAAACCGCATAAGTCGATTTTCATCAACATTGTGACTTTTCACGTAATGCTTCACTGAACCATAGGTGGTTCGTCTTCATTTCTAAAATTAAATTTACATTTATAATCAGTAATAATAATAATTTATACGGAAACGCATTCTTAGTATATTCAATCTCATTAAATTTCAATGCAGTAATTAAAATGTTTCATCTTTCAGTAATTTAAATTTACACTTAAAATATATGTATCAATCAATTATTATTCATTCTTCATTTACGTCCATTCCGCTCGTACAATACTATAATTTGTTATGCGTTTATAACTTTTGTGCGATTTTTTTCATTTATTAATCGCCGCGTGCTATTTTTCCTGGAGGACCTTACGGTTTGTAATTATTTGATAATTTATAAGTGTTCTAATATATTGCTTTAAATTTGTTTCCTAATTAAGATTTGTTTCGTGTAGATGAGTGCAAAGTTAAACCAAAACCATTAAATCCTGGACAAACGGTGTTTTACATGGTACAACCTCGTTTTATGAACGTTGATATTAGAATAATGGTCGACGTGACACAAGGTGCTCTCGACCTTTTCCTCAGTCCGCGCGAAGATACGTTTGTTGTAACTATGAATTCGACAACAGGGTTCCAAGAGGTATTTATTACATTTTATTAATTGTTATATATTGTAATAAATATTATCACTTACGATACTCATCAGCAATTTATTTATTTTGAGATAAAATAAAATCTTCATGGATGAACCTATGCAGAGTAAAAATGCGACAATACTTTAAAGGCAAATAACATTTAAAGGATTTTAAATTTCTAATTTGAGACACTTGTTTTTTTCAATAATTGCACTCTGTTTGATATATTATTCTCTAAAATTGTTTGCTTCTACGAATTATTACTTTGCTGTATTATTTGAGTGTGTGTGATTATAATTTAACATAATGTAATGCTCAAATTTTACCCCCCGAGTCAATGCAAACGAAAAAAAAACTATTTTAATTGAATAAATATTGTATATGAGGTAAAAGAAATTGTTACCCTTCGTTTTAATATTATCTGTCACTATGCCAATTTGAAACATTAATATTGATGACATTTAAAAATGGCATTTGATGGACATTCACTTTTAATTTTCTTTTAACCCCAGAATTACAATATAAAAAATCAAATTTTCTTCTAATGCTATTTTTTAATGCGCAATTATATTTGTTTTAATTTAGCTCAATGATAAATAATAGTCAAATGACATTCATGTATTTGTTTTTCATAGTTCATCATATTTATTTATCTAAAATAGTTTTTTTTTCATCATTTAACGGTGTGGCAATAGCATACATAATTATTACTGATTGAATAAAACAATGTAAATTTTACATTTAGTGGTTGCCAAAGTCAACCTTGCCTCCCTATCTTATCAACCAAGTAAAACAAAGAATTAATTTATAGTTCATAAAATATAATTGTATTTTAAAAAATTCGATATGACGTGCCTTTCTTTACAAACCCTTTAACACTGAGCAAAATTTTCGACTAAAATACAATTGCGTTTTCAATAAATCCGTTACCAAATGTATGAAGTGGATGTAATCTAATTAACATTTTTGGTAAGAGATTTGTCGAAAATTCCATAGTATTTTAGTTTTATTTTCTACGCCAAGATTAATTATTTGAAAATGAAGACGCGTCTTCTCGTACTTTTTTATTGAACATATGCAATTTTATGCAAAACCCGAATACAGAAACACTAGATAATTAAAAAATAAGTCATTCTACAAAGTTTTGGATTAATACAACAAAGACACTATAAAAATGTCTGTACCGAAAAATTATTCGTAATTTTTAAATACAGACATTTTTATAGTGTCTTTGTTGTATTTACTTCAAACTTTGTATAAATTCTAATTGAATTTTTCGATATAGTTGATAAAATAGGGAGAATAAAAGCTGATTTTATACAAAACTCGAATATAGAGGCACTAGGCAATTCAATAATGCGGCATCGTGCGAATGTGCAACTCAATTTATAAAAGACACATTTCTTTTATTTGTTGAAGACGTCTTTTATTTATTGAGTAGTAAATTTGCTTAATGCGTTGCACATTTTGGTACAAAATGGTGTATATTGTTTAGAAAAAGTAATTAGTAAACTTTTTTGCTTAATTGGTAACAATCAGGTGTGCTTCTCAATTATAGTATTATTTGCTGGGGTGCCATAATAAATACCTTCCTATCTTATCGACAAACGTGATAATTTGTAATAAATATGTAAATAAAACAATGTGTGATAAAATAAGAGAAAAGACGCCTTCATTTATCGATAATCTAACTGTGTGCTGATTTTTAAACTAAAATATTGCGTTTTCAAGAAAAGTCTTACCAAAAATGTGAACTGTACCTCGAGAGAGGGTGACAAACTTGATATTTTTGGTAAAGGACTCCTCAAAAACATAATAATAGTTTAGCCTGAAATTCAGCACAAAGTTAGATCATGGATAAAGAATAGCTTCTATTATTTTTCCACATTCTCTTTTTAATTCTTTAATTAATCAACAAAATTGAGTATGGGACCTCTTTAACGGGACAGCATAACTGATTGTTAGCGACCTAGCAAAATAATTTAATTTTTATATTTAACAAAATATACTATTTTATACAAAATTCCAAAATAGAAACACTGGATACTTTATTATACAAATTTACAAATTAATAAACACCTTCAAAAAACTTTATAATGGAAAACTATATATTTTCAATGCAATTATGTTGAAAGATAAATTATTCAATAATCTGGTACTTCTGTATATTGATTTTTCATACAATACTATTTACTGTTAAATAAATGTAATAATGATTACTTCTTACTGGATTGGTAACAATCAGGTGTGCCACCCCATTAAAGATTTTTATAATTTTTGCTATTATTACATACTACTAAATATTTTAATATTCAATTACTCTTTTATGTATTTTATGGAGTTTTGTATAGTTCATTGCCTAATGCAAGCGCAATTAATATAATTTAAAAAATGTAAATAAAACAATGTATTTTTGAACAATAAAGAACTTGGTAGTGACATCGAAAGTAACTTCGAAATTTTCTGCATATAAAATATTACTTTTAATTTTTAATTTTTCTTTAGATCGAGTTAGACGAAAAATTCAAATGGCGCAAAGATCAAGAGACCAACTGGCTTGACGAAACCCAGCAACGTGCTCGTTATCGCAAAGTTGACTATTACTTGTATAGTTCCTATCATTTCGCACCAAATGGTACTGAGGGTCAATGGAATCCAAAACTCGAATACACAGTGATGGAACGACGAGCCGAAGGACTAGCAACTTATATAACAATAGAAGAACGAAATACATTTCTTTTCGTTCGGAATCTTACGAATCGACTTGTGCTTACGCTGCCTCAAGACAAGCATGAATTAGGCTCGACCAAATTTCATATAGCTTTAAGAGCGATTGAGCCACCGACTCCAGAATTGAATGGCAGAGCAGCTTATGGAATGATATTTTTCCGACAAGATCAGCTGCATATTGATTTATTTGTCTTTTTTTCGGTGTTCTTCTCGTGTTTCTTTTTATTCTTAGCAGCATGTGTCGTTGCTTGGAAAACAAAGCAAGCTGCGGATGTAAGAAGAGCCAGAAGGAGGCATGTCGTTGAAATGCTTCACATGGCTAAGAGACCTTTCGCTTCTGCTACTATTTTATATGATCAAGAGGTAACAATTTATTAAATTTTATTATATTTGTTATTTTTGTTTTTCAAAAAAAATTATCATGTCTTCATTACACAATTTTAAACATCTAAAATTTTTGTTTTATAGGGAATTATGTCGGGTCAAAGTGAATGCAGCCCAAATTCACCGCAACGTAAAGGTAGGCGCAACAAAATTGTTAACTTCCATAGCGACGTAAGACCAGTAGCGGTAGAGCCAACTGATGATGGAGTAGCCGCTGTTGCAACTGTTTTTATCAAATTACCAGGTGGCCTCCAAGCACCCGTCAAACTCGCACTTGGCAGCTCACTCATATTTCTCACAAGGGTTTATCCGGCTAATAGCCGCGTATTTCTCAGACGGCGTAATAGTCATGCTTTAAACTAAATTTATCATAATTTTGATCCAGCGAAAAATTTGATTGTTTATATTTTTTACGTAGCTTAAGGAACGACTATGGTACAATTAAGAATGTTGAAAAAATAGTAAGTAAATTCACTTTTATAACAAAAATATTAAAGTAACAAGTCAAAACTAAATAATTAGTCCATATACAGTTGCCCTCGTAATGTATTGACCACAATAATGACACTATTATTATTTATATTTTGTATTTTATTTTGCAGAAACTACTTAATACTTTTTGTAACATAATTAACTTATTATTTACATACATATAGTCTATGTAATGAATTAATTGTTTATGTTTTTAAATACTGCAATAATTTTTAATTCAAGTTTAATACATTTATTGTATCTTTCTATACAACTGATTACGCATTGCATAAATGTATATACAATTTCATAATAATTATGATTACTCAAAATCAAAATATAACAATAAATAATTAATTTTTCGCTGGACATAGTTTCTGATACGCTATATATCGAAATAGAGAAGCAATCTTAAGCGATGTAAATATTCGAAAAGAAAAAGAACTTTTTTATTAACGATAGTAGGATTGTCGATATATTCCTTAAGATAGAAATCGAAAAGCGATATGTATGTGTGTGTATATATATATACATATATATGTATATATATATATAATACCAAAGTAATACTTAATTCTTATACCATTCCATGACATAAGACTGTTTGTACCCTTAATATGATGTGAAACAAAAAAGTCAAGATTTTGGCTATATTCATCGCTTGCTTTCTCTCTAGCGCCAACTGCTGGTTATTTCGATCAATATAATCTTTTTAAAGCCATAGTTACCGATTTGTTCTCAAAAAATGTGTTGCAAAGAATAAATGAGTTTGGGTGTCAGGGATGGGGGATGGGCTGGGATTTGCTTTAGATTTGTTTTAGCGTAGGTAAGATAGCCACTATCCCCATTATCGGAAGAGATCCGCGATTGTGTGCTCCGCATTAACGTACAAAAGTGGTGGTGAAACATCATGTGATATAGTAACTTCTTTGTTCATTTCTCGCATTATGTTACTTTTAAGTTTGGTTTGCACATTTTGTGTCACGTTGTCCATATGGATAACAGCCAACGTGACATGTATTAGTGCTTCTATAGCAGTCCGCTTGACTTCATCGTATGCTGCCTCTCGCAGAGCAACACAGACTGGGATAGCAATGTATAAAATTACAATTAAACCGGAAAACAGAGGAACGGATATCAACCAAGCCCTATGAAAGGCTTGAGTGTGACAAATACACAGGATAAGATATATTTCAGCATACATTCTGGCCAATACGAACTCGTTTGCTATAATAGCAGATTAGCACGCACACTTTGAAATAATAAGATATAGTTTTGGCTTCGTCAACCATGTAACACTGTGCGAAGTTAAAAAATTAATCGGGCGTCGAGTCTTGACACCGAGCCTCTTCTGATCCGAAGGTATTTACGCTAACCACTGTGAATCAAATCCATCTTCTCATACCCTCCTCCCCCCATCCTCAATACACACACACACTTAAACCTCGAGTGTCTGTGAGACATCGAAGCACATTTATACTAAGCCAGAGATTGCACACTACAAGAGTTAGCCCTTACTCTTTTTTCTAGAAGCTGTTTTATTCCTAGAAAAATTGCTAGGGGAAAAATATACAGCAACTTTTGCTCTAATGCTTGAAGAAATTTTGTGTAAGGGATAATTAGATGTCGGTTTTTGAACGTTGAGCGCCATGTATTATATCGAAAATCACGTTGTGCCGATGATAATGTTGGTTTATTGGAATCGGTGGGATTTGTTTTAGGTAGGTTTTAGCGTAGGTTTAGTATTGTGAGGGTAGCTTAGAGTAGGTTCGCTCGCTTACTATTATTGACAGGTACGATACACCTTATTACCTGTACCTATATGCAATATACTTTTCACAACATTTCGTTTATCTTCTCAATATTAAAGAAAGTAATTGTTGTTTTAAATTTCTAGGATATATTTATTTACCCACGTTACATGCCTTAATTAAGCAGACACCGACTTTGACCCTATTCATTGTTTTTAAACAAACTAAATTTACATGTAATTTTAGATAATGATTGTAAATTTATAAATATAATTTTATGTGTTAAAGTAATTATGACATAAGATTTAGATTTTTGTTTTGAATTGGATAGGAAGGATAAACTTTGTCATCAAAAACTTATTTCAATAACCAGATTTATTTAATCTACATAAAATAGATTACTATAATGCTCTTTTAATACAGTCGTAATTGATCATTTTTATTAATATGATGAATGTAAATTTCATGCTTAGCAACATAAACGAACGTTTAAAATAATTTTGATTAAATTATTATTTTAACGAATAATCTCGTACATATTTTTATGTAAAAAACAGTTTATTAAAGGTTTACTTAAAAGTATCGAACAGCATCCGAAAATCAGCGATAATATAGTTTGAAAACGAGTGACGCCACTCGAGGCGTCGGGTACAATTATATTCATCAACTATCAGTATTAGGGAAGTATTCTTGTTAACGCATCACACGTAAGAGACAATGTCTTAGCAATAACGCCAACACGCGACAATACGTAAACGCACCTATGTGTATGTAACATTTACGTATTAACAGTTTCCGATTTATTGTGCAATAGATTCTACGAATCAAAACAAGAAACGTGTAATTATTTTTTCTGTATAGAATTGGCATGGAAAACAGCATGTTTAAAAATCACGAATGGTGCCATATCCCTTTTCACTAGTTAAACGTCGCACTATTTTATTCTAATTTCAAAGCGTCACGTGTCCAAGATTTTATATATTGTAATATGCTCGCTCTAATTATTTGTTGATAAAGATATAGGACAATTGGTGATTGTAAAAAATAAGGAAATGGTTCCTATGCATGGAATTTTTTATAAACGCGAATCGTTAGTTTTACACGCGTCGAAAAAAATCCTCGCTAAATAACTTTTTTACGTTGTAACGTGAAATTGTAATGGAAAGAGTGGAAAAAAAGAAATCATCTAAGGGAAGGGAATTGTACCGTAGTAAAATATGTGTATGCGTGCGAGCAAACAATGATAATGTATTTGTTATTGAAATACGTACTGAAAGTTACAGCAAATCGAGAATAAATTACTATTATTATACTTGATAATCTGAAAATGAATCTGTTGATTAATGTCGTTAT
This sequence comes from Theocolax elegans, assembly GCA_026168455.1. Lineage (NCBI taxonomy): Eukaryota > Metazoa > Arthropoda > Insecta > Hymenoptera > Cerocephalidae > Theocolax > Theocolax elegans. The sequence goes on along the minus strand of CM047426.1, from coordinate 34,191,514 downwards.
CGAAACTTATAATTAGTATATAGCATAACTAAATAAGTGATATTCTATAATTTAGGATATACAAGCCAATGGAGATAAAATTGTCAGAAGTAATTTTTGTAGACTTTACTTGTACATTCACGAGCGTTTATATATATTTTAGTACGATTCATTGAATTTCTAAGACTATGGAAAAGCAAATTGTGTTCAAATGATGATGTAAAGATTGTATTCTATGAAGGGTAAAAGTTATTTCGAATAGTACCCTTGTGTGTGTGTGTGTGTGTGTGCGCGTGTGCGTGTGTGTGTGTGTGTGTGTGTGCGTGCGTGCGTGCGCGTGTGCGTGCGTAAGGTAGGTGGGTGGGTGGGTCAGTAGGTATTTGTCTGGATTGGTGCAAGTGTGTGTGTGTGTGTATGTATGTGTTTGTACATATACATTATACACACGTATATACACATACGTATTCATAACTGTTATTTACGAAAGTAGACAAGATTGTGTCGTTACGATTGCAAACACGAAGTGTCTCTTTATGGTTAACAAAACCTAGAATTACTAAATAATCACGATCGAAAGAAATACTTTGTGCACTCAAAGACGTCCAATATTGTTATTCATCGTCAAGAGATTTGAGACAATATTTGATGTTTTAATTGATTATAAGAAAACCTAGGGTCTCGAATTTCAGACATAAAACACGATTGATTTTTATATAAATGAAACATAGTAAAATAAACTTGCGGTTTCGAATATATTAACAAAAAAGTGAAAAGGCTGAATTGCTTTCTTTTATAATATTTAGTGTAATGCAGACGTGAATAGGTAAAACGCTACAATGTTATTTGCAGCTATCGTTCGTGATTAAGGTAGTTATAATAATGTATTTTTAAAGATTTGACAAAATTTTCATCCAAATGATCTCTATTTAATAAGCAAATGTATAAGCAATCGAGACTCCAGGATTTATAATTACTACGTGGAAATGATTATAAAATTAAAATCATAAAAATGTATATTTATATTATTTATATTTAATTATATTATATAAGAGCGATTAATTGCTATACTGTCACATAAAATTGTAACCTGTTCGACGTAGCGAGAAAACATTGGTCTTGCTCAATTCCGTTAGTTTATGATAGTCTTATGAGGATATCAAACCCAGTCACACTTTCTGCGTTTAAAATTGTCGACTGAGAAATACAATTTTTACAAAATTTAACATATATATAAAAATGTAAGAAAAAAACTAGAACCTTACCCTTTCCTATGATGAATCTATGATCATGCGGAAGGTTTAATCTCATAAACTATTCCACACCAATTACCTTGAAACTTTGCACAATCATAGAATATATCGCAATAAAGGGCTGTGTTATCGTAATTTAATTTAAATTTTATTATTAACTGATAATTTTGTAAAAATAGTACTTTACAATCGATTATTTTAAGCAAGAATTTGAATTATTGATTGAACTTGACATCCTTTTATAATATTAAGTTAAATTAAAAAGTGAATTAACATCTAATTACTCTTCTAAGAGTAAATTTCTTGTATAATGCTACTGATATATACATTTATGGAAATACTCGTTGATTAGGAATTTGTGGTGCTGATCTTATATAGTATACTAAATAAATTGTACATATATGTAACACATACAAATTAGTACACTACACATTTCACAAACACTCAAACCGTACTATTAAAATAACAACTATTAGGTATGAAATGCATACCGAGACTAAGTTAATACATTTCATATATATATTTCAAAGTGAATACAATTATTGCGAAAAAAACAAGCGTCTGGACACATATACACACACACACACCCACCCGCGCACACCCGCACACACACACACACACACACACACACACACACACACACAATTGCCGGCTGTACAGATCCTAATATTATTTTATAAATATTGTATTTTATATGTATTATTATACAGGCTTCGTTGTAAGCGAATCTTCCATAGCTGATATTAAAATAAAGGTGCAAAATTATAATGGGACTGGATATAATTTGGAACTGTTAAAGGTTGTGAAATCCTAATAAAGGAAAATGTTGTGCGTTTATCTACATAAGGGTGATGTATCGTTGTAAGCTGTAAAAAGGGTGCAGCTGTGTACGGAAACAAAAATTCTACAATAAATATACGTAAAAAATATAGTATACATAATTTATTTTATAAGTGTCTCTTCTATTTAAATTACAATTTTATAATTTTTTATAATATAATGCATGCATTTGTTTTAATTTTTATAAGTTAATAAGAAAATCGTATTATGAAAAATTAAAACTAAAGCAATAAAGAAATACGAATTAAAGTATATTTTGCAACAATAAAAAATCGTTTTTTAGCAATTAACATTATTAAACTTTATCAACTATCGCAACAAACTCAACGTGAACGATGAACTGAAACCTGCAAAACTGAAGTCTGAACAAGAACATCATTTAAATTGTTGTGATGAATATGTTACCATGGAAACAATAGCATATTGTCTGTTCTCTGTTCTATACTTCTATACTGTCGAAAAATTGTATAACCATTTATACACTGCAATTATACTTTTTAAATGTAGTTAATTTAAATTTAATAATTTGTATATTTATGTTTTAAAAGTATTGTTAAGTTATTAATTAATACCAATATGAGATTTAAAATCTCTTCGCAAGGTCCGAATCGCCATATGAAAATGGTTACTTGTGTTGCATGGAGTGCATCAGATGAAATTTTTTCTTGCGGGTTAGCACACACGTGATATTATTTACTAATTATAAGCAAAACAATATTTTAATAATTTAAACAAATAAAATTATATTCTTATAGCGATGATCATTTGTTAATAAGTTGGAAATTTGAAGGAGGCATTATAAATTCGAAGGTGATTGTGGAATTACCGGATGATTTTAATCCAACTGATATGCAATGGCATCCACGACCTACGCAACCAAATGTAGGTGGAATGAAGAAACAATCTTTAGACGTTTTATTAATTACGACGTCAGATGGTAATAATATTTTTATTCCTATCTTGAAAACAGTTGCTTTTATTTAAATACAAAATTTAATTATAACTAGATTTCTAAGCCGAACTATCAAAGAATCTATATTCTACTTAAGAAAAAATTACTCCATTCTCAAAATATATAATAAAAAATGATGTTCTTTACATATTTAAAGGTGGAATATGATAGTAGTTTTATGTGAACTCTTATGTTTATAGTAAGATATATTATATTAGGAGGTATTGTGACATTTATATTAATGTTTATCATAAGTCTCAATAATTAGGATTTTGCATTATTTTAAATAATACACAGAGAGAAAAATAAGAGTGGGACTACCTTGTTTGGAACAAATATATAAAAAATAGGCGGTTTTAACTTCTACAATAGAATGTTATACTAACTTTTAAGGAAGGCACATTCTGTCTTTTTTGCAGCTGTTTCTGTCTGCGTATTAACAAACTATTCTTACATTATAAAATGGAAGAATCTATTATTTTAAAACGGGCTTTTTACTGATATATACAAATAATAATTCCATTAAATAGAAGCATTATTTTAATTAATCTTTTTTTTAAACTTAAACATAAATTATTGTTAAACCTCTAAAATTTCTTTAATGCACAATTAATATATCAAAAATCTCATTGATTTATCAAAAAATTTTTGAAGAGATTCACAGATTATCAGATCACTACAGAGCGGTTTTTTCGATAAATTAAATTTCTCGTTTAATAAAAAATAAATCAATTTTCTAATTTTATGGGGTTCACATCCCGCTAAGTGGTAGACTTGTACAAAGAGATCTCTAATTGATACAATATGTATTTTCAAAAAGTGTTTTTTTTCTCAAAGACATTATATTTGAGCATAAAAAGAGCGACATTAAAATGATAAAAAAATATCTCTTCAATAGCCGCATTGTTACCTTATATTTTAATAATAAAAAAACACATATACTAATTTTATTTTCTAATAATAGTATTTTCTATGAACTCTTTCCACAACTACCCTAGTAGTCTCATATGAATTCTGATCTAATATATATTTCAAGTATTTATAATCCAAAACATCTCCATGTACTTGATGGTGAGGAAACACAGTTTCTTGCTATCGGGTAGATAATCTTAATAATGGCGTTTCATCGTTTTTTAATAGATTTTGGGAGCTATAAATTTGTGTGGTTCAGGATATGAATAGTTAGGGATTTATATATGATTATAGGATTACGCAATAGTTTGAATTGAGAATTACATGCGGTTTAAAGATTTTAGAAGTTATGGGGGTTATTGTAGCAAAAACTTGTTAAATAAGAATAATTTAAGATTACTTATTTAATGATTGGTTAATTAGGTTGCGCTTATGAAGTAGTAATGATGTTTTGGTTTAGTTCAAAACATATAATTGAAATTCTATTAATCAAAATTTAATTTCTTTCATTGATTTAGGAAAATTTCATTTAGTCAGTAGAAATGGTCGAATTGAAAAATCCGTGGTCGCTCATAATGGTGCAACGATACGTGGAAAATGGAGCTACGATGGAACAGCTTTATTCACTGGTAACATATTATCAATTATACTCAAATTTCTATTAGTACAAATTGTATTGTATACAGCTGGTGAAGATGGATTGGTGAAAATTTGGTCACGTAGTGGTATGCTACGATCTACCGTAATACGAGGCAATCAGCCAGTTTTTGCGGCAGCTTGGAGTCCTGACAACTCTTCTATCTTATACTCTCAAGGGCCAAATTTGTTTATACAGTCTTTGACTATTAGCTCAAAACCGCTCAAGGTTGGCAAGTACTATATTTGTTACTAAAATATCTTGTGTATCGTATGTATAAGCATATACACATACGATCTCTTTAAAATCTAATTTAAACATTTTAAACATTCTAAAAGTATTGTAGAATAATTTTGTCGTTCATGCAATATGTTTGAAGGGATTAGGTTTTTTTCTCGATTTTGATGAACAAACCATGTATATTTTTATTTGGCGACGTTTCGATGGATATTCTTCATCCTCATCAGGCTATACCTTTATTAATAATATCAGTATAACAATATTATTTAAAACATCTTCCTATACATATTAGTAATTTTGTGGCAAATGTATAACATTATAAATTATTAGCACTATTTACTATTTTGTCATTAATATAAACGTATAAAACGTATACTTAATAGCATCTCTGATGCGTCGCTCTATAATTGAAAACAAAAGTAAGCAAATTTATTAAAAAAATTATAATTTTGCGTAGAAATTAAGGTTATGTGTGATTCTAAAAGTATGTATTTTTACATTTACTTTTTTGAATTGTCATTGTGAATAAAAGATATTATTTTATAGTGGCAGGCTCATGAAGGTCTAATACTCACTGTAGCTTGGAATCAATTTCATGGATTAATTGTGTCGGGGGCTGAAGATTGCCGACATAAAGTAAAAATTACCTTATGATTAAAAAAATATAGAGATCTTAATAAATATCGAATAATCTTTATATGTAAACATATTTCTTATAGGTTTGGGATTCTAATGGGAATTTACTGTATGCCAGTGTTATTGGTGATCAACCCATAACTGCTGTTAACTGGTGTTTCTCCGGTAGCTACTTTCGCTGTTGGTTCTTTTAATACCCTAAAACTTTGTGATAAAACTGGAGTGAGTCTATATAAAATTTGTAATTTAATTGATATATCGGAACGTCTATCCACGTTTACTTTTTATTTATTAATTTTTATTAACTTTAACATAAAGTTTTTTGGAACAACTGCATCAGTAATGATATATTTTAGTACATAATACAGAGTTACATATTATCTACATGTACATATTTTCACATTAACTTATTATTCTAAGTTACATTCGCTTATATTTGGAGCCAAAACATGTAGTTGTCTAGGTTTCTTCTTAAAATGTTTTTGTTATCGTAAAGTGCGCTTTCCCACAGAATAGGATCTAGATCTTGGTAAAAGACATCACATACTTAAAACAATTTTTCAATTATATTAATGTAACCTAATGTCATATTTAAGCTGTAAATTTTGGAAACAAGGGTTTGCTTTTTTTGTCGATTCAAGAAATCGAAATATTCTTTACATTTTTTCTTGTTTATTTCAGTTATCATCTTGTTAATAAGTCTTTTTTATTTTTTTTATTTTATTTATTAACTCCAGACATTACAATAATTTACAATAAAAATGTATCCTATAGAGGTGCACACTGCACCTGTACATAGGAGCCGGAGAACTTAACACTATATCCTAATACTAAATTAACCTAATACTATATTTAAATAAGAGTTTTGCAACTTAATCAATATAACTAGTATACTGTTTAGTGCATCACTCTTTTACATTTTTTTTAAACACTTTAAATTTAAATGCTCATATTATTGTTAATATTATTACTTGTTTAAACATTTTTTACTAATTCTTTATATGTTTGTCTTGATCCAGTTTTTTAATTTTGCTTTTCTTACTTTAATATTATCTATATTTTTAAGTTCGTTTGGTAAGGTATTGTAATGGCTTACTGCTCTTATATAGCTGTTCTTTGAACTTACATTGCTACATCGACGTGGCATTTGGATATTCCTATTTCTTGTTATACTTTTTGAGTTTTTATAAATTTCTTGCAATGTACTATAATGAAAACTAAGGGATTCAAAATAAAAAGTTTGTCAATGTTCATTGGATTTTATCGCTTATAAATTTATTTTATTAATTATTTTAAGTAATCTATTTTGTTGATTTTGTATTATAGATTTGATATTTGTATATGCACCACCCCAAGCTATTATTCCGTAACAGATTATGCTATGGTAAAAAGCATAATACAGTGTTCTGAGAGTATCAGTGGACATGATTTTAGCTATTTTGTGAAAGATAAAAGTTAGATATTTCGTCTTTTTGTATATGTACTCTATGTGCTTATCCCATCTCATGTGACAGTCAAAAATAATTCCTAGATACTTTGTATTTTCCACTCTTTGTAATTTTGTTCCTTTTATGTTTATATGAAAATTTATTGGAATACAATCCTTATGGTTCACAAAAGTTAAATATACTGTTTTATCAATATTAAGTGAAAGTTTGTTAAGTGCTAGCCAATTTGCTATTTTATCAAGATTGAGTTCATAATTGTTTCTACTTCTTTCCAACTATTGTTTGTTGATATTACTGCAGTATCATCAGCATAAGATAATATTGTATTATCTGGCATTGTTGTCAATAGATCATTCACATATATAATAAATAATAATGGTCCTAAAATTGTGCCCTGGGGTACTCCAGTTGTTATTTTCTCATATACACTATAGGCATCATTTATTTTTACCCTTTGTTCCCTATTACTTAGATAACTTTTTATCAACTTCTGCGCTTTACCCCTGATTCCGTACCTATATAATTTATCCAAACAAATAGTATGATTAACAGTATCAAAAGCTTTGGCTAAATCAAGGAAAGTTACTGCTATTGGAGTGTTTGAATCTAGGTTATTGTATATTATGTTACTTATGTAGTTTAATGCATCTTTAGTACTTTTGTTTTTCGTAAAACCATATTGGTTTTTTGCTAGTATGTTACTGTCATTTAAAAACTTAATTAATCTAGTGAAAATAATTTTTTCGAAAATTTTTGCTAAGTTTGAAATAAGCGAAATAGGTCTATAATTCGTTATTTTATGTTTCTCGCTACTTTTGTGAATCGGAATTATTTCTGCTGTTTTTAGTGCACTTGGCCAAGTAGTTTTTTTCTATACATAAATTTATGACATGTACTAATGGTAATATTAAAATCGAGATAGGCATTTTATTGTTTTTGCATTAATATTATCTACTCCTCCATTTTTATTCTTTAAATTTAATATTATATTTTCGATTTCATATGCATATGTGGGTGTAATAAAAATGCTATTTGAATTGAATTGTGGCAATTTTAAATTTTCATTTGTTTCTGTTTGTATTTTATCGCTTAAAGTTTTACCTATATTAGTAAAAAATTTGTTCATATTATTAGCAATTCGTGTAGGATCACTTATCTTTTCATTGTTTTCAATTATGTAATTAACCCTGACTTTTTTGTTACTTTTTTTCCCCAGTTTTTCATTTATAATTTTGCCATAGATTTTTTGGATTGCTAGAATTTTTTTCTATCTGCTCTTTTTCATATAGTTCTTTGGCTTTGTTTATAATTTTATCTAGTACTTTAGTATAATTTCTATAGTACAACTTATTATCTAAGGTAGGATTTTCTTTCCAACATAAATATAAACTTTCTTTAGTTTTACAGGATATCATTATTGCACTTGTAATCCACCTATTTCTAGGATTTAAATTATTCTTATTTTTATTTATCTTTATACTGTGTTTAACTATATTTATACAATTTTGTATTTTTTCAATTAGTACAAATTGTATTGTATACAGCTGGTGAAGATGGATTGGTGAAAATTTGGTCACGTAGTGGTATGCTACGATCTACCGTAATACGAGGCAATCAGCCAGTTTTTGCGGCAGCTTGGAGTCCTGACAACTCTTCTATCTTATACTCTCAAGGGCCAAATTTGTTTATACAGTCTTTGACTATTAGCTCAAAACCGCTCAAGGTTGGCAAGTACTATATTTGTTACTAAAATATCTTGTGTATCGTATGTATGAGCATACGATACGCATACGATCTCTTTACAATCTAATTTAAACATTTTAAACATTCTAAAAGTATTGTAGAATAATTTTGTCGTTCATGCAATATGTTTGAAGGGATTAGGTTTTTTTCTCGATTTTGATGAACAAACCATGTATATTTTTATTTGGCGACGTTTCGATGGATATTCTTCATCCTCATCAGGCTATACCTTTATTAATAATATCAGTATAACAATATTATTTAAAACATCTTCCTATACATATTAGTAATTTTGTGGCAAATGTATAACATTATAAATTATTAGCACTACTTACTATTTTGTCATTAATATAAACGTATAAAACGTATAATTAATAGCATCTCTGATGCGTCGCTCTATAATTGAAAACAAAAGTAAGCAAATTTATTAAAAAAATTATAATTTTGCGTAGAAATTAAGGTTATGTGTGATTCTAAAAGTATGTATTTTTACATTTACTTTTTTGAATCGTCATTGTGAATAAAAGATATTATTTTATAGTGGCAGGCTCATGAAGGTCTAATACTCACTGTAGCTTGGAATCAATTTCATGGATTAATTGTGTCGGGGGCTGAAGATTGCCGACATAAAGTAAAAATTACCTTATGATTAAAAAAATATAGAGATCTTAATAAATATCGAATAATCTTTATATGTAAACATATTTCTTATAGGTTTGGGATTCTAATGGGAATTTACTGTATGCCAGTGTTATTGGTGATCAACCCATAACTGCTGTTAACTGGTGTTTCTCCGGTAGCTACTTTGCTGTTGGTTCTTTTAATACCCTAAAACTTTGTGATAAAACTGGAGTGAGTCTATATAAAATTTGTAATTTAATTGGTATATCGGAACGTCTATCCACGTTTACTTTTTATTTATTAATTTTTATTAACTTTAATTAACATAAAGTTTTTTGGAACAACTGCATCAGTAATGATATATTTTAGTACATAATACAGAGTTACATATTATCTACATGTACATATTTTCACATTAACTTATTATTCTAAGTTACATTCGCTTATATTTGGAGCCAAAACATGTAGTTGTCTAGGTTTCTTCTGAAAATGTTTTTGTTATCGTAAAGTGCGCTTTCCCACAGAATAGGATCTAGATCTTGGTAAAAGACATCACATACTTAAAACAATTTTTCAATTATATTAATGTAACCTAATGTCATATTTAAGCTGTAAATTTTGGAAACAAGGGTTTGCTTTTTTTGTCGATTCAAGAAATCGAAATATTCTTTACATTTTTTCTTGTTTATTTCAGTTATCATCTTGTTAATAAGTCTACAAGTAGTTTTAAAGTACTGTTATAAATGCATTCGTTTTGTACGTTTATTATTATATCTTCACTTGATTCTAAACTTTTGAGATACATCCGTATACATTTATTATAATGTTACATTAATTTTACTGGTGCATCTGTTAAGTGGTCGCATTCACTGGAAAAAGTTCACAGTGGCAGTATTTACGATATCGCCTGGTCGAGTGATGGAACTCAAGTGGCCTTAGCTTGCAGCTCTGGTAGTGTTCTCATTGCTCACACTATTGAAAAGTTAGCGTTAAAATAACAGTATTATTAAATTCTTTTTATTTTATAAAATAAACTATAAAATTGTATACGTGTTTGCAGAACACTTGAGTATAATGGATACGAAGCTACTCTTGTAAAACGAAAAGCAATTCAAGTAACCGAAGTGAGCAGCGATATCAATGAGACTCTTGATATTGCAGATCGAGTAATACAATTAGAATTTGGATTCGGTCATTTAGTTGTAATAACGCCAAATCAATGTCACGTCTATTCAATTACTAATTGGAATACACCTGCAATATTTGATCTGAAAAATGGCTCGATATCGGCTGTTCTTCTGGCTGATAAGTGAGTGTTTATTCGAGTTTAAACGAAATACTATAAAAGAACTAAATTTAAATTCTAAAATTAATAATTTAGTTTACTATTAAATATCACGTTAATTTAATTCAGTTATTTTATATAATATTTTATTACTTTTTATTGTATGTATATATTACTTGACTAATAAAAATTAATTTTTGTTTCAGACACTTTTTATTGGTTGAATGGTCTGTTTTATCGCTATATAGTTACCAAGGAAGATCTTTAGGCACACCAAAATGGAAAGGAATGACTGGAGAACCACTTTATCCACCTTGTATATCTGTATGCTGTGACACACTTGCGATTCGTAATCAAAGCAATCATAAACGTAACGTTATATTTTATAAAATAATATTCCTACAGACAGCACTACGATCGTTTGTAAATGTGTAAGAATCATGTAAATTTTAAATATAAAAATTAATTTGTGGGAAACTTCAAGAACCGCTTATGATATATATTTATATAAAGTCATAAAATAGATATATAAGTTATTAAGAACGTCTTTTTTATTGCTTTCAATGTTAAAGAACATTAGCTGATCAGAATTATGTTTTTTTAAATAGCTAACGTTTGTATCAAATATTTATTTACCATTTGTACTAAAGATCTTAAATTGTTTAAAAAATTAGATTATCTCCTATTAACAGTCGATTCTGTTTGTAGTAATATTATTCGTTTATGCAGTACATTAATTATAAAATAATAATATAATAATGAAATATATATTTAATTATTTGCAGTCATTCAAGTGTTGGAAATATCGCTAAAAAAACCAATAACTGAAGGACAAGCATACACCCATGCTCAAGACGTATTGAGTTTAGCTTTAAATTATGTTGGTGGAGTATCTGATCGGCAGCTCGCATTAATTGATGTTAATAGAGATTTATTCTTAATTTCCATAAGGTCCGCTGGATTCGGTCGTGTATGTAAAATAGGTAAATATAGAATGAGTTATATATAATTTTTCATTACCGAATACTTTAATAACGTACAGTTTTTTTATTTAGCTGTAATGGCACAAAATATTGCTTGGGCGACTGATGCTAATGTTTTAGCTGGTATGTTGGATACAACATTATCAGTCTGGCTTTGTCCGAATTGCGTACATTATAGCGATCGAAAAGTTATTAGAAAAACTCGAGTAGACAAAGACAGCAGGTATTCATATTTTTCTCATTATATTCTCATTATATTCTCATTATATATAAAATTAAAAAATAATTATTATAACGGATGGTTGTTTATTTGTATTGTGTGTATATATATATAACAACTATCCATATCGTATATATAATATAACATCTGTTATAATAATTATTTTATAATTTTACGTATTGAATACTTTTATTTGTAATTGATAAACTTTAATCATTATGCAATCATAACGTAAGTATTTTACTTGCAGTGAATTCGGCAAACATCCTACGATAATAAGTGTCCAAAATGGTTTAGTAACAATACGACGTGGTGATGGAGCATTAGTAGTTTCATCATTTTATACATTTTTTACAAGTTTGCATCGACATATTTTAGATAACCGTTGGGAAGAAGCAATATCGTTATGTCGCATTGTTCAAGTAAAGAAAAAAAAGTTATTATCTAACAATAAAATTCAATTTATATCTATCTTTTTAAATTTTTGTTGTAATTTTAGAATGAAATTTTGTGGACCTGTATGGCGGTAATGGCTATCGATAGCAAGCAATTGAATATCGCGGAAGAAGCCTGTGCAGCAATTGACAGATTCGACAAAGTTGATTATATTCATTACATCAAAGTATGTGTAAAGTTAATATGTTTAATTTTACTTGATAGACATTTAACTACTTTTTAAAGAATTTTTAAGTTTAATAAGAGAAACATATTTTCAATTAATGATACATTAAATTTTTATAAATTATTATACAATAATGTTATATTAATTAGAATTTTCCATTATATAATTATAATAATACAATAAAACTACATATATTACAGAAATTACCGAACGAGTTCGAAAGATTGGCAGAAATGGCGCTTCTCGCTGGCGATTTATTGGCAGCTGAAGGTATATTATTACAAAATGGGCTCACAGTCGAAGCAATTAAAATGAACATTGAAATGTTTAATTGGAATCGAGCGTTAGAGCTTGCGCTTAAACATAAAAAACTTTTAAATGAAGTTTTGGAATCCCGTAAACGATACCTCGAAATTATAGATAAGAAAGAAATTAATCAAAGTTTTCTTGCTGTTCAATCTAACCTTGCCAAAACGCAAGCAGCTAAAAGGGTATAATTGGCTCTTTTAGATTATTTTTTATTGTTTTATTTCGACGTACGAGTAATTATACTTATAACGTTTATTTATTTTAACAGATCAAAGAGAAAGAGATTGAAAAAGAAAAAGAAGAACTAAAGAGACAAGAGTCGGAAATTAGTATTGCCGCATTAAAATCCATCACTCTTGAAGAATAAATAATAAATCTTTCATTTTTGTAATATATTTATGTAAATACATATGTTAGTATTATGTAAAAAAATGTATAAATTTAGTCTCTATTTTTTATTGAAGAACATCTTTATTGTAGCTACTTACTTTAAAATTTAGTATATTTTAAATTACATACATGATAATATCAAAATTATAATAATCGAAGCATAACCCTACATTAATATAAAAAATATCACATGCTTTTCATTAAAGTATTTATTTATTTGTGTTATTGATATTATTAATTGTAACATTATTTTTTTAACTTTAATGTAATTTATAATATTATGTTAAATTAGTCGTTTTGTAATCGAACTGATTTATAAATTTATTTGATTTTGAGTATTGAATATTATATTAAAAAATTGTAAATATATGCTACTATTTTATTGCATTACAAACATTTCGCAAAACTGACAACAAATTCAATAATGCATCTATATAATATATACACCACATAAAAATTATTAAAAAAATTCTTAAATTTAATGTTGTTCTTACTGCTAATAGTAATATAACTTATCAGTTTTAACTCTTAAAACTTAATCAAGAACAAATTCAAATTTCTTCCATACATTTCGAACATCTTTAATTTCTTTCTCCCTTTTTTGCGATTATACGCGTACACACCCACACATTTTTTACCTTTAATTAATAATAAATATAGTCATTATAAAATTAAACTATTTTTATTGGGTCAATCTCTTTACAATCAAATCACTTAAACCAGTCAAATTCGTTAAACTTAACTAATTGTAAGAATGAGAACGAAAATAGTCCAGTAAACAGGCCTGAAATCGACAACTCACGGATCGCGGGAAAAGTTGCATCTATATCATTATGTAAATCAAAGTAGTAGACAGTAACTGTAAAATTTGCAGCATCCCTGGTCCAGGGGGTTAATAAGAAAAAGAGTTTCAATAATATGTTTGCTTATATCGTAGAGTGGTGCAACCTAGAGAAAAATGGCTTGAGCCAAACGAAAAAGCAGAAAATAATACATTAGAAATAATATTTTACTAATTTTTGATGAGAGTGAAACCTGAAAATAAGATAAAAAAGAAATAATCACATGTTTGAAGAGAAAGGAGAGACGCACCGACGACAGGATCGCTGCTCTCCTTCTCCGCGGCTGTCAACGCAACAAGCTGCAGAAGGACACGAATTCTTCTTACGCATCCATTTCATTTGTTTGAAAATATTCCGTTTTTAGAATACTATATTTTTGCATTTTGAGTATTAGTTATCAATAACACATACATAAAGTTTTTACAGAACCATTTTTATAAATCTTATCGTTGAAGATTTTTAACGAATCCATTTAATAAGTATTAAATAGATTGTTCTAATAAAAGTGTCCATTTTTGCCCACCCGATAAAACGCTTCTACTCACATTTTTAAACCATTCTTTATAGAGTAAAATGAAATTGTATCGTCCTATGAACTATATTTATGTGCATGTAAACAAAGAGCGAGCGTCAAATAAGTTTTTATCCGTCAATATACTATTAAAAGTAGCTACGGTACAATTAAATTTTTAATGAAATAAATACTTTAAAAATCGATCCGAATCTACAGAAAGCTTTAACTTTACTATATTCTTGGTATGTTGGAAAAAAATGTGAATATATTAGGGTTGTTCATTTTATCAAATACGAAATAAATATGTCAAAAAGCATTTGATTACAAACCATTCCCTAATAATTTTTATTATTATTCTAAAATTGACATTTCTAAGAGTTTTAGACAAATATTAGGTCAAAATAAGCTAATTATTATTTATTTAAATTACATAATTTTTAACTAATTTTAGATAAAATTTAACTAAAAATTTATTTAGGGATTACTTACAATAATTAATTAACAGTAGTAGTTATTAAATTCTCATAATCCAATATAATAACTTTTTTTTCTATTGAAAACAATATAAATATATGTTAGAATAACAAATAAAATTACCGAGCAAAAAAAAGTTACAGCGAAAATATTAAACTATAAAAAGTAACAATTGTTTTGCATATTTTTACATTTGAAAAATCAACTTTTTTGAAAGTTAAATAGGTCAGTTTTCCCGAGGGAAATGGAAAGAAAATATCTAAAACCAAATAGAAAAAGTCAGCAATATGATAAGCTATGATTTATGCATAAAATAAGTAACAACTACGAAAATCGAAAAAAATTTCTGTGCGTTTACGCGTTAATGGGTGAATTGGAATTAATTATAATAAAAAATATTTCCGTGTTGCATAAAAAGATTTTCTTAAAAAAATAAATTTTTCTATTAATGTTGGCGTATATATTTTACTATTTTTAAGAAATTATTCTTATATATTATTTGAAATAATATGTTACGTAGCAAAAAAAAATATTTAATCATTCCCCGAAAAAAAAATTCTGTTAAAATATTTAACAAAATTAAAAGATTTTTTTTCAATTTCTTGAGGGCCAGGTAGGTTTTTAATGATTTAAATAAATAAAAAAACCATTTTTACGTTATGTGCACCGTTTCGTTGGCCAAATTCGTGAACATTTTCAGGTTTACTAATCTGAGATTAATCTCATCGTACTAAACGTATACTGAATAGAAATTGTAAAAAAATCTTTTAATTTTGATAATTAACAATGCAGGGTGAAATACAAGTATTATCAAAATATTATTTGTTTTTTTATTGAAATAATTGTTTTTTTCAGTGTATCTATATAACTAATCTAATTAAAGACATAATTTTATTATTTACGTCAAATATTTGTTGTATTCTTAAAAATTGGTGTCAATACTTATTAATAATTTGTTATATAAAAACTTTGATCATTTTTTGAGTAATATAAAATAATTGGTCAATTCTTAACAGCTGCATGCTTTCCGGTTATGAATAAAATCGTTTTTTTCAAAGAATTTAAGAACTTTTCCAGATATTACCCTGCCTGCTTTGGTAACGTAAAGTAGTACAAACAAGACGAAGCTTTGATATATTGAAAACATGCGATTCACAGCGACTGAAAGGGTTGGAAAGATTATTTGAAAATAAACAAAAATTAAAGGAACATTTTAGTGTTTTTAAATTGTATTCCGATGTAACGCATTAAATTTTCCATCAGAAAAACACTATGGGAAAATGGGCATGAGCTCTTCGTATAATCAAGGGTGGAAAATGGAAAAAATTTATAATTAACATTCAGTATAGGTTTGTGTGATTTCAAATGACTATATACCATTTTAAGAATACTTATTGTTAGTTTGTATTATTTCTTAATGTTAGAATATTTGGCATGCATACCAAGATGGTGCAATATATATACGGATGCTTGATGAAAGTTGGACAAAACATTGTACTTTGTAACTTTGACTTGCCTGCCGTGTTGTATTTCATTACAGAAATTAAGTTAATAAAGAATGTGGCATGCATTTTGATTATGTTCAACAGAAAAACATTGTGCTAATTTAAAATAAACATCGTTTATATTTAATATCATAATTAATTTAATCTATAAAAAATCTATAGCTTTGTGAGATCTCACTTGAGAAATTTTTAACAATCAAAAATATTTTAATATTATTCTAAGATTATTCAAATATTATTTTAAAATATATTAGATAAATTGATTTCTTATTATTTGGGAAGTTTATGCAGCGTTCTGATTGAAAATCATATTACAACAACCCTGATGAATTTAAAGTTGCCTGTTATATATGATTATATGTTTATATGGGTTTTTAACGGTGTTCATGTATAAATAATAATAATTTTAATATTAACTAAAATCTAATAATTAAATAAATAACTCAATTACCCAATTACCCTCGTCATAGAAGAAAACCATTATAACACAAAAGTGGCTTGCGAATAAAAAACACGGAAATTATTCAGATATTTCGTGCAACTTTTATTATGTATGCCAGTTAAATTAAAGAATTAATGTATTATATGATTAATATTTATAACTTTATTAGGAGCAGCTTGAAATCACCTTAAACTTGTACTGAATGTTTAAAAGTTTTTCCAACATTTTCCAGTTTTGAGTTATACGAAGGGTACATGTCTATTTTCCTATGTGTTTTTAATTTAATAACACTAAAATGTTGCTTTAATTCTTTCATTTTCATATAACCTTTTCAACCATTTTGGCCGCAATGGTTTGTATGCCTTCAAATTATCAAAACTTCGATTTGTTAAAACTACCTTATGTTACCAAAACAGGCAGTGTAAAATCACAAAAAAGTACTAAAATTCTTTACAAAAAAAACGATTTTTCTCATAACCGAAAAGCGTATACCGGTTAAGACCGTTCTGGCCTTTATGTGTTAAGGGGATGTCGGATTCAGAAAATGGTAATTTTTAATATTTTTTTATAAACAAAAGAATAAATTTTTGAAAAAATCCTAAACGCCATGCCCTTAGGCATGTTTTAAATAGTAAACCCAAATTTTCTCAGATTTTTAAATTTGTAATTAAATTATATTTGCGTTGAAAATTCATGCCTTTTTAGACTAATAATTACCGACCGAAAATTGTTTATTCAATTATTATTAACAAATTTACTTAAGTCAAAACGCTATGTCCTCGCTTTTGTTTTAAACTACCCATCATATGAATTTTTTCAGATTTTTAAATTAATATTTCCAATATAATTCTTATGTTGAAAGGTAGATCCCTGTAACTTGGATCCGACATCCCGTTAATTATTAAGTTTTAAAAATTGCATGCGGTATAAAATGGAATAACGTTCTGTCACCATTTCCTAGCTGGTTTAATTCGAAACAATAATATTTGTAGTAAATGTTTAAAAATTTTTTTCTTTAAGAAATATTTTATATTTCCAAAGGAATATTCTATTTTTTATTGTCATATATTCTTTATAATATAATGTTGAATAATGTTTACATTTTTAGTTCAGTTTAAAACATGGCTAATTTCTCAATAATTAAAAATATTTTAATACGAAAAAGTGTTAAATTGTAAAGTATGAGCAATCGATAAAAAATACTCAAAATGTGAAAGTAGAGTATTCTGAAAAAAGATTGTTTTCGAACAATTTAAATGGTTGAGGGAATTAAATAGGTAATTTTGCGGGCTGCACGAGTAAAACGAAATCGTATTCTCCCGCTCATAACTGCGCCGACAGCTGCGGGAAGGGAGAGCAGGGATCGCGTCGTCTGCGCGTCTCCCTCTTCTTCTTGAGCATGTGATAATTTTGTTTTATTTTTATTTCTAAGTTCCTCATTCAACAAAATTAAATAAAATATTTTTAAAGCAAATGTTTATGCTTTTTTGTTTGCTTCAAGCCATTTTTCTTTAGACTGCGCCATTCTGGCATTATAAACAAAAATAATGTTAAAACTTTCTTTTTCATTCACCCCCTGGAGTTCCTGGACCAGGGACGCTATGAATTTCAGAATCGTTTCATACGACTTCGATTTATACCTAAAAACCAACATGTAGTCTTTTCCATGACTAGTCGATTTCAGGTCTATTTTACCGAACTAATAAGAACCTGAAGTATGACGAAAATCGTGAATACGTCATCAACGTTGAAATCACGCGATCCAATCAAAATTAGTTTCGCCTATCCCACCCTCTTTTTGTTATATAAGGTTTCGATATATACATATCACACCCTCTGCGACTTCTCAGCGGAAGCTGCAGTGCGATCGAGCGGCACGAGTTTCGCAGTACCAACTTGAATTTTGGTGAGTGCGAACGTTTGTGTACAGTATTTGATTAATCAGTAAATAAGAATAAAATCACTTTATTTAACGGAAGGAATACTTGGACAAAATGCCACGACGGGGACGAGCAAGTGCACCTCCTCCGAGGACGTAAGTAAATTATATTGAATTCTAAAAAGTGGTAAAAATTTACAAAAGGTTACAACACAAGAAATTGCTAGAATTATCTGTCGATATTCCATTACGTCATGTTCACGCGTTCGTGGACTTTGAAATTGACGTTATTGAACGGCCAAAGGGCACTTTGTTAATAATTTAATGCGTCTAATAAAAAATTTGCATGATGAAATAAACAATTTGACTTGTAAACCTTGCTGAATCATATTAACTGACGTTGTATTTACTTTTCTGATGAAACAATAAATTACCAAAAAACATCTTGGCTCTTTGACAGATAATGACTAATCAATTGCGTTAAGACCTGATATTATCTTAAAATCACATGTTGCAATAATGAAACACAATTGCTTTTTCATTTTAGTGTTAGACCTGCTGCAACTCAAGCACGACATGCTCCTGCTCCAGTGCAGGCACGTCCTCCTGCACCAGCACCAGCATCAACACCTATGGTGGCCCAACCACAACAGCCATCGTTAATGGGTCAAATGGCTGCTACAGCTGGAGGAGTTGCCATTGGTTCAGCTGTAGGTCATACCATTGGTCATGCAATGACTGGAATGTTTAGTGGTGGATCTAATGAAGCTGTAGCTGCCTCTCCAGCTGCAGCTGCACCAGTCGCAGCTACTCCAAATACTGTTGGACAACAAGGAGGAGCTTGCGCATGGGAAGTTAAGCAGTTCTTGGAATGTGCTCAAAACCAGTCAGATCTTACATTGTGTGAGGGTTTCAACGAAGCTCTTCGTCAATGTAAAGCTTCACATAGTAAGTTTTTACATTGCAATTTAAATATAATTTACTAAAAACATTTTTTGTATAAATGTAAGCTATATGTATGTATGTCATTACATATATATTTAATAATTTTAATACATCAAAAAATATTTATTTATTTTGGTAAACTACAATAGATTGATAAAAAAAAATGTATTTTCTGTTTCAGATCTACCATTATAATAATATAGCAAAACTAGATACTTATATCAATTATTAATTACAAGATTCTTTTAAAAAGGAGTTATGTAAATTGTTTGAAATATAAATTTTTTTTATAATTAATAGAACTATATTTTTGTTTACATTTGTTTTGATTATATTCCTGTAATAATATTACTTCAGTAATTGTAAAATGAGAAATAAAATTAACTGTTATTTATACTCCAGAAAAAAGCATTTTATTTATGTATGTATACCTTAACAGTAGATTTTATTTAAACATGTTTACATAAATTTTGATTTAGCATAGATGAAAATTATTGTAATATAGTCACATTATATAAATTATATTACATAATACTTAGACTTATATTTTTTTATAAATACATTAACAATTTTTACTTGTATGTTGATTCAAATAAGACATTCCTTCATAGAATTGATTGACTGCTGAGTCATAATAAAGTAAAAATGTAATTATTAATTTCATTATTTACACATTATTATTAACTTTTGCATAAAAAAGTAATGACATTCAAGTTAATATGAATTGTAATGTTTATTGGAAATAACCTATAAGATTTTAAATATAAATAGTAAAATTATATATGATATAAAGTAAAAGATAAAAATTTATATATATATATATGTGTTTGTGTGTGCGCGTGCGCATGTGAATATTTATAATAATTGTTATGTCAGATAATCGGAATACAAAAATAATGCAATAATTTATTTTGAAGAGGTTGGCATACATGATTGTTACGGACCAAGTGAAAAAATGTTAATTATTGGATAGTATTTTATGCAAAATACAAAATTTTCTAAAATTTCAAACATCTACATCAATTGAACTTTTAAAAATGTTTCGACCACAAAAACAGTATTTTAATGTAACTCAAATATTGCAAAGTTTTTAAAATATGTCTTATATATTTACTTACAAATTTGGAAAATGATATATTCAAATATTTAGTATTTTTAATCAGGATTTTTCATAAAATACTAGATTTTTTCAATTAAATATAAAACTAACTTACTTTACCCATTTAGTAACAATCAGGTATACTACCCTGTTAAAAGATATGCACAGTATGTGAATAATCTAGTATGTTTAAAAGATTGCAAAAAACATATCAATATAATCATTATATAAAATATTTAATCTATAAATCGTATATTACCGCAATTTTCTGTTTCATGAAAAAGACATTCATAATATTGTGAAAACATTGAAACATTTATTTTATTTTTACTCTAAATTGATAGCAACTACAACTTCTTATAATGTACATTTTATAAAAAGAATTCTTATTTGTTCTTTATACAAATATTAACATACTGTATTTAAACTTGATTGATGAAGACTTTGAAACGTTCTAGGGGCAATGTTATGTCAACCAGTACCTTAAAGTATTCTTGACATGCTCTTGCTAGAATTTCATCAGATGTTACATAGTATGTACAGTATTAAATAAAATCTTTAATCATGAGTAAAATAAGAATTTATATCATAAAGATTAATTGTAAAAATGAAAAATGTAGAAGAAAAATATAATAGTTTTTTGACAGCATCGCTTGCAGCTTTGCTGTCACATAAAAATTTAATTCTGTTTACAAAAAATGGAGTCAAATTATAAAATTGCAAACCACTTAAAGTCTGGTTGATTTATAAATTAAATGATTAAACTTTTTATCATCAAATCATCAAGGTTAGTTGGATCAACATTAAAATTTACAAATCCAATTATATTTATTAGTAAAATTTAATTAAATTTGGTAACTAAGTTGTTACATATATATATATATATATATATATATATATATATATGTGTGTGTGTGTGTGTGTGTACATACACACACATATGCATACACATTTATGTGTTTATTGCTTTATGAATCTTGTTGAAAAATGTATTCTTTTAATTTAGTATTAATAAATCATGTGTATAAAAAGTAATGAATTCAAAAAATTATGTTTTATAAATATTTTATGAATATGACTATATGTATAAATTAAAAATTAAGTATATTACAAAAGTAAAAATAATTTCAATTTTTAATTAATTTATTGACATTATTTTTATATATCTTTAAATGCAAATAACTAATCACAAATAAATTTTATAAATCCATATATCCTTTTTGATTTGTGATTAAAGTGTCTGTACAATAAAGTTGATTGCGCTTTAAAAATATCGAATATTTGTAATTTACAGTTTGACTTTATTGCAGATCTTGAAATTGTACAAAATAACGTCGAAAAAAACTATACCACCAATTAATCGTATACATAAATCTGTAATAAAGTCAATATCCTCTTATTTATAATTGTACTTTTCTTTCTAATGTTCGTTATACTTAGGTACTTATAAATGGATTTCTCACAAGCGACTAAATACACAACGAATATATAAGATTTCATTAAATTAACGTGTTTTTTAACGAAATTAATTTTTAATTAATCAGAACAGGTGCTATAATGGAGGAATGGTAGACTATCTCTTATCAGTATTTAGAATTCGCATAACCAAAAAACCTGCAAACGTAGCTACTGCAAGACCAATACCAGCTTTCCACCAAACAACGGAATCACCTTGCATTAATCCGAATTGCTTCATGTGCCTAAAAAACAGAAAATTATTAATAATCGCGAAAAAAAAATTTATCATGTGGCTTATCAGTTTTGTTAAAATAAAGAATACAGGTAATTACATAAACTTTCTACAATAAAAAAATAACGAAAAGCTGAAAGTTTATTAAAAAAAATATATGATAATAATGTTAAAATTTGAAGCTTGTCATGCTCATGCAAGCACTCTGTTATGTCATATTATATACACTCTTGTTTATGTTTAGTTTAAATAATAAATGAAGGTAAGTATGAGTTGAAGAATCTAGATATTACACTAAAATTAATGTAAGTGTAGCACAATGTTTCATGTGAAAACGAAAAACGCTAACGAAACCTTGAAATAGAGCTCCACCATTGACTAGGTGATGGTTTGAGAAGCAACATATGCACCATACGCCTCAATGGGCTGAAAAAAAGATAGCCATCGATCGTACTTTAATAAAAAAAATAAAACAAAAAGCTCTATTTTGCATATTAAGAATGCTCAGTAGTGTTTTGTCAAATGTAGAAAGATGTAAATGATATGTTTTAAATAGTGCTGATTGGCTACGACGATGTCTTACAAAACATTCACTTGTGAAATTTTGAATATTAGACCAACCTGTGTTTGTAAAACAATACCCACGCTGCTTGAAAGCGGCTAAACATGAAATTGCTTTTTATTAGTATTAAACAACGACTATAGTGTATGTGTAAAGGAAAAAAAGGTTGTAATAGAAAAAAAGTATGCATGTAGTAAAAACATTAATTGAAATTGTAAACAATTTTAGGTTCTACTTAAATATATCAATCTTCATTCTACAGAGAGTACTAAATTTAAATTGGTAAAAGATAAATAATATTTAAAAGAAAAATGATTTAGTATCTGAAGTATTAAATGCACATTAATTTTTTAATTATAATTACTTATCTTTTTTTGTAATAAAGTATTATGTATAAAATATTCAATATCATACGTAGAAAAAGACATTAATGCATAATTAAAAAATATTTTATAAAATTTTCATTTTCTTTATAAATATAAACAAAGTAATTGAGTTTAGAAAATCGAATTTGTACTCACGGAAAAGCTGCCATTGTAGCTAATTTCATGAAAATTTCACGACGTATTGTACGTGAAATACTATAAGGCTGTGGCGGCATAAGTTTGTACTTGCTGCAGAAGCTTGCTGGTTGTAATAAATATTCTTGCTTCACCTCTGTTAGATCACTTTTATTTGCAATGATCAATACAGGTATTTTGCTTTCAGCAAAATATTTCTGCAACAAATCAAAAACTATTATCTTTAAAAATAATAGAAAATAAAGTAACAAATAGATTAAAAAGTTCTATGTTAAATAATATTAATAGTTCAACATAGTTTTCTTTTAGTTTTATTTTTACTTTAATTATTGAACCTCAATCGTATTATCCTTCAAATAATTAATTAACTTACAATATAAATTCTGGCTATATATTCAAAAGATTTTGGATTACTAGCATCATAAACAAGAGCGGCAGCATCACATTGAATCTGTGCAGGAGTTAATGCATCTTGAACATTGAAAATATTAATATCTCTCAAGATTATAGTCTTTTCTTGTCCATAAACGTGAACTGTATTAACAGTAATGTGAGAATTACTTGGTACAGTATCATCGTTTAGTTTCTTAAACAATATAAAATTATTAAATTATTTAAAGTTAATTCTAATATACATAAAGTTAATTTTATTGTATATACTACTACCTCCAATTTGGGATCAATAAATGTTCTACACAATGTTGTCTTTCCAGCACTCTTTGGTCCAATCACATGGCAACAATAAACGTTGCGACTCGATTGCTTTTTAGCAAGATCAAGTTTCTTTTCTCTGGTTACCACAACTGCTGATGTTGGACTTTCATTATGGTACAAATTATATCCTAAATAAGCCATGTATTCTAATGTTTTTTTTACATTCATGTAAGTCATGAGAGCCCACTGACACATAAATCCTTGATAAGTGATCCATCCCTAAAAACAAATTGCAGCATTTACACAAACATTAGTAGAAAAAAAGTTAAATTACATACTATTTTATTTCTTTATTTACCTTCTCATTAGTAGTGACAATGTATTTATATTCATCTCCCCATGGAGGTGCAGGACATTTAGAAAATAGTGATGTCATTTCATGAGA
Organism: Theocolax elegans; assembly: GCA_026168455.1. Taxonomy (NCBI): domain Eukaryota; kingdom Metazoa; phylum Arthropoda; class Insecta; order Hymenoptera; family Cerocephalidae; genus Theocolax; species Theocolax elegans. The sequence goes on along the minus strand of CM047426.1, from coordinate 34,166,875 downwards.
AGACAAAGCGTTGTCTCTATCTCGGTCATGTAGCATGAAAAGTTGTGTCAAAAATTCTTGACCTTTGTGAGACAACTCTGTTGTGCAGCCAGAAGGAACTTTTAGACTACAAAAAATTAAATATAATACTTAGTGATAAAAATCACGATTTTATGTAAGGGAAATTGTAAAAAATTAATTTCTCTTACGGAGGATTTATATAGTCTTTACACATTTGAAGATCATTATCATAACCAAATTTTCGAAGAACTGCCCATGTAGTTTCATTTCTTCCTCTTTGAATAAAAAGACATTGTAAGAACATAAAACCTTTCATAGTAACACAACCATTACACACTCCATCTTCAATATTTTTAGAAAGCACAGCTTTCACATCTTCTAGCACTTGTGGTTGTAAAGGAGTATTAAAGCACCATTGTTGAAATGCATTTAATTCAGTGTCGCTTAGTAGACCATCATTGTCAACATCGCAAATCTAATAATGTAAAAAAGAATTAATATCAATATTTATATGATATAATGGTTAATTTATGTTTATAAATATTATTTACTTTGAATATCCTTTGGAGAGCTGTTTTGCATTCATCTGTCAGCTGTAATATATAACAAGGAATAGCATAAGAAAGTTAATTAAATTTTCAAGTATGCAATAATTAATTTACCTCCTGTGTGTCATAATTGTATAATGGAGTTGTAGGATGCAAAACTGCCTTCTGTGCATAATAAAACATCTCTGAGATATTCTGCAATGTCTTGGCAGAACACTGAAGAAAGATATATAAAAAATAAATAGTAAAAAGACAAGATTTGAATTAAAATTTTCAAAAGAATTAATAAGTTTGGTTTTACCTCGATGCAACTTTCAATTTCTGAAAACTCTTTCATGATAGGATACACTTCTTCAATAGTTGAATAATCAATCACATCGATTTTATTGCCCACAAGTACGACTGGACAGCGACTAGATGTACTTTTCCTAATGAGTGGTAGCCAATAGGATTTAGCATTATCCAAAGTTTCCTTATCTTGTACAGAGTAAACGACACAGATGACATGTGCTTTCATAATTTCGTCACACAGTTGGTCCTCGGTTTGCTCCATAGCTAATAAATATAAGTAAAAAATATAAAAAAATGAATAAAATATAAGAATTATAATGAGAAAGATTGGCTTAACCAAAACAAACTAACCAGAATAATCAACTATACGTGTGGGCACTTGTTCAGGAGTAACATCGGCAGGTATAGTAATCTCTTCTGCTTTACTAGGTACATCCTCGGCATATTCATCGCTAACGAGTGACAATATCAAAGAAGTCTTGCCGACTCCTCGATCACCCACAAGTAAAATCCTGACATTTCTCCTAGATACCGTTTGGATACGATGAGTCACACTATTCGAGACAACCATGTCTTCCAGTTCCTGATGAAGCACCCTCGGGAAATTTTAGTTAAAAAAGAAGAACCAGGACATCCTAGTTTACGAGAATTCAAAGCTCGCGAGAAAATCACGGGACAAAGAAGAACGAGGGCTAAAATATAACGAGCAGCAGCCGACGAAAGAGAAAGACGGAGAGATCGAGAACGAGAGAGACTGATGATAATTTGAAAGCCCCGTGGTGGTGTAATTCGATACTAATTAATGAACTTACTTAAGGATAATAATAATGCATTAGTGCCACCTCGAGATCTTAACATCCCTAACCTTCTTCTCTCCCTTTCACGGGGAGCCGCGTTTTCAAGCAATTTTAACATAAACAATTGTGGATGATTACACTCGCGGAGATTCTACAGATAACACAACTCCTCCACATCGACGAGAGACCGTAAAGAGTGGCTGCAATGAATCTCACCCGCAGCGAAAGCTCCCTCTTTCGATGTGCTTCGAGGGTGGGCTTTTCAAGGTTACAAGCTTACGGATACGGAGGATGCTATATACGATGCGCGTCGTTGTCGCTCTTTTTAGCGGCGTCTCTCTCTCCCTGTCTCTTACTCTCCCTCTCTGGAGCCGGAGTGGAGTTCCCAGCCTCGAACACATATATACACGAGATATGCCTATGCATGCGTATACACGTTACACGCACAGTAAGGGAAAAAATCCGCGGCAGGAGTCGCCGATGCTATATGAACTTGCGCGCACATGCGCGGTACTCTCCCTATTAAATGGACGCGAACGGCGAATGACGCGCGAATGGACCAAATTATCGGATGATTATTGCGGCGTTTTTCAATTTTTTTATTCTTATTTTAAAAAAGTGATAAAATTAATTATTTATATTTTAAAGTTAATTAAAATTTATATTTAAATTAATGTTGTATATTTTATCAAAAAAATCTAACAATTTACTTACCATAATTGTTGCATAGACAATAATATGGATATATACTTTTTATTTAATTTTTTTCTTCTTATTCATTACCGGTCCACTAAACATGTTACATAATAGCACTTGTTTCTTAAATTAAAATTTTTCGAAAGCTATCTGCCTTCGAAATATACTATTTTACGTACATATAATTCGTATATCGTGTTTTCTTTATCACATCACATCACGTCACATAAAACTTGTTCAGAATAATGTCTTATAAATCATTATATTGTCATTCATACGATGACCAACAAATATTTCTAACAGTCATGAAAAGTCTTATAAAACTAGAAATAGTTGTTCTCCTATTCATTATTTATTATTTCTTTCTTAAACAAAAGAAAAATACAAATTTCTTACTTATTCAAATTTTAATTCTTTTTTTTAATGTTTATCTTATTATTATTTTACTATAAATCATTATAGAAAACAGTTTAAAAACGAAATTATTAAAAAGTTAGATTTTTGTAAAGAAAGAAAAATATTGAGAACAAATCAATTTTCGTTTAATTTTGTTTAAATTCTGTAAATAATTAATTCATAATTTGTAATGATGTATCACTGTCTTCGACACAATTATCAGAACGATATGTATTTATCAAAAAACGTGAAATGAAAACAGTCATTAATGACGGTAATTATACATTAATTACAAATGTGGTGCAGTTATATAAATAATTTTACCATATATATGATATAATATGATTAATTATATGCAGGTATAGAATGTTATCTTAACATGGATTTCTGCATAAATCTAGGCAAAACTTGATAGTTGATTATAACAGAAATCGTTTAAAGTAAGAAAATGGGTTAAATAACTAAAATGTCCATTTTGTTGACTTCCCATAGGCCTAATTATAAATAAACTTATTCTATACCCGATATGTATAATATATTGACCAATATTTCTTCTTGTAACCCATGAAAGAATGTGCTACTAAGATAATTATTTGGTTTTTAATTTTTTAATGCCCAAATTTTTTGTGTTCGTACATATAGTTTCGTTTAAAGTATTTTTTTTAATTAAATATATTTATAAGTAAAATTATTTGAATTCTTTTAGATTCCTTGAATGAAGTACCTTCATAAAATGTTATGAGAAATATTAATTTTTAAAGTTAAAATGAAAAGAAATTAAGAAATATAAAAATTACGTTTTATATTTTGATTACACGTTTACTCCAATCTAATGATTAAAATATATAGAAAAACTGACAAAATATGTTACAATTACTTAATACTAATAAAAGATTAATTGCACATAGATAATTTAATGAAAAATGTAATTTAAATCTTTTCCTGTATTTTCATCAGTAAATTAATTCTGATATCAATAAAGCTAATTATTGGAGTGTTTTATTTCTAATTGTATAAGATACCCTCGTAGATTGCGTAATATTTATATTTTTACGAGATCTAGGCTCATTTCTCTAGTAAAAATTGTAATGTCAGAAAAATACCCTGCGATGAAACGGTTTTTCACCCATTTTCCTACTTTTTAAAATTTACGTGAGAATTACATCTGATATTTGCAGTATATTTACAAATAAACGCGATTTTTTTGTATTGTTCTTAGCAAATTTTTAATGCACATTTAACAGTATATAACTAGATTCAAGTTAATTTATATGTACAAGCTGAAAGATCAAAGTCAAAAATTTGTATTTTATTTCAATAAATATGTTGATAAAATTGAGAAAAAGTGTTTCATTCGAAAGACAAAAGTTTGTACCTTTCAACCCATTCTATTAAACTGCAATTTATTATTTAATACTTATTTAATGAAATACAAGTTCTACTAGATTCATTAAATAAAATAAAATAATTAATATCATACTTAATAATATATTGGCAAATGAAAGAAAGCAAATGAAAAATCAAATATGTACATCAATGATAAATGTTTACATGCAAAAATATTGTAGATAATATATAAAAATGATAATATGTAATCATCGATGAAAAAACTAAGTTACTTGTTACTAAATTGCACGTTAAAAACTCTTATAAAAGCATGGAAAATTTAATAATTTACTTATTCTTTATTATTATTCGTTCTACTAAAATTATAATTTTAAATTTATAATTTAAAAATTGTAGTTTATTATAAATATTAAATATTTATACATTGTGTTAATAAAAATTTATTACCTGTACTAAATAATTAAGATGTGAATATACGTTTTTTATAAAAAATACCGATCAAGTAACTAAATAACATTAGTGTTTATAATAACAATTAATTTATAATTATAAATGTAATAATTAAATAATATTTGTTATTTTTGATTAAATATAAGTTGTAAAAAATTTATGTAAATTCTTTACCTTTTTTTCGTTTTTGAAGGGCAGAATTCATTGTATGGATTATAGTTCCTCATAATCAAAAAATGTAGAAGTATTTGCGTACATATATTATACATATACTTGAAACAGCATACATATATATCTACACATGTATTTATTCAAATATATTATCTATCAATAAAATAACATAAAATCTACAGAAAATTATATGTGAATACATCACACTACTTAATAATGTAAAAAAATCTAAAATAAAATGTAGTATGTAGTCATAAATGCTTCAAATTGTTTGAACGAACTCTGCCAAGCCTGTCTCAAAGCGTTTTAAATCAGAATAATCCGAAAAAATGCAGTAGCATGAAACACACACACACGCGCGCGCGCGCGCGCACGTACGCATGTACAGACACTAACGCGAATACACATACACACACACACATACGCACATACATCCACGTACGCGAGCGCGCACACACTTATTTAAAGTGCGTGAGCAAAAAAAGGAAAACTTCGGTATTTAAAAATACGCGGGTCTGGATAAAACTTCGGACAAAACAGTGATATATGATAACCCTACTGCGCATAATCACCTGCACGGAGTCTGCAAGAATTATCAAAATTATATCTTTTTTCTCTTGCGAAAAAATTAGATAACTCAATATTTCATTTATTATTGTATAAAATAATCGAACAATAAATCTAATACTTATTATTTTTAGACTTAAAATATACATTTTAAATCATATTCACATTACAAATAAGCTATAAGTTTTTCACAAGAAGATTATTTAAGAAAATATAGAAATAATACTAAATTGTTAAAAAAAATAAGCTAATTTATATATTGTTTTTAATACTACATTTGATTTTAATTGATTTTAAATTAAATATCGAGAATTATGACAATGCAAAAAATTCAAATAATAATATTGTTGACAAATGAAGTAATTTATTATATATTTTAACTACCATAAATATTTTATAATATTTGCAAAATAAATAAAAAGTTACATTGTATTAAGCATAAAATAAAATATTTTCGTTAATTATTTTAATATATTTTTTACTTTTAAAATAACTTTTTAAAAACATATTAATCGAAACATACATGTTGCAACAAGTATTAACAATAAGCTACTAAGAAAGGAGATGTCGTATCTAAATTACATCAAATCCTATAGTAGAATATATCTTAAGATCTAACAAAACGACTTTTAGATAAAAGTCAATTTTCCTTTTTTTAAGGTTTATTAACTAAAGAAATGACATTTCGTCTGTAATTTTCAATCGCTAAATATTAACAAACCTTAGTCGGAAGCAATACTGTTTGTATATTTAAATAATTAATTTATAAATCTGAAAAGATTCACCTGTATTGCGTAAAACAAATAAAAGTATCTATCGAAAAGAATAAACCCTGATATAAAATAAGCATTTTAAATAGAAATAGAAAAAATATCTTTCCAATATTTCTTCGTTGCGATGAATTATTGTTTAATATGGTGTACGCCCATTGATTAGAATGAAAACAACTGTGCCAATTGTCAATGTACAAGGTATAGTTTTAATTATCCAAAAGTGGCTTTAATTGACTTAGTCGCAAGAAAAAACACAATCTATTGCAACAGAAAAAAATGTTTTTGGAATATTTGATTCCTAAATGAGAAAATCGTACATATGTTTAAAAGAATTGTTTTAATTACTGAAGAAGTTAATATTCAATAGTAATGTGTACTACAAATCCAGTGTTGTTACGTTACTCTATTAAATAAGAGACTTCAGTAAGAAAAATCGATCCAATTAAGCAAAGTGATACATTTAAAATAGAATGATGTTTACTATAAAAAACAAGTGATGATTTTTCAGAGTTGTTCGAAATTAAATAATACCTTAATATGTACATATAATATATAGTATTAAAGATAATAATAGTAATCGTAAAAATATGACAAGCAAGTTAAGAAAGTAAAGATATCCTATATTAGACATGTATGCGCAACTGCAATAGATGTGCAATAATTATCAAATCGTATTCTTCCATGGGCGAAATTTAACACGAAATATTAATCCGTGCTACAAATAACAGGTCAAGAGGTCAGCGAGACGCGTTCGACGATAGTGATACGAATTCGGTATAAAAGGCCTGGGTCCACCATCAGAAAGCATGCACGGCACTTGTATCACAATGCGATTCAGCATCGTGTTCTTGGCTTTGTTAGCCCTCGCGGCTGCAATCCCCACAACACCGCAACTTCACGCTGGTAAGTCTCGTACGGTGGCCAAATATTGATCAAAGTTCAAATCGATCAGTAATAGAAAATCAGTTTAACATATTCTTTACTTTAATTGATTTTTCAAATACGAAATTTCAGTAATAATTAATTACTTAATTTAGATTTATTGTAATACGATATAACGTGCTTGTCTTTTTAAATAAAATAACATTCATTTGTAATAAATTGAAATTGTAATTAAATAACTTAACTGTAACTAAAATTTATTTATTTTAATATATTTTAATTCGCAATAATATTAAATTAAACTGTTTTAAATTATAGCTGACCATGATATCCTACAAAAGCAGCAACATGTAATTGCATTGTTTGAAAATATCGCTGGAGAGTTACCACACCAACACCTCCATGAAGTAGGAGTTAACTACGAATTCGAACCCAACCTACACAACTACGAACACCCAACTGTGGTACAGTACTACGTCGGTCTTGTTCAAACCGGCCATGTCCAGCCCAAAGGTACTCCATTCTCCCACTCGATCAGTGTTCTTCGTAAAGAATTGAACCTCTTGACACAGGTACTTTTGGGTGCCAAGGACTACCAAACTTTCTTGCACACTGCCGCCTGGGCTCGAGTTCACGTCAACCAAGACCAATTCGTCAAGGTAATTTACTTATGTGATGTATTCTTATTTCAGTTTAATCAAATAGATCAATTAAACCAAGTTAACTAAACTGTCACTTTTTATAGGCTCTTGCAACAGCTGTTCTTTTGCGTCATGATATGCAAGGAGTTATCATCCCAGCAGGGTACGAAATATACCCACACTACTTCTTTGACACCAGAGTTATCCAGCAAGTCCACGACCACATCCACCAACATGGTTACATTCAACATGAAGGTCAAGGAGAAGAAGGTCACCACGGAGTCCACCACATCCACATTAATTACACTTCTCACCTTCCTCATGGAGAAAACCAAATCGCTTACTTCACCGACGATATCGGTTTAAACACCTACTACGGATTTATTCATCATTCTAGCTACATGCTACCTCACGTTAGTTATTTTCTTACTAAATTAATTTATTTTTATTTTTAAAATATAATCAAGTAATCGGCATGTTTATTATTCTTATAAAGGGACAGCACAGTCACGCACAAGGCTACCAACAAGGAGGCGAAGAAGTCCACCACCACAAGGTTGGACACGGGGCCCACTTCTATTACATTCATCAGCAATTGCTCGCCCGTTACAATCTTGAACGTCTTGGTCAAGGTCTTGGTCCCATCCATGAACTCGATGACTATTTCGAACACATCGAAACTCCATTCAACCCTCACCTTCGTTACCTCAACGGTGTCAATTACCCCGGTCGCGATGAGCACATTACCATCACACCCAAACACCACAACTATGAACTCGTAAAACTTGTCCGCGCTTTGGAGCAGAGAATCATCGAAGCTATCGACCTTGGTCATGTCATCACCCCACAAGGTGCCTTCCTTTCCTTATACCAACCCGAAGGTCTCAACATCCTTGGAGAAATCATTGAAGGAACCGGCCACAGCGTCAACCCAAGATATTACGGAAGCTTCCAAGCTGTCGCCAAGCAACTACTTGGAAACGTGCCCGAATTCCACAACATTTGGGAATACACTCCATCAGCACTAGAATGCTCAGCAACTGCTACCCGCGACCCAATCTTCTACCAATTATTCTCCAAGATTCTCGAATTCTTCCACTACTACCAAGAAGCTCTCCCCGCTTACCAATACAACGACATTGTCGTACCTGGCGTGAAAATCGAAAACGTCGAAGTTAGTGACTTGATCACTCACTTCAGCGACTTCGAAGTTGACTTGACCAACGCTGTGCCCTTACCCGTCGGACATCATCACGAAGAACACCAAGTCCCCACTGTCAAAGGACACCTTAAGAGACTCGACCACCAGCAATACGAATACACCATTCACGTTCACTCTGAGAAACCTGTTCAGGGATCAGTTGTTCGCGTCTACATCGGGCCGAAATACAACCACGAAGGTCAACACATTGACATCAACGAACACAGGCACTACTTCTACGAACTCGACCAATTCGTCTATGACCGTAACTATAATAAATTATTTAATTAATAGCACGTGCAAATGACAATGCAATAAAAACACAAATAATATTAATTATTACTTGTAGTTACCGAAGGACACAACACCATCGTCAGGAACTCTCACCAAGCTACTGGACAAAGCTACGACTGGCCATCAATCCAACACATCAAGGACAGCCTTCAGGGTGCTATTCGTTCCCAGAACCCACACTACCTTGTTGAAGTATGATTTTTTAAATTTAATACATTAACTCTCATTTGTATACAAATATTACATTGTTTAAATGTTTAATTAATTTTTAGCCCCAACAATTGTTCGGATTCCCAGCCAGGTTGAGCCTCCCTAAGGGATCTCAAAGCGGATACCCACTCCAATGGGTCGTTGTTATCACCGCCGGAATTCACCATCAACCCGAACACTATGGCCCAGTTGTTGAAGAAGAATGGATGACCTATCAACCACATCACTACCAAATCGTCGGAGCTGAAGAATACGAACAATACAGCCACAACCCAGTCGACAAAATTCACGGTGGATACCAAACCATCGAAGTTGTTCCAGACTTTGACGGACAAATCGTTACCGAAGGTATAACTATATAATACTATCAGCTAATTAGTTTCATTCATACTATTGAAAATAATTTAAGAAAATGTAATACTCAACTATGTTTGTAACTTAAAGGACACTGGCACTGGGGTTACCTGTACAAACACTACCCAGGCAGTTTCCACTACCCACACTGGCAACAAACCTACTACAACAACCACCATGGTGGTGAATCCGTCCATCACCACGGAGGTGAAACCGTCTACGAACACGGAGAGCAACACATCCACCACACTGGTGAACCAGTCTACCAACATGGCATGCAACACGGTGGAATTCAACACGTCGGAGTTCAGCATGGAATCCAACATGGAGAACACCACTACAGCCAACACGAAGAACACCACACAGGCACCCATGGCTACGGAAATGCACCTCATGTTCAGCACGGTTATCAACACGTAACTGGCCAACCTTCCGTAGGTAAGACTTACCAAAACGTCTACGGCCATCATGAGCATCACGAGCACGAGCATCATCATGAGGGTGAATACCACGGAAGCGGACACTATCCAGGTGCTGGCCAATACCACGGCACCATCCCAACTGGTACTTACCAAGGCTGGAAGGGACATGAAGAACACCTTCAACACTACTACCAATCTCAACATATCAGTGACATAATCGGCGGTCACGTGTCGCTTGATGGCAAACCTCTTGGTTACCCATTCGACAGACAACTAGCACACAGCGCGTTCTATGCACCAAACTTCTACGTCAAGGATGTCGTAGTCTACCACCACGACGAGTACATCCCTGAATATTAAATTAAATTATAACTTCGAAATTATTCATTCCATTTTATTGTATTTCTGTTTATTTCTTAAGTTATAACCTCTCGTTGCTTTCCTAGTGAAAATCTCCGAGAGATTTATTTAATTCTTTATTGTTATTATTTGTATATTACGCTGTTGTTTTTCACGTTGATGGTATATATCCTTGACGATGTGAAGCAAAAGAAAAATAAAAAAATATTTATACCAGCGTATATAGTTGTTTCAACATTATTTCTACATTATTACAACTGTTGAATATGGGAATTGAGGGGGTTCGTTTATTATAATTAATACATACATACACATATATTTTAATATTTTATTAAAAAATTAATTTTTCTTCTCTTTATTGTTATTCAGATGGTTAACTTAACATAAAGAAGTAGTTCTTAAACGAAAAACTTTCATTTGCCTATATATCATAGTATAGCGGATGTCATACTATAGTTCCTTATAATTGGTGACAAATAGATGTTGTTCAATTTAAAGGTGAATACTCAAAAGTTAGGCGCTTTGCAGCTGATATCCCGTAAAATAACTTTTATTCTCCAGTCATCATTTCCATAAATTCTAAAAAATAATAATACATAATTTTTAACATACAGCATTTAATATAAATATCTTAAATTTTTTTTTAATTTAATATGTGATATAAAAATAAAAATGTTTTTAAAAATTATAATTAATATTATGCAAACTTTTTTGACTTATAGTTTTCAAGTAAAGTGTCATAATACTTTTCAAATATTGCAGTCAAGATAATTTTAAGCATTTTAAAAATATATTGAATGTTTTCAAAGTAAACAATGTATAAAAGCAATGATGAATTAAAATAATACTTGTGCATCACGGACGAAAAAGAGTAAATTAAAATATAAAGTATTTTATATAAAAATTTCCAATAACATAGTTCCTTCAAATTAATCGTAATATTCGCTTATTCGAATTAATTGTAGAGTTGCTATTTACATCGAAATATTCATAGAAGTTTAATTTATAATTTTTATATTACATTCTCAGTAGTAATATTTTATAATTCATTATGTAAACATATTCCTGCGAATTTCTAAGTTAATCAATATTTTTTAAAGAAATTAAGCAAATGTATTTATAGCATCATAGCTTATTAAGAGCAAGTTACTTATAAAATCTAGAAAAAAATAATGTGGAATACATGGCATTAGAATCGTAAAAGAAAAAAGGCCGCGTCTATTTTAGCGTGAGCACAAAATTTGCCAAGTTACCGCACGAAGACGGACAAGGTGTAGGCGCGAGTAAACCAGGTTCTAAAATATACATACAGACACACACAGAGACATATGTATAATACATGTATTATGCATACCATCAAAGTCAACGGTGCCGGATCCGTCAGTGTCAATTTCAGCGATGATACCATCGAGGTCCGTATTAGTCAGTTTGTCATCCAAAGCAGCAAGGATTTCTTTAAGGGTCGCAGTGGTGATGTAACCATTACCCTCTCGATCGTACAATCTGAAAGCTTCTTTAAGCTCCTCTTGCATAGCTTCGGAATCTTCTTCTTCGAGGAACCTACCAGCAATTTTGCAGAAACCATCAAAGTTAACTTTGCCGGTACCTTCTGGGTCATTCTCCTCAATTATGGCATTAAGTTCTGCATCGTCGAACAGTTGTCCCATTGTGTTCAAGATTGTGGAGATTTTGAGAGTATCGATGAATCCACTCTTACTTGTGTCGAACATTTGGAAGGCTTTGCGCATCACGGCAATCTTCTGCTCGTCTTCCTCCTGATTTAGTACGAGTTGGTTTTAGATGTGCGTGCATTTTGTCAGGTGTAAAACAGGAGCGAGTAGATTATGAACAAGATCATGATTATCAGTAGGATCATGCTCTTGGTCGTTGCGCTTGCCAATGTGTCGTGATAGTCACTTGCTAATTAATATTATGTTTAATTAAGCGTTCTACACTCAACTTTGTTAGATTCTTGGAAACTACGATAATTTAGCATAATCGTATTAAGTTGTTAAATTCAATACACCCAACTGCATCTTTCAGCTCATTATTATCGCCCGTTATTTATTTATTTTAAAATTTAACAATAAACTACGATTTATTTTAAATTAAACAAATAATAAACTTGTCGTATTCTTTCGATTAATAGTTATCATTTTCAAGATGAGTATTACTTTAGCAATGATCTCCTTTGTACAGACATCAGAACGTTAAAAACATAAATATATATTAATATTATTCTAAATTTTTACCAATATTTACATTTCACAATTTTAATACTTATAATTAAATAATTAAATTACCTTATATTATCATATTTAAATAATCAATAATTTGTACGTATTTTTGTTCAGATTAATAAAGTGACAGATTCAAAATTAACTTTAAGTTATAGTATAACGTTTTTATGGGCGACACAAACTATTAGTAGGTGATCATTTTTTTTTTAAATATTATATAAAATATTAAAATATTATATTACATAAAGCTGAAGCACTCTCTATTTTATTTTTAAAACTATATCACTAAAAATAGTATCCAGTAAATAGATTCTCACATCATGTGACAAATAACCACATTTCAAAATTAGTATATATTTCAACACTTACGAGGATAGAAAATTTTGTAAATATTATTTAAATACCTAATGATTAATATTGCAAAAATATAATTTTAATTTTCGAAAAACAATACAATTTATTCTTAAAGAACATATTATTAACATTTGTGACTTTCTTTTATTAAAACCACAGATATAAAAAATATGCAAAATTATAGAAACTATATATCGTCATTTTTGTTTGCAAAATTGAATCCGTAATCAACTATAGAACACAAAAACCACATTTATTTTCGTTTTCTAAACTGTTGACCAACTACAACATACAACTTTACCGAAACTATATGAAATAATAAGATAGAATATCTGAAATAAAGAAGTATTTACACATAAACAAAAAAATGATTATAGTTGATCAATGTTCTTCTAAAAGCAATAAAAAATGCATACTCGAAGAAGAAAAAAAGCAGTTTGCAAATGCTCACCATTATGAGTAATAGTTTCGTGCGAGTGACAAAGGACACCTGAGGAGCGACTGGCTCTTCGTGCCCGTATAAAAATGTGCCGTAGCTTCGTTAAAACCAGCTAGAAAACCCTCTAACCCGCGAAAATAGTTGCGCGCGCACGAAAAATGAAATATGTTATAACTGCACCAGACAAGCTGACACCTAAACTCACGTATTAAAGTCCATCTACCTGTGCCCCTCCACCTACTTTTATAACTTCATATACACTTATAAAACAGTCGTGAGACCTCAAATAGTTATTTTGTCTCGTTAACCAATTTTAGAGAGTGTAAAGATGCGTAACTTCAACATTATTATTGTTGTTTCTCATATTATTAGAAGTATAAGGAAATTCGCATATATTTTTGCTCAATATCTGACGCGTACATGATGAATCATAAATTTAATAATTATATACATGAGTGTGTATGTGCGTGTATCAAAAATTTTGGCTAGACTTTAAAATAAATATTTGTATATTTATTTACAAATTTGTCATCGTCTAATTAGGTAACGTAGTAAAGTTTGTCAGGACTGTAACATTATTATGATATTGTAAAGTTTGGAAAAATTCGTTGGAGTGGTAATTATGTTTAAAAATATTTTTCTACGAAGTGTTATGCTGATGATTGCAACAATGTTTGCCAACGTTTTTGAAACATTGTAGTAGTAGTAGAAAAATTTATTATTAACTCTAAATGTATTTGTAAGAAACTGCAAATTTCTAAAATTATGAATATTGCGCGAACTTGTATTAACTAATTTATTATGATAAAAGTATAGAGTAATTATATTTTATTAAAAAAGTGGGACATTTATACTGACTGATGGTATATTATAACTAATAATACTCAATTTTAAAATGTAATTACTTACGAGATACGTAATAAATTACTTTCTACACTGACTAAACAATTCAATCATAAATTTATTCAGGTCTACAAATCTATACTGTTAAATTGTAGTGTATAATGAATCCATCTCATAGCCTCTTCTTTATAATATTAAAAAGAAAGATATTATATTTAAAGACGTAAATAATCGAAATTATATCTTAAATATATAGATATTTGTTTAAAATTCCAAAGTAAAACGGATTATGTAAGCTGTACATTTTGTATCGAAATAAGACGTACGCCATAAACTAAATTCCCCCGTAAGAAATAGTATACATTATTTTTAGTAAGAAAGTGACATATGAAAATGTGCTAGCTGTTAATACACAATGAGTAATTACATTTATAACTTTTATTAAATCTGGCAGTTTTAAAATGAATGAATGAATGTTGGTAATAAAACAAATTTCTGAAAATGAATGTGACGGTAAAAAATAAACATATGAATCATCAATTATATTTTATCATATTTTAAAGTGTCTATATACGCAGTCAAGATACTAATTACAGAAAAATGCTCGTATACTCTTTATGGTGAAAATATATGCATTAAATAAATGAAAAATAAAATACATGTTAAGGTGATATATCCAAGTTCCAAAATCAAACGTGAAAATTTGGCGGATACGTATTGGACAAACAATTACATTTTTTAACTAAACGAAGCGGATATGAGAATGCGACAGGTCAGTTTATTATATGTGTTTCAAGGTGCGTTTAAATATAATTTTCGCAACAAAACTATTTGTGTCACTCATACACTGGTAAAAATAGATGTAATACACGCTCTTTACCATCAAAATATGTGAGTATAGAACTGACCAACGGCGGGACTCTTCAATTTTAATTGCACGTCGATCTCCTATATACGTATAAAATTGCGTATACTTTGGTTAATATGGTCATGCATGGTAATAAAATCTGAACAATAAATTTTAAGTATTCTTTGTAGGTGCAGTATAAGTGGATTAAATAGATCAATTTACGCGCAAATATCTCTATTTTATGTAAAAAAATTCGATAATATTATACTAATAAGATGCGTAAAATAGTTCATTCCTGTTTCAACAGAGGCGACAGCAATGATGAATGGGATTATTTATATTTTGTAGCTGTTAAGAATACACTACTTTTGTTTGACTATTATGCAATTTCATTTTAGTTATCTTACGGTATCTAATATTTCAAATCCGCTTCACACGATATAAATACTAAATTCGATAAAATACGATTATTTTATAATTTATGTGGTACATTTATACCGATACTATATGTTTTCACAGCTTCGAGCTATTAGCACACTGAATTATGGATCATAATGAATCTTTAAGCGGTACTTTCTACGTTTCGATGATACAAACTACAATCTACATTACAATTACGTACTACATTTTTTATTTTAAACGACTGATCATTTACACTTTAAAAATCTATCGTTTTATAGAAAAAATAAAAAAAATTCTGTAAAAAGATCGAAAAAGGTACAATACATAAAAGCAGGATTTTCGTTTAAATGTACTAGAAGTGTATTTTATTTGTGATTATAGGATGCAATTATATAGGTATATGTGATTATATATATATCAATAAATTATATTTAAATAAACAGCAATAAATATTTGTAGAGAAATATTGAATATTCCAATAATTAACAATATTACAACAATTATATCACAATAATAAATTTCCACTCGACATAAATCATGAATAATGAATTTGTATACATCATCATCTCAATAATTAGGAATATGTTATTACTATATATACTGTTCATCTCTAAGTTCAACAAATATTCAACTTTCAGTAATCAGTTTCCTGGGGCTTGTACGAGGGTGAGAGAGTGATTTCACGGACGACTGGACGTGCGGGCACGGATCCTTCAAATCGTTAAAAAATTAAAAATCGTGCCGGACAGAATGCGATGCCAAATTCTATAAGTCGTAAATACTGCCAAGATATCTGTCCTGAGTTATACGGTTACGACTCGTTAACCAGGAACGCAGTCGGCTAGCTTCTTTTCTCTAATCCCAATCTTTATTATAGTGGATTGTGCTGGCCGTTTGCGTATTTTAAAACCACATCTGTCAAGATGATACTATTTGCGTTGATGGATTCGTATATGACCAACTTTTCTCCCTCTCTTTTATTTTTTCAAGTTAATCGATTGATTATTTTTCTTTATATAATGTAATAACACACGTACTATTTACGATACTCATTACATATTCTATTACTATTCAATAATACACAATATTGCAATTAGTACATTAATATTTTAATATGGCTTTATTATTTCTTACGTGTAGTTTTCGTGCTAATAAAGATTGTTTAATAATATATATATATTCTATCAAAATTGCAAACAGCTTTAAAGTGATGCTATAGGTTCCATCTATTTTCAGAACAGGTGTTTTGTTTATTTGAGAACACGTTACTAAATATAATATTTTGCTAATATTGTTCTCATACATACATGGATCAACAGTAAAATACGTTTTTAAACAAGAGGTCCGATATAAAAATAAAATTAAATATACCGGAATTCACGTTGACAGACGGATATAATAATTACATAAATTTGTAAAATTATTTATTAAATATAAAACTTTTATTACAACATAAAGAAAGGTCATGTTGTCAGTACAAATCGTCAAAAGAATTTTATATTTCAATATTCGCGTAACAAATATTTAAATTTTATATACATTCTAATTAAACAAATTAATACATGTACGTTTTAGTCTGGACTATGTTGACTATTATATACTGACACGAATCACAAATTCTTTCTATCACTTACAATTCACTCGCAAGATCTATTTATTATTCTGTATACAGTATATGCATATAAAACAAAAAATAAATGTGGTTTGTTTTAAACAAAAAATTGAGATAAATAACTTTTTTAAATTTGTTACACAGGTTAATTAAATTAAACAATTAATAACAGGAAATTTGCATTTAATCTTAATTATCCGGATGTAATTTAAAATTTAAACTCACAAGAGCCAATATATACATTAAAATAAACTTAAACTTTAATGATTTATTTTCTCCGGTATAGTTGTTTTACAATCGTAAATACACATATTTGACGTTCATTAGGAAAATTTCAAGATGTTTAAATTGTATAATTCACGTTAATAAATTCTGTAATAAATTTAATTATCTTGTTACAGGATTTTTTTAATATAGGTTAAACGTTTTTTTTACAATTAATTACAAATATAAAATGTAAAATAATTTAATATTGCACATTCAATCGTTAATGTTTAATAAATTTTACAGTTTGTCAAATTTTAATTTTTCATCACCCGTCATTTGTAATATTTTTAAAGTCGTTAAAAAATAGTCCCTGTCATATCCCCAACTCACTAGTCGGTTTAAATTTGATTTAATATTACAGATCAACGAGCGACACCATAATAAAAGTTAATTCATCACTCGTTAAAGTATAAAGAACAAATAACTCAGTTTTTAACATTTAATATCGAAGAGTTTACAGTATATGATTGAATAAAGATTAAAAATTCTTAATGATATCCACTGTTTATACTAATGTAATCCAGATACTTTGTAAAATGTATGGAAAAAACTATGCGCAATCTCCAAACATCCTATAAACTATTTATTATTGTTCCTAAATCAAGTACATTTTATAATAATGCATGCAATGAAAATTCGAGCTATTGCGTTGCTAAGTAGCTCGTTTAACTTTTTATTTGGAGCGTACACTGCGTACACCTCCTGCGGCGACCTATGCGATTGGACCAACTCCAGGACGCCTATACGCTCACACGCGGCCTGCAGAATTATTATTATTATTGTGAAAACGCACTCGAAAATAGAATCGCGTGGTCTCTTTTGCGTGATTTCGTGCTCTTTCATATACCCACTTTATGCGTTCGCGCGCATGAGCGTCTGTGTCTGTGTGCGTGCGGTGAGTGTATGTTTGCGTAGCTTCTACATAACTTTTGATAGATTAATAATTAACGGTACTACTAAAAAATATAAGAATATGTGGACGGGCTATTTCACGTCAAGTGGTATGATGAAAATTTAAAATCGCACCAAATTTTGAGAACAGCCTGGAAATATCATCCAAAAAATAGAAAAAAATTTTTAGGTGTTAAAAATAATTTGACTATTTCACCATGAAAAATGGAAATTTTTCAATTTTTCAAAAAAACTACTATTTTCAAAGCCATTTATCTCAAAATCTATTGATTTTTTTGAAAAAACAGTAGAAACAACTTTTGTTCAAAATAATCTTTAGAACTTATCTACCTGGGTTACAATTCTTAATTTTAAAATCTCGAAGAGATAGGGCACCCGAAAATATAAAAAAAATGTGATTATCAAAAAAAGGCGTTCACGCCACAATTGATTTTGTTCTAACACCGCTCAAAAGATCACATTTTTCAAGAGCTTTCGAATGGCGGTGGTTAGATTATTGGCCCAGACTGCTGGTAAAAGTTATGCCTTAAAATACATGAATATTAGTGATTTTTTGAGGTTTATAAGGCATAACTTTTACCAGCGATCTTGGCCAATAATCTAACCACTGCCATACGAAAATTCTTGAAAAATGTGATCTTCTGAGCGGTGTTAGATCAAAATCAATAATAGCACTGTTATAACTATAAAATTATTATAAATAAATACTATGGAATATATTTTATATTTTTTTGTATTTGTCTTATAGTTACTCCTGTATACCTACTTGCCTTCCAGCTGATTTTACGGGACACCTTTATCACACCTCTGTGTGTGGTGCTTACTCCTCTCTAATTATTTCGCCATCGTCTCACATATTTGCCCGCGGTTATGTTCGTGAGGAAAGGAAAACTTATGAGTTTAAGACAACCTACCCCGAGATGGTCCGTATAATGTATTGAAACATTCTGCTTATGATTGAAATATATAGGTATACTGACATGGGGCGTTTATCAAGGCTGGATCCATATAGTTTCAAAAGCAACGTATTAGATCCTGACATGGTATTCTAGTAGGCCCCTAGTACGGTGCGCTGTAAGCTGTAATACATATGCAAGTCAATATGTGCCAAAGTCAATATGTGTTGAGTAAAATAAGAATATAATAGGATATCAGGGCCCAATTTTAATTAGTTCTAACCTTAATTTATAAACATCACAGTTTTACTTTTTCCTTTTTTAATTCACAAGAATAACGTAAGAACTGTTTCATTGTTAACATATATTATAGTCTTTTAATAAAAAAATATAAATTTTTATATAATTATAAAAAATATAAATTGCTTATAGTTTATTGTCAGAATCTCCAAAATAATATTTACCTTATAATAATCGATTTACTTATCGAATATTGAAATTAGCGCGAAGAAACACGACGTTTCTCCATCTATCGAGCAAACATAAAATTAGTCTGCAACTGCTATGTGGTGTGGTGGTGTGGTGGCTCTGCCGGACTAATATAAGTGTTTATTGGCTGATGGCTGCTAATGGGTTTCTCCCTGATATTGCAGCAACAGAAATAATATTTACGTGATATTCACTATACTTAGTACTTAGTGTATTGTGACTTGTCTTTACACATAAAAGTTATACTTCTAGAAAATTTATACTTATTTTCTTTTCATTTTCTACAAATTAACACAAAATAACAGAAATGTATTAAATTTAATACTTTTTGGATAAACTTTGCAATTAAATATATATATTACTTTTCATATAAATTTTTACACACCTTGATTTAATTTTTCTTTTGTAAAAACACAGAATTTACTAAAAAACAATGAATGCTCCGAAAATAAGTCAAAAAGAGTACTTAAAAAAGTATTTATCTAAAGATGAAGGAAAGAAAAAAAAGAAAAAAAAGCTTAAAGTTGGACCAAAAACGTAAGTAAACATTTCATAATTTTTTACTACATTCTTATTGTATCTACAGTATTACCTTGGTTTCTAGGTCAATGTGACATTATTGTGCATTTAAAGAAGCAATACTTTAAAATATTTTTAAATTATGCATAAATTAATCAATTGTAGTTTTTCAAAAAATTTTAAGGTATTGTTTACAGAGTGCAGATAATTGATGACGATATCGACTTAAAGAAGCTTACTTCTATCGATGACGATGAAATCAGCATTTTTAATGCAACAGAAGATGCTCCACAAATTGTTGGTATAGTAGATGAACGGGGACCAATGGATTTTGAAAACAAACAAAGATGGAAAGTCATAGTTGACGATGGATATGGAGATATTGCAATTTCTAAAGTTGACAATTCTAAAAAACATGAGAACAATAATACTGAATCTAAAACTGTATCCGAATCAAAAGACAAATTAGAGAAGAGTAAAACAAAAACTAAATCTTATATAAAGAAGAGAAAGAGACGCAGTAGTCATAGTGATAATAGTAGCAGCAGCAGCAGTGATTCTGGAAGAGATAGTAAAAATAAAAAAGAGTCAACACAGAAAAAGAGAAATGATAAAATGCGAAGAAAAAAGAAAACTAGAAAACATAATAGTAGTTCTTCTGAATCAACTTCAGACTCAGATTCTGATACAGATACAGATTCAGATTCAGGTTCAAGTTTCCACAAATCTCATAAAAGAAGCAAAAGAAAAAAGTTGTGTAAGAGAAAGGAAACAAATGATTCTGATTTAAGTCCACCTAGAAATTTGAAAGAAAATAAAAAAGAAGATGTAAAAAAGCAGAGAAGTAACAATGATTGTGATAAAAAATCATCAAGAGACAGAAAAAGTAGCAGGGATACTAAAACATCAGATTCTGATACAAACCATCCAAGAAGAAGTAAAAATAAAAAAGATTTTAATAAATTAGAATCTAATAATAGTCTAACAAATTCAAAATATAAAAGAAATTCCAGAAAGTCTGATTCTGACATAAGTCCACCAAGACAGAATAAGAAAAATAAAAATACATCTAATGATAAGGAAAGTGATTCAGATTTTAGTCCACCACGTTCTCATAAGGATAAGCAAAATAAACCATTAGACAAAAGAAAATCAAATGACATAGATCATTTCAATAAATATAATAAATTTGGTGATTTTAGTTCTCCTCGATACTCAAAATCACAGTCTCAAAAAAATTCAGATAAACGAAATGTGAGTCCTTCGAGTTATGTAAGACATAACAGAGATTCATACAACTCTTATGATATTTCACAGAAATTGCTTGATTCAAAACAAGTCAGACATACATCCAAACATACCAGAGATAAAGATAATTATGACTCTGACTTGAGTCCTCCTAGAAATTCAAAATGTGATAAAAATAATCGTTCATCTCAAAGATCAAAATCATCTAGATGGGATGAAAATAAGAAACGTTCTCTTAGTCCAGAAAATAATCAAAATAAAAAATTAAAGAAAACATTAGATGGAACATCTGCAGGTTTACAAAATTTAAAATCTCTTAAAGAAGAAGAAGAAGCACAAAAAAGAAAAGAAATGGAAATGATGAAAAAAGTAATTATTTATTTTTAACACTATATTATTATACTATTTTTAAAATTATTACAGAGAAAACGATTAGTTGGTTGGTTAATCACTTAGACAATTTATATTTACAAGATTGGTTAACAACAACCAACTAATTGTGTCAAATGGTATACTATTTCATTAATAATTAATTTGTGATTATCAAAAAAGAAAAGGAAGCAATAAAGAAAAAGCTAAAAATTATAACATTTTTTTTAGATGAGTAAAGAACTTAGTGGTTATGGACAATCAGCTATAATGCGTGATAAAAGAACTGGAAGAAAACGAGACATGGAAAAAGAAGCTGCTGATGAGCGAGAAAAACGAAAAGTACAAGAGGAAATAGATGCAAAATATGCTAAGTGGGGTAAAGGGTAAGATATGATTTCTATAAATTAATCTTTGATGTATAAATATAATTATAATTACATGGATTTTAATTTAGTTCTGAAATATTTTAGTTTGAAACAAGTAGAAGATCGAGAAGATAAATTAAAGAGAGATTTACATGAAATGAATAAACCCTTAGCAAGGTATGCCGATGATGAAGATTTAGATCGTGAACTTCGTGCACGCGATAGAGAAGATGACCCAATGTTAGCTTACATTAAAGAAAAAGAAATTAAAGAAGGAAAGAGAGAACCAGGTATCATATATTAAGTTATTATTATAAAAATACAAGTAAACTATTTATGTACTGTTGAAATTAATTTATGATTGAATTTGCAGATAAACCGAAATATGAAGGTTCATATATGCCTAATAGATTTGGTATCAAACCAGGATATCGATGGGATGGAGTTGATCGCAGTAATGGTTATGAAAAGAAATGGTTTGAAGCAAGAAATACAAAGAAAGCAACAGAAGAAGAAGCATATAAATGGAGTACAGCTGATATGTAAAAAGATAATGACAAGTAATAAAGTAAATACTAAATTGTACATTATTTTGTGCACACAATCAATTTTGTAATAATGTCAAATACAACATTTTTCAAACTTATATAAACATGATAAGTACTTTTTATTAATAATATTTCTTACAAGGGACTTGCTGTATTACTTAAGTACATAAAGATAAATAAACTGGTAATCAATAAAATTAATTATTTAATATTGTTAACAAATTATTAAAATTAAATAATTGTTGATGTTGTAGAAACATAGTAATAAAATGTAGAAGCTATATTGTTTTGCTCAACTTTACAATAATTTATTTATATTTTCGTTTTTTTGTCGTACATAATCCGTCTAAATTGAAATTAATAATTATTTTTACATTATGATTTCGAAATCGGTTTTTGTATAAAATAAAATTTGTATAGTATTAATATACTTGTATAGTGCAATTATGTTAAACTTTTCTAACATTAGATTTTAAGAATTATATATACATGTTCGATATGTTACTCAATTTTTTTTAATTTTAAACCAAAATATCTGTATTTTTTAATATATAACAAGATTTAGTGAATTTACATAAAAGTATACTAATACCTTTTATTATTCATTAAAAGTAATTTAATCTATTTAGTTGTAAACGTCATATATAAAAACTTTATAAATATATTATCGTTTCAAAACTTATACATTTTATAGATTAATATAACAATTTTAAAAATACAATATTTTAAAAGTAAAGATAAGGTTTTGTATTATTTGTTTTAATAAGAATAGAAAAAAGTTGGTTTAGGTTTTTCTATATCTAAAATTTCACTCTATTGTGAAAATATGCTAGAATAGTTTTTAATCGCTATAGATTGCATTGCGTCTCTTTTTACCCGCGCAGTAGGATTTAACTGAAATTCGTGATCTGCAAATTTATAATTTTTATATATACAAAAATGTATATTTTTATGAATAAAAAATTTATGTATATTTGCATAATGTATAAAATATAAGTAAAATTAATACAATAATGTAAATAAATATTTTTATTATATTGCCGATTTAAAATAATGTTGCATTCATTAAATTCCTTTGATTGCTACCTTTGGTCGCTACCATCAGAGAATTTTCTTTACCATATTCTATTTAATACAATAAAAATATAATGTCGAAACATTTAACTGTTTTAAAAACAGAGAACAATTGTAATAGTATTATAAATACTTATAAGTATGAGCGATCAAAAAAAAACTATATTTGTAACAAATTTGTACATAGACTCGCCTCGAACGAGATCGTGACCCGACGTTCTTTCGCATCTTATCTTACAAGATATGTTACGTGCAATGAAATTGTACCTAGACTCGTTCTCGTTGATTATATACACATACGCACGCACACAAATGTGTATATACATGTGTACACACAAAGGTGTACTATATATAGCTACCTGCACTATATATCGGATAAAATGCGTTCATTCATATACACCCCGTAGTCCCCGCACATACGCAAGAAGAAAACGTCCATTGATTGGCCTTTGCCAAATATATACATATATATTCAAACACCCTTCCCCTTGAAGATATTGGAAAGAAATTTAAAGATCCCGCAGAGGGAAGGCGCGCAAGGATGCGCGCGCGAGAGAATAAAAAAATTTATATTATGTATACAAGGGACTAGACTCGGAGAGAACGAGAGCGAGAGAGAGAGAGAGAGAGAGAGAGAGAGAGAGAGCGCACGCGAGAAGGTGAAGGAGAGGGATCAGGGAGAGGGAAAGAGTTAAACGCGTATGTGTGTGGAGGCGTTACCGCGCGTGTCTCTATATGTGTGTTAGTGAATGGAAGGCTTCCGAGCCGCCGCCGCCGCCGCACTCGCCGCGACCGTGGTAGTATACGAGGACGCTCGTATAGCGGTGGCCGCCAATGAAGGCGAGTAGTCGCGGTCACGTGACGAGTACGCGCAAGTGACGGGCGACGCGCAAACGCTGCGTATATACTTACTCTTCGAGCATTTGTGTGCCCGCGCCGCGCTTACATACTTACTTGAGAAAAGAAGAAGAGCGAGGAGGTAAGGAGGCTGCGCCACGCAGAAACGGTATCAAGGAGGCGCACCTCCGCTCGCACTTTGTTTTTTCCACACGCCTACGCACCTCTCTTCGCATAAATACAAAGGGATAATTACCCGCGGACAGATAGTATACTATCGAGAGAATACGAGAATAAGAGAGTGAGAGAGAGAGAGAGAGAGAGAGAGAGAGAGAGAGTGAGTGAGTAAAAGAGTGAGAGGGAAGGAGTGAGTGGCGTCGCGCTAGACGCCCGCGCATCGTAGTAGTGGAGTAGCGTAAGCTCGCGGAACGCGCCCCGCTCGGACTCGGGTGGCATCGCGAAAATGTCGGGCTCCTCGCAACGGATGCGAAAGTCTTCGCCATGCTCGACTGCGAAACAAGGCCCGATGAGGGCTACTTTACCCGTCAGTTCATTACTCAGGCAAAGCAGGCAACCTCAGAGTAGTAGTGCTCTGAGAAAAAGTAATAGCAACAGTCCGACTGTTTCACCTACAAACGCGTGGCGGGCTCGTATTTCGCCGGAGACTTCCTCGAGCTCGGGACAACGTAGCCCCGGCTCGCTTTCCTACAAAGGTATGCATCAACTCCATCAATTCAACTTATTTTCTCTTCTTTTCTTACCTTTATCACCTTTCTTATTCTATGTCATTGGGTTTCTCCTCATCAGCCTCTTCTCTTTATTACAGGATATTTCGCAGCTAAATCAAAAACTCTAAGTGGTCGCTGCAGCGACAGCTTGAGCGGAAGCCAGAATATTCGAAGAACTGCCTCGTTGGATACTATTTACCTCAAAGGACAATGGCCACGAGATTCACACTATATTCACACAAGTTTGCTGGTGGATAAAGCTACTCAAGTAAGAGCAATAATTATATACTTTTGTAGTAAATTATTTTTATATGTTCATTTAAATTTCTTTTATATAGACTGAAGAGTGGTCTAATGAGCCACGAAAAACTCATAGCCGCCATCCTACAGAGCAAACTATTACAGATGAAAAACTGGAAAAGTATTTCAGGCATCGGTATGTACATGTATTTGGTAATTAATAAACAATTGCCAAGTCAAAAACAACTTATTATTACTTTTTTTTTAAGATTACAACGAACGAATAAAGAGGGAACCAGCAGTAGAGAAAGAACTGCTGCATTTGGTCTTATCATGCCAGGTGGGCCTCCTCCTGCTCTCCCTGGGGATCACTCTGTTCTTTTGCCCAGTATAGCTTCGCAAACAACTACCCGTAAGATTTTTATAATTTTTAACTGTATAAAAAAAGAAAACAATTATAATTATAGTCCTTATAGTTTAAAGTATATAATAATTTTAGCTTTGACTTAAAATTTAATTATTGACTTTTTTTAGATAATCAATTTATTAGTTTGAGTACAAAAGCAAGTCCTATGAACATACCAATCAAACCAATGAGGCCTCCTATGCGTTCCTCTATTGAAGGGCTGAATCAAGAAATTGAAGGTTTAGTACTCAAATCTACAGGCAATTCTAATGATCCTGATCATCAGATCGAAGATAAGGTTTGCACTGATTATTTAATAATAACTAAAATAAGTAACATTCAAATAAATTTAATGTATTTACTGTATTTACAGTATGCAAGATATCGAGATCAAATAACACCTGAGGGACATCGTGCTCCTTTAGCAGATCTTTTCAGAGCTAATAGAAGTGTCAATAGCGTTAACACTCAAACACCAGCAACAGAACTTCCCTCCAGTTCTTATTCTTCAGGTAAATTAAACATTCTAATAATATTTTGCTTAATTAATAACATTCGTTTAATTCGTTTAAATGTCGTTGCCATCTCGTTGATAGACAATAATAAAGGTTCTCAATGGTTCTGATATAATTAAATAATTTTGATATTTATCAATGCCTGGGAAAACAGGCCCTCCGTCTAGGAATTCAGAGTCTCCACTGATACCAGGTTCAATGGATGTATCCCGTCCATCTAGTGACCTTCTACAAGGTTGGCTCTCATTAATAAATTTTGAGATGCTTACTATTTTCTATTTTATTTGCATTTATCATGTATAGTTTATTTTAATTTCATTTTCATTTCAATTTAAGTAATTTTATAGAATTTGTTATTTTATTATTAATTGGTTTACCATTAATTGAACTATTGTTTTTCAGACAATTGCATGATTGTCTTATTATAGATTAAAGTTAAAAATCATTTTTATATTTCTTTTATTTTTACTAACAGTAAAATAAGTTGTTCTGATATCACCAATAGTAGAGTATTTTGGCACAAAACCTAATTTGAGATAGTTTTATATATTATCGAAAATACCATATAGAAACACTCTCAATATTGTCTAATGAAAGATTAATAAGCACCAAATTATGTATTTTATACTTAATTACTTTAATCTCAATTTTTGTAAATATATATTATTTAAATAAATATCATACAATTCTTTTAATTAATAGCAATATCATACATTTTAGTTTCGTCTTAGTTTCATCACGCACGATTGCCACAACAAAATAATGCAATAATTCAACCTCTTTATTATTTTTATAGGTGGAAGTCGTGGCTCAACGCCAGACCAGGATAGAGAAGGACGTTTAGGTACATCCCCTCACATTAATAGGTTTCTGGCTAGGGAACCTCCCGATGGCTGTGAAAAAGTCAATACAAAATTTGTTGAAGATGTTAGGTAAAAAATTCTTTAAAATTATTTAATAATTGTCTTATTTTTTATTTCAATATCTGAAGTGTTTAATAAGCTATACTTATTTAAATCAATCGACAGGCGACCAATGGCAGACTTGAGTAAGCTCGACTATTGCTCCAAGCCTTGCGTAGCATTTCAGCTGAAACCAAGTCTAGGATCGGCATTCCTTCCTTTACAGCAGCCAGTTAGTCCAACGGTGGCTGCAACTGGTGCAACACCCTCGTCTCATACGACACCGACGACGCCTCCTCCAAATCCATAGTCCCTGGCTGTTCCTTGCGGCATATGCGTAAACCTGACTGGTATAAATATGATATACATATATACAATATATATATATTTTTCTTTAATCAACACTGTGGTTAAGAAGTGAATATCTTCGATAAAAAAAGAAAACAAAACCAGTACATATACTTAAACGGAAAAAAAATTGCGACTACCTAGACGGGCAACGTAAAAGTTACCGAGGAAATAAGTAGATGATTCCCAGTGTGGTACAAGAGATTCATCTTGAGTCGAACAATTGTGTAATTAAGAATTCATGAACGCATCGATATAGACGAAAAAATTAACAATAACGCGCAAAAGTATTCAAATGGGTCTTCAACAAATGTTGAATGCTGAGAAAACTGTAAAGAGGAAAAGAAAACAATGGAAAGGCAACACAATAATGACGAATACGAGGAACAATAATTTGTGATAATTAAAAAAAGACGTTTAGGAATAAACATTGTGTTCTACATGGAATAAGACTATTGAAAAAAGATTGTGTGTATTCTAAATTTAGTGCTAAAAAGTGTCCTAAACGACTTTAATTTTTTACGCAAGGATGAAATGAATATTCAGAATGATAATTAATAACAAGTATTAAATTTGAATGTTGGAAAGCATTAATACAAAATTGCACAGATTAAATAAGATTAAAAAAGAAAAACAAAATAATAAGGGAGTATGTATGCATATAGGTATGTACATAAAAGTACCCATTTGTACTGTTCTCATGAAGTTTTAGGATGTAAAAGCATTACATTCTTCTTTAACTACTATTTTACAATTGTTTTTTGTATTATTATTTTATATGTTCATAAATAATCAATATTTTTTTTACTTTATTACGTAGAGACCATTGGGTCTCATAAATCCTTGTGATTTTGTTTTCACGAATTGTGAAAATAATCAATGACAAGTACTTTTGTATGTTTTTTCTCAAATGATTTCATTATATGCATTAAACTGTCGACCAACTCACTTGATACTTGCTTGATATAAAGTAACGTTAAGTTTGCTTGATTAAAAGTACTAATAACAGCTAAAAAGAAGAAATCTATGTTTTAACATTTATTAAGTTAAATTTATAATCTGAGCATGTACAAGGCGAGAAAATGCATGTAATTGTAGTACGAGTGGATGCGCGTCACGGACGAAAGAATAAGTAAAAATAATGAAACAATAATAAATTTGAGAATGTTTGTGTAAGTGAATGGTCGAAGACGACGGACTTGACAATATATAAAACGTATTCGAGAGGTGTTTAACGTTGCCGGGAGGCTCGGATAAAGGAGCACCGTTGCGTACGACTGCAAGTGCATTTTCAGAAGAAAAGTGAGGTTTTTTATTTTTAAAATAAGACACTGAAGGTGATGTATCACGTACTGACGCCTGTAGCTCGTACTAACAAGTTCCATTAATTTGCCTGCAAATTAGAAATATTTTTACAGAAGAGGATTTTACATTGTATACCTTTCAAACGATGCGCAATATATATATATACACATACACATATATATTATGTATATATATATATATGTGTGTGTGTGTGTACATGTATATACATATATACACACATACACATGTATATATATTAATATATATTTTCGTTCTGTGACTTTATAAACAAATGCTTCTAGCAAAAACCGTTTTTCTCTTTTAAAAATAAAAAATCTCATAAGATTCGTCACTTAATAAAGAGAAAGATAAACTTGGCTCCTATTCCTGCTTGTGTGTGAACAATTGTGCAAGTGACGTGTGTCTGCGCCGAGATACGAGTTTAAAACGAAAAACCATCCATAAATAGGCGTTATTTTTTTAAGTGTATGATCGACTCACATCTTATTTTTTCTTTGTTATCCGAATCGCCAAATCGGCCAAACATTTTTTTATTCATTGTACATGGACCAATTATATATTTTTTATTACATCGATTTAGTATTCAAATCTTTAATAATATTTCAACGTAATCTATATATTATTGATTAAGCGTTTAAACAAAATATAGAGTCGAGAACACCTTCCAGCAGATTTCTTTAATTCGATATCGTAGGGAACTATTTTAGAAATTAAAAGCGAACTACTGAATTAGCATTGATAATGAAAAAAACTGTTAACGCATAAGTACCTGGCACCGATTTATGCTCTCTCTACCCAGTTCACTTAAAAAAAATTTTACGAGTGGCATATATAATGTATTGTTACATGTCGCACGAAGGTTACATTTTGCAGTCTAAATGAAACTCGAAAAGTTGTCGGAAAACACGATTATAAAAAAAATAAATTATAAACATATAATTTTGCAAAGGAATTCTTGCAAGGTACTTACACATATACTTAACAAATATTCTTGCCAAATCTATTATGTGTTTAAAAATTTTATTGAAATGAAAAAATATATAATTATTTTATACGCCTCAATTGATGGGATTACTATGCAAATGTACTCAATTTTTATTTCATTATATAATTTTTAAAATTACGTTGTTATATATAAATAATCTTTATTTATGGAAGTAAAGAAAACAATATAGAAAATACTACATAAAATGAGGGTCTGAAACTCTGTCTACTTTACAATTTATTATAGAGCGTTACTTTTCTTTGTATAAATCTTCGGACACTCTTATTCATTTTATTGTGCAATCGACAGGTAGTATATTTATTTTTTCCTTTTTGGTAAACAAAAACAGAATCCTTTTACAAATATATTTTGTATTTTAATACCTATTACGTTTCGTTAATTTTATTACATTTTTGTACTACGCAATTGATGCATATTAAAGCGTAAGCGATTATGTTCATCGATATTATTTGTACTATAAAACAAATTAAATAAAACAACAATGTTTTATTTCTAAACTGTACGTTTAAGAAATTACATTATAAAATCTGCCCTTGATCATTACGTTACTGCTTGTACGAATTTTAATTGTTATTTTTGATGTAAAAAAAAGAACAATTAACCTGTTGAAAATTTTAGCATTAGAAAGACTACATTTGCTAACTTTCGTGCATTGGCATAATGTATTTGCATTATTATTGTTAGCTTTTGTTGTAAAAATTCGATAGTACGGAAAAAGCGTGTAAGACTGCTATAAAATTACCTGTTGATTGGATATATCAAAAAAAGAGATGAAAAATGTACGTAAAATTAGTGTCATTTACAGTTTGAAAAATACCTATTGTCAAATGTAGGTATAGATTATTGTGAAAATCGTTAAGTGAACGGTTCAAGTTCACAATTTCGGTATACTCTCGACATATCTTGAAATAAAAAAATGATAAAAACTCTGAGCAGGTTTCAGAAAAGCAGAATGATTATCGTCAATTATAGAACGTTCATTTAACCCTAGGACTAAGTGAGCTTTAATTAAATTATTCTTACCTAAAAATGCTAAATATCAAAAATAGAATAGAATAATTCTGAGATACACACTATATTTTGTAACGTATTGCAGCTTAATAAAATAAATCTTGAAACTATGTTGTACCGTCAATAAAATAATTTTCAATTAACATTTCAATTAAAAAAAAATGATTCCAAAGATTTTTTAAATTTAATGTGTCCTAGGGCTAAATCAAAATTAGTTTGTCGAGTAATGAAACTATTGTAAATTATAAGGCAGTTCATAAGTCAAAATAATATTATGGTGTAAATCGAATAGCTCTTCGCTACAAAATTATCGATCAAGTATTATAATGTTTAATTTATATACGGTTACTGACCGGCACAACCGTTAACGTTCTTTTATTTTGCCATGTGGTAGTCGCTAGCAAATCAAATGTTTCGAAAAAAAATAATATTCTAAGCATAATCCGATCGAGTTGAAAGAGAAAACTTGCTGCTGCGTCGATTTGATGTGTGTGTGACGCCAAAGAAGTATGTCTGTACATACATCGGCTCTTAATTTTGTTAATTATGAAAAACCGATCTCATCAATCCTTTCGCATTTTATTTTACAAATGTAGTAACATCATTTACTATGATTTTTTTCAAGTTGTACAATTTCAATGTTCAGTTGTATTATTTTTTATGTTGACATAACACAATATGTACTTTCTCCAATAGAATTATTAATGATAAGCAATTTTTTTAAATTTTTATCATACGTGTAAATGAGACAAAAGTGTACCTTTTTATATTACTGTCAAGTCGCCTTAAATAAATAAAATTTTAAAAAGATTAATTATTTGTATTTACTAAAACCTGATAATATAAAAAAATGGGAAGAGAATATATATGTATATATATCGTCCCAGTATAAAAGTCCAGCTTTTAATAGTGCTTTCTTACATTTTAACATTGCAAATTCTAATGCATTCTTAGCAAAGTTACATTTAATAATACTTATGCGACAAAAACGTCGCTTACTTGAACGTTACGTTTATCAAGAGAAATAAACAATCATAAGGTAAAATTTAAAACTATAACTGGTAAAATACATCCAAACATTTATATAGATACGTATATAAGTATGTTGTAAAGTAAATCATAATTTTTGTAAAAAGTTAAAAAAACAGTTATAATTTTAAATTATAGTAGAAAAAGTTCTTGTTCTGTACACAGTTTTATGTTTACCTCTCTTGAATTTAACGTTTACAATTAAATATTTACATATACAATAACATTTTTACCATCATTTTATATTTACAAATTATCTAAAAATATCAATTATAAACCCATATATTGCGGTGAGGATGAGTATGTATTTCTGGCAGAATTATTTCTCTTATTTTCTTCATTATTTGGAAAATCACTGTTGATAAAAGAATGTTGTTAATTACAACCTATGAGTCTGGTTTACGTAAAAAATATATTGACATCCTTACCCGAAAAAAGGCATCAGAGAAATAAGAGTTTGTTTACTTGGGCGAGATGAAAATGCAGGAGAACAATGTGAAAGTCTGTTTACGATTCGCCTTAACCATTGCTGTAATTTTTGCCTTCTTTCTTCCACAAATTTCGCATCCTTTACACATTAATAAAAAATATTAATTTAATTGTGATATTCTAGGTTAAATTATGCACAATAGTTTATTAAATACCTTATTTCCAATAGTTTTTTTAGGGGGGAATTCAAACGAAGTAACAACAGAGTCATATTTTTTCAATTCTCTATACAAAGAATAAAATTGTGCGTATCTTCTGTATATATTCCATTCAGTGTCTCTAATACGGACATATATCTAAACCACAAATATAAGTATACTATATCATTAAATATATGAAAACTTTAAATTTATTAATATTTCATTATTATTACTTGATATACGTGGTGAATGTCCGATGGTTGTCCTGTAAGAAATGCAGAAGGTATCCATATATGAATTAAACAAGGTGCTTCTGTAGGCATATCTTCTTCATTAATCGGGCCTCGAAGACATTCTAATTCGGCTTGGAGTAATTTAACTAATTGATTTCTTGAAAATAAATATAAAATAATTAATTGTGATATTAAAAAAATCTCTCGTGCAATTTATGATTTTGACTAATGAATATTTACTTATTAGTTAATTCCATAGTTAATCTGGCATTGAACTCCATCAATTCAGCATGCATTTCAGCAACTTGAACTAATTTACTTTGATACTCCTGGGATTCTCTGTGATAGTCTGTAGTTTCTTCTTCGGCTACCGTATTTACGTCGGAATCCTTTTTAAGCATTTGTACCGCAGTAACGTATTTTCGCAATTGTTGCCGTAAGAGTTCATTCTCTCTGGAAAAAATAATATGTATAATTATTTAATTACGCGCACCCTTATGTATAAAAATTTTATTTAAACTTTTTTTAACTGAATTCTAATACGAAAAATTGAATAAATTTATTATTGCTAGTGTAAGTTTTATAAGTAAGCATATAAATGTATCTATTAAACAATATACATAATATTTTACCTATTCAGAGTTTGTATCTGTAACTCGTGTTTCTCACGATAATTTTGGTGTTGCCTCTGAAAGCGGGCCAGCTGAAGTTTACTTGTAACAGCATCTTCACGTGCCTGTTCGACAACTTCGTTCAATGCTAAAAGTCTTACACGCAAACCATCTACGTCCAGCGCATCGGCATCAGTGTGAGCATTAATAAGCGGCTCTGTAGCTTCAACCGCCGCTTCAGTTGAATCGCAATCCTGTAAATAAAAAGAAAGTATACACGTGATTGATACTTAATTTTAAAGCGATACGACACTCAAATTACAGGGATCTACATCCAAAAACTCAAAAACTGTAACTGAATTGTAGAACTAAAAATTTAAACAATTTCGGACAGAAAATGAGTTTATTTAAATAATTAATTTATATTATTTAATAATAAATTATTACTCGTCGATAATAATTAGATATAAAATTATGTTTCCCATGTCATTTTGGCATAAAAAATATTTATAAATTTTCGTAAAAGAGCGTGAGAGAGATTTGGATCATTAATTTTTTGGTATTATATCTTTTCATCGATGATAACTGTAGTTAAATTATTTAACATTGTACTCACGTCTAAATAATTTGGTAAACTAACTAACATGTCATCGAGAACATTGTCTAATGGTGATACTGGAACTAAACCACCCATGTTTTCAGTGTCGGTGAGTGGAGTTAACAGTCTCTCTTCTTCAAATGGTTCTCTGTTAAATTAATAGTAAAGATATTACGCTTATTTGTTTATAAATTTTCAGTAAGAAATTTGAATGATAACAAATCGTTATTGCGTTAGTTTTAACCCATTAAGGCCCAAACAGAAAAGTTTTTTTTCGATTTTCGTAATTATTATTTGATGCATAAATCACAATCTAGCTTAACAGGATGCCGGATCCAAATAAGAGGAATGTACACCTTTCAATCCAAAAATTATATCTAAAATATTGAATTAAAAATCTTAAAATATTCATACGGATAGCTTAAAACATGAGAAAAGGCTTGACGTTTTGATTTTTTAAAGAAAGAATAATGTTTTACATATTAATTGAGTAAACAATTTTTGGTCGGTAATTATTAGTGAAAAAGGCATAAACTTTCAACTCAAACATTGTAATCAAATAATGGATTTAAAAATATGGAAAAATGATATTATTCAAAAGATGCCTTATTTTCAGAGTTTTCTCAAAAATTTATTCAATTATTTATAAAAAAAAAGTAAAGAATAACCATTTTCTGAGTCTGACATCCCTAAAATGCCAATTTTTTCTATATAGTTTTAGATATCTTTTTTCAAATGCTGTCGGGAAAATTGACTTAATTTTAAAAAAAAGTTATCATTTTTTAAAAACGAAAAATGCAAAATATTTATCTCTTTTTTTAATTAATTTTTTTTCATAACAAAAAATTTTTATTAATTTTTGTGTTTGTGAACAAAAGCGTACATGTTTGTTGTATTTTGATCCTGTAATTTTTGTTTTTCATTGCTAGATAGTCAAAAATAATGAAATTTTGCGAATAAATATCTAATTTTAGTCATTTGTCGATATGAATCTTTGATGATATTTAATTACATATTTTTAATAAAAAAATTAATATTTATTTAAAAATATTAATTTAATACAATATAATTCAATTGGCAATAAGTAACAGTGAATTAATATTTTTAGATTCTCGTAAAGTTGATTATTATGCGTTTATTACTGTCGTTACTACGTTATTAAACATTAAAGTTGAATAATCTAATTGGCTTAACGATGATGTTTTTATAATACTTATATTCATGATATTATTACACTATTTCTATAAAACCAATATATTCTATCAGCATATCCGAAAATTCAATAATCTGAATGTACAAGTAGAGTAAATAATATGAGCTACACATACATACCTTTTATCCCAACTAATAGGTTTAACATCAAGAAGAACATTATCAGTTCCTAAGGAGGATCGCGGTTGCAATCGAGACGACGTAGCCGGGGATGATTCTACTAATGTTTCTTTCGTACTCGCTGTACTTGGTGAATTTAAACACGTGGGTGGCGCACTCGTAGAAACTGAACTACTTCCCTTATCGTCAACATCCTCATCATCGAATGATATAATATGAGTTTGTACTTTTTTTCGTGCTTTCTGACTGGATGTCGAAGGCTCTACGAAAATTTATCGATACACAATCTTTCTTTTCTGACTAATATTGTTACGTTATGAATCGTGTACATTGGACACACTTCACATGCATACCTGGAAGCGCAGCGGTAATTATTGGTTCGGAATGAGAGTGATTGTACCGTGCAAGCTTACTTTCTTCAGAAGCGTCATTCAACTCTTCATTGTCTATTCGTATGGCGAAAAGTATTGTTGTCAGACCTAGGACAAATAAAATAGAAAACATCAAGAAAAGTATTACTATATATTATTATAGTTTACCGTTAGTTAAATTTAAATTAAACAAGGCGATTTGTTATTAGAATCCTTTTTTATTGCTATGGAATTATCATTATTCGTAGATGCTTTTCTTTTTGCGTAAATTCTTATGATTAAAATGCAGATATATAAGCATAATATTTGTATCAATTTATAAGTAAATGAAATAAAGTCCGCTGATGGATTGAAGAACTTTATTCTCATTTGATTCGTCTATTATCTTTTTGGAAATATATGCACACAAAAATGTAACTATGAAACATCGCTAAATATGATTTCTACGCGATATATTCATTATGGTCCCAATACCCATATGCTGATGTATTAAACTTGTTTAAAACTAAATTAGTAATGTAAACAAGATTATGTTTTATCCGATGTTTATATTATACGTGTACAAAGTTACATTTGTTATTAATGTTGTAGAAGAATGTGCTAAAAAATTAATAGTTCCAATCTCGTTTAAGAAATTTACGCGGGTTACCGTATATAGTGACACAAATAACATTTTAATAATTAAATTTGTAAACTATTGATAATGCAGGAATACATTTAATTATTTTAAATCTTATTTTAAAATCTCTAAAATTTTATAGGTATACATAGTGCATATGTGTATGTTCGTGTGCAGTTGGACTACAACTAACCAGCGGCAACGTTAGGCAGCATCGAAGATTTCTCTTGGTCTCGTAGAAAAGCCCATTCTTCATAGTAAGGCTCGATCACCTCTGGACTGACAATGGAGTGCAGATGCCGCTCGAGGAATCTCTCATTGAGAGCCGCACGCAACCAAGCTCGACCTCGGCCATGATCCGTCTGGACCTTTCGTAACACGCTAAATCGTTCCTGTTCATGCCAAGTCAGCTGCTCGCGTACGCATGGCCAGAAGGTCTCTGAATCCGAACCCCGGGAGGAACCTCCAGATTTCACTAGCTCCGACACATGTCTGTTACACCCGATTTTATTCTTTATTTTATTCATTCACATCAATTATGAAAAATGTAATAAACCCGCCATTTACTTTAAATCCACCGTCCACGGTAGCTGTTTGTACAATATTTTATAAAATTGTAATATATTATACTGCTGTATGTTTCATTGAATTATTCAATTTATTTAAATAATTGCAAGATTATCGTTGATAGTTTATCCAAATAACTAATTATAAGATTTTCTGAATAATTCATAGCAATATATGTACGTATTAATTCAGTAATATATCTAGAAATATTGTGTCAAATTATTTTACATTTGTCAGCTAATTAATACACAAATACATCGCCAATATTCTTTTTCACCATCACCAATCACCAATTAATTATTAATTAGTTAAATATATATCCTACAATATTCAATTTTTCATCTTTGGTCCACATATTTTATTATCTACGCTATATATTAATAAATATTTTTAAATTATTGATGATAATGAATCATCAAAGTTTTGCATCGATTTGTAATATTATTGGTAGACATGATAATTTTATTCTCTTAACAGTTCGTATGGAACGACAATGACTTTAAAAAATTCAAATTATGTGTCGAGTATTTTAGTTTCTTGTTATAACAATATATATGTTACTATTAACTGTGTATGTATACGTGTGTAAACATTACCTTAAAGCCGAATTAAGCTTTTCATTCCGATTGACTTTTAAACCATGATTAAAAATTTGTTCGAAGGCGTAGCAAAGTTGAGTGACACACGAATCAGAGTCAGTCGCTAATTCTGCTTTGCCACCAAATCTAACGTGACATTGCTTTGCAGCTGCCAACAAATCTTGTTGCAGTTTTTGTCTGTTAACCGAATGATCGACATTGTAGCTGCTATCGTTTAGATTGTGCGTGCCTGGCACTATAGCTGACATCATACGGAGAGCCTAAGAACAAAAAAATTTGCGTTGATGTCTTTTTAAAAATGTTTTTTTTACATATATTAAGCATAGTTGAGTAAAGCGTATGTATAATCGGAAAAAATAGTGTATAATACATCTACTAGAAAGAGTTATTAGTATTTGAAGTCGTATCATAATCAAAATATATAGATTATCAATATTAATTTCACTTTCTATACACTTTAAATTCAATTAGATTAGCAAACCGGAGAGTTTAATCTTTTTTTACAATTATTGCAAAACTGTGTATAGCTGAACTTTAAAACCTGAGGTTTCACAATAAAATAAATATATAGCTTATGGTTAAGTATATATATTTTTTTATTTAAATATACCATTCAATTACTAAGAAATTAAAAATATACTCGACTTTTTTAAACGTACACGTGCACTATATACATATTGGTCGATATAGGATAGAATATACTCAATAAAGCGATATTATATCGAAAATTCCCGTTTCTAGAAAATTATTCTATACATGACGAAACAAAAAAAACAATTTACAAAATTTATTAGTTATGCCAAAAGTAACTGTACAGATCATGAATTAACATATAATTTAAGATTATAAATATTATTTACAAAGCGAATATTAATGTTTTAATAAGTAGCATAATCTTCATTTTTCTTGAATTAAAACTAGTGAATAATAATACTTGAATTGTATTTAAATAGATATACATAGGGAAATAATTATCTAATTTAATCTTCCTTGTGTTAATGTAACATTAAATTTGCAACATTAAACATATAGAGTTTTATTTTTAATAAGTGAGTAATTACATTGTTCATGACTTTTTAAGACACGTTTTAAAAAACTGAAAGTTTAGATGAAATTGTCTGTAATTTGTTATATATTAAAATGTAAAATATAATGTAAAAGTTTGAGTTTTTCTTAACTTCCTTGATTGCAAGGTACTTTATTTTAGTAGAATATACCATTCAGAGTGTGTTCAATAGACTTTCTTTAAATAAATACGTAATATACTGATTAATTAAAATAAATATGATTATTTTTTTCTGCGATATATACATATATTTGCTTTTTAATGTAAATACATGTGCATTCAATTGTGGAATTTAATATCGCATCATTATACTTTTTTTACGCGCGAGAAAATCGGATATAAAACAGTGACGTTTACATACGAAAGTTTATCAAATTACGTATAAACATTGATAAAACCTTTGAATCTACTTCAAATTCGGAAATGTAACTCTTTCAAAATTGATTATCAATTTATCACTACATAAAGCTACATAACTATTTACATTGATACACTTTATACGAAATGTGCAATGATTTTTACTCGAGATAAGAATATAAACGACAACCGTACCTGTATGGTATCGAAAGTAAGCCAATTTGGTTAAGCTTTTACCCTTTTGTTCATGTACATATGCATGACATACATACACCACACGCGCGCGCACGGATAAGACTCGCATGATTAAAAAGTGAACTGATATTAAGTATATAATGTGCATCGACTTGTAAATTGATATTATTATATACTTACTTATTAATATTATTATTATAAACAATATGTACTTTTAGTTATACTTTAAAGATTAATTTCTAAACAATCCGTTCGCTCGTATCGCAATTTACTATATTTTACATTTCGCAATTCATATTGATGTTTTTATTGTACTCGTATATACACCTCTCTTGCAAAGCATTTTTTAAATTTTAAATTAGTTGCAATTGGCGACGAAGCTAGTAAAGAATACTTGGTCAAGGTATTTGTCGCGTATTATTGTTATTTTTAAATATATATATTTTTCACTTTATTTATTATATACTTGTACAATATCAAATCAATAGCATACATAAACAATAACAATTTTTTATATTTACTTGAGATTTATACACCTTATTAAAAGTCGACCTTGTTCGAATTACAAATTTCTTTATAAAAAGAGAAAAGATTGTCATAAAATTTAACATGAAAATTAGAGTAACAGTTGTAGGTAAACTGCAAGTTATAATTGAATAGTCATTATGTCAAGCAGATGAAAGCATCAACGATTTTTAATACAATACGCTCTTTTAGATCGTCTATCATATAAATAATTGTCAAAATTGACTCATTTTTCTTTATTCTTTTCTTTCCGTTTCGATTATAAATAAGAATAGAAAAAGGTACAGAACAAGTCTCGAATGTTTTTTGGAAGGAATATACTGTACTTGAGTCATATTAATTATCAAAGTTACGTGACTCCAAAATCAAGATGTTAAGATAATATTGAAATATTGTTTTATATTATCATATACACAGACACACACACGCAATAAATATATATATATATATAAGTAGACGTACCATTGAGCTAGTCCGATTGTCGCGCGCTACCTAACACGCGCGGAATGGAGAATCCCCAGCGTTACTGCGAAGAAGAAAGCAGCGTCGTCAAGTCAATCATTATTGTTACACGAAACCTGGTGGACCAACTTCATTTACACATTGGGAAAATCCACACTTTAATCCTTGCATCTTCGTATAGCGGATTTTCCTTTTAAGCTTTTTCTATCTATCTCTTTCTCTCTTTTTCCTCCCTCTCACTCTTTATCACACTCACTCGCTCTCTCTTTCTCTTCTTTTTTATATATTATGTACGTACACTTGCACGAACCAACGTTGTTCGTTACTGGCACACTACTGGCGTATATCCCAGAGAATAGAGATTTTGCGCAAGCGGACGATGCGAACGCCTTCTTTTGATGGAAGGTGGTAACATATAGAAGTTTATGGCTTCTCTTTGCTTTGTTAGCGCTCTGCTGATTCTTGCACTCGTGCACTTGATCGACTTCTCCGGGGGGGAAAATTCTCTGTCACTTTTGCCTGGTATATAACTGAAGCATCGAAATTTTATAATGGCTTTTTTAAATAATAATTTATTTTCATTTCATTGTATGATAGAGTAGAAAAAGTTACGTGAGTCTCTTTTTTAAGTGTACTTGAAAATAAAAATAAACTGCTTTTTGAATGTTAAGATAGCAATATAACTGTACAATATGTACAATATACATATAAGAAATATATAGAAAAGAAAGAAAGAGGTGTTAAGTGCATCTTGAATGTTACTCAGTTTACGGCTCCTGGCTGCTGCGCTCCGAAAATTGACTGACCTGACGTTACTATCTTATTTCCTCGCTCGGTAATATCTCGTGACGTATAGTTGTTTGACAGATTATAGTGCAGTTATGTGTAAACGCTAAAAAAGAAAACATTTGATTAATTGCCGCGAGTCAACTGAAAACACATATTTGATCCCAATAATATTTATAAGCAAATATCAAAGGGGATGGGATCATTGACTAGTCGACAGAACGCAGGTGTCGAGGAAGTTGACATTGTTTCTAATCATGCATACAAATATCCACCTCGTTCAGGTAAACATATATACCTATAGATTTTTTCGGTTTTGACACATTTTAAAATTGAATATGGTTATTTCTAAGCTTACTAACTTAGGCACAATACTTACTTAACTAAATACAAAGTATTTTCCTTTTTTTTCTGTTTGAAAAAAAACAATTGAGCTTTTCATTTTTAATGGTAATGAGTGTATTATTGTGTTTTATTTATGTAACAGGAAGTTATTTTGGTAGCCATTTCATTATGGGAGGAGAAAGATTTGATACACCTCAACCAGAAGCTTATTTATTTGGAGAAAATACAGACTTGAACTTTTTAGGAAGTCGTCCAACTCCTGTATGAATCTATATTTTTATTTAATTTGTATATATTTAATAAAATTTTAATGTCAACTCCTTTATTTTAGTTTCCATATCCTCCACCTCAAGCAAATGAACCAACGAAAACCCTTAAAAGTTTAGTGAATATAAGAAAAGAATCTCTGAGACTTGTTAGGAATATGGAAAAGTCTCCACCTTCTCAGCAAACAGGGGTGAAACATTTTAACGATGGAGATGCAGATAAAAAACCAATGCATTTTAATATTGAATTTACATTTGATTGTGATGTGAGGTGTGCTATTACTATACATTATTTTTGTACAGAAGAAGTCACATCGAAAGGAGTGACGTAAGTAAAAGTTTTACTAAAATTAAGATTCATCTAGATTATTGAAAACTTTCATATCTTACTGAATAGGTACATATCTAGAGATTCATCAATAAATTCAGAAACATATTATTATAAAAAAGGAGCTAATCAATTATTCAGCCAAACATCACATATTTTTGATCCAACATCTTATTCCGATGAAGAGTTATCCTACAATACGGATAGAGAAGTACATTAATATAATAAATATTTAATGTCTACTGATTGTATTAATTTAATTTTTATTTTAATTTTAATAAAATTTTGATAGATCATTCCTATTGCCATTCATTGCATGGCAGAAGAAGGTTCTGATGAACCAAAACAATCCCATACTACAATAGCTGTAGTTGAAAAACATTCTGATGGATCATATGTATTAAAAGCACTAAAACAAAAATTATATGTTGATGGATTATGTTATTTACTTCAAGAAATATATGGCATTGAAAATAAAAATACAGAAAATTCAAAGGTAATAAATTAGAATATAAAAATATAGAAAATATATTAAAATTGTTAAATTTAATATGTTTTTTGTTAATAAGCAACAAGGAAGTGATGAAGATACAGAAGATAATGGAGCAGAATGTGTTATTTGTATGTGTGATGTTCGTGATACATTAATTTTACCTTGTAGGCATTTGTGTCTATGCAATGGTTGTGCTGATTCATTAAGATATCAGGCAAATAACTGTCCAATTTGTAGAGCTCCATTTAGGGCTTTACTCCAAATTAAAGCTTTACAAAAAGCGACAGGTTCCATAAT
This sequence comes from Theocolax elegans, assembly GCA_026168455.1. Classification (NCBI taxonomy): domain Eukaryota; kingdom Metazoa; phylum Arthropoda; class Insecta; order Hymenoptera; family Cerocephalidae; genus Theocolax; species Theocolax elegans. Next base: position 34,124,018 of record CM047426.1, on the reverse strand, counting down.
AGCAAATCCACCTTTGCCAGAGGTACAGTTATTATATTTTACTTTTATGTAAATAATTTTAATAAGTATTAATAATTATTGTTTACTTTAGGGAAGTTGTGAAAATATACCTGCTGGCTATGAAGCTGTATCTTTAATTGAAGCTTTAAATGGTCCATATACTCCTAGAGCAACTGTTCTTCCACCAGAATCTCCAGACACTCCAGATACAGATACTGCTAGTGCTACACAAGCAGCTGAAGTTCTTAATAGGTATTAAATTATTGTTTGCCTTGCTAGAGATTTTTTCACTTACATACAATTTATTATCATTAGGTCAGCGGAACGAACGCCGATTTCAAAACATGCATTATCCAAAGATAGTGATTCTTCACCAAGGACTAGTAGTACACCGTGTCCAACTCCAGAATTTCGAATGTCTGTACTTCTAGCCAAAGGAGAAAATTCAGGTTCTCAGAAGGAACTTCATAATCGTTCACCAGCTACAAGAAATAAATCTTGTAATCATCCACGTGATAAATCAAGTCTTAGGACAAGAGATACATTAAGACTTGTTAATGAAAAACAAACTGCATCATTGTATGAAGTAAGACCTTATTCAACATTAATTATTTAAAATTTTAAATATGAGAATAATGTATTTAATAATCATAGGGACAGAATCATGATGAAGATAGTGAAGCTGAAAAATTATCTCCTCTTCTAGATGCAACAACTAGCACAGAAGCTCTTGATACTCCAACACATAGAATATGTGACATAGACATGGACGATGAGTTGCCAAATGGTGAAAGTGATAATCAAGCTGACATTACTTGTCACTCCCATTAGACATATTTTGTAAAAAATGAAAATTAAATATCTTTTCTATTATGAATTTGTATTAAGAAAATTTTTATGCAAACTTTCTGATTGCTGGTAAATGAAAAATCAGCTGTGTATTATAAAGATAAATATTAGTAATAGATTAACATTGGGGATTAGGGTATATTTTTAAACAATGCAACTAAAAATTTAATTCACTTTAACTAAACTAAATAAAATTAGAAAAATTAATCTTTAATAATTTTGAAATTTCATTCATTGAAATTTGAATTTTATCATGCTTGTCAATATTATTTCTTATATGTTAAAATGATATGTAATAATGTATAATTTTTTATTGTAAAGTTACCTTACAGTAATTCAATACTATATCTACAACAGTTCATCTTTATTAATTATTATTTTTGTATTTAATAGTATAAATTTAATTTTATAAAAAATTTTATCTACTCACCTATTACAGTAAAGATACAATATAGTATGTGTTCATGTTTCAAGTAAATATTGAATTTATTTACATTTTAAAAATCAGACTAAATTAAATATTAGTAAACCATTCATTTATTCAAAAAATATCCTATTAATTATGAAAAGTTTTATTATAGGTATTAGTAGTAATATGTACATTGTAGGAAAAATTAAAGACTGTCAATTTAAGTAGGTAGAAAATATATGTTGAAATACATTTGTTTTTGTAAATATTATATAAATCAGCTTATATTTAATTATATATATTAACAAAAAGTGTAATAAAATAATTTAATGATGTTAAATAAAAAAATTATAAATTTACCATATATTTAATTGATGATATCAAAGGGCGCGATAGCGCCCGATGCAAGATATTATACTTCACTGCATTAATGTATTTTTGAGTAATTGTCTTTTTTTAATTATAATTAAATAATAAGTAATTTTAAATAAACCATTTATGTACAATGTATTAAAATAAAACTATTTTGTAGCTTTAATAAAATTTTATTGAAACTCGAATACAAAGTGTATCAGTTTTTAAGACACAACTAGAGTTTCCTGGAATTTTTTCCAGTGATCAAGGGGCCCATGCTCTGGCAAATACTTAACATTACAACCATCAGGTGCGAGCCGACCAGCAGCCTTAAGTGACTCGTAAACAGCTCGGTCATATTTTGTGAAACCCCATTTTTTTGACACATAGATCTTCTGACGACCAGGGAACTTGAATTTAGCACGTCGAAGTGCTTCAATAACTGCTGCCTTATGTCTGTCAGATGATCTGATACTCATAATTGGTTGACCAATATGAACACGAGCTACAGTTCCTTGTGGTTTACCAAAAGCACCACGCATTCCAGTTTGGAGCCTAAAAACATTGAAACAAGTATTAGTCACAAAAGTTATCTATAAAAATATTTAATTTTCATAGTTAATAGTATATTTAATGTGAAATTAAAATTTTTAAATTTGTAACTACTTCAATATTTTACTCGTCGTAAAACATAATGTAACCTACATATTTGTATATTTTACCAAAAGTGGATTATTAATAATTAGATAAGGTGTAAATGAATGAGTTACCTATCAGCTCCAGCACATGATAACATTTTGTTGATCCTAATAACATGGAAAGGATGGAGTCTCATTCTGATGTGGAATTGATCTTTACCAGCATTCTTGACCATGTACTTATTTGCACAAATACGTCCTGCTTCCAAAGCTTCTGAGCTAAGTTGTTCATATTCATCTGATACAAGATGTACACACAAAGGAAAGTCTTCAACTGAAGCCTTCTTTTTTCCTAAGTCAAAGATACGAATTTTAGGATCTGGCACACCACGACAGAAACGAGACTTAGGATAAGGCTTGTTTTTGCAGTATCGATAACTAAAAAGAATTATTCAATAAATTAGTAACAGTGTATCTAGTAAGGAAAAATTAAAATTATATGTTGTTGCTTAATTGAAGATATATTTTATAAAAATAGTAATTATTTTAGTTTGGCGACATATTGAAATATATTATTAAACTTCTAATTACAATAATTTATGATACAAATTACAATATTAATTACGTATTTATAAAATATGAAGGATCATTGTAAATAGATCAAAATATTTAAACACATAATAATTTTAATAAAATTAACTTACCATCTCGCAGGTCGGCGCCCCATTTTGACCTAAAATAAATAATAAATGTTTTAATAAATAAAAAAATAGTATTAAATACAGAGCAATTATAAATAGTTCAAAAAGCACAAATGTTGCATTAATCAATATAAACTAAGATGCCTGAATATCATTTGGAATAATATCGAAAAACAACCTACCGACTCGTGTCAGACTCCACGAGAAAGGAAGATGTCGGAAGCTATTCGTACAATTTAACCTATAGATCTGAAGTTGTCTGTAAATTCTAACTTCTATATCGAATTTTAGCCTTTGTCAACAGTGAACTATTTATTGTTGAAAAAATCTAAATATATATGTAATTAATTTTATTTTCATAAAACATTTTAGTGATGATAATGTATGTATTTTGCATGATTAATGAATTAAAAAATTATATTTAAAGAAATTTTCAAATTTCGAGTATTATTAATCGATTTATATTTTTGGAAACCACGTGACCATTTTTATTTTGACTTGGACGGCTTTCAGCAGTTTCAACGTGTTGTAGAAAAGGAGCAGAAAAAACTCATTTCGAAAAACGTAGGTATAAAGGGTGTAGTTTTTTTTCATTTATTACAATATTTATGCAAATGGATATAAGTTAAAATAATTATTACGATGGAAGTTGTGGAATTAACAGAAGAGACCCCTGCAAATACTCAATTTACAGTAGCCGACTTGGATATTGAAATTCTCCCAACTATTTACGAAATAATTCGAAGGTTCGCGATTTCATTTTATAACCTATATCTGTATTTTCAAAATATATATTATTTATTTATAAATAGTGCATGTACGTTGTATAATTTTTTTGCGATCTAATTTAAGTGGTAAATGTGTATCATACTTCTTTCAACAACTTGCATCTTATTCCGTAGTAAATAGCAAATATCTATTACATTAACTTATTTAATATATATATTGAAGTGTGATGTACTTAAAAAATGTTATGTTTTAAGTGTTGAAAAGGACCCGCATGATACCTCACAAAAGGCCAAAGAATCTCAGGATACAAGTCAGAAAATATTAGAATTGCAAAAAAAGTTAGATTCAGCGAGAGCTCAGGTACATTAAAATGCAGATTACAAATTATGTAGATATTACATTGCTAGATAAATTATTTATAAACTTTGTAATATTTTTTATAGATTAAGAGGCTGCCAGGCATTGAGTACAGTAAAGAAGAACAATTGCAAAAGTTAGAGACTTTACGAAAACAATTAAGATTAAAACGAGAGCTTCTTCTTAAATATCGTAATATGCGTACATTTGAGGTACCAAAAGTTTAAACACAAACTATTGTTAATTTAGTCATTCATTATGGTTTTTCGATTTCTTTTTCGTTATTTGTCTAATAACGAACAACTGCTTAATAAAATAGCAGATTCTAAACCAATAAGAAGAGCTGCGCAAATGGTTGTATATATTTTGAATCGAACAAGTTCGTTTAGTGGTTCGCACAGCTTACCATCAAATAGTAAAGAATTTGGTTATCAGATATTTAATGCTGCAAAAAAATTGTCTAAAAATGTGAAAAAAGAGTTAAAAGAAGCTCAAGAAGAAATAAAACGAAAACAATCTAAATAATAACAGTTTAAGTTATAGTGTATTTTAAATATTGAAAAGCAAAGTAATGTGGAAATGAAATTATTGTTGTGTATAAGTTTTATTTGCAAATGTATATAAGAAATTTAAAGTTATAAAAGGTAACAAGGATTATAATAAAACATAGATAACTTTTGACATCCTATATCATTTTGAATGATATAAATAAATGATTTATGTATACAGTGTTTATTTACTGTATTGATGCAATTTTGTAAAGAAACTATACATTTTATTAAAAAATATTGTACAGATATTTCTTTTAAATTTTTTAAATGTAAATTAGTCAGTCGAAATATTCACCAGTGTTATAATTACACATTTTGTTGTGAAACTTCTTGCACATCATTTTTTCTATAAAAAAATAATTTAGTATATTTATTCTATAATAATACAATAATAAAATATTATTTTTTGTTTTTTTTTTCAATTTACATAATGTAAATGATAAAAAAAAAGTTCACAATATTCACTTTGATGAGAATTTTTCGACATTTATCTTCCTTGCAATATTTATATGTTATACTCTTTTTCAATAAGATAAACATTATTTTATAGTGTTAAATACATCAACTGAAAAAATGTCAGTCTACAGGAAATAATATTAAAGTCAAATAGAAATATCTAATAATATATAAAATAATATTTTTTTATATACAATAAAACCAATGTGTATAATTTGATAAAAATATGTATTTAGAGAATTTTATTAACTGAATATTTTAATTTTTAATTCATCACATTGATTTTATTATTTAAAATTTTTTATTTAATATGAGATTTATATATATTTATAGTTTTTACGAAAATTAATATCATTGGTACAATAAAGTGGTAAAAATGTCATAAATTTAAGACTAACATTAAAGTTGTAAAAGACAGGACAATATTTATTGCAAAAGGAAAAAAATGTAATTTTTTTGTGTTATAGTACAAAATTTGAATTATTTATTTTTTAAATTAGTATTTGTAGAATTCTGTTCCACTTTTTAAATATATATAGCTACAGAATTACTCCGCACAGCATTACATTTTTATTTTATGACGTGACTACTCATTTAATAAATATTTTTCATTTTTCACCAAGCAGTGAAATAATACTGTGTATTATAAATTTCAGAAATGAACAAAATAGACTTTTATTTGTTTTTCAAATGTTAATGCTTACTTAATATGTACTTGTAATTGAATCAGAGGTATTACATTTTACTTAATATTTAAGGGCCTATAAGTACATTATATACAGCTAATAAATAAATTAATTGTTATATTTTTGTAGTGTTGCAAAAATAGAAACATTTTAATTTTCATATAGTTTAATTTTAGAGTAAAGTTTGTATTAGTATGAAATTTTGAAGAACTAGGGTGTAAAAGTGATATTCAAACTGCATATATTTCTTTTACATTACTATTCATAAAGTTTTCACGAAAGCTAAAAACAATGATTTATAAATATTTAGATAAAAGCTATTGCATAAATAATTCTTACTTATAAAATTATGCATCTAGAGAATATGTCATATTATGTTAGTCATTCCTGTGCACTTATACAAATATAAAAAAAACCACTTTATGGAGTTATATAAAACATACTTTTAATTAGATTTACTTCAAAATCTACTTAAAATAACAATTTTTAAAGACACAATTTTTCAGCAGTTGAATTATTCATTTGTTCAAGTTTTGTTTAAAGAGTAATGTTTATATTAATAAAAGGCCAAAAGAAATAATTTTGCTATATTCTTACTTATATATACATATAAGTAATTGAGCTACTTAAAATACTCATTTAATAGCTATATATATATATATATATATATATGTGACACTTGTAAGTCCTTAAACAAAAAATATTACGAAATGTTTGTACATTCAATATTAAAGATTTAAACAATGATTACATAATTATGTATATTTTATACATAAATTTTATTTTAAACATTCGCAGGAGGATTTTGTTCCGAAAGTGGCTGTACTGTACCACCAGCGGTATTTTGTGCACGGCCTCCTTTTCTGCCACGATTTTTTTTAGGAGCATTCGCACCTAATTTTTGAGGTGTATTTTCACTCTTAGTTGTTTGAATGTCCATGCTGTTGTTTGCATCAATATCTGAGATCTAGGTATAAATTGAGATTTTTTCAAACGTAAGAATTAATTTATTTACAAACAGTAAAAATTTTTTTCATACCTGGGTGTTAGCATTTTGTCGATTCTGTTGAGTTTTGTTTGGTTTATTTGCTCTTAACATGTGTGTACTTCCTGGGCCTGAATGTGGAATTAGTCGCAAAACATTACCAACTGCTTTAGTACGACCCTCTCTAAATACCATTCGCTGACCTGGTTTTATATATTCAGGATGTTTAATAAATCTAAAGTGTACTAATGCTTTATCTCCCGTTCTTAAACAATCTTGTGACATGGACAAGATTGATGCTGTTTGACGAATACTGCCACAGTGAACTAAAATTAGATTTTTATTTTTAAATTAATACTATTATTTAATTTTGTATAAACAAATTATAAATGTTAATTTTACCCATTGCTTGATAACGAGAACTTATTGTTGTTGGATGATGCAACACTAATATTTCACCTTCAAATTCCCAACAAGCTTGAGGGTTTAAAGCTGGAGAAACCATTACCATACCTTTTCGAATCTGAGATCTTTTTATTTTTTTTAAGGCAAAGCTAGCAGTTTGCCCCCCTCTTACTTCGCGCACCGGCATTCTTTTTCTATGGATGCTTTTGACAGCAATTTGTTGAAAATGTCCAAGTGGATCTGGTCCAAGTAGTAAAATATCATTCAGTCGTATAACTCCTTTAAGAGTTGTTCCAGAAACTACTGTTCCTACACCCTAAATTTAAAAACATTTGTTTATTACATTGTATTAAAAAGTATATGAAAATAGCTAAGTATTATTTATTGGGCTATTACTTACAGGAACTGAATAAGTATCATCTATTTGAAACTCTGCAGGTTCATTATCATGACTAGTAATTCGAGCAGTTAATAAATTCAAAAACATTTTTAGAAGACCCAAATTTTCTCCACTTACATTAGATACTTGAAATATAGGACACAGTCTGCAGTAAATGATAAAAATATAATTATCAAATTAAGAAAAGCTAAATTATGTTATTTTTGTAATAAATTTCTTTATATTAACCTTTCTGAAACAAAATTTGTAGCACTAACCACTACATCATCAGGAGTCTTCACAGTGACTGGAACTTTTCTACAACCAGGAGATTTTAAAATTCTTATTAACAGTCTCAGATTTTCTTGCAGTACATTTGGTGGACACATATCAATTTTAGTTACTACAACAAAAACTGGTACTGATAATGCTAGTGCCAGGCCCAAATGTTCCTTAGTCATTCCTACAATACCAGCATTAGCCCCAACCATTAGCATTCCTAAAAAATAGTAAAAAATATAATTTTATAGAGTTCCTTTTAATATAATAATTATTAATTTACTACAATGTTTTAATATATTACCAAAATCTGGAGCATGACCCGTCATTCCAAATACTGTAGTTTTTAAGTAGCGTTCATGACCAGCCAAATCAATAAATGTGATTACTTTGGAAGACTTTTCACAAATTTTAACCCAATCCAAAGATCCATGTTCAGGTTTATTAACCACATTGCCTATTGAAAGAAAATTACAAATAATTCATATTACATTTAAATACGTTTTAAAATTATATTGAATAAAAACATACCAACACTATCAAATCCAAGAATATCATTGCCTACTGAACTCGTTCTTCCAGTTTCAGCCTCATGTTTATGACGAAATAATTTTTGTCTAGCTAGTCCACGTCCATTATCTAATTCTCCATGAGTTAAAACACCAAGCAAAGTTGATTTTCCAGCATCAACATTACCTACTACTGCAACTCTAAGTTTGAGGTTCATAATTTGTATATTCAATCCAAATTTTCAATAAATAAAAAATTGTAAAATATATAAATACCTGATTTCCAAAAAATCTTGCTGATCAAGACGTTTGCGAACCAAATATTGTCCTGTTAACCCTCGATCTATTTTACTTTGGCGCAGCAATACACAATCTGCTTCTAAAGTAGCAGCAAGAGATTGTAGAGTCGCTACAGATGCGTCATATTCATCCTCTTTTAAACCATCTTCGGATCCATCTGTTTTTTTTAATAAATTTATTGCAATTGTAATTACAAAGAAATTATAAATTTAAGTATATTAATGCAGTTTACCTTCACCAATTCCAATATCAAAAATAGTTTCGCTCCCACCATCTTGAATGCGTTCTCTAAGTTTTCTAAGCAATAATTCATATTGATCTTCAGAAGGACTAACTAATACATCCTATATAAAAGTTAATAACATATTTAAAAAATAGGTAAGTTTAGTGTACACAAGAGTTTATATTAAAAATAAATGTAAAAATAAAAGTGACCTTCCCCCGAATGTTTGAGTAATCAATTGCAGGCACAGATGGAGCTTCTTTTTCAGGAGTCTGTGCCATTGCCAAGGGCAGAAATGCTGTTGTTGGTGTTGTCATAATGAGACAGTTATAGTTTTATATACTGAATATAAAACTATATATAGTTTATATACTAAATATCAAATATTTTAAAATCTTAAACTTTCACTTGTCAATTTTTATAAAATCTGTTTACACAATACACTCAATAGGCATACGTGCTCTCCAAAATTTGAATCCAAAGTGTCTTCTGTAGAATATTGTTGCTGATAGTATAGGCATTACTGTTGTTAATAAGAGATCTAAGTAAAACTAATTGTTCTTTGGTAAAATGTAATTACCAAAGCTCACTGATCAGCTGAAATTTAAAAGATATTTTATAGGTATGTTATACTATGATATACTTTGTAAGTCACTCTATAAAAAAAGGTTTGATAATTCAGAAAAATGAACAAGAAACAAGAGAAAGTAGATTGATAACAATCACGTCGACTAAACGAAGAGAGCAAAAATAACCGTTTTATAAGATGATTTTTAATTATACATATACCTACAACCTACAACAGAGCCAAAAGTAGTAATGAAATTATGCAATTTAATTATATTCCTCACAATCAGCAATGATATTAAAAAGTAGCTAGGTATAGGGCAACTGTAACGCGAGAACATATTGTAAAACACAAGTCGAAATCTCTTTCTTTTTCGCGTCGTATGTCGTATCGCTGTAGTACTAAAAGTACAAGTGCACTAAACAACTAATAAAATTAACTAAATATTCACCTGAAATAAAGTACCAATGAGATATACATTTTGATAGCTCGAAACAGTCGAAACTTGATAATCAAATCTCGGAAGCGAAAATTCACTGTATATGGATATACGACGTTTCACCATTCACGCGCAATATTGCAATGATCAACAATACGCTAAAGGTCGAGAAAAGTTTGTCGATTGAAGTACAAACAATGGATACTTAGAACGGTTATAGGGATAATTTTAATGTACTTTAATAGATAAAATAAAATGTGAACGTCATCACAGACAGTTTTGTCGATAAATAAGACTTGCGCGCGTATACAGTATATGCTGGTATACACTGCATATATATATGCATGTATATACTTCGATTAACACACACTACACCGACCTCTAGTCCAAGAATGTACGTGAGACTCTCCTGAAAGATTTATATCTCTGCCTCTCTCCCGCTTATAGGAACATTCGGCGGTCGACCGTCGCTCGTCGGCGCAGCGGCGCGACAAACGTATTCGCTCCGTCATTTTTTATAACTTATCCAATGCATATATGTCGTCACCATTCTATTTTATAAATACGATTCTTTATTTCACACCGGCAAAGTTTCAAATTGTTATTTTTCTTTTTTTGCATCATCAGCTGTTTTTTTAGAGTTTTGTAAACATAATTTCAAATATAAATTTAACTTCTACATTTTATAATATATATATCTTTTAAATATCTTCGATTAATAATAAAAAAATCGCGTTTTCTCAAATTTTTTATCAATACTGAATTTATTATTTTCACTTTAGTAATATAGTAACATTTAAAGTTTGTTATTTTTTGTTATCAAAATATTATATTATTATCTGCATTATGGTAAAATAGATAAATACATTGTTTTGATACAGATAAACTATTTTCTTAACATTTGTACGTTAATAAAGAAGAATACAAATACATTTGCGTTAAAAATTATTTTAGTTCTTTTTTATTAGCATATCTTAAGTATTGTTTTAGTTTATTTGCGCAGTTTATTATATACTTTTCAAAATGAATGTAATTTGTTAATTTGCAAAAGCAACATTTATAGTAAGTCAACATTAAAGAACATGGGCGAGAAAAAGTTATAAAAATTTCTCTTTATACTTTAAATATTGTGAGAAGTCAAATTCTTTTACAATCTTTTCTTCTTTGATATAAAAAATCGAGATTAAAATTGTATTTCCAAGTTTAATTATTGCATAATGCATAATTATTTCAATAAATCAATAAATCAATAAATATATATAAAAAATGTATAAAAAATTTATAATAATATCGATTAGATTTGGGAGTTATTGTACGATAGCGCGGCTGAATTTGTTAAGTTTAATATTTAGTATACAAAACAGTGTTAGATACTTCTATATTTTACTATACGTACACTATAAATCAATGCTTGCGATTCTTCATAATATTATAATCAATAGAAAATTGTAGAAATGTTGTAAATGGAAAAAAATAAAAATAAGAAGATAATTTTGCCAAAAAATCAACAAATCGTTTAAATCAAAATAATCATCAAAATATATATCATCATATATATATATGATACGAAACGTGTAAGTAATTTAAATTGCTTTCCAAGGAACAATTGATTTCACATGGAACAGTAAATATGGATTATACCATTATTTTACAAGTATAATTTATACAACGTTTAGAAAATATGGTTTAGATAAACGTCAGTGCTATATAAGTAAAGTATTTAATGTAAGAATTTTATAATGTTTTATCAAATTTGTTGAAAAATGCGTTATTTAATAGACAAAATAAAATTAAGAGTAATAGACAGAGAAGCGTTCGCATAAATACAATTGCACTTGTATAGAGATCGATCCTTCAGAATATTCTGTATAAGTGTATATCTAAGTATACATCAATTTCCATTAAATAAAGCGAGAAAAATTTACCAAGAATAATACGACAATATTTCAAGTACATGTACGCATATAGAGAGCATGTATAGATTGTGTCCAGCTATAGGTACAAATAAATAATGCAAACAAAAACGCTTAGCGGTTCATGGGGAATAAGAGAATAGCCAATCTCCTATAAATGTGGTATATACACCTATCATACTATATGCTGTATTCGCTAGCTAGCAAGCTAGTGCCTAGCCTAGTACTAGGTTCTCATAATAAATATTTTAACTTTACGCGGCCGCATACTCGCGTCTCGCGTCCAACAGACGGCGCTCTACTCCCGCCCGCGCGCGTAGGCCGTCGGCCTTATATCTTGGGTACCCCGTACCCGTACCCCCTTGCTCGACCCTCGCGCACCTTCTCGCTCACTCCCTCTTTCTCTCTCTTACTCACTCACTCTCTCTCTCTCTCTCTCTCTCGCACACACTCTTGAGGAAGAAAGAGAACATGCGACAAATGCACCACTGCACGCATCGCGCTACGACGAGGGACGGATACGCGTTGTGTCCGAGGCCGCTCGAAACCCCGTTGCTATAGACGACGACGTCGACGACGTTGTTCAAGAAATAGAATTGGATTCTCTAACTTTGCATCGATACTTTGTTAGCCTCTTGTTGATTCGAGTACACTGAAATTTTTGGAGGATTATATATCCTAGAGGCTTCCCGCGCCGGTGAACGTCGACTCCTTTTGACGCCTGTTTACCTATATATGCGTATAAATCTTCTTTCGTACGAGAAGTTTGTTTACGTGAAGTGTTGGATATTTACAAGAGTTTGGAATGGTATACACCGTGGATACGAACTTGTCACGTAGGTATTAAGAGCGAGAGCGCGCGCGAGAGATAACGAGAACCGCGATGTCCTGGAGTATTACGGGAGAGTAACGATGGCGAGGAAGTATTACCTGTGGTCTTAGTTTGAACGTGGTGAGTTTACTCCTCGATCTTGTGTATACTCATTTTCGTTTATTTTACCAATATTTCATTTTGTTTGGATATTTTTCTTTGTGCGTCCGACTCGATGTATATTGGCCTGATTCTCTCTCTCTTTGGCTTCTTGAATTACTGAGATGTTGGGTACATAAGTATATAACATAGAGGTTGGGTGATCAATTAATCAATCCTATACTTACAATCAATTGTTTTGCAGGAGATAATAACATTTCTAAGAGTTTACATTCTTTCTCTTGATTAGTTTACTCTATTTTCTTAATTAATTAAATACTATTATGTACTTATTTCTATATATTTACTTTTCCTCACCTTTATGGAATTTTATTTGGACTAATTTATTCAAATGTTTCTTAGTCAGATATTTTAGGTTAATTCACTTTTTTTTATCAATTTTCAATAGTATGTGCCATTTTCTCAAGATTAGGTATTTCTGTTAATTATATTTCACTAGGAATTTTTTATGATTTCATCATTTACAGGCTAGATAATAACATTCAAGAGGTATGGCAAGGAGACGAAAAGCAGAAGCTAAGGCCCCGCTGAAGCAACAACCAAAAACTTCAGCTGTAAGGAAGTCTAGTAGACAAAGAGCGAGAAAGCAATTAGAGGAACAAAAAGTAAATGGTGATGCAGTATCTCCAAATGCTAATAATTCTGAAGATTATAAAGATCCTCATGATGAAAATAGTCAAGAGGCAATTAAAAATATCAATGTAGTTCCTAAAAAGTCAGCTAGATATAAAAATTTAGTTGATAAAGAAAAACTAATAGTGGAAAGCGGAAATAGTCAAGGTGGTGAAAGCGATAGTCTAGACAATGTTGATCTAAGTACAATGTCCAATGAAAAACTGCAAACCACCGAGGTAAGACAAATTACTGCCAATGATAATACTTCAAACGATATTTGGCCAGAAGATGTAATAGAAGAAACAATTATATGCGAAGAAATGGAAGTTGAAGCCGAAGTGACAGATGATTGTACTGCAACACAAGAGGAGAGTGTTGTGCTTGAACAAGTGTTATTGGTAAATGATCCAAATTATGAAGGAAAAGATGTTGTTGAGTATACTGTCATTCAAAATGAAGATGGAACTGAATCTATGATGGTTACTTCTGAAAATATAGAAACTGTAACATCTTTAAGTAAAAGTTATAAAAATACAACTAGCTATCAAATGATAGAACAAGGTCTTAGTGTATTACACATGTCAGAATCAGAAACCCATGAACCCTTGGAAGAATCCATAAATATGGTTTTAGAAAGTAACAAAGTTGATGAAATGTCATTCTGTAATTTTAATACTAGTGATCATTTTAAAACTGAAAATACACCTAGAAAAGAGCCTAGACCATTAAGAAATGTCACCAAAAGTGGTAAAAATACTAAAAGCAAAAAGTCAATCAGCAGTGCTGTTGACAAAAATTTTAAAAAAGATAATGATTATAAGAAAAAAAAAACAGAAACGTCTAAAAATATTTCTTCATTGGACAACAAAATATTTAGTTCATCAGGTAAAGAGAAAGAAAAGTCAATAAAAAGTAGAAAAACCTTTACAGATGTGTCTAAAAGTGAAAATGAACTGACTAGTATTCAAAATTCTGTTATTCAACCACAACTTTCTCTGTTGATAGCGCAAGAAGATGATAATAGTTCTTCAATGTCTGATAAATTAGAGCACCAAGAAATATCTGATGCATCTACAAGTGATTCAATGAGATGTAATAAAATTGTAAATAATAGTGTAATTTTAGAGCAAAAATGTATTTCAAATCCTGTATATTCAAAAAGTGACATTACAAATCGATTACCTTCCAAATCTAAGCATATATTATTTGGAAATGAAGAACATTCTCGAGATAGCGAAATGGAAGGAAAAATAGACTCTGAAGATATTAAAGTATCTAGTAGTAGTGAAAATAGTAATGATACTTTATTATCATCAAATAGTTGTAAAGTTTCAGATTTAAATGTAGATAATAAAAATGCTTTGATGGATAGTGATAAAAAGCCGGGATTTAGAAGTCGAAGTGGAAGCACAGATACAACAGGGTCAGAAAGCGGTTCTAATAGCTCTGGAGTTAGAAGAAGTAATAGAATTAGAACTATTGGACTAATGAAACAAAGGTAAATATACATTATTTTAAGAATATATTAAATTCATAAAATAAAAAAATATTAATATTTTCAAAAAAAAAAACAAAATGAATTTAAACGTTTGGTGATAATTTATATATAATACTGATAATTATATATTAATATTTTCAATTTACCCATTTTGTAGTAATAAACATGTAGTAATTAAAAACATAATATTTAATAACATCATTATTTTCCTGGAAGTACATTATTTTTGTAATATTTTTATTTAGATCTCGAGGTCGTGGTTTAGTTATTAAACCAAGTATGGATACTGTCAAAACTGTTAATCAGCAAGAAAAAGATAAAGTTACAAGCAGTACACCACCAATTCAAGAGAAGGAAACTGTTCAAAATAAAGATAATTTAGATAATGTGCCTGAAACTCAATCGGATAAGGAAAATAATAGCAATAAAACAATGGTTCCACAAGATATTCTGGCACCATTGCCAAATATCACTGGCATAACTGGTTATGATTCTGATTCCAATAAACCTGTAAAAGTGAAATCGCGATGGCGACGATCTAGTGAGTTAGAGATGAGCAATTCTGGAACTTGGTCGACATCTCGTCCAAATTTAAGTTTTACTAATACTGCATCAGGAACATCAGTTGGAATTGTTTCTAATGCTTTAACTGACACAATTTCTAAATCAACGCCTTTACCTTTAGGATTGTCGCAAGATACGAAAGCAATTATGGATTCTCAGAGCATGGTGTCGTTTGTAACATCGCAAAGTAGCCCTGATGTTAAAATTATCAGTGACACAGCAACAGTTGCAAATAATTCATCGATTAATGCTACAACATTGATGATCCCAAAGACTATAGGAGCTAGAATCCCTTTACCAATGGTTCAAGTAGATGCAGATAGAGAAATGGAGGAAAGACTCAGTCAATTTGAACATTTAAAAGAAAATTTATATTTGACAGAGCGGTAAATACATATTTTCAAAATCACTTTCCTGTTATAATTAATCATATCATATTAATTAATATATTTTATAGCTTTCAGATACACTAACAAAGAAACAAAACGAATGGTTTGTGATTGTTTTTTAACTGAAGAAGACATTCAACGTGGAGAATTAGGTTGTGGAGAAGATTGTCTTAATAGACTTTTAATGATTGAATGGTACAGAATAAAATTTATTAAAATATAAAATGATCAATAATTTTAATCTAACATATGAAATGATTGTAGCGGATCAAGATGCGTTGTGGGTGACAGGTGTACAAATAAACGATTTCAAAATTGTGACTATGCCAAATGTGAAGTTTTTAGAACAGAGAAAAAGGGTTTTGGATTAAGAGCAACTTGTGATCTTGAAGCGTATGTATTATTTAATTATGTATAATTCAGCGAAATTTTAAAATGTGTGCGAAATATTAAACAATATTAAAAAAATTTTAGGGGTGATTTTATAATGGAGTACGTTGGTGAAGTCGTTGATCCTAAAGATTTCAGACGAAGAGCGAAAGATTACTCAAAAGATAAAAATAGACATTATTATTTCATGGCATTAAAATCTGATCAAATTATTGATGCGACAATGAAAGGAAATATTTCACGTTTTATTAATCATAGTTGTGACCCTAACGCCGAAACTCAGAAGGTAATTTTCTGTTTCTTAAATTCTTAAAAATCGTATTTTCGTACATTAATGTTAAATTTTGTTTTGATTTTAAAGTGGACTGTAAATGGAGAACTAAGAATAGGATTTTTTAATAAAAAATTTGTAGCTGCAGGAGAAGAAATTACTTTTGATTATCATTTTCAAAGATATGGGTAAATAAACAATTTAATTGTCATTGTTCTGTTACAATTTAGAAATTAAATATATGAAAATACTCGTATTTTAGAAAAGAAGCTCAAAGATGTTTTTGTGAAGCAGTAAATTGTCGTGGATGGATTGGTGATAATCCAGAAGAAAGTAAAGTAGAACAGGTAGACGATACTGAGGAATTTGATGACGAATCAGAAAGTGACGTAGAAGATAAAGACGATAAAACCGAAAAGAAAGAAAAACCAGAAAAACAAGTACGACGAAAGAGAGAAGAGAAAAAAGCTACAGATCATATGGAAGATGAAGATGTAAGTTAAAATATTCAAATTAATTTTGTAGTAAAAAAAATTTTAGTATTAAGTAAATCTAATTATTTTTAGTTGGAAGAACAAATTGACAAATTGTGTGCGAGTGGTCTGAAAAATAGGGCTCATACTTTAACTCTAAGTCGACTGATGGTTCGCAGCCGAGAAATTCAACACAGAACTCGACTATTGAAGGTCATACAGTCTGGCGAACAAGCGTGTAGAAGATTATTCCTTGATTATCATGGTCTTCGTTTGATGTGGAGCTATATGATGGACGTTGCGGGATGTTCAACGGAAGAAGCTCAATTATTTAGATTAGAAATTTTGAAAACTCTTAGTACACTGCCAATTCCTAATAGAACGATGCTTATCGATAGCAAAGTTCTTAGCGTAGTAGAAAAATGGTCAAAACAGCTTTACAATTCACCAAGTGGTGATTCGCCCGAAGATGATCAAGCTAAATCAAGATCGAGTAACGAGGAGTCAGACATGTATAGCAGTGAAAGCATTATCGATGTAAAAAAGGAAACCGAATCAGATGTCAAAAATCTAATAAAAACAGACAGCGTTGAACAAACACTTATAGCCGACTTGACATCGCTTTTATTAGCAGAATGGTCTAATTTAAAAGAAGTCTTCAGAATACCAAAGAAAGAACGAATTGAACAAATGAAAGAGCATGAAAGAGAAGCAGGTCTGATAATTATATTAATTTTTAAAATCTACTTTTGTTTTAATAATTCAATATTTTGAACAAATACAAATTTTAATTTTGAATTATTATTGTTTTGTCATTTTAGATCGTGGATATAAGGAGGATGCAGAGAAAGAGGCGAGAGAGTCTAGCTCCTACGAAAGGTATATTTTTATAATAAAGCTTAAAAAATCATGTGTTTCAATAAATTACAATAAAATTTTACAGACATAGATCTGATAGATATAGTCGCAGTGAATTAGAGAAGCGGTCAGAGAGAAGAAGAGGGCGAGACTCGCCTGATTTCGAGCACAACCGATCCAAGGATAAACGAGGATTGGAAGAACGACCCAATTTAGTACCTGTGCCACGTATGACCAAATTTGAACGTAGACAGTTGTTTGCGTTAAAAGTAGCGAAGGAAGAGGAAGAACGACAACGACGTCAGCAAGAAGATTCGTGGCAGCAGCACGAAGCTCAATGCTTGGCTTTAGGTGTTGATCCTTACACTACTGCTACTTTTGATCCTCAAACTGGTTACCCTCTATTTTTCAACCCACAATTAGGACAATGGCAAGCATATCCTATCCAAGGTACAATATATAAAGTCGTGTGTAACCAGTCTTTAATCATTCATTAAAACTCTTATGACGTTTTCAGAAGGTACAGAAATAGTACAACAGTGTACCCCGGTGTACATGGGTGCTGCCAGTACGCCTCCAGTTTATACGATGGGTCAGGCCCCCAATTATGCTCAACTCCCAATAGTACCTAATAATCTGGTGCAACTACATAATGGAGTACCTGGTGTGTGTCCAGATAAAACGATCCCATTAGCGGAAACTGTGATCGAACCTGCGCTCGAGCAGGAGGAACCTCCATTGCCACCTCCCGTTCTAGATCTCCCTCCTAAATGGAAATGGGCTCGAGATAAGCGCGGTCGACTTTACTATTATCATATAAAAGATCGGATCTCACAATGGCTACCACCACCCCCCGACCATATTGCCACGCAACCTGACTCTTCGACTACCTCTGAATCGAGTGATGAATCCAGCTCCTCTAACGAGGAAGAGGAGGAAGAGGTCGATGAACCACTCGATCAACAACAACCCGTTGAAAGCATGGAGCTTGATACTGTCCCTGTGTCCGTCCAACCTGAACCGAAGAAACGTAGAGATGGACTCGTTCAGGAGAGAATTATTAGCGTCAGTATAAACATAAATAGTTAACTTGTATTTAGCTTTTCTATTTTCATATTTTTTAGACTTTACTATACTATTTTTAACAGTTTACAAAAATGTTTATTTTAATATTTCATTTTATTGAAAAGTTCTTCCTAAAATATGTTATATATATAATACTGTTTTAATGTATTAAAAACTTTAATTTATACATTATTTATATTTATCAAAGCAGTTTTATAAAGAGTTAAAAATCGTATAATCCTATCATATGTTAAAATTAAAATTTCGAAAGAGACGGATATAAATAGACGAAATAAATAAATTTATTTTACATGCAAAAGTATTAAAACCGCATGCATGTATTTAGCACTTATACACAAGTTACTTAACAACTCTACATTTCTTTTTCATTAATCAATATTTTCATTAATAATTACTGCACATTTTTAGCAATTCTCAAACCAAAACATTTATTGAAAAACAATTGTTTGACGCTTGTTTTGCAATATATATGCAATTATTTAATTGTTTACAAAATATTGCAGCCACGCAGAGAAGAAGACCGAGTTGATCATAAAAAATATAAAGAAATAAAGGAAAAATTAAGACGGCAAAAAGAAAGAGCTAAAATAAAAGAGCACATGGAAAAAATTAAAAAGCATCGACGAAGCAGTAAATTGAAAACTCATGCAAAACACAGTACAAGTAAATTCCAACCAATCACGTCGGATATGTCTCCTACAATGGAAAGAAAAATTAAAGATACGTTTAGAATTAACATGGCAAATGTCATGGTACATTTTCTCAATCCATATAGGAAAAGTGATTGTAAACAAGGGAGAATTACAAATACTGAAGATTTCAAACACCTTGCAAGAAAGGTAAACATTCACTACAATTAATTTATTTATATTAAGAAATTATATTAAAACTATTTTTCTTTCAGTTAACACATTTTGTCTTGGCAAAAGAATTGAAACATTGTAAAAGTGTTGATGAACTGGAGTGTAATGATAATGTAAAACATAAGGCTAAAGACTTTGTTCGTAAATATATGAGCAAATTTGGTGCAGTGTATCAGAAAGGTACAGATGAAGATTAGTTTTAATTAATAGATTAGGTAAAGTGATTTTTATTATTTATTACGCGAATGTTTATCTCTATTGATTGTGTATCGTTCGAGTGCTCGCGTGAAAGACAATCACGTGAACTGTAAAATATTGATCACTTTTTATGATGGATGAAATAGCGCAAGATAATTCTAGTGATTGTTGTTAGACGTTTCGTTTTTTAATTTCGAAAGTTTTGTACAAATAATTGATTTACTAAACATGCAGGAACTTTCTTGAGCTGTTTTCTTATTCTCATTTTGTAAATTTTTCACATGGAATCATGGATTCATGTACCAAGAAAACAAACTGTTATAAATGTAAAATTTGAGCTACTTGTAAACAGCGAAAAACTTATGTGTATATATTATTATTTACCATAAAAAGCGAGTTTACAACAATATCTGTATGAATTGATTTACTCAATCAGTGTTATCCTCTAAATATTTTTCATATGAATTGAAAATACAATTTTTTCAAGAAAAACAAATGTCAAGAGGACACCATTGATTAAGCATAAATTACCATGATGTTCCTTACCCTCAATTTTGTTCATGTTAGCAAATTTTTTTCATCATTTTTTTATTTCTTATCTGGCTTACTACCGTCGTATACAATACATGATCAGACACGTAGCGATACACATGTTTTATTGCAAGGTTCTTGGTTTCGCACAATATAATTTTCTTTTACGTTTGTGCTATCGCTTACTTATTGTTTTTTTCCAATATATTCAGGGATTGGAAATAGGAACAAAGCAAACACGCTAGAGCTATTTATTACATTCTATGAACTATATATATGTATCATATACAATATATATGCCATATATATAACATATATATCATATATGTACGATATATATATGTGTGTGTGTGTGTGTGCAATAGTGCACACGTAGTGCTATTACGGTTCAACTGGCCTTTTACAATTTTTATTATTAAACATTCGAAAGATATATTCATTAGTACCTGCTTTTTCGATGATTGCCTTTTGATAATTTATTCGTTTTTATCGTTAAAGATCATTCATTCATTCATTCGATCTCATGGCAGTGTTAAAAAATAAGAATTTTCATTTGTGTATATATTTTTACGTGTGTAAGTACACGTATATAAGATTTTTTTTATGAAATGTTTACTCTTTCATACATTTACGTAAAAATGGATAATTATCGGTACACTAAAAGAATGCGATAAATTCGTTTGTAAAAAATATGAGCACATTTTTATCATAAAGATGAAAATGGTCAGTTAATGTGTCAATAATAACAAAGTTTATGTATGTACATGAATCGTAATTCATTGGCCAAATGTACCTGAACGGATGGAAAACTTTTGTACAAATCACTTTTAGAATTTCAGCTTTTCAATGTATTTACTAACTTTTGAGTATTCGCGATGCGAGATATTAAAGATAAACTACTTGACGTGAGACTTGCTTGGCCACGTTTAATTACTCTAGAAGCTACTTCATCTTCCGGATTCAAATCGGTAAAAATTTCTACTTTCTCGAGATCGTGTAAAACAAATTCTAAATTTTGAAGTTTTTCTGTTAAAATCTGTGAAATTTCGAGCCACGTCTGAAACAAAGCAATTTATCATTAGTAAATTCATAAACCATTAATTTAAGATACTTATACTAAAATTCATTCTTTGCGTCTTTGTTTATTAAAATTGTAGTTTTATTATAGATATTGTTATAAAATGTTATAAAAAAAAATAGACTGAACTTCAGGTAAAGTACTTAATATGATATAGTTGTCTAGCATGTTACCTGATTTTCTGCTGCAGTAGAAACAACAGCCTCTTTTGTAGTCTTTTTCTTGTTTTTCTTTTTTGATATATTAGGTTTTATTTGCGATGCAGCTGAAGTACAAATGGCACTCAAGAAAGCTAACGTTTCCCCGCACGTAGATGCTCTGAACAAAAATCTCCTGTAAGAAACTGGTTTATTCTGTTCAGGCAAAGGTAAAGGTTTCAAGCATGGTGATGTTTGAAGTGCATCGATGCATTCTTGATCGGGACACGAGGAATTGGCCAGCGATTCAGCAAACTGAGCAATCAAACTCAGTTGTTCGGAGCTGTAAGCTTCGCGCAATCGCTCTACAGCATCCAAAGGAACTATAACACTATTGACTCTATCCTCTCCCTTACGCTTAAATTTTTGAAGGAGAGTTGGGATATCTTCGTTTTGTAATTTTTTTAACTCTGCTGATAATCGAGAAAGAATTGGCGAAGAATCCGCATCATTTGACGCTGCTAATATTCTAAGAATTAGACTACGAGATGCAAGTAAACGAACCATACATTCTCGTGTTTCCATTCTCATTCGAAGATCTTCATTATTTTCTGATAAAGGTTCCCATCCTAATACAACCTGAAACAGTTGATTATCAGTTAATACAAATTAATTAATTAATTAATAGATAAAAATCAATTAATATAAATACAATATAAATCATACATCTATATCTCGATTGTCACGAAGTAGGTCATATCGAATTGAATCTTCCACAGGATTAATATGCATACTTGATAACGAATTCGTGACAGTCGTGGGACTATCGCACCAACTCATTTCTAGTAATATTTTGTCTACAGTGGTCATTGAAAAATGAATTGAATTTTCTAAACGTTCCCGCAATTCAACGAATTCTTGGATTTTTAGAAAACTTCCATATTTATATGCGAACATCAAATGATCTGCACTCTGCAAAATCAAAATGCGGAGTAAAAAATAAATTATTTAACGAACTAACACAAAAGAGATATAGTTATACATACATCTTTGTAATTTGCAATAAAAAACTTTGCTGCATGGTCCAGACAATTAGATGCCTGTGATAAATACCCCAAAGGAGCAAGTAACGGTGCATGTAAATGTCCTAACGAATCTAATTGGATATGTTTACAGTCTAGCAATGAATAAGCATAATCAGCTCCCACAGCTAAACCTGCTTCTATATATGCCCTAATAAGAAGTATTTTTATATGAAAATTAGCGGGACTCGACATTAACCCTCGTTCCAAAATTTGCATTGCTCTAAAATATAATAAATTAAAATTTAAAAATTTGTATATATTATATAAATATAATTATTGCATAAATACATACTTATACAACCACGTCGCATCTTGCGTTTCAAACCATAATTGATGTAAAATATGCGTAGCTAAAAGAACGTATGAGTCTGTAGGTGAAAAATCTGTTGGCAGTCTTGTTTCAACTGGACAAAGAGCATTGCCCTTGTCATATAAATCGCTAAGACGCTTTACAAGGTTTTTTCTTTCTTCAATGTCTGCTCTTGGTGGATGATGTCTACCGCAAATACGTTTCAGCTGTTCAAAATGAATATGCCTTTGCATTTGATCAATTGTGTCAGGATAGTCAGTCTCACCAACTCCAATGTCAAGTTCTATCTGTAAATGTATTATTTGTTAATTTATTTTATGAGTTATGGTATAATGTTGTAATTAAATCTATACATTTTCCAATAATTCTTCTTTGTCTGCATCACTCAGTAGATGTAAATACAATTTTAAGTCTCCAACAATGCATCCTTTCGTTCCAAATTGTTTAAAATATTGTCGCATATCGTCGCATATGTGTGCACAATGTTCAATTTCCAATTTTTGCTCGCTTGTGCGCTTTAATAGTTCTAGTCTTGCCAGTTGAGGTGCTCGAATTTTGTCATCAAATGTAGTTGTTATAGTTTCATTTAAAAATTTGTAACACTTGGTAGCGGTTTGACAATTTAGTCCTGCTGTCAAATAATCTTGATAATAAGCCCAATTATCTCGTCTAATGAAATGAAAATAAATTTGATGTAATAAATACATAAATAATATTTAAAAATTAATTAAAAGCTTTTTGCATATTTACTCTTTCCGTATAAGTTCTTCGTAAGCTTTAGTAGCTTCATCAAATCGTTTCATTGTTAATAATAATTTAGCTTTACGTTGTGGAACATTAGACACTGGAGATGCTAAGGGACCTGACAAAACTTCCAACATTTTATCTATTTTTCCTTGTAGTTCCAATATCATTAAATAAAGTTGTATCTCTTGGTCTGTTTCTATTTTGTTTTCATTAACTAACTTTAATACCTACAATTAACCGCACATAATTAATGCATAATCATTAGTAATTTACAAGTAATACAAAGATTAATTTATTTATCATACCATTCTCTCAGCTAATGATAAAATGACATTTTTGGCCTGCTTTTCTTCAGCTTGATTGGCCTGCATCACAATACTCATAACAGCCCAGAAGTAATATGGATTTTTAGGAACCAATTTATATAAAGTTAATGCTGTGTGCTGCTGTTTCTTAAAATCTCCTAATCGAACATAGGACATAAAAAGATGTGTCAGTAGCTCTTCATTGTTTGGATCAGCCTTTGATGCTGCCTCGTACACCTCACTGATTTTATCAGCTATAAATTGAATTATTAGCATTAAAAAATATTAAACAAATACCTAATTAAGAGATATAATTTATAATATTGAATGGTATCAGTATAATAATATTACAATATTTACGTAGATTAATTTAGCATCAAATAAACATGGAAAATTATATTTATTGTTGCATCCTAATGTAGCTGTATCAAGTAGAAATAAATTATGACAAGTTGGTTTTAAGTTAATTAAATTTTTTAATTTTTTACATTCCATTGGATTAATACAAATACAGAAATATGTGAAATAAATTATAAAGAAAAAAGTTGGTAACAATAAAATGGATTTAAAAAATATATTTAGACGCGTAAGATAACTGTTCCAAGCTTGTATTGAACCATTTAATTGAGGAATAACTTGGCAAATGAGTACATTAATATACAATAACTTACGTTGGTGTATTTCTCTGTAGCATATACTCATGGCTTGTAATGTTGAATCTTCGCAGGGTACTTCTGAGCGAACTTTATCTATAATACTCTGGCACTCGTCTTCTTTACCCAACCGAAGAAGAGCTAGGGCTTTAAGTACCCGAGCACACTGGTTGCTCGGATGTTTTTTCAGTACCTTGTCCGCCTCCTGGAGGGCCTTCTTATTGTTCCCATTGTCAAGTCTATCTGAAACGGAGCAGAAGAGATATGGGAATATTACATAACCTCACAGCCGGCGTGCTCAAATCTCCGAAATTAATGTAACTCATAGTGCACATTAAAGTATCGCCGAGTAAATTATACCCTTAGTTTAGCAAGAGATCGAGAGTCAAGCTTACCGTAAATGGGTCTAAGCCGGCGCTCGTTCACCAAGTTATCCACATGGGGTTGCTTCGACGCCATGATATATATTTTACAAGCGTTTAAAATCTATGAACATCCTCAGTTTCCGTAAGCACTGGCAGCTCATCGCCGTGGTCGTCGCCGACGTCCCCACGACTCCCTTCCGTCGCGTGCCCGCCGCCTGCGGCCCCCTCACAGACACACACGCGCGCGCGAACGCCCCTCTTTCTCTCTTGCTCGAATATGTATTATATATATATTCGATCTTCTCTCCTCGTCAATCCACCAAAAAACCAATCACGAGAATGGAAACTCTACTCGCGCGACGCTTTAATATTTCATGCGCATCGCGCGCGACGCGGCTTCGTTTCCCCACTCTTCTTGATCCGTCCACATTCGCGTTTTCGTGATAATCGTGATACGTGATCCGGATCCCTATACGATTATCTTGTATTTGGTACTTTTATATACTTATATGTAATTTCTACTTCAATTATTATGCCAAATTTAAAATAACTAAGTATCCCATTTGAAATAAATTATCAATCTTTTATATTTTATACATTTTTTAAATAAGATTCATTAATTGTTTTGTGATACCAATCAATCTCTGTTCTCTTTTTGTATAATTTATCGATATTTAAATTCCATGTCAATTAAAGTGACATGTGCAAAGAGTAAGTATCTAGATGACCATATTGGATATGCTTCAGGCTTCTCCTGCCCCCCCCCCATCGCGCTATATATTTTTCGCGAAGTAAGATACTAAGAACTAAATATTAGGTATTCTTGTATATATATATATATATATATATCATGTATAGTACATATAGATAAAAAAATATATATATATATAATACAACTATACAAGTATGGCAAAGGCAACAGCGCATTCGGTCTTTTTTTAAGCCGATATAGTGAATTGAGTATTAAAATCTTTTGCATTTAAATATTATTTTAAAGAATTGTTGTTGGCATTACAGATTTTATCTAAAGAAGTTAATTGTAGGAGGACAGTCAAGCACAATTATTGTACTTTCTTAAATTAGGCTAAGAGGTTAGGTTAATTTGTTGTTTTCTTATACTAGTTTCAAGATTTCATTGTTTGAATCGTCGTGCTAAAAAATTCATATGCAGCATATTTGAATGTACATTTTTTTACTGAGTCATGCCTTATTATAATAATTAATGTTGCTTATTTTTAATTGATAATCAATTATTTTATTATTATAATAATTATGTTTAAATGCAAAATTAGAAATTTTTTAATTTTGTTTAATAATTTATTATTTGTAGATTATTAATTTAAGTCAGCATAATGGCAGGGGCACAAACAAATGCAGAACCAAAATGCACTAGTCAAAATACTAGTGAAAATGCAGAACCAAAATTACCTACTTGTATTATTGTACTTGGTATGGCAGGTTCGGGTAAAACAACATTTGTTACAAAATTAGTATCTAGACTGTATGATAATGGAAAACCATATGTGATCAATTTAGATCCTGCTTGTAATGAAGTACCTTACCCTGCTAATATTGGTAACAGTTAATCTATTAAAATTCTTTTTTTTTAATAACATAAAATAAATTCTATTGTTACATTAATTTATATTATAGATATACGAGATACAGTTAATTATAAAGAAGTGATGAAACAGTATAGTTTAGGACCCAATGGAGGAATTGTTACAGCTTTAAATCTTTTTTCAACTAAATTTGATCAAGTAATAGAACTTGTTAAAACAGCAGGGAAGGATCATGAATATGTCATTTTGGACACACCTGGTCAAATAGAAGTATTTACTTGGTCTGCCAGTGGTTCAATTATAACTGAATCATTAGCTTCTCATTTTCCCACAGTAATTGTTTATGTTATGGATACTGTTAGGAGTGTTAAACCAGTAACATTTATGTCTAATATGTTATATGCTTGTTCTATTTTGTATAAAACAAATAAATTACCTTTAGTCGTTGTTATGAATAAGGTAATATTAAAGTTATTTTTTCTCATAGAATGTATTAAAAAAATTAATTAATAATTTTCAATTATTTTTTAGATTGATGTAGTGGATCACAGTTATGCTCTTGAGTGGATGCAGGATTTTGAAGCTTTTCAAGAAGTTTTAGATTCTGAAACTACTTATATTAGTAATTTAACACGTAGTATGGCACTTGCACTTGATGAATTTTATAATAATCTTCATTGTTGTGGAGTATCAGCTACTGCAGGAACTGGTATTCAAGATTTTTTTAATCTTGTCACAGATGCAAGAAAACAGTATTATACGTAAGTATTTTTTTATTTTATAGATTCTATTAAAATAAATTTAATTATTTTAATAGAATCTATTCTATTATACACTGCCAGTCACTTTTACCCCCCCCTGGAGCAAAATAGGATAAAGTTTAAAGTTTTGTATCTTTGAAAGAGATCATCGTACAAAAACCAGTTGGAGACCATTTGAAAGCTTATTTTAATACCTTTCGATTGGCCTAAGTCACTTATAAAAAATACTATTTTTTGAAACTATTAAATGGCAATAAACTAGTTTCAAAAAAAAAATTTTTGGACACCTTTTTGAATTCAATGTAGTTTTCAAAAGATTGACGAAACCAAAAAGTTATCCAGATAGATTTTTAGCTTTTTTCAACAGCTTTCGACTGGTTTTTTTTTCATTTTTGTAACTTTATTTTAAACAAAGTTACGGTAGTTTTTGCTCGAAAATAGCTTTTTTTTTAAAATGTAAATATATTAAAAACTTTTATAGATACAAAAAAATGATAAAGACAAAAAATGTCACTTTTATATCGTAGAATACGAAAATGTTTTAAGTAAGAGCAAACAAAAAAATTTTTTATTACCTGTATTTTTTTTAAGTACAATCATCTTTGAAAAAAATCAACCTGCAGAGGTAAAATATACAGTTAATAAAAAATTTTTTTGTTTGCTCTTACTTAAAACATTTTCGTATTCTACGATATAAAAGTGACATTTTTTCTCTTTATCATTTTTTTGTATCGATAAAAGTTTTTAATATATTTACATTTTAAAAAAAAGGCTATTTTCGAGCAAAAACTACCGTAACTTTGTTTAAAATAAAGTTACAAAAATGAAAAAAAAACCAGTCGAAAGCTGTTGAAAAAAGCTAAAAATCTATCTGGATAACTTTTTGGTTTCGTCAATCTTTTGAAAACTACATTGAATTCAAAAAGGTGTCCAAAAATTTTTTTTTTGAAACTAGTTTATTGCCATTTAATAGTTTCAAAAAATAGTATTTTTTATAAGTGACTTAGGCCAATCGAAAGGTATTAAAATAAGCTTTCAAATGGTCTCCAACTGGTTTTTGTACGATGATCTCTTTCAAAGATACAAAACTTTAAACTTTATCCTATTTTGCTCCAGGGGGGGGTAAAAGTGACTGGCAGTGTATATCTATTAAAATAAATTTAATTATTTTAATTTTATTTCAGGAAATACAAAGTCAGGTGGCATAAACTTAGAGAAAAGAGATTGAAAGAGCAACAAGAAAAAAAAGAAAAACAGTTATTGAATGCTGCAAAATCTACTTCTGGAGAAGATGTGCCTTTAGTGACAACAGTTAATACTGGCAGGGATATATCTGACATATACTTAAAACATCCAGCTAATGAATCTAGTGAGGATGAAGAAGGTACAGAAGATATGAAAGAAGAAGAAGAGGAACAGAAAGAAGGTGAATCATTTAAATCTTTTCTGGAAAAATATAAAAAAGACCAAGATAAAAAGAACAGTAGTCAACAACCGACTACCAGTAATAAATCTTAATTTATAATTCAATGTATAAATGAAATTTTTAATATATTTTTTATTATAAAACATAATTTTTATAATTATATTTACAATTCCTTAAAATTATAAATTAAGTTAACCTTCATTATCTTCAGGATCTGGTTCATCAAAGTCTTTCATTCTCACATCTTCCTCTTCACCATATTGAATAATGTTATCAATAGTTAACTTTACATCTGCCACACTTTCATCATCTTTAACATTTAATGGTAAAAATCTCACTAAACTGTAATCTTCAATCACTCTTCCTAATGCCTGTGTAAGTTTTCCATAGTCATCATCATCTTCTTCATCAATTAAATTACTTGGATCAGGTTCCAAATATTTATCCAACTGCTGTCTTGCCGATTTGGATAATAAATCCATTTTACTTAATATATTTACATGTGGTAGTTCCAAATTTATCATAGCTGTTAGAGCAGCAATAGTTCCAGATAAAAATTTTGATGCGTCAACCAAAAATTGACTGTCAACTAAAAACACTACACAAAGTCGAAAATTAAGATTCTGTAATGTTGATATTAACTGTCTCATAACAGTCATATGTGTATATAATTCTAATTGTCCTGGACAATCAAATATAATATAATCATCATCTGTATCTCCCAATTGCTCTTGAAGCCAAGATAAATTTTCTATTAAAAATCTAAAAACAAGATTTCATATTACAAAAACCTAAATTCTGTTTCTGATTAAATATTTCATAACTTACTCCATACAGAATATTAAGCCACCATTTGGTCCGAATTTCAGTTCTTCATCCTCCATAGCATCGTCCACTGTGATTAGCTCTCGAATATCAGCTAAAGGTTGATAATCAAAGTGCTCGGCAGCAGGATCTAAATTTACAACATCCAATGTTCTTCTTTCATCTGCAGCATATTTTTGCATTACCGAGCAGTAAGTGGACTAGATAAGAATAACATTAATAATTAAGTAACTGGCATGTTTTTTCACATTTTCTTTTATTATTTATTCATTTGAAAATTATGTTTTGAAACATTTTAAAAGAGGTTAGAAGAAAAAACGTTTATAATTACCTTACCACTGCCTGCTGGTCCAATTACCAATTGACCATACCTCATGTTAAACTATTGTTATGACAATATTTTTACAAATACATTGATTTGTACACATTAAGGGAGAAAATAAAATTATGAAATAAACTCACGTTTTATGAAAATACATTATTAAATACTGCTGGTACTGCGCGCTTAAGATAAGCAACCAACAAGTGGTGACCTCTACGAATGTTGATAGGTAAACTTTATTTATAATATATATATCATAGAAGGTATACAGTACTTATCCCTTAAGTACCAGAGAGTGTGGAACAAAACAAAAAATGAGACCAATACCGGGGTAACAAACAATTATTATTTATTATTAGTAATTATTTTAAATATAAACTCAAATGTAGTGAATTAAAATATTTTTTACCTATTTAAAAGTCCAAAGTTGCAAAATATATTACTTATTTTTTATTAGATAAGAAACTATTAAAATATAATAAGCTCAATAAAAAGCACTTATATACGGAACTACGAAAACAATATCAATTTTATCAACATATATGTATAAGTTAGTTGTTATTTAGAAAACTGTAGTTATATACTAATTATAAATATACAAATTACGTATACCGTGAATAAAAATTTATTTTTATTTTAAAATTGATAGCAAATGATTAGAAATGTATTAATTATATACATACATATAATTGAAGAAATTTTTTACATAAATTTTGAATGTTCCACTATAGGATTTTCTTATGTATAAAACGCTCTTGTTCCGAATGTCTCCATTCTACTGTATCTTTTTGAAACGAACAGTTAAATAAAAAAAGTGTTTATAAGAATAAATAAATCGAATTTTAAACAATCTTTCGTACTTATTCAACTATAAACTAATCAACCGCATGTCCTATTACTGTTGTTCGTTGCATAAAGATTGACCGGGACAAGCGGAACAAGAACGTTCCAATTTTGGGTATTCCAGTAAGATAGGATATTCAAATTTGATATAATTATTCGTATATATTTATTATATATAATTATCTATTTCAACATAAAAACGCATTCTTATTCACGGTATACGCAATTCATATATTTATAATAAGTACAGAATTGATTTTTTAAATAATAATACTAACTACAGCGTTGTACACAAAATGTTCATAAAATTGATATTGCGTAATGCGCAGTTCCGTATAAGTAAATTTTAATAATATTTATATAATAAATAAAACAATAATAAGTAAAAACAATTCCAATTTTCATTTGAATATATGTTTAAAATAATTAGTTGTAATCGTTTGTTGTCCGGGTATGGGTATTGGTCCCATTTTTCCCAGGTATTGGGTACTTTAACTTAAGTAGATTTTATTGTTATTTATATTTACTTTTGTCGCTCAAATGTTAGGACGTAAAAAAATAAAAAAGTAAAACTGCCGAAAGTTCTTTGCTAAATGAAAATAAATAAATACAAGCGGTGTTGGCAGTGTATCTAGTTTTGTTTCGGATGAGGTTATAAAAAAATAATTTTTTATTATATTGTCAATAGTTACATTTTGTAAATATTTAAATACATTGGTACATAATTTTAATTGTAGATTAAAACTTTTTCTAGTAGCTAGTAATTTTTTAATTACTCAACATACAATTTTTTTATATTAGTTATATTTGGCTCTAGATAAAATGCAAATCTTGCGATAAAAAATAGCTGCTCTGTACCTACGTTTCTGTCGATTTGAGCTATTTTGATTTTTTCGTGATGTGATCAATAAACTATGATTTAATTGTAATATCATTAAAGTTATTACAATGTGAAGTTATTTTATCTGGAAATTTTATATATAAATACGTATGAATAAATAATAGTTTAAATAACAGTTATTTTTGCACTAACGGAGTAAAATAAGCGTTTATTATCGCGGATGAATGTAGCAGTAACTCACCTATGGGAATAATCGCCTTCTACTCCCGAAGTGTGCATAAAATTTTTCACCGAAATCATTCTAGAAAAGGACTTTTTTTTAGACAACAGCAAAATATAATGTTTTTTCTTTGTATATCAAATTAAATTAAATTAAATGTTTTATTATATTTTTCACCACACGTAGACCGAAAGTACCACATTCCCTCCCGGCACCGAAAAAGGAATGAGTTATTTTCGGCCTACTGGTGGTGAAAAATAGTATACATCCCACGGGAGGTAAAATGGTCACCCCATAGCACATGTTTGCCACCCTCGCCTTCGGCTCAGGTGCCAATTTACATGTGCTATGGACTGACCAATACTTTACCTCCCTAGGTGTGTAATATACTATTACTCTCTTAAGGGAACTAAATGTTATATTTCATAACAAAATTGTAACTTTTTCGACGAATCACGTAAACGATATTTTCGACAGATCACGTTAAAATAATATAGTTAAATAATGCGTAAAATCACATTTTATGCACAATGTATTGAAAATACAATGATCTCCCGTTTGAAATTAATAAATGTGGACTTTTTAGGTGCCGTGGGTAAAAAATATGTGTCTCGCTAAAAAAGTTTTTTTAAAATGTTAATTTTTAAATTCGCTACTTTATTACATTAAATTTATTTAAAAGTTAGTGTTTCTTAAGTGTTTCGGCATTCCGTACTTTATATCATAAATTTCACATTTGTGAATTACTTATTTATACTTATTTACAATTCAAGAGATACTATTATAAGTATTTTTGAGATACATGATTACCCTGGTAGAAAATTGAGCCTATTTCTGGTCAGAATTTCTGGTAAAAATTTTTGAAAATAAGATATTGTTAGAAATCCTTTTCAAAAAATTTGCAGAATTTCTAGATATACACCAATTTAACATGTGTTGACCAGAAATTCTGGTCAGAATCTGCGCTATTTTCTACCAGGGTAGAGTTATTATTATAAGTATTATTTTGATATTTAAGTATAAAAATTAATAATACATGGACTGAAATTTTGAATTAAAAATTCGATCTCAGTTTTCTTCTAAACTTAAGTTTTAGTATCTATGTTTATTTGTTTTTGAGTTATATGTGATCAAAGTCAAGGGCTTATTTGGCGATATTTTTGGTTATTTACTTATATTTATCGTAAAAAAGAGCGTCAGAGTGTAAAACTCTGGGTTTCTTTATATTTTTATAGTAGTAAACATATCCTAGAATTTGGTAAAGTAAAAAGTATTCGTAAATTGTTTTTTATTTTACTTAACGTTGCTTTTTTATACTCCTAATTTGGTGCTTATTAGCGACGGAGGTCATATACGATGTTTTTGTTAAGCAAGCGCTTAGTAAAAAATACAATTCCCTTATTGTATCAATTGGCCGGGCCGGGAAACGAACCTGCAGGAACACCAGATTACGAGCCCAACGCTCTAACCGACCGAACCATCGCAGACCTCCCGTAAAGTTTTGGTTTGAGAATTTTTTATTTTTGATTTTGCTATAAATATGTAATATTTTCAATGAAATGATATTACGAAATAACATCACCTTTGGAGTCTCGTTCGAACACTCGTAGAGATAAGACGTGTTTGTAAACGAAAGCAAGTGCTTATTGTTCTCGTAATTCCGTTTACTTCGCGAATTTAAATCGGAATACGCGAGTTTACAGTGTCTGGTGCGTTTAACATTTAATAAAGGGGATTTATCCCCTGAAAAGTGAAAGAAAAAAATAATTTAATCATGAGTGTTTCTGGTGTCAGGGGCACTCACGCCATTCCTACTGCTACAAATTTAAATAATGTTTCAAACACTCCAGTTTCTTATTCAAAAGCAGCTCAGAAAGAGGTATGCCCCACAAGGAACCAAGCCATTGTACTAGACTTTATAGAAGGCCTGACGATACGTGATTATGCCCTGGCTATAGGAGACATTATTGGCCCAGCAAATATGATTTCTATCTCTCGCATCTCACAGAATCGTGTTTGTATATACTTAAACTCTGAAGAAAAAGCTGATATTTTGGTCCAAAAACGTGCAGTTATAAACGGTACTTCGTTGGAAATAAGACCACTAAATTCGAAAACTAAACGAATTTTAATCTCAAATGTTCACTCTTCCATTCCTAACAGTGAAATCTTAGCCATTTTAAATGAAAAAAATGTAACGCCAAAATCACAAATAACACGTCTTAAAACTGGTTTAAACGACATAGGTTATACACATCTGTTAAGCCATAGAAGACAAGTTTACATCGATCCTTCTGACGAAAATAAAATCCCAAAATCATGCCAACTAGTCTACGAAGACGTTACTTACTGGATTTATTTTTCCAGTGATAAGCTTTCTTGTTTTCTTTGCAAGGAGGAGGGGCATACAGCAAAATACTGTAAAAATGCAATACAAAGTGAAAACTTACAAGATGACAACAACCTCAGTACTGACTCTCTGCCTCCTGCAGATAGTTTCACCAATTTCTCGCCATCAGCCAATATTAACCTTGGCAACGAATATAACAAATCGAAGAATTCTAACTTTATTGATAATAAATCGGACCAAAATACAAACAAAAAACGCGCACCGCCCCCTTCTACTATTTCCAACGATACTGATATTCCGCACATTACACAAACGCCTTTCACAGAGGAGATCCAAACTGGAATAAAAATACACACAGAATAAAGTATCAACGACAAAAATTTTAAACACCCAAAGAAAAAAGCGAAAAAAGATATTGAAGAAGTCCTAGATTCCAGCGACTAACTTCAACCTGCAGCCAAGTTTTTCATGGAAAATGGTGTTATACCTGACATTGACTGTAACACTCTATCGGACTTCCTCAACGCCTCTCACGGTAAAACAGATTTGCACAAAATTATTGAAGATCACTCTTTCTCTGCAGAATCACTAATTAAAATGCTAAATAGTATCTACTCTCACTCTGAAAAAAGATTAAAGCACAGAATCACAAGAATGTTAAAAAAATTGGATAATAGTAATTCACATTCTAGTTATGCTGAATCTTCAACAGAAGAATGATACCCTCTCATAATAAAACATGGAACTAAGTAGCGAAAAAATAATATTAAAAAGAAACTTAAAAATTATATATTGGAATATACGAAGCTTTACACAAAGGCAAATTGAACTCACAACAAAACTCATTGACGTCGATGTGTGTGTATGTGTGAAATCTTGGCTTTCTATTGAAGATAACGTTAATATACCCGGATTTATTACCTACCGGAAGGATAGACAACACGCTCGAGGTGGAGGAATCATCGTCTTAATACGGAAGAATTTAGCGTTTGTAAATATTGATAATATAAAATCTCCGGACAAATCTGTTGAACTGTGTGGTATTCGATTGAATAATATTTCGCCCATTACTGATATATTCATTTGCTATAGATCGCCGGGTATAAGCCTACGACAGGAACAATGGGACGAGATATTTAATAATACGAATGGGCACAACAATGTTATTTTTCTCGGCGATTTTAATGCGCATAATGTAAATTGGAATTGTAAACACACAGACTCTAATGGTTTCAAATTAAATCAATCTATAGCCCTTCATGATCTCTTCTTGCATAATTACGATACTTTCACCTATATAAACTGTAATAAAAACATAAGATAAAATATTGACCTTATATTATCTTCCTTTGACATAGCCGACAAGATTAACATTAGAGTCTGTGATGAAACATGGGGATCCGATCATTTCCCCATATTTATAGATTTGATTGTCGAAAAACATTACTATTCCAAGAAAAATTTCAAAATTAAAACTGTCAATACTAATTGGGAACTATTTACAGAAACCTTACATAATAGATATATTGATTTTCTCTCTGAAAAATATGATTCCTTATCTGCTATTGATAAATATGCATTTTTTACTGACACAATTACTGACTCTTTAACGTTGGCTACACCGCGTAAAAATAAAAAAAGATTTGATACAAATATTAAACAAATAAAAAATCCCGTACCCTGGTGGGATTCTGATTGTGAAAAAATCAAAAGACTGCGACGAGCATCTTTCAAAAAATGGGAACATACATACAGTCTCCACGATTTAATAGAACACAAAAGAATATCTGCAATAGCCAAAAGAACATTTAAAGTTAAAAAAAAAGAATACTTTGTCAAATTTGTTGAAACGTTAAATTTTAGAACTGATCCCAAGTATACTTGGAATAAGTGCAAAATTCTAAAGAATAAGTGGACAAAAATTACAGAATCCAACTTTACTCAAAATCGGCAAATTAATAACCATCTCACATCTGCATTAGATAAGGTTAGTCCGCCATGGGTTCCGATTAACCCTGATTCTCAACCGATCTGCCAAGAAAATGCATTTCTCAGCTCTCAATTTTCATTCGCAGAATTTAATACTGCTTTAAATTTTAAAAAATCAACCGCTTCCCCTGGAATGGATGGAATTGATTTTCAGATCTTGCAGCTTCTTCCCATTAAGTTTAAGTTACTATTACTTGATATTTATAATTCAATGTTTGCACAAAATAGTTTCCCTAACTGCTGGAAACATTCCTTTATTCATTTTATCCCAAAAACAGATGGTAGTTTTCGTCCAATCTCTCTTACATCCTGTATGTGCAAATTATTGGAGTCGATGATAAAAAACAGAATGCAATTTTGGGCTGAAACTAATAATCTATTCCCAGAAAGTCAATTCGGTTTTCGTAAGGGTAAATCGTGTATAAATAATCTAACAAATCTCACAATAGTGGTAAAAGAAGCCTTTTTAAACAAAGCAGAGATTTTAGCAGCCTTTCTTGATGTAAAAGGCGCATTTGATAATGTTTGTATTGATATTCTCCTTGAGAAACTTGCAAGAATTGGCTGTCCACATAATATAATTAAATTTATACACTTTTTATCCTACGAAAGATATATTCACACGGAAAGCGGTGAAACGAGAATGATTTTTAAAGGTGTGCCTCAAGGAGGAGTTCTTAGCCTCTACTTCCCAGATAACATTGGGTCGGCATATTGTCGACAAAATGACAGCACTCGCGGCGCGTGCGTGCCGGCTCTGTACCCCGGCTTTGTGACGTCAATTTGCTGGGTTTTTGCCGAGTCCAGCGGAACGGCGCAAGCAATATGCTGGAGCTTTGCCGGCAATTTGCTAGCATATATTCGTCACGCGTGCCGCTGAGGTGCCAGCATTGTGCCGGTGATTTCACTGCATATATATATATATTGCGAAATAGGAAATAAATAAATTTCTTAAAATTCTTTTAAATTTATAACATATTTATATCTTTTATTTAAAATATATAATACAAAATGATCAATTAAATAAATATTATAACATATATAAAATACAATATAATATATACTTTACATACGCTGCAGATATTAAATTTTCCCATTCGCTGCAATTATAAAAGCTCTTCAAATTTGGTCTGCAGCAACTGTAAAATATAAAAATCATGCAATTGTAAATTACGTTTATTTATAAATTACGAGTGCATTATAAATTTGTAAAATCTTTTTATATTTGATTATCTTTTTAACAATAAACTTACACTTACTTTTACATTCATTTATATTTAACAAGAGAAAAAAGAAATTATCACTTCTTTAATTTCAAAAAAGCTGCATTATTCGCTATTACAACATAAATGATTAAATTGTTAAACTAATGTTAAATAAAAAATACATTTATAATTAACTTTAAATTCGCTGAATGAATACAATTTTAACATTTAAAAATATTTAGATAGGTTACCATAGAAATACTTTCGCTTGTCTACTTGAACTGCTGCTGTTATTCGTACTGTTGCTGCATCTGCTGCTGTTGCTGCTACTCCTGCTGCACTTGATTCGCTCAATGTTCTTCCTGCTGTCAGAATTGCTGATGTTCTTAGAAAATATCCCAAAGCTTTAACAGAACTTATAATTATAAAATTTTACTTGCTTGTATAAATTGTACAAATCACTTATCTGTCACTTTCACAATAATGCAATAGAAACTTGTTATGAAAAGTAACAAGTTAATTTCCCAATTAACAATACAGTTTTATTTTTATTTTAAACAATATTTCAATTGGACTATTGCCATAATCTGCGTATTTTATTACCTGAAAGAAAAACTTTTTTTATTATAATTATGAGAGGGCCCCGACCTCGCCCAACTCTGTGAGGCTCATCCACTTTAGTAGCCTCTCCAGCGGATCCTAGACATTTGTCTAAATGTCAAATGACACGTTTGCGATAGAAGTGCGGCAGGTAGAAAATGACTTTCGAAGATTGACTTCAAATTTGTACATTCCATTAAATCAGTCAATATAAAATTTTTAATTAACTACTTTTTTAAATTGCTAATGACGTCCATTTTCTGCACGTTACTTATCGAAGACAAGTCACTTGTCATTAATCCAAATGTCCAAGACCCCCTCGAGCGCTCTCTTACTTTTTTGCAAACTGTCAATAACGTATGACTACAACTATAAACAACTAAAAACTATATAATTATTCAAACTAAACAATTAAACAAAGATAAAAAGTTGAAAGAAAAAAGCTACAGACAGTAAAAAAGCGCTAATCTAATAAAAAAAACACATCAGTAAATATTATATGAAAAACGGAAAAGTATAAAAAATTGATGTGTGTTTTTTATTAACCTGTAAATAAAATTAATTAATGGAAACTCTCTTACTTTTCTGCAAATTGCCAATAACGTATGGCTATAAAACTATTAACAATTAAAATCTGACCATTTTAAGCTAAACAATTAAAGATAAAAATTTAAAGAAAAAATAAGCTGCATTTTACAGTAAAAGAGCGATAATCTAATAAAAAAACACATCAGTAAATATTATAAAAAAACGGAAAAGTATAAAAATTTGATGTGTTTTTGTATTATTCTGCAAATAAAATGAATTAATAGAAACTCTCTCTTACTTTTCTGCAAATTGTCAACAACGTATGACTAAAACTATAAAAATTAAAATCTAAAAATTTCGGAGTAAACAATTAAAAATAAAAATTTAACAAAAAAATAAGCTACATTATACAGTAAAAGAGCGTTCATAATAAAAAACCACATCAAAAAATATTGTACTAAGAAAAACGGAAAAGAAAAAAAAATTGATGTGTGTTTTTTATTAACCTGCAAACAAAATTAATTATTGATAATTCTATGAAAAATGGAACGATGTATCAACTGAAAACATTAATTAAACATTATTTCTTTCATCTATATACTTATAAATTGGATCATCTGGATCTACAAGCCACTCTTCTTCATATTGAGTTTCGTCTTCCTCATTAAAATCTTCATTGGCAACGTTCTCATAGTTATCGGATTGATTTTCTTCCCAGGCGTTCTCGTCATCCACTTGCTGCGTGTCCAAACTGTCATTATAGTCGTGGTTGCTATCTTCTTCAGTGTCGCTTTCCTCTTGAGCATGCACTAATTGAGTACCATCGTTAGCATCGGGTACCCGAGGACGTCTCCTTGGAGGTTTTTCCTCGTCTACTTCAAATTCTGGTAGATGCCTTTTCAAACTGATGCGACGGTAGCTTTCCTTGGCACTTTTAAGAGCTTTCGTCATCACGTACGAAAATTCGATGTTGCTCGGTTTCGCAAATATTGCAGGATGCATCGACATAGCCTCTGTAAATTAAAGAAAAAGGAATTATAATTTTTTGTTTTATTATTAAAATAAAAATAAAAACTATGGTTGTTTATTACCTTCACATGCGTCCGCGAAACGCGTATCTTTTAAAGCTAAAATGTTTTGCTTTTTAGAGCCAGTCCAAGTGACATTTTTGCACAAATGGTCATCACTAAATTGTAGGCAGTGCTTCAAGTATAATGCCGCTGCAATCGATGCATTTTGTCCACCTAAATAAGCTAAATAATTTACCTAGAAGAAAAAAATTATTAGATATATTATAATTGCGAAAATATACAACTTACAAAGAATAATATGCTGATAACTTACAAGATCAGCATACTGCTCAGCATTCGCATCGTTAAATAGGACGAGATCATTTGTAGTTTTAAATGGCAGATAATCAGGTCGGTTTCTAGCCGTTATGTGCTGCCTTTTGTTCGTCTGCTTCACCGACTGCTGAAGTTCTCTGCAAAATTAATTAATATAAATAAAATAAAAAAGATATGAAACATTTAACATGGTTATCTCGAAAAAATAAATACATACTTTATTAAATCTTCAATTTTTTTAACCCTCTCATCTTGTACACTAAAATAATAAATTATGATTATTATTTGAAAAATTTAATGATTATTTTAAAAATACTATATTGTAAAATTTATACAGCTATTTACCGCGCCATTTCTTCCATATTTTGTAGTCTTCCGTTGATCGAACTACATATATATTAATTGATTTATAAGTTTTAACACATTATAATAAATAAACATTTACAATTTGAAATGTGCAATCAATAAAATAAATACCTAGCTAAGTTTTCGACACTTACGAGTTTTTTATAAATAATGCTAAAAACAGGTGAAACAAAAAATAACGACTAATTTTTTATAAATAAAATTTTGATAGCGAAATCGTGAGGAAAACCTACTCTAATTTATTTTCTGAGTTCTGCATTGAAGTCGTATTTGGAAAAGATGACTGTGGAGTAGTTAAGGAAAACTGCCTACTCGGTGTAGATCCTACAAAATGTAAAAAAAAATAAATTAATATAGAAGACATTTTATTGTGTTTAACATAAAAAAATACAAAATTTTACCTCCATCATGAACAAGAGATAAATGTGAACTTATTCGATCTATGGGGTTTTGTTGAGCTGAAGTTGTATGCAAGGCTTGCGCTGTTTGTTGCATGTTCGTACGATTAGTTGTCAAAGTTGAGGTAAACTGTCTACTTGATCCTACAAAATGTAAAAAAAATAAATTCGTATAGAGCAATGTCATTGATTTATTGTGATTAATTTAACTTAAAAAATACAAATTTTTACCTTGAGCCGAGGTTGTCCGTAGTTGTTGTACCTTCGTAGGCTCAGAAGACATTTCTCGTGAAAATGATTGTTTTGCGCGCTGGTTTTGCGTTTGCTGGGTAAGTGGGTGGGTGAAATCTTTTTTTTTTTCGCGGACGATTGAAAATTTTATATGATTTTCCTTATTTTTTTCAATAATTAATGGTCCCCTTACATCATTAATTATTTTCGGCTTTGATGTCGATGGTGTTGCAAGCTGCTGCTGGGCTGTTTTTGGACCCTCCTTATTAGTCAGCTGTCTTCTTGATTTGGTGACAACCCTTTTTTGCTGACCAATACTACTGCTTTTTAAAAGTGATGACATGTTCTCACGGAGACGTCCTACAGCAGCATCAGGATGCAATGACCCACTGTTATTTTTTAAACGCTTCATAATCTAAATTAAATATTTTTTAAATCATTAATTATATTCAAAATTATATATAGTATAACTGCGAAGATCTGAAATTTAATTTTAAATTAAGTAAATTCAATTTTACATACTCAAATAAAAAATAAATATACGTGTAAACAGAAATATTGATGTATTCATGTCATATATATGTTTATATGTCAAACAAAAACATCACGTACATTTTAATTTATAAAGAATCAGTTTGAAGAAGAATTATAAGAAGAATTTAACTGCAAATTATTAAATGAATTGAAACTGTGTAAGAAAATTTTGAACTATTTACGAGGAAAACACTTAAAAATTTATCTAGGCGACTGATGCGAGGAAATAATTTCTACAACAATTGAATATTCTGGGCAACTACGTTCTTCTGAAAGTTCTGGCCAGTAAGGCATCCTAAAGCATTTAGCTGAGACTTCATCAAGATTAACAAGAGACATTTCAGAAGATAGTTGTGAACATAGGAAAACTCCAACTGCAGAAGAAGCACAAGGAAGATAAAAAAAATTCTCAATTTGTGTAAAAGATTTAACTAACAGATAACAACCATTATTAAAAACCTCAATTATATTTTGTACAAGACCAATAGACCCATTTTTAAAAATAATAGTATTATCTTGCTGCAGAACTGATATTTGCGTTGATCCTTTAACAACCTTTATATAAAGTATACTATAACCAGCGATTGGTGGTAATGGACCTTTAGAATGTTTTCCAATAAATTTTACAGCATTTTTGTCCACATACTTTCGTCGATTGATGTGACAATCCTCGCTTTGTCTGTTTGAGATTTGCTGTAAATGTTGGCTTGGCTTCCTACACAATTTTCTACAATAAGTCATATTATTCTCAAAAGGAAAAGCAGAATAATCATCTAATGGCCCAAAAGATCTGACATCGTCAGAAAGATGTAGCAAACCATGAATATTGTAGGAGAGAAACTCAATACCATAGACATCAGAAGCAGAATCAACGAACAACTTGATGCAATTTTCAGCAAAATCAATAAAGTCTGAAGAGGATAAAGGATTAACAAGAATTCTAATGGCTGCATGAAGTAGAAGAAAATGTTCATAAACAGCAGGATTCGTTAAACCGTAAAATATAGCAGGACCACTATAAAGGAGAATCTGTCGCTGCTCAGTGGCTTTCATTTTACTATGCTTGTACACATCAACAGGTTTTCGAGCAAAATCTAAAGGACAAAACTTCTCTACTTGTAGCAATCTACTATGCAAAACTTTTATGTGACTCGGAGGAAGCTTGCTTGATTTAACAAACCTACCATCTATAATTCCTTGAAAAATTTTAGCCATCACACCAAGGCACACTAAATGCATATAGTCGAATATTGTATTCGAAACTACATTCAATGGAAGAGCAGCCATCGAACATACTTGTTTATGATGATTAACATCAATACGCTGACAATATTCTTCTTGTGTTCGAAGCACATGTTCAGTCCCAGGAAATACAATTACTCCTGCTCTAATCCATTCGCCTCTTACTTTGCAACGAGAACAGGGAGCTTTAGAATTATGCCCAGAATGTCCTAATATAAAAGCTCGAGCAGGTGCATCAGCTATAAAACATCTTAATTTCACTGTTCTACCATGAAAACTATTTTCAATAATTAATAATAATTCCTCAACAAATGATTTTAAAAACAGCGAAGCACTGAATGGTTTACATGAACCCTTAAAAATACCAACAATTTCTGGAGAACTTCTAGGAATGTTGGCTATACGAATCTGTATAGGCCACATCAAGATTTTGCTTGATTTGTCCAAAGCTGCTTCATCCGTACTCCAATCTATTACAAGGTCATCAGGAATTTCATGTGCAGGAGTTGACGCTAAAATTTTCATAATGCCTTTTCTGACACCTATGTGTAAATATTCACCACCTGCAACTTTCTGAATTGGCACAGCATAACTTGGGGTTTTGAGGATTGTACGAGGGTCAATATGTATAGTTGAAAAACAATCATGTGTTCTGAGGACTTGTAGAACACATTTGATTTGTTGGTGAGTCATATTGCACTCACTAAAACATGCAGCGAGTCTTGTTTCTAAATAATCTAATGTATCGCACTCACTACCTACTGAAACAGAAACATCCCTTGCACTACTGAAACTATCTTCTTCGCTAAAAAATTCTGCCTCCAAATGGACTGTTTCATTATGCGACACACTTGCACTTTCTACATGTTCGACTCCGATGCAATAATCTGTAAAAGAATGTAGATCATTTTCCAATTTTTTATCCGTATTACAACTGATATTTAATAAATAATCATTATGTGCTTCAGCGTACAAACGATTTACCCTTGCTTTGTAATCAGGAGTACATTGTGCTAAAGGTTTACGGCTACTACGCATAGTCTTTAGCTTATACATTTTATTTGTGAAATAAAATACTTTTATAAATAAATATATAAACAGACCAAATAACTGCAGTCGCTGAAAGTTGATGATCTAACTGCAAAACCAGCTATGATATCAGCACCACCAGAAGCTGATGTATGATCCACAAAATGAGGTGTTGGCACTACCAGAAGCTGATGTACTAATCAACAAAATAATATTTCCAGAAGATGATCTATGAACAGAAGCATTGTAGTTAATAATAATAAGTGACAAGTCATTCGAGTTATATAATTAAATAATACAATAAAAGTAAAGAAACAATAAAATATACAATAAAAATAATATAATAACCCAATTATAAATATTAAATTAATTAATTATTACTGTTTGTATTGTTGATAAAATAATAAATTTATTTCAGTATATGATATATTAATCGGCGGTATTGAAAATATGAAAATTAAGAAAAAAACAAAGGCGACATTTCAAATTAAGCAATAATATATACTTACAAATTTTGGAAAGTAACTCAATAATTTTTGTCGTCCTTAGAAGGACGGTTTTAAACACAATGGAAATTATTATATAAATAATTGCCGGATATACTTGTAAAAGAATTATCCTATTCCACCAATATGCGGTAATTGCGCCTTTTTTATAACAACAAATTTCCAAAGTGCGCACAAACAACCCGAATTAATATTTAATTAATTTTTTTTCTTAATATTAATAAGTATTAATTATAGATACTTAAATTTTATTATTTTATTGTCAAAATTATATTGTACGTCTCGGAAATAACTAAAAATATTTCAAAAAATATAATCGTTTCGCAATTTGCCGACGACATTGCCATTTTTATAAGATTTCGATCCCCAATAAGAGCGACAAAATGCATTGAAAATGCTATTAATTGCATCCAACTAAA
The DNA here is from genome assembly GCA_026168455.1 of Theocolax elegans. Lineage (NCBI taxonomy): Eukaryota > Metazoa > Arthropoda > Insecta > Hymenoptera > Cerocephalidae > Theocolax > Theocolax elegans. The sequence goes on along the minus strand of CM047426.1, from coordinate 34,079,338 downwards.
TCTACTAAAACTAGGCTTAGAACTTTCTCCTAACAAGACACAACTACTACACTTTAACAATAAAAAGATTCGTCCCGGTAATATCGTAATTACAATAAATGATTATAATATTAATTCTTCCCCTACAGCCCGATTCTTAGGAATTATATTCGATTATCAATTAAATTTTACGCCACAAACAAATGAAGTTATTGAAAAATGCACTAAAACTTTGAACATCATCAAATTTTTATGTGGAACGTGGTGGGGATCTAACCCTGAAACCTTGATTATTTTATTCAAAAGTTACATAAGATCAATTATTGATTACGGTAGTTTCATTTATTTCCCCAAATCTAAAGTTTTGCAAAAGAAATTAGAAAGTATTCAATTTACGGCTATTAGATCAGCTTTCGGTTACAGAATAACCACCCCCAAACCTATTCTCCTCGCTGAAAGTAATCTGCTAACCATTAAAGATCGCGCCAAAAAATTGGGTACTTCCTTTCTTTTGAAAAGCTATTCTAACAATTCTTGTCCTACACATATATTAATTAAAAAATTTTTACGTGCCCAAGAAAAAAAACCGAATATATTCACGAAAGAGAAAAGTATTTTTTACAAATGCTTCATATATTTAAAGTCGTATACTAACTTAGTAGAATCATCTGAAAACTATAATCTGTATTGTTATGACTATGACACAATCAATACCAGTATAGACTCGAATGCAAATCTTGGCAGATCGATAGAAAAAATAAATAACTGTAATGATGTACTTAACGATCATATTGTAAAAAGCAATGCACTAGCTATATTTACCGATGGAAGTAAAACACCTGAAGGAGTAGGTTCCGCTTGCATATGCCCGGAAACTGACTCATATATACAACGAAGTATAAACAAACATGCATCTATATTTACTGCTGAATGTGTTGCTTTAAATGATGCCTTTAACTTAAATACAAAGAAAGAAATGTAACAATTTATTCTGACTCCCTAAGCGTTCTTCTAGCCTTAAAATCTACTGTACCATCGAGTAAGACAAATAACTACATCTTTAATATAAAAAAAAATATATTAAATTTAAAAATAACAATTTTAACTCTGACATAAGCCTAATCTGGATTCCAGCGCACCGTGGTATCTCTGGAAACGAAACAGCAGACCAGTTCGCCAAAAAGGCTGCTTCATCAAACGATTTGGATATCACTAAAGTACCTTTTTCCGATCTATTCCACTATATAAACAAACAATGTCAAAAAAGTACTATTGATAACATCAAATTTCAAAGTTTATCTGCCGGTAAAAAATTTTTTGAACTTTTTTATAAAGAAAGTAGATCACCTTGGTTTCAAAAACAAAGCTTACTGCGATCGGATATTGTTTCAATTAACCGACTAAGAGCGAATCACTACAATCTTGCTCAATCTCTCGCCAGAGTAAACATCATCAACAACGATATATGCAAATGCAATGATTACCCAGAAGAGATCAACCACGTATTGTGGCAATGTAAGCTGTACAACAGTTAAAGACATATATTAATGCAAAACCTTAATAGATTAGGCTTGCAACTTCCACTAAATGTAGAATCGATAATCGAAGCTCCGAACATACCAGCGTGCTTGCGAATCATCTCATTTTTAAAAAAATGTAATCTTAAAGTTTAAAAAAACTAAACTGCACTTCCTCTACTGTAACTTGTACATATACAAGGTTAATATGTAAGAACTATGTAAATTATTGTAACTAATACTTTGCAAGGCTGAAATAAACCAATGGGTTTAAAAGGCCTAATAAATTAAAAAAAAAAAAAAAACATCACCTTCAGAGTCGCAAAATTTCTGATAACAGCACAAAAATCATACAAATCTCTCGTAATATTAACAATAACCAATGCGCTTTTGATAAAAGTGTTTAAGCGTATATCAAAATCATTATAACAATAATAATAGTCTATATATATATATATACAGACTTGTGTATAATGTATATAAAAAGTTAAAAACCACAATTGGAAGAAACGGGTATATACAAGGAAACTCATCGGTAATTGGTTTACCCAGGCTATCACTAAATTTCTCGGACGTGAAGAAATTCGATCGAAAATGATTGATCTCTTTGAAACAATAGTAGTGCTTTAATAATAATTATCTTTAATAAGCAATTAATCTTATCCAACGATTCAATCGTCCGAGATATATTGTACACTAACAGGTCCTCCCGCAATCATCTAGACAAAATGTAATAGTTGCTCGACTTCTTCCATTTCCTATGTACTTTTCAAGTATGTTCCGTGTTATTGTTTCATTCAAAATTATTGTGTCGACAGTGATGATTATTTTTTCACCTTTCTTTCTAATATACGAATCGCATTACTTTTTTAAAATGTAATTCTAGTGTTTATTATATATGTACAGTAGATTGTACTTTAATGATTTTCTGCTGTGGAAATTGGATATTGTCGACGTAAGGTATAGGATAGATTTATGAATCGACAGATCGGTCGTTGATTATCGATAGAAATATTTTTTTCATTTATTTAATATATTTAATAGTTTAAAATTGTATAATTATGATAATTTTGAAAAAAACAAAAATATTCAAAAATTTACATGTTAAATTCCATTTAACCTTTATAGGGCTGGGATGACGTATGCGTGTAGGCCTGTATATGTGACAATTTTTCGTATTTTTTTAAAAAATCATAACTTTTGACTGGATAGGATCAGTACTCCAAAAAATATTATTCTGGCGGAATCAAAATTACAACTACTTGAACAGCGATCGATTTATTTATGTAAATGCTTTATTATAAAATCGTTAAGTAATAAGAAATCAGTTACTCATGAAAATATTCGAAAATTCAGTTCACTTTTAAAAAATAAGAAATACAAAAAGAGAAAAAATCAGATGCTTTCTGTCTGTATTAAGAAAATTATTAATGATAATGCAAATTCACAAATTACCTCATACGATATATACTCTTTTGACTATAAAATAATATTTTCGAATATTTTGATTGACATGAAAATTGGCAATACTCTAAATAAGACTCAATCACCCAACGTTGTTTTAAACGATTATTTGGCTAAAGAAAATGCACTTACTATATATACCGATGCAAGCAAAATGGACAGCTCTCAATTTACTGGAGTAGCATGCATTTGCCCTAACCTAGGTATCAATATTAGTAAAGCTATAGATAAAACTTGTTCGATTTTTACTGGTGAATGCGTAGCACTATCTACTGCCCTTGATATAGCTTTACAAAACTGTAATCAAAATTATATAATTCTTACTGATTCACTAAGTGCCTTAATGAGTCTTCAAACTGTCAAATATACTGCCAAAATTAATGTTAACTTATTAGAAATAAAACTAAAACACTCTGAATTCCTCATTAAAAACCCACACAACTACATACGCTTTGTTTGGATCCCCTCGCACATAGGAATAGAGTACAACGAAAAAGTAGATCACCTAGCTAAAATAGCAACTCTAGAAGAACAGGCTACTACAACAAAAATACCTTTTACTGATTACTTCGAAGCCTTCAAAAAATGTTCTAAAGCGGAAACTGTAAAATTTGTTAAAGAAAGATGCCAAATAATAGGGCAATACTACTTTCAATGGTATCACATAAACAACCAGAAACCCTGGTTTGATAAAGTAAACTTAAGTCGACGCAATATAGTTATGATTAATAGAAGTAGAGCTAATCATTACAACCTTTCAGCTTCTTTAGCAAGAATCAATATTATTAATAATGCGAAATGTAAGTGCAATTATGAAAAACAAGATTTAAACCATGTGATATGGCAATGCAGGCTTTATGAAGCTGAAAGGATGAAGCTGATTGAAAACTTAAGAAAAATAAAATTATATCTGCCTCTCAATATTGAGAGCTTAATAGCGAAACCCAATATTAGAGCCTGTCTTTACTTATGTAATTTCTTAGAAAAATGTAATTTGTATATATAACATGTAAAATTATAAATTGTATGAAAATGTACAGCTATATAAGTCTCAATCTGAGACTTGAAAAAGCTTAAATAAAAAAAAAAAAAAAAAACTTTTGACTGGATTACCGGCCAATTACATGCTACAGACCATCAGAAAGGTATTGCTTCAAACTTCTGTTTAGACTTTTGAATAAATATTTGATTGTGGCGTGATTGCATTATTTTGAACGTCAATGTTGACTTGTACCTTATAAGTCATCGATATTGAGATTAAGAATTCTAACCCGAAAAAATAAATTATAGAGAAAGCCAACAACCAATGTTATATATTATAATGATCTATAGTAAAAGTTGATAGATTTTAAGATAAAGCTATTGTTGAAAAAAATGTGAAATAACTTACTTTTTGAGGTTTGAGTAACTTTTAAATTATTTTTAGCGCCTAAAAAATTTTTTCTGTTTTCTGGATAAGATTTCCAGTCTGTACCTAAAATTTGGTGCATTTTAAAATTTTGATCCTTCCAGTTGACGTGAAATGGTCCATGTATATGCCGTACGTACAAGTTATTATACTATAATTTTGATCTTACATATTAATTTGTGTGTTTGTGTATGCATGTGTGCATATATACACATTCTTGTTGATTTGATGGTAATTAAAACGATGATTAGAAAGGAAAAATATTCTCGAATGGTGTGCAGGAGACGTTGGTGATAGCTTGTGTTCTGGAATTGTGTTGTATTCAAATTTTCATTTTACGTTATTGTTATTGCTGATATTGATAGATATTGATACACACATAAAAGTTTCATTTTTAACATTGAATTTCATGAGCATCCTACTTTGTTTGGAATTGTGGAATGTTTTCTTTGGTCAAAATAAGAAACCAGAGTCCAAAATTTTGTCCCATGGGCTCTGAAAATACAGATATTTGATCTACTCGCAAAATCTAGAGAATAAAGAACTTTTATTTCAATTAATAAAATTTGGATCGAGTTTTGTTAGGTATACACCTATAACCATTACCTAATACACGAAAAACAAGATGAGATTAAGAAAAATTATTACATTTTCGGTCTCTTTAAATAACTCAAAGGGTTCAAAATTTATGCCTAATTGAAAAATAGTTGCAGATTTACTTTTTTTTATAATAATGTTTTCATTAATTTTTTACAAACATAAATTTGGTTATCTTAACATAACTTCCGAACCATTCAAGCTATTTAAGCGATCTAAAGTTAGTATTTAAGATTTAAAATTCGAGTTAATTTTTTCTTTGTTAAGCCTCTTTTTTGCTCGATTGTTTGGAGAGGTCGGATATCTTTTTTCTTAGGTTCTATTGGACAAATACCCGAGACGCACATGCTTTAATATTAACCAAAGAATCATATTCCACAGTTTCAAACCAGTGTAAGTATAAATGCATATACAATTTGTTTAAAGTAGAACATAATATGTTTAAAATATCAAAAACAAAAGTCTAATTCTATAAAAATAGTAATTGGGTAAGTAGCTGCATTGATTATAGAAGAACGAAAACAAGAATAAAAAAGAACTCTTCGAAATTCTGCCAAGAGGTGAATGATGAGGTATCGATATAATTGGGCAACGCGGACGTCGATGTTTATCACACACGGATCTTTCCGCGAGAAAATCGTTCGGGAGCGTGATGATGATCGTGCAGTTAACTGTGGAGAATTGCTTCCTTAATCCTTAGGCGCACATTACTCTCGTTGTCTAGTCGCTTATAATTATATAATGCCTTTGCGAAAATGCTTCCGAGATTGCGAATCTCATTGCCGTGTGGTCCTAAAATTGAACTCACGCTATAGATACATATAATATATAGATATCGATGATAATAACCGATTTGTACCGGATATCTGCGGGAATCTCAACCTATTGTGAAAAAGTTCAATCTGTAATTTTTATCTTTTTATTTAGAAAATAAAATTTCATACTTATCTGATGGTCGAATTTGATGATGAATGGTTCCTATATATAAAATTCTGATACGAGGTTGGATATTTTTTCATTGGCGTGTCTGGTATATAAGGTGTGTATAATTATCTTATTTATACACAGTATTATTATTTTTTTACGTTATAGAAGAGCACTACAAATTGAATTTATACAATCTTTTACTTTTACGTATAAAATTTCAATATTTTTAAATTTTGCAGAATAATATGATTTTGAAAAGTAATAAATATTTATTTAGAAATATAATTAAAATTTTATAATACAAAAAAAAGTGTTCAATATTTATCAGAATTCTATATTAAACACAGATAACTTGATTTTACTTTTAAATATTGTACATTACATTTAAACTGTTGTAGTGCTTACTCATTTGTTTTTGTTGAGTCTGTGGTAATGACATTTTACGCACAACCAGCAAACTATCCACCCCCTCGCAAGAGCAGACAGTCCACCGAGTGTGGGACTCAGTAGGAGCAAACTACTAATACCCACTAAATCCATACATATCTCTGTTCGCACCGACGTCAGCCCGGAACTGTTATTCACATTACTTCAGACTGGGCGGCTGTCCTTGCGTGTCCAAAAAACACATTCATTCTTTTACTCTTCCTTTCTCAAATTGCATTTGCTCAATCTATCGACATCTATTTGACATCCATCTGCTTTTTTGCTCCGCAACACATTCGTAACGTAATTTGCGATCAGGCGCCAATTGTCCGCGTTTGTCGTCATAAGTCTCGTCACGTTTTCCGGCGTGATCGCTTCTATGTCCACTTCAAGTCGTTGACGTTGATCTGCCCATTGCCTGCAGGCGAAGAACGTATGATCAGCGTCATTATAGACCCATCCGCAGTACTTGCATTCAGGTGAAGCAAGTCTGCCCATCTTGTGTAGATAGCCGCGGAAGTATCCGTGTCCAGAGAGAAATTGTGCGAGCTAGAAGTCTACCTCACTGTGCTTTCTCCCCTTCCACGGAGCAACCGCAGGAGTAAGTCTATGATCTCAGTTGAAAGGTTAAATAGCATAATAGGTTGAATTCATGAACATGTGCGCGAAAAGTTCTAGCTCCTTTTTTGTTTTTGTTGTTATCTTTTAAGCAGGCAATCGGAAAATTACCCAGCCAATCAGAGCGCGCGTATATCTGTAGCTTACCACAAAAGTGACGCTTTCTGCTGGCTATGGTTGCTACGAAACTACGTACTTTCGGTGTGCGGAATAAGAAATAGTATATTACATACCATGGCCAGTAAAATAAGAAATGTCTCGGATCAGAAAAACGTATTTTTGTTTATATACACTGCGCTCAACCGACACGGTGGCGGAAACGCACCTCGGCCGATCACGAAAGTTAAGCAGCACTGAGTGCGGTTGGCACTTGGATGGGTGACACCATTCTTGTGCGGTTTTCGGGATCGGTTAGGTGTTTTTCCACACTTCACAACGTGAGCGGAAGGTGTGGAACATTCGGTTTCGGTGTTTGGGCCTACGCAAGGTGACCTGAACATCTAAACAGAATGTTTCAATACACCGGCCGTCTCGGGGAAGGTTTTCCTAGAAGGTTTTCCCTTCCTCACGGGCATAACCCCGGGGGAATGCGTGACGGTGGGGACCGGGATGGGAAAAACTGGAATGTCTTCACCCCCACACATAGGTGGTAAGGTGTGTACTTCATTTTCTACAATTTGGTAAAATAATTATAGATTTTTTAAAACCCTGTTCGTTCTGCTTTATTACATTGATAAACCATAGGATTGAGTTGAGTAAAATGGTATGCTTTCCCAATTCAAGTGAATCGGAGGATATAATTTAATTTAATAAAAAATAATTACGTTTTATTAAATCAATTCAAATTATAATCGTACATTTAATTCATAATTAATTTTTCGATTAATTTTTGTTTCTTGATAATTCATACAATACTATACGAAACTTAATTAATAGATTTTAATTTACAACGAAATAATGTGAATTAAAAAATTGAATCAAAAAATATTTGTGTCCAATTCATGAAACTTCTGTATATATTATCACGGGAATCGCCGCGCGACTTAGATGTACGATAAGATGCGTCAACTAATCTAAGCGGTGCATAAGTATAGCATTACGGATGGTTAGAGCATAGATGCGTAATCCAAGGTCCGTGTGTTCGAATTCCGCATACCTACATTACAATATGTTGCATACATACAGGCAAAATTTCGTAAAATGTATTTTACATATTTATCATGGGTATATAAAAATGTTTATTATTATTAGCTAATCGTTTCATTATAATTAACGTAATAAATTAAAATTTACTACTATTTTAATTGCAGTCAATAAGGAAAATAACAAATAGACGTCATGTTCAATAATTTATGCGAAACGAAATACGAATTTCGTATTATTTTATAACCTGTTTTTTTATATCTTGCAATAAGATTTTAATAAATTACATAAACATTATAATTACTACGTATCTTTCTACATAAAATGTAGGGATTAAACTCTCTAAACTGGTTATAACGATAATATATAAATAATCGATAAGGTGAAAAATTATTGGAAACTTTTGCCAAAACTACTTGTGTATATATGACGTAAAAGGAATTAGTTCATTTTTTATATAAAAAGACGTTGTAATTCGACGGCCATGTCGAAGAAGGTACTATTCACATTCGGCTAAAAGGGGACGGGTTATCTCGCTAGGACTTGAACAAAAGAAGCTAACTCACATTCAGGTCGAGATTTTAATGTTGATACCTCTGATTTGATTTTTTTATCTCCTCGACAACTCAAGAACACACCTGTAAAGCTGAGCAAAACTTACTTGAGACCGAAAAAATATAAACTATAATATGAAAGTATGATTAGTAATACTAACTTAAACTATATTGACCGGCGAAACTTTGTATATGAATTAGCCTTCTTCAATAGTTAACTGATGAGCACCTCCTATCAAATGTGGACAAAATAGCATCTTCTTAAAAAATTTAATAAACTGTCACCTTCTTCATCGCAGTTGTCGATTTATTATGTATATTTATAATTAAAATTGATATTCTGGCAACTTGTTTAGTTACATGCCAATTGTAACTAGTAATTGTATCAAAAACAAAAAAACGCGTTTGTTTTAATTACTTGTATTCGTCGGACAACAAAAGCAATAGAATTTTCTGTAATAGAAATTATTTTCAAAACGGCTTGAAAATTTACACCGTACGATTAAAGTCGAATTGCCAAGCCCGCGGTTGTAAAAGAGTTGAAGTTCTATTTCAGATGCAGATATCGTATGAATTGTTTCCTTTTTATAAAGATTGAATTATAGTGACGAAAATCGATTACTTGAATGGGCCCAAAACATAATAAAAAATAAAAGGAATTATCAATACGAGCCATTGGCCATTTGCGAGCCACCTGGCAAATTTCTTAGGAATTTTTTCCTACAAGCAAGATCTAAACAAGACTTGCGGGAGAAAGGATGAAGAAAGTACGGGGCTCGTATTTAACTTATAATGAAATAAGATAATGGTCATTTTTCCAAATTACACAGAACTACTTAAAAACCGGAAAAAGTTTATAACCTAACTGTTCGAAAAACCTGAAAAAGTCAAGGGGCGCGTGTCGCGCACCCGAGGCAAGTATGAGTATGCAGTACACTAGTCTAGCTTATATACAGCTGAAACAAACTTCCCATTTTTACTTTTATTAATTTTTTCACTTATACTGTTCAAAACAAACAAAATATCGTAACAGAGAGATTATTACGGAATAATTTTTTAAGAGATTATTTAAAATAATTTCACTACAGATTGCGTAATTTTTCACCCGAGTAAATAATTTTATATTTGAAAAAGAAAATTGAAATTATGTTTGAGGTTGTGATTTCATACTTTAAGTTTGATAGTTTAACTTCATTAGAATGAAATTCAGACTCGCTGGCGATTGTCTCAGAATGGTTTTTCAAAGAGTAGTCACTTGAAGAAATTTAGAGAGAACTTTATACAAAATTTACGACTATTTTTTTAAAATAAATAGTATAATTTAGTTTAAACTAAACATGCATTACAGATAAATATTAAAATTAAATCAAATAATTACATTCGATCTTAAGTGGTCTATTATTGGTATGACACAATTTTCATGTATAAAGTGCGGCACACATCCATTCGTATGTGTGTGTGTGCGACTGCGAATCCACATATTCACACATTTATATAAACAAGTTAAAACTCGTTATCTCGAGAGACAATTCAATTCTATTTTATTTCCTTGCCTAACCCGCTATAAGAAAAATGTGTTCGAGTTCGTACGAGACAGCTCGTTTGCACGAGATTTCCGCACGTGACGCTAACGCGATATTTCATCGAGGTTTTGCGAGAAAGGGAGAGAGAGAGAGAGAAAGAGAGAGAGAGAGAGAGAGAGAGAGCCGTGATAATTCCGCATAATTCTGAAACTTTCTAACAAACGGAATTCGTTGTTGTGAAAACGACCCGGTATAAGGATATTTTCAATTGAATAGATCGCAGGGGAAACGGTATAAGGTCGCAAAGATTTGATTGTTAGATAAAAGACTATAAGATATACAAAATAAAACGATAGTCAGGAACATAAAGGAGCCTCGGGGAAATACAGATACATCATCAATGCGCATAATTTTGTTATTCTCATTCATACCTACACTTTTTTATTTATCGTTCTAGACAATGCTTACCTTGATGATACTGATCATATGGAGATCGATGGCGGCTATGTGTATGCAAAGGTTCTTATATTTCTCACATAAATGCATTTTATTTAAATTTCACGCGCAAGACTTCTTGATTTTCTTATACATTCTAGAAATCTTATATTGATTATTTGCATTAAAAATATTTCTAAGAAAAGTTATTGTTTTATTGGCTCGTCTTAGCAAAATTCTGTTACCTTACTATATTTTTCAAAGATTTCTATCGAAATAACTGGCCTGTTATCGCTATTAATCGAAAACTACGCAATGACCTGTTAATGTATAAAGGAATAAAAGTAGAAAAACAATTTAACATTTCGTTTTTAATTTGTTTTATCATAGTTTTGAAGTTCTATGTGCTCGTAACTGTCTTAAATATTCTGCCTTCTTTTCATTTAAATATAGGTATCTCAACAAACTTCGAAAATAAATAAGTAACGTCTATTTTTGGAAGCAATGTGTCAACGAATTACCAATTTATACTGTCATTATATATTGACTATCGCATGCATTACCGTTTACAACAATGCAAGTATAGATTATATACTATTATAAATATGTATGTACAACTTCACTTTTAACATTGTTAAACGTTAGTAAATACACTTTTACAAGCGTTTGCGACAATATGACTACTAAGCAATTTGTGACATTACTTTTTAAAACTTTCGTCTTGACCATAGTCTTCGGTATTCTATCAAAAGATATTTCTCTAAGTATTGCCTTATAAGATTATCTAACGAGTTATCAGAAACCAAAACAATAACTATCTATATAAATATTTTATACTGAACATAAATTTTATTTACAATTTAATTTCCAGTTTTGGTCTTATATATATTTTGTATAAAAGTATTTGTTAGTATACAATATTCAATTCGTAGAAATAATTATTCTAATCAAAGGAATAGGTTAAAGTTTAAAAATGCCTTCATTTATTTAATTACATTGCCGTTTGTTAATATATTTTAATGAATTATCGTGCGACTGATCAATTTACTTAATAAGCAATTAATTCGAAATTATTAGCAATTACCTATAGACACATATGTGTATAATAAATATAAAAATATCGACGATAATGTGAGCAGGAAATTAAGACGCGTTGAAACACCTGTTGAATCTGGAAGGTATACACTTAAGATCATTTAAAACGATGATGGAACTCGTTTAGGTAGGAAATCTCTTTACACGCATATACCAAAAGAGTTTTCAATTTTCTCGATGCATAAAGTAAATATGCATTATAACGTGCTATCGGGATGATTAGGGTATCGATAACTTCTTTATACTTTGGGAGGAAAAATACAAAGAAGAAAGCGCTGTTATATTGTACGCGCTCGAAACTTAATCTTCATAATCAAGCCGTAAATTATATTTTAAATCGTGTGGTAGCGATGTATACAATTCCAGTAATTTATAGCTTTTGCGAGCTCACACGATACTCATTACGGTATCCTTGCACCTCTCGATATCGTATAAGCCCGAATTGATTTAACGTTAATCAAGCTAAAAACATTTTTAAACATCTCGCGCAATTCTTGGAAACTTACCGGAATTATTCATTATTCATCACGAAAAATTCCGCAGTCTTTTTGTATACATATGACAAGTGTTCTGGTCTCTCCACATAGGATTTATACTATTTTTACCCATGGAATTCATGTGGAAGGAATAAAAAAGACAGGGGATACGATAAACGTTACCGACGATAAATTTGACGAGTGCCGTTTGAATGAACGAGGAATCGAGAAAGACACTGTTGCCCTCGATTCAATAGGATTTTGTAAAGGAAACGATAGGTTTATCCTGAATTCGTCTTCATGATGCAAATCAATTTCTTACACATACAATTACACACACGTATACGTACATACATGCATATACGCATACGTAGGCCCGACCGCCCGAGCATCGGATTTATTCACAACGCAAACTTTTCTTTATACGACTGAATTTATGTCGCGCTTTGCAATTTTTTCATATAAAACATTCCGCTGAGCGGTTAAGATTATTTAGTACAACAATGTATGCCGTTTTATACCGTACCAGATCAAGATTTTTAACACTATGCGAAAATGTTACTGACTAATTTTAAAATTCTCGAGCAGAGTTTATTACAAGTCATGTGCATTACAAGTCAACCATTCATTAAACTTTTTAAATTTAAATACCTATTATTTAAATTAAGAAAATTAAAATTTAAAAAATTAAAAATAATTATGTAAGTGTGCGTATAAAGAATTATAAAATTGTTAGAAACTCTGATACATGTATATGACAGTATTGTCTAATTTGGCTAATTAAAAAATAGTAATGATATACGTCGGAGAAATGTCAAGGATTATCCATATATTTTACTGCAAAAGAGTTCAATGCTTCTGTGTAAAAAGAAACAACACCTGTAAAAGAGATTCGTCCGTACACTAAGAGACTCGAGACAAATTAGCTTGACGTACTTGCGGGCGTAGATTCAAGCAAATAGAAACTGTTGTATGACAAATGGAAGTGGACATCCGTGTGTTTGCTCAGTAGCCAGGTATCGTACCAAGTATGTTCCTTTCATTAAAGGCTATATTTACTTAGCCGTTAATGTCGCTGACACTGCATTACGGCTATCCCCATCTCACCGGTTCCTATACTCGAGAATCTATAACCTATTATATAGTCTGCGTTACTTCGCTACTTGAATTTTACATCTATATGATTCTCGTTTCATATATATCTATGTGTACAAACGTTAGAATGATTAGCTTTGCGTTAGTACGTAAAAATTATTGAGTTTAAAATATCGTTTTTTAATATGTCTTGCTTATTTCTAAATTTCTCATTGAAATGTCGCTAAGTATAAAATTGGTAATGCAAGAGCAGTTAAAATTTCACTTGTTTTTCAATATTAATTTTGTTCTTTTGATCTTCGTATTTTTTACGATAATCCTATAACATTGCTCATATAATCAAACAAATCTACCTCTGTTATTTTATAATTTTGATAATAACTTAACTATAATAATGTAACAATCATTTTATATAAGAGTAAATAAATATGTTTTCAGATGTTATTCAATTGAAACTCAATTTAAAACTTTAATGTTAATCACTAATATTTAAACTGTCTGTTCAAACTAAAGTAAAATTTAATTTTTACAAATTTATCGCTTCTAATTAGAATGAAAGACAAACTTTCTTAGCTAATGAAAATTAACTACGTTTTCAAACGAACTTATGCATTCTCATTTAACTTAACTACAAAAAAGACTTATTTATAGTGTATACCATCATTAATCTATGTAAATAAAGTGGTTAAATTACAACAATTTTCTGCTTTCACTTAAGTAAGAATATAGTGTATCATACTTTTATTCAGAGAATGTAAAACTAAGTTATATCCACGCTTGTTAACACGAATTATTTTTTTCTAATATAGATTTAAATTTTAATTGAAAATCAATTAAATGGGTGTCTATATAGAGATCTCGATATTCGGAAACATTGAACAGATTATATACATATGGAAATAATAATGTAGTTCATGCTACGCACAAAACGAGTATTATTGTAAAAATAACATTGTCCAACGCGTATATATAATAGTTAGATAGTTTATTTTCAGGAAAAATCATTTTAATTTAAAGCAACACATATAGATAGATATACTAGCTGAAATTTTCTAAGATTAAACTTTCAAAACTAGAAATTACTAATTCCTTTAAACTATTTTCTTAAGTAATTTTATTTTAACAACCTGTTAATAGGTAGCGATTATAAATTTCAATTGTTCCTTTTAGTTTCTTACAGCCCATGTAATCAACGCTATGTGCCAAATCATAAAATTCCAACTATATATCTGTTTTCATTCATTAATAACCCTCGAATCACTATAATTTATTATGCAACATAATAAACCCAAATAAATGATATTAGATTACAAAATATTTCATCAGCAACTATATAATGAGCAAGTACATATATACAATATGTGTGTGTGTGTGTGTGTGTGTGTGTGTGTTATACATACATTTGGCGCGGCAAATTGCCTTGCACTTCCCAGCGTTGGTTTCAATGTCGCGCGCACACAATTATGCAATGTGCCAATATTCCGGATGATGCAAGAAACTGAATTGATTTGCTAATAAAACCGTGTCATAAGCACAATTCACCTACGCTTGGTTGGATCTATACTTAAGATTGACCAAAACGAATCTAGTTACACGTACCCGCATACTTTTCGTGCGCTTGCAATTTGGAAGCCCCTATACGTGCTTATATATAGTACATATTGCTTGGCATCATTGCAGATAAATTAGGCAAAAAGCTCAGTATTACACTGGCCGAAACGCGAGCTCCTCTCCTGTGGCATTGTATAATCGGTTACGTCGCGGTAAGCTGCAGGGTTAACGATACCGCGCTTTATGAGAATGATTTCCCGAGCGATTAGCATAACCGGTTCATGCACTTTTAAATTCCACTCGAAATATTTCCCTCTACATTTTTTTATTTTTATTCTATCTTTCCTAACGCTGCAAATCAAGTGTACTTGATTTCCAGGCTATTGTTCATTATACCTTCAATGTATATTATTATTGTGTTCACCTTTATACCGGCATATGTTGTATACATGTGTGTGTGTGAGTGTGTGTGTTGCAGAATTATCGTTTTGATGGGATATAATTGCTTATTGTTAGATACAAAAAATTATTTTTTGTTAATGTATTTGTTAACTTATTTGATTCTTTTGTTGCCTTCGAGGGAAGTAATTTAATAGCTATCTTAAAACAATTAAATGTCTTCCAGACAACTACGAAGAAATGCAAATAGAGACAACCATAGGAAAAAAAAGAAATTTTAGCTAAACTAAAATAATAATAATATTAATCCATATTGTTGTTATTAATTTATTAATTCATTATTTACAATGATTTAAATAATATTCAAAAATAATGTTATAAATATTCAAAATATTTAATCGGTAAAATAAAACATACCTTTTATACTTAATGAAAATGTCACTTTATGTCTATGAAATTTCATTATAAAACTTGTTCGCACATTTATTGTGATAAACAATGACACTTATACACTGAGAGAAAGAACGAGCTTAACGTGATTAATTTGACAAAATTTAAGCATATTCTGAAAAAACATATGTTAGGTACACGTATAGTTTTATACTATTATTTTTATTTATTTTTTTTTTTATTCTTGATTTTGTGCACTCTTTTTCCTGGCACTTCCTACCGTTTATCCCCCTGAGGACTTTAACGATGTCCACCTACCACCTATGTGTGGGTGCTTTTATCCCTCCCTTAAAAACCCCACCATCTCGCATTCGCCCGGGGTTATGCCCGTGGATGAGGGAAACCTGTGAAGCAGGGAAAACCTCATCCGAGATGGCCGGTGTATTCGAAACATTCTTTTGGGTGTCAAGGTCACATTGCGTAGACTTTAACACCGAAACCGAATGTTTCACACCTCCCGCTCACGTTGTGAAGTGTGGAAAAACACCTAACCGATCTCGAAAGCCGCACAAGAATGGTGCCACCCATCCAAGTACGAACCGCACTCAGTGCTGCTTAACTTTCGTGATCGGCCGAGGTGCGTCTCCGCCACTCCGCCACCGCGTCGGTAGTTTTATACTATTATGTGAAGTATTTAATTTATGATCGAGACTACTCATAGTTCAATTTGAATGTTTGTATTAAATATACACATATATATATATATATAACAGGTTATATAAAAATAAACAACCAATCACTGCACTGTACACGTAAACGGAAGTAAAATTTTATATTTAGTCAATAACTTGACAACCTAAATATCTAATTAACATAAAGAATTACTTTATGCATCTCATATGAATTACTAGATACTTGATTATTAAACAATAAGAAAAAAAAGAGGAAGTGTCGTATAATAAATAACATCCGAATCTTCTGATGGATGCATTATTTCTATTTTCGATGTCCATGCATACTTATATTTTCCGGCGTGTAAAACACTAGTGAGAAGAAATTTGATACAAAAGTACATCAAATTTATGGAGGAAAGCTTACTCGGTGATGTCTATAATATTCATTATAGCCGCAGGGCATAGATACAGATTTATCCACCAGTGCGTGTGGTTTATCGAAGTTTAAAATACAATCTAAACTCTTATACATCGCGAGATCGATGAAACCGATTATTACTTAATAACGTTATAACGTTAGTAAGTAATAATCGGTTTCATCGATCTCGCGATGTATAAGAGTTTAGATTGTATTTTAAACTTCGATAAACCACACGCACTGGTGGATAAATCTGTATCTATGCCCTGCGGCTATAATGAATATTATAGACATCACCGAGTAAGCTTTCCTCCATAAATTTGATGTACTTTTGTATCAAATTTCTTCTCACTAGTGTTTTACACGCCGGAAATATAAGTATGCATGGACATCGAAAATAGAAATAATGCATCCATCAGAAGATTCGGATGTTATTTATTATACGACACTTCCTCTTTTTTTTCTTATTGTTTAATAATCAAGTATCTAGTAATTCATATGAGATGCATAAAGTAATTCTTTATGTTAATTAGATATTTAGGTTGTCAAGTTATTGTAAATATAAAATTTTACTTCCGTTACGTGTACAGTGCAGTGATTGGTTGTTTATTTTTATATAACCTGTTATATATATATATATGTGTATATTTAATACAAACATTCAAATTGAACTATGAGTAGTCTCGATCATAAATTAAATACTTCACATAATAGTATAAAACTACCGACGCGGTGGCGGAGTGGCGGAGACGCACCTCGGCCGATCACGAAAGTTAAGCAGCACTGAGTGCGGTTCGTACTTGGATGGGTGGCACCATTCTTGTGCGGCTTTCGAGATCGGTTAGGTGTTTTTCCACACTTCACAACGTGAGCGGGAGGTGTGAAACATTCGGTTTCGGTGTTAAAGTCTACGCAATGTGACTTGACACCCAAAAAGAATGTTTCGAATACCGGCCATCTCGGATGAGGTTTCCCTGCTTCACAGGTTTCCCTCATCCACGGGCATAACCCCGGGCGAATGCGAGATGGTGGGGTTTTTAAGGGAGGGATAAAAGCACCCACACATAGGTGGTAGGTGGACATCGTTAAAGTCCTCAGGGGGATAAACGGTAGGAAGTGCCAGGAAAAAGAGTGCACAAAATCAAGAATAAAAAAAAAATAAATAAAAAAATAGTATAAAACTATACGTGTACCTACATATGTTTTTTCAGAATATGCTTAAATTTTGTCAAATTAATCACGTTAAGCTCGTTCTTTCTCTCAGTGTATAAGTGTCATTGTTTATCACAATAAATGTGCGAACAAGTTTTATAATGAAATTTCATAGACATAAAGTGACATTTTCATTAAGTATAAAAGGTATGTTTTATTTTACCGATTAAATATTTTGAATATTTATAACATTATTTTTGAATATTATTTAAATCATTGTAAATAATGAATTAATAAATTAATAACAACAATATGGATTATTATTATTTTAGTTTAGCTAAAATTTCTTTTTTTTCCTATGGTTGTCTCTATTTGCATTCTTCGTAGTTGTCTGGAAGACATTTAATGTTTTAAGATAGCTATTAAATTACTTCCCTCGAAGGCAACAAAAGAATCAAATAAGTTAACAAATACATTAACAAAAATAATTTTTGTATCTAACAATAAGCAATTATATCCCATCAAAACGATAATTCTGCAACACACACACTCACACACACACATGTACAACATATGCCGGTATAAAGGTGAACACAATAAAATATACATTGAAGGTATAATGAACAATAGCCTGGAAATCAAGTACACTTGATTTGCAGCGTTAGGAAAGATAGAATAAAAATAAAAAATGTAGAGGGAAATATTTCGAGTGGAATTTAAAAGTGCATGAACCGGTTATGCTAATCGCTCGGGAAATCATTCTCATAAAGCGCGGTATCGTTAACCCTGCAGCTTACCGCGACGTAACCGATTATACAATGCCACAGGGAGGAGCTCGCGTTTCGGCCAGTGTAATACTGAGCTTTTTGCCTAATTTATCTGCAATGATGCCAAGCAATATGTACTAATATAAGCACGTATAGGGGCTTCCAAATTGCAAGCGCACGAAAAGTATGCGGGTACGTGTAACTAGATTCGTTTTGGTCAATCTTAAGTATAGATCCAACCAAGCGTAGGTGAATTGTGCTTATGACACGGTTTTATTAGCAAATCAATTCAGTTTCTTGCATCATCCGGAATATTGGCACATTGCATAATTGTGTGCGCGCGACATTGAAACCAACGCTGGGAAGTGCAAGGCAATTTGCCGCGCCAAATGTATGTAAACACACACACACACACACACACACACACATATTGTATATATGTACTTGCTCATTATATAGTTGCTGATGAAATATTTGTAATCTAATATCATTTATTTGGGTTTATTATGTTGCATAATAAATTATAGTGATTCGAGGGTTATTAATGAATGAAAACAGATATATAGTTGGAATTTTATGATTTGGCACATAGCGTTGATTACATGGGCTGTAAGAAACTAAAAGGAACAATTGAAATTTATAATCGCTACCTATTAACAGGTTGTTAAAATAAAATTACTTAAGAAAATAGTTTAAAGGAATTAGTAATTTCTAGTTTTGAAAGTTTAATCTTAGAAAATTTCAGCTAGTATATCTATCTATATGTGTTGCTTTAAATTAAAATGATTTTTCCTGAAAATAAACTATCTAACTATTATATACGCGTTGGACAATGTTATTTTTACAATAATACTCGTTTTGTGCGTAGCATGACTACATATTATTTCCATATGTATATAATCTGTTCAATGTTTCCGAATATCGAGATCTCTATATAGACACCCATTTAATTGATTTTCAATTAAAATTTAAATCTATATTAGAAAAAAATAATTCGTGTTAACAAGCGTGGATATAACTTAGTTTTACATTCTCTGAATAAAAGTATGATACACTATATTCTTACTTAAGTGAAAGCAGAAAATTGTTGTAATTTAACCACTTTATTTACATAGATTAATGATGGTATACACTATAAATAAGTCTTTTTTGTAGTTAAGTTAAATGAGAATGCATAAGTTCGTTTGAAAACGTAGTTAATTTTCATTAGCTAAGAAAGTTTGTCTTTCATTCTAATTAGAAGCGATAAATTTGTAAAAATTAAATTTTACTTTAGTTTGAACAGACAGTTTAAATATTAGTGATTAACATTAAAGTTTTAAATTGAGTTTCAATTGAATAACATCTGAAAACATATTTATTTACTCTTATATAAAATGATTGTTACATTATTATAGTTAAGTTATTATCAAATTATAAAATAACAGAGGTAGATTTGTTTGATTATATGAGCAATGTTATAGGATTATCGTAAAAAATACGAAGATCAAAAGAACAAAATTAATATTGAAAAACAAGTGAAATTTTTAACTGCTTTGCATTACCAATTTTATACTTAGCGACATTTCAATGAGAAATTTAGAAATAAGCAAGACATATTAAAAACGATATTTTAAACGCAATAATTTTTACGTACTAACGCAAAGCTAATCATTCTAACGTTTGTACACATAGATATATATGAAACGAGAATCATATAGATGTAAAATTCAAGTAGCGAAGTAACGCAGACTATATAATAGGTTATAGATTCTCGAGTATAGGAACCGGTGAGATGGGGATAGCCGTAATGCAGTGTCAGCGACATTAACGGCTAAGTAAATATAGCCTTTAATGAAAGGAACATACTTGGTACGATACCTGGCTACTGAGCAAACACACGGATGTCCACTTCCATTTGTCATACAACAGTTTCTATTTGCTTGAATCTACGCCCGCAAGTACGTCAAGCTAATTTGTCTCGAGTCTCTTAGTGTACGGACGAATCTCTTTTACAGGTGTTGTTTCTTTTTACACAGAAGCATTGAACTCTTTTGCAGTAAAATATATGGATAATCCTTGACATTTCTCCGACGTATATCATTACTATTTTTTTATACATGTATCAGAGTTTCTAACAATTTTATAATTCTTTATACGCACACTTACATAATTATTTTTAATTTTTTAAATTTTAATTTTCTTAATTTAAATAATAGGTATTTAAATTTAAAAAGTTTAATGAATGGTTGACTTGTAATGCACATGACTTGTAATAAACTCTGCTCGAGAATTTTAAAATTAGTCAGTAACATTTTCGCATAGTGTTAAAATCTTGATCTGGTACGGTATAAAACGGCATACATTGTTGTACTAAATAATCTTAACCGCTCAGCGGAATGTTTTATATGAAAAAATTGCAAAGCGCGACATAAATTCAGTCGTATAAGAAAAGTTTGCGTTGTGAATAAATCCGATGCTCGGGCGGTCGGGCCTACGTATGCGTATATGCATGTATGTACGTATACGTGTGTGTAATTGTATGTGTAAGAAATTGATTTGCATCATGAAGACGAATTCAGGATAAACCTATCGTTTCCTTTACAAAATCCTATTGAATCGAGGGCAACAGTGTCTTTCTCGATTCCTCGTTCATTCAAACGGCACTCGTCAAATTTATCGTCGGTAACGTTTATCGTATCCCCTGTCTTTTTTATTCCTTCCACATGAATTCCATGGGTAAAAATAGTATAAATCCTATGTGGAGAGACCAGAACACTTGTCATATGTATACAAAAGACTGCGGAATTTTTCGTGATGAATAATGAATAATTCCGGTAAGTTTCCAAGAATTGCGCGAGATGTTTAAAAATGTTTTTAGCTTGATTAACGTTAAATCAATTCGGGCTTATACGATATCGAGAGGTGCAAGGATACCGTAATGAGTATCGTGTGAGCTCGCAAAAGCTATAAATTACTGGAATTGTATACATCGCTACCACACGATTTAAAATATAATTTACGGCTTGATTATGAAGATTAAGTTTCGAGCGCGTACAATATAACAGCGCTTTCTTCTTTGTATTTTTCCTCCCAAAGTATAAAGAAGTTATCGATACCCTAATCATCCCGATAGCACGTTATAATGCATATTTACTTTATGCATCGAGAAAATTGAAAACTCTTTTGGTATATGCGTGTAAAGAGATTTCCTACCTAAACGAGTTCCATCATCGTTTTAAATGATCTTAAGTGTATACCTTCCAGATTCAACAGGTGTTTCAACGCGTCTTAATTTCCTGCTCACATTATCGTCGATATTTTATATTTATTATACACATATGTGTCTATAGGTAATTGCTAATAATTTCGAATTAATTGCTTATTAAGTAAATTGATCAGTCGCACGATAATTCATTAAAATATATTAACAAACGGCAATGTAATTAAATAAATGAAGGCATTTTTAAACTTTAACCTATTCCTTTGATTAGAATAATTATTTCTACGAATTGAATATTGTATACTAACAATACTTTTATACAAATATATATAAGACCAAAACTGGAAATTAAATTGTAAATAAAATTTATGTTCAGTATAAAATATTTATATAGATAGTTATTGTTTTGGTTTCTGATAACTCGTTAGATAATCTTATAAGGCAATACTTAGAGAAATATCTTTTGATAGAATACCGAAGACTATGGTCAAGACGAAAGTTTTAAAAAGTAATGTCACAAATTGCTTAGTAGTATATTGTCGCAAACGCTTGTAAAAGTGTATTTACTAACGTTTAACAATGTTAAAAGTGAAGTTGTACATACATATTTATAATATATATCTATACTTGCATTGTTGTAAACGGTAATGCATGCGATAGTCATATATAATGACAGTATAAATTGGTAATTCGTTGACACATTGCTTCCAAAAATAGACGTTACTTATTTATTTTCGAAGTTTGTTGAGATACCTATATTTAAATGAAAAGAAGGCAGAATATTTAAGACAGTTACGAGCACATAGAACTTCAAAACTATGATAAAACAAATTAAAAACGAAATGTTAAATTGTTTTTCTACTTTTATTCCTTTATACATTAACAGGTCATTGCGTAGTTTTCGATTAATAGCGATAACAGGCCAGTTATTTCGATAGAAATCTTTGAAAAATATAGTAAGGTAACAGAATTTTGCTAAGACGAGCCAATAAAACAATAACTTTTCTTAGAAATATTTTTAATGCAAATAATCAATATAAGATTTCTAGAATGTATAAGAAAATCAAGAAGTCTTGCGCGTGAAATTTAAATAAAATGCATTTATGTGAGAATATAAGAACCTTTGCATACACATAGCCGCCATCGATCTCCATATGATCAGTATCAAGGTAAGCATTGTCTAGAACGATAAATAAAAAAGTGTAGGTATGAATGAGAATAACAAAATTATGCGCATTGATGATGTATCTGTATTTCCCCGAGGCTCCTTTATGTTCCTGACTATCGTTTTATTTTGTATATCTTATAGTCTTTTATCTAACAATCAAATCTTTGCGACCTTATACCGTTTCCCCTGCGATCTATTCAATTGAAAATATCCTTATACCGGGTCGTTTTCACAACAACGAATTCCGTTTGTTAGAAAGTTTCAGAATTATGCGGAATTATCACGGCTCTCTCTCTCTCTCTCTCCTCTTTTCTCTCTCTCTCTCCCTTTCTCGCAAAACCTCGATGAAATATCGCGTTAGCGTCACGTGCGGAAATCTCGTGCAAACGAGCTGTCTCGTACGAACTCGAACACATTTTTCTTATAGCGGGTTAGGCAAGGAATAAAATAGAATTGAATTGTCTCTCGAGATAACGAGTTTTAACTTGTTTATATAAATGTGTGAATATGTGGATTCGCAGTCGCACACACACACATACGAATGGATGTGTGCCGCACTTTATACATGAAAATTGTGTCATACCAATAATAGACCACTTAAGATCGAATGTAATTATTTGATTTAATTTTAATATTTATCTGTAATGCATGTTTAGTTTAAACTAAATTATACTATTTATTTTAAAAAAATAGTCGTAAATTTTGTATAAAGTTCTCTCTAAATTTCTTCAAGTGACTACTCTTTGAAAAACCATTCTGAGACAATCGCCAGCGAGTCTGAATTTCATTCTAATGAAGTTAAACTATCAAACTTAAAGTATGAAATCACAACCTCAAACATAATTTCAATTTTCTTTTTCAAATATAAAATTATTTACTCGGGTGAAAAATTACGCAATCTGTAGTGAAATTATTTTAAATAATCTCTTAAAAAATTATTCCGTAATAATCTCTCTGTTACGATATTTGTTTGTTTTGAACAGTATAAGTGAAAAAATTAATAAAAGTAAAAATGGGAAGTTTGTTTCAGCTGTATATAAGCTAGACTAGTGTACTGCATACTCATACTTGCCTCGGGTGCGCGACACGCGCCCCTTGACTTTTCAGGTTTTTCGACAGTTAGGTTATAAACTTTTTCCGGTTTTTAAGTAGTTCTGTGTAATTTGGAAAAATGACCATTATCTTATTTCATTATAAGTTAAATACGAGCCCCGTACTTTCTTCATCCTTTCTCCCGCAAGTCTTGTTTAGATCTTGCTTGTAGGAAAAATTCCTAAGAAATTTGCCAGGTGGCTCGCAAATGGCCAATGGCTCGTATTGATAATTCCTTTTATTTTTTATTATGTTTTGGGCCCATTCAAGTAATCGATTTTCGTCACTATAATTCAATCTTTATAAAAAGGAAACAATTCATACGATATCTGCATCTGAAATAGAACTTCAACTCTTTTACAACCGCGGGCTTGGCAATTCGACTTTAATCGTACGGTGTAAATTTTCAAGCCGTTTTGAAAATAATTTCTATTACAGAAAATTCTATTGCTTTTGTTGTCCGACGAATACAAGTAATTAAAACAAACGCGTTTTTTTGTTTTTGATACAATTACTAGTTACAATTGGCATGTAACTAAACAAGTTGCCAGAATATCAATTTTAATTATAAATATACATAATAAATCGACAACTGCGATGAAGAAGGTGACAGTTTATTAAATTTTTAAGAAGATGCTATTTTGTCCACATTTGATAGGAGGTGCTCATCAGTTAACTATTGAAGAAGGCTAATTCATATACAAAGTTTCGCCGGTCAATATAGTTTAAGTTAGTATTACTAATCATACTTTCATATTATAGTTTATATTTTTTCGGTCTCAAGTAAGTTTTGCTCAGCTTTACAGGTGTGTTCTTGAGTTGTCGAGGAGATAAAAAAATCAAATCAGAGGTATCAACATTAAAATCTCGACCTGAATGTGAGTTAGCTTCTTTTGTTCAAGTCCTAGCGAGATAACCCGTCCCCTTTTAGCCGAATGTGAATAGTACCTTCTTCGACATGGCCGTCGAATTACAACGTCTTTTTATATAAAAAATGAACTAATTCCTTTTACGTCATATATACACAAGTAGTTTTGGCAAAAGTTTCCAATAATTTTTCACCTTATCGATTATTTATATATTATCGTTATAACCAGTTTAGAGAGTTTAATCCCTACATTTTATGTAGAAAGATACGTAGTAATTATAATGTTTATGTAATTATTAAAATCTTATTGCAAGATATAAAAAACAGGTTATAAAATAATACGAAATTCGTATTTCGTTTCGCATAAATTATTGAACATGACGTCTATTTGTTATTTTCCTTATTGACTGCAATTAAAATAGTAGTAAATTTTAATTTTTACGTTAATTATGAAAAACGATTAGCTATAATAATAAACATTTTATATACCCATGATAAATATGTAAAATACATTTTACGAAATTTTGCCTGTATGTATGCAACATATTGTAATGTAGGTATGCGGAATTCGAACACACGGACCTGGATTACGCATCTATGCTCTAACCATCCGTAATGCTATACTTATGCACCGCTTAGATTAGTTGACGCATCTTATCGTACATCTAAGTCGCGCGGCGATTCCCGTGATAATATACAGAAGTTTCATGAATTGGACACAAATATTTTTTGATTCAATTTTTTAATTCACATTATTTCGTTGTAAATTAAAATCTTTATTATTATTAGCTAATCGTTTCATTATAATTAACGTAATAAATTAAAATTTACTACTATTTTAATTGCAGTCAATAAGGAAAATAACAAATAGACGTCATGTTCAATAATTTATGCGAAACGAAATACGAATTTCGTATTATTTTATAACCTGTTTTTTTATATCTTGCAATAAGATTTTAATAAATTACATAACCATTATAATTACTACGTATCTTTCTACATAAAATGTAGGGATTAAACTCTCTAAACTGGTTATAACGATAATATATAAATAATCGATAAGGTGAAAAATTATTGGAAACTTTTGCCAAAACTACTTGTGTATATATGACGTAAAAGGAATTAGTTCATTTTTTATATAAAAAGACGTTGTAATTCGACGGCCATGTCGAAGAAGGTACTATTCACATTCGGCTAAAAGGGGACGGGTTATCTCGCTAGGACTTGAACAAAAGAAGCTAACTCACATTCAGGTCGAGATTTTAATGTTGATACCTCTGATTTGATTTTTTTATCTCCTCGACAACTCAAGAACACACCTGTAAAGCTGAGCAAAACTTACTTGAGACCGAAAAAATATAAACTATAATATGAAAGTATGATTAGTAATACTAACTTAAACTATATTGACCGGCGAAACTTTGTATATGAATTAGCCTTCTTCAATAGTTAACTGATGAGCACCTCCTATCAAATGTGGACAAAATAGCATCTTCTTAAAAATTTAATAAACTGTCACCTTCTTCATCGCAGTTGTCGATTTATTATGTATATTTATAATTAAAATTGATATTCTGGCAACTTGTTTAGTTACATGCCAATTGTAACTAGTAATTGTATCAAAAACAAAAAACGCGTTTGTTTTAATTACTTGTATTCGTCGGACAACAAAAGCAATAGAATTTTCTGTAATAGAAATTATTTTCAAAACGGCTTGAAAATTTACACCGTACGATTAAAGTCGAATTGCCAAGCCCGCGGTTGTAAAAGAGTTGAAGTTCTATTTCAGATGCAGATATCGTATGAATTGTTTCCTTTTTATAAAGATTGAATTATAGTGACGAAAATCGATTACTTGAATGGGCCCAAAACATAATAAAAAATAAAAGGAATTATCAATACGAGCCATTGGCCATTTGCGAGCCACCTGGCAAATTTCTTAGGAATTTTTTCCTACAAGCAAGATCTAAACAAGACTTGCGGGAGAAAGGATGAAGAAAGTACGGGGCTCGTATTTAACTTATAATGAAATAAGATAATGGTCATTTTTCCAAATTACACAGAACTACTTAAAAACCGGAAAAAGTTTATAACCTAACTGTTCGAAAAACCTGAAAAAGTCAAGGGGCGCGTGTCGCGCACCCGAGGCAAGTATGAGTATGCAGTACACTAGTCTAGCTTATATACAGCTGAAACAAACTTCCCATTTTTACTTTTATTAATTTTTTCACTTATACTGTTCAAAACAAACAAAATATCGTAACAGAGAGATTATTACGGAATAATTTTTTAAGAGATTATTTAAAATAATTTCACTACAGATTGCGTAATTTTTCACCCGAGTAAATAATTTTATATTTGAAAAAGAAAATTGAAATTATGTTTGAGGTTGTGATTTCATACTTTAAGTTTGATAGTTTAACTTCATTAGAATGAAATTCAGACTCGCTGGCGATTGTCTCAGAATGGTTTTTCAAAGAGTAGTCACTTGAAGAAATTTAGAGAGAACTTTATACAAAATTTACGACTATTTTTTTAAAATAAATAGTATAATTTAGTTTAAACTAAACATGCATTACAGATAAATATTAAAATTAAATCAAATAATTACATTCGATCTTAAGTGGTCTATTATTGGTATGACACAATTTTCATGTATAAAGTGCGGCACACATCCATTCGTATGTGTGTGTGTGCGACTGCGAATCCACATATTCACACATTTATATAAACAAGTTAAAACTCGTTATCTCGAGAGACAATTCAATTCTATTTTATTTCCTTGCCTAACCCGCTATAAGAAAAATGTGTTCGAGTTCGTACGAGACAGCTCGTTTGCACGAGATTTCCGCACGTGACGCTAACGCGATATTTCATCGAGGTTTTGCGAGAAAGGGAGAGAGAGAGAGAGAAAGAGAGAGAGAGAGAGAGAGAGAGAGCCGTGATAATTCCGCATAATTCTGAAACTTTCTAACAAACGGAATTCGTTGTTGTGAAAACGACCCGGTATAAGGATATTTTCAATTGAATAGATCGCAGGGGAAACGGTATAAGGTCGCAAAGATTTGATTGTTAGATAAAAGACTATAAGATATACAAAATAAAACGATAGTCAGGAACATAAAGGAGCCTCGGGGAAATACAGATACATCATCAATGCGCATAATTTTGTTATTCTCATTCATACCTACACTTTTTTATTTATCGTTCTAGACAATGCTTACCTTGATGATACTGATCATATGGAGATCGATGGCGGCTATGTGTATGCAAAGGTTCTTATATTTCTCACATAAATGCATTTTATTTAAATTTCACGCGCAAGACTTCTTGATTTTCTTATACATTCTAGAAATCTTATATTGATTATTTGCATTAAAAATATTTCTAAGAAAAGTTATTGTTTTATTGGCTCGTCTTAGCAAAATTCTGTTACCTTACTATATTTTTCAAAGATTTCTATCGAAATAACTGGCCTGTTATCGCTATTAATCGAAAACTACGCAATGACCTGTTAATGTATAAAGGAATAAAAGTAGAAAAACAATTTAACATTTCGTTTTTAATTTGTTTTATCATAGTTTTGAAGTTCTATGTGCTCGTAACTGTCTTAAATATTCTGCCTTCTTTTCATTTAAATATAGGTATCTCAACAAACTTCGAAAATAAATAAGTAACGTCTATTTTTGGAAGCAATGTGTCAACGAATTACCAATTTATACTGTCATTATATATTGACTATCGCATGCATTACCGTTTACAACAATGCAAGTATAGATTATATACTATTATAAATATGTATGTACAACTTCACTTTTAACATTGTTAAACGTTAGTAAATACACTTTTACAAGCGTTTGCGACAATATGACTACTAAGCAATTTGTGACATTACTTTTTAAAACTTTCGTCTTGACCATAGTCTTCGGTATTCTATCAAAAGATATTTCTCTAAGTATTGCCTTATAAGATTATCTAACGAGTTATCAGAAACCAAAACAATAACTATCTATATAAATATTTTATACTGAACATAAATTTTATTTACAATTTAATTTCCAGTTTTGGTCTTATATATATTTTGTATAAAAGTATTTGTTAGTATACAATATTCAATTCGTAGAAATAATTATTCTAATCAAAGGAATAGGTTAAAGTTTAAAAATGCCTTCATTTATTTAATTACATTGCCGTTTGTTAATATATTTTAATGAATTATCGTGCGACTGATCAATTTACTTAATAAGCAATTAATTCGAAATTATTAGCAATTACCTATAGACACATATGTGTATAATAAATATAAAAATATCGACGATAATGTGAGCAGGAAATTAAGACGCGTTGAAACACCTGTTGAATCTGGAAGGTATACACTTAAGATCATTTAAAACGATGATGGAACTCGTTTAGGTAGGAAATCTCTTTACACGCATATACCAAAAGAGTTTTCAATTTTCTCGATGCATAAAGTAAATATGCATTATAACGTGCTATCGGGATGATTAGGGTATCGATAACTTCTTTATACTTTGGGAGGAAAAATACAAAGAAGAAAGCGCTGTTATATTGTACGCGCTCGAAACTTAATCTTCATAATCAAGCCGTAAATTATATTTTAAATCGTGTGGTAGCGATGTATACAATTCCAGTAATTTATAGCTTTTGCGAGCTCACACGATACTCATTACGGTATCCTTGCACCTCTCGATATCGTATAAGCCCGAATTGATTTAACGTTAATCAAGCTAAAAACATTTTTAAACATCTCGCGCAATTCTTGGAAACTTACCGGAATTATTCATTATTCATCACGAAAAATTCCGCAGTCTTTTTGTATACATATGACAAGTGTTCTGGTCTCTCCACATAGGATTTATACTATTTTTACCCATGGAATTCATGTGGAAGGAATAAAAAAGACAGGGGATACGATAAACGTTACCGACGATAAATTTGACGAGTGCCGTTTGAATGAACGAGGAATCGAGAAAGACACTGTTGCCCTCGATTCAATAGGATTTTGTAAAGGAAACGATAGGTTTATCCTGAATTCGTCTTCATGATGCAAATCAATTTCTTACACATACAATTACACACACGTATACGTACATACATGCATATACGCATACGTAGGCCCGACCGCCCGAGCATCGGATTTATTCACAACGCAAACTTTTCTGTATACGACTGAATTTATGTCGCGGCTTTGCAATTTTTTCATATAAAACATTCCGCTGAGCGGTTAAGATTATTTAGTACAACAATGTATGCCGTTTTATACCGTACCAGATCAAGATTTTTAACACTATGCGAAAATGTTACTGACTAATTTTAAAATTCTCGAGCAGAGTTTATTACAAGTCATGTGCATTACAAGTCAACCATTCATTAAACTTTTTAAATTTAAATACCTATTATTTAAATTAAGAAAATTAAAATTTAAAAAATTAAAAATAATTATGTAAGTGTGCGTATAAAGAATTATAAAATTGTTAGAAACTCTGATACATGTATATGACAGTTATTGTCTAATTTGGCTAATTAAAAAAATAGTAATGATATACCTCGGAGAAATGTCAAGGATTATCCATATATTTTATTGCAAAAGAGTTCAATGCTTCTGTGTAAAAAGAAACAACACCTGTAAAAGAGATTCGTCCGTACACTAAGAGACTCGAGACAAATTAGCTTGACGTACTTGCGGGCGTAGATTCAAGCAAATAGAAACTGTTGTATGACAAATGGAAGTGGACATCCGTGTGTTTGCTCAGTAGCCAGGTATCGTACCAAGTATGTTCCTTTCATTAAAGGCTATATTTACTTAGCCGTTAATGTCGCTGACACTGCATTACGGCTATCCCCATCTCACCGGTTCCTATACTCGAGAATCTATAACCTATTATATAGTCTGCGTTACTTCGCTACTTGAATTTTACATCTATATGATTCTCGTTTCATATATATCTATGTGTACAAACGTTAGAATGATTAGCTTTGCGTTAGTACGTAAAAATTATTGAGTTTAAAATATCGTTTTTTAATATGTCTTGCTTATTTCTAAATTTCTCATTGAAATGTCGCTAAGTATAAAATTGGTAATGCAAGAGCAGTTAAAAATTTCACTTGTTTTTCAATATTAATTTTGTTCTTTTGATCTTCGTATTTTTTACGATAATCCTATAACATTGCTCATATAATCAAACAAATCTACCTCTGTTATTTTATAATTTTGATAATAACTTAACTATAATAATGTAACAATCATTTTATATAAGAGTAAATAAATATGTTTTCAGATGTTATTCAATTGAAACTCAATTTAAAACTTTAATGTTAATCACTAATATTTAAACTGTCTGTTCAAACTAAAGTAAAATTTAATTTTTACAAATTTATCGCTTCTAATTAGAATGAAAGACAAACTTTCTTAGCTAATGAAAATTAACTACGTTTTCAAACGAACTTATGCATTCTCATTTAACTTAACTACAAAAAAGACTTATTTATAGTGTACACCATCATTAATCTATGTAAATAAAGTGGTTAAATTACAACAATTTTCTGCTTTCACTTAAGTAAGAATATAGTGTATCATACTTTTATTCAGAGAATGTAAAACTAAGTTATATCCACGCTTGTTAACACGAATTATTTTTTTCTAATATAGATTTAAATTTTAATTGAAAATCAATTAAATGGGTGTCTATATAGAGATCTCGATATTCGGAAACATTGAACAGATTATATACATATGGAAATAATAATGTAGTTCATGCTACGCACAAAACGAGTATTATTGTAAAAATAACATTGTCCAACGCGTATATATAATAGTTAGATATTTTATTTTCAGGAAAAATCATTTTAATTTAAAGCAACACATATAGATAGATATACTAGCTGAAATTTTCTAAGATTAAACTTTCAAAACTAGAAATTACTAATTCCTTTAAACTATTTTCTTAAGTAATTTTATTTTAACAACCTGTTAATAGGTAGCGATTATAAATTTCAATTGTTCCTTTTAGTTTCTTACAGCCCATGTAATCAACGCTATGTGCCAAATCATAAAATTCCAACTATATATCTGTTTTCATTCATTAATAACCCTCGAATCACTATAATTTATTATGCAACATAATAAACCCAAATAAATGATATTAGATTACAAAATATTTCATCAGCAACTATATAATGAGCAAGTACATATATACAATATGTGTGTGTGTGTGTGTGTGTGTGTGTGTGTTATACATACATTTGGCGCGGCAAATTGCCTTGCACTTCCCAGCGTTGGTTTCAATGTCGCGCGCACACAATTATGCAATGTGCCAATATTCCGGATGATGCAAGAAACTGAATTGATTTGCTAATAAAACCGTGTCATAAGCACAATTCACCTACGCTTGGTTGGATCTATACTTAAGATTGACCAAAACGAATCTAGTTACACGTACCCGCATACTTTTCGTGCGCTTGCAATTTGGAAGCCCCTATACGTGCTTATATATAGTACATATTGCTTGGCATCATTGCAGATAAATTAGGCAAAAAGCTCAGTATTACACTGGCCGAAACGCGAGCTCCTCTCCTGTGGCATTGTATAATCGGTTACGTCGCGGTAAGCTGCAGGGTTAACGATACCGCGCTTTATGAGAATGATTTCCCGAGCGATTAGCATAACCGGTTCATGCACTTTTAAATTCCACTCGAAATATTTCCCTCTACATTTTTTTATTTTTATTCTATCTTTCCTAACGCTGCAAATCAAGTGTACTTGATTTCCAGGCTATTGTTCATTATACCTTCAATGTATATTATTATTGTGTTCACCTTTATACCGGCATATGTTGTATACATGTGTGTGTGTGAGTGTGTGTGTTGCAGAATTATCGTTTTGATGGGATATAATTGCTTATTGTTAGATACAAAAAATTATTTTTTGTTAATGTATTTGTTAACTTATTTGATTCTTTTGTTGCCTTCGAGGGAAGTAATTTAATAGCTATCTTAAAACAATTAAATGTCTTCCAGACAACTACGAAGAAATGCAAATAGAGACAACCATAGGAAAAAAAAGAAATTTTAGCTAAACTAAAATAATAATAATATTAATCCATATTGTTGTTATTAATTTATTAATTCATTATTTACAATGATTTAAATAATATTCAAAAATAATGTTATAAATATTCAAAATATTTAATCGGTAAAATAAAACATACCTTTTATACTTAATGAAAATGTCACTTTATGTCTATGAAATTTCATTATAAAACTTGTTCGCACATTTATTGTGATAAACAATGACACTTATACACTGAGAGAAAGAACGAGCTTAACGTGATTAATTTGACAAAATTTAAGCATATTCTGAAAAAACATATGTTAGGTACACGTATAGTTTTATACTATTATTTTTATTTATTTTTTTTTTTTATTCTTGATTTTGTGCACTCTTTTTCCTGGCACTTCCTACCGTTTATCCCCCTGAGGACTTTAACGATGTCCACCTACCACCTATGTGTGGGTGCTTTTATCCCTCCCTTAAAAACCCCACCATCTCGCATTCGCCCGGGGTTATGCCCGTGGATGAGGGAAACCTGTGAAGCAGGGAAAACCTCATCCGAGATGGCCGGTGTATTCGAAACATTCTTTTTGGGTGTCAAGGTCACATTGCGTAGACTTTAACACCGAAACCGAATGTTTCACACCTCCCGCTCACGTTGTGAAGTGTGGAAAAACACCTAACCGATCTCGAAAGCCGCACAAGAATGGTGCCACCCATCCAAGTACGAACCGCACTCAGTGCTGCTTAACTTTCGTGATCGGCCGAGGTGCGTCTCCGCCACTCCGCCACCGCGTCGGTAGTTTTATACTATTATGTGAAGTATTTAATTTATGATCGAGACTACTCATAGTTCAATTTGAATGTTTGTATTAAATATACACATATATATATATATATATAACAGGTTATATAAAAATAAACAACCAATCACTGCACTGTACACGTAAACGGAAGTAAAATTTTATATTTAGTCAATAACTTGACAACCTAAATATCTAATTAACATAAAGAATTACTTTATGCATCTCATATGAATTACTAGATACTTGATTATTAAACAATAAGAAAAAAAAGAGGAAGTGTCGTATAATAAATAACATCCGAATCTTCTGATGGATGCATTATTTCTATTTTCGATGTCCATGCATACTTATATTTTCCGGCGTGTAAAACACTAGTGAGAAGAAATTTGATACAAAAGTACATCAAATTTATGGAGGAAAGCTTACTCGGTGATGTCTATAATATTCATTATAGCCGCAGGGCATAGATACAGATTTATCCACCAGTGCGTGTGGTTTATCGAAGTTTAAAATACAATCTAAACTCTTATACATCGCGAGATCGATGAAACCGATTATTACTTAATAACGTTATACGAAGAACAGGTAAAATCTATTCGATTTCGATCATATTTTGCTGTTCGGTAATCAAAGAAAAAAAAGCAAGAATGCAGGCGGAAGTCGTAAGGGGAAAGCGGCTCGTGAATTATTCTTATTTTACACTTAAGTGCGAAGAGACCAAATCATTGGTTAGGATTTAGGCTAAACGCGTTAGTGACCGGTATTTAAATGTAGGTAAAACGGTATAACGATATATTTACTCGATAACTGATGGAGGAGAGCACTTTTGCGTAGGTGCGTTAATGAAATAACAGTGATATGTGAAAATAAGTACTTGCTTCTCATTATTGATACGGTATTGTAATGATACACTATATTTGCTTTTGATTATACAATTTGGTGTATATTTGGGGAAAAGGAAAAGTTATACAGTGAAAAAGATAAATTAGTTTAAATAATGACTTTGCAAGATTGAATCACGTAACGAGATGATATAATAATGAAACTTTAATCCTCGCTTAACTTTCATAGATTTCTCTTGTATTTCGTGAATGTTGATTTACTATAAGGTTTTCGAATTATTATTTATATACTTAATTTATTTATTGCTAACTTTATGGCCGGTTTATTTACTGGTTAAATTTCAAATTTATTAACGTTATTTTATTTCTTGATAAGCTACTGTTTAAAAATTTAAATTATTATTACTAATATTATGGACTTTGTAAATAATACGCTGTTGTATGCTTGCTTAGTACATCATCTAAAAAGTATTCACTGGGGTTTTTGAGTGGAGGATGGTAGATTACTGTAATGAGTATCACTTCGCTTTAGGTTAAAATGTAAGTGTGACTTATCAAATTTTCATTAAAAGAATTTTTTAAACAAAAATTGATCGTCATATTTTTACATTAATATCTAAATCGTACAATTATAATTCACTATTGTGTAAATAAAAAATTAAGTAAAAAAATGTTTTACCTTTTAAAAATGTCTTTCACAGTTTTCAGATCACAACGGGTTTATTCAAAAACATGTATTTCATTTTAAAAAACTGTTAATAAGTTCGATTAAAATCTTATTACGTATGGAGTTTAATTAAATTTAAGAATCGTTGAACGGATCATCCGATTTATAAGGATATAAAGTTATTTTAATCAATTATATACATTGCCGATTATAAAAGTGACAGGGGCCACGCTTAAGATGACAGAAGATACGACGATTCAATATTATAATGCCAACGATGA
Source organism: Theocolax elegans (assembly GCA_026168455.1). Classification (NCBI taxonomy): domain Eukaryota; kingdom Metazoa; phylum Arthropoda; class Insecta; order Hymenoptera; family Cerocephalidae; genus Theocolax; species Theocolax elegans. The sequence continues at coordinate 34,043,733 of CM047426.1, read as the reverse complement.
AGAAATTTAACTAATTTTAAATATACGAATATATCATCCATGAGTGTATATCTTAAATTTAGCGAAAACAGTCAGCCACACACACACACGAGTGCATAAGAAAAAAAGCCCTGTATCACTTTACAAGAAGCGAACGTATACGTAAATGCATAAAAAGACGACGTGACAACCCATCAACCAGCCGTCTCATTGATTTTATCAATATGCGCTTTGCGGTGAAAAGGAAGGTACAATAAATAGAGAGAAAAAAGAAGAATCTTTCAAGTTAATTATTATGTCGCTATATTACGCATTTAAAAATGATGTGTGCATGAATTTGCGGGCTTTCACTTTGTATCGAAACGATGACTCATATATCGAAATGATGAGTTTATAGTTGGATATCATTTTGTATACAGTATAGGTATCCATTTGTATCTATGTAAAGCTTGGATCACCACTTATAGACTCCATTAATTTTTTTACGACTTATTCATAATCTATTTTCTTTCCTACAAGGTTTAAAAAAATAATGCGTAAATTCATAAAACTATTGTAGGCACATACATTCGCTGAAAGGAAAAGATAAAATTTAATTTAATTTGAGAAATTATTTAAAACCGAATATCATTATTTTTAATTTAAAGGAATGTGAAAGGATGATGATGATGATCTCTTTGTTGATACATTCATGTTTTTATAAACAAACTTACAACGATTAGAATTATGTATATATAGACGAATATAATCTTCCGATATACGGTGATTCGAATGATTGTGTAATTAACTTTAGTACAATTGTAATCAAACGATACGAAATTTCAAACTTCGTAATGAACTAAATTACTCGAAATGTAGTACACCATGCGAATTACGTTGTTCTAAGAAAAGTTGTATAAATTTTATTTGACGATTAAAATATTTTATGTTAGTAGGATACACGCGAGGTAAGGTTTTTTGTTTAATTTTGTAAATTAAGAGTGGAATTGCAGATGCACGTCTAACCGTTTAGTTAATAGATACATTCCGCTCAGCTAGTTTGTTATACTAATTTTGTAACAACTCAAGATTAATTTTGATATTATGGGATGATGTAAGATTTATACTTTTTTATCGTTTTACATAAAATAGTGATTCTTACTTTTTCATTTTGCAATAAATAAACATTTGCTGATTTATGTATCTTTTTTAAATCGAATATTTCTACAACACAAGCGCGCAATCTATGTAACAAAGAATTTTAGTTGTCTAGTTTTGTTCTCTTTAGTTAAAACTCATAATTAATAACCAAATCAATGAACAATATTTGAATGATTGGATTCCTTATATAGAAAATTATTGGAAATCTTGTAGAGTAAAAAAATAGTTTAAATTTTAAAAATTTGAAATTCTTACATTTTATCTGTAAATATCTTTAATAAAACTAGGAAATTCAAATAACTCAAAAGAAGATAAATCGCAAGTTTTAGGAGGTACTATAGAGATACTTTATTATTCATCTCTGTGGGTATAGTTGTGACTCGCATGATGATCTAACACCTTTATAAGCTAGGAATAGATTATTTATTGGCCGAAACACGCGAATGAATGATCGATGATTGTAAGTTTTAATTCATTGATTTCACGCTAATACTCGGCACCCGACGGACGTTAAACCGTATAATTTAACGTTTGACATCTTCTCTAATGACTAAGACGAATTTTAAATGATATGCGTATACGACATCTATACCTTATTTTTTTAGCGACCAACCATTCGTTTCAATTGTTTTTCTTGTCCAATCGTTCACGCGTGACCAATTAAAAGCACACGTGCGTAATATATATAGTAACGGTTTTGTTTTATGAAAATTTGCTAGTCATATCTATTGGTATGGTATGAAAGTAAAAAACTTGATGTACTCTGCAAGTATATTGTTTAATTTTCTCTTATCTCGAGGATTAACCATTTGAAACAAATTGTGAATATAAAAGGTAATTAAAAATTAAAATGAATGATTTTCTTTTGACGTATATATAAATTATAATTGCAGGTTTATATATCTCCTATTTCTAATTCACCTGTATATAAATAAACAAAATTATTAATATTTATGTATGTATAGCAATCTTTTCTATAAATATCGCAATTGTATTATTTATATATTGTTACGCTTCAAGTTTTTTAACAGTATTTAACACAATATTTCAAATTAACCCGTTAATGTCGAGTAATTTTAGGTCACGTGTTTCACCTCAAACACAAAAATAATATTACTAATTACAGTTGTTGTTAATTCCTTTCCCTCGCAGTGAATTTTTAACCGGCAGGATGAAAATATGTAAAGTCTTACAGAATAAAAGAATCGTTGAGACGCAGCGTGAAATACGGTGCGACGAGCTCACGCTTCTTCATTAAAATATTTTCTTTGGAGAAAGTCCGATTGTCCAGAACGGCGTTGGTCTCATAAGCTCTGATTGAAATATTGAATTTGCTTGGCCGTGAATCGATCGGATTGACTTTATGGGCGTGCCCGACTTATATATTATACCAAGTGGGAAAGATCTTATATAGTTATCTACCGCAATTGACATTGTCGAATTCAAGATGTGTCGGTTTTCGCGCGCAATATTCACGCTAATTGGAATATCGCGGAATAAGCCTTTTTATGTTATGTGTATAACATTTCATTTAATTTAGTTAGTTACTGGTCTATATAATATTTATGACGTTAATTACGATTTATTACGGTTGCAGACCGATAGTACAGTTATTTTTTCATGATACAAATCCAGGTTTTCCTCGTGAATCTCTGATAACCGATGACTTGCACTCTCTTTATATACCAAAGGATTATTTACTGAATGGTGTGTTTAAAAACTTTTGTGAACCATTCAATGGAATATTAAAATATCAAAATAATTTTTAGGTCGTACTTGTACCAAATGACCAAAGATCTTTTAATTTTTTATAAGGAAACGAATGTTTTTGCATTTATTAACTTAACTTTAGTATTATTGATTGTGATTTACAATATTAACTACAATATTACAATCGTTCCACGTGTTTAAACATGATCAATTTTGATTTTGCTTCTAATTCTAGCATTCTTGAAATTCGAGTTTCAATCAATTTATTAATTGGTGGATTAATTATTTTTGCCTAATAACTTTAATTATTATGGTTATCATATAATAGAGAAGTTGGGTAAGAATACGAAATTAGCAAACTTCTGCATTTACTTTTAGTAATTATTTAATAACTGCAATAATGATTTTTTAAGTATTAGGTATAATATTTTATATCGTTACGTTAGCTGTATAACGATTAAACAAAAAACTATTTAAAGGAGAGATATAACCAGATATACTATTTTGTATTTTGTCTGTCTTGAAACTAAAGTAAACACCTATATTATAGGATCAAAGAAGCAAATCCATTAAAATAATTTTTATATAACATAACTTAGACATTTAGAAAACATTTTAAAGAAACTTTCTCATAGTTATCATTTGCACGCTTAGAAAAATGTATCAATTGAACTTCTACAAAGTTGTTCTCTCTCATAGCGAATTTCATCCGAAACAATGTCGTAAATAAAAACGTCAATAAAAAAGTAATTAACCATTGAAAAAGGGTCATTTATATCACTTTCTATCCAGTCTTATCTGAAAGCTTTTATATATATATATTATGTCAGTTACCAATTTACACGAGTCTCACGCGTACGGAATTGCGTAAATGGCGAAAGAAGAAAAAAAGAAAATAAAAAAGCCATCGGGGGTGTTGCACCTCTCTTGAGAGATCTTGCGAGTGGAGAACAGCAATACAACACGTCCGGGGCTCCTCTCTCTCTCTCTCTCTCTCTCTCTTTCTCTTTCTCTGTTTCGCTCTCTCGTTACGGACAAGAGAGAAGAGGGGCAAACAGGGAGAGCTGTGTACGAGACTCGGCGAGAGCACCGGCCTCAGGTGTCGGCAGTCGGGCCGGCGACGAGCTCGGCTGAAGGCAGCCTCTCCGTTCGCAAGTCTACACAACTGATAGAGAGTGGCCACGTGCGCGTCGCGAGTGTGTCATGCGCGCGGTTAACCGCTAGGTTTGAAAAATTCGATCAAGCGGAGCAAACCGTACATCCATAAAATATATTGTATACATATTTATATATATATATATATAATGGAGGTGATAAGGGTATCGGGACGTGCACCCGATGTGGGTGATCTCCTTAGGGAAGCGATGCTGTCCCAACGATTTGCCGATGTTGCCCTATGCTGCCCTGGTGGCCAGAGGTTCCTTGCCCATCGACTTGTACTCTCCGCCGCTAGTCCTTACCTTCAGGTTATACATACATATCCTATTTTATCATTATACTATTTACTTGCGTGATTCATTTTTATATCACTATTACTGAGAAAAAGTCTCGTGCTGGCTATTAGGTCGCTCGGAATTGATATATAATTTAGTGGCTATTTATTCCAGTTGTTCGGTCGTACTAGTGCCAAATTATCGATTAATATTCAAGGAAATAATTTTATGATCCTTAATTAAACTCAATGATGCAGGGAATTTTTTTTATTTTTGTATATAATAAATATAATATAATACATTTACATTTTAAAAAACACTTTTTGTTATTTTGTATTCTACCGTCATTAAACAAGTATGAATTTTGGTTACATTGAATATTGATTTGCGCAGGGGTTAATTAGAAAGTTTTAATATAAACATTTTATTTATAGCCATTATGGCTTCTTTTTATTGCAATTATTTATTCAATTCAAGTATAATTGTATTAACTACAGTATTTCAAAAAATTTAACCACTATACAAACAAGTTGAAAACCAGTTACAAATTTTTTTTATTTTGAAAAGAATTATACTTGTTTACTTTTACCAAGTTACATTGCACAATTTTTTCGTAAGGAAAATTTATACCTTATCGATACACACGCAAATTATAGAATTAATAAAAGTTATTAGTTTATTTATTATGCACAGTATATCTAAATATCGAATCGAATGTATAATATTTTTGATTGGTAAATTATGGTTGAATCATATATAGATAGGTACAATCCAAGCATAATCATATAACATTTGTTCTTACCTACTTCACTCGCAATTTGAAGTGAAATATCAATCTCTAGAAATCTTTGAAACGTAACGGTAAAGTTTGATTAAACATATATACGTATATATTGAGTTTTTTAGACTCTCAATAGAACGTTATTATTAATTTTACTTGACAAAAGTTTATCAAAATTTTATGAACTCTTCCTTGTTCATAACGGATTTATGCACTTATGCTCTATCCAATTAAATCTCATATTTGCAAACTATAGCCAACTGTAAATATATTCCCGTCAGATAGATGTCAAACATAATTTAACCGCAGGTGTTAAACGAATCGAATAAATACATCGAATTTAGCGCAAATTTTCACGTTTAACAAAGGAAAAATCGGTATAAGAGTAAATTCTAATTATAAGCCATAAAAATTAATATCAACGCTCGCGCGAACATGATGATTAATAGCACTTAAAATTGAATTGAAATTCACAATTTAATTATATGCGGACACGTGCGCGCACGGAAGATGAGCGCAAGTCGCAGTACCTAAATATACCTGTACGTACAACCAAAGATAAAAGTTATGTCAAGGTTCATATATCCCAAGACAAGTAATTATCTTAAACGCCGTCATAATACTCTCGTTTTTCTTGATAATATCCGTCGGGTCGCGAAAGCTCGGTGCAGAAAATATAAAACCTAGAAAGCCGGAGTTTAATGAGTACGCACGTGCTCATGACAACGCATTACATACCTTATCCGTTCATCAGCATAGAATACTAATAATTTAGACTCTCTTTTCATTATGAGTTCAAGTAACAATTTGGAGTACAACAAGGATATATATACATGCAACGATATTATGTCTTAATCATGCGCAGTCGATCAATTTCTCCAATTGAAATATATTCTTTCACCTTTTCGAATACAAGACACGCGAACGATAACGTTTTTATTTACTAATCAAAATAGTTACTAATGCTCTCATGGATTTTCTTATTATACCTCATAATATTTATTATCGCTAAACGGCAATTGACGATTCCTTTGTTTTTAATGCAGTATATAGCACAAGTATGCTTAATATGTCGAATGAAACTGTCTTGCACCCTTTAGGAAAGCTTATATAGTCAAATCCTTTAAAGAAGTTTAAGATATATTTTGTCCAATAAGCGATCGATAAGTTCATTTTCAAATAATTAAAATTTACTTTATTAATATATGTATATTATAAAATATCAAAACAATTTTTAAAAAATAACAAATCTTCAAAACATATACGTTTTAAATAAAACGAAAAATTAAAAACTATGAATACTTGAGTTTCCATAAAAATATAACATTTTTCTTAATGTACGTCCTACATTTTACATCTATATTGTTTAAAGTTAATTTATTTACTGATATTAATGCAATAACTGTATTTGCTTATGTTTTAATTATGCGAAATTTACTTAACTGTAACCCTTTATATTTTTTCCATAATATTATGATATTCATTAAGTTTCATGCAGCAGCTCAAAAACACTGTGAAATATGTTGCACGCTTGAAATTGTGTAATAAGAAATTCGATATGCTTCCTTACCATCAATTAAAATTAACCTTAAACAATTTTCCAGCTATAAACACGCAATTTACTAACGAATATATACTATATAGACGAACTACAGGTCAGTACAGTTTCCTATATAATAAAATATAAAAGAATATCTCGATATAAGAGGACCATTTTCCTCAGTGATTATTTCAATAAACATATATAAAAACAAAAGTAAATTGTCGTAAATCACAAAAATCCCCGGAAGCATAAAGATTAACCTAACTACAAGAAAATCAAGCGAACAGTTTTATAAAAAAAGTGCCTTATGAAAGACCAAATATCGTATAAGTTCTCTCGACTCTTCCATAAATCATTAACCACGCGTACGCGATCATTGCGGTTCCATGCGCAATTTGTCAGAGTTAAAAAAAAACCCCAATAATCGGCCACACACGCGCGCGCGCGCGCACACGCACGAATATGTATGTATATACATGGATGCGACGCGAATCACCTTTCACGATGCTCGATTTGTTATGTATATGTATACGCAATCGCGTGAGGCGCAATGCAGAAGAAAAAAAGCAACAAACGACATCGTGAGTGAACGGGCTTTCAAAGTCAAAGAGGAGCCAACGAATGAAATACATATATGTGAAAGGGTGCGATTTACTCGTAAATATCATAATGGTACGCTACTCACGGTGAAATAATTTCATGATTTTTGTACTTGTAATTAATGTAATGGGAGTTATAACAAACAACGCGAGCATGCTAATAATGGGGGTTTTAAACAAGGGTTTCTTTCTTTTAATGTCAGTACATATAATGACTTCGAGAATGACTTACATGACATATTTTGGGCTTACGGATTGTGTGGCTATTATTAAACAGAAGATGCACTTGGAGATATTGTCGCCACAAAATACATTTTATTGTATAATTTATTCAATTAAAATACATAATTGGTTTCAACGATTAGTAATAAACGCGTGTAAGCAAATTTATATAAGAGAAATTATCCAAAATATCATTTAAAAACATTTATTTATCTTTTCCGCTATAATTTCTAAATTACTAACTGCAGAAATGGTAGTTTATAATTTTTAATGGACGTTCAAATTTTTATCACCTTTTGTAAGTTCTGCCTAATGCTGATGTAACACGTATATTTCATATACTTAGCAGATACGCGAATTAGAAAAACTGAATTCGTCTAAATCTTAATTCTTCGCACACCCCTAGAAATAATCTACTTGTTAAGATTGAATGGTTTATTTTTTAATTGAAGTATTCATTAAAAAATGTATAATAGATAATTTTGAATCCATCAAGCATAAATCCATAACTCATCAAAATTGTTCGAGTAAATTGTCGAAAGTAATTTTCTGTTGATGTATATATACATATATACGTATATACCCAAGTATAACGTTATATATACATTATCGCTTCTTTAACTTTATATAATTCCGTTCGGTTCCGAGTAAGATGAAATCCATCCTCCGCGAAAATGCAACATCGCGGGCGAACGTTCAGGTGGTTACGTGCGCGCGGTGTGCGCTTCGTTTCAATAAAAAACGTCCAAGGATTAAAAGTCGAAAGACTTCATTGCTTTACGTAATTGCCCCGGGAGCTGGTATGGTGAGGAAAGCGCACGGACTCGCATGTAAAACTAACAATTTCATTGTCGGAGGATGAGTATGTATAGAATGGAACTATATACCAGATTTATATTATATACATAAATTGTCTAAGTGTGAGTATACTTTGTTGCCACCTGTTAATAAATCTCTTATTAATTATGACGGTTCATGACGAAGAGCTTTATATTGTTTTATTGTCTTATCTGCAGTGTATTATACACACTCATACTTTTAGAAAATTTTTGTTAGCGAATATAGCTGCAGGGTTATTTTATATATTCTTACACTTAGAAGTGTATGTTACAATTTTTTATATAACCATAGGCAAGTATTATGTCCATATTACATATTCGATGCAATAGTTTTACTTTTTAATTAATTCTATTTTATTATATTATTCGCTATTTAGTACCGCAAATAAATTATCGAAAAGATTTATTTATAGAACTTTATTGAACGATTATAGCGATAAAGCTCTTATAACTCCAAAGACATTGTTAAACCTTTAACAACGATCTTAATCGATTGGGTTAAAGATTGTACGAATGTGCTACTACCTTGTATTTATTCCGGTATAGAAGTATTCGAAAATACTTAGTTGTTGAATTATACAAGGTATCGGTAAGATATTCCGATTGTTTTTCTGATAAACAAGATGATTTTTGGCACGCCTCAACTTTCCCAACCTCATTGTGCATACTAATAGGGGTGGAGCGTGAAATTAAATCGATAGTTATGTATTGATACTCAATACCGATATACGTAGTTTGGAAGATTCAATTTTTAGATGTTGATGGAAAAAATATGAATAAATATAAAAATATTTTACGATGAATCAATCAGTTATTATATATTATATGTGAAATTAGATTTTGTGCATGGAGATTTATTTTAATAACGCAAGTACATTAATATGCTATCTTTAAAAGCATATATGTTTGTAATTATTTGATTAATACAATACTATATGATTATGATACTTACAATTTTTTTAATTTAGAAAATCTTATCAATTGATTAAACTTTCTTGTAATTTGAGTATTTTAGTCGATAATTTACGGGTAATATAAATTATTTAAAACTTTCAGATTCATTTCTTCATTATTTGAAAATTATAAAATTAATTGTTAACTGCTTTGTACAAAATTCAAATTTTATTGAAAAATTTTAGTAGTATGTTGGATGCAAGGATATGTATGTAACTGATATTTTATGAAAATAGGTATAATAACGAGGGACTTTTTTATAATATATTAAAGTTTCTTATATTAAAATAAAGATTTACTGTAAACTCATTTATCGTATATTTAAATTGAAAATTGTTAATAGTTTATCTTTCTCAAATTTCAAAATTAATATTTCTGCCCTTAGGTTATGTCTCTCTCTCTCTCTCTCTTTCTCTCTCTCTCTCTCTCTCAATACGAAACAGTCTATTAGCAGCAACTCAGTCAGGTATCCAGCAGGAATATTCGCGTATACGAAGCTAAGACTCGATGGAAGGAAAAAAGAAAGCGGTGGAAAAGGGCAAAAATAAAGTAGGAGCTGCGCACCGTCGTGATTTACAGAAGGTTGGAATCGTTGCGGAAAAAGTACCGACGGCACGTCGCGGCACTCGCCGTAAAATAGCTGCGTGCAAGCATTTTAATGCGCGCAAGCCGCTATCGCGAGTCGATCAAACGCCGAGCGGTGAGCGCGCGCGCGCATGTCTACTGCAACCGAATGTAATGTATATAGGTATACGAGGCCACTTTTTAACGCGCGCGCGCCAATTTTCAACCGACGAATTGGGTGGAATTAAAATCTTTTTTGTAGGTGGACGTATTTTTGTAATAGTTGCTAATTGATAGTTCGAGGGCTGAGTAAAGCGTGTCTTATATTACTTTTTTCTAACTAAATAAATGAAGTTGTTTTACACTTTTTTCTTACGTTTGCTTAGTATAAACATCGATTTGTTAATCAGCTAGGTATTTATAGTTATCGATCTCATAATTTATACATCCAGTAACTTTAATTATCCAAAAAATTATCAATCTATTATATTTTTTATATTTACTATAATTTCTATTAAACTGTTTAATATTATTTTTTGGAATTTCATATAATGAAGTGTAGCTTCCTTTACTCTAGATGGATTATACATATTACTCCATTTGCATAAGAATTATAGAGTATATAATTTTAAGTAGATCGCAGAACGTATAATTTTGCATTATAGCTCAAGTGTTTCGATTTATTTTACTAATTATATAACAGTACTTCAAAATCGATCGAAATAGATACAAAAACTCGTCCAAATCAATAGACAAAATAAAATTACTTAATTAAGTATACGAATTCTTCACTTTAATTTTTATACAATATAAAGATTTTTATATGCGCATGATTATCTTAAATTGTAAATATATTAAATAATTAATATAGTACACATGAATAAAACAGATGACAAGAAATAAAACTTTACAAATATAAATTGCCTTATTATAAAGATGTAATTCTAATATATTCGTAACGCCTACATCATATTACATATAATTTACTCTAAATTATATATACATACCAAACGAACCTTTAACATCACAAATGAAGCACGCTTATAATAAAGGGTAAATAAACGTATAATTATAAGTATTATTAATAATTATCGAAATAGTTGACTGATCAAAAGTTACAAATTATCCGTTAATTAAACTAGTTCTGATTAGTAACAGGATTATGAAGTTTCACGGTGCAATGAAAAGCATCTTCGCACTTAAACCTATAGAAGAATGTCAAACTAACGTGATAAACTAGCCAGCAGATAGAAAATCCATCCACGATCATATACACGAGTCGGAGATTCACGCGATATCAAGATATCAGGATAGTCTATCGTTTGAGAAAATCGCGTGAATCGATTCGACTTTTCTCCGTATCGTGATTAAGATTTTGAGTTCATCGATGCGTTTAAAGAAGGAAACTTATACATTATCAAAAGTTGACGCATCGTCAAGTTTATTAACGTAGATAGAGCCAAAAGTATCACTTTGGCTTAATTCATATGTTGCTATTGAGTTGATTTATCAATCTCTTACCAACGATGAGAGTATATAGTCCGCTGATGCACGAACTGATCCTAATGATTTAATTACTATTTTTCGAGGTCTATAATGGTGAGAAATTATTATATAATTAAAAAATGTTTAATTATAGTATTGAAGTTAATTGGTTTTCTGCAAAAAATCTTCTACGTTATTTACTTCTTTTCCACAATAATTAAATTATAATTTTAAAATAATAATTCAACTAATTTAAATAAATTCATTTTTTCTTTTTTTTAACAAAATCTAATATATATGTATATGCGTATTAAGTAAATAGAAGTAAAATTGACCAAATTTTGTAAAAAAAAATTGAAACATTTATTTCTAATTAGTTAAGTTGATCGAAATTCATAGATGAGAAATGAACACCTTTGTTATTTTATACTGTGAACGAAAAGTTAATTTTAACTCAGATTTTCACACGAGAATAGTAGTTATGTAGATATGTGTCTATAGACGTGAATGTTAAGTCGTTACCCAGATTTTAGTAATTTCAGAAATTCAGCCTCTTTCGACCGTAGACACGTCGGTCAACACGACATAAAAAAAGCCGAGCAGTTAGCTGCATTGTATCTAATAGGAGAGAAGAAAAGCAAGTTGGCTCGGTAAGTGTGTTAAACACACGGGAGCAAGCGTGCACGTGTATACGTATATATATAGCCCTTTTTCTTGATAAATCGCGGTCGGATCGCAAACGCACGTCCCATTTAAATGAGAGATAGATCCTTTCGTATCGTTGCACTTGGGTATAAGTACGACCTCTAATTGCCACCTGTCGCGTGCATCGAATTATGCCCGGACGTAGTAACCAATGGGGTTAACCGATTTTCCGCAGCTAGTTTTATCAGAATCGCGGGGCTTGTTTTATAATTTACGATCGAGTATTTCGTGTGTACGTGTGTGTCCCAATAATCGACGATTAATTACTAACTCCGTGTTATATGTAATTTAAAATTATTCTAATATTGTGTATGCCACAGCTGGAGATCCCGTAATTCGTAATTATTAGATATCAAAGTTTTGTACGTCAGAGTTAACGGCAGTATCGATCGATCTTGATCTTCGCTATGGGTTGAATAAATAACGCATAGCGTGTAACTTTTGTGCACAGTAAATCAATCCGTCGCTCGCGAGTTTTTCACTTAAATCCTTCTCTCTCTCTCTCTCTCTCTCTCTTTCTCTTTCTTTCTTTTTTCACATCTGTGAGTGTGTGCGCGCGTGCGCGTGTGTACATATATATATTTATAACGACAATCCCGTGGGCTTTCCCGATTTCTGTGAGCTGACAATGCGAGAAACGAGCTCAAGAGATTTCGATCGAACTTACACGTCGCTATACTTGTAAGATAGTCAATTAACCGCGTAACTCCGATGGTTGAAGAGGCACACTATCGTGCGGTCGAGCTGCACAGCACGATGAGAAAAAAGTTTGCGAGTATATATAAGTACTGTACAAAATAGGAAACGCGAACTTCTGCAGATATATGGTAGTTTTCCAATTTTTTCTTTTCCTTCGAGAGTTTTCGAGAAGCAATTAAGGAAATTCCTTTCGTACATTTATTTTAATGATCTGACGCGAAGGGATAAATAATTAAATGTGTTAGGATGATTAATTGTAAATACCAATACGATACTTTTAATCGAGATCTGTAAAAAACTTTGTATGTACAAATCTATATTTATATTCACTGAAAAAAAAATCTAGTCAATTTAAAAAATATTTTGTTAATTATGTTCAAAAAAATGTTTTTGAAACTATACAATATTTCATAGATTCAAACAAATTTTGTTTTTACGGTAGAAATTACTTACATTTTTTCTCAAAGAGCACTTATACCCATGTAAATAAAACATTTCATAATTGCCATGGAACTTTCCAAAATTTGTTTACATTATTTAGACATCGTTTTTATTAAATACAAATGAGTTTCAATGTCGTAAAATTAAACATGGATTTGATCATATAGATAAACATTCGCTATTCATTTGGATGGTCATTATTAAATAATTAACTGAACGCGTAATTATGCATTTAAACATTTTATAGGTACATTGGGTGCACAAATATTAGTTATCGTTAATAATACCTAACATTATCGTATAGAAGAAGAAGGAGAAGAAGAAACGTGTGCTTGTTAAATAAGAGTATCTTAAATACTACCTTACAAAACGCATTTATACGTTTTCTAGTCAGTGAGAAAGGAATTTTTAGGTATCTGTACATACCCATCTCCAGACATAAAGCTATATAAATACTTGACCATGAATATTCGTATAAATATACCTAAATAAAACGTAAACTCAGGTCGGGTCGCACATGTGTGTGTGTGTGTGTGTGTGTGCATATGTGTACCTTCCAGTCCACTTATGCACCAACTTTCAAAGCACTTATTCCAAAAAAGATATAATCCAACGAGGTTGACATTTGAAGTGCGGTGTACGGCAGCGATTTCACCCATTCTTCAATTTCAGGCCAAATACGGGACGATATTTTTTTATTCGTCTCTGCTCTTAAAATTACATATTACAATCCTGTAGAGAAAGAATCAGCGCTATTTGTCAAGTTTTTCCTATGTAGCGTGCATAACATTAACTTGTATATACGTGTACATATGTGTATGTACATATTATACCATGTGTGTGTGTATAAGTTTGCATATGCATATACGTATATATTCCAGTCGGTATCATCGGTATCGTAGCGACGTAATAAGGCCAGCTATTTAGAGAGGTATACATACGAGTCAACTGTGAGGATGTCGCGCTTACGCACTCAGATTCACTGTATATGCATTTCCAGGTGCGCCTATCGTTCAATATATATATATATATATATATATATATACACATACATACATGTGCCTCGTAACTTTCTATATATATATATTTCCATGCTCGCGACCCCGTCGTAGAAATTCATCTTGACAAGGGTCTCGAGAAAAACGCGTGTACATAATATTGAATTTAAATGAAAATTTTTTATATAAATTTTCGTTTCGTAGCGTGATGGAATCGTGCGCAGCAGGATGCACTTTCTTTATTAATCAGCTGTTACGATTTACATGCGGGTTTCTCTTCTATTATTTATATTTAGAACCCGTGCTGTGATATAATTCTTTTTACAGTATACTTTTCGTCGATCGATCGATCTTCTCAATACCTTTTTTCTATATTTTATTCATAAGAAAAAATAGAAATATTGTATATATATATACACACATAATTTTAATAAGTGAGATGTGTTTTGTGCGCGTTGTTTATGTAACTTAATTTCATTTCGCTTATTCTTTAATGATATGCAGTGATGCTATATTAAAAGTGATTAATGATCATCACTGAAAATATGAATCTTTCTAAATTTTCCTCTGTATATACTTTTTATCTTAATTATTATTTTAAAAAATATGTGTTAATACTTAATTAATTTAATTATAAACAACTCACCAACATGTAATATTAACTACAACTATTATTCAACATTATAAGAAAAATTAAATCTTTATTTTAAATAAATTTAATCGAACGTGTAATGTGCAAATTGGTCTTTTACCATACATTATTGTAATTATACCGTTTAAACATATATATTACAAATTAATTTCGTAAGTGTAATACACGTATAAAATACCTATATGTGCCTTCCACAGGGTCGAAATCAGAATGAAAAATTTGAAACAAATCGACGCTCGGACCAATAGTGAAATATATATTATTTTTTCAGCTCATCCGCTTATATTTCGTATAAACACGCGGTGATTGCAATTTCCTTATAAACTTGAATCCGCGTTACACGACCGAATAATCGAGAGATCAACACTATATTCACGTTAATCCACCTCCAATCTTGTTTAAGTTCACCGTACTCGTGCAATTAGAGTCACATATAACTGCGTCCGTATCCTCTCTCGCAGAAAACTTGCGAGGAATCGTCAAAAAAAAAAGCTTTTACACACACACACGCACGCGCGCAAACACGTATGTATGTATGTATATAGAAAAGAGGAATGAAAACTTGCAAAAGCGAAAGAAACCGGTCATGAGATGCTGCGAATAACGCGGACGCGTTCTCGCATTTATTGCTACGTCCTCGATGAGCGAGATTGACTTAGCTTGTTCCTGTTATACGTGGGAAAAGTTCGCTATTTTCGCGAAAAATTCTCTCATGCATGCGCGCGCGCTGGCAAAGAGAGCTCTCGAGAATTGCGCAGATTCGAGATTTTTCCGATAAACTACAGATGTGCGCAAAAGATGTACGATTACTTGAAATATTTGGAAAAATCTTAGGCATATTCCTTTTTTTAGGTTAACCATTGCTGACACGGGTTATTTCGTTTAATTTGTTAATATAGGTATATACTATTCTTTTCGCTGCTGTATTTAATTAACATTATTTTATAGAAATTATGTCTTTTTAGTAGATCGTCTATGTATATTATTGAAACAAATAAAAAGTGTTTATTCAATTATATACATATTATTAAATATATCCAAATCGAGAGTTTATGTATGTATATTTGAAACTTAAACTCAAAATCTAAATTATGGTGAAAAATCGTGATTCAATAGATTTTATAATTAATTATTGAAAAGGCTAAATAGGAGAAACTGTACACATAACTGAAAATCAAATTTAAATGAAAGGCGTATTCGAGAATTAAAATTATAATACTATAAATTCAGTATAGACTTTCCGCAACCTGCGGACATGTATTAGTATGTATAATGCTTTCAAGATTTTTTTAAATGAACGATTATGTAATTATAATATTTTTCAATAGAGTAATTCGATTTGTATCAATTAACCATGAGAAAACGTAAGGACATAATGGATAACAAATATAAGCTCCTAGAATTTACAATAAATTACATAGACATCGGGGACAAACGATCTAGAATATTTAGAATTGTTTGTAAAATCGAAAATTTGTCTCAAATTTATATATGCTAGATGATAAAATTAGCTTTTTTCTATGTACAGTAAAAAAACTTGTTTGAACATGAATTTAACATCATTTGTTTCTTTTCGCTATCTACGTAGTAATATACGAAATCAAGTAAACAGTATTGAAAATACGATAATACGTATATTCTAAAGATAAAAAGAACGTACATACGTATATATGTATAAAACGATTGAAAAGTCCGATTAGACGCGTTCAAACGGTGGAAAATGTATGATCTCGACATTTCATACAATCGATTCCAACATATGCAGCACGTGTCTATATAACCCCCTATGCACTAAGCAAACAGTGGTATGAATAATCGTGTAAAATAAGGCAAAAACTGTAAGTAAAAGAATCCGTTCAGAATTCATTGGCTGTATGGTACAGACACGTTTTTTCTCACAGAAACCACACATTATCGGTAAATAATTGCCAGTGTCTATATTATGCGCGCTCTTGCAAAATGCGAAATTGAACGGGAGCCGCATGTACATATATACACATCGAAAACTTCTATATAGAGATATCGGTGTATGTGTTTTATGCGGAAAAGAAAGAGAATTGCTTTTATCTCAAGCAATATACCTATATAGATTTTGTCGCATTTTCTTAAACTGGAATATTTAAATGAAGTATAGGTCAGTGGGCAGTGTAGGCTACTTTTAAAATTATATTTATATTTTTTATCTGTTCATTTAAAATTGCTTTTGTGTTTATCAACGCAGCGCATTATCTCTTACATATAGCGTATAGGGTAATTGTGCAAAGAATATTTTTTTCTCGCGCCGTCTGTTATATATTAACGATTTGATCGACTCAACAAGCGATATTTCTGACATTTTTTAACGAACCGATGTAATCGGACTTGATAATTGCTAGATTTGAAATTTATGATAGTTGATTCAATAGAAAAATGTTTGTGAATTTACCCCGATCTTGTCGATGTACGCTTACACACCCATACACACACACATTCATGCGTGTTTTCTCGACTGCTAGCTCCAATCTAGTTGAACCTGATTTAACAGTAACGTATTACAATTATTTTTCTTTATTTAAATTTATTTTCTGTTATTTTATTCGATTCTTTCAATATTTTGTCTTTGCTGATGCATATTGCTGTTATGCCACTTATTAAAGTCTAGTTGGCTGTGTGGCTAAAGAAGTTATTTAAGAACAACTATTTCTTTTTTTTATTAAAACTTGTATTAATTAAGGAAATATGTTAAAGGATCTATGTAACAGTAAGATTTAATACAACAAGTTTTATTTGGTATAGTTAAAAAATATACAAGCTGTTCATCTTGAATGAAAAATATTGCTTCCTACACATTTAATCTTATAAAATTCATTATGTTAACATTGGACTATCTACATCCTTAACTTTCCGCATCGGCCTCATTCTTATACCATATCCACAATCCTTGCTATACCTATATATCTCCTTTGTCTAAACATTTTTCATTCCATATATATACAGCACTTCCAAGAGTTGCAAACTTCATATCCGAGCTACTTTATTCGATAAATAAATCTTCCCTTTTCCAACGCACACGTATATAGTAGATATAACAGCACATTAAACACGTGCTACACGTATACGCGTTTAACAATGAACGGGCATTTTATCGGTTGCCACAACTCGTAATCAGCAACGAGTCACGCTTGCGAAACGAGACACGTTTCCTATATGCTTATATGCATATATAACAGATTATATTATTTTTTGCGTTCCGTTTTGTTGGCGCCTCTGTACCAAGCCCGGAATTAAGCAATTATAATATAATACCTTTTTATAATTTCCCGGCGCTTCCATAGTATTCATTACTTATATCGTGCTTGGTTTCTTTTAATTTTAATAATACAACGTTGCTTATATATCTTACATCTTTCGAGTTATTATAAAGTTTTAACGATTTTGTTGAGGTGTTTCAGTGTCAGCGTGTGTTAATTGTTTCGATAATACGTGCGGTAATTCAAGTTAAAAATCTTTTAGGAAAGGTTTTATGATACTTTGAGATTTACATTGTTCTGACTGGATTGATTTGAGATAAAGCTGGTCTTAATGAAGGTATTTAAGATCAAGGATTACGGGTCTATATATTTCAAGTGAAACGTACTTTCAGGATATACTATTGTACTTGTAGATAAAAGTATGTTTATTTTATTCAAGTTAATATACTTTTTTTATTAATTATACAAAATAATTCGATTGCAAACATATCTTCATTTTTTTAACAAAATATACCTATATTTATTTTTCTAATTTATTTAAAATCAGAGTAGAAAGTTGTTGCAACCAAAAGTAAAGAAATTAAAACACTCCCTAAAAATGCATAAAATGGCCAGTTTGAATACGTTACAATTACAATTTATACATTTCCAAATACAACAGTTTTAGTCGATATTTTCGAAGCATAGAAATATTTCCATTTTTGTATGCCAATCTGGCATCCCAATTCGTGAAACTTTCTAGTACGTTCCACAATAGCAGAAAAAAAGCTTACAACAATACAATTCAAAATTTTTAATGTAATAAACTGCTTCAGCCTTAATTTTATATTAAACACAATTTATATAAGCACATGTACATGAAAAAAATTATTTATTTTATATTTTACAGTATATGTAAAAAATCTTGAATGTATGGATTTTTGCATGATAATGATTTCAGTACTTCTTAAAGGTAATAATTAATTACTATGATTTTATATATGTTGGGTATTGTAATAGTATCAAAATTATTAAAGTTCAAAAGTTACAAATTTTGTAAAAAGTAATTTTATAATGTTAAAATTCTCATTAATTTACTTTTAATATTCCTGATAGTATCAGTTTCATTCGGATTAAAGTTTACGTCTTATCTCAACATAACTTATAAATTATATAAAATCTAGTTTTATCTCATATATCATTTAAATACTTAATGTATGTTAAGATTAATAATCACATAATATATTAATATTATAATCGTGTAACATTTATTAAAATAAAATACATGTATATATACTGTATCTTATATACAATTTCTTAAAGCAAATGAATTATTGTTAACCTAATGTACTCCGAAATATAACGCAAGTGTTATATACTTACCAAGTGCATTTTCTCTTTTTCAAGTACGATTCACTTTATTACTTCGCATTATATTCATAAGTTTATGCAAGAAAATTTAGTAAGGTTTCTCAATTTAGTACATCTATATAAATATTAATAAAACAATAATATTACCGATTTAGTGATGGATATAGTTGATAGTTATATAATTAAGTAACAATCAATGTTAAAACGAAGATATTACAAGATTTAACAATTTTAAATATTTTCTTTCTATGTTTATTGCTCAGCACATAAAATCTCTATTGCACATTCTTGTTATATATCATAAGGAATTAAAATACTTCACAAAATGCATCTTACGATTCCAAACGTCAACTGATAGAACATCAAAAAATTACCAAAAATTTAATTTTTCATCATGTTATTACGCGATTTAATCAGATAAATCATCGGATAATTAATTGCTCATACTTCGAATTTTAAATATTTGAATTTAAATGCATATATAAAATATAATTGTTCATTAAGATAAAATGTAGTTGAACAATTACATAATAATATTCTGGGGTTGTGCGAGGGTTTGTGTGAATGTAAAAAGAGCAGCAGGCAAAGGTCGTGTGAAAAATAAGCGCATCTATAGTCAAGCAGTGTAATTTTCGAAAAGCGTAATGGCGCACGGAAAAATATTGAGAAAGAGATAGAAAGATATATCCCATTTATCGGGATGCCTTGAGGGTAGAAAAGGAGCATACAACCGCGCGATCATTTCGTCACGCGAGTGACGCTCCTGAGACGAGTCGATCATTATATTACAATTTCGCGCAGTCTCTAAGAGAGATGCACATGACGGACGGTGGAGCTTTATGGATCAGGCACGCGGCGCAACCAAATCATATTTATACCTTATAGTGGAAACTTTTATTTTTATTTCACGAAGGCTCGTCTTTCGAAAACCATTCGGGCAATTACCCGAGAGGCGCGAGTTGCGCCAGTTTGCAAGATCGTGCCCTGTTGTTGGCTAATACCCGACTATCCGCGCCTTTATATTATACAGGTTACGTTTTATTAGATTTTGTACCCGCGTATAAAACTGGGATTGTTATGAAATATTTAAGGTGGATCTTGGCAGATTAACTTTTTTGTGGATCAATAAATATAATTTTTTTCAAACGTACCAAGAGTTCAGTTGAAGCTCTCGTGTATTTCATAAAAGATACATTTAAATGCTGTTTAACCTGTAGGAAACTTTGAATATTTTAATCTAACAGAGATGAATATCAGAAACGTTCCATAGAAGGTATAATTTACGTTATTTGTGTATTGACTTGTCTATTGTGTATCCTCTCAATTTGTAATAATATGAACTTTATGCTTTAACTTCATCTTGCTTCTCTACTTTATGACTTATTCATTTTAATGTAGGTTGGTCAATTCAAAATTATGGTATGTGGAGAATATATATTATACTGTAAAATTAGTACATCAATATATTATATAATTGATTTAAGCTGTTTATAATAATAAATAAGAATTTTAACTTCATTAATTGAAATCAATAATTATCTCTAAAATGAGATTCTCTTTATGTATAGAATTTTTTGATAGATTAATCAGATAAATAATTTATATCCTGGAGATGTCAACTTGATAGATCCTGCAAACCTAGTTGTCAATCAACACAAGGAAAACCGTGTATTTATGTTAATTTGTTTTAATAGAGATTTTTAGCTGATTATACATTTTTTCTAAACATATAATTTGAAAATAGATTTCATATATGATGTTTGATATTTTTTAATTTGATTTACGTCTAAAATCTTGATAAATGTTATATTGACGTAAATATGCACGCATATTCTACATAATTTCATTATTTAGGGTTTCTAATCCATAAAGTGTGAATATACAATTTTATGTTGTTTAACAAGTTTCATCTTACATGCTTTAAATTTGAGTAAAATTAAATTTAATCATAAGAGACGCACAGTAGTGTCGCAAGAGTTAAATAAAATTTATTAAAGCTTAAAATGAGGAACGATAGAATCATATAACAATATATTATAAACGTTGAAAACTAGTTTATATATGTATATATATATATATATATATAAATGAAATCTAAACGCATACGCGCAATAATCATCAAGATATTAAATTACAACATTAACCGTCCGATGGATATCACTGTCACCATTAAATTATATCCTCATAAATGTACGATCGTCTCAACATCTAAATCATAATTTCCCCTTTTACCACCATTTCGCGTACATGATTTCCCTGTAATTCTGAAGAGAAATATTGGAATACATAAATATCGTGAAATATTTCGGGAAAATAAAATGCGTATAACTAAAAAGCATCAAGTAGCTTACATGTCATGTGCTTGGTAGCCCGATATAAGCGGTTACTATTACTCCTGGTTTATATCTATGCGAATAGTTTTGCGAAATCACCCAGGCGCCGACGTTAATGTCAAGGCACGCGCTCGTGCGACAATTCATGCAAATTTGGTATATAGGTGTATAAAAAGTGAATGCTCGCGTTAGTTTAGCGCTCTTTGATTGTTTTGCGCGTGGGTAATGGCACGCGCCCGATGCAAATTGTGCGAGAGAAACGCGCATACTTTCGCTTATAGTTTTTTTCGTTGGCGCCACATACTTTATCTCGTGTAGTTTTGACTTTTTTTTCCTCCCAAGACTAGAATTCGCACAGTGCAAAATTACGCGTGGGTATAATTGAAAAAAAGACGTTGGTATGAGCTATTGTTGTGTATACCTTTCAGTCATTTTTAATGTTTCCGTATGATTTTAAATGCACAAAAGAAGAATGTATGGTAATTTTGTGGTTCTTCTGACGTTGTAGGCTCTTCGTTGATCTTTTTTTCTTCGAGTTGGTGAACAGTTAGTCTAGCGTATGTATTCTGAATATAATTTACAACTGTTGTAAAGTTGTTTGTTCTATTGTTATGGGTGATTAATTATTTATTAATAGATTTCTATACTTACAACTTTTAATGGAATTATATATTTTACGGAAAAGTTTACTTTCTATTGGTAATTTTAAATAAGTGAAAATTTTAAGTAACCATATATGGTTTTAACTTACAATAAAATAAGAATTTCACTTTTTTGGTAAGTTAATGCGATTAAACTTACAGTTAACGTAAATTTTGTTGTTAGACGTATACATTTTATGTTTGTTATTTGTACAAGTTGTTACTTTTATAAACTTACCTTGCGTGTGTCTACATATTATTTATACACATCTTGTACTACATTAATACAACAAGATATAACGTTATTATATAAAATTTTATGAGACCCTCTTCTTGCAATTGTCGGTCAGAGTTGTAGACGTATTGAATCATAGTATTTTCATGTACACCATAGAGAACACTGTCTATAGTTAAACTTATAGGAATATTTTTATTTAAAATATAAATATAGATATTAAAAAAATAAATGTGATTAAGTATTTTATGCCTTGAATTAAAAAATATAATTTATGAAACTTTAATTACTGAAGGACACATGCATCTTGAAATATATATATTTACATTATATATACAATTAAACATTTAGAAATTAATTGCAACTATCAATTCTCACATTAAAATTAATTAACTCGCAACATCAATTTTCTACTTTCAAGCATAAATGTAGACTTTAACAAATGCTGGATTTCTTTTAATACGACAACCAAAATAAATTCGATATAAGATAAATTAAACAGTTCTGAAGCCATAAGAAAAATGTCACATGAATCGTCTAATCACATTAGGACGTTGACCTAAACTGAATAAAAAATAGAATTGCCAAGGAAAATGTTTCCTCGTCGATCCTACAACGACAAAATGTAGTGTACTGTAAATACATACATATATACCAGACGTATATGAAAGAAGCGCGCGCGCGCGCGCCATTCAAAGATGTCAAGGTGTAGATAAAGAAAACCGCTCGTAGAGGGGAAGCCGCTTAAACGGTGAGATTTATAAGCTTCCTAATCGGCAATCGAAAATCGGGAGACTTAGGATCTTATGGGTAACGCGACACTCGTCGTGTGCGTGCCACATAATCTCGCTTTCCTCTTCCTCATCGTTCCGCGCAACAAAATATATATATGTATGTGTATGTATGTGTGTGTGTGTGCGTACAAAATAGCCGTTAACGGACGCGCGAATTTCTCGGTATATCATGCAAGGTTTTCTATATGTTAATCTACTTAAATCTGATGGATGTATAATTTCATTTCACGCAGGTTAGAAAAATAAGTGACAAAGTTGCCTATTGATTATTATACTTGAAAGTGCGATTATAATATATACGGTACTGATGGCAGTTTATGGAGAATTAAGGATGTTGGTCTGGTATTTGTATTTTAATGGTTCGAACGCGTAAATTCTTTTACGCTTTTAGATTTTTATGGGTGCAATACATAGATCTTTTTTTTTGTTCGTGAGGCAAGAAATAGGCAAAATAATGAGAGTAAGGATTTTCCAAACGTTTTTGCATATATTTCTTAAAAAATTATATTATAAATTGAAGTTATCTTTGGAGAAAATTGAGCAATGAAACTGTTATTAGACTAGTATTTTGCTAAAACAAACTTACCAGTTCGAAGTCTTGTTACTAGCGAAACACTGCTTAAGGGGATGTCGAACTCGGAAAATGGTCATTTTTAATATTTTTTATAAGCAAAAGAATACATTTTTTTTAAATCCTGAACGCTATGCCCTTAGGCATGTTTTGTAACCATCCTTTTACTTATTATAATTGACTGCGTTAAACGGTATCCTACGCTATTGTAGTGAGAGCGACGCTTTTGAACGGATTCGCGAGCCGTGTACTTGTATCATGAGATACTAAACGCTCTCTTGCTCATCGACCACCGTACGACAAACACCTCAACGAGTCGACAACACCTTTGGCCATCGAGATACGACGCTAGCGCAGACGAACTGGTGATGAGCAAGGAGCCGTCCGATCTCAAGCTAATTATGGATAAGTTAAACATATGTACCATATTGTAAATATTGAATAAAAAGCATAATATTTAAATTATATTATTAAGTTATATTGGCGCCCAACTATAAGGGCTTAATTTGTTACAAATTTGGTGACAAATTAAGAATCTAAATATTAAATATTATGTTTTTTCTTTAATAGCGCTATAGTGCGATTAGTATTTAGGAACGCGAAAAGTAATTTCCTTTTCAAACTGACATTTATTTATACAATAAATTAAGTTAAACGCATATATATTATTGTTGTATGGGAGAACAGAGCGAAAAGATTTTCATTACTCGCTCAGGTAGGCGAGCACGTCAATTATATTTTGATCATAATCGAATTTTGCATAGATCTGTGAAAACAAGTAAAAACAAAATGGCGTATATCGCGCGAGACGATCAACCGTTAAATAACGAAATTGGAAGGCAGCGTCAGGAGCTTATTGACGAGGCAGAGCGTCTACGAGTGCTTCGCGAAGAGCTTGAGCAAATGCGGATTGATCTCCAAGTTCAGCAACGAGAAATTGAACAGCAACGGAACGAGTTAAATCAACGTCAAAACGGGAGGCCTGATCAACAAATAGAAAATCAAAACAATTATAACGAAAGACCACACCGTCAAAATGCTGAACCGGAGGTGAATCCTGGTGCCGTACGAGTCGTCGATGTGGGTGGTATTTTAAATCAATTTAATAATTCAATTCAGATAGATATCAAACTGCCGCGGTTCTATAATGAGACCTTGAAAAATCCTCTTGAATTTCTCAACGAGTTTGATAAGTATTGCCAAATTAAAAGAATTAATGATAATAATAAAACTTTAATAATACAACAGTGTTGCGAAGGAAAAGCGCGAACGTGGGTAGAACTACAGGGAGAATTCGAAAATTACGATCAATTTAGAAATACCTTTTTAGCAGAGTTTTATTCGGTACCTATTCGAACAAATATAAAAAAAATATGGTCGAGTCGTAGCTATAACGATCGAGATGGTATGTCATATCAAGCATATTTTTTTCAACAGTTAAAAGAAGCCGAATATTTCATTCCTAGACTCACGGCATATGAAGTAAATTATATGATCGTCACTCAATTTCCACAACATGTTATGCGATCATTAGCGTCAGTCGATTTTGAAAATTCAAATGCGGTCGCGCAGTCCCTTGCTATATTAGATAGTACGAAAGAGAAAGATAGGGCGCAAAATAAACCCCAATATCATCCCACGCATGTACGAAATTTGCAGTTTAATGGTTATAATAATACTTGGAGAGGCAGAGATTCGCGATACTCTATATCACAAAATAGTAACTATCATTATAATTACAATCACGATAATAGAAATATATCAAACTCAAGATATTTAAGACCGCAACAAAATAATCAGTTTGCGACGCCTACAACATATATTAATATGCCCGATACGAGATATCCCCCACCACCAATACCAAACCCAAACTATTACGTGCAAACAAATCCGAATTCATGTAATATATTGCCGGTGCCGAGGCAAAATCAAAACCAAAATCAAAATAGAAATTTAAACTAAGAAACGACACGCGGTATAATAGCCCACCGACGTGTCGAGCGATTTATGATTTTGCAAACGAGCTGTCATCCGGACTAGACACTCTTGGTACTAATCATGATACAATCAATAATAAAGTAAATATAGCTAAATGTATACATTTGCAAATCGAAACAAATGGGCTTATAACGTGGGCATTGCTGGATACAGGGTCACAAATAACGTGTATGTCCGAGGAATTTTATAAAAAATTACCGGTTAATCAAATTAAAGAACTACCGACAAGTAATATATATGTCGCGACGGCAATTGGTAAGAAAGCCACAACTATAAAAAAACAAATATATCTAGAAATTAAGATAAATAATGATAAATTTTTATATCCTTTTTTAATAATACCACATCTCTCATCTGAGATAATTTTTGGACACGACTGGTTAATATATAATCATGCAATTTTGAATTATAAACGAGGAGAATTAGAAATTCGTGGTAGATCAATTCCGAGTAATTTATTATTATTTGAGAGTGATGTGTCGGATAGAGTACTTGTTCACAATGATAATGACGTTACGTATGTTCACGTAATAAAAATGAATAAATTAAAAGTCGACGTAAGTGAGTGTGATTCTCAAAATAAAACAAACTATTATACTATAAATAATACTAATAAAAACTCTACAAATAATGCGAAAAATAAAATTAGCAATATAATTACATTAAGTGATGAAATACAAGATATCGAAAAATTAGTTGTTAACGGATACAATAATGAAAATAAAAATATTACTGATTCTTCGTCCAATATAAAAATAAATAATATAAATAAATCGTATAAAATAAGTGCTTTGTGCGATAAGTCACTTTCTAACGCGAGCGATCTAATGATAATAAATGAATCTCAGCGATCTATATTCGAAAATTTATTAACAGAATTTAATGATATATTTTCCGACGAACCAGGCTGCGCTAACGGCTACGAACATAAAATTAGACTAATAAAAAATAAACCTGTTGTAAAAAAAAGTTACCCTGTCCCATATGCATTAAGAACTTCGGTTGACAAAGCGATAGATGATATGTTAAGAATGGGTATAATCGAACGTAGTGTTAGTTCCTACCTCAATCCATTACGAATAGTCCAAAAGAAAGACGGTACTGTACGTGTATGTCTCGACGCGAGATACCTGAACGAAATAATTGAGGACGATCAAGAGGCACCACCTCTAATTAACGAAATTATCCAAAAACATAATTCAATAAAAATTTTTTCAAAAATAGATATTTTAAATGCATACTGGCAAATTAAATTACATAAAGAATCCCGTCCACTTACAGCTTTTCGATATAATTCGAAAATCTATCATTTTTGTAGAGTTCCTTTCGGACTCAAAGATGCCGGTAGTGCATTTATGCGCGCGATCAATCTAGCACTTGGAGAAAAAGAAAACATAGTTGTTTATGTCGATGACATTTTAATCGGAAATAAAGACTTTGAATCACATATACATGAATTGCGATTGCTTTTTAATGCATTATTGAAAAACAATTTCAAAATCAATTTTGACAAATGCGAGTTTTTTAAAAAATCTATGAAGTTTCTCGGGTTTATATTATCATACGATGGAATTCGGCCAGATCCCGACAGATTAATCACGATACAAAATTTTGAAGAACCCGCCAATAAGAAACAACTTCAGAGATTCCTCGGAGTATGTAGTTTTTACCGGCAATTTAGTATATCGCATGCTAAATTCGTCGATCCGTTTCGGGACTTGTTACGTGAGCATAGTTCTTGGAATTGGACAATTAAACACACTCAAGCTTTTAAAGAACTAAAAGAAAATTTCTTAAAATCCGTGACTTTAAACTATATAATTCCAGGTGCTACTTTGAAAGTGCAAACAGATGCTAGTGATAGGGGGATTGGTGGTGTATTATTTCAAATCGACAGTGAGGGCAATCAAGGAATATTAGCAGTAGCGAGTAGATGCCTCACTTACGAGGAATTAAAGTGGAGCACCACTGAAAAGGAACTATTAGCGGTTATATATTGCGTAACAAAATTTCACGTATATATAATGGGTACCGTATTTGAAATCATAACAGATCACAAAAGCCTTACATTTTTGAAATCTACAACATTCCACAATGCGCGTCTTAAAAGATGGATTTTGCTCCTTCAAAAATATAAATATACAATCAAACACTGTAATGGTACAGACAATATTGTTGCTGACTTTTTAAGTCGCAATCCTAATGGAAAATTTTATAATGAAACGAAAGAAAATTTAATTATTGCAGTTATCGATAGAATAGTTAGCCCCAGCGAAAAATTATATGAAAATATATGTTTAGTTACATTAATGCGGCTAAAAGAAAATAAATTAGTTTATGAAGATTTTAAAAATATTAGTTATTTGCAACAAGAAGATAAAAAAATAGCTGAAATAATGTCTCGAGTCTTACAAAATATTGAAACCGAATATTTTCAAATATATGAAAATATACTTTTTCAACGCGATAAACATTATAATAATTGGCGAATTGTTGTGCCACATTGTTTGCGTAAAAAATTGATAACCATGACTCATGAAAAATTGGGTCATGTGGGGGTATATAAAACGCACGAATATTTAAAAAATTTCTTTATATGGAGAGGTATAAATCGTGATACAAAAAAAATTATAGCAGCGTGCGATATGTGTCAGCGAACAAAATATCTAACCATTTCTATGGAAAATGAATATCGCATGATAAGAGCAAATACGCCTAATGAATTAATAACTGTTGACTTTTACGGACCTCTTCCGCGAAGCAAAGGTGGGGTTGAATATTTATTTGTAGTTATGGACGTCTTTTCAAAATATGTTAAACTATACCCTTTAAAGAAAGCAACAACGAACGCTTGCCTAAAGAAAATTTTTGAGTTTTATATACCGGAATGCGGAAAATTTAAAACCATACTGTCGGACAATGGTACACAATTTACCGCTATAAGGTGGAAAAGCGATTTGGAAGCTCAAGACATTAAAGTTATCTATTCTAGTATTCGACATCCTGAATCAAACCCAACAGAGAGGGTTATGCGTGAATTGGGCAGATATTTTCGAACCTTCTGTTCAGAAAAGCATACAAGTTGGTCCGACTACGTACAAAAAATTGAACATATCCTAAATATAACAACGCATTTTAGTACGGGATTCGCCCCAAAACAACTTCATTTTAATTTGCCGATTCAGGACGATATACAAAAAATTATTTCATTCCCATCGTCGACAACATTGCAAAAAAACTATATTTTAACTTATGCTAGGGAAAATATGCAGAAAAATTTTAACAAGCGCGTAAAACAACAACACAAAATATCAAAAGTGAAATTATCGGTTGGGGATCTTGTGTTGCTTAGAGTTCGACATTTATCAAATTCGTTGGATAAAGTTACAAAAAAGTTTTTTCACTTATACCAGGGCCCATATAGAATCGCGAAAGTTTTGAGTAACGAAAATTCCTTTGTATTGGTGGAATTATACGATGAAACAATTGAAAAAGGCATTTATAATAAAAAAAATTTAAGAAAATATATTACACCCATATTTGATGATGACGTAAGTAAATGATCTCGTATTGAATTATGACAGTACTTAAATTTAAGTACTCTTAGACGCTCACTCTAATAATAGATAACGAATATAAAAACTATATGATAACAATTAAAAAGATATGTGTAAATATTGTATAGAAAATCTTGTATATTCACATGTATATATGTAAAATAAACCAATGTAAATAGTGCGACAATGTAAACTACTATCATGCGGCGCGTGATAAATTAAACTATTTTTCGGCATACTCAATCGAATTTATGGGACTTGTAAGCTATGATAGATAAACCTATGAATAATGAAAGGCATGAATGATGAAAATATGAGTAGTATAAAAAAAAAAAAAAAAAACAAAAAAACAAAAAAAAAGTAGTAATAATAATGATAATGGCGGTAGTAATAACAATAAGAAATTAAACAAGAATCCTACCGAAATATTACACTTACATATAATGGTTTACATGCAATTTGTGTTAAGGAGATTGTTACTTCCAATAACACAAAAGGGGGATAAGTACATATGAAATCCCTAACTCGTATGAAATATAATTAACTACGTTGCTTAAGCAAATAGTGAAAAGTAAACTAGTCAACAACAACAAAAAAAAAATCAGTCTAGACTAATTTACGAGTATAATTAAAACAACAAAGGCATGTATTACTATATCAGGAATCAGGCAAAGATTTAAATGAAAGAAGCAATGAATGTTTATATTATTAAAAGGATTCGGTAGTGTAATTCTATAACAATCAAGTTATGCCCAGTGGTAGGTGTAAATCTTATACATATATTTTATTATTCATGTTTCAATCATATTAAGACTATAACTTTAGAACTGCATGAATCGGTCTTATGAGTTGTGAGTTGCCTAAAGAATAGTTATATAAATTTGTTTAAAACAAAATCCGAAACATACGATAAATGATGAAGTTTATATTGTATTCTTAAAATCATACAACATAAAAGGGGGATAAGATGTAACCATCCTTTTACTTATTATAATTGACTGCGTTAAACGGTATCCTACGCTATTGTAGTGAGAGCGACGCTTTTGAACGGATTCGCGAGCCGTGTACTTGTATCATGAGATACTAAACGCTCTCTTGCTCATCGACCACCGTACGACAAACACCTCAACGAGTCGACAACACCTTTGGCCATCGAGATACGACGCTAGCGCAGACGAACTGGTGATGAGCAAGGAGCCGTCCGATCTCAAGCTAATTATGGATAAGTTAAACATATGTACCATATTGTAAATATTGAATAAAAAGCATAATATTTAAATTATATTATTAAGTTATAGTTTTAACACTATACTCAGATTTTTTCAGATTTTTAAATCTGTAATTAAATTCCGATTTTTGCATTGAAAATTCATGCCTTTTTAGACCAATAATTACCGACCGAAAATACAAAACAAATTTATTTTTCCTTAAAAAATCAAAACGAAATGTCCTCGTTTTTGTTTTAAACTACCCTTATGAATTCAATATTTCCTACATAATTCTTATGTTGAAAGGTGTTAGATCCCTGTAATTTGAATCCACATCTTGTTAAGAATCGATATTAAATACATAATTTGTATGTATAACTTACAAAAATGTCAACTAAATCATTTTTTCATCCTCGAAACTTAAATTAATACATTGTTAGAAAGTTACATATAATAATTCCTGTAACCTTTACTTCTATCTATTAATTTGTTCAATTTCAAGTTGATCGCCAGTCGTTATAGCGACCGTGAATACTATATAGTATAGTGAATGCTAAAAAATTTGACGAAAATGACACGTCGACTGGTTAGTTGCTATACTGAATCGAAGAAACATTTATAAACTTAAATTAATTATTGTCAACAAATTAACGTACATAATTGCAATTTTATTTTGAGTTACGTCTCTGTTACAAAATATTATTTCATTTATTGAACAATCTAAGAAAAATAATAATGACTCTGAAGTTACTGCTTTTTAATATATACTGCAGCCTAATTCTTTATATGATATATGAAATTTAATAATATTTATTATTCTACACTCGACTAAAATAACCACGTTTCGTTCTTGGAAATGGGGACAAAAGTAGCATACTTTTCCTACAAATGCATTTGAAGGGTAAATGTAGAATTGGCGGGGGAAAAGTAATATTTGCGAGGCAAAAGTAAAATTTTCGGGTGGAAAGTAGAATTAAGAAGTTAAATTCAGAGGGACGAAAGTAAAATTAACAAAAGATGGTGTATACATGCGAAATATAAAATTTGAAAAGCGTATCGGTCTCCTTTTTTTAAACAAAATTTAAATATCAAATAATAATTCGTTCAACAAATCAGTGTACACGAATTTTCTAATAAAATCGTAATTTATAATACTGTGATACGATAACAGCGTAATCAAAGACAAAAAAATATATCAAAAATAAACACTCTGTAAAGCGAAGAGAACGATCGTTTACAAACAGTTATTCTCTAAAATAGTCAAAGAATAAATGTACAGCACATCGAGTATTGCTTCGGCTTATGCCAACGTTATTTCCTACGCAATTACTGCAATCAATCGTAGTGTCTTGTAATTTTTGCCGCGGTCAAAAAGACGTAATAGATAGGAAATTAAATTATTATAGATAAATGTTCGAAAGGAGGAGTGAGGCAAAAGACTCAACTGACTTTTTTGCTTTTAGTCTACGAGTTTGAAAAACGACATTGTAAGTCGATAAGTATACTTGCAGATAAACAGAACAGAAAAAAGTCTATACCGAATCGATTACACGAGTCGTCTTCTCGCTATGGGTACCACATTAACCGAAGTGAGAGTGCCTCCGATCATCCTGTGCAAGCTGATTGACATCGATCACTCAAGGCTTTTATAATACTTTACCGTCAAGAGAATCAATCGATTCTCGATTCTCAACCTGCGATCAATGTTTCATACCGTTAAGTGATATTTCATTGTGCAATTATTTTGTACTTATTTTTTAGTTCGATGTCATTAATTTGAAGTTCTAAGTTTCAAAATGCATTTATTTAAATTTCATATCTATACATGAAAAGATATTTAACATAATATAAAACGTTTATGAGAATTTATTCATTAAATCTCCAAATTATTGATTAGAGATCGCTTTAATACGTTTATGAGACGAAAGACATAGTATTTCGATGTAGTCTCTATTGATATAGTAGAATTTGTGTTTTATTTAATAAGTATTAAATAATAGATTACTTTATTAGATTAAACGAAAAAATGGCCATTTTCGTCCTCCCGATGAAAAGCTTTTTTTCACATTCTTTAACTACTTG
Organism: Theocolax elegans; assembly: GCA_026168455.1. Lineage (NCBI taxonomy): Eukaryota > Metazoa > Arthropoda > Insecta > Hymenoptera > Cerocephalidae > Theocolax > Theocolax elegans. The sequence goes on along the minus strand of CM047426.1, from coordinate 34,010,990 downwards.
TATAAAATCCAAATTTTGTTCTGTTTTGAACTATTCCTCAGCGTGTAAACATAAATTAAGTATCAAAATACGTTAAAAATGAAATAAACACCCCATGTAAAAAAATAGTACAGTCTATATCTATATTAGACACAATTTATTATACAAAGAATATGTATATGAATGAACACCCATAGCCTGTATACATTCTATGTATAGAAACAAATTTTTTATTTTTCCATAATTAGAGATGAATGAAGAATAAAAAACAAATTATATTTATATCTTCTAACTATATAAAATATATGCACGTTTTAAGTATAAACTATATACAAAATATATAGTTATGTTATTTGTATAGTAATACTGATATAAATATAATTTGTTTTTTATTCTTTATACAAACTCTAAATATGGAAAAATAAAATTTTGATTTTATACATAGAATGTACACAGGGTATGGGTGTTCATTCATATACATATTCATTGTATAATAAATTGTGTCTAATATAGATATAGACTGTACTATTTTTTTTACATGGGACTTTAAAAATCGAACTGAATCAATAGAAATTTTTAAGTTTATTATTATTGGGGTGCTGGAAAAATAATATGAATGTTATGAGGTTTGTTCGAAAAACGTTTCATTACAAGCCATTTCTTAGCAATTTTTACTATTTAGTTCTGAGATTGACATTTTTTTAGGGGTTTTCAAACCTATTTTATGCAACAAAATTTTAGTATTTTGTATTTTTTAAAGTAATTTAAAGATGAATTTGAAAATGTTTGTATAAGTGATCAGAATATTCTGTACGATTATTTTGATATAAGTGATAAACTTTCAAAAGCTCATTTATTACTCATCGATTAAAAATCATGTATCAATTAACGTTAGTTTTGAAAATCAAACTACAAGTTATAATTTACGACCTCAAAACTTCTTGAATAATTATATATACTAAATAAAGCATTCTCACAGAGAAATACGCGAATCAAAAGATTTATAGACCTGTTACTTTAAATAAACTTTTGCTTAGATAACTAAACAAGGTAAATATTCAAATTAAAAATAAAAGCTATTCGTTATATGGATAATTAAGAGTATTTATCAGTAGTCGTTTGATTCAGCATACATTTTTAAACCCCACGTGTTTGCTGAATTATAATCTTTCGAAAACTTTAAGAAAGTTAAAATCTTCAAAAGATATAGCTTAACGTAAACAAGAAAGACGTGATTATTTATTTACGGATAGAGTATTCGTTCCGCTGTCAGGCGCACAGCTACTCGTAATTCATCATTTTTTACCGATTTGCTTTTCAACGATTTTATAATAAATCGTATGATAAACCGGTTTTTTTATTCTTCTTATATTTTACACTCATGAAACAAGACCCAAATATGCGAACCGGTAAATGAATTTTTCATATATGTATGTATTATACATTACAATCTTTTAGTACATAACGTATGTGTGGTTTGTAATTGTTACAAATATTATCTCCGCGCGCGCAGTTGAAAATTCACCTATTAGAAATTGCGCCATTAAAATAATCTGATAGCAATTTAAACACGGTATTGTGCTATTTAACCTGAAACCTCGATAAATCACGTTTTAAAATTTTTTACCTGGTATCAAAATTATTAATTTAACGCAAAGATATATATAAATATAAATAGGTATATGGTATATACTTGGAAATTTCGATAATGTATATACTTGTATACAAAGGTATGTAATATATAAATATATATGCACGCCTTAGCGAAGAAATTACATCGTATTAATTGCATAAATAATTGGGATACTACTTTGAATGATTAATTTGAATAAAGGAACGCGATATATCAGATACAAGATTTATGCATATGCACGTTTATAATGACGACTATAATTATATTTACGTATATATATGTATATAACTATACGTATACATGTTGAATCTGCTTTTGTTACGATTGCGTAATCGATCGTTGTCCCCGGGTGCCGATGAAAAGCCTCGCGAACAATGTATATAATATCGCTTTGGACAATTTGCGTTTGTGTATGTGTTCATATAATACGAACCACGCGCTTGACTGTATGTGTACATGTATACATGTAACCACCCACGTGCCAATAAATTGAACTTTCCATGATTTATCCAGAGTCACGCGGATGAATTTGCTATGGCGCTCCTCATGAGAAACAATGAGCGATGCATCACGAAGAGAGCATCGATTATATTTATATATATATCTCCTTATATTCTCCGCGGGGAGGCGTTGCAGATATATTACTATTATTCGGGATTTTAGTATATTTTATTTTGAAGAATATTTGAGTTTGTCTGACTAATGATACGTTGCAGTTTTTGTAACGCACGAATTATTTGAGACTCACTGATTGCATAATTCTTTCTTGTGCAGGTACCGTTTCACAAATATCCTATTGGAAACTGTATATAATTTTTATTTATCAAAATATTACTATTATATATCTACTATATCTGGTACATTACCTTCGAGATGGCATACCACGCGCACATTTAAATAATGTTCAATTTGATTAATCCACACTTTTAAAACATATTTTGCAGGGTTACCATAACTTCCATTCGATCACATCGATAAGATTTCATTTTATCATAAAGATTTGTATAATGATTAATTAAGTTTTTGTAAAAATATTAATGGGTTTATCAAGAAGTTTCGTCGAGATAAGATACAGGATGAAAGAATCTTTTGAAGTGCAATTAACGCTTTGAGTAAATATATTAAATACGAGCGCATCCATCATATCAATGCATGTTTCTATAGATTCATTTTCAAAATAAGTCTATACGTGATATCTAGCAATCTTGTCTTGAATGTATAATTTATGTAAATTCCATAAGTGCGGACATTCTGAGTTTTGTGAAACAAAACTGTATTAATTTAAGATGCATATATTCAGATGAATCAACGGTTCATATTATAGACTATAAAAGTTAAATATTTTTTTGTTAGTTTTAAAATCTATTAACCTAATATACATTAAACAAATTAAAGAAAAGGTCATCAAATATTTTTGAATGTTAATTGTTTGACAAGGCTTATCAATAGAGATATTTTCAATTTTGAAAACATTATGTGTTATTAAATTGCATTTAAATACTTATTTGTTTAAATTATTATATATAAATTAATAAACATAAATACATTAGTAATACATTATTATCATAACCATAAATAATAATACGAATAATTAAGATATCATGCTTTACTTCATTTTAACGGTAATCCAAGAATTGGCACAAAAAAAATCTTACGCCAAAATTAGAAATTGCAAGGGCAATTTCCAAGATTTATTGAATAGTTGAAGCGAGTAGTGCGATAAAAAAAGAGGGTCAGGTATCTATATAGGTGAAAATGATCGTGTAATACGTCAATAAAAGCAACCGTAATATCGAGCATTAGTGTAGTGAGAAATCGGTGCACATATATATATATACATACCGTAATGGGTGTACACATATATACATGCCTTAACAGTCGCGCAAATTATGACAGTTTAATTTTTAACCTAAGAGGGAGAGAGAGAGACAGTGAGATTTGTCCCGGGAGTCGTAAATTTTTCTAACAAATCAACGTGTATACCAAAAACCATGAGTTTCGATTGCTATGCTATAATACGCGCGAAAAACTTGACTTTCTAATTTGTGGGTAGGGGAAAAGCGCGCTTATGCTATAGCATAATAATACCCTTATATAATATTATACACCCGAACGAGAGGAAGATAAATGCGAAGTCATGACAATCGGACAAATGGGCCTCGCGCGATCCTCGGAATTCTCAGGTGCGCCCGCGCGCGCCCGCGACAGTTCTATCCGTTTCGAAGGGAGCAAGAAAACACGCGTTGTCGTCGCTTCTGTGTATATAGGTATAGATGTTGCCTTTCACGCCTAAGTTACTATATATATACACATATAGGTATACCGGTGAAATCGACGACTCTTTTTTTTCCAACTCTTTACAGTTTCCTCTTTATAAGGGGATGTATACTTATATATACTGAAATGGTGGATCTTTGTGCTTTGGGTGAACAATTTTTGTTGAAAGCAACAAAATAATGTGGTCAAGCGTTGATGTGATACATGTATACGCTCGACGTGATTGTTGGAAAAGTCTAGTATTGCGATATGTATATATATATATATAATATATATATGGGATACGATTTTAGAAAATTTTCTTGCTGCACTATTTTCCTTTGTGGTAATCAGAGAAGAAAATTGTTATAATACGTTGATAACATATTGAAATTATGAAAATGTAAAATAAAAATTTTTGGAGAAATTGTCTTTCTAGTTTGCCTCAACCATGCTTTTTTATAATTTGTAGCTTATGAATAATTTCTTATGAGATAGAATAAATATTTCTAACTGTTATATGCATATTTTTACTACTTTAATAAATGCATTTGTATAGAAAAAACCTTATTACGGAAAATAGATTATGAAAAAAGAAGTTCCATTTATTATTATTATTATAGTTATCAAGCATATATATAATCGGAGCAAAGAACTGAATAATTACGACTCGAGGGAAGATTAAACAAAGAAAATTAAATGTAAAGATAAAATTTGCCGTTATACTAAGTCATCTAAGACAAAATGGCTAGTCATTTGTTATGTATATTAATTCTTGCAAGAAAAAACATCTTCTATTATCGAGCAAAAATGTATTTTAATAGGATATTTATTAATATATGGAAGTTAAAGAAACAAAATAAAGTGCAGCGATATATTAATGGATACCATACTGACGATAAACAGTTTTACAGCGATTAGGAACAATTAACACTTTTAATTGAATATCCGTGTTAAATCACTTTTATTTATCGTTAAATTGATAAATCTCGAGATTTTCTCTCCATGCAAGTATGATAAAGTAGGCTTTCTCTATATACATGGATAAAATATACGCACATCCATTCGTATCTCGATTCGAACGAAATCATATATACTATTTCGTATTACGGAAATATGAAAAATAACGTGACTCAACAAGACGAGAATATTTACATGTATAAGTGTTCTTATGACTTAGTTTACTATAGAACAAATGTACGGTACGTGACTTTATGAAAAAAACGCTTATGAAAGTTAACGTACCGTCAATAATCACTATACAATTTTCAATCTAAAATCGAGGAGATAATATTGTAATAATATTATACTCTTCGATTGTGGAGAGAATCTTTCACTAATCATATTCGAGTGAACGAGAAATTTTTTACATAATTAGACATTTTAATAGAATTAGATTATATTTTGTATTTTGTCAACGTAAATATTCCTAATCTAAGAAAGTGAACAAATTTTAATGTATAAAATTGATTTTTAATTCATAATTTAATAGATAATAACTATTTGTAAAATTAACTTATACGTGCAATGTGAGGCGAATGATAAACGATTTATTAAAATGATTAAGATTATTCTAATAGATGCACGTCATACTTTTTGAACTATACAAGTCGCATTATTCTGTTTCAAGTTATATTGAATAAATTAATTTTGCACTGTATGGAGTATATTCACAAATCAATAGATTAGGAAGACACATGCAGATCGCACTTATGCGGATAAAATTACAACGAAAATAGATCTATAAATCCTTAGAATTTTTGCATCTCATTACGACGAAACTTTCTTCGGTAAGAAGCGAATGGAAAAAAGTAACCGCGTAAATATGAAGCAATATTCCTTTTACGTGGTGTTTAATTCACCTCGAATGCCTTAATCTAGAAGCGCGATACGCTCGTTTAGCGAATAAAATTGCATCCGAGTTCGGGAAAACGAAATTTCCTACGGGTGTTGTGTGATAAATGAAAAAAACACCGCAGTCAGAGAAGTTAGATAATCGATGGACAGCTCTTGAGAATCTGTACTGGTTAATTAGCTGTGAATTTACCGAGTGTATAGTATACAGTAGTGGTGTAAGCATGACTTGTATCAAAGTGATATCACATTTCGGAGAGGCTGAATGGTCAAGTATATAGAGTCTTTCCAGTGAAAGGTGTTACGATGGTGATAAAAATAATTGGCTATATCATCGCCATTAAGAGAAAAATTTGACGTAATTAATTAAATTGTCAAAATTTTTAATAAATTGTACACCTACATTTTCGTCGAAGATCATATTTTCAATATTTGTTAATTCATATTTCGAATACAATCTACTATTATATATACACTGTACAACGCGTTAAAATATATTTAACATGATTAAGCAAAGGGGGCTTTCACATTTGCAACGGAGTGTAATTTCTCGGTTAATTTTTTTTATTTTATTAAACTTTTGTAATAGACCTGAACTGCTTTTATACATGCCGAAACAACTATATTATTATTCTTACTATAACTTGAGTTACAGATTATTCAAATGATACTCTACCGAATATTTTGTAAAGGTGTGTGTCATTATTACAACATTTTTATAGTAGGGTACATAGTCATGACTATTATTCATTATTGGCACGATAAAAAGTCTAGATACTGTGAGTCGGCGTTTACAACAAAAAGTCGAAATGGTTCATCCAATCAGAGATGTTACCTGTAATAAGTAATAAAAACGAATTTAATTGGTTTTAAATATTGTCTAACAGAAGAATGAAATGCCTGGTCAAATACCAGAAATTTAAGCCCATCGAGAATAGGTTGATTATATACCCAAATACAGAGATAATATTCATATTGCTTTGTTGGTAATAATTAGGTCGACCTTAACATCTAACGTCTTCATCTCCTGGAAATCTGTAAATGCAATTTCTCAAGAGATGTACAGTGCAATTTTAATCTAACTTTTCATTCGACGCGTGACTTCTTCATTGAACCTTTACCATCTATAAAATACGTAATAATATATACCTCTATATTCACCTTAGCCGTTCACCTCGGTGAACGACCGCAATTCCATAAATCGGTAAAAGGCCACGTTCTTTATCCTAATCTAAAGATGTATACACGTGTTCACAAAATCTATGTACAACTTGTAGTTCGCGCACGTGGTTTATTCGTCGATTCTTCGATTTATCGACTCTTGTCAAAGAAAATTTAACGTGTCTACAGTAGTTTCACTTCACGCGAGAGGAGTAATCGTTCTATGGGAATAAACCTTTGTTCACGATACCGTTCGTATTCTCGATCAATTATATTTATTGCGACATGGAATTTTTCCTTGTTTCTTTTAATTAGAATCAGCTGTTTACACCGTAACTTATATACCGCCGTTAATGACGTGTCAGTTATTAATCTTTGCTCTATGTGAAATAAACGTTATTTAACACAAAAATGTTTTTTCTCTTTTACCCTATTTTATTAGTTCAAAACGGTTAGAGTCAATAACTAAAATCACGCGTAATGGTTCATTTTTTAATTTTAACGATATACTTTTGCAAAAACTAGACATTGTAAACTTTTTATTAATTACTATGTTTTTGTCTATAACTTTTAAAGTGTATTTTCTAAATATGGATTGTTTTTAAGGTTACTATCGGCCTTTTCTAAATATTATGGTAGAGTTTAAAATAATAAATATGGTTTACTAGGGAGTTACAAGAACCTTTTTTATGTTTTATTTTAATTCTATTTTTACGATAGAGCGGAAAATTTTATAAGTAGAAAAGCTGTAAGACGTTTAGTAATCCTAAGCTTAGATTTACCAGAATCATAATTGTTAAAAATTGCATAAATTAGTCAATAAACGCGTAGTGCCACCGGTCAACAACTGGGGAGATTAAAAATGAGGAGCAGTTTATTCATGTTTGTATGTGCGTGTGTGTGTGTGTGTGTGTGTATTTATATGAATCAAGTAAACGAGTACATTTTACCCATAGGTAAAAATAATCGAGCATAAAAAGATAATGTATTATTGAATTGCAGGAAGTGCTTTTGGCGCATAGTAAAACAAGCAACTACTGCGAGCCCATCACAGTGATCCTAGCGGAGATCGAAGGCCCGGAGCTGGCAGCCCTCCTTGGTTTCGTGTATACGGGTAGCGCAACGGTGCCGCGATCCCGTTTAGAACCATTTTTACGAGCAGCCGAGGCACTTCGTATCCGACTACCGGCGCTACCACCTGCTTTACCTTCCGAGCCAAACCCCGAACTCAAAGACTTCAAAGACAGTAAACTTACGAGGCCTTACATCGGAGCTCCGGAACCTGGTCCTGACTGGACCGATTGGAGACCTCCTTATGCACCTTACAACGATAGACCTGCCGATGCGCTTGAGTTAAGGATGTGGGCTGAGGCTGTGCCTCCGAGTTATCAACCTGAAACTCTAGCATGGACGGGACCTGGTGAGGATCTCACTTGTCGAGAAAGCTGTTGTAAATGGAGGCTTCCAAAGAGACAGGTTGCGAATCAAGTTACAGCTTCGCCTTGGCGGCAAATTGTAAGGCCGCATCATTCGCCTAAGGTTCAACCAATTGTCCTACAGAGCTACCCTGAAGCACTTGTAAGTTTTCACTGAACATTTCACACTTTTTAATTTTTCATCAAAATAAATAACAGTTACTCTTTGTTTAACAATTTTTTCTAAAACGAACAAATTAAAAATGGCTTGACATTTTGCAATAATGTTGCAGCAGTATTCATACATCAGTATAACGTATATCTAAATACAATGACATTCTGTGCAGACCTCTTAGCTAATTAATAATGAACATTATTTATCATTTGAATATTACTTGTATGTTTTATCCAATATGAATATAGGTTTATGAAACCATATAATTTCTATACTATATATGCTAACAACTGCAATTATTTGCTAGATCACGCATAAATACGCATAAATTGATAAATATTATTTCAGACAATTTTACTGCTTTATAATTTTATGTTAGTCTCCCATAATAACATTTGTTAATTTTTTATGTTTTTCAAAATATTGCATATAGCCAACTAGGTTAAGTTATATTATTATTTAGTATTAAAAATTAAATAGCGATCAAATGAAATAAAAGTACATAGCTACACTATTTGTTAATGATGTAATAGAAAAAATAATCTCGTTGTCGTTCGAATTAATCAATTAACGTTAATATTAATTGCAATTCTTCGTAAGATACAACCATAAAATAGTTTGGTAATGTTATAATTAACGTTTTCCGACGTGACAAACCTGTTACAGTAATTTTGACTTATAAATATATATATAGTGAATTCTTAGAATCGTTTCGATCTGATCTTTAACAACTGATCTATAATGTAAAAATGTACCTGATAAAAAGGGGTCAAGTGGGCAAATTTATTGAAAACATCATTATATACGTAGATATTTCTCTTTAATGTATACGATTGTTTTTTTCTAAACCATCGTTTGTCCAATAAAGAATGTGAGTGACAAGGGTCCAACATTTCTCACACTTTGAATTTACGCGCAAAGCTATAAAATCAAAAAATTTTCACCTGAACCCGGTACTAAAAACGTAAATGACCCCCTCTTGTAATCGCAACGCGAGTGTGAAAACGATTTAACGGGCGTATTTCGACACATTGACGGGCGCGCGTCGAAATAATGCAATATTGACACTTTAATGGACGTTTAGAGGAAGTATATATATACAGTATACCAATCTTTTGCAATAACTTGTATCTCTCCCACGAAAAATCGAAGGAAACACCGATCTTCTTCTTATAAGATATATGTACATAAATCGTGAAACCGGTCGATCATTAAGCGTCACGGTTTTTTAACGTTGAGGAACCATTTCATTATCAATCCTATATACTAAAATGGATACTTATGACGCATATTTTACTCGCGTACACGCCTCTTTTTTATTCATGAACGAACGAATTTATTAAGAGAGCTTGTGAAGCAAATATACGATCGATAGTTAACGTACGCTTAATCACGAATTATCATTTTTATTTGTTTAGACGCCTTTCCTTTTTCGAGGTATCAAATTTAAATATTTTGAATGAATTTCATACGATCAACGTTACTTGTTTCCTTTCTGTTGTAAACATGTTTTAATATAATATGATAAATGTATTATTCGGAATTTAGATATTACGGACGAATCGCAGTATATCGAAAAGTAATTATCTTTTAAACTTTTGCACAGCTTCGTAAAATTTATATATGTATAGTTTGATAATTAGGTTATGCCTACGCATTCTGCTTTAGTACAGCCTGATTACATTATTTTATTTCCAATACGCATGTTTCGAAATTACCTTCGGATGCAAAATTATAGTAACATCGTTCGTGTATAACTAACGTAATTATAAATAAATTCATAATCAAAGATAAATATAACTGATTCGTCTCGTGCGAATTAGTATGCGTATTACCTTTTTTCCGTTTGCTCTGCACGTTTTTACTTTGCTACTACGAAATGACTGTAATTAGTTAAATAATAAATTATAAGCAGTAACGATGATGATATTATAAAATCGTTTTAATCATTCGGTTGGAGGTATTTATATTTTAAGATTAATTTTTATTACTATTTTATGCAAATTCACGTGCGCGGCTTATAGATTAAAGATTGTACTATTTCCCTTTTATATGTGTATGTGTGTATATAGATCCCACGCTATCTCGATCTAATTTTCAAGTTGTACAATTAATATACGATAGAACTACCGGAATGAAAATTAGGTCGAACGATGATGACGCGCTAGGAAAAGATATATAGTGCGAAAAACAGTATTTTCATTGACGGGGTATTTATAAAACCGGTTTATCAAAAGATTATACGTTTACAATCAAAAATACTCGTACATTACACAATCTAGTAAATTATTATTTGGATTTATGTAAAAAAGTCGCGAAATGTTAATTACCGTCATCATCACCATACCAAAATAAATTATTCGATAATTTCGAGACATTATCGAGATACTGAATGACCACTTTCCGTTTTACAAGTAACTCGTGAAAAATGAAGCTATTGCCAATGCAATTTTCACAAATGCGCGAAATTGCGGGATTTACGGGGCGAGGGAGTATATATACATATACCTATATACATGACAGAAGCCAAGTGAAAGGTAACGTCATAAACGTCGATTCCTCGAACTTGTCGTATATGATTTTTGCATTTGAAAACGCGTACATTGTGTTTACGTTATCTGGGAAGAGGTAACCAACTCTTAATGTTCGCTCGTTTGCTAAGACATCGACGTGTACAAGTGCGACTCGATGAAAAATCTTGCTTTCTTTTTTCATGGGAACGGGAATCTGCGCGAGTGTTTGCTCTGCACTTAGTATACCGCGTGTTTCGAGTTCATCGTGCTCGGGAGCTTTTGTACAAGCTTCCGGGATGTTCAGTGAACGATAGCGGAATACTTTTTTAAGTTTCTTGTGTCTTCTTACCAAAACAGGGCTTTAAGAGCACAGTTTTCTAAGAATTAATGGGTTCTAGTCTAGTGAATGTAAAATTTACTTTTCTTACGCTAAAAAGATTTGAAATTTAAAAATTTATGCAATCATGTCGTAAAATATATTTGTAATAATAGTGTTTACTTTTATTTATATATATTTATGCAAATATGTAAATAAATTATATATAATTTTATTATCTTAAAGCATACTTTAAGAAAATGTATATAAGCTGACTATGACTATACTGCAACGATATAAATATTTATTAAAGATAATTTAATTTATTTAGTGTTAGAAATGTTGATGCAAATTACAATAACGTATGAGAACATCTATATTTTTTGTACTACACTGCAAAAAACGTAATTTATTTAAAAAATTGTTAAAATTTTCTAAGGTTTCTATCAGTTATTTTAAAATGAAATAACTTCCTATGAATATACGAGATAGATAATTTAGACCTATTTATCAAATTAATCTCAAACAATAACAGCATTTTGTCAAATGTGCGTATTTTATACGATTATCGTGTGTATATACATATATAAGTAGCTATAATTGCTAAAAAAATGTTTTATTCATAACTATTTCATGTTTGAGTTTTTTTTCTAACCTGTCTGGCATTTGAAAAAAAATTTGAGACAAAAAAATCGGAAATACTCACACATCGTAAAGATATTATCAATGTAATCATTATGATGTAACAAGATAATAAATGTAATCTTCTGGAACGTTAAATAGACAATGTTTACAAACTTTCTTATTATGCATATTCATTTTTATCATGCAACATTATTATAATATTGCGCCTATGTGATTTTCTGCATTATGCTCTATAGATTTATAAAAACCGTATATTTCGTTACATTATAATGATAAATGAATAAAAAGCTGATTAAAAATTTCTATAAATATTATCATAAATTAATACTTAATTATAGTTTTTAATAAATTGCCGCAAAAGTTTTACTTAAAAAGTTATCATAAAATAGTACTTACAATGCTGAAGCGTGTTGAAGTTAACAGTAATTTCTCGGCAAATTTACCATAAATTTTGTATAGTAATATCATTATCAGAAAGTTCTTTCTTTCGTATGATAATTGGAAACAACTTGTCTTAAAAGTTAATATATGCTATAGTCGCACAGCTATTATGAGTCCATTTAATTGCGTATTTCTAAAGATGTATAATTAAAAAAAAAGTTTAAAAAAACTAAGTGCGCTTGGCTCTATACAAAAAAAGTTAAGTGCTTGTGTGCGAATGTTTTAAATATTCAATAACGGGTTACATATATTCCTCAGGTTTACTAATACGTAAACCAGTTGCATTTTTTTTGTATCAAAGAATCTGTTGTAATTTACTTCCGAGTTTCATAAGATTTCTCATAGATCGTATGTATATGTATATATTACTAAGAAACACGGTCTAATACGTATACAATAATATTATTATCATAAATTAATTAAGGCATCATAAACTTGGGTAACTTTCTATCATTTGAAAATCAAGTTATTTAATGATGAAGTTGCTAGACAATATAAATAAAATCAAGGTTTTCTTGTTCTATTTTATCTGAATGATTCCACCGTTAGTTTCATTTTTATTATTTTGATTATGTATTTTCTTGCATGCTACTATGACTATGACTATGATTCAAATTTTAATTATCGTTGAATAGTTGATTGATAATATTAATTATAACATCCCACTTTAATTTATTTTTTACAGTATATACTTTAAAATAAAACTCATTGAAAACTTCGAGTAAGATATACCTTTTCTGACAACTTTCTCATACATATGTAAGCAGGATTAAAATTTACAAAAATTATCTTTTACTTGCCAAGCAAACGTACAAATCCTAAAATTAACTCGGGCTGATATATCAAATACGAGCATCAGAGTCACAATCATTTCATTCTATAAGATAAGATCAACATAGTCATAGATCGATGCGCATCGGCGGCATCCATTGACCAACGTCAGTCTCATTAATAAAGCTATATCGATTACCCAGGTGTACATAGTATAAGGTGCATACATTTTTCGTATATCGTATTTCTTTACAAGTTTTATACACGCGATCTTTTCCTCTCTCTATTTCTCTCTTTCTACACACAGACACGCATACACATGTGCGTACAATTGAAAATGGAACGTGATATGTCAAATCGAGCGCGCGAGAAATTATCATTCGAAGATACATGTACACGAGAAATTTGATCCGATGTGATTTTTCCTTACTATGTAAATAAATGATAAATTCAACTGAAGTACTTAGTATAATTTAAAAGTTAATTTACCACTGCTTTGTTATCACAGTTTCGAGAACATATCAATATTAGATAAAGAATAAGAGATTTTTTAATGAAAGTTTACCTTAATAATACAAAACTTTGATATGGACTGTATACCATGATGTGTGTGTGTACATATATATATATATATATATATATATATATAGAATACTCGTAATATTGAAACTACTTTCCAAGTAGCTCTAGTTTGAAAGTGGATACCTCTTGCGATCTAGATCGTGAGATAATTTTTTTGTCTAATTATTTTCTATCATACATACATGTATAGTTATTTATTCGAAGAAAAACATTTCACGCCATCAATAAAGATGTCTCTTTAAAAAAGATACAGATAAATACGTGTTATGCTTCGTTAGAAACTATGCAGACTATTTTTTATACCGAGTTAGGCAAATCATTCAAAGAGTACGCGTTGGAAAACAATAACTATTTCGTCTATTACTTCGTTATGATTATTCATGAACAAATATATTTTATTGCAAATAAGACTTTCAATCGATATCTCCAAAGCCCACTAATCTTCGTATGTTTGTATGCAAATTCGGCACCCCTTTTCGCGAAATCTTTCTAATACGTTCTACAATAGCCGGAAAAATCTTAAAAAGTATTTTGAAAGTTCAATGAAAAAAATTATCTTGACCCGGACTCGAATTGGGAATTATAGTCTATGTAGGGCTGGCGCGTCAGTCGATCTATTTTATATTTAGGAATGATATTTTATAAATAACAAAATAATGGTGTCCAAACGTAATCAATAATGTATACTAACTTAAACAATTTTGTAAATTTCTAACCTACCGTTTTTCAACTAAAAGAAAAGGAACTTATTTGCCAAATAGCAAAATTAATAACCGCAACAGTGATGTCTTTTGAAACTCATAAATAACTGCAGTATTAAACTCGTTATACAAATGAAACAGTGAAAAACAGCATCAAACCCCATAACTCATGTTGTATAAATCTCTCGAATGAATAATTTTGCAAGTAACAGTGAAAGAAAGAGAAAAAAGAAACATCAGCTTTCAATTATCTGAAAAAGAGTGTTTCCTGATTGTTTTGCGTTTTCCCAAGAAGTTTTACCTCGGTTCGAACATAAATAACTGCGGGGTCGTACAGTTGGCACTTTACTTAGTCGGATTGACATTTAAAAGAGATCCTCCCGTTGTCTTCCGTTGGTCCGTCTAAACAAGATTCTCTCGCAGCATCCACGTAACCTTGAATCGTCTTGCCCGAATCCGATCTCTGAGTCAGGGTCATGCTGCAACGGTTCGCTAGAATAACTCGACAAGACTATCTTTTTTGCTTTGTTGTTGTGTCGAAAACTCAACGAGGTTCAACCGTTGTCGTTATTCACACAGATACGCACGCACACACATACACACATGTACAGGTGCATCTCGCTCGCTCATCGCGAGTTCACCGTGTGTCGTTTAAACCGGTAAGTGCTGTATTTAAAATGCAACGCGGCTGAATTTTTTACGAAGCTATTGTCTTTTGGAGCTTTATGCTTGTTTCACGGAATGTTATTGTTCTTAATATTCATGAGCTTGCAAGTTTATCGCTCATTCTATGCAAATTAGATGTACACGTGTGTTCGTGTGTGTGTCTGTGAGTGTTAATTTCCTTTTTTTGTTGATCTTGTAATTGACATTTTTAGATTTAAATTGGGAGGTAACATACAATTTTGAATAAACATTTTATCCTAATTACAAATTTTTTTGAGATATCATTTAGACATCCTATTTTAAAGTACACAAGTTAAAGTAGGAAAGTATTGATTTATTATCTGAAAATAATTAATTGATGATTGTGAGAAAAAAAAAGAAAGTCATGTTTATTTAATTTTTATTATACGAATTGTACATGACAAAAAATACTATAATTAATCGCATATTCGAATCACCGAAACACTCTCAGTGTATGCGTTATTTCTTCTTTACACGAACGCGTAATTAAATGTAATTAAACGTTTTAAACGCCACTGAATAATATGTATGCACGATATACGTTACAAATTGTACATTTCATTTATGTCTCGTTTTCCTTAATGTAAAACATGCATGTTATTGAGGTTCTGTATTATTATTTTTGATTAAACATAAAATCTATATATTTTTAGTATTTTTCTCGTATATGAAATAATTAAAACCTATATTTAATGTTTTGATAAAATTAAATAAATGATTAGAAATGTAGATATAATTACCACCGAAAAAAGTAAGTGCAGATGCAATTTCAAATGAAATCCTAGTATTATAAATCTTCATACAAAAGTTTACGAACTCGAACAGACTATAATACGATTAATTGTACGAATAGTCATATAAAACACAATTATTTTCGCGCCGTCAACCAATTTCCAGGTCTACTTGTTAACAACAGTATGAAAATAATCGTTAAAGCAAATATGTATGTCAGTATAAATGGTTACACTCAAATAAGAATCTACGTTACATACTATATACAAAATTAGGTCAGGCAGATGCAAAATGTTTTGCTGCACATGTTACACATATCCGGGCAACCTAAATGGCACATGTTTGTTTTTATGCTCGTGAAAATCTTATTCAATAGACCATTGTAGAAACAAAGATCATGCATTCGGTCCGAGAAATTTTCTCTTGTCCAGCTCTCCCTTTTTTCACTTGAAAGTTTTGTCCTTTTAAAAGCTAGGATCGTTCGGTCGTAAAATCCGATGAACACCTAACTTGGAATTGCCAGATAGATGTTGCTTACAATCCACGTATCCCAATGATTTTTATCTTATTTTTATACCTTTGTTTTATATACCGTATCTTATTATGCCACGTTCACGGTTCGATGTATACAAATGGTATACATATACCGTTCGTAAAATATATATATGATAAACATATATTGAATTGATACTGTTCAATTCTTCCTCTGACTTAAATATCTTAATAATTTCCTGGTCAAATAACTAACACAACTCGAGTCGAACTCTTCATTACTGATTTTGATAAATAGATTTACTAACATTTATTCGCACGGGAGAATATTAATTTATTCATTGAAGTTTTACGGATCGATCTTCTCGTTCATTCAATTGTAAAGTTTGTTAAAAAAATGCATCTTATGTACTGTTACTATATTTAAGGCCGTTTTTCTATTTAAAGCAGTTGACAACTAGCGCAATTCCAATAGTGTTTTGCATAATTTACTTTTCAATTGATTCGGTTGAATAGATAATGCACATATATGTTTTCTACCTTGTCAGCCGAATGAAACATTTCAAATTAACGATTTCCGATCGATTGAAAAGTATACGAGAAAAAGATAATTATAATGATTCGATTGAACACAAATTTATTTAATTCGTTTGTCAAGTTTCTTGCTGCGTTAATTATTTTTGTGTGTGCGACTTAACTCAACAAATCGATTCTCCATTTTGTTTATAATTAAGATAATGGGCTTCGAGTAAATAAAAAAATACTATTTTTTTATACAAATTTATGTTTTTTTTCTATTTATTTTCATGTATGATATGTATAGAAAAAGTAGAAACATTTCTTATTTATATGTACACTGACAAGAGTGGTAGAATAAAAGGATTATATTTTGTAGTAACGGAATATACTTTCGATTATGTATCGCAATTTTCGTTATATTTTATAGCAAATATTAAAATATAATTTGGAACCTATAATTTGGATAGCAATAAATAACCAATATATTAAAGTGGTTCCATTCTTAATTTTTGTTAATTCATTAATAAAAAAATAAAACATGTGAAAAATAAGTGAACAGTGCTTTTGCTTACCGTTAATCTGTGTGCCAAGTTTTAGTTCAAGAAAAATCTAAATATGTGAAACCATTCCATCTTATTAATGTTGTGTTCACATAATAAAATAATATTTTAGTCTGAAATTCAGCACACAAGTAAATTATTAATGAACAAAGACATCTCTTCTCTTACTTTTGCACATACAGTTTTATTTATAGATTTATTATGAATTATCGCAAGTAACGTAACACCGGTAAGGTATAAGGGAGGATGAATATTTTACTATATGGCACCCCGTAATGATATACATATTTATATTGTTTATTTTCTAATTTTCACCCTTCATTTATAAATTGGTAACTTGTCGATTGTTGAGAGTCAATAATAAATAAATTCAATTTATTTATTTATTTAAGTGCACAACGTTCCGTTTGTCAGGTTTGCAGGCCTCCCGAGTGATTGTCGTGTTTCGACGAAGCTCACCTGCGCTGTTATACTAATGTTATACTCAACGACATGTACCTCGAAAGGTCTGAAAACCTACTGACATACGAAACGTTGTGCACTTAAATAAATAAATAAATTGAATTTATTTATTATTGACTCTCAACAATAGACAATTTACCGATTATATTGTTCATGATTTAAACTTTCCATAGGTATACTATAAAATGTTAATTTTTGTCTTGAATTCATCACGATTAACAATAGAACATTTCGAGAGAAGAGCAATTTTTCGGAAATGATTGTCCAAGTTTACTTTCTTCTTCCATATATCATTAGGTTGTATTTGGATACAACATAAGATATATATGTTACAACATAACATGTGTTATAACACAATTTAAATATTGGTTCCCACTGAAATACTGCATTTGCGTTTTCTGTAAATTTTCACTTTGTGGTATTAAAAATACTGATTATTCCAAAATGATCAAAATCTGTTTAAATATTGGATCATTACGTTACTTCAAAAAATAGTCATTTTGAATGTACAATTTTTCTCAGTGTAAGGCCTATCATCAAAATTTTATAAAAAAATTCTATTTTAATTATTGCATTTTAAAACAAATGTTAAAAATAAATAAGATATTAAATGATAAAATTTTCTTTTAAAAGTTTTGTTCCAAAATATTGAAATAATTGTCTAAGTAATAAGAATTTTAGTACACTATTTTATTAATAATTTTATTAGATTGAGCAATATATTTTAAAAGCATGACACTAATTTTTTTTACAAAAAATACGTTTTAACACATATAGCCGAATTATTACAAAGCAATAAAAGACTAGATATATATACAACAAACAATTAGAAAACAGCTAATTACCCGTCAAATGTACAGTTAAAAACTATAATGTACACCTTGATGCCTATAAGGCCATCCAATCGCATAAACCATGCGGACGAGGAAAAAAGAAATCGAAACATTCTTAGAAGAGTTTGAATAATATAATCAAATGTATACTATAAACCCGGTAGAGATAGAAAAAATTATGTACGGGCGTTTAATAAAGCGGGAAACAATAAATACATAAAATATAACGGAACTACGTTCGTTCGGTCGTAAATTGCGTAGTTGTCACATACCGAATTGAATTTACGAAGCTGGGCGCGTCGCACCTCGATTTCCAAAATTCTTCACGCTGCCACACACTTCGCTGTAGAGTGGGTGAATCGTCAAAGTGAGTTGGTGTGAGCACATATACCTATATATATATATATAAGAAAAACAACGACACGATTTTCATATAAATCACGCAGTAATACGAATGTCCATCTTATATAAATTATCGTCTTTGTTATTAATTGGCAAACAGAGTAATCTGGGATAAAATCCGTTTGCGTGTGTGCGCGTATATATACATATGCGTGTATATGTGTGTGTGAGTGCGTGCGCGCGCGCGTGTGTGTGTGGACATGTGTATCCTTGCACGACAATTCACTAATAAGACGTTAATTTGAAACGTTAAAAGAAAGAGTTGTCTTACATTTAATATATTTTTTCTTTATACCGAAGTGAGAAAATAAATTCTTTTCTCACGATGTTTTCAATACAAACTATTAAAATTGCACAAGTTTTTTTTCTCTACTCTTTCGGTTATATGTACACCTAAAACACTGTAGCAAACGTTCATTGGTAATACCGTGAGAAATAGTATATATACGTTGGCTACTTCTCTTATGCTCTTCTGTTCAATATATATGTATTTTGAAATGTACAATATATTTTTCCAAAGTGACTTTAACAATTTTGTGAAATTTTGTATAAATAAAGAAAATGTGTATGTCGTACACGTATGTAAGATAATTTCCTACGAAACTTAGTTATGTACTTTTATTTTTACTATACTTACCGTTAATAATTTAGTGTCGAGGCATTTTAAAAAGAGTCCCTTTACTTTGTCTACAGTCATTGTAAGTCGCTTTCGTATGGACAAGTTATGATATAACATATGTGTGAGTGTATGTAATAACACGAGGCATTCAATTTTAAAGATTTAAATACGCCAGCAATAAAAATTATTATAATTGACAATTTAGGTCGTAAAGATGCATCTTTATCTGCAAAATATTAACTTGGCACCTGTCAAGTTAATAAACAGTTGAAATGTAGGTTAAAGCATATAACTTTAATTTCTAATGGAAGATGCATGTAGAGCGCGATAGTTGTAATAAACGAAATATGGTATTTAATATATATTTATTTTATATATACGATTTAACATTTAACCTAAAGAGAAAGTTTATTTTATTTTTGAAGATATAAAATAGCATTTTTACAGAATAATTAAAGGAGTAAAATTGTTTCGTGAATCCATTACTTCGGTGTATAAATGTACATCTAATAAATTATTCTTTATGCACACACACTGCAGCAACATTAAAATAAAAAGTACATTTTTAATTTCAACTAATAATTATATTTTTGGTAAAGATTGGCAAAATTTTACAATTCTTATTTTTCTTAAACTAATGACATAAGAAATCTACAAAAAACTATATTAATAATAAAAAAAAACAAAAACTGTCGTAATCGCTCCAGAAAAATTTCGTAAATATGTATCCCAGAAAAAGTCGATTCATTCGATTGTAAACAAGGTTTTACATCAAAAACCTTGGCCGAAAGCTCATCACGAAAACCAGTACCGATATTGCATCAACAACTCGTTTTCGAAGCACAAAAGCGAAAGTTAAAAGAGCAAGACATTATACACTTATACATATGTGTACATTTATATATAGATACATATATTTTTTCTCAGGAGCAGCTGACCGAGGTACCTTTATCACCATACCGTACGGTATCACCTTGTTGTCAAACATCCCCGCGGTTAACCGAACACCAAGTTCCTACAACTCCAAGCTTGTTTCCGACACCCCCAACGTTACCAACAGTACGATCGAAACCCGAAATATCTCATCCAGTAAGTCGACTATGTGACTCGCTCGAGACGGAATCGAAACCGGCTACACCGCCACCGCCTCTACCACCACCACCACCGCCACCACCACCACCACTACCGATAATCGAGCCGGAAGCTCCAGTTAACTTGAAACCTGTAAATCTGCCGATTTTAAGCGACGACAACAACAATGCTACTCCTCAAATGAGGCCTAGAAGTGCTAATCAACAGGATATCAAATCGGAGCACAAGTGTGAGCAGTGCGGCAAAACGTTCGTCACTCGAGCTTCGTTGAAGGTATATGTGTGTGTATATATGTGCGTATATACCTATGTTAATGCGTCATTTAGATTTACACTTACGATATGATCGATACATTTTGTTATGTTACACAGTTTCAAGTTCATGGATTTTTCAATCTATTTAAAACTGCATAAGTAATAGTTTCCATATTAGGTAGGTTGCTCGTATCTTACGAGGTAGACCAAAAAAGTTTACCGCGTTTAGATTCTAGTTACTCTGGTCTGACGAGGAACGATCACTGATTAGCTCGCGAGGTTTTCCAAAGATATCGACCATTATGCAGTCTTATTTCAATAGACTTAAATGTAAATTGTACAGATGATTGCACTGTCGTTAACCAAAATCTTATAAAAAGCATGTTTGATATAAATAAATGCGAGATAAATTACTCATATCTTAAGTATTATTATACATGTTCTCAATTTACCTATATATTTGATTTCTTCAATAAACCAATTAAATATGTTTTACTAGAATTCAATTATTGTTGCGTATTAGGAAAAGTTTTGGCATTACTTTCATTTGCAATTTGGCATTTTTAAATAATCTAATTTTTCCAGAAAAAGAGATGATTAGAAATATAGTATTTAAAGATACAATATATTTACCAATATTTGGATGCTAGCAACTTAAAATTAAGTTTTGTTATAGACAAATCATAAATTATTAATAAAAAGTATAAACATAATTTTATCAAACCTGTAGTTAAAATTAAATGAAACCTTTTTTAATATTTATACAAGATTACAAAACATGAAAAACTTATTATTTAATACTGAAATAAAAATAATTTATAGATTCTAAAAAATTTTTTTACAACGAAACATGAATGAGTTATAATGATATAGGTTCTAAAATCAACTTAGTAATTGAACAAAGTTTCGTTTAACGTTTTAAATGATAAATATACTTACATTGTCGACTGATAGATTTTTTATTGGAACGGCGAATATAAATTATACATGGACAATTGACAAAGACAGAATTCTCGAAGGTGATAAGTAATTATATCGATTTTATTGACAAATTATTATACATTATTTCTCATAATAAATCGGCTGTCTATAAGAAAACCTTTTGAACCGATCGAATAACCGTTTTTTTGTTTCATGCGTATTTAATACAATCGATCGTAATTTATATAAAATATACTTCTACAATAAAATCAATCGACTGCAATTTTTAAAATTAAATATTGCAAGCCATCGTGTAAAACCATTAACGATGTAAATATGTTACGTAAAAAATTATACTTAACAAGGTTCAGTAAGCTCATTGTTAACCATGTTCCAACACAAATCAAATGTAAAATCGTTTTATTTATATTATTACAAAATTTTTCGTTGACTAGTAATACTTTCCTATAAATAATTCATTTTCAAAGACTAATTGCATAATATCAGACGCTGAAAATCAATTGTGAAGTTACGTCTTATTGATATTCGTAAATTTATACGTAAAACAAAAAATTCGATTTAAAATAAAGCTTAAAGAAAAAAAGGACAGTTTTTGCTTACTTGTTTATTCATATTTGAGTATTAGAAAGAAATAAATAAAATGTCTACTACTGTGAAAATTGCACTAATTAATTATATTGACGCGAATAGGGGATAATTATGAGTATCTCGTACACTTATCACCCTGCTGTGCAACAAATTCGAGTTTTCCGAATTAAGTACGATTGTATAAGTTTTTATCGCTATACCCACGGCAAATAGACACGTAAAAAACGCATCGTCGCCTCTAAGGTACTACGTGACGCGAAATCAAAAAATTGCTCCGATTGACCCGCTTTCCATGTCGCATTCTCTTCCCGAAAAATCGGAAAGCGAAGCGTGCGCTCGCGCTCGCGCGAAAGCCGCATCGGCGTTGCCGACCGCAGAAGTATCGTCGACAACCGCGGAGAAAGAATAATGGCGCGCGCTCTTTTTTATATACCTTTTGCCTTTTCCGCGGCCTCGCTGCTGTTATTATACTCTCTCGTACACACACACACACACACACACACACACACACACACACACACACACACACACACACACACACATTATAAGTGTAGCTACCAACTGTCCTCACTCATTTCCTCTTCGCGCGAGCACGCGGGTTTTTTTTATTTTACTTTTTTCCTTTTTTTGGTGGGTTACTAATAATAATACTGTAATAGCGAGTTTCACAATGAACGCTTGGATAATTTGTATTGTAATTAGCTAACTCTTTCTGTGATCTCCCGTAGTTGGTTATATAAATTCAATCATAAATTATTCGATAATAAACTTCTGGTGGTTTTTGACAGTTTATTTTAACACAATCTTTGACTAGTGACAGTGTAATGATTTAAAATTATGCTATACTATTTAAATATTAATAATATATGTCTTTTTTAAATTAATATTATTACTAAAAAGTATAACATACTATTGTTTAATATTAATATGATTAATTTTTCCTCGTAATTTAATCAAAATATTATACGATACGTCCATAGGTGATATTAATTTTTCATGACCGAAAAGTCTAAATAGTGTACAAAAATTGTGATGTTCATAAAAATAATGTTGTTTCATAAACACTTGATATAAGTGACTTTACTATGTTACAGAGCAACTGACCCATTTCACTTGGGCAACGCGCTGGTTTTAATAATATTATGAATAAACGGTGAAAAGAGCAATAAATATTAAGAGGCCCATTACGTAAATACCAAAATATAAACAGAAACAGCTTTTTTTCTCTTTGATCAATAAGTAAAGTGGAAAAGGGAGACCGAATCAGGTATATAATTTTAAAAAGTTACTTTCATCGGTCGTTCCACCACTATGTGCGTATCTCGAGATATTAAATGAGGAACCTTTTTACATACTCGGAAAAGTGATTCGTGTACGCAAAAATAATTTATTCGAGTAAGACAGTAAACTTTTTATTTTTATTTACTTGGCACTGCAGCAATTATTTTTAATAGTGATGGAAAAATCAATTGCACCTTATGATTTACTTGATGCAAGTATATAGATTATCTCAATCTAATTAAATCATTTTTAATTGTAACAGAATTAATTATGGTTAATTAATTCATTTAACAGATAAATCATGAAAGTTTCTTTTAGCTGGAACTCGATTTTCATAATTAGTTTAACCTCTTATACATATAGTTTTAATAATATTTCATCTAGTCTCCATAATTAATAGATTGCTTGATTATAATATTCTAATAATAGTCTGTAAAAGCCTGCTTATTAAATTGCAAAATGAAATAATGAAAGAACAAATTTCATTTTTATAAATTATCAGACAAATCCGTGATCGTTCATTGTTACCAAATATATAAAGAAAATAAATAAATATTCGTTTAATTAAATATTTGAAAATATTATATATCAATACTTAGATTTTAGTTAGTTGGTTGAAATCAACAAAAAAAGAAAGAAAGAATAATCAGAGTAAGAGAATTTATGAACCGCGAGAGATGACCCTAAACTAGGAAATAATCTCCCCTAAAACCGCAAGAATAAAAAACCATTATGAATTCCACTGCTTAGGTCCACCTGCGGACGCATTCGGGCGAGAAGCCGTTCCGGTGTCTCGACTGCGGGAAGCAGTTTTCTCAACTTCGTAATTACAAGTATCACCGATCTGTCCACGAAGGTACCCGAGAATTTGCAGCAACCTGCCCAGAGTGTGGCAAGTACTTCAACGATCGAGGCTATCTAAGTTCCCACATGAAGATTCATCGCAATCGCAAAGAATACGCATGTGCCGACTGTGGTAAAAGTTTTAATCAACGAGTCGCTTACAATATGCACGCGCGTATCCACACCGGACTTAAGCCTCACCAGTGTGAACAATGTGGCAAAGCTTTTTCTCGCAAGATGCTTTTAAAGCAACACCTCCGAACCCATTCAGGCGAGCGTCCATACCAGTGCCAGGTGTGTCACAAGGCCTTTGCCGACAGGTCTAACATGACATTACACACGAGGCTCCATTCTGGACTTAAACCATATCAGTGCACCTTGTGTTCAAAGGCCTTCACCAAGAAACATCATTTAAAAACGCATTTGAACTATCACACCGGTACCAAACCTTACTCCTGTCCGAATTGTTCGTTAAGGTTTTCTCAAAGTAGTAACATGCGTACGCATTACAAAAAGTGCGCGTTAAATAAACCGAATGTGCAGTCGAGTCAGGAACCCACCAAACAGTTGCCAACACCTCCGAATTCTGATCAAGAATCAACCGTACCAGGACTTACTGCGATACCGAGAAGTCAACTCACCGCCTAACGTGCCTTTACCTACATTTTTTTCCTTCCTTCCTTCCTTCCTTCCTTCCTTCCTTCCTTTCGTCTTTCCTTCCTTCTAGTTTCTCTCTTTTCTCGAAATCGTAATTTTTATATTGTATGTGTACCATCTACATTTCTATAGAGATCCGATTTTATGTATACATATGTCGATATATTAATATATTTCGTAAGATCCATTCGCCAAGCGTCGCGCGTATGGAAAGTGATAAGTCTTTTAAATTATAATAAATATAATGTTCTTATTATTACACGTTTATATACAAGTTTTATTTATCTCCCTGTATTTTCATTATCCTTTCTCCCTTAGCTATTTTTTATTAACTCATTTATTGATTTATTAATTTCTTTTATTTTTCTATAAATATTTATTCAATCAAGGCAATTATTTTAATTTCAAACCACCATGAGCAATAAATCTTTCTAATATTTAATTAAAGATGTGCCGAGATTCTTATTCGTATTTATTATTTTGCCATTAATTTTGTCAGTATTGTTATTAAAATTAAAGAAACGACATATAATTAATGTTCGATGTTTTTTCCTTTATTAATATTACCTTTTTCGCGCTTTCTCTTTTACAATTAGAAGACAATTGAAAGACATTGTAAAATTTAGCGTTTTATACATTCGTTATTTGCAACACTTTTATATTTTGTAAACGTCGTTAAAAAGTTAATATTGCTAAATTGCCACAGAATAATAAGTAATATAAAAATAAGTAAGAATAGGCCAGAATAATTTTTTTTCTATTAAAGTTCGTTTACTACGAAAAGATAAGTCATTGTATTTAATTCTTCATTCCATGTTAATCTAATTTTTACAGTGGTTTTCAAACGTAAAAAAATGTTAAGTCTGTACTATTAGAAATAATTACAATACTGAACAGGTTTATTTATAAGTGATAAGATATAAAAATAATTGAATAACAATAAAAAGGTAAAAGTAGCAATAAGAAATAGTGGATTTCGAATAAATCAGGGGTATCAGAGAAAAGGTAAGTTTTATCAAACGGATTTGAAGGTAATATCTATCAAAGAAACGTGATCGAGAGACATAAGGAGCTCATGCGCCCATCGAGACGCATACCACAGTAGGAAGAAAGGAGCGGTTCGTTTTCTGCAAAGAAATCAAAACGAACGCTCGAAGCAGGAACGGGTATAGGTATAGGTATACATGTATAACTATATAAGCCAAAGGGAAGCGAGAGAGATGGAGAGGAAAAGATCGGATGCTCGGTCAGGCTCGAGTGCTCGAGTGCTCGAGTGTCCGCTTTGCAACGGTGATCCCGCTGCGGGCTTTGCGCGACTCTCTTATATGACTTACACAGACTTGATACTTGGCTTCTAAAATACGCCCGCCTTTTAATGCCAATAAAGGCAAGCGGAACGCATCGTGGATTTGCGATTTATAAGCCAGACCCTGATATATAACGAGTTTTCTCGAGTGCTCTCTCGCAAGGCTTGTACGCTATACACGCAGGTGGCTCGACCTCGTGCGCGGAAGAGTTCGCTTGTAACTTCTCTCCTGGTGAATTATGGGGATTACTTCGATATATACTCTGCTCCTCTCTACCATTATTACTCGTTTTTTCGATCGAACTTTTTCTCAGACTTTTATTTTTTCTCCGTATGGCTATGTATGCTGTGGTGGGTTTTATTCCCTTTTTTCAATCGATCAATTTAAGAATTTAATTTACAAGCCTCGTTGAATTTGTTAAACAATTTTAAATTTCATAAATAGATAGTTTTGTAATGTATATCTTAATGTATATTCTACTTAAAATGAAAAATATATAAATTAACCGATTTTTAAAATAATAATACGTAAATTATTGTTAAAATTTGTTAAATACGGTAACTCAACTGCAGTTACCATTTTCGTAGAAAGTAAAAAAATTTTTTTGTATAGTAATTTAATGTATAAAAATGTTATCCGCATTGAGTAAGAAAATCTACTTACATACATCTTCGAACGAAAGATAAAACTCTCTAAGTAATCGAGGAATAATCAGGAAAAATGTTATCCCATAACTAATCGTAAAAAATATCCAAGACTCGAATAATCCATTGCATATTAAAAAGATGTGCTAAAAGAGCAGCCGCCCCTAACCGATTCTCAAAGAACAGTTGTATATACATTATCAAGTGGGTTGCAACAACGCCCAAACAAATTTCTATGGTCGCAGATGAAAACCACATTAATCAACCGAAGCAGTAAGAAAAGAAAGGTTTCTGCACGCCTTGAAGCGTTTCGGTGGCAAAAGTTCGGGCGTGATAGTATCCGATTACGAGGAGGAGCGCGTTCTGGAAAAACAATTACAGGCCCGTTGGAGATTAAACTCTATAAGTATCTTAGCTTGGCACGAGCTACGCCTATTGCTTATTCCTCTGGCACTGCAGCCTATACTTTCTTCAATGTGAAACAGCCCTGGAGGTCCCGTCTCAAATCTGCGTTCTTTTACAATGTTACATTTGGATTCGTATAAGTATACACGCGTCTCGTCGCTGCATAACTGGACTTTTGTAGACATCCCGACAACGACGACGAGAACGATGACGTACTTCGTATAAAAATCTATAATGTTAAGGGGAAGAGAGCGTACCTTTTCATTCCTACAATTTTTTTTTAGACAAATTTACGTTTTTAGAGTATATCAAGCATTATTCTAAAGTCTCAAAGAATACTAACTCAACATAAATTAAGTATATTTTTATGTGATATAAAATGTTTATTCAATGACACTTAATTTTTTATTACGTACACATCAAGTCGCACTGTTGATTTTAAATCAATGAATTTGAACAATTACGTATGAATAATTTCGTTCATTACACCTGTCGGAGCGATGTAGATAATTCAAATGAATTATTTGAACGTTTTAGTTTTATCAATTGCTTCGTAAAAAATCAGGTGTTTTACATTGTATTGCGTATTACGTATTCAATTTTTAAACACACTATCTACTGTAACATTAAAAATTATGCATAGTCGTGCCTTCAATAACAAAAAATTGAATTAAACTCATTTTAATACTAAATTTTCATCAATTGATACAAATTTAACATGTCGATTAAAACGTTATTAATTTAAATATACCGGATATTAAGTAATCTAAAAGTCTCGCTAAAAGTATTCCACTATGTTTATACTTTGCATTCTTATCGTAATAGAGAATTAAATAAGAATTAATATTAATTGTTTTAATGTTTGAACAATTTTAATAAATTTAATGTTCTGCGGAAAAATTTTATATGCATACTTAATAAATGTAGTCAATTTCGTTATTTTTTAAATCATTATTTCTCAGCATATATATAAAATACTTAAAAAATGTAGTAACTGGATATTATTATTAATTAATAAATTATCGATATGTTAATGAAACTGTTTTTATTATTGCAAAAAAATCTACTAATGAGGAAAAATGTTATACTTAAAATATTTATTGATTTTTTAAAATTATAGTAATTAGTAGTCACATGCGATATTTTAACAATTAACTATAGACAATTGGGTTTTATATATTTACTTAGATTTATAAATTATCGAAAATCGTTGATTTGAAAAAAATATTGAAATATTATATATATATTTACACTTGATATATACTATTATTTGCTTGGATATTGTATTCATATAAATGTCTCGTTAAATATACTATATCATTCGGAGTCTACAAAATGTGTTAATTCAAGAGACATATAATGAATGAATATTTTTATATTAATATACACCTATTCATAAGGATTATCGAGAGATTTAACGTCACTGTGTTTAATCAAAAAGAATTACGTCAAATTTGTCGCTGTGACACACTGGTTTAGTTTATATTAAAAATGATTTATTTCTTTACACGCACGATTACGTTGATAATAAAAGAATTGTTTTCGAGACTAGTAATAGATACATATTGTCTTTCTATGATAATTGAAAAAATTGTTTTTAAAGCGTATTCAAGCATTTTCTTGATAAAAGATTAAACACTAACAAATGTTGAATGTAGGAAATTTGTAGTGGTTAATATTTACTGATATAGATAATCTCATAATCAAAATTGAACAAATTTTTCGTATATATAAAGCTTAACGAATCTCCGGATTTATGTAACTCATGATCATTCGAGTAATATCCACCTTCTAGGAACATGAAGACTTTCGCAGTAATCTTCTTAGTAGGCTGTGCAGCATTAGGTAAGTGTAATGAAAAACCAAAATTTTTTTAAATTAAAGATTTTCTTTCAAATAAGTAAGAATAATATCACTGTCTAAGGGCTTAAATTATTTAAATATTTCATTTATAAAAAAAATGAATATTAAGTATAGTTATACTTACTTTCATGTTCTCATCGTATCCATGGATTTATATTTTTAACATATTTAATTAATAGAGCAACAACAAATTGAATATTATTAATTATTTTAATCGTTTTTATAGTAGTATTTTATATGTAATAGTTATTATATGTCTATTAAAAATGTTGCAATATTCAGAAAAAAATATAAATTAAAACTATATTTTTTTAAAATATAAGACATTAATCTACATTTCTATTTTGTATCAATGATAATTGTATTAACATCGGTCTATAGCTGTTACTGGAAAGAAACTAAGATTGGCATCTGGCGCTGAAAAAGCAGACGATGGAGAATTTCCATACCAAGTTTCGATCCAGTTAAACGGACAACACTACTGTGGTGGTGCCCTGATCAGTAAAACCCATGTTCTCACAGCTGCTCACTGTGTCTATGACTTTATTCATGATCCAACTGACGCTAACACCAAAGCCAGAGCACTCGTTGTAGCAGTCGGTTCTAACTCGATTAATGGTGGTGTTAAACATGCAGTTAAGCGAGTCTCTCACAAACGCGATTTTGATAGGAGTCCTCAAAGTTCTTACTTCATGCCGAATGATATTGGTGTCATCACAGTAAGTATATTATCATTATTTAATTAAAGTAGAACAACCTAATTAACCTAATCTACCTATTATATTATCATTGTCTACGTTAAAACTATTTTTTTAGCTTAAAACTCCAGTTACTTTGTCGGATAAAGTAAAGATCATTGACTTGCCAACTGCGAATTCAGAAGTTCCCATTGGTTCTGAAATGGTGATTTCTGGTTACGGTACTGCTGTCGTTGGTGGTTCTCTCTCCCCGGTTTTGCAAAAGACTCAGTTGGATGCTGTTTCTCAGCAAGAATGTAATCAGTACTATACTGCTACCTTCGGAAAAGCTATCACTTCATCTCACCTTTGTGCCAAACATGGACGTACTTTTGGAGTCTGCAAGGTTAGAAAATTAATTTTTGTTTTTTGTAATATGATATAAATTACCTAAATATAATTTTTTCACTTTGTCAATTTGAAAGTGAAAGTATTATTCATAAATTTATTAATTTTGATTATTGCAAGTATATTTTATAATACGTTTATTCGGATTCAATATAAATAAATTGCCAATATTTCAGGGTGACAGCGGTGGTCCTCTGGTCTACAAAAATAAGGTTGTTGGTGTTGTATCCGGAGGTAACGGAAAATGCGGTAATGGCGATCCTGATATCTTTACTAAAGTTTCTCATTTCATACCATACATCGAATACGAAATGAAATACGACTTCTCTAAGCCACCGCAACCAGTACAGCCCAATGGCCATGCTAAGGCTGTCATCTTCGACGACAAAGCTACTTCCCAAACTCAAACTCAAACTCAAACTCAAACTCAACAACAACAGCAGCAACAAACTCTTCCATTCTACCCTATCTATCCCCAACAACAGCAGCAACAGCAACAATTCTACCCACCAGGACAATTGGTCATTCTACCCTACCCACGACTTGGTGTTCAATATGTTGACCCCAATACTGGATATCCAATCGTTGGTTAATATTGTAATCAATGTTATGTCAACTACTTTCGTGCTGAACAAAACCAAATGTAAGCGAATTTACAATTGTTAAACGACTATTTATTGGGTCACATCGTTGTTATTGTTTCTTCTTTTTTATATACAATCAAAAATAAATATTGTTTTGATAGAAAAGCTATAGCTCTTATTAATTTTTATCCTTTATTTTACTATATCATTGACCGATTAAAAGAACTACCGAATCAATTTAAAGACCGATATTCACGATTAAATTTATGAATAGAAAGACAGATCACGAATGGTTTTCTTAATTTCAAATCTGATATGCATACCCAAATTCAAGTGAATGATACTAATTTAGATAATACCACGGGATACCTGCAGAAGTAACGATTCGACACTTGTAATCACAACAATAGTTATATATATAAAAATTATATATTTATCGGTCTATCGTAACTGAATAGTTATATATAAGATTCGATTTTTATCTAACGACATACATAATACCGTCAAATTCAATTTGAATATTAAGTACGTATATATGAGTGGTGAAACGCGATGGTCGATATGATAAAAAGGGAAAGAGATCATTCTTCGCGAGAGTTAAAAAAAAATTGTTAAGAAGAGGCCGAAGGTATCCATTACCAAGAAGCAGTTATTGTGTGTGTGTGTGTGTGTGTGTGTGTGTGTGTGTGTGTGTGTGTGTGTGTGTGTGTGTGTACAGTATATATATATATATATATATATGAGAGAGAGAGAGAGAGAGAGAGAGAGAGAGAGAGAGAGAGAGATACAGGAGAACTGTTTTCCCACACAAGAACTTTGTGCATGCTTTTTTATATACTTATACGTGTGTGTAATACATACACGCAGGCTTATAAACAGCGATGCGCGCCGATTAGAGACGCGCGCGTACCCGGGGCATTTTTCCGCAATTTCACAATCATCGCTCGGCATCTTGCCAGAGATGAAGTTATCTTACCTCAAAGCAATGTGTTCACCCTTGTGTCCGTTATATGAAAGAGGCTTATATGTTGCCCCAAGAGTTTTGTTTCTTACAATTTTCATGATCAGTTTGGTACACTGTCCCTTTTCTTTGGCTACTGCGCACGCCTGAGCCCGCTGTACCTTTCACCTTTCGGGAATTTGCCAGGGTTGTCGCGCTTAGGACGTTCTTGTCACTTCTACCGTTTTATCGCGATCCAAAGAATACTTCTAACATTTTTTGTTTTTAACATTGAGAACAAAAAGATATATTGTTGTAGATAGAAAAGTTACTTTTTTCCTCGATTTATATACGATTTTATTTGGTGCAAATAAATAAGTTAATATTTTGGTATTAGTGTTTTATTGTATCCGATGGAAAATTTAAGAAATTATACATGTCAATTTATTTCGACTGTGCACTAAAATAAAATAGATTCATTTAGCGAGAATCAGCCAGACATCGTTAAACGCGTTAAACTCGCTATACGAACTACAATTAGAAATTATAACCCAATAATCCCAAGTGATCGTTCAACAATGTGTAGTATATTGTCGTGAAAAATGTTTATACACGTTAAAAATATTACAATGTGTGCGGTGTTGCAGAAGCCAATGCAAAGAAAATGATTTATAACTCAACTCGGGAAGAAACTCAACGACTAAGAACGTATATAGTGACTCAGAGATGCATTTTGTAATAATTAAGTGGCGCAACAAGAGGAGACAGCGTGCGTTTTCCGTATCCCACTACTCTCCCTCTCTCTCTCTCTCTCTCGCGCGCGCGCGCGAGTCCGCGATTTAAGAAATTACCTTAGGAGCTTGTTGAGCGCGTTGAGAAATCCCGGTGATACGGTACGTTATTTGCACAAGAAACCCATAAACGCTCGCTCGCGGTAACAAGGGAACACCAAGCTCGCGGCTCTTTTTCCGGCTAAAAAACCGATAATCCCACTACTAAATTAAAACTAATCGCCCGCTAACGAGCAACCTTTATTGCGACGTTCTTGACGGTCAACGGTTATCATCAAATTTTATATTCAAACGTTACAATCCCCTCGATTCGCATCCGTGAATCCTCGAAGAATTGGAATTATTCTTAATTACTATATAGCTTCGCATAATACGGGTATAGACGTACGCCACATCAGAGAATTGATATTTCCGTAACGGTTTATTTTTCTATATATATTAATTACTTTTATAAAACCCTTTCTGACGCAATGCGAACCTGTTTTTTCGTTATTAAATATTATGATGCGTAACGCATGTGGTACAAAATTTGTATACATATCAACATAACGTGTATATAATATGTAATGTTAAACCAGTTTTTGCATTATAAAAATAGCAAGTGCAAGTATTAAATAAACAGCTGAAGGTCATTATGATTATAGAGTTTAAATTCTATTTATAATTTGTTGTATACCAATTTGATTTATTACTGGAGTATTTTCTAATAAAGAGATTCGCTTAACCAAGTTATAAATGTGATATCGATATATTTATCGGTAGCATCGCATCGATAACGCGTGTGAGTAATTAATACATTGACTCGTCTCTTTTTTCTCTTTGTTTGTTATGTTTACCGACATAATTTCGCAAGCAGTAAAACATCGGGGGTGAATGAAAGTAAGAATGAAAGTGTGTATTCTTAACTCGTTTTACAAGTTCAATAAAATCGGTTAGATATCAAGTGTGTCAGTTCATTTTAGTATAATAAGTAGATCGAAACTTTTATTTATTTTTACGTATTAATTATTCAAATTTTCTTTTGTAATGCACACATATTGTCTTATAAGAAATATTGATAGATTACTGAGATTGATGGTACATTAGACATTATTATAAATAAATAAAAAAACGAACACAATAAACCCACTGATGTGTTCGAACATATTTTCTGTTCGTACGAAAGCCATTGTACATAGAAAAATTACTTGGAGGAAAATATTCAATTAAGAATCAATCACTAGTTATAACAATATTACTGTACCAATTACTCATTTTGACATATCCATATTAAACTTCCTACGTTTCCCCTAAGGTGATCGCGTATTACACTTCTGTGATATTAAAACGATCATAGATGTCTATTAATATACAAACTGGCATATACAATGTCAAATTAATATCAAAACTCCATTTACCATCGAAAGAATAATTTCTACGAACTCTGACTACTTATTCATCAAGTATGTGTATAAAACAATAAGAATATAATATAGTTAAGAATTTAGACTGATGATGTAGTTCAAGTGACTAATGCATGTATGAGTTAAGAATTCCATTACATTACGTAGCTCTACGATCATCCTAATGAATAAAACGTATATAAAGGTAAACCTATACAGTTTATCATTCGATGCAGAAGCAGTATGAATGATATACTTGCGATGTTATACCCAAGATAACCTATTATAGATTTGTATGTAAGCGAGACATTTCACCCTGTCTATATCTAACACAAAACAAAGTTACGTAAATATATGTTAACGGCCCATTTAGCGGAATTCGCGCTAACTTATACACTATGCGGTTGAGTGTACATTAAATACTTACTCGTTTAATTTTAATGCTAAATATTATATATAGCCTGGTATGGATCACTCACATATGCATTGTACAGAGAAAATCTAACGGGGATTGTAAAAAAATGTTGCTTTTGTTTGAGGTCGATTTGAAAAATTGTTCTACCTGATGTACGTGTTAAACTTATCATCTTGTATTTCTAGTTGAAAAAATCTACAAACTTGAGATTTTTGGAGTGAAAATAATTTCTATTCTCGTATCGTCTCAGAGATCCTGGCAATTGCTATCTATTATTGTCTTCAAAATTAGGCTAAAAAATAGTTAAGAGTGTAACATGTATGTATAGTTGGCACACACACACACTCATATATATATATATATAAATTATATGCACGTCAAGTTTTGTTTCAAGATAAGTGCTCAAGATCTATACGCATTTTAAAAATGAAAAGTTTGTGTTATTAGTTTCTACGAGATTTTTAATTAAAATGTAAGAATTTCTAACATTCTCTATAAAAATTACTTTACGAAATCAAAGATGCAAAATGTTTTAATTACTAATTAGATTTATTAGTCAAGATTTAAACTGTTAGCATATTTTAGACGATGGAGATCTAATTGTTATATACCTATACATCCAAGTATTAAATTAATAATTCAACAAGCATATTGGCTCTTAAATCATAAAGTTGAATATTCAAAAACGTAAAATATATCTATAGATATATCTAAATATTGCATAATATGAAACGGTCATATTGTAAATTTGATCTGAAACACACACAGTAATAAATAAACTGCATCAAGTAATATTTATGTCCCGAAAGTTAAAATTTCCATTGAAAATACATCCACTCATTAATATTTAAAAAATATATATATTTTTTTTTTTTTTTTTTTTTTTTTTTATTCTTGATTTGTGCTCTCTTTTTCCTGGCACTTCCTACCGTTTATCCCCTGGGGGACTTTAACGGTGTCCACCTACCACCTATGTGTGGGTGCTTTATCCCTCCCTTAAAACCACACCATCTCGCATTCGCCCGGGGTTATGCCCGTGGATGAGGGAAACCTGTGAAGCAGGGAAAACCTCACCCGAGATGGCCGGTGTATTCGAAACATTCTTTTTGGGTGTCAAAGTCACATTGCGTAGGCCTTGACACCGAAACCGAATGTTTCACACCTCCCGCTCACGTTGTGAAGTGTGAAAAAACACCTAACCCGCCACGAAAGCCAAACCCATCCAAGTGCGAACCGCACTCAGTGCTGCTTAACTTCCGTGACCGGCCGAGGTGCGTCTCCACCACTCCGCCACCGTGTCGGTTTTAAAAAATATATATATATAATATAAAAAATAAACACGCATTAACCCGATTCTAGAACTAATTAATGATATTTTTATTAACTGTGTAAAAAACAATATCAAGTATAGGCAATGTAGTAAAAAAACAATCATTTATTCGAATCAGATTAACACATGCACCGCAAGGATTATAAAAGAAGCAATTGTTTTAATGGTATAAAAAAAAATTTCAATTTACATTTAGGATTGTGTAAACAAGTATACTTAGAATATATACTATGTTAAGTTAATTTGCCTGGGTTAAAGCTGTATTCGAAGCCACTTTCCAGGTTACGCTGACCATGTCAGCGTAGAACCCATTTTTTCATCCAAAGCCACTTGCCGCAGGCTTACTTTCTTGTTGCTCCACCTTTTTAACCCAGGTTGGAAGAACATCACCTCAGTTATTATTTAATCCACTTGAATGGACAACTTTTCTGAAACAAAGAAAGAAAAAAATTTTTTACTGAATTTTAGTAATTTTTTTCATTTTTATTGATTTTTTTGACCAAAAATAGTATCTAACTCACCTGGAAACAATTTTTAACTCAGTCTGCTCCATTCAAGTGGTTCTAAATGTAGATATCAAGGTTTCCTCAAAATTGCATCCAAATTGAATGATAGGATCTAAAGATATCCTGCGGCAAGTGGCTTTTAAGTATATTGATGACGCGTGAATTCTTCATGTCAACAATTATCTCACGCGAAACGTTGCAAAATGCAAACTTAAATCTGTTAAATTATTTATCGGTTGGAAAAAAGAACCTGTTTTTCATCCACACAACGACAATTATTCTGACCAAAATTCACTTTCACATTCCCCTCCCTCTTGACGCAATTTTGTCTTCGCGTAAATGGCAGGCTTCTTCCTTCGATTAAGGAATGAAAAGGGAGACCGAAATATAATCCACGCGGCTCTTTAAAAATTCAGTCCATGCTTGATACTTTTTTTATTAGTTGTTTGTTTGCTTATGTACATAAGTACGTATGTGTATGTGTGTTCATTCAAAGCTGCTATATTTTTAGTTACATCTAAATTTATTTTAATGTTACAACCAATTTTTTTTATTATCAGAAGTTTAAAGAGAGGTTTGAAGTAAGTGTACTAAAAATATATATACATATCCTATTTTGATACTTTAACTTAGTTACAGAACAGGTAACAATATATTAAATTTTTTCTAATTCAAAGGTGTAATGACTTTTTGAAATAAATAATAATAATTGAAGTTTATTATAATCTTATGCGAAAATTGTCCGTTAATCGTCGAAAAAAGTTAACACATGCACCGCAAGGATTAAGGGGACAAGCCTGGGTTAAAACCTGAAAAAGAAGCAATTGTTTTAATGGTATAAAAAAAATTCAATTTACATTTAGGATTGTGTAAACAAGTATACTTAGAATATATACTAGTGTTACGTTAATTTGCCTGGGTTACAGCTGTATTCGAAGCCACTTTCCAGGTTACGCTGACCATGTCAGCGTAGACCCATTTTTTCATCCAAAGCCACTTGCCGCAGGCTTACTTTCTTGTTGCTCCACCTTTTTAACCCAGGTTGGAAGAACTCACCTCAGTTATTATTTAATCCACTTGAATGGACAACTTTTCTGAAACAAAGAAGAAAAAATTTTTTTACTGAATTTTAGTAATTTTTTTCATTTTTATTGATTTTTTTTGACCAAAAATAGTATCTAACTCACCTGGAAACAATTTTTTAACTCAGTCTGCTCCATTCAAGTGGTTTCTAAATGTAGATATCAAGGTTTCCTCAAAATTATAAGTATATTGATGACGCGTGAATTCTTCATGTCAACAATTATCTCACGCGAAACGTTGCAAAATGCAAACTTAAATCTGTTAAATTATTTATCGGTTGGAAAAAAGAACCTGTTTTTCATCCACACAACGACAATTATTCTGACCAAAATTCACTTTCACATTCCCCTCCCTCTTGACGCAATTTTGTCTTCGCGTAAATGGCAGGCTTCTTCCTTCGATTAAGGAATGAAAAGGGAGACCGAAATATAATCCACGCGGCTCTTTAAAAATTCAGTCCATGCTTGATACTTTTTTTATTAGTTGTTTGTTTGCTTATGTACATAAGTACGTATGTGTATGTGTGTTCATTCAAAAGCTGCTATATTTTTTAGTTACATCTAAATTTATTTTTAAATGTTTCAAACCAATTTATTTTATTTATCAGAAGTTTGAAGAGAGGTTTGAAGTAAGTATACTAAAAATATATTATACATATCTTATTTTGATACTTTAACTTAGTTACAGAACAGGTAAACAATATAATTAAATTTTTCTGAATTCAAAGGTGTAATGACTTTTTGAAATAAATAAATAATAATTGAAGTTTATTATAATCTTATGCGAAAATTGTCCGTTAATCGTCGAAAAAATCTGATATTTTAAACTACAGGTAAAAGTTGATAATATTTTTCTAAACTTTCTAATTTACTCTAATTCGATATCTACATCAAATTATTATATTTTTATAGTAAGATTTAGCAAAAATGATTCTACCTTATAAATATCCAAGATTATATATACAATCAATCGTAAACCAATCGACGTA
Organism: Theocolax elegans; assembly: GCA_026168455.1. Lineage (NCBI taxonomy): Eukaryota > Metazoa > Arthropoda > Insecta > Hymenoptera > Cerocephalidae > Theocolax > Theocolax elegans. The sequence continues at coordinate 33,972,262 of CM047426.1, read as the reverse complement.
ACATTTACCTCGTAAACAATTATAAAGTCCCTATATATATATGTATCGATGTACATATTCATTAGTATTAATTAACATGGAGTTCAAGATGGATCTTAACGTCTCTTTCTGTATATAACACAAAGAAAGTTTCCGATCGATGTTCGAAATTTTATCGGAACCAGTTTTTCAACTGAGTACGCTGAACGATTTCTTATTCGTGCTGGCCTTCGGTCACCACGACGAAAGTGAAAAAGTACGCTTTTCGATAAATCACTGGAGAGGTAAGCCCCTCTGGTTTTGCACCCCTCCCACGAGTTACGACGTAATTCCTTTTGGAAAAGCTATCGATAAATCTCGCTGAACTTAAATGTGCGCGCTCGCGAGCGAGTCGTCGCCTCTAACGAGCGTGCGCGCCCGAGTTACGACGACGAACCATAGGTTCTCTCCTCTTCCTTCGTGAGGATAGAACCGTTTTCTTTTGGATAAATCAAACGGATCTTGGAGATTTCCGTTTTGTATATATACATAATTATAGTGTGCAACTTTGTACGTATATATAAGAGATGCGTAATAAATGAGAAATGAATAATTAATCGAGAATGTGGTTGAAACTTGCAACGACTCGATAGAAAATTTTGAGTAATGATCTGTGCACGTGTGTGCTATATATTTCCTGTACGTACGAATAAAATTTATCCGCGGGATTTCCGTCTATTGATTTGAAAAATAAACATCTAAACATAATTTAAGCTATAAATTAAATATATATGAATATTGATTGTCAATTATAGAAACAAAATTTATTGTATTTATTTTTCAATCATTTCGAAACAGATTCAGTTTATATAATTATTTTAATAATAAACAGTTTATTTAAATATTTATTTTCGGTGGATTTCCCGCTTAAAAGCTGATCTGCTTAACTCGCTCGTGCATTAACCCTTATGTTTAGAAAAAAAAAACTATAAATACTGATTTATCAATTTTTTCCTCACCTTACTGATAATGATAAGATCGAAAAACCGAGTTAAAAATATAAATCGATTTCACTATAATAACACGTGATAAAATTCTATAGTAAAATCAATTACTTTCATCAGATCAGCTTTTACGCGAAAAACCGCCAAATACGGGCGCCCGGTGGTTTGTCATTTTTTGCATATATAGTTGATTATTGCATATAGTACAAAAACTGTATAAAGTATGTGTATATATGTGTGTATATGTACACATACTCGTACGCACGTCCCTTGTAATCTAAACAAAACAAAAAACTAGACTCAATTAGCCAGTACAAGTGTTAAATGAACGAGTTACGCGAACTCTTTTCCTGTCTTCAATGGTATGTGTAAATGTCGCCTGGGATATTCATTATATTATATATACATATATAGTCACCGCCACTCAAGTGAGACGTGCATACCTATACCTACCTCCAACCGTATTATATATGTATAAATGTAGAATAATAATTGTGCTTGACAACGTTACACGCGACCACTATTGTACACGGAATTCGAGTTATACAAGCGTAGATCCTATTAATTTTTCGGAAACCGTTTCACTCGCACATATATCGTTCAACGCTCGTTAATCGAGTTACTCGTGTGAAACAAATCTTGCCATATTAGAGGAATCGAGCCCACTCTATCTACAAACCCATATGACCATACGACGGCGGTTATTAGGTATGGTATAGTAAATTGGTTATTCCTCATTTATATGTTAATAAATGCAATTATACATATTTCATAATCTGTATAACGATGGTTTTAATTGCAGTTTTTGTAATTTATTCTTAATATTACTGTGTAGTAAGAAACTGCACATTTTTTTATAATACCTTAGTGTAGGTTAAAGAAGATTCGTGCTTAAAGTCACGCACACATCTCGTTTGTTCTTATATCTTGTTGGATGTACAAATTTAAATGAAAAAGTCGTACATACCTACATATTTAAATCTTTTGTAAAAAATACAAACTACAAAAACTTTACACATTTATATATAGGTCATTAACTTTGTACAATTTGCATAATTGGAAATAATTATAACAAACTCAGTATATAATTATAGCTTTTATCGCGGTTAAAAAATCTTAAAAACCCGATTAAATCACTTTAATCTGACGTTCAATCACATAAATTCCAAAACGCACAAAAATAAAATTTAATCCGTTAAATGGTTGGGAAGGCAAATGTTAGTCGATTTGTTTATCCACATAAGTATATGGATAAAAAACATTAGGTTATTAAGATATCATAATATTACTATATTTTTCCAGTCCGATACATCTATTCCAAATATATCAGATTTAAGAATTTAAGGTATACCGTACATATAACTTTATTTAGTAAATTCTCGAATTAGCGTTAATTTGTTAAAATTGCACAATTACAGATGAATAAATATGTTTTAAATTTAAATTAAAACTCAAGTAAAATATAAAATTTGATAAACATTATTATACAATTATTATAAATTATAAATTATGAAATTATTCCTGTAACGACAGAATCTAACTACATCTCTGATTAGCACTTATTCATTGCACTTGTCAAATCCACAAACAAAAATAATTAGGTCCGTTTATAGTATTTAATTAAAAACTTCATCGCGCAAGGGCGCCTATTTATAATCGGACAGCTCACTTGGATTCTCTCCTCGCGCATGTCCCAGATCTCGAGCAAAGCGATGCGATGCGCTCGCTTCTTCCGCAGTGATTTTTTTCTTAAACGTTTTCCCGCACGTGTGAAGACCTTAAATTGAGTGCTCGCAAACGCAAACACACATCACGTGTGTTTTATTTACACGACGGGGTTGTCTTTTTGAGCGTTCGACCTCGTTCCGCGTGAATCGCTTTCTTTTTTCCATGCTCTTCTCTGACGGTATATAATGACAGCGTGACAACAGACGAAGCGATACATTTTAGCCATTCTCTTCGTCTTTCGATTTCTGACGAGGAAATTGGGATAATTTGTTCCTTTGTACATACTCACGAATTTTTGTTTAACTCACTACTACATATACACTAGTTGCGGTGCTTTATTTAAAATGGCGAGATTGCGATGAAACAGGATGTATTCACTTGCATTTAATCTCAAGTTGTTATTAAATTTCTAAAAAAATATTTCTCACTGCATAAACGTCTTATTAATAAAAATATTAATCTACATTTAATCGTAAGATGTTAATCTTAAACTAAAAAACTGACTCGATTTAAATAAAAATTTAATATATAAATCTCTTCTTTTGAACTCGATAACAAACGTGGTAACATAGGCATAGGAAATATTAAACGTAATAATAATACCAGATAACACTTGGAATAAGACAAAAATACTTCGAGTGTAATACATTTTTTCTCAGTGTACACAAAATTAATCTTATGAAATTTTTCATACAATTGCACGCTAAATAATAATTCATGTTATTGTATAAGAGATAAATGTTTAACAAGACGAAACCAAACTAAAAAAGTTTCTTATCTTTTACATCACATATTTAATTTACTGGTGTTTCAATACACTACATCTGTTAAAACTCACATGTAAATATACATATCACATATTGTTCCTTTTATTAAATATGCCATTTTCGACAAATAATGTTACATCGACTACATTCATAATAATGTAATTATATTTCTCTTTCTTTCTACGCATGTACACACACATCATATCTTTTGTACTAACAAATTCAGATTTTATTAAAATTATTATCTAATAATCAAAAACGTCCCTTAGTCTATCAATTTTGTCGAACAATGATAAAAATCCAAATAAATGTGATTTTTTAATCAATTACAATTAGTAAAAGTGCATTAGAATTAGTGTTTGTGACTGAAATATTATATTTTTCCACATAAAAGTTTTTAATAATTGATAACTCTTTGTATGTCCATGTTATGAAACTAAACTTTTTTTTACATATTCTAGGTAAAAAAAGGTGTTGTTTTCAAACATATCGTCAATTTTTAAATATTTAAATTAGGGAATTCACTAAAATATTTGTTTGAACTAGAAAATATTTATTAGTCTCCAATAGATTTCTTCAAACAATAATTTTCTTAAATATAGTAAATTTAACCACCAAATAGAACATTAATTTTTACTGGATTATCCAGTGAATTTTGTCAAAAAGTACACAATTTTTCTTTGATATTTAACCAAGTCATATCAATGCTTTGCTTCAACAATTGGAGTGAGTTTAGTTTCTGCGGTCGAACCGCGAGAAGAGGTAGAATCCGCGCGATTAGGGGTCTTTTGCGCGCTGCTCCTAGGAAAGACGAAGCAGGCCCATATCAAACACATCTCATAACTCGAGGCTCATTACCAGTCGGCCTTTTACTTAACACGCTTGGCTCGACATTCCGTGGATCCTTGATGCCTAGGGAGAAAAAGATAGAGAGAGAGAGAGAGGCGGAGGCTCATCGTTCGAATACTGATGAGTCATTCACGCATTGAATATGCCAAATACTTGCGTGAAATGATTGCCTTAGAATATTCGAGTGACTATTATGTTCTACGGATAGTTCGATCAATTTATCCATATTATCAAACTAAAAATTCATCTTGGTAATATGGTATTCATGTTACAATTTTTGTAATAAATTTCTAAATCATTATATTATAATCAACATTTATGAATATTCGTGAATTGTTAGAACCTTAGTACATTCTGTGTGTATATATATACATATTTTTTAATTTTTAAATAATTATTTTAATATAATGTTATGATTACATTAAATTAATATACAATTCATTATAATATAAATCGCATCAAATGTTTAAACAGTGTTTCATTATTAATTAATAATAATTACAAAGTTAATTTTATTTATTTATTTTATTTAAATTTAAAATAAATTTATATTTCTTAATCAAATTTATATTAATACGATACATGTATCATACGAATTTATATTATATGTAACTGATAATCTTTAATTGCTAAAAATATCAAAAAATTGTATTATACGGAAGTTCGATTACTTATATAAGTTTGATTATTCTATATACTCAGTATTGTTTATTGTTATTATAAAACTGGCTGTAACTTTACTTTCATTTATAGTTGTAAAAGTAGGTACATTAATTTATTCGTCTATATCATGTAGGATTCGGTTTAACTGAATAGTAATACATTTCAACAATTCTGATATATTTATATCGTAATGATTTTAATAAATTATTTAAGATAAGAAATTTTTAAATTGAATGAATAATATAATAATTTAATGTAAGTTAACCTAGTTTTTTTATAGCTAAATTTTTAAGGTCATACCAAAATAATTTTAACTTAATAATATAACTATCGATTTTATAGGTATATTTATATTTATATTTTACAAAATCAGTGCAACGTTAATATTGTTTCTATGAGATTGCTATTACGTATTTTACGATATAAACAGAAATAAAAAAGGTATCCTCGTAAACAAATAGTGAAATTAATTACGAATTAAACATAAACGAGTAAAACAAGATTTTTCCTAACATTCAATTTCCTTGTTAAGTATAATAAAAATAGTGACGCGGTTTCACAGTGAAATTTAAGTATCAAACTCTCGAGTGATTCTTATCGAACTAAAATATCTTGCTACTTGATTCGGAAAAAAAATATCGAGCTGACCGTGTCTAAATACCGCTCGAAGGGACTTTTCACCTCTCAACCTCAGGCAATAAAATTTTTTTGTTCCTCAATCTATTCCTTTCGAAGCTCAATTTCAAGCCGATGTTCATATGCGTCGTGTACACAATTTTATAAACTTTTCTTAGGTAACCAACTCAACTTTTACTCGAAAACATAAATTAACTAGTTTATTTGTAAATTTTATTATCAAATAAATTTCTTCAAAGTATATTCTAAATCATGTGTAATTAGAGTAATCGAATGGTCCAATTAATTCGAATAATGCACGCGTATACGTTTTTTTTTATATCCTTGATTTCTTGTAGAAACAGTATAAAATTTAATTCGTTGATTAGGAAATTTGGCTAGTGGTCGCACAGATAGGCGTGTGGAATCGAAGATATCTACACGCTGTAATAAGATTCATTTAATGGGAATAAACGTCAAAACAAAACTGTTTTAGATCGCTATCGGGCGTTTTATTAGTTATTTAATGCATTTCAGACATAAAAAGTTCATTAGTCGGCCTGTGGCCAGACTCGCGCAGGAAGTTGCGTGCTCATTAAATCGTAAAAAACGCACGAGCGCATGAGGTTCCATTTCTCTCTTCGATCCTTCTTCGATCTCACACAGCAGAAAATCAACGCGATGAACTGACTGATCCAACGTTAATCTTATAGAAGAACGGTATGAATTAATAGTTTATTTATTATTTTTTTTAATCTAATATATAATCTGGACTGATGTCAAAATGAATATTTGTAAGGTACACATTATAGATTTAATTGATATCCTTCTCGTTGTTACGAATATTACCAGGTAATGTATGTTGTATTTTTTTAATCTGCTTTTCTGGTTAAATACACGCATTATAATTTTATTGGAATTAAAAATAGTATACCAGCTTTACTTTAAATTACTTTGATTTGGATGATATTTTTAATTAAATAGAATATATTTATGAGAATCTTCCGGGAGAGTAACAAATTCTTAAGACCTCGTTTCTACATAATTTGTTAAATTACGGTCACAATATACACACAGTTTCGTTTAATTACAGCTTAGTATAAATATATGTAAAACGAGAGAGTAAAATTTTAACTATTGAAAACGTAAAAATAGAGCGAATATTGATAAGCTATTCTACTTCATACGTCTGAAGTAATTTTAATTATTTAGTTCAATGTTTAATTCCTGGTTACAATAATAAAATAATTCTGTGTTAAATAATTACTGGTTTATAAACATTTTCTCACTAAAATCATTAGTGCAATTAAACTTTTATTTAAATAATCTTTATTTTACAATTAAACCTTATATAGATAAAGTAAATAGATGCAAGAATTTTTTAATATACAAATACAACGTACACACATTGGATACTTAGTTTAATTCTTCATCATACTTATCCATGCACTTTCAACAGTCCGAACATTATACAGCCAATTTACATCTACTTAATAATTTTTCCCTCACATATTTAATAACCAATTTTGTTGAATTGGAAGGCGCAATATCCCGCATCCTTTATCACTGATCGCCAAGGTGTCAATAGAAAATTTTATTATACGACGAAGGGCCGTACATCCTACTATACTACATATCCTGTGTAAAACGATTAGCAATGTGTTTTTAAAACTTCCGCGAGCTCCTTTTCTCTCATTTTCCTTTACGACCATGCAGTAAACTCTTATATTACATTCGTTCATCGAGAAAGGTGTTTATTCTTTTTTATAGAATACAAGCAATTTCATCTGTATACTCTGTTGTAATAGAAAACTCTATGCGTTAATTATTTCCTATTTTACAGCCTCTATACAACTTCATATTTTTACAGTTACACTATAAATATTTTATTGTTGCGTATTATCGCATGTGAATCGCATTTAATTTTATTCTTCGTTAATGGAAAATTGTCTATATACTTGTCATTGGCTAGCGAATTATTTAGTGCGCTATTAAATTATATTTTTACAAATATTGTGTATATATATAGGTAGGTATATGTACAAATACGGAATGTATTGAGATGTAACGAAATTGTTAAAATGAGCTGTAGGTAATTTAACGACGATACCTAATGGTTATTTGCTGGTTACTACTCAGTGGTATATTTGCATAAAATAATGAATATTTGTTATACAATTTATGTGCTAAATTTTGGACATAGTTTAATATCGCTTCTCATCACTTATGCATATTTATTAAACGTATAATGTAAATTTTCTTCCGTTGCGTTGTCTTTTGTTAGGTGATAATTTATGATAATTACGGTATAAAAACCATAGTTTTACTGCTCTAATAAATTAATCTATATATACAAGTGGTATTTTCATTATGCACTGAATACATTGAGTATTAGTAAATAATGAACCAATAACGTAATTTAAATTAATGTACATCATCTCTGTAAAATACATAGTAATATTATTTTATGAGGCATCAAGTGTCAGTTTGGAGGTTTAGATTTATCTGCACTGTCCTAATAGGAATATTTAAATTTATTGATTAAACTAAAAAATCTATATTGTTTCAATAAATTGACATAATAAATCTCTGATTGTTCTCTAAACGAATGTATAATTACGCCTTACATTTTCAACGCTTACGCGTACGTACTCAAAATAATGTATGTACACCCATAAAATGTAAAGCTCATAAGAATCACTTTAAAGGTACACAAACATGAGACTAGTATATTCAAGAAAAATTAATTGACGCGTCGAATAAATTAAGTCGAATGAATTTCCTTGCGAATTCTCGTAAATAAACTAAATAATATTTCGGAGAATAATTGAAGTGAACTGCGCTGTATGATACAAAATCACATTTCATCGAGATCGCTTCCTCCTCGATAAATCATCGTTATACATCGTATAAAAGCCAAAAATCTCATTTACCGCGACACATTAATAAACTGAGCAAATTTTGTTGATTTAACGGGCGTGCGTGTGAGTGTATAGGATACATAAACGTGCGTTATCGGTGCCTCAGGATCTGCGACAATCGTACTTCTCTTTAACGAGACGAAGGGACGTAGCGCAGGTACCACTGGAGACTTAATTAAAAAGTATGATTTACATCCTGGACCGTTTATACGAGCCAACGTCTTTTTGAGAGCGCGTCTTTAATGTTCTATTAAGAAAGGAAGGTGGATTACATATTCCAGAATAAAAAGTCTGGGAAACTCGAGTTCAAGCAACGAATCAGATTTCGATTGTACCTATTACGGCGTTTCGAAAACTCACGGGTTTAAAGGTTAATTTGATCAAATTGACTTTAATTTTGTGAGAATCGATGAGATCGTATTTATTTTCAATTATGGGGTACGTCGAGTTACTTTTGAATCCTTGAGAAAACATTATATATATATATCGACAGAAAAATAAATAATTGTAAACTTTTTTTAACATTATTTAAAATTAGAAAAATAGATTTGTTAATGCAACATACCTTACTAATGAAAAAGAATTAGTAAAAAAATTTAATTCTGTAAATAGTAATAAACAGTTTCTCGCAATGTCAGCTTATTAAAATTTACCCAAAAATTGTGCTTAAATGTTTCCGATTGCAAATTTTAGCAACGTAGTTATCATTTTACAAAATATATTGTCATCCGTTTTTTAATTTCAATCAGATAAGTAAAAAAATTCGTAGCATAGCTTAAACTCAAGTACATGTACAACCAATGGTCATTATAAATGTTTCTTTCCCATGAAGAGCTCTGTCTCTTGCTTTGCGTGTACACGAGTTCAATAAAAGAAGAGCGCGTAGAGCCTAATTATCGTCTCGCGAGGGGACAATTAACCGAGGCAACCACTCACACGTATAAGAGTGAAAGATATAAAAAAACGGCCCAACGTGCTTTCGAAACTTCATTTCAGTCCTCGCGCTTCTGTCTCCTTTATTAAGGCGCCGACTTATTATTTCGCCGGTGCAATACGGACCAGTGTGACATTTGTCAAGCCCGTGATATCCCTATATTTCTCAGCTTCTCTCGTACGTGCGTGTACGTATCTCGAGCGAACTCTCCTCTTCCTTATGAGAACACCCTTTACTCGGGTTCACACGCGCCGGAAGGTCGAGGTCGTTCTCTCTCTCTCTCTCTCTCTCTCTCCCCCCTCTCTTCCTCTTGACTCTTCTCTCTTATCTTATGGATTTTATTGCCGTTTAAATTCCTCTACACGGTTTTTTTGGGATTCTATCTACCTTTTTCTGTATATTATGCTTTTTCTACTTTTTCCGAGTCTTTAAAAAACTTGATGCGTTCGTTGATCCGTTCATAAAGCAGCATTTTGTTGAACCTAAATACATCTATATGCTTGTTTACCTGTACTTAATTGTTCTCAATATTCATTAACGTATTAAAAAATTGTGTTTTATTTACATTATAAACCAAAGTAAAAATCTTTACATACATTATAATTGATTGATATTTCTATACAATCTGAACAAAGGAATATACGTTTATTCTAACATTTATTATTAAAAATACATGTGTTAAAAATAAATGATAAAAACTATTATATATATAATATACTAATCAAACTTTTAAATAATTAAAATAAAATATACCTAACCTATTCAGCATTTTCTGTTATACGTTACAGTTCTTATAAAACTTCAGTACAGTTATACACATTAAAGAATATAAATATTTATCGTAATTTTAAAACGATATAATATACAATTCTTTACATATTAATGCGATAACATTTTTTTAGCATTACGTTTGTCTACATACGGAAAGTATGGAAACAAAAAGGTATTAATTGCCCAATTATTTTGATTTACATTGTATTAAACAGCGAGGTTACATTTTACGAAACACCATGACAAAACATTAATAAATCTGAATTTATACTTTTTATATACATAATGTCAATGATGCGTGTATGTGTATACAAATAACATTAAGACAAAAATTCCTGCAAATTATCAATTAGTTGTATACATACCTAAGAGTGAAACCCGAAAAAAATTCATACTTTCGTAATCGAAGTCGATTTATTTTATATACAAAGACCGGTCGTAATTAAAAAAGAAAATTGCTCGGTATGTAAGATAAAAAATGAAAGGGTGTTTGAAAATAATGAATACATTTAACAAATTAACAATCCCTGTTACAGAGAATTGAAAACTTTCATTTGACAGGCAATAATATATTATTAGCACATATTATAAAAGACAGTTTAAATATCTCGAATTCTGGTAAAAAAAATTATTGCTTCGATTTGCCTTTACTGACACAATTATTGGACAACCAATCTTTTACTTAAATAAAAACAATATCCATTTATCTCTCGTTTTTAAGGAAACATTTTCACAAGTTATATATTTTCAAACGTACATAGATACTGCTCTGTAATAGTAAATTTTTTCGATTTGTTAAAAATATGTTAGAAGTATATTGTGTCATTCATATATCTACCGTCCAAATCACGTGTTTTTAAGAAATTTCCGAAAGATGTGTGGATATATGTGTGTGTGTGTGTGTGTATTCTTTTTGATTTCCGAATTTGGAGAAAAAAATTTGTTTTTATATCTATATTGATTTTCTTTTATTTTATAGCCAATAAATATTTATTTTTAATATTGACTTTTAATATTTTTAATATTTTTAATATTTGATCTGTAATATTTTTGAATCAGACCAAATGTACTTTGTAGAGAATGAAAATATCTATGTTCTCGATTCAGGTTTTTCAAATTATATGCATTAATTTTTAAGTTATTAAAAAAAACTGATTTATTTTTCAATTTTTTATAGCTTTGAACCTAATAAGTCGAATGTAAGAAAAATCATGGTGATAGAACATAATATTGTCATACTGTAAAAATATTAGGTAATTTTTTCGATTAGTTTTTGATAAAAGAAATAATAAACAAAAAAATGAGTTTTCTATGACAAACGTTGTAACCCTTCCAGTCACAGACGCCCATATATGGGCGTCTTAATTTTTTTCCTTCTTTTTTCATATTCTTCAGAATTGATGCAGGATTTTGAAATTACTTATGTATTACTGTACGTAGACTATTGAGCTATGAAGACGTTTTGTAAATTTATGATTGTTTATAATTATTATAAATAAACAATTGTCAAAAGACATGGGTTTTTGTGATTTTAATACGTTAGCGGTGAAATTTGATGAGTAACATATGCTTTTTATCATTGGAATTCTTGATTGATAAACAAAGATTATAGAATCGCCATTAGAATAGCGGAAAAATACGTCGGAAACCTATATTTACACTTTTGGACCAATTTGCCTTAATTGCGTGACTGAAAAGATTAAAAAGTACTTGCATTATCTAAATTCTTTGTCTAAGAGATCGGCTTTGAAATCAGTTCAATTGTACTATATTTTTAATATTTTTAATATTTGATCTGTAATATTTTTGAATCAGACCAAATGTACTTTGTAGAGAATAAAAATATCTATGTTCTCGATTCAGGTTTTTCAAATTATATGCATTAGTTTTTAAGTTATTAAAAAAAACTGATTTATTTTTCAATTTTTTATAACTTTGAACCTAATAAGTCGAATATAAAGAAATCATGGTGATAGAACATAATATTGACATGCTGTAAAAATATTAGGAAATTTTATCGATTAGTTTTTGATAAAAGAAATAATAAACAAAAAAATGAGTTTTCTATGACAAACGTTGTAACCCTTCCAGTCACAGACGCCATATATGGGCGTCTTAATTTTTTTCCTTCTTTTTCATATCTTCAGAATTGATGCAGGATTTTGAAATTACTTATGTATTACTGTACGTAGACTATTGAGCTATGAAGACGTTTTGTAAATTTATGATTGTTTATAATTATAATAAATAAACAATTGTCAAAAGACATGGGTTTTTGTGAATTTAATACGTTAGCGGTGAAATTTGATGAGTAACATATGCTTTTTATCATTGGAATTCTTGATTGATAAACAAAGATTATAGAATCGCCATTAGAATAGCGGAAAAATACGTCGGAAACCTATATTTACACTTTTGGACCAATTTGCCTTAATTGCATGACTGAAAAGATTAAAAAGTACTTGCATTATCTAAATTCTTTGTCTAAGAGATCGGCTTTGAAATCAGTTCAATTGTACTTTTCTGTTTTTTAAAATCATATTATGCAAATTTTGACATCTAAATTTATTTAAAACAATTTTTTTATTAATAACAATTTTTATATTTTTTAGTGTGAAATATAAATACTTTGAAATAGATTGGATATTTTATGTAAGATTAATTACATTTCATAATTCTAATTCAATTAGTGCTATATTAGTCGGTATAACTTCAATTCTTATACGGAAACACCTTACTTTGATGTTTTCTTTTTTAATTATTTGCATCGATGGTTCTGATCTCAAAATAATTAGTAGTATTTTATGAGTATTTTGTTTTGTGGCAACGTATGTTTTTGTGTGGAAAATATGTTACCAATAAAATATTTAATTATTATTATGAGATTTATATTATTAACATTTTTTGATCAGATTTTTAAAATACTTTATTATAGACAGTTATAAAAGCGTTGAATAAATATTTATTAGGATTGAACAAATTACATATTTGAATAGTATATTACATAATTATAGAAGCGATACATTAATTTTGTGGAAGCTACATGCCGATGAATTGAGAGCGGCCCTTTGATTGTGAAAGCCTTATGTTTAATTAAAAATGAAACAATCATATTTGCTATACGTTATATTCTGGTAATTAATTCATTTTACATAATCGAAAACTTTTGTGTTGAAATAAACACTAGCACAAATGATTGATGCAGCTATTTTATATATTTTTATTATCCGAAGAGGTATACCAAATTTAGTGGATGCAAAAGCTTTCATCACAGCTAACCGATAAAACGTTACCCATTTACTCTTCTTTATTAGTACGATTCACAGCTTCCTTCTTACAAATAACTATGAACATCAATTATAATTTAAAACATAAAATTTATTTTACCAATTAATAGTTTAAAAACTAAGTTTTCGAGATGTTTTCGATGTACAACCCTAATCACTTTTTTAAAATTATAAAATTACTCTCCCACGCACGTTAAACAAAATCATCTATATACATAATCAATTCATCTTTGATTTTTAGTAGTGCAACACGCAATTATACTCATTTAGAGATTATAACTTTCGTGATATGCAGTACCTATGAATTATAATTTTAATTGACGCCCCTGGCATTTTATTATACACGCTTCTCTTGACACTTCGAGTGCATCCTTTCTCATCCACACATATACGTACAAACTCCAAGAGCAAACATTCTTTTTATTTTGCTTATACGTACAATCTCGTTCTTTTTTTTCTTGGACGTTTCGATATTTTGCACATGTCGTTAGGTTATTTGTTTAATAAATACTTCTGTGTCATATATTATTTTATAATTTGCATAAAGAAATGTGTAAGAGTACATACATTGTATACATTGTACCGTTGTAGTGTAATGTTTTGTTATTTTGAAGTATAAGGTTACTGTTGTAAAGATGTAAAGATTATTGTTAAAAAAATGTTTATATTATATAAATAACAATAATCATATATAGTCTTAAAAGTTATTTCTAATATATAGTAAATAGAATGTGAAAAATAAGTAGTAATAATTGGAAATAAAATTCACAATTATGTAATACTGCATGCGACTCTAGCATCCAAAATTCTGGCCGAGTGTCGTATACTATTTTTCTTCATCCCAGTCCGAAAGTATACAATAATATAATTAATATTAATTATTAAATAATCATTTACGACGAACAGAAAATACCACCCAATCTTACAGTATTTGTCTGCTACGTTTTCCGTAGCCAATTTCAGAGCAAGCTTCGGGTAACCTCGCATTACGCGACACGTGAGACGTTATATTCGATTCATGTTGTATTTTTGATGCCCGCCCGACATTTGCAAAACCGAGGCGAAGCCGAGGTTTTTGCTGGTCGGGGGCGGGCATCAAAAATATAACAAACATACACATAAGCATGTATAAATTTATTGAAAAATCGTATTACTTCAGCAGCGGTTTTAATGCAAAGTTGCGATAAACAGCGTGCATAGAAGAAGTTGACTTTACATTAATAAAATTTACATTTGTAGTTAAATATCAATTGCACTGTTAAAATTTGAACATAAAAAAATGAAACATATTTCTTTTATAAAATAATTACGAAGTAATTCCAAAGATTAGTATGTCTCATTATCACCTTTTTACTATCGAGTATTAAAATAACTTAACGATGTATCGACGAATTTGCAAATGAAAACTAGCATTAGAAAGTGAAATAACTCGATAAATATTTTCAGCTTATGAAAAATAGTATAGCAAAAGCTTTTAGATATGAAGGAGCGGAGGGAGCAAACATTTTACGAGTTAACAACAGTCAATTATACTGCGCTTTTCCGGGACTGCACGTGTCCGAGCGAAACATGGAGATCGCGATCGTTTGTTCGTATATATAACTACAATATTTCTCAGATGCGGCTCACGCGTTATCTCGCGCAAGGTTCCCACGATTTTGTTAACTTGATGTCGCAGCTGGGTATGCGTGTCACTTAATCTAGGTGATACAGAGCATTACCTTTTCTAATTCATGTACGCGCATAGTTTTCAAAATTATTATATCATTTATTTTATTGTGATATTAACCTTTTTATCCAAGCTTTTACAATTTTCAGTTTATAGTTAAAAATATGTGACGCAGTTATCATGGGTTTAATCAAAGTTTACTTTTATTACACGTTTATTTAAATAATTATGAGCTAATGTATATAAATTATGCATTGTTAATTGTAAATAAAATTATAGAAATATGTATAATAATTTATGCAGTTATTATAAGTAGTACATAATTAATTAATATTTAAATTATAAACCATCCATGTTCCATCATTTAACCGTTTGTCTATTTTGGGACAAAAACATATCACTTAGATGGTAAAAAAATGATAATTAAAATGCATAGTATATGCGATCCAAATACTGACAAGGGAAGGACTGGATCTGTAAGTCTTTTGTAATTTCGAAATATGAAGAAAGCCAAATTATTACTTGCCAATGGCCACTTTGACGAAAGTTATTCGACATCTAATAATAATTTTAATGAAAATGACTTCCCATTTAGTCGCTTATAACTCCGAAATAAATAGAGACATGCACTCAAGCCAAAATCCAGAAGAAAGTTGAGTTTGCAAGTAAATGTGGTTTGAAAAAAACAAACTTAAATGCTCAATTTGGAGCAAAGTTATAAAAAAATAAGAAATTGAAAAATTTTAGGCCAAAAGAAACAATAAGTTTTTAACAAATCAACATTACTTGAACTCAACTTTCTTTTGGTTTTTGGTTTGGTTTGAGTGTCTATCTCTATTTGTTTTGAAGTTATGAGCGATTAAATTGGAAGTAATTTTCATTGATATTATTATTAGATGTCAAATAAGTTTCGTAAAAGTGGCTATAGGCAAGTAATAACTTGGCTTTCTTCATATTTTTATATTACACAATATATACCAAAGTTAGAATAAGATCTATTTGCCGGAGGTCAAGTACTCTGCTTCTGAGTGTTACCGTTCTTGACGCAACTAGAAACCTAAAACTCCAACAGGTACTTAATGCATGCGTTAGGTTTGTCTACGGCAACATATGTACCACGTCGTGCACGTGTAACACCATAAAGATTAGCACATGGTTGACTCTCTGCTGAGTATCGCAGTACATACTTCTTAGGCTCCCTCACATTTGCTATAATATCGTTTGGAAATCCAGAATACATATAGCCAAGAATTTCTGCCAGATTGGTCGCAATGTCTCTATTAGACGCTTAACTCGGCTATCACAGCAAACATTACTATGGGCACCGTGTCGTACAGAGGCTTACAAACACTCATTTGTAGTTTCTGCTTCGGCAGTATTAAATTCGTTATCGCGTCACCGGAATTTAATAGTCAGAAACTACCGGCGTTCAAAACACATTTCTTAAAAGAATTGCTAGCCAAAGATTCAAAGGGGTGGGGTCAGCGTATAATTTGCGAAGGTATTTTTATTTTTTATTGTTTTATTTTATTTTATTTTAATTTATTTTATATTATTTTATTTTATATTAATTGTATTTCTTGCACACCTAATGTATGCTATTACTTATATCTATACTACTGTTATTTATATATTGTTTTAAAATGTATTTATACCAAACAAACCAGATAGGGTTGTACCCTAAGGGTTAAATAAATTTCAGTTAATCAAAAAACAAAATCAAATCCGTGGATTCAATCAAAATCGAATATTGAATTACAGCGATGTCCATCTCATTTGACTAACAGAGTAAATTGAATGAATTAAAAATATATAGAACTCAGTTACTAAAAAAAGAATTTGATCACAATGTACTCAATGATAGCTTTTTATCTTGTTAGAGTAAGAAAGTATTGACAGTCACCATGATTTCATTAACATTAAAGTGACATTATACGGACTCATTTCAGCCACTGTAAGAACGTGTTGAAATATTTTTCTTTACTACGGCAACTAGGAGTAATCTTATAAGAGTAATTTACGGCTTCGATTTAAGGGGATATACCTAGGTTACAATTAAAAAAAAACTATTCAATATTAAAAATTAATAATTTTTTTAATAACAATTGAAAACATTTTTTAATTTTTTAAACATGTTATATTATTATTAACTTTTATTTGAAATTTTTTAGTCTCTATTTGTATGTAACATAACTATTTTAATTAAATATGAGACTTGGTACTCTGATTTTTTTTTCATAATAGATATCTCAAGGAACCACTGCATCGAATGTGCTGAAAATGTAACAATATGATTTAAATCCACTTGAATGGAGCAGACTATGTTAACAAGGTAATACAAAATTATTTTTACCAAATTATTTAAATAAATTAAAAAATTGTGTAAAAAACAACTAAATAATTTTTTTTTAAATAATCTTTTAGTCTTTTATTGAAATTCTGTTTCATTTTAAAGGTCACTGGTAAAATTTCAGTCTATTCAATGAAGCGGTCCTGAGATATCCTGCGGTAAGTCCTTTATGAAAAAGTCTCATATAATTAATTAAAATAGTTGTAAATAAATTGGCCAAAAAATAGAAGTTAATAATAGTGTAGTTTATTTAAAAATTAAGAAATGTTTTCAATTGTTATGAAAAAAATTATTAATTAATATGAAACAATTTTTTTTTAAATTCAATCAGTCTTGTCCCCTACAGATTTCCTTTTGGCGCCGTGCAGAGATGTTCAATCGTAAGGCAAAAGTTTACTGGACTTCCCTCGAAGTCATACAAAGTTTTTATGTGTATGTTGAATATGGAAGGGAGGGGGGTTAATTTTTTTTCTACCATATGAATTGTTTTTAGGTGCAGCTTAGATGGGTTAAAACTAAACTTGATGCTGTAGACATCTTGCAACGATTTGTATTATTTTGTTTCAATTGTGGTAAGCCCATGAAGAGCTAGCCTCAATTTCAAGGAATGGATAGTCAAGAAGCTCATTGTCATCTTAAATCTGGTCAAATCACATATGTTCATCCCGTCTAAAGCTATGTTATATTTGTTTACAGAACGTTATGTTTATAGAGTGGTTAGGTGTTTCAATCAAGAAGCATTGCTGCTCAGAATACAAATCTTAAGTATTTAATGAGACATATGAAAATTTTAGCCTAAAAGAAAAAGTTCAGTTGGCGGATGCGTGTCTCAGGCAATTCTACGTCTCCACAGATTGTGCAATAAATCCATGTCCGATGGAATAATCTGGCGATTGAAGATAGGATTTTTTAAAAATTTATATTACATTACTTAGTATGTTGCAACGAAAGTCCCTAAATTATAAAAGTTCAGCTATTACATGTACATAACTTGTTAAATTGGCCATTTTTGAAATATGAACATTTATTTAACTTTATTCAACCTTAATAAAAAATTTTAGTAATTCGGCTCAACCTCATTGGATAGCCTTATAAAGTTTAATCAAACTTAAATTCTATATAAATTTTGTATAAGTGGATACATACCGAGCATATTGAAAAAATTTTAAGGTGATGACATAATAAATCATGTGCATAACATTGGTAAGTATTATTGTTTGCAAAAAATAAAAATATTATAGTTAAAATTGAATAATTAAGTAAATGTAGTAAAAGAGCTGTGACGTGGATTAACAAGGCGCGTGACAACAATAATGCAATATATAATTACCATCGAATCTACGTTTTCGAAAGTGTGTACCGATCGGTTCCAACATCCACGTTGGCAAGCATTTACGGAATGAGGCCCAAGGCCCTTGTTTTTCCATTCAACTGCGTTACCTCAGATGCAACGAACGTACGCTCACCCGCTATTTTAAACAGGTGCCGATGGGCATATATTGTAACAATCCAAAAAATTTAAAATTTCAAAAAAAAATCATCGAAGAACAATATAATAAGCTATTCAAATCGAATAAGTTAATGATCTAAAGAACGGAGGCGTGTGTAATGCACACGCGTCACATTGTTCGAAGCGCTAAAAGATAATTGAATGTATCGCGATCTGTAGAAAGCGAGGAGGTGTGGCTCATAGCTCCCACACGACGATGACGATCGGTTGAGAATTCTGCGTCGCTTGTGATTTCTCGTAAAAGCCCGTCCCATTTGGTTCCCTCTCTGCTCATAGATGACGAAGCAGAATGACAAATTCCAACGCGGATAGGCTGCCAGTCATCCATATACCACACGGGGTTCTTCCTACCTTTTTCTTATAATATTTCTCTATATGTCTATAAATGCTACGAATATTTTCATTTTTAAAAGCAGGATTGTATAAGAGCAGTACATGTTTCACAGAAAGATTTTATATTGCAAATTACTTTGGGATACAGAATTTAACTGTATTCAGATAACATTTTCCTTTGTCTAATAAGAACAGGATATCTATGGATCGTAAACTTTTCGAGTTATCAGTAATTATATTTGCACGACTATTAAAAGGATTAATTTAAAATTAAAATAATCGATAAAAATAAAATCTTTTAGACCGCGCGTATTATATTATGGAATAAGATATATTATACAATATCTTAATAGTTATATTCAATACAAATACTAAATGTAATTAAATTTTTTTGTTTAATAAATAAATTTAAGTAAACTAAACTAAGTTATTATTTAATCTGCATAAATCTTTATAATTGCATTTATGATTAAATTAAATTATTTAATTATCAATTTATTAATAATTTATACTAATCTAGGTAAGTATGCTCGTAAAACTAAACAAATATAACTTTTATATATATATTTACATCCAGTTATAATTATATTCTTTATTTGAGAAATTAAATCAGATACATAGGTATGACTGTATTTTTAAGCGCAACCCACAAAGTAAATATGCATTTAATTAATATTATAAATTAGTAAGGTTTATCTTACCATAGACCCATGCGGATAAGATATAAAATGGCATTAACCGTATATACATAAACGTACACACACGCAGAGGTATATATAGAGCACATACATATTGATTCTTGTTCGTTCAATATGTACATGTCGCTGTAGTAAAATGATGACAGGCTTTATACCTTCAAAGAATTAAATTATACAATGAAAGTATTAAAATAAAGCTGTGGTGATAAATTGAAAAATCGCATCAATCAAAGATTATATATATATATTAAAACTAACCGGCGAGAAAAGAGAATCGCAAAGTATTAAATAAAATAAACCAGATCAGTGGCTCGCATGTGCGTCAGCAAACCGGTCCCTACAGATCGTTAATGAATTAAAAAAACACCGCGATGCGCGTTCACTTTATAAATAAAAGATTAAAATACCCAAACGAAATAATAATCGTACGACTTTCCATTGCATAATTTGCGAAAAAAAGGAAAATAATCGAAAGAAGTACCTCTCATTCGCTATTTTCTTATAAAGATTATCAGGAAGCATACTATATACCACCGGACGCGTCTATTGCATGTTCGTGTAAGTAGCGGTCCCCACAACGCGTATTTTCGTAAAACTAATTTATAACCCGCGCGTCGCATTGGAAATCAAGCCGCGCGGTATATGCGCTTGGTAAAGATAGCGGATAAACACCCGTTAAATCCTCCGTGTGCACGCGAAGGACTTGAAAGAAAAGAGAGACCCTTGCTCACTCTCAGTCTAACGGTGCTATTTTGAAATTAGACAGCTACCCGCTACCGATATGCCCCTTTTTACCGACTCCCCCGCGTGCGAGCGCGCGGGCGACAAAAATTACTTTAACAGTTTTAAGTGAAACGATTAGTTTACGGGATATACTTGCCTAATGATTATTCATTTCGTTCAGGGATCTATTAGTCGACTCTTTTTTCTTTTTGTTTACTTATTGTATCTTACAGATTGAAATAAATCGGGCCGATTTTTAAAAATTTTATATTCAATGTTTGTTAAATCTATATAAATTTAATTTTTTTGTAATCAAGATTTACATCTTCTTTATTTATTACATAATATATTTTAAAAAATCATTCCATTTTTAATGGTTTTAACCGGTTTATAATCGATTTAGGCTAAAAATAACTATTTTAATATAGTTAAAGTAACAACAAAATTTTTACCAGTTTTTTTTAAATGTCCAATTTTACTTAAAAATTGTTTCAAGTTTTATTAATTTAATTTATTGTAATTTTTAACCTATAATCATACATTTATGCTACTAAATGAAAATACTGAATCAATTTTTTTATAATTACGTAAATGTTTCAAGCACATAAAATTGTTCTTTATTAATATATTAACTACATGCATATTATATAAAAAAATCCGAATATAAATACGTATACCCACATGTAATTGTTATTATTTTCTGCAGTAAATGTTGGTTAATTAATGCAGAGTTATATTCATTTAATTTAAGATGTATACCCAAAATTTAATAGAAATAACGTTATACTATTTTTACTGGTTATTGTTGCAATATTTTGATGTAGTCTTGCTGCAAATAAATCACTTCGGATTGTTTCTTTTACCATATAGATAATGTCAGACCTAAGCAATAATATGTTTGTAGTTGTGAATGTACAAGAAAATTACATTATATATACAAAGATCATCGTATTCGAAAAAAAGCAAGTTTGTAATTGAATTTCCTGTGATTCGTAAAGATTTGAATAGTCCGTTTTCTCTCTTGAAAAGAAATTATAGATCCTCGATTCCATGAAATTGATGCCACGCTTGTTTCGTAAAGCGCGTGAGTTTACTGTATATCAGTGTAAATATATAGATATATACGTGTGTGTATGTATCGTGGGCGCGACGATTGGAGCGTGATGAGGCTGTTAAACCGTGGAATTTCTTTTATATACGTCGCTATCTCTCGACACCCGTAGAAAAACTCGATTCCTCAAAACGGGCAAACACTTTATTCAACGCACATTCATCCATTTTTTTGTAGAAAGGAAACGAAAGATCCTTATCCGGTATCTATTAACGTCAGATTCAAACGTTATAGTCTCCAACAACATATATATATATATATATATATATATATATATATAAAAGAGGAAACTGTAAAATCATATAAATCCAATACAGCTAAGACCTCACACATACAGACACTTGTTATGTATTATCTTATATAATGATTCTATCATATTATTGTGCCACATCTACAAATTTATAAATGTAAATAGTTTGACTTTTCACCTCTGCTGATTATGTAAAATGTTTATTGGTTCGCAATAAAAAAATGTTTATGCTCAACACCAATATAATATATCATTTGGAGGTTAAATTTATTACCATCATTTACAAACCGAGCATCGAGAAGAAGTGGTAATAATAATTTTCGAGAGTTTGCGATAAGGTTATTTGTTTAAAGCCTTTTTTGGGTGTAGGACTGAAACGGATATACAAGAATGACAAATATTAATACAACTTTGTTTTAACGTTATTAATTCCTATTATGCCGTTGTGTAAAAAAGGTAAAAAATTGTTTGTTTCTTACATGACGATCTTTATTTTCGCAGTAACAAAATTTTTACGAATAACAATAAGTACATATATACAGATTTAATCTCGTTTCTATAGAAAAAGTTATCGACATCAAACAATATAGTATTGTAAATCCTTCTAAAACCAGAAGAAAGACCTAAAATGTATATTTATAAGTGGAATAAAATATTAAGAAACTTTTAATTGTAATATTCAAGAAATTAATTAGCAACTGCAGGTATTCATGATGGTTAATAGTTATCAATTACAATTAGTAACCCCTATAATTATTATGGAAAAAGAAAAATATTCTGTAAATCTGTTTTTATTTTCAACAGCAGCAGACACTCGAGGAACAATACAAACTCGGCAAAAAAAAAACCTTTCTCCATCAATTAACATAAACGATCCATGCGTCTTTTAAAAAAGTCACGAATTTATATGTGGAAACCTTATAATCTTGACAAGATCGCGCGTGCGGCTGACAGCGTAAATTTACATTATAATACACGAAAAATGAATCGCTATTACATAAAATGTCCATCGTGCAAAATTCCGGATCGAGCACACGTGAAATATAGGCTCGATTAACATTTGTCCCATAAGCCAGCTCGTCCTCGGCTTACGATATAATTACTATACGCTCACCCCGCGTGTATGTAATTGCAATATAGCGGTGAAAGTAAAAAGGAGTCTCTCGCATGACGAGCCTCTCTCGCGCTCAACAGATTCTTTTTCTGACCGATATCGAATCGCTTAGATAATCCTATATACATACATGAGACGAGTTTGCACCCGGAAGAGATTTAACTCTAAAGGAGTCAATAAATTCGACGAGAATCTCTCGGATCTTGGACTTGTCTTTTTTTTGTTCACACAACTTTCGTGAATGTCGTTGCATGGTCCAGTTTGTTGTTTTCTGCGGTCGCTCGTGCGTGAGACGTTTCACGCCCGGTTTTTATCATCTTGTTGTCTTTTTTCGGATGTGATCGGCGTGCAAGATTAAATTGATTTTGTATATTGATTTCAAAGTTTATTTTGGTACTTTCAAAACAAGTGTGAATTATTCAATTCGATAATAATACCATACAATGCAAATTAAATTTTACATATACTGAAAATATACACATTATAATAAGTATATGTTACAAAATTAAGTTTTTTGTAAATAATATTATGCGTTTATTTTGACTGATATTGTAAGCAATAAAAGATTGCATACCCAATTGCTACCGACCAAGCAAAATATGGACATAATTGTATTTATTGAAATATTATTCAATTTCATGCAAAATATAAATACAGAAACACTAGATTGTGATGTAATATGCCTATATATTTCTACAAAGTTTACACCGAAAAATTAATTGTATTTAAATATTTCAGTGCAAATTTATTTAAAGGTGTCCATCACGTATTGACTTGAAACTTTGTATAATAGTTATTTATGCACTTAGGGAGTAAAATAGGAATTTATTCTAGGAATAAAAGTTGTTGCTTCCTCGCTTTAGCTTTATGCAGTAATTCATCCTAATCATTTAAAAAGTCACTTTTTGCACTAACAATTTTTTTTTAATTTCTCAATTTTTTCAATATTGTAAAATTTTTTGATATTTTTCATTTAATACAATAAATTTAATTTTGTATATGTAGAAAAAGACTCAACTAAGGTTCAAGACAAAAAAGAGGGTGTACGATGAATAAAATGCATGTAGACGGAATAAAATGAGTCTACGGGGAGACAACAATCAAAGAAATAAAATGCAATTTTACTCCACTCGTAGAGGTTAATAAAATAAACTTTTTAGATGATCAAAGTGAAAAGGCATATTATATCATTATCTAGTGCTTCTGTATTTAGGTTATGCATAAGTACAACTGTATAATAAATTCAATAAATCCAATAAAATATGCTTATTTTGCATGGTCGTTAACCAGTGGGTATGCAACCTCCAATTAATGTCAATTTTTACCGACTGAGTCAATTGACACAAAATTATTCTAGCCAAATTATATGATAAGTAATATAATAAATAATGAGTATGATAAATAATAAAAAACCAAGACATCATTGCTCTTCGTTTCAGTACTATCTAACACTGAGTAAATTTTGAAACCAAAATATTTACGCATTCACAAATAATACATTGGAAGAAAATTCGACTCTTAATTTTCTGTTACAGATTTAACACTCAAATGTCCTTTAAATGACATTTTTGAAATGCATAAAATTAAGCAGTGATACACGAAATTAAGGGTGTAGTAAAAATTATTATGTCTTCAGTATACTCGAGGGATAGATTTGTCAAATGATAAAAATTAGTATATTGTATAGTAACAATTTACTATATAGGTATATGTTACATCCAAAACTTGTAGTAAATTCACTACAACACAATATAATAATTTTTATCATAACTTTTTTCTTCGTGAAGACAATACACAAATAGATAGCAATGATGTTTTGTTTTTTCATAATTTAGTTTTTTTAGATTCATTGACTGGGGTGGTAAAACTTGACATTTACATCTCGTCAAACTTATTAATTATTCCATATAATATTGTGAATATTGTCCACTTATAATATAATTAAAGCAAGGTATTATTTTTTCACACATACATAACTTACACTCACTGTAAATAAGGCGCAAAATATATGCATATGGGCTATTTCACGTCAAGTGGTACGATGAAAATTTTAAATCGCTCCAAAATTTGAAAACAGGCTGGAAATATCTTTCAGAAGATAGAAAAAAATTTTTAGGTGTTAAAAATAATTTGCCTAAGAGTTATTCCACCATGAAAAATGGAAATTTTTCAATTTTTTAGAAAAATTTATATTTTTAAAGCCATTTATCTCAAAATCTATTGATTTTTTTGAAAAAACTTTGAAAACAACTTTTGTTCAAAATAATCTTTAAAACTTATCTACCTGGGTTACAATTCTTAATTTTAACATCTCGAAGAGATAGGGCACTTAGAAATATTGAATATCAAAAAAAGGCGACCACGCCACATTCGATTTTGATCTAACACCGCTCAAAAGATCACATTTTTCGCGAGCTTTCGAATGGCGGTGGTTAGATTATTGGCCAAGACCGTTGGTGTAAGTTATACCCCATAAACCTCATAAAATCACTAATTTTCATGTATTTTAGGGCATAACTTACACCAGCGGTCTTGGCCAATAATCTAACCACCGCCATTCGAAAGCTCTCAAAAAATGTGATCTTTTGAGCGGTGTTAGATCAAAATCGATTGTGGCGTGGTCGCCTTTTTTTGATATTCAATATTTCCAAGTGCCCTATCTCTTCGAGATTTTAAAATTAAGAATTGTAACCCAGGTAGTTAAGTTCTAAGGATTATTTTGAACAAAAGTTGTTTGTAACGTTTTTTCAAAAAAGTCAATAGATTTTGAGATAAATGCCCTAAAATACATGAAAATGAGTGATTTTATGAGGTTTATGGGGTATAACTTACACCAACGGTCTTGGCCAATAATCTAACCACCGCCATTCGAAAGATCGCGAAAAATGTGATCTTTTGAGCGGTGTTAGATCAAAATCGATTGTGGCGTGGTCGCCTTTTTTTGATATTCAATATTTCCGGGCGTTATATTTCTTCGAGATTTTAAAATTAAGAATTGTAACCCAGGTAGATAAGTTCTAAAGATTATTTTGAACAAAAGTTGTTTTTAATGTTTTTTCAAAAAAATCAATAGATTTTGAGATAAATGGCTTTGAAAATAGAAATTTATCTAAAAAATTGAAAAATTTCCATTTTTCATGGTGGAATAACTCTTAGGCAAATTATTTTTAACACCTAAAAATTTTTTTCTATCTTCTGAAAGATATTTCCATCCTGAATTCAAATTTTGGAGCGATTTAAAATTTTCATCGTACCACTTGACGTGAAATAGCCCATATACATATTTTAAAATATTACGTGTTTAATTTTTTATTAATAAGATTTAAAAAAAAAACTAACGAAGTACTAATTATTTAAAGTTAATAATTCGCGTTACACGAATGAAAATTTAATATAAGTTAATTTTATACGTGGTATGCAGACACGGTGTATTTTATTTATGATTTTTTTTTTGTGAAACACCTAATAGTAATCTGGTAATAATAGTAAAATACAAAATTAATTTTAGATACAAACCACTGTAATTAAAGTTTATCAGTTCAAAATTAAACGCAGAATTTATGGTTAAGATTGCATACATTTTTTATTTAATCTCTAATTTTACTCGATAATCATTTTAATTTATATGAGAGAATACGTACAAGAAATATGTAACAAAAGTTATAAGTTAAATAGAAGAAAAAAATGCTATATTGATCAACATAATTTATTCTTGGAATAACGGTAGTATTATAATTATACTCATTCTATACTCAAATTAAAGTACTGAGATATATTTTCATAAAGTAATATTATAGGATACAATTATATATTGCAATATTTTACAATACGGTATTATTAAATTTACAGAAATTAAGAGAAATAACAATAATTCAAAAACAATTGATTATATGTACGAATGAACCCTAATATACAAAAGACTATATACAAATATATATACTCTTATTTGTTTTAGATGACACGTATACATCGAATTATTATCTTTACTGTAATAGTGTATCATTCCATCGCGACGACGTACTTTACTAATAGCATTTAGCAATTGTTAGAATATGCAATTACAGTAATAATGATAATTATAAATATATTCCAATTAATTAAATAGATAGAGGCTTGCGATGACTCGGTCGGTAGAGTGTATTTGACTTGTTATACCCCGATTCCCTGTTTCTGCCCATTGATACAACCATCACTGTAGGAGAATCTATTTTCAATAGGTACACGCATTAACCGAATGACAGTCGCATCACGAAAACTAAAAAAAAGGCAAGAAACATTTTATATAAATATACTCTGCAGTGTAACAACACACACAATCAATTAGTTAGATTGGATAAAAATCCAGGCGATTCCGTAGTATCTTACTTTTAAAAATTAGTGTCGATTAATTTTTTAATAAATATGAAATAATTCATTTCTAAATTTCAAATATCCAATATCAATTTACTAAATGACACCTTTCGTAAACAAATTCATTTTGCACGTATGAACACGTAAAATAAACTGCTCTATCTCGTATATACCTGTAAAGATGTTAACCGCGTAATGAAACATGTTTAAAGTACAGGGCAATGCATATAACTTTGCCGTTCTTAAAAAAATGATAAGATAGTTTAAATATGAAAAAGTGAAAAATTTACATAAGCGCACCTTCCCGTTTTTCCTGAGCATATTACTTACCAAAGCGGTAAAACTTTATCAAGTTCGCATCCCTCAGGCTTCTATATACCGTGTAGTGTCTTTAGAAGAAACAAACAAACGATAAACAATCTCGGCGATATAAAATAAATAACGCTCTCACGGGTATAACCCTTGCGCGGCTCAGATTCCAGAGATACACCGTATGCATATACGAAGAGAGATGCTAAATCAGAAATCCACTTATGAGAGGAAACGTACGTGACCGTGTATACGATCTTTTCGCATTTTATACATGTATCTGCGTTTAAAAATGGGAGTAATAAAACTGATTAGGTTTTTCCAATTTTTCGAGTGCGTATTAAGATGAAAAGATTTTTCTTATAACATTATTTAAAATAGTTATGTAAAATTTAGTCTTCTTTATCTATTTAATTTAGATAAGATAAGATTATACTAGTTAAGTTAAATATTTCAGTTTAATTTGTATGACACTCTAGGTATTTGAGGAATCGGGCACTCTCATAAAAATTATAATCGTGCTGAAAATAAAATTTGTCGTCATCGAATGTATGGTAAGCATCATTATATCGTCATCCCTAATGCAATAAATATTTATATGAGTAACTATTTTGTTATATAAATATTTGTATTATATAAATAATTAAAAATTTAAATTAATGAGAATAATTTATGTAGTGTCAAATAAATTAAATATAAACTCGCATTACCTCTATGTAAAGGTTGGTACATAACCATTATTAAATACATTAAATAATGTCAAATAATTCTTATCTTATGATTATATTCATTGCTCTACATCTTTCTATAAAAGATATTTTTTTTATATATTTATATCCTGTCGGATTTATTTATTTAATTATATTTATATATTTACTCTTCATATACTTCCTATTATACTAATTATTCAATAAGTACTCAATAAATTACGTTTATTTAATTATATTTTTTGTAAAAAATATCTTATAAACTACTTGTTGATATATAGGTATATACTAGTAGATTTTTTGCTACATTTGTGAAAAGGTGTTACGCATTACATAATGTACATTATTTGTGTAATTTATTGAATATCCCATAAAATTAAATGTATATCAAACAGCGGATGGGTTTGAAAAAGTGTTTGTTAATTAGTATAATACTTATCATGTAATATATTGAAATACTAAATTAATATTTTATAATAATTTATATAAAAACCTTTTTTGGTATAACATATATTTCGTATGTGTATGTATATAGTTATTCGTTATTTATGAATTCCGTAGTACAGTAGTAAGATAAAAAGATGTATGTGTATTTATATTATGAGTAATAAATATGCATACAATACTATTACAATAATCTTGTGATAACTACTAATTAAAAGTGAAGTCACTTTAAAAACGTGAAAACCGAGCCATTCTTACTCATGTCACTCGTATAGAACGTCTCAGTTCTTATTCACGTTATTTTATATAGTAATATGCGATATGTACACATATAAGAGTTAAGTATATCATATTTATGGAAGTTGGACTCAAATTACAGGGCCTTACACTACACTGACCTAAATATATATCTAAAAATATATCTAATTAGAGAATAAATAAAAGACATAAACTTTCAACCCAAACATGATTTTCTGAGTCCTCTTTGTTTTTTCCATGCATTTGAAAAATAACTATCACACACACTTATAGGTGGACATGTGTATATAAAATTAGAAAGAGATGAAATAAATATTTGTTAATTATTAAAAATTTGTTAATTTAAAATTTCGTTTACCACAATGTCAGTCAAAAATTCATTAAATATTCCCTCTCTAAAAATAAATTAAGTGTAAAGATCGCACGTTGACGAGGCGAAACAAAGCCTTCCTTCGTTATGGAGTTTGTTACACGTTGTCCG
The DNA here is from genome assembly GCA_026168455.1 of Theocolax elegans. Classification (NCBI taxonomy): domain Eukaryota; kingdom Metazoa; phylum Arthropoda; class Insecta; order Hymenoptera; family Cerocephalidae; genus Theocolax; species Theocolax elegans. The sequence continues at coordinate 33,942,458 of CM047426.1, read as the reverse complement.
TAGTCTTGATTGATATACGGTGCATATATACCGCTTGCTTCTTGGTTTACTCTCTCCTCGGCAATTAGCGTCTATGCATTTTAATTTATTCATTTGAAAAACTTTGATGAACATTCGGCTCTAATAAAGCCGGGAAATGCCGCCTGCCTGAATCTCCCGCATGCAGGACAGGTCTATTAATTCCTTCTTTACTGGAATACGTTTATACATTTCGTTGTTATACGCTAAATCCAAGGCATTATTTTCAATTATCTTAAAAAACCAATGTAATCTCTTGGCATAATAGGTGTATTATTTAAAGCCCGAAATGAAATCCTTGACATTGTTATTAGTATATATATATATCAAATAAAGTTGATCCCAATATCCCTGGGGACAAGATAAACATTCGCGTATATAGAACATTCATACATTTTAAAATACATTTTAATCTCGATTAGAGAGAAACGGTAATGGACTTATCGGCAGGTATTTACGCACGTATATGTACGTAACGAGGGCATCAAAAGGTAGTTTCTTAAAACGACTTGCGGGAAAAAAAGCTCCAACGTTGAAGTCGTTCGTTTTACTTTCTCAAAAAAGGTGCTCTTGCACGTACACGCACACACACGTACTCATATGTATATATATTGTATATACTTCCGGGCTCTCTCGCCTGTTTTTTTATTTTTTGCTATATTCTGTAGGTAAGGATCGTTCCATCCCGCTTTATTACGGTTTAACAAGCGGCACATACGATCCCAAGGATCCGATAATAAACGTCGAGCCATTAGGCACGTGCCCAGCCCCGCGTGCGCACGCGATATACACAATGCTCTACAATACCTCCCCCTTTTATACGATGGACCTGCAAAAGCCTACATAACTCGATTGGCGTTTTGCGCTCTTTACGACTTTGAGTGCTCGGTGTGCTGCTGCAGCTAATTTACGACCGGCAATACCGATCGCTGCACTTTTCCTTTCTCGAACTTTGTCTCATTTGCATCTGACTTTTAACCTTTTGCAAACTACGTTCGTAACATTTGATAAGTATCCAGGTTACTTTTTCTTTTGATTCCCTACTTTTACAATATTTCTTATGTCGATTTCTTGTAAACAAGAAACTAAGTCGTGTGTAATATTGTGTAATATTTTACTAATTTTTAGTCTAATGTTTTACTATTTTCAGTCGAGGCTGATTTAAAATAGTTTTTGAATACGTATAAAGATTTGAAAAACTAAAAAAGCTGTATAAAGTTAAATTTGATTCATGAACTTATATTCAGTTCTTTATGGTTTGTAAACTTAAAAGCGAAGTTTATATAGCTATTATACATTTCCTTTGACGCAAATGACAAATTTATATTAATTATTTCGTAGTTTCATAAAATTTATACAATATTGTAATATAGAAAGTATAAAATCAAAGGTATTCGCTTTGTGAACTAAATAAAGGAAACCAAAATATTTGCTATTACATTTTTCACATTCTTAAAAGCAATTATTTAGGAAAACAAGGCATAAAATATTGTTATAAATATTAATTACATCGTTGAGATCTATCTTGGTCCACTAAACATCGGGGCAAAGATTATCTATTACGAATTACATGTACATATATACGTAGACAAAACGTTGCATGTATAAAACAACAAAATATGTAATATATATTCAATATATTATTACGAATATAATTAAACGATCTAGCGTTTATCAAATCTCGTGATTTAGAACTGTAATCGGATTACATTTACGTCAGTAACATCACTTTTTCACTTCAAATTCCGTATAGATACACCAGATGCGTTAATGCATATTCTTGATTTCTAACATCGCGAAGCTAATTTTCTTATGTAAACCTGAAATTAAATACTCGCTTAAATTGTATACAAGACTTGTGTGTCCGCCTGAAACGGACGGTACAAATTTACATCGTCGACTGTTAACTCATGCATTACCAGGTTGCTCTAATTATGCGACTCTATACCCGTAAGGCCAATATATATGATCGTCTGGAAAGTTTGAATGATCCCGGATAAGAGAGTATAAGATTTTGCATTTCCCAGAAAACGATCGTTTTATAAAATTCACATTACGTCATATTAAAAAATTTTGATTTACGGTTTCAAAAGAAAGGTCGATTAATGCATTTTTACACCCAATATATCGCTTCGCTTGTGATAAATTTATTACTATCCAATTATAAAGTATATATAAAAATTGGTGAATGCTTTAGAGTTAAAAACTGCTCGCCAGGTCAATTTGCCCTGAAGCTCAACTGTTTAAGTATTTTAGGTACTTGTCTAATTCGATTTTTATATGTATATATACTCCTATTTATCATTTCAAATACTTATATAAAATGTATATAAACTGAATATAATTGAAAAATTATATGTTTTACACATGTTATTATTATTATTATTAATAAATTTTTATTTTTTTAATGTGAAGAGGAGAGGTCAAATAAATTTAACGAAGTTATGCCCAGAAGAAAGATTGGTATAATTTTGGATGATTTCATTAACTAAGAAAAGTTAGCCATACCGGAATAATAGATTTTGAACGAAAAATAATTTATTAATTTTTGTTTTAATCTTAACGTGTTTTATGAAAAATTAACAGGAAATATAGAAAATTATTGATGCCATGATTTAAATGAATCATATTATATCAAAGTATTTAATAGTAGATTTTTTCTCATATTAATTAAAATAATTAACTAGACGCAGTTAATGTAAGCTATAAGCTACTTCACAATCTCGACCGTAATTAAATAATTTTTAATTATTTCCTCAAATTGCATGAAAACTCGCTGTAGTGAATATATATTGTAGATCTAAATATTATTTTTTCAAATAACCATATGATTCGATCACAGTTGCACAATTGTATTATAAAAAACTATACACGACCTATATAAAATATTTGCCTCGATAAATTATTAAAAATCGCGCTCGTTTTCCACGTGTACGCGTAGCAATCAAGCGACTACTCCATTTTGACGTTAACGCCTATATAACACCTGTATACCATGTAAAAAAAAAAGTAACAACGAAGTACCAACTCAAGTTTTAACCAACTATTCACAAAAGAAAAAACGAAGGGCCATGGAAGGTAGCTGTGGGAACCTATCAAGATGCATGCATCACGCATTACTACCCAGTGGCGAGTTTATGAAAATGTTAGTGATGCCTGAAGCATCCAGCTCACTTTCGACGCCGCCAAAGGCTTCATTTTCAAGCTTGCTCTAATCACCGCTCGTTAAAATCTCCATGCGCTTTTTCCAAGAGAGCTTAATCCAAGTCTCTTGGAATTGATTTACAGCGCGTTCGTTACGCAAGTCAATGTATACATGATGGAAAATTAAGCAACGCCCATGTTTTTATTGAACAATGAAAACCTGAATATACGATAACTAAATAAACAAAGAATGCAACTAGGTGCATTTGATATTTATATATTTATCTACAGTGCATCAGGTCTGAGTTCATCGATGTCGTGCGTATCCGTTCTTAGCCGCCACTTTTGAAGATCTCATCATTTACTATATTATATGCACGAGGAAATGTGCGATTCTCGATTAATCGTTTCCTAATTCTTAGCGGTACGGATAAATAGTTAAAGACTACATCAGACGATCGAATCGAGCATACACTTTGCCTATATATCGTAATTACATAGGTATCATCTTTTATGAATATCGCAGGTGGAAAGGAGATGGATTTCCACTAATTTTTATATAAATAAATCGAGGAAGTGTTTTATTCGAGGATCGATTAACGGCTTAACCATATTTACGTAATATTCGGTATATATATCTGGGCACTTATAATAGTGTATAATATAAGTACAACCGTTTATATTGTATATTGTTTTAATAAAATTTAGAAAGATTTAGGATACGCAACCTATCTGGTGCATTTAATCTAAACTTTGAATTACAATTTGTTTTCAGCTACTATTTCTAATTGCGTATTAGTTATTAACCAATATATGCTTTAACTGTTATTATTATATTATTTCACAACATATATTTCTATATTCCACAATTTACGTTTTAGTTTTTTATTACATTTAATTGGCAATTAATTTTTATATTATTCTAATTTAGAAATTTTAGTACGTCTTCATTTTTGAAAATAAATTTCAATGATAACATATTTAATATGATACTTCTAGTTGTTTTCCTAAAAAATAAATTCAATTTCTACTAGATGTACTATTCTTTTACAATAATGTGTATATATTAAAATAAGTTGCCAAGTCTTGACCTTACGATTGCGATATTTTATATATTTAATATATTATTTTGTATATAAATGAATAATATATTTGCATATACTTCTTTATAATTATTTTTGAATAAAGAAATTTTTTCCATAATTTTCCATAGAGATTATAAAACTAAATATAGTTGTAAATTTTGTACTCATAATGAAATGTATTACACATTCATACACTAAGCATTAAATCTAAACATATTTTACAATTTGCTCTCACGTACTAATTTTTACCTCAACGTCATTCGAGCAACGTAACCATAAAAAACTATTTAGTTTTTCACGAGTCCGATGCAAAATATACTAATAAAACGTAGCTACTGATCGTTTCACGAGCAAAAAAAAAATAACCAAGCACGTGCAACACACATGTAAAAGCACGATAAACATATTTTACTCAAAACGTCCGTGAAGAGAACGAGAGAGAGAGAGAGAGAGAGAGAGAGAGGGCGGGAGGGCGGGAGGGAGAGAGAGTTGGCAGAAGAAAGCCACTTGCTCAAGAAAGCCAAAGGAAAGAACCAGGGCGAGAATAACAACGTTGGTAAGTTGAAAAATGGAGGAACGACCGCTAAGAAAATGATGTTCGCGCGCGTTACACACCAGAACCTGACCGAGCGAGCAATCTCTTTCTTTCTCTCCCTTCGCTAGCTCGCGCACGATTTTCTACGCTAATATCCTCATCGCGCACACACGAAGCCGTTACGCGCGGTAAAAGCTGTACCACGGTTAGATTTTTACGACTGGATTTCGCGAAAAGAGATTGCCTTATACTCGAACTCTATGTATGTGTTGAATAAGCAGCTTGAGGGCTTTGTTCCCGGACCGATCGGCGCAGCTAATCGGTGATGAGCGGGCCCGCACTAGCGCCTACGCATATTCGTTCGCATGTAACATTTCACAATATATATATACCTATATATACGTTATACACATATATACCTATTTCGAGACTTGAATAGTACTATATGCTATGATTCGACTAACTGTTGAATAATTTTTATTTAACGATTAAACTATACCTACTTTCAAGGACCCGAGGGAAAGATGTTTCAACTTGCTTTTAAAGATGAACGATATATATGTACACACACACACACACACACACACATATATATACCTATACATATTGATGCTTTATACCGAGGATCATTTGCGTACATAACTTGCGCGAAAGTGATTGTTCTTTCGAAAATTACACGGCCTTTCACGTGTAGCTTGTGTAGCTTTGCTATTTAATGGTTCTATATATTAGACAAGGTAGTTTATAATATACTTGCTTTCTTATTAATCTTTGATTCAATGGTATGGTATACCGAACCGTTAAATAAATTTACTTTTATACCATTGGTTATATATTTCTTCCACGTGTGCTCGTTGCGCCGATGTGAACTGGATTAATTAGCGAGAAATATATATTAATATATACAATTTTAGATAGGAAAAAATATTATTAAATGTATCGGTAAACAATATATAAAGTACGTACGATCGTCAATCTTGTAAAATATGAGTATAAAATAGTTGCCCGAGCTGAAGATTAGAATTGACGGATAACACTAGTGTATTGCAATAAAAATATGTGTATATGACAAGATCGTACAATAATTTCTGATCATTTTTATAAAGAAATACACAATTTTGAAATGATATAATTAACTTTATATTTTGCAATTATCAATTGTAATACCTTATGGTCAAAACATTTTTTTATGTTTATTAAATTTGTAGTTTTGAAATGACATAAATCGTTACCTGTAATAAGCTCTAATAATTAATAAGATTAATAACAGCTGAAAATTGTAAATCCCAAAAGTCGAATAATAATTAAAGTGCAATTAGGTATTAATTATAATATTTTTGCAAAATACCTTAAGTGATTGCGATTATTACAACAAGATTTATGACGAAAATGATGATGGGTTGATCGAATCAATAATAAAAATAATAAGGTGAGAATTATTTTTTTAAGAACTCAAATCTTTAATATACGGCAAGTAATTTATATACATTCAGTTATACTCATTTTATAAAGTGAACTCTTAAAATACAGTACACATAAAAAATCCATATAATATTCATCGAATAGAGATGCTCTGAGAATAACAATAAAGCACATAATTACTCTGAATTATCAATAACTGTATCTTTTCTCTGATTGGTTTAAATTATTAATTATTTTGTAGATGTAGATTTCTACACCTAAGATAGTCCTCCTATATAACACAATTATAAATTTCGAGGTAAAATAGTAATATCTAAAGTAAACAATAAAATTTTTTAATGTAGAAGAGAAATTGTATAAATGCATAAAACTGCGTTTCATATAGTTTAAAAGAAAGTACACGCGAGCCATGCAATCCATTATGTACGTCAATTAAAGTTTAGCAAACGTAGAAGCCGTTTACATTAATGAACGCATCGAGTGCACGTGCGCGCTCATCAATTGAATGTACGCAAATCAATAGTAGAACATCAACACGTACCGTTATCAAACTCGGTAGATGCAGATTCTCAAATCAGTTGTTGTATCAGTATAGTAACGTACGATTATCTAATCAATACTAACGGAATCAAGAATATCAATATAGTAAGACCATTATACGCATCAATCTGATTAAATTGTAACGAGTTACTACTGTAGATTGAACGGATATATAAATTTGTATTTACATTTTTTTATTATGTTTATTTATCCTGATTAGATTGAAGTGTTTCTATTAACAGAAGTTAAGCTCGCTTCGTCAACTGATTCATATCACAATTATCGTTAGATTCAATGCAAACGATTTCTTTTTCGTTTCTACGAGATAAATTTCTTTATTTATATCACTCTGTTCGTTACAATCAATGATATAATCTTAAAACTTGCTTTGCATATTTGGAAAATGATGTATATATTTTTTTTTATTTAAAGTATTTTGTACAGTCGAATGGGAAACAATCGAGGCCACTGGTTAAATAAATTATTTAATAATTGATCGAATTCCTACTAAGGCAAGATCAATTAATAAAAATTGTAGGGCGTGTTTCAATTTTGAAATCCAAGATATTCTAGAGCATCGTCCAATTAGAGTCCGGAGGCTTGCAATAGCAACTAAGTTTCTACAAATTATAGGCTTCTAAAATCAGTTCAAGAAACCTTTGGTTATAACTCATTTTAGGCAATTTGCAAGTTGTCACCCTTGGCGAAGTAATATCTATAGACGTGACCTACAAATCCATAACTTATAAATTCAAAGTGATTGTCATTATTGATTTCGAAACAAATGTATTTACAAAAAATATAATAATGATCAAGTAACACTTATTAGTAAAAGTCTTATACTCCCGATAACCATGTAGCAACTAGTTTAATTATTTAATTGTGTTCCATTAAAAACAACTTGAATTTCTCCTAGTCAGCAAATAAACTAAAAAAAGTGAATATTATAAATAATAAAAAAATCGTTATTCCTATAGTCTACGAAATTCCGAAACTCTCACCACTAAATAAATAAGTTATGTGCAAGTGACATTAACAACAACAAAAAATTATTAGAAAAGCAAGAGAAGCATTAAGCGGTACATGCGCAGCTGATTAGAATTAATTAAAAAGTGTATACAACGTTGAAGATTAGCGCTGCCGGTCTATTGGAGAAAGGGTCGCGCTCAAATTCTTTGCAGCTCGTAACTATAGACAAGAAGAGAGAGAGAGAGAGAGCGGCGTCTTTTAAAGTCTTAATTATCACGAGGCACGAAGGTAAGAATGCCATCGCACCGCATCGATCGATCCATAGTGCTCGGATGTCCTCCTTCTAGATTCCCAGTTGAAACAAGGTGCGAAAACGAACGGCACCTCTGCGCTCCGCAAATTAGCTGAAAAATTAGCGAGCAATATGTATTCGAACAATCATTGCGAAAGAGGGATATCGGAAAAGGTCTATACTCTTATGTTGCAATTTGTCAGCGTACAACGGTATACACCTGAGTAGAATATGTCTATAATGTACAACAGGTCGTGTCTAAAGATGTGTTAAAATCTTTTCATTATCACCTTGTTTTAATGAGTATATACCGGCTCTCGATATTCAAAATAAATATATTCTTTATAAAACATATTTTTATTATGTTATAATCGATGAAAATATGTAAAAAGTAATTGACTTTGTAGAAAATAATATAATTAAAATATAATTGATTCTAAATATGTTAGGCGCAATTAATAAATTTTTATCCCCTAAGAAAATAAAAAATTCAATTTAGTTAAATTTGAGTTCGTTACAAAAGTAATGATGCCTATTTCAAACATATAATTAAAGACCAAATATATAATATGTATATGCATTAAGCCTAGTTTCCTACTTCCTCATTTTCATTCGAAAGTTATATTTACCAAGTTAACGTAGTACACGAAATTTTGTAAATTTTTTACCAATTACGCAGTGCAAATTGTGTGAAAATTTTCTGTGTACCATTTTATTTAAATTAATGAATAGCTGAATTAAAGTTACTTAATAACTATAACATTTCGAAATAAATTATATGTTTCATAGTGGTTTATCCCAATCTGCATAAACAAATATTGTTATTAATAATAATCAAAAAGTGTTAAAAATAATGTGAAATAAAGTGCACCTTTTAGCAAAACAAAATAAAATAATATTTCTACACAATATAAATTGTATTATATTATATTTTTCAGAATATAATTTATAGAATAAAATAAATCGAATAATTGACAAGCTAAGTCTGAATGGTTATATAATAAAATTAATAGATAGATTGAGATAAACCGTACGTGCAATTGTACAAGAAATTAGATACGCTCAATCCATTTTTTGTCAGCACATATTACAAAGAATCATATACATAATCTTGCAATTAACAAATACCAAAGAACAAACATCGCGGAGCAATTTACATATTTTTCCAAATGCGCGAATTATTTTTTTATCATTTTAAACATTCTAAATAGCCGCAACACTCTATACGCGTATATACATTGTATAATACAAAGGATTTTTGCGATAATTGAATAATCGGTCTTTAGATCGTAATTACATAACGGGTGTATATATGTAGCGCAAGTTATCAATCACGTAGCCAGCGTAAAACACACTAATTAAATGCAATTAAAAGTAAAATCATTCTCCGCTGTCAATTTCAATGTTTTGTCGAAGAAAAATTCAACAAAATATATAGGTGGGTAATATACGTATGAAAAAAAATAGGAAAAGCGCGCAATACAAGAGAGGAATTAACGAGGAAATTTCACAGGGTAAAGAAAGGCAGGAATTGAGCAAGACGAATGTTGCTTGCCGGAAAGCTTGACACTGATGATTGATTTAATAAATGCCACTAATCGAGAGAGACCGAGATGATGGAAACGGCACAAGGTAAAGGGGTAATATAAAAAAATATATAGCTAAGTATGGTATATATACGTATATATTTGTGTACTTATACGTTCGCACTTGCAGAAAAAAGAAATTACGATGAAAACTGGTGTGATCGGGTCTTCCGCAGTAAGTATGCGGATGTATAATATACATTCAGGGTCGAACTATAATATGTGGTAAGGATCATCAAAATGATAACTGCTCAGACTTTTTTGCTTCACTGTTATACAGTTTTTCTTCAATATTGTAAGTATTAACTTTGCAATAAACGAAATTACGATTTGAATATTATGTTAACAGATCTCGAATATAAACAAAATAATACAGATTCATCGATTACAACTTTTACGTTTACACTTGAAGATATATTTGGAATTATTTGGGTACGTATTCTTTTTGAAAAATGCAACTCAATATGTGGAATATTCTCACTAGTGAACTCATACGATATGTAGTAATTTAAATGTAGGATTTTTATAAAATTTTTATAAAATTCTACATTTGCCGAGATAAAATCACTTGTACATATTTGCCATTTATCTCTGTAACTATAAACAAAAAGATGTAAAAAAATAAACTTGATACGGTATCCCTACTGATTCAATCTTAACGCGATGTTCGTTACAAACAAACGGGAAAACTCAACTATATTAAATTTTAAAAGGCTATGTTGATATTATACCTCCACCCGATTCAAATTTTAATATAAAATTATATTTTTTACACGAATGGATTTTTACAATTACAGTTAAGTGTATATCAATGGTAGTCAAACACTTCACACAAGTGCAAAATTTATGTATAATGTTACGCTAAAATTATTATAAAAATTTATGTGAATATGAAGGTACACATAAATCCGCGAACTTTATATACAAGCAAGTTTGAAATAACCTTCATTTTTATATTAATAGAATGTATATAGGTACCCGCACATGTTCAATGCCCAGATTGTGCATAAGTGTTAATGTCCCTTTAAAATGAAATTTATAATGCATTATTCAAAGTGAATTGCAAATCTTTCCATACAGCAAATATCAATAAGTATTAATAATGTATAAACATTATTAATTTAAATAAATAAAAAAGAATAATATTTAAAAAAAAAAATAATACTGTTAATTGGTGCGCTATTGGAAAATTGATTTATCTCATCCGTTATTAAGAATAATTCAAACGGATGATGGAATCTGCTTTTTGCAATCCACTTCTGTGCGAAACTGCATAAGTGCAAAAATTTTCCTTAACCTTATTAATAAATGTTTAGTTTGAAGGAGCTACCTCGATAATTATCTTTTCGTAATGATATATTCTATTAGACATGCGTGAAATCCATTTTTCGTTTGCGCAATTATTTGCAGATTCTTTTAGAATATATCGATGAACGTAAGTATGTGAACGTATACGTATACACATATATAATCATAATATATAGGGTTAGCTAGCTTAATGTGCATTACTCATATCTATGATCGAGTATTTGTTATATGTACTTGATTGACTATAATTTTGTTTGCACAATGTTTACACTTACTCGATATATAAATTTTCTTATGAAATGAAATTATATTCATTTTATTCAATTCGTACATAAGAGAAGGAGGAACACGCATTCACCTGAATCTTGATTTTACAATATGTACGTGCAGACATACGTATACCATTCATATACAATATGCTTAACAGCATTATCGTGTAATCCTTCACACACATATATATGTATACACTTTAAATGTATCATGAATATAAACTTTTATTTCATTAACGTAGGCTCCTAATGGAATATTCGTTCATTATGTGCTTATGTTTTATTTATTTAGTGAAATATAATATTTTATTTATAATAAATAATTACAATTAGTTTAACCTTGTTCTATCAACAAACAGTTACATAGTAAGTGTGATTTAAAATTCAAACTGTTAAACAGTTTTTTGTTTTGAATTTTAGTTATTGATTAAACGAAATTTTATATACAAGTATATTCATTTCACAATAAAAAGTCTGATATAGCATCGACAGAATTTTGAGTGGGAAGGGAAAACTTTGCATATCAGGGCTATAAACGTGTAACTTGTAAATACGACTACTTTCTACGATGTAACATGTATGTTAGTATCAAAGTCCCGTAACACTAACATAGGTTTTTGAGAAACTTTTAGATTAAGAGAAATTAAATAGCTACACTTGTTTCACGATGATTATTGGAGCGTAGAATAAAAATTTTTAAATAATTAGAACTTATCAGATCCGAAGCGATCTGTTCAACTTTTTCATAACACTCTACCGTAATAATTCTCTAAAACTATATCGATCAAATGTATACTTACATTCTACGTGTGCGCATGTGTATTATAATAAAAACGTTTATAAGTATATAACAATAAATTGCAGTATAACTGCTACAATATGATATATCTTTGCTATATTTAAATTTTGATAAAATACATTAAATGTAGACTGCCATTTAATTTTGTACTATGTTCAAAATATAGGTATATGCTCTCCTTCGCAGATTCCATACACTTCGGTAATGTATAACAAATGTACACTTTTAGCGAATAGGTTATAGCTTACAAAAAGTTCATATATATACGCACCTATCAATCAATTCATAATGGATCACCAAAATTAAATTCTCACACGCGCCAATTAGTTTGATTGATCCTTCAAAAAAAAATTACAAACACGTTATATTAAGTACATGATAGGTAAGAACACCGATAAATCGATACAATAACTGTATATATCCACTATATCAATCTTGTAGTTATAATCTACATTCTTTAACCTATTATTAACCAATACTTATAAACTGTATCATATAAACTGCATTCTACAGTAATCAAATACCGCAGTAAACAGGAAATTATGTACGATCAAAACGATCGACACAGTGTATTGCAATATCATTGATGGTTGAAAAATTGTAGTTTTTTGCGATACACTAATGTATATATACATAAAGTACGAAAGTAAAAACAAACTCTGTATAATGGATCAGAGTTATAGCGAGCAATAGGAAGAAAGCATCATTTGACCTAATACCTATGTATACATAGAAGCATAGCTCGAAGTTCGCGTATAGAGCGACTTGTTATTTATAAACGCGATCGGTAATCTTTATAATCGCAGATTCTCAGCTTTTACAACTCGACCATTTACATAAAACGCAAAATACGAAAGGAGAGGTAAAACACAAACAAGAGTTAAGGGTATCGGGATATCGTGTCATTATAAAACCTAATTAAAAAAAAACTGAAGTTGCCTCGTAAAGCACTCGAGGAAAGCCGTTTTAGTTCCTTCTTACATATATCCATGTGCATACTCTTCGTCTTGTTTATTTCATTGACGTTCTTCTTTCTTTTTTTATTATTACATTGCTATGACGTCAGGACACGAGAAAACCCTTCACAAAACCGGATAAGTAAAAGTGAACGAGCTTTAATAAGCTTTCGATTTTAAATAATGTACGCATAAAAAATGTTATTACGTTATACACTTTATAGATATATGAACTGTATATAATTATTTATATTATTTTTTTAGGAGTTGTAAGTGAATATACTGCAAAATACATTTACTTATGATGGATGCATACATGCGATGGTTGCGACCACTGGCCTAAATGAGCTATATCGTTTGAACTTCAAATCAACTACTTTTACTATTGACGGTAGTTTACTACTTTACATTTTTATAGCGAGAGTAATTATAATTAAATAGTAATAACAGGAAATACTTGCTCTTTATTAATTATTGATCATCGATTATTAGAGTTGTAAAAACATAATTTTTTTAAAATAAACATTTTCTTTTTCTACGTGAATTTTAATTAAATTTTATATTTTATTAATAAATATTTTATATTTTCAAAGAAAGCATTTCAAATTATTAAACAATTTAATTATCTTCGTTATTTAAAATGATGCATGTTGTAAGAAACTAAATTGGCGATTCGATTAAGTATCAATCGTGTAAATCTCATAATGTATTAATAATAACTACGTATGCATTATTTGTTGAAAGAATTAGATGAAAAATCTATGTAATTATATAAAATAAAAGCATTTATTATGTGAAATAAAAGCATATAGTGAGAAATTTGTTAAATCGATTGTCACTAAAAAATACACGATAAAATTTGTATTGTTATATTGAATAATATGGTTTCTAGATTGAAGCACTGAATACATTTATCGGTACCATTTTAAATTTTAAATGGAAAAATATGTTAATTTAGTTGATACATACTAAAAAATACTATAACGATATTAACATATCGAAGAAAATATAAATGTTTCCCACCCCGAATGCATTGATTTACGAAAAAGAGATACTTACTTATGAGCATATGAATTTCCTAGAATCACCATAATGAATATTCACTTGTAACGTGTTATCGTATTCAGCAATAAATTGTTAGCAAGATCGTGTAATGCATCACTCAATATTATGTATACTTTTTTTAACATAATTAGATAGGATCGAATGAGGGTAATTTTTCCCGCAGAATATTTACTTTATTACTGCAATATATATGTGCACAATAATTAAAATGAAAACAGATTGTATAGCTATTTGAAAGTCTTACGTGCTTGTATATGTACGTACAAGATCACAATACCAAAAGTATCACGGTATTGACGTCACAAACTGATTAATGCAGTTCAACCATGTATAACTCGTTTGCATTTCAGTTTCAAAAATATACATAAGATTACTCGCTCTGCTAATTGAACCAATTAACAACCAGCAAATTTCGTCGAATTCTATTTTGTATAGGCATATATATCCTATGTAACAGAAAAATTGAAGGCGTACACGAACATGAATTTTCCCGTTTATCATTTCGACAAGAAGAAAAAATCTTTGAATTACACACACAAGAAAAATATATTATGCGGCTAATAGCATCATATCAATGCTCTATATAAAATTATCTCTAACATAATATAATTCCCATCGATATGTCTAAATGATCTAAAAAATTGCGCAAATATATTCTATTATTCGATCCGGTCGAATCTTTTGACTTTTACTCAACTGTTCATTTTACATAATTATAATAAAACACACGAGAAAGGAAGGACGTGGAGAAGGGAAACGAAGTGCTCGGATTTCGCAAAGAATTATTTTTATGTATACATTCGGCATCTGCATTGAAGAGCGTCCGAGAAGAGCTTACATAAACGCGCCAAGTCGCAAAATGTAATTAGTTGCAAAATATGCACACACCATATTTATATATACGCACACACATATATATATAAGAGGCATAAAGGATGAGAAAGGCATGTATATACATATAACTCCAGTTTGCTGTACTACGCGGTACGAGCTCCTGTAGCATCCTACATTCACCTCCAATCGCGTATTGACAAACACCTCAAAGCCGCTTTATTACACCTTATTACTTCGCAGAGCAATCATTGTGCAAGACTCTCCGGACTAGGCGATAAAAGACAAAACTGTCGTGTTCTAAAATAAAAGAACAATGATAATAGTGATGACAGCAACATTAATAATAAATAATAATAAATAATAATAAATAATAATAAATCATAATATATAATAATAATTATGATAACAATAATGAATAACAATAATTTGGTTAAATCGAGTGCACGTTAAACATTGTCCATGGATTATTCTCGGTTTTATACTTTTTGGTTTAATAATTCATTGGTAATTTTTTGTTCGCTCGCCAGGTTAATTAAGATCTCACGTTTTCATCGTGTTATTCGTGATTATCTTTATGGGGCAAATTTAAGTTAATTAACTGACATTTTCCGCAAACTCGAATCTTTGTTTTGGTTATATTTAATCAATGGTATATCTTAGGCGGAAATTCAAATAAAATAGGAAAACTGCAAATAAATACGTATAATAAATACGTTTAGAAGAAAAATGCTTTATTGTTCTTATTTTTCTCTCTATATAATTTCAACAATATACAAATTTTACGCTTTCATATCTTAATTTAAGTGACTCTCATATTAAGGTACGAATTTTATTAAATATTTTACTATTTAGTTAATCACAACGTCCAAATTCTTATCATATATGTAGGTTTTAATAGAGACATATTTCAATTGAACGGAATTCCTATATAGGATTGAGTTAGCAAGTAAATAAAATAAATTTTTCCTTTTTTTCTCTTTAATTTAAGTGCAAAGTTATTAACGTTATCATATAATGGAAGTATATATCGTAAAATGCAAGTTACATTTTACGAATACCGTTAGAGCCCTAGATTCACATCAATTTATTCAATATATATACACATATACACATACACACCAGCCTTTGGGTACGAAATATACCTAGAACCTTCGTCCATTTATATAGGTTTATCATAATCCTCTATATAACGATTTCAACAGTTCCGATTCTTTATTAATAAATATTTATTAATTTTTCGCGCTCATTCTTACGGGCATTTATTTACTACACGAGTGCATTTATTTATAGTCTATATCTTGCGAAAAGTTAATAATAGAGAAATTAAATCAAAAGACTGATTCGTACATATATGACAATGCCTTGTATTTAATAATCGTAATTTAGAACATTCTAAATATTAATTAAGATTGATGTTGTCTAAATATAGATTTTAGTTACATACCAACCGTTATACAAACCAAACAATTTTTCACAATATTACCGTAGTTTTATAAAAATGAGTTTCATCATAAAATAAACCCGTTTGAACCATTTCTCATAATGTATGTACGGGTGTGCAATAAAGTTTTGGGATTATCTCCCCGCGATTTTAACGAATACAGGGATTGTTTATATGATAATACATAAATACCAGATAAACTTATTTTCAGTTACATTTCAATATACAGAACCATATTAAATTATAAAAGCTATTCAAAAAACTCACTTTTAGGTTTAATTAATTTTTTAGACAAACTTTTTTTTTCGAACCCAATGTTAAACATTGTTTAAATAATACCGTATATATAAATTAGATGAAAAAGGAACGATGAAAAATTTTTTTTTCTAAATATTCACTCTAAATTATTTACATCTCTGATAATAAAGAAAAAAAAACTTTTCTTTTCTATCACGAAAACTACATAGACATTAACCACAATGATAAAAAAATTGATTATACGCTAGTGTTACATATTTATAGATCTTGTTTGTTTGCTTTCGTAAACGGTCATGCCTGTCCTGCAAAAACGAAAGTTTTTCCAAGAGTAGAAATACAAATACCACAGATTGTGGCTTCAGAACAACGGCGCATTGAAATCTCTCCAGGCTGTTTTACTGCTACAGCAGTTGACTTGTACCAAAAAACTTTTTAAAGCTATAGCTCAACCTTCTTCGCAATAACCCGTTTTACAAATTAGCTTTAAAATGGTAATAATATACCATCGCGTATATCAATATAAAGAACGTTTAATAATAATAAAAGTATGGTTAAACAATTAACGTAAGAAAAAAATTTTCGAAACTTGACCAAAAGTAAGTTCACACCGAATGTATATTATAATGATATACATATATATATATATATATATATATATATATATAATCTTTAAGTCCTGGTTATGCTATTTCCTAGTTTTAGATTAGCCTTTGGCGAGATAAAGGACGAGCAAATTTTTATTCTCCTTACTGTCTAGTCGTAACGCAATCTCACACACACACACACACACACACATATGTATATATATATATATATATATTTCAACTACAATCCTCGTATAAGCCGAAGAGCGTTGGACGGAACTTGATAATGTCGCATATGCGTGCGAGAGCAATTCGAGACATGCACGTGTAGAGAGACTTTAAACCTTTGAATATACGGTGCGTAATCGTGTATGAGACTCCGCAGGTATCTTTTAATAAAACTTAGCTATATAAAGCATCAACTTAAACCTTCATAACAGACTTCAAAATTTTATTGGATTTTTTATTATTTTGAGAGATGTTCAAAAGATTCTATACTCAATTATTATTGGTTAATTAATAAAAGAATAAAATAGTATGCTATAAAAAGGAAGAGTCACCTTTGTTTATCCATAATCTAATTGTGTGACAATTTGCAGTTTACAATATTATTACGTTATCAGACCGACGAGGTGGCGGAGTGGCGGAGACGCACCGGCCTCGGCCGATCATGAAAGTTAAGCAGCATTCGCTTCGGTTAATACTTGGATGGGTCACCATTATCGTGTGGCTTTCGACATCGGTAAGGTATTCTCCATACTTCACAACGTGAGAGGCAAGTATGGAACATGGTTTCGATGTGTGGGTTTACGTAATTGTGATTTAAACAGAATATGGCTCAATACACCGGCCGTCTCCAGGAATGTTTTCCTAATAGATTTTCCCTTCCACACGGTCTTTACCCTGAGCACACAGGTGGCAAGGGTGTCCTGTAAATACCCGTATATGGTATATATGATGAAAAGTGAATAAAAAAACATATAATAATAATTTCTAATATTTATAACTTATTAAACTAAATATGTCAATTACTATCATTGTTGAAAATATAATACATTCAATTTTATACAGCTTTTTCTAATGTAGATATATTATAATATATTACGTATATATTTCTTTTGTATATATATTTCTATATACGAAATATAAATTCATCTTATGGTTTATACATTTATAAATCAGCGAACTGATAATTAGATGTAGACTTATTATCAAATATATACATATTTCTATATTTATTAAAAAAATTGTCTTGGATTATAAAACAATGAAGTAGCCAACTGCTGATCCGGACAATAATTAGATTAATAAATTCAAATTCATTTTAATATTTTGAATTATTTCTTGACTCTTTTTCTTTTAATATTACATTTTACATTAATATATTTTATTTTTATCTACCAAAAATATTGAATTCTTTATCAGATTAAATAATTTTTCATTTTTATTAATATAAATATCTAATTCATAATTTTTCTTTAATATATAGAATCTACTGAGTACTTTTCAAATCCTTATTTTTTCAATATAAAATTTAGTAAACATACGACTTAGTTTAATATTAATTAACTTTAACCTCATAACTTTTATTTGTCATTATTAATACTTTTGAGTTTTTGACACTAGATATCATTTGTTTTGTTCTATCAAATTAAACAGTATTATATTAATCAAGTGAATTAGTATACTATTTTAGTTATAGTTTATTTAACTGGACTAATTTTAAATTATTATTTAATTTGTACTTTCTTTACAGTTTCCTTTTAGTTTATATATGTTTATGCTATTACTCAATTATCTTATTCATACCTCGCAAATATTTAAAGTGTATAATGACAATTGTAACAAGATATTAAACAATCTTTCTTTTTTTAGTTATATTTTTAACACTCGTCACATTAATTGACATTCGACAATGTATCTCTCATATAAACATAAAAGTTGTAGACACTAGATGGAGATAATTTATTTTGTTTGACGCTGCAAAACCATCAGACATCAAAATGTCAGATTACTTTTTTTGGTCTGTTGAATAACTTATGCCTTTTTTCTACTTAATACAGCACTTTACAAATTTCCGAACTATACCTATGATTATGATTGTAACGTTATAGCTTTAATATTAATTAAATAAAATACACATATTTAAGATATAATAACGATAACTCTGGATTCATGACCTGTTGGAAATGAGGGGTTTGGAATAAATAAAATATAATATTCCACGAATAAACGTTGACTATTTGTAAACTAATATCAATGCTTAAACCTAAGAAAACGTCCAAATATATTTCATTACAATCATATTGCAAACATATAACAAACTATAGTTATAAAAAAATGGCCCGTTAGAATAGCTGTTGTATTCAACAATTTAAGCGCAGACACTGTCATAAAACCTTTCTTTTCTTACATTTATCTAACATTCAAGCTTGGTCGAGCGATTTTTGAAGACGATATTTTATTTAAATTAGTTTAATATTCAACAATAATTATTGATAAGAAAGTGCAGTATTTATAAAAATTATCACAAAAATATATGTTATTGTCCTTAACACTCAAAAACCTGTAATTTATATTGAATAATAAATTTTATTCTTTCATTGTACTTTGACATTTGTTCGTTTTATACGTGTACATGGTATATATGAGTTGCTTTTTCAATGTATGCTAAATTCAACACTGTTCATTTAATCGCAGGCGTAAAGATAGACCTAGCGTTGACAACCTTTAATATCTTTTATGATAAACCGTCTGTGTATGAAAATTATAAAACCTTTGACGTAACTAGGCTGAGAAGTTTTCTTGTACAGTAAATACAAAATCATGGTTCAACTGACCTGGGTACACATATACACTTTCTTACCTGTATACTTTTCATATATATACTTGGCAACTTAAATAAACGTAGTTTTCATAGTTATTAATGTACACCTTGTAGGAATGTGAATTACATTTACTAAAGAAAATAAATATAGTGTAAGTCAGGCGTTTTACCATTGAGCCACAGGCTGCCATGGACTATGCTTCTTTTCATCGTGATGGGTTGCGGATCCTCCGTGACAATAGATAAACTAATATTCAGCAATTAGTATTACAATTAAATACTAATAAATAATAAAATAATAAAATAATAAATAAATAAACACATCATCAATAATTTGAAACAGACATTTTCGTTCAAGTGCACTATATAAATAAAGCTAAAATAAAAATTCTTTATTAAAATCGAAATCTATAACGTTCTTATAACTACACTCATTAAAATTTGAACGAACAAAAATCATTTTAAATTATTTAGTTGAAATGCATATATTTCCCTGTACTCTATACTATTATTGGTTAATAACTTAAAAATAGTGTATAACAAATTTAATAACATATTCACATGGTAATTTGTGTCAAGTACGTTTCTATTATTTTAAATAGAAGTCACGCTAATTTTACATAAATACTATGTATGATAAAATTATAAATATCGCATTAGACATTAGAAGATTCTAATTTGTTTAATTTATTAAATAATCATTGAATTGCGTATACTTTAGCATCATGTTACGGTAATATGTATATAACGTAAACGTTTAAATAAAGTTGATAATTAATTGTTTTTTGGACAAATTTCAGTAAAAAAAATTGTAAATTAGTTGATTAGCATATAATCTATAATTGACAATTACAAAATTTAACAAATAATATTTAATCAGTATTTAAATGAATAATTGTTATTATTTATATTTATTATTTCAAAATCTATATTTATCTATACATATTTTATTATCATTCAAAGTTATTTAATGATACTGATTCATTATAATAAAACATTATTAATCATTTATTGTTTTAAACGTATGAACATATTATGTATACAACAACAAGACCAATATAATCATAATTAATATCTATCCATCTATGAGGATTTTCTTCACATATTCGGTCATAATACACATCTAAATAAATAAACACATCATCAATAATTTGAAACAGACATTTTCGTTCAAGTGCACTATATAATAAAGCTAAAATAAAAATTCTTTATAAAATCGAAATCTATAACGTTCTTATAACTACACTCATTAAAATTTGAACGAACAAAAATCATTTTAAATTATTTAGTTGAAATGCATATATTTCCCTGTACTCTATACTATTATTGGTTAATAACTTAAAAATAGTGTATAACAAATTTAATAACATATTCACATGGTAATTTGTGTCAAGTACGTTTCTATTATTTTAAATAGAAGTCACGCTAATTTTACATAAATACTATGTATGATAAAATTATAAATATCGCATTAGACATTAGAAGATTCTAATTTGTTTAATTTATTAAATAATCATTGAATTGCGTATACTTTAGCATCATGTTACGGTAATATGTATATAACGTAAACGTTTAAATAAAGTTGATAATTAATTGTTTTTTGGACAAATTTCAGTAAAAAAAATTGTAAATTAGTTGATTAGCATATAATCTATAATTGACAATTACAAAATTTAACAAATAATATTTAATCAGTATTTAAATGAATAATTGTTATTATTTATATTTATTATTTCAAAATCTATATTTATCTATACATATTTTATTATCATTCAAAGTTATTTAATGATACTGATTCATTATAATAAAACATTATTAATCATTTATTGTTTTAAACGTATGAACATATTATGTATACAACAACAAGACCAATATAATCATAATTAATATCTATCCATCTATGAGGATTTTCTTCACATATTCGGTCATAATACACATAAAAAATTCTCAAGGACAAGCTATATTCAATACTCGGCATTTTACACCCTATCTTTCATATGATTTATGAAAAAAATTAACGATTCTCTCCCATCACATCTAAAGTATATGTATATATATGTGTTCACACACACACATACACGTTCGCCAGTCACCGAACATTCTCTTTTTTACGAGTCACGTATAATTTTATTGAAATACCCTTAAGCCTAAACGAATCTCTAATTTTGAATTCGAACCCACAACGACGAGATAAAGAATTCAAACGGGTATCTCGATGAATCGATGTAAAAAACGCGTTTTTTAAAAGGTGTCTTAATTGCTAAGTGACGACACATACACTTTTTTTTTAGCCAATTAAAATTAAATCCGCGACTTCGTAATTTACATTTGTGTTATACCTCCCTTAAGGTCGCACATCGCGAAAAAGTAACTATATATTACGTGTGTGACACAGAAAGTAAGAAAAAGACAGAGTGAAGGGAGATCCGAGCGGTCGATGCGATCGCCAATTAAAGGTCTTTTGCTCATCGAGCATCCGCGATTAACCTCTTGGACTTTTTTGTCGAAATTGAATTTAATGCCCAGTATAATCCACATTTAAGTGACAACCCGAGAAGAAACGTGTTTGTGTGGCTAAAAATTATAATATATATATATATATATATGGGTGGTTCTCTGTGACATCGAAGATGAAAAAAATAAATATTGCTATAACTGTGGGAATATGTTTTAGAGGTATCCAGTAGTTCACCTGAATTTTTTCAGATTTTTTCTGGGCCATTATTTTAACTTACAGAGAGTCAAAGTTGACATTTTAGCACTTTTTTGCATTATATGCCCATTTTCATGAATTTTTAGCTCCCAGGGGAAGCATTTTTCACTAAAAACATAAGTATGACTTTTTTTGTAAAATTTTCCGAACTTTTCATTAAAAATACTTTTAAAGACATAAATGTATGCTGTCACAATCTTGTAAGCAATTTAAACCTTAAATAGTGAAAATCAGCAATTCTGCTCCGGACTCAGGTAACCTAATACTGTCTAAAAGATGTCTTTTTATAGTCAGAAACTGCCTAAAAATTTCCAGAGTGGGTCTAAATCATTAAGATCACTTATGGTCAAAATATTAATAGAAATGTATATATTTGTTGCTTTATAACGATGAATCTAGTAGCATGATCATTGCAAAAAAATTTGTGCACTTACCTTGGAATGGTAGAAAAGTATCTCCACTTGTTTCAGTATCCATCTAATCCCCTGTAAGCTGCTAAAAATACAAATATTATTATAAAATTATAAAAAATTATTTTTTAAACATTTATAATGCTGGATTTTTAGTTTTACATCCCTTACAAGAATTATAATACTAATCTGAAGGATTACTATAAAAGTATCAACATTATTATTATTATTATTCAGCAATACATTGTTTAGATTTCACAAACTTGTCACTGTCACGTTATCATATTATTCATTATAATTATATATCCGATTTATTTATATATCTTTTGTATTAAATACGTATATTCAGTTATTGTAATAATGATGTTTATATATTTATAGTAATCCTTCAGATTAGTATTATAATTCTTGTAAGGGATGTAAAACTAAAAATCCAGCATTATAAATGTTTAAAAAATAATTTTTTATAATTTTATAATAATATTTGTATTTTTAGCAGCTTACAGGGGATTAGATGGATACCGAAACAAGTGGAGATACTTTTCTACCATTCCAAGGTAAGTGCATAAATTTTTTTGCAATGATCATGCTACTAGATTCATCGTTATAAGGCAACAAATATACATTTCTATTAATATTTCGGGCACTTTTCCCGGATATTTTGACCATAAGTGATCTTAATGATTTAGACCCACTCTGGAAATTTTTAGGCAGTTTCTGACTATAAAAAGACATCTTTTAGACAGTATTAGGTTACCTGAGTCCGGAGCAGAATTGCTGATTTTCACTATTTAAGGTTTAAATTGCTTACAAGAGTGTGACAGCATACATTTATGTCTTTAAAAGTATTTTTAATGAAAAGTTCGGAAAATTTTACAAAAAAAGTCATACTTATGTTTTTAGTGAATTCATGAAAATGGGCATATAATGCAAAAAAGTGCTAAAATGTCAAACTTTGACTCTCTGTAACTTAAAATAATGGCCCAGAAAAAATCTGAAAAAATTCAGGAGAACTACTGGATACCTCCAAAACATATTCCCACAGTTATAGCAATATTTATTTTTTTCATCTTCGATGTCACAGAGAACCACCCATATATATATATATATATATATAACTGTGTGTGTCTGTGTGTGTGTATGCGTGTGCATTTCTCATTTACAAATTTTACAATATGTAAAAAATAAAAGTAAAACGAAAGTAAAACACTTTTTGGCAAATGTAATTGTATATCTTTTGATATCTAGGTTATATAAAAAATGCTTAAAGAAAACCGAAAATTGTTTAGAAGGTATTGCGTTCTTCAACATTGATTGGCACAATCGGGAATTGTAAAGATAAAGATCAATCGATTCAATGAATGCGCGGACTACTAAATAACACGTTTATATTTTGCATAACTATACGTCACTTTCGTTTCTATATATACATGAAGTTAATACATGTAAATATATTTCATGTATATATGCAATTATATAAATCACTAATAATAATTTTTACTCGGCAAGAGATTAATGTTTTATGAATATTGGTTTGTTGTATTATAATTATAAGATACATGTATATATATGTAATAATGATGTTTATATATTTATAGTAATCCTTCAGATTAGTATTATAATTCTTGTAAGGGATGTAAAACTAAAAATTCAGCATTATAAATGTTGAAAAATTAATTTTTTACAATTTGTATAATAATATTTATATTTTTAGCAGCTTACAGGGGATTAGGTGGATACCTGAAACAAGTGAAGATACTTTTCTACCACTCCAAGGTAAGTGCACAAATTTTTTTGCAATGATCATGCTAATAGATTCATCGTTATAAGGCAACAAATATACATTTCTATTAATATTTCGGGCACTTTTCCCGGATATTTTGACCATAAGTGATCTTAATGATTTAGACCCACTCTGGAAATTTTTAGGCAGTTTCAGACTATAAAAAGACATCTTTTAGACAGTATTAGGTTACCAGAGTCCGGAGCAGAATTGCTGATTTTCACTATTTAAGGTTTAAATGGCTTACAAGAGTAGTGACAGCATACATTTATGTCTTTAAAAGTATTTTTAATGAAAAGTTCGGAAAATTTTACAAAAAAAGTCATACTTATGTTTTTAGTGAATTCATGAAAATGGGCATATAATGCAAAAAAGTGCTAAAATGTCAAACTTTGACTCTCTGTAACTTAAAATAATGGCCCAGAAAAAATCTGAAAAAATTCAGGAGAACTACTGGATACCTCCAAAACATATTCCCACAGTTATAGCAATATTTATTTTTTTCATCTTCGATGTCACAGAGAACCACCCATATATATATATATATATATAACTGTGTGTGTCTGTGTGTGTGTATGCGTGTGCATTTCTCATTTACAAATTTTACAATATGTAAAAAATAAAAGTGAAACGAAAGTAAAACACTTTTTGGCAAATGTAATTGTATGTCTTTTGATATCTAGGTTATATAAAAAATGCTTAAAGAAACCGAAAATTGTTTAGAAGGTATTGCGTTCTTCAACATTGATTGGCACAATCGGGAATTGTAAAGATAAGATCAATCGATTCAATGAATGCGCGGACTACTAAATAACACGTTTATATTTTGCATAACTATACGTCACTTTCGTTTCTATATATACAATGAATTTAATACATGTAAATATATTTCATGTATATATGCAATTATATAAATCACTAATAATAATTTTTACTCGGCAAGAGATTAATGTTTTATGAATATTGGTTATGTTGTAATAATTTTATAATTATTATAGATACATTTATATATAGTGAATTCTATACATGAATAATTCGAGTTTTAACATTTTATTCCATGTTTAATCATTCTTATATGAACTATGACCCTTTTGCAATATATTTAAAATATTTTAAATATTTATATTAAACGAAACAATTGTTTTTCTTATTAATATTACAGATTTAGGTATAACTTATTTGTTGCCCGAACTAATATAATAATATTAAAGAAAGTATAGTTAATTTTATTGTGTTATAGCAAATACATAATACTGTAAAATAAAAAAGCCTCTATTAAGTGCATCTTCTTAAAATGTACCATAAGAACTCATCGAAATTTCGATGCAAACCATAAACTCTCTAACTCCAAGCAACACTTTCTTTATAAACGCTTGTGCAAGCCACTGACGTTCAATCTAAATGCGGATGGTAGCTAAGGCTTCGATGTGTGTGTAGATATATATATACATACACAATATCGTTCTAACGACTCAACGCGCTTACGACATAAAGCAATTTGTCAATCGTTATGTTTGGTCGATGAACGCGCGCGCGCGCGCTTCACTTTTTCTCAATCAGGCGCGAGGGAACCTCAAAGAAAATGAGATCCGGTCGACCCAAACTGGATCATCCTGACTGTCACGTAGCGAGATTGAGTCACCGCCATTCTCTCTCTTTAATACATTAATTCCTACCCGCGTCAAATTACAGTCGTTACTCCAACAAAATTCGGAAGTGAGCTGAAAATCAATTTTCTGTCTACCCTATAACATACATAATATAGTGTGGAATTAATGAGGTATAATTTCGTGGGCGTGACTTACGTGATTCGGGAGACTTCTGTTTAATACACTCCTTTCCATATAAGAAAATTGAATTTCGACGTTTGGTTACACCCGTACGTGTACTGATCCATTCGGACATTATCAACTCACAGATTTATTTATTTTTGGTTGTTATTCTCCTTTACTTAGTCATTCCATCATTACTTTTTTATTTCTCTGAATGACATTGTAATTTGTAAGGCTTTTACGAGAAAAGATAATACACTTTGAAGAAAAAAAATCTTGTACATAAATAGAGTTTGTAAGTATAATTTAGAAAAATAATTTGGAGAAATAAAATACGGATTCAACTATTTTCTATTCATCAACGTTTCTCAATTTAGTCGGTTCGGAACGTTTATTATTGAACGATAATAAATGACCAAAAATAATTTAAATTATCACCATTGATCTGCAAAAAAAAAAGGAACAACCCAATATGTAAGACTAGTGTGCGACTCGTACAAAACCTCAAACCTCGCTATTTTTAGATATCCCCAGAGAATCTACATAACCACAAGATGACAAATCGCGATAAAGAATCTTAAATCGGTTCGATTCGTTAAAGGTACATTGTACTGCCTTATAATAAAAGCGAACGACTTTCTCGCATCCGGCAACATCTCCACCTAGAGCGCACATCCTTCCAAATCGAAATCTTCAAGATCATTTTTTCGCGCTCTCTCACTCTCTCTCTCTCTCTCTCTCTCTCTCTCTCTCTCTCTCTCTCTCTCTCTCTCTCTCTCTCTCTCTCTCTCTCTATGTATATGTGTGTGTGTGTGTATGTATACAGTAGACGTTTCTCCTCCACATCGGTATCTTGAAACTCGGGCGCGATTGCCTCAGCCTTACCCATAACGTCCATTAAATGCGCGCGGATTATGCAACGTGACACGACTTGCGGACGTTCGCGTGTGCTGCACGGGGATAAAAATATAGAATACGATGCAATCGTTCCAATTAATTCGACGACTTGATATGGAATTAATTTTTGTTATTTTATCTTTTACCGATGTTTCAAATAATTCATAAATAGATTAAACAACTCGAAAATTTATAAATTTATATTTGTTGTTACAACAGCGCATGTCAATAAGGTACATTGTAAATTAAGTATTAAATACTTGTGTAAACACATGCCAGGAAATGTCAAAGCTTGAAAAATTATTTTTTTTCTCACGATTTTCGTTGAATTTCTTCTATATAGACAAAGTACAACGAAATGGTCAAGTACGCGGGTGGAAGAAATTGTTTTCCTCCGTAAAAGTGAATGCGCGCGCTGCTTTTTATAACAGCATTAATCTCCTGCTCAATCGCATCACCCGAGGGACAGCGTCATTTATTAAAAACTGAATCCAGAGAAAATATTAAACCGGTAGCGGTATAGCGCGCGAGGTTGATAGACAGTTCTGAAAGCTCTTTGACCACCTACATTATGTACAAAAACGTTTTCTCTTATCGAAATGCCGAGGCTTTATGAACGAAATTTTATGGGATACCGTTATATAGGTATTATTATTCGTGACACTCTGATTGCAAATGAATTTTATTTTAAACCTCACATACCGTCAACGTAAACCAAAAAGATTGTCACCCTCGCATAATTTTTTTAAACAAGAAGCGAACCATGAAACTGACTGTCGAGAACGTTATCGATGTCAAGGCGAAAGAATGGATGAAAACTTTAACTGTAACCATGCGATCTCCATTCCAGATGAGTTGGAGTACTAAACGGATTCGACGGCTCGGTTACAACAGAAAACGAACGTTCTCTGCTTTCCCATAAGGTAATCTACATTTTCATAAAAAAATATCAACCGAATTGCGAGTTTCTTTTATGCAATCCAACTTTACTAAGCAATGATCTTCTCTATTATTTGTGTATAGTATTCTTAATATATATTCTTAGTATAATTTTATTCTTTACCGATGAATCGTAAATATATACATAAATATTTAATAAACCTCAAAATTTTCGCAATATAACCAATTTATTTTAGCCACATATGCTTTACTAAACACATTATTTAAAACAGGCTCCTATTGAGAAGGCATCAATATTACGCAACACGATATATTATCAGAAAAACCAATCCAAAATATTATTCGATGCAAACGTTTTCGACGAGTAAAAGTCCCCGAGTATCACATAATCACGAGTATAGATGACATCGTTCAAACCACCCACACCCACATCTGATTGTTTAATTGATTTTTTATCAACGCATCGCGTTGCACAACCATACACACACACACACACACACACACACACACACACAATGTATATCGATAAATTTGCATAACGAATACGAAGATCTAAACCACTGTGAAAGAAACTAAACTAGTTTCTAAATAACTCCCGTCACGAAATACGAAAAATGTAATTAATATAGTTAAAATCGAATAATCAAGTTTTGGAATGAAAAGGAGGTTGTCGAAAAATGTAAGTGTCATTTATTATTAAATAATATTAAAGTGTATTATTATTAAATCCCGCACTATTAAACACTTTATGAGAGTACTAGAGTTAAAACAGTATTTGTAAATCGCTTATACCGGAATCATTACGGAAATATCTTGCAGTTTGTATTTATTTATTTATTTTTTATATTAATGATATTGAAATTTACACAACGTAAGAGAAGCGCGAAATTCTTGGCTATCTATATAATCACTTGAAGAAACACAACGAGTGTAAGTGCTAATTGGGAGGGAGACTTCGCGTGTCCTGCGATCTCAATCAGAGGTATACATGTACGATATACATACATACAACTTTAAAAGACTTTTCTTACCCTCCTCTCGCACCTTTTTATCATCATACGGCATCTCGTTGCATAACGTCACGCACGTTGGTTTTCGTTTCTTTTGATCAAGAGGTTAAAATTGAAAATACACTATTTATGTAAATTAATTTACTTTCTTTAGATCCATTTTTACCGTTGATTAAGTCAATGTGACGCTTGTCGTTACGTATACATATTGTTAAGAATCGCAATACGTAGGTACAGCTCGTTCCTATAATTTTTTTGTAAATTAATAAAACTTGTGGATTAATTATCTAATTCTGCAGTTTTATAATTTGGTTCATTTATTGCTTATTGCTAAGCGTTACTAGTTCTAATTATATACCTATTTCGCAACTAATTGTAAGAAAATTATACCGTTTATTGTCAAATTAAATTGAATGTGAATAATAAATAAAATGGATAATCAACGTCTGTATAATATAATTAACGATGAATAGGTTAAAAGTACCTCAAAAGTAAATGCAAATCAATTTTAGCAGTTTTTACGTAGATCTTTATGTACTCTTGTTGAATTTATAAATTAAACCCAATTTGCATTAAACATATTTATACTTTCTTAGTATATGAACTAAATTAACATTGCATTGTCTCGTATAGTTCTTATAATACTTAATAATCTTATAACTTTTGAATATTCAACTTTTTATTGTATTTTTGTAAACGTGAAGTCTTAAAACCGAAAACAATAACAATCAAAGCAAAAGTAGTGCTATAATTATTTTTTAATTAATGATAAGGTTACCTTTTACCGAAGTTAATCTTCAATACTCTTTTACTTTCTCTGAACTTTATCTATAAATTATTTCAATACTTTTTCGTATAGATACTTTGTTCCATAGCTTAATTACAATTATTTTTAAGCTTTTGAAGGTACATAGATAAATATCTGAGATTTGAGTGCCACACTGCTTTAAGGGGATGTCGGACTCAGAAAATTGTCAGTTTTTACTTTTTTTATAAGCAAATAAATATATATTATAAAAACCCTGAACGTTAAGCCCTTAGGCATGTTTTAAATAGTAAACCCAAATTTTCTCAGATTTTTAAGTTCATAATTTGATTACGATGTTTCGGTTGAAAGTTTATGCCTTTCTCGACTAATAATTACCGACCAGAAATTGTTTACTTAATTATTATTTAAAAATGATTTTTTCTTACAAAAATCAAAATGTCAAGATTTTCCTTAAGCTTTAAGATATCTTTACGAATTATTTCGGATTTTTATTTCAATATTTTAGATATAATTTTTAGGTTGAAAAGTACAGATTCCTGTAGGTTGGAACCGACATCCCGTTAAACATGAATTAAGATTCAGTTATTTATACCAAAACATTAATAAATCAATCAAATATAAAAAGATTGTAAAACGTATAGATTTAAACTGTGCTTTGTTAAGCGGTACAAATTAAGTAACTACATTGTATATTAATCAGTCAAGTGAAAAGTAGTTTCCATATTTATATTTTTTCATTATACGTGTGTGTAAAATCGCATTATTACGTATTTTTCATTTTTTAAAATGCGATCTTTCGCTTACTGTAACGGAAAATAGAGTTCACAACACGTGCGTTGGAAAATTACAACCTCGTGCTTTTTTGTTATACGCGGATGTAAATTTTAACGTCCTTGTTATAAAAAATACTATTAATTTTAATATTTTAAGACGGGCGCGCTCTTAAGAGAAAAAGAAAAATGTGTATACCAAATCATCGGGATATAGATAAAGAGAAAGAGAGAGAAAAGGCAAGAGGTATCCCCTCAAGTAAATTGAGACATGATAGTCATGGCAAATATATCTTTAAAAACGAATGGTTAAAAATATTGAGAAAAAAGTTCAGCGGCTAAAAGACTATATTCGATATCACGTATATATATACTGTTACAAACGCGTTAAGGTACTCTATACAGACTCAAGCATATTCCACTTCTTTCATTCCATTGCAAAACCTAAATATGATGCTTCGTTACTTGTGCGAACACCTGCCTTGGATAATCCTCTACGTGCAAGCTTATAAAGAGGGTGCTTTTAGTACAGCCAAAAATAAGATTTACTATTAATTCTTTATATGAATGATCTGTACGATTTCACCGGTTCATTTTATATAATCGATTTTTGAACGTATATAAATTCTATGTTTTTACCCATACTCGAGCAGTATTAAATTATTACGATAATTATAAAAAAAAAGAACAATTAAGATCCTAACTAATTTGAATTTATATTGTACATACATGTGTAAACATAATCCGCGATAATAATATTTTATTATATGAACAAGTCTTTTGTTTTATACGTATTTATCTTTGATATTTTGATATTTTCAAGGCGTGACAAGTATCAAATATAAATTGTGTGTTTCGTTATACAAAATTTAAAAAATGGATGTAAAGAGTAATTGCTTAGATGATCGAAGACAACCTCCTCCAAAAAATATAACAAAAAATGTATAAGTTAATTAAAAAATGTTTCAAATCTAAGTACCTATATTAATGAAATATGAATTAACCTAAATTTTACGCTGTAATATAAATATAATAATATAGAATTTGATAATTATAGGTGAAAGAATGTTTGCATCCAGAACAGTTGACTCATTTTCAAGCATTGATGTTGGATATCAGAAATAATTTTATTATTAAACCCAAATACAACAAAGAAATTGGTAAACCACGTAATATGGTACCAGATTTACCTTCTCATATAGATCCTATATTTACTACTTTTGGAATTCCAAGAACGAGCAGTAAATATTTATTATTATGTATAGTATTTGATTACTCGTAAAATTAGTTTTATTAACAGTATATATTTTTTATTATTTTAACGTCACTCTTTTTATGCTCCCAATTTGGTGCTAATCAGTGACGGAGATCATACAATGTCTTCGTGTAGAAAGCACATGTTGAAAATTATTTTATATGACAATATGTTTTAGATATAAATGCTGCCGATATTATACATGGACAATATGTAAATTACTTAAATATTGATTGGAAAAATATTGTTGCACCTGGTGAACAAATTAATCGAAAGTAACACATTTTGTTTATGTATTTCGAAAATTATGCATAGGTATTTTTTACTTTTTTTTATTCCCAGCTACAAAACACCTTTTAGTAAATTCACGTCTTTTGGTAAACAGTCAAACGCTGATTTTCAAGGAAATAGAGCAAGAAATCTAATTCATCGGTTTCAAGAACAAAATAATATTGAAAAAAATGATATTAAATTAAAGAAAGTGAATTATACTTATCAAAATATAGTTATTGATAAACCATTTTATCCTAGTACCAGTATTTATGAAATATTACGCGGTATTCCTCTAAATGACAAGGAATTGCAAATACAGAAAAGTATAAGTCATACAAATAAAATTCGTTTATTAATTAAGAAAAGAAAAAATGAAATACAATTCTTTGAGTTGATAAATTATTTTGCATTAATTGATGAAGTAAGATAATCAATATACTAATTAATTAAGTATAAAAATTATACTCTCACAATTTTTAATTATTTACATAGAATAGTTCAAGAAAAGTAAGCTTAAAAATATTTTACGAGACTCTTAAGAAGAGGCATATACCACTAAATACATATTTGTTTGATGTATTATTGAAAGAATTAAATTTAACTGAAAATGATTCAGTATATTATATGGAGGCATTAAACTTACTAAACCGAAGATGTGAATTCCCCATGATGCCAAAAAAACTAAGTATATATATCACAATTAAAATAACATAATTTATAAAAAAATAATTATAATAAACTTTTTTATTAATATTTTTATCAGGCGATTCAGTTGAGTTACAGAATTACAAAACAACATACCAAGAGACAATGCAATCTTAAAAATAATAGTATAAAAATGTTTATGGCAAACATTCATAGCACATTTAAAATACAAAATTATACGTATGTTGAAATAATCAATAGCTTTTATTAACATGCAAAATTAAAATTCTATAAATTACATCTAATCAGTCATTGATAAAACAAATTACTGTATAGTTACGAATTAAGCCATGGATAATTTATAAGAGAATTAGGATTTCTATCTCCGTAATCATATAGTACTTCAGTACCAATTGGTATATCGGTTTTAGCATAAAATACAAGATGTGGAGTATCATGAATTTCAACAATACGAGACATTAGATTACCTTTACGTGAATGATTAATGAGACGTCCTAAATACCCTGACTCTTTAGTAGCATCAATACTGTAAAAAGAAGTAGCACATGTAAGTGATGAGTAAAAAATACATTTATAAATACTATATACAAAGCAAAATATAACAATTCTCATATACTGACCAATATCGATTATTTTTATGTTTAAAGTAGTACATATAGCATCCAATTTTTTTATTAGTTGCATATTTATTTTCTCTTTCTTTAGCAGTTGTGATGTCTATAAGTTCACCAATATATTCAACAACAAAATCACCTTTGTAAAATTCTTTTGTAGTTATCACACCACGTCCTTTATCTTTAAATTCTTTGACCTATAAATTGTAAACATAATTATAATATATTTATCCAATTTTATATAAAATAAAAAAAAATGTATTACCTCTAGTCCATCTTCTACCTTATCAAGTATTTTGTTTTCTAAATCTTTCTGTTGTGCATCAATAAGAGACTTTGTAAATTGTCTATTACTTCTACGTACTTGAAAATATTCTGTCACTTTATGATTTGTCAATTCAGTAGATTTACTTTTAAGTTGCCTTACTCTTTTTTTTGATGTTTGCGCCAAATTATCTGAACATAATACTTTAGGACTCAACAAATTTGTCTTATTTTTATCTTTATTTAAATCAGTCTGTTATAAAAATAAAAAGCATTAATTTAAATAATTAAAATATATATTAAGTAATAATATATAAAGTCAATTTACGTGAGTTTGTTTCAGTTTACTTTCTTTTATATTTTTCTTATCACAAACATTTAAATCAATGAAATATTCAGTTAATTTGTGAGTGGGTGATAGAATTTTGTTTTTATGAATGGTAATTGGCTTTTCAATCTCCTTTTCTGTTTTTTCAGGTAATACTTCATCCCATTCTTTATAATCATGCAATGACATGTTATGATACTCTTGCTGCAATAAAAATGTTTAACAGTAACTTAACTACATAACAATAATTAATTATAATTGTTCATAATCGTTAACAATAACCTCTTCATTTTTGTGTTTTTCTTCTTTTTTCTTTTTTGTTTTTCTATTTTTCTTTGCTCTTCTTGAAAGAGTTTTAGTATTGCTTTTTTTGATAATATCATCTGAATGACTTTCGTTTACTTCATTTTGATTACAAGAATCGTTCTGTTTTAACGATTTCTCCAAACTATCACATTCTTCTAATCTCACTTCGTATTCATTAATTAATTTTTCTGATATGGTCATAATTAATACCTTTATGCTCTCAGTATAAACGATAATTGGTAAATTAGAAAAAATATAATAAGTACCGACTTAATTCACAAAAGTAAATACAAACACGTCGATATGTCAACTGTAACTGCTGTGCAGGATTTCACATTATATATATATATAAGATGTAAACTCCCGCCACTTTCAGGTGGAAGTGCGCATGCGTTGCCAGGAATTTTTACATTTAAAATAAATTTATTTCCTAAAGTTGTATATAATTATAAATTATTACTATTATTCTAATACAAAAAATTTACTTATAAATTTATAAATTAATATTTAGAAAAAAATTATACACGTATAATTGCTACTAGCTCCATGTTTTTGTATATATATATATATATATAAACGCTAATTACTCTTGAAATATTCAAGTTTACACAAATTAGCTCATATATATAGAATAGAATAGAATGTTTTTTATTTCCATGTACAGCTGTTACACTTTTTACAGGTTTTTCCTTTCTTTTGCTTCTATATAAAGCTCATATATATATATATATATATATATATATATTGTATTTTCATATTTTCAAGGTCAAATAATTGTATTATAGACGTAAATTATACATCGAACGAATGTACAAATGTAATAAATATAATTTACACAATTATATATTAATATGTACAAATAATAATAATTTGTGGGTTAATCAAATAAATCTTTGTTCTCATTTAAAATATTTAAATGTTTTTATTATACAATATATTAGTTGACAATTCAAATGACATTTTTATATAAATAGGTATGTAACAGATCAAGAATTAAGGAGAATCTTTTAATTAACAGTTATAAATTATAAATAAGCATATAAAAATTGCATGAAAACTATAAAGTAATCAATTTGATTAATATAATAATTTATACAAACACCTGTGTTTATGAATAATGATAAAATTGTATTAAATAAAAACAATAAAATTAATGAAAAACGATAATTTACTTGTCTATTCAATTTACTCATTAAATTATTTAATAATTATTTTTGTATTTAATCAAAGATTCTCCTTACTTATAATAACAATAAAGGGTAAATGCACTTATAAATACAAAGCACATATTACTTTAAATGGTTTTGTATAAAATGTAGTCTGTTTTCCATGCAAGATATCAAGTCACAATCTTTTATTATCTATAGTTTCTTAAATAGGTCACTGGTTACATCTTTAGAATAAACCAAATACATGATTCTGTAATTGAATACAATATGAAAATATTTTAATTGTAATACATGCTTGTAACTAAAATGGGATTGGTACAGAAATGATCATTTATGTATATTTTATTATTAATAAACTGTTATCATATGTTTAACATAAAACTAATTTGCAAATAATTAAAACATCTAAATATTGAACAATACCTATATCAAAGCAAAACTTTCGTGTTAACAAACTATAATGTTAGTTTTAAAATAACAAACAATTGCAATAGGTAAAAAACGTAATTATTTGGATGCAAATAAATACATGCAGTAAATGTTTTGTATCAAATGGCATAGAAAATTAAATAAATATTTTCTTATTTGGAAGAACAATAACATTAATTAAAAATATAATTTTGTCTTGATTTTATACTTGATATATTTATATTTGAAGTTATGAAAATAATTAATTAATTTTTCAGCAAAAGCTCCAAATAATTGAAATTATTTTAAAATATTTCATTTAAGTTAACTGTATATGTATTCACACACACACACACACACACACACACACACACACACACACACACACATATATATATATATAGTTTTATAAAATAGTTATTTTAGTGACAAAACTGATAAATTGTAATGCATAAAATGTTATGCAATATATTATCTAGTAATACCTCTTTAAATATTTGATGAATGTATTATGAAGAATAATATTACATGAATAAAACTCCCCTTATTATCTAACATTATCGATCAAGCAGTCTCTACAGCATACATTATCCAGTCACTCTACATTAATTTACATATTAATTTACACTAAATATTACACAAATGAAAATCACAATACTATATAACAATACCGTGATTTTAGTAGTCTAGATACAAGTACTTCAAACTTGAATTTAGACCAAAACACAATTTGCAGATGCATCTATAATGAAATAATGTAAAAATCTCGAAAATATTGAATTAAATGTATAATACAATTTAAAAAGCTATCAGTCATAATTTGGAAACTACATTGCTAGCCATGGATGATTACGAATAGATTCACGACTCCTATCACCATAATCATAAGAAACTTCTATTCCTGCTTCAATGTCTTCTTTAGCAATTAGTACAAGATGTGGTACTGACCCAACTTCAACGATTCTTGTGGCTAAATTTCCATTGCGTGAATGATTTACTAGCCTACCAAGTTTGTCTGATTCAGCTGTAGCATCGACACTGCGAATAAAAATGAACAAATAAGACAATGTTGTTACATTGTAAACATGTACATATTTTAATTAAAAAATTAATGTATACAAATGTGTGTGTGTGTGTGTGTGTGTCTTTGCATGTATGTGAACACACGCATATCAAGCATAAATTATATAACCATCAGGTTAAAACAAGAAACGTACCAAAACTGTTGATTTCGATGCTGAAAGTAGTACATATAGCAACCTGCATTTTGATCTTTAGCATACTTGGCTTCTCTTTTCTTAGCTGTCATTTGATCAATAAGCTCACCGATATACTCAACAACAAACTCTCCCTTTGCAAAGCTTCTAGTTGTAACTACACCTCGTCCTTTTCCTGGAAAGAGTTTAATCTAAAAAAACAAGGTTAATAAAGGTCAGAATTATTTTGGTTAATCATCAAATTTCTGAATGAAAAATTAATGGCGAAGATCATAAATCACCTGTAGTCCATCTTCGACGCCACACAAAACTTTGTTCTCGAGATCCCGTTGCATCTCCTCGAGGACTGTCTTTTTACATTTCCTGACACTACGTCGTACTGGAAAATATTCAGTGAGTTTATGATTTTCAATGGGCCTTGGCAAGGGTTTACGGCCTCGGGTGCCAGCAGCTTTGACAAATTTATCAGGATAGTGTACCGACGCCCCTACGGCCTTCCTTTTGTCGGAGTCGACGCGACGCCTAAGATCCTCTTCATCTCGCATCTTGATGCGATGCGGTGTCGAGGAACCGCGGATAGCCGCGTCGTCCGAGACTTCAAGTAGTTCCAAGCCATTCTTCACCAGCATAATCACGGTATAACTATGAAAAATAGCCGAGGAACTTTCTATACACCTCTTTTGCCCCCCTATTCAAACAGCACAAGCCAAACGCGGACACACGAACAGATCAGTAGCTCGACTCTCGTTTCTTTCTCATCGAGGTCCGAATAGCAAGGAGGATTAGAGGGAGCGCAAGAGAGAGGTTTGCGTTTGTTATGTCAGTGGGGCAAACTTAACGTTCAAAAAATGATTGTATATTATATGTTTCTATGTTTATATATTTCATTACTTATAAATTATAATATACATGTATTTTAGATAACTATATAAGTGTTGATTAACTATATAAGTATTGATTGTAGCTGCAAGAATCTTCTTTGAAATAGTTTTTCATTGTTTCGTACAATAAAGACATTACAAGTTTGCAACCTATTCTATACTCTTGTCTTTTCTTTTCTATTTTTGTGTCACGTACACACAAAACAAGTGTTAGTAACTGCAGGTTAGGTGGGTGAATATGTATTCTCTGTCGGTACACCGGGTACACGGTGGTACGGACATGTGTCATATGGCTTGGACTGCTTGGAGAGTTGGAGGTTGGAACATTGGAGCGGAGATATATTACCTCTGCTTTTAGTTGATAATACTTATAATTCAAAAAAATAACAAAAACGTAGTCTTAGAAATAGAATTATTGCTGTGTACTTCAAACTCGCTTAAATTTATATAAAATTAATAAAGTTATTTAAGTTATCTAAATTATATAAATAATTATATATTTAATTATAGTCATTATAATTTTGAAGTACATTCTATATTTCTATAGGTCCTTAAATTCTAAACAATTTTAACGATATCCTTATAACAAGTACCTATAACAAAAATAATAAGATTTAACAAAAAAATATATTTCGCATTTCCCGCCATCCTTACGTCAAAAATAGGTGTTCGATTTTCATATAGGTTAAATTAAACAAAAAAATTTCCACGCATGCAAAAACTATTTGTTAATTATTTTCAAACAATTTTAATAAAATGAGTACTACCGAAGAAGTTACATCAAAAGAAGAAAATTTACTAAATATTTTGAACACATTACAAGAAAATGAAGTATTCATCTCTTTATATTATTAATACAGTTTGTTTACACTGTTTGTAAACTTATTTACTAACTTTTTAGATAGCTGTAAATAAGCAATTAGATCATATTCTTATAAGGCATTGTCATGTTGAAGCTAAACTTCAAAGTATAGGAAAAGTTTTAGCAAATGTTGCTATTGTTCGCACAGAAGGTGAAAAATTTAAAAATATGATTGATCATACTAATAAATTGGCAGAAAAAGTTAGTGCTAAAGTTAGACAATTGGATCTCGCAAGAGTTAGTACTAATCAATTCAATTTTTATTCAAAGATAATATATATTGTATGTATATTAATTAATACAATTTTGAAATTAATTCAGAGTAGAGTGTGCGAATGTCAAAGTCGTGTAAATGACATTCTTGATCTACAATTATGCAGTGAAGGTGTTGCCACTGCATTGCATAATGAAGATTACGAACAGGGAGCTGCACATGTTCATCGTTATTTATTAATGGATCAACAATTATTAGAAAGAACTGCTGATGATGTATCTGGAGATCATACTAGTGTAACAAGTTCTTTAGCCACTTTACAACAAGCTGCTAATCAATTACGAACTGTTATCAATAAAAAATTTGATGAAGCAGTAAAAGCTGAAGATCTTGCTTCTGTAGAAAGATTTTTCAAAATATTTCCTTTATTAGGAATGCATAATGAAGGGCTTGTAAAATTTTGTCAATATTTAAGTTCTAAGGTAAAATATTTAATATTTACTTCTTTTCATATTATTTTAGTTTTAACTTATTGTTAATCTGTAAAGAACAGGAGAGGTTGATATTTCAATAGTGTTGGTAACATAAAAAAATCTGTTAAATTTTAGGTTATCAAATGAAAATATAATTTATGCACATTTTCCTGTCCTTTAAAGGTTAAATATGATAATAATATTATACATAATTATAATTTAATAGTTACAAGAAACAGCACACAAAAATTTGAAAGCAGCATTGGATGTGCGCAGTACGGAAAAACGAGCAGCTGTTATTTTTGCAGATACTATTACATTACTTTTTGAAGGTATTGCAAGAATAGTTGAAGTACATCAACCAATTATCGAAACTTATTATGGTCCAGGAAAATTATTGACATGTGTTGGAATTTTACAGAAAGAATGTGATAAGTAAGATTTGGTTACTTTTACAAAAAAAAGTTAAATTAATTAAGAGAAATCTAATGTTTTGTAATTATATATATTTAATTATTTACAGACAAATTAAAAAGATTATAGTAGAATTCATGAAACATAGAGCAATTACAAGAAAAGTCCAACTTATTAATGAGCATTTGAGGAAACAAGGTACAGAAAAATTAGATCCGAAAGATTTGGATCTTCTTCTCAGTGAAATAACGTTAATGCATGCTAGAGCTGAACTATACATAAAATTTTTAAGACGACGAATTATTGTAAGTAAAAATATTGATATATACTTAAGTAAAAACAGTATTACATATATTTTATTTATTATTTTAGAATGATATAGAAATCAGTACAACAGATACTCAACAAAGGAAAGATTTGTCAAATGATTTTGAATTAATAATTAAAAATTCCGAATTAGCTCGCAGTATGCAAGATATACTTGGCGCATATCTAGCTTTAGAAAGGTATTTTATGGAAGAAAGTGTTAACAAAGCTATAGGAATGGATTCTTTGGAACAAGATGAATATACATCTAGTATGCTTGATGATTCTTTCTTTATTGTAAAGAAATGTATTAAACGTGCCATCACAAGTGGAAGTATTGATGGTGTATGTGCTGTAATTAACATGGCATGTGGTTTACTCGAAGGTGAATTTGCAACTCAATTAAGAAATCGACTTCGACAGGGTTACCCAGCGGGATATTTAGATTTAGCTCAAGCATATAATGCTCTTCAAACTAGTATACAACATGGTCGTATTCAAACATCTGATTCAGAGTTAGCCAAGCTTATGTTTTTGGTATTATTTCTTAAAATATTATTAAATTTACGTAATTTAGTTAAAAATAATCTTATATAAACATTTTCATAGGCTTATTTAAATAATACAGAAGTAAGCATAGAATATGTTGAAACTTTGAGTAAAACACTTAGTCATGACATAGATCAAGTTTTTCCTAATATGCAAAATAAGGAAAAGGGTAAAATAGAAAGCTGTTTAGCTGGAATGAAAAGTGTATCTTTTACTTTACGTACAGTAGTAGATTATGGTTTGGAGCAACTTCGTTCTAGTGCTATAAAACCGAGAGTAACTCCATGGGTTGATGCATTTTTGACAATAAATCATCAAATTAATGATGTAAACATTTTCAACTTACCAATTTTTATATTATATGAATTAATCAACATTCATAGTATTAATAACTGTTCAATTATATTAATTTATATAATATAATTTTTATAAATATATTAATTTTGTTTAGGATGAATTATTAAGATATGAGACTGATGAACCATTTGTCCAAACATTAATAACAAATTTAGAAAATCTTTTGCAAACATTTAAAAATAACTTGACAGAATCAAATTATAATGCACTTATAGGCATTCTCACAGCGGAAGTAACTGCACGTTTAGAAAAAGTGGTATTAAAATCAACTTTCAATCAAGTTAGTAATAAACATATTTTAAAAAAAAAACTTTTAATATTTAAATATATAAAGTAATTTTTATTCTCACTATGTTTGAGTGCAAAATTTAAACGAGACTTTCTTGCAATTGTATTTTACTTTCTTGCACTTGTATTTTAATGTACTATTCAATAATTTTATTTTTTTGCAATGTACTATTTAAAAAGTTTTAATTTTATTAATATGTAGGCTGGTGGACTTATATTTGATAAAGAAGTACGATCATTAGCTGGATATTTTGCCACTGCCACTTCTTGGTCTGTTAGAGATAAATTTGCAAGACTTATGCAAATTGCAACAATATTGAGTATTGAAAAAATCGAAGAATTAGCTGACTATTGTGGTGCAGATGCTGTAGCATGGAGACTAACACCTATCGAAGTCAGAAAAATTTTAACTTCAAGAATAGATTTTCGGTCGGAGGACATTAAAAAATTAAAAATTTAAATAAAACTTGTTAATTTTATTAATTTGTTGTATATACCTAAATAATATAAAAAATAAATTTAATATATGTATATTAAAAATTTAAAATAAAAATAATTTTAAATATGTATTATAATTATATTCCATTAACTTAAATATTTTTTAAACTTCGCGCGCATTATAAATATACAACAAATATATAGGTTAAGTGATAGCCACAAATGCGTATATACATGTGTATCTCGAAATCATTAATTTTTGTCAGATATTGTCAGATATTCTTAATTTCTAAACAATAAAAATAAATGCATCATACTTAATATGTACTACAATCTTGTGATCTGTCAATTTGAGTAAAATCAATTATGCAGTTGATTGAAATTTTCGTTTAGCTATTTTTATAAGTATTAATTATCCTAGTTGATAAATTAAATAATGTTACTTTATAGACGTCATATCTTTTCCATTTTCATTTTTAACCTGTGGTATTAGTCATTACATATTATAGATATAGAGTTTCATTGTTCAGTTACAGATTAAATTTTTTTGAGTTTCCGTGAACATATTTTTGCCTTTAA
Source organism: Theocolax elegans (assembly GCA_026168455.1). Taxonomy (NCBI): domain Eukaryota; kingdom Metazoa; phylum Arthropoda; class Insecta; order Hymenoptera; family Cerocephalidae; genus Theocolax; species Theocolax elegans. The sequence continues at coordinate 33,899,641 of CM047426.1, read as the reverse complement.
ACCTTTTATGACTTTATTGCAATGGAGAAAGAAAGGTAATAATTTACTGACTTTCAAAATTTAAAATAATTTATCCATTTTTATTTATAATTGTCTCTCATTTTAGATTTACAATGCTTCTACTGGATCCTGGGGAAATATTTTTTGAAGATTATAGTGTTCAAATGAAAATAATAGATTCTTCAAAAGATGAAGAAGATATATGGCTTGAGGGTCGTTTAAAATTATGTTCCAAATCTTTGGTTTTTGTAAGCAAAGATATTAATCAACCGTTAATAAAAATTCAATTAAAAGATACAGTAATTGTAGAAAAATGTATTTCAAACAATAATCTTACAAAGTTCGTAAAAATATCTTTATTTATAAATATTGATTAATATATACTTAAACTTCAATATATAATTTTTTCAGTTCTAATGATACATTATTTGTGCAATGCAAACAATATGTAGAAATGTTGGAGGGTAACATTCTCGCTCCATATAAATTTATACATAAACCATCAGGTTTTCAGTTTAGTTTTAATTATGCCAAAGTAGATGACTGCCTTCCTCAAATATTACAGTTAATAAGAGCTACTACTCTGCCTATTGCAGAACAAAATGCAATGGTAATGTTTCATTAATATAACAAAATTTGTAACAATTGAAAAATATTATCATCTTTTATGTGCATGCAGATTATGGCAATAGTTCATTCAAGACAATCACGATTCTCATTTGATACTTCATGGTTAGAAGATCTATATGAAGAAGTAATATTTGAAGTACAAGCAAATAAAGTTTTACCGTTAGTTATTAATCCAGGTAGAATTTTATTAACTACATGCAGGATATATTTTCAACCATATAATAATATGGACCAAGTATGTGTGTTTATATAAGAGAAATGTAAGAAATCTTTGTATAGATTTAAGAAATATTTTTCTTATTAATTCTTTCTATTTTAGCATCCAGTCCTTAAAATAAATTTGAAAGATATAAAAAATATAATTAAAAGAAGGTTTCTTTTAAGACAAGTGGTATATATATATGCAAAATCATTTAATTAATTATAATGTTACAAAATAAACACTAATATTTTTTATTTAAAAAGGGACTTGAAATACAGTGGATAAGACAACCTACAAGTGATAAAATTGAACATTTTTTTTTATCAACTAAAAATCAAGAAGAAAGAGATAATTTATATACAAATATGTTAAACCAAGAAGCATTACAAATTGAAACGATACACCAAAATCAAATGACAATGCAATGGCAGAATGGTTCTTTGTCAAATTATGATTATCTTTTGTATATTAATAGGTAAAATTTAATATGGTTTTATTTTCTGTAAAACACATAGTAAATATTAACTTTTCTAAATTAGCTTAGCAGATAGAACTTTTCATGATTTAACACAATACCCAGTAATGCCTTGGGTAATACAAGATTATGTATCTAGTACATTAGACCTCAACGATCCTAATATTTATAGAAATCTTAGTAAACCTATTGGGGCACTTGAACCAACAAGATTAGAAAGACTTAAAGTAATTAAAAATCATATATTTTCAAAATATTACTTTTGAATTTTGTAAAATTAAATTGTATTTTCTATAGGTTAGATTTTCTGAAATGTCGGAACCAAAATTTTTATATGGTTCACATTACAGTGCACCAGGATTTGTACTTTTTTATCTAGTAAGAAAATATCCACAATATATGTTATGTCTTCAAAATGGAAGGTTTGATCATCCTGACAGAATGTTTAACAGGTAAGAGCACTATCTTGATCATCATATTTATTTTAAAATTAATACTCTTAAAATTCTCTTGAGTTTTCGTTGCTTAATTAAAAAACACGTTAATACTCTATCGACTCAACAGAATTAGATTTAATAATTCTATCCTAACAACGCAAAATACCTGACAGTGTAGCTGACGTATGGAAAAATGTTCTGATCAACATGTCTGACTTTAAAGAATTGATACCTGAATTTTATGACACAAGCTGTGGTGGAGATTTCTTAGTCAATAACTATGGAATTGATTTTGGATTCAGGTACGATGGTACTAAAATTGCTGATGTAATTTTACCTCCTTGGGCAAAAGGTATCGATATATATTATATCTATATATATTTATAACTTATATGCATAACTAATTCTATGTTTTGAATTAAATAAATTCCTATGTTTAAGGACCATCCCATTTTGTACAAAAATTAAGAAATGCTTTAGAAAGTGATTGGGTGTCAAGAAACTTACACCATTGGATTGATCTAATATTTGGATACAAACAAAAAGGAGAAGAAGCTTTGAAAGCAAATAATAGTAATTATTTACAAGATATATTTATTAATAAGACACAAATTAATTTATTTTATATTATTAATTATACTATTCTTACAGTATTTTTTCATTTATGCTATGAAGGCGCTGTTGATTTAGATACAATAAAAGATATAAATGATAGACATGGTTTAGAAGTTCAAATTATGGAGTTTGGTCAAATTCCAAAACAAATTTTTAAATTACCACACCCCAAACGTTTAATATCAGGTGATATAATACGAAGTGAAACTTCACTTTTAATGCCAAATCCTCCATTATTTGGTAAATAAATATTTCTTTTTAATGTTGTTGTTTTTATTTTACAAATATATAATTAGCAAAATTTCTTTCAGAAAATAAAGTATCTAATATTGATTTAAAAATTTCAATGGTATTTCAATCACAAAAGGAAACTGTAAGTGCTGTTACTATCATTAATGATGGATTAGAAGATGAAAACATCGTTTCAGTTGGAGGCAATGGTTTTATGAAAATATATTCTATACAAAGTGGAAAATTAATTCGTAGTATTACTTTAGCATCAGTCGCATTGTGTTGTTGCATTTCTTATGAATCATCTTCAAATAAAAATGTAGTTGTTGTTGGATCATGGGATAATTCATTGTATGTGATAATTCATAAATAATTGTACTTTTAAATCGTCAAAGTAAGTTTAATGATTGTATTATTTTTAGAATATTTTATGATGTGGAATATGGTAAAGTCTTTAATATTTTACGTGGACATGAAGACGTTGTGTCTGGTTTAATTTATAGTCGAATTCACAATATTATTGTGTCTAGTTCTTGGGATTGTACAATAAAAATTTGGCGTACACCTAATTCTGACAAGAAAATTAAAATTGCTGAAAGTTTTGTTCTTGATCATGATTCACAAGTTACTTGCATTAGTATATCAAAGTAAGAATTGTACATAATTTTTACGTTTAATAATTTAATATATTTATAATTAATTTTTAATCAATTTACTTATGTAATTTTTTAATATACAATTTTAGTGACGAAACTTTGCTGGTATCTGCAACTGAGGAAGGCGAAATATTTTTGTGGAAATTAGATGATTTGTACAGTCTTCAGTTTACAGTCAAAGGTAATCAATTAATTTTTAAAATTAATAATAATTCAATTATATTAGTGAAAAAATTGTTTTTCAGAACATTCAGCTAAAATTAATGCGATTACATTTGAACCAGAATCAAAAAATATAATATCTTGTGCAAGTAATAAATCATTAAGTGTAATTGATGTTCAAACCAGTACACAGACATATTTAACGACATTAGAAGAAGAACCAATGTGTTTATCATGGATTAATCCAAATCCATACCTATTAATTGGAGATAAAATAGGTGATCTTCATATATGGGATCCACAAACTGCTGCATTTATCTTCAAACTTCATTGCCATGACGGTATTTATTAAATAATTGATTTATGGAAACTGTAAGAAAATATATACATCTGTACAATTGTATATTACCTTTAGGTGCTCTTGTTTCTATAGCTGTATCAGGAGACAATAAAAAGGTTGTGACAGGTGGTCAAGATAAGAAAGTTATTGTATGGAATCGTGTTTAATAGTTACAAAGTATTGTTTATTGTTAGTATTATATTTATGAATAGTATTGAAAATTGGTATATTTTTAAAATTGTGTAATATCAATTTATTTAAATTGATCTTAATCATTCTCCGAAATATGTACACAATTTTGTATTAAAAAAATGTAAAATAATATGTATAACTAGTCAGTTATATTATTCTTGTATATTTTATTTTAATATTCACATTATTTTTTTACATATATTCCTTTCATATGCATATCTCTATGCAATTACTTGACATCTGTTCAATTAAAAACATTTTGAATGAAAACCTTAAATTTTTCAAATTAGCAATTAGAAATAGTACTGCAAATTTTATACATAGGTGCACATCTTATGTATAATTTAATATTTTTAATATGTGAATTTAGTACTATTGATTATTTATTAAAGAATAAAAATATTTAATATGTTTAACAAAGATTTTTTTCAATAGTACTTGCATTTCTTCATAGATTGTTTAACAAAGCATACATATCCTAATATCTATGGTAAGAGTATTTTTATCACTTTGGATTTATGTATAATTAAATAAAAATACTTTTCAAACACAATTAATATTAAAAATGTATATATAGGTTTTCACAATTTTCAGTACGGATAAACATGTAAACATTCTTACTATATCAGTATTATAAACATATCATATTTCATATAGCAATTAAACAATAATAAATATCTAATGTATAAATTACTATTATAAAATGTATAACACATTAACAAATATGTATACATCGCGTTGCTTGTACTATATAAATAGGATTCTTCAAATACTATCGAAGTTGCAGATCTTCAAATATTTACATATATTAAAATAGTTTCCAAGTATTGGAATTTTTATAGAATTTAATCTTGTTTAAGAATAAATTCAAAATCGTTTCAATTGTTCATATGTTACAAAAAATATTATATTCCAAGGTCCCATTCTAAGCCATGTTGGTATGAATCCTTTATAAAGTGCAAAAAATCCTTCATGCTTGAAAGTCTGTAAATTTTGTATCATATATATATTATATACATATTACGAAAACGTATTATAAATAATTTTACCTGAATGAAACATTCCATACTGCTGGAATAAATATGTGGAGACAGTGTTCCACAGTCTGAAAGTATCCTTCTTTGATTCATTAATCGTGTCTACAAAGTATTTAATTTATAAAACCAAATATAATTATACTGTTTAAAATTTTTTATGTACTATATTTATAGTTTTATTTGATTAAATTACCCTAACAACATCAATTGGAGTGGAAGAAATAGCACTGCCCATACTGGCTATCAAACTGGATCTGTAACAAATTTTTGAAAATAATAAAAATAATGCAATGGTGAAATGAATGATTGTGATTAATATTGTTAATAACCCTTATCCAAGCTATGTTTATTATATTGAACAAATTAGCTGAAAATGAGTAAATAATGAGTAAAATGTCATGCAAATATTAATTTCGCATATCAAAGAGACCAAATTGCTAACCACATTATGAAATTTACTGCAGAATACTACGTGGAATTCACACTACAATGCTGTTCACAATTTGTTTGTGTTGAAGCATTATACTCATCTTGATCTGCATAAATGAGATGCTTCTAGGTAGTAGAACAAAAAAACCTGTAAATAAAATTTTAGTGATTTAAAAATATTCTGCCTGGATAAGGGTTATGTATTGCACCTTGAAAAATCTTCATTCTTGACAAATCTGTTCATAATGACATAAAAACAGTAAAAATAATAATTAAAAGAAAATAAAAATTAAATTACTTACAAGGAATGGTTTGTAACACTGTCTCCAATATAAGGTATCAATTTTTTTTTACTAAAATCATATATTGGCAATTCTACAGCTGCAATAACAGCTGCTCTTTGTGCAGTTGGACCAACTCCCTATTAAAAATAAAATTATTAATACAAAAAATTGTTTATTTATTAACTACAGACTAATTAAAATGAACATTATTCAAAATTAATTACCCTCCACAAGCCTCGCACACCTTCATGATAATATACATCTTGAAAGCAACCAAATAAAGATAAATTAGTTTCAATACCAGTAACTTGCATACGAACTTTGATTACATCAGTTGGATTTGCAATTGCACTTGAAATAGCTCCAGCTATTGCTGCACATACAATATTTATTAAAACTAAGTCATTGGTACCCCATCTATCCGTAGCAGATTGTTTAAGAGAATAATAAGTTCCAAATTTTATAGTTCCATATGTAGCTTGTCTTAAAATTGCTGAACTAATTCTGAAAAAAATTATAGTATTTTATAAATGTAAAGTTTATATTTTAATTATTATTACTATAATATATACAACTTACCCAGAATACAAAGCTTTAACACCTTCTTGCTTAAAAATTTGTACTAAAGCATTTGTCATACCAGAATATTTTAAACTTGAGTACTTTTTGTCATGTTTTTGACCCTGAATTTGTAAACGAGTCTTTGTTGTATCTAAAGGAAATGTACCTGAAATTTTAAAATTAATTAATTTATTACAAAAATAAATGTTTTATACACAAGAAAATAAATTATATGAAATAATTTACTTAATTCAGCAATGATTGATGCTAAACCTCCATACACAAATGGTTTCCAATCCTTGATATTTATAGCTCCCATCCCAGTGTCAGCTTTATTAAAAAATGATAAATTAATTAGATTATGTTATTTGTCTTTTACTATAAAATTATCTATGCCGTATCATACTGTAATATGAAGACTATCTAATTTGGTAGAAGCAGTTTAATCTCTAATATTTTTGTAAGATTTTTAGTAAATTTAATAAATATGAAATTATAGGAATATTTTTAAAAAATCAAATGAAAATAATATAAATATTGATATTGATTTGTAAACGAAAAATTTGCTAGTGTTCATATTCATTCCGAATTATCCAAATTATGAAATTTATTTACTACGTGTAGACACACACATACACACACTGCTTAGTACTGCCAAAATTTAATTTAATCTTAGGTTATATTTTCTTACCTACCTAATAATTAATTTTTACATTATTGCAGTACATAGAAACTACATAAATTAATTAAAAACGTCATTTTTAAAATCATACAACTACTGACATTATTAACTATAAAATATATGACAATTTAAAAAGAATTGCTTATAACCTTTATCAATGAAAAAATATACATTTTATTTAACAATATACGTTTTCTGCAGAAAATGTAAAATAAAGAACAATTTACCAGTTAACTTATCCTTTTTTTGTTGAAAAAAAGTCACTTTAAATTATTGAAAATAAATTACGTTTTAATACTGCAACTTAAATTTTGCACACTGCTTCCTACAACTGCGATTCTACAATACCTATAAAATTATATATATACATTTTACCTGGAATTTTTTTAGCACATGTGCGCTTAAATACCGATTATCGGTAACTGGAAAATTTTGCATCTGCGCGTATCTTTTGCTAATGTTATTCTATTTATGTATCGTGTGTGTATATATATATATACATAGTAATTTTATAAAATATATATAGTTATACAAATCGTGAAAGCAACAAGTATATTCCTTATCATACTTTATTTATTATAAAATAATAATTAAGTGATTAAAATTAAAAATATGAAAGAAAATGCTACTTACGAAGAAAACGGTTGTTACTTTCTTATCAGCTTTGTTTATTTTAACTTTAGGAATATATATAAATCGAATCAATTTAAGTGTAATTAAAATTACAGACATTGATAAGTGTCCTGCTTGTTATGGAATATCCATGTGTCAAGATATTAATGATAATAAATTTACACTTGAATATTCTGACTTTTTTACAATTTTTAATAACTTGTTAAGTGTTAAGAATGTGTATTTTGGTATTTACAATAATGATACAAAGGTAGTTTTAAAAAAATTAGCTCAAGCAAACGAATTGGAAGCTTTTGATGAAATGATTTGTACTACTTCTGAGTTACTTGAACTCTGTTCTAATAATCCTACAAAGAGAAAAACAAAAACAAATTTTTACAATTTAATTTTATCAGAGCTAGCAAATAATGATATGACTGATCCAAATAATAAGATAAGACTTTGTCCAACAACAACAAAATTGAGCGAACTGCTTTCAAATATTCAAACAGATAATACTGTAAAAATTGAAAACTATTATAAATTTTTATGGACTACAATTAAAATAAATCCTGAACCAATTATTTTGCAGGTACTTTAAATTTATGAATTTTTAATTTTACTTGAATTCATATAAATTTTAATTTGCAGATTTTATCATCCAAAGAAAATTGGCCTACTACTAAGTATTATGGAGCATGTGGTCGACTTGCAATTGAAGAATACATTGGTTTACCTTTATCTGCATTTTTTGAAGTATCTTGGATTAGAAGAGTAAAAATAGCATCTAGTCTTTTAGATGCTGCTTACAAATTTACATTTAAAAACCCAAAGCTAGCATTTTATTTGACTGACATTTCTATAGACAATATTGCAGTGAACAAACAAGATAAAGCAATATTTGTTGATTTAGAAAATATTATTATTGTAGATAAAGAGCCTCCTTCTGAAGGTAAATTTCAGTATTATTGATTTAATTTTTTAATCGAATGTGAAATAAATGTTAATTTTTCAATGTAGTTTTAAATACATTGAAGACGTGGGATGAAACATATATCAATGACCTTGATGTTGATTGTGATGACTGCTTTGCATATTCTCCTGCTGATATATGCTCTCATAAAATTAGTGATCATAATTACTATGCTGTTTGCCAGGTAATACTAGTAATATTAACTGTACAAATTTTTAAAAAAGTCGTTTATATATTTATTATATTAAAATCTTTCAGCATATTCTTTCACAAAATAAAGGATTTTTACATGATCCACCCAGTGATATTTTACAAGAATATCCTGAGTTATTTGATTTACTAAAACAATGTTCAAGAGTGCCAAATGCACCTAAATCAAGAATTGACATTGGTATTCAGCTTAAAAATTTACTAGATGTCATTATAAAAAATACAAAATGAAATCAACTATGTACAAATATTTATAATATTTTTTTTGTTTCGTTTTATAATAGTAATTACTAATTTAACACTTATTTTCTAACTTTGCCAATTTTAATAGTAATTCTTCTATTTTTATTTTTTGATGCTCAATAATTTTATCCTTCTCTCTATTCTTGTTCTGCAACAAATTGTTTTCACTTTGTAACCTTTCATTTTCATATTGTAATTTAGATATTGTTAAGTCTTTATCTATTTTTAAATCTTCTAACAACTTGTCTGCTGAAGGTCGTCTTGCAGGATTTTCTTGTACTAATTGGCTGATTATATTTGCCTACAAGATTATTAAATTTGTTAATACCTTATAAAATAATAAACATAAATATTTTTAATAATTTTGTAAATGAGTTTATTACCCATTTTGGATGTAAAGTGACAGACATATCTGATATTTTGCCTTTTTTTAAACTTTCTATCAGTTTGATACATTCCATAGATGTCTGCATGTGAATCAAAAGTTCCAAAAGTACAATTCCAAGACTATAAATGTCACTCTAAGTATAAACTTCAAGTTATTCAATGCTTTTTCACTAGTTGTAATTAAGAAAATGTTGAAAATTCAATACCTTAGGATCACACTGTCCTTTTAATTGCTCAGGAGCTGCATACATACAAGTTCCAACAATTACATTGTGACTATCTCTTTGTAAAGGACAGGCTAAACCGAAGTCTCCTAATTGTATTTGTAATTTTCCTGATGTTGAAATGAAAATGTTACTTGGCTATAAGTATAAGTAATTTGTAATGTTGTAATAATAATTTACACATTTTACTGTATTAACTTATATACATATATACATATTTGTTACTTTAATGTCATGATGAACGATTTTTAATGAATGAATATAATTAAGGCCACAAAGAATTTGCGTTGTAATTCCAGCAACCAGCGATATAGGTGTAGATTCTGTTCTTTCATCTAGCCATTGACGTAGTGTTTTTTCACATAATGCCATTTGAATATACAATATTGCAAATTGATTCTATAAATAATACGATTTATTAAATAAGTTAAAATAATTATTACCATAATATTAAAAGAATTTGAATACAAATTTACTCACTATCTGTGAAGAATATTGAGATATTCTACAGTTTTCAAGAGATTCATCACTAGAACTTTCTTCTGTACTTGTTCTTGAACTAATTTCTATAATATTGCTTTCGTCACTTTCAATACTAATATCACATACATCATTATCTTCTCTAAATGAAACAACATCTGAAGATGATTCACAAGAAACATTTCTATCAATAGCCTTGTTAAAATAGTTCAGATTCTGACTTTTACTTAAATACTTAAAAGATTTTTTACTTCTATGGATCATATGGCTGTAATTTTCACATTCAATAAATGAATTTTTAAGATTATAATTTATTTCACTATTACATGTAATATTACTTTCTGTTTTACTAGTACATGGCAGTTGTGGTATTGAGGGTGCAGCCATAGGTTCTATCCATGCTTGTTTGTACGAAACTATATTAGTATGATTTAATTTTGCCAGAGTCTTTACCTCTTCTAAATGATTCATAATTGTTTTGACTCTTCCAGGTCGTACAATTATTTTCTTTATTGCATATTCTACCTCATCAAGTTTGTGAACAGCCTTATAAACATTTCCAAACCCTCCTCCAGCAATAAAACCTATTTCTTGAAATTGATCTTGATAAGGAGATATATAAGTAACAAGAGGTCTAAAAATAAAGTATAATTATTACATGAAAAGTGTAAATTAAAAATAATTACATATTTGAATTTTATTTAAATTACTTAGGTATGGGTATTGTATTATCACTTCCAATAGTTGATCTGGCAATAGATATTAAATGATACATAGCATTCATATATTTATCATGAAGTAATTCAAATCCTTCCATTTTATAAGAAGGATCTATTAACTTCATTTTGTGTAGAGTATCACATAGTACTATAGATAAAATAAAAATTATTATTATTTTAAATATTTTTATTTTGCAGAGAATATTAAATTTAACTTACAAAAGCATAATCTCTTGCTTTGCACCTGATCTTTTTCTAATACAGTACACAAATGACTTATAAGAGTACTTATTAAAATACTGGAAGATGTCTTAACTTTTTTCATTATCTTTTTACATTCTTTGCTTTTTTCGCTTTCGCCGACGCATCTTGTTGAACATGAACTAGGACCTATACTTAAATAAAATATAAAATAACTGCAATTACACTCGAAATTTACAAAATTTGCACATTATAACCTAGAAATATTTTTATGTATAAGATATTTCATAATTAATACATCATAAATTTAGTATGCTTTACTATATTATAGAAATTACTATTGTACTTAGTTAACATAATTTAATATAAATTTTTACGTACATATATGTATACATACCTTTGTCAAAAGTAGTCACTGTAGGCAAACTGCTCCAAGGGTTATGTAGCTTTGAAGAATTGTCGTCTTCCATTTTCGTAACATTGGCAGTTATATATTAACATTTATTTCACAATATATTTTATTCGTTAGCGTCATATCAAAATCTTATAAATAGATATATAGTTATAATACAAAAATGATATAACTTAAAGAAGTCAGATTTAAATGTCACACACATGGACGTCATATGTTGATTTAAATTACAGATCCATATATAAGATATGTTTCTTTTTAAAGTTTGATAGTTCCACACTCCCACCTAAGCCTTGTAAAAAACTGTTATAGGTATCCTCTATTAAACCCCCTCTCTATCCCCCCTAACACATAACTTCTCATATTCTGATGGAGGTTATAAGTCTTATAACCCCTTGGGGGCCAAACTCTGTAGATGCTGTTTTAGAAAAACTTGCTCCGAGATATACTTACAAAATTTATTTAATTATTTATGTATTTTTCCTGCTAATTTTATTAAATTAAGTGTATTGTACATACGTACACATACATGAATTTTATTATGAAATACGTTATTTTTTTAAATATACAAATAATTATATTTATGGGAAAAAAATTGAAAACTGGCCATTATACTTATATAGTCAAAACGACGATAGCGCCTCTACAGTTTAATGATTAAAAACATTCAATTTTCAAATGGTTCGTAAACCGTTGAAAAAGGACATTAATAGTGTGTGTCGTACATGCAACGAACATGGTGATAAATAGTGTATTTAGAAAATAGAACAATGAAAGCATTTTTTATATTTAACTTTTACTTTTCCTCAAGTTTGGTGTTATGTTGTATTAAAGTTTATTCTTAAGATTTCTGTATGTGGAGATATAAGTATCAAAACAGTGCGAAAACATGTTCTTTCAAGTAAATTATTTACTAATCTATAATACTTTACATTTTTAAATTATTTTTAAATGTTTACATCAATTTTTAGATTAACATAACGCCAGATAAAAAATCGGCTCCGGAAAATAATATAAGAAGTCAAACAAACCCTAATTATAGTTTACTATTAGCACCTTTTCAACCTCCAACTAGAATAAAGTTGGAATCAAAAATCAATATTCCAGTGGAATGTAGCTTAACTATTCAAAATTCATATAATCGTTCTTTAACAGTTGGTATACATTTCTCTTTAGAATTAATTTTAGTTTCTATATTATCAAATTTTTCTTGTTGCATTGTAGGCAGCTATAACTAAATTTCCTCCACAAGAGAGATGTGTAAGTTTAAGTGCAACAGAATGGTCTATTCAGCCAGAGAGTAGCATTGTTTTAAATATATTATGGGAACCAAAGGAAGGTGGTACATGGAGAGATATACTTCAACTTTCAGACAGTAGGCGAATAAAATATGATATTCCTCTTACATTAACCTGCATTGATCCAAATAAAGGAGCTAAAGGAAAAAGAACATCAAAATTAAGAAATCCGTTAGGACCAAAAATAAGCACAATACAAAATGCAAAACCAAGTAATTCAATGCTTAAGAACACAGTAACAAATAAAAATATACAAACACTTGACAAAAGTAAAGCTCAACCTGCAACAAAAAGAACTCGAAATTCTGAATTATTAAATAAAGAAAATCATTCAAATAATATGTCTTTTAATTGGATGATAGATCGTGCAAAAACAAAAAAACTAAAACAAGAGAAACCTTCTTCACCACCACCTGTTGATTTTTCCAAGTATCTCGATTCTTCAGTTTTTAAATTTACACCAATAAAACCTGATAATGTTCCATTTTCTTCTAGTTACAGTAAGTTTAAAATAATAATTTATTCATAGTGTTAATAATACTAGCATTGTTAAATTTATTTATTAAATATAATTTATTTAGGCGTTCAAAAAACTAATGAATCTTCAATAATACAAAAGGATATTACTTCTGTCACAGTAGAAAGTAAAGTACAATTGACCTTAAGAAAAGATACTTACATAACTGTCCCTAAATTTGTTCAGCAAACTTTTGAAGATTCCAAATATGAAAGCAATGATGAATTTGATGATTCTCTATCACCTAAAGCAACTGAAGCTGAAACAGAAACTGCAAATGCTCCATCAGAATTTTCTATGTTATTAAAAGATTTTAAATTTACTCCTTTAAAACCAAGTACTGCAAATATTGATAATATGCGATTTTCTCCAAAATGCTGTTCAACAGGACATAAATCTGATGCAAGTAGATCATTCAGTGATGAGTCAACAAATCATTCAACAAATAAAAATGCAACATTTGATATTGATAAAAATGGTGAACCAAACACTAGTTATAATTTAAATGTGTCACCAACAAGTGCTAAAAATAACATTAATTTAAAACCAACTTGTCTTGCAAAAACATTTAATAAAATTGATTTAGAATTTTCAACACCACTTCCTTCAAAGAATATTAATGAGTCTAAAAAATGTAATACTCTGTTTTCAAAAAGTCAAGTCGATTTTGGTAGTGCTAGAGATTGCTTAGAAGCAGATTTATGGGTCAAAACTAGAACTTCAATTTCACCAATTTCTAAGAATATTTTTAATTCTACTTTGGATAGTATAAAAGAAGAAAATATTTTTGTTGATAATAAACAGACACTAAATAATTCAGACTTTTCAGAAAAAAAATTCAAAGAGCCAAAAGGATTTTGTATTGAAATTTCACCACCAAAGAAGCTTTCCCGAACTAAACCACCTTTAAGAAAAATATCTCCTACAAAAGCAAGTAAAATATTAAAAGAGCGTACTTTATCAGAAACAGTAACTTTAAAGAAGAAACAACAAATAAATAAATCAATAAAAAGTAAATTACAACTATGTAATTTAATATTTAATAATTATTAATTAATAATAATATATTAATCATATACATGGTTTTAGGTAATGGAAGTATTGAAATACCTGGAGTTAAAATTGCAAAACTATCATTTAGTGGATTGAATAAGAATAAAAATAAGGATAATAATAAAGTATTAAAGAAGCAACTAAAAGAAGTTAGTGTTAAACTCCATGATCCCAACGATTTTTTAACAATGTTATGCAATCCAGATCCTTTTGCTGCTACTATGACTCAAGACCCTTTTCTTTCTAAGTAAACATTTATTTGTAGTTACACATGTAAAATATTCAATTGACTTTATACTGTTTAATGCATAATTTATTTAATTAATATAGCACTCTTTATTATGATGAAAAATGGATATTTATACAAGAAATAGAATTCAAAAAGTGGTTGAATGCCTTATTAACTCCCCCTGAACATTTAACAGCAGATGTTGAAACAACTAATATTGACATTGGTAAAGTATGGCAATCATGTCGGTTAAAGGAAGATATTACTTTAGCTGAAACAAAAGAATCAGTATCTGCTAGATATCATACAAACACAAGATTAAATACTCTTCGTAAAGCTGCATGCCTGATGTACCACAAAGAAGAAGTAATAACTGCTCTTTCGCAAACTACAGTTGGAATTGAAAAAGAAATTTTAGTTATAAGACCTGACAAAGATTTACACCGAGATATTGGTGAGTAATTAAAGTAAAATATGATTAACAATACGATTTTAATATTAATATAATTTATTTTAAATTAGGTCTGCAAAAAATAATTCTCGAATTATTTATCAGTTATAATCCTCTCTGGTTGAGAATAGGATTAGAAACAATTTATGGTGAAACAATACCCCTCCAATCAAATAATGATATTGTTGGACTTTCAAGATTTCTGTTAGCCAGATTTTTTTCTGATCCATTTCTTGTTAAAACACATTCGTCTCATTTACATCCAAATATCAGATTAAATACATTCCAAACACACATGAATAAATTCATGCTTAAGAAATTCTTATTTCTTGTCTACTTTTTAGATTATGCTAAAAGAAATACGCTAATAGGTCATGATCCATGTTTATTTCACAAAAAGGCATTAATTAAAGATAGCAGATCAATTTTATTAACATTTTCACGTGAAGTTTTGAGTGGAATAGGCGATATCACTAAAGTTTTACGCCATTATACTTATGTTGTGTCACATAAGCAAACTTATTTAGATGAATATGATTATGCTGTAGCTAATTTGTCTACAGATTTACGAGATGGTGTAAGACTTTGTAGAATTATGGAAGTAATAACCGGTAAACGGTGTCTCACATGTCAATGCCGAGTACCCGTTATATCCCGTTTGCAAAAAATTCACAATGTCAACTTAGGATTAATTGCATTAAAAGAAGCAGGATATACCATTACAGGTAATATAGATGCAAAATCAATTGTTGATGGTCATAGAGAAAAAACTTTGTCTCTTTTGTGGCAAATTATTTACAAGTTCCAAGCTCCCAGATTTGAAAAAGCTGCTAAAACTTTACAGCGTTGGTGGAGGTCTAAATTATGGTACGTTTATATAAAAAATATTTTGAGAAATAGAAGAGATAATGGAGCAGCAGTCATACAAAGATCATGGAAATGTTATAAAGCTAGACTTACTTTGCAAAAGTTAAAACAAGAATATACACGACAAATAGCAATAAAAATCGAAGCCGCTCGGAAATTGCAATTGCTTTGGAGATTAAAGAAAAATGCTCGAATTCAACAAATGCACTACCAAAAAATGAAAATATCAGCTATTAAAATTCAGAGATGGTGGAAGAGGATACAATTCACTAAGCCATATGTAACTGATTTCAAAGTTAAACAACAATTAATTATTAATGTTCAAAGACGTTGGCGAGCCAACCAACATATGAAGTGTATAAGAAATAAATATTTAGAATTGAGAGCAAAAATTGTAAAGATTCAATTGTACTGGAAAGCAAGGCATTTAGGTAAACAAGTTTTAATTCAATATAAAATCAAAAGGTGCGCTATAATTTTTGTTCAAAATAAATGGCGTGCAAAATTAGCTATGAGAGCAGATCGAACAGCTTATTTACTGAAGCTCAAATATATAAAACTTATACAAAATTGGTGGAAACGCTGCCTTAGTCTAAAAAAAGACAGAAATTATTTTATTGCTTTAAAAACCTCTGTTAAGGTAATTGAAAGAGTTTGGATTGCAAAACATATGGAAACTGTAGAGAGAAAACACTTCCTTCTTCAAAAGGAAAGTATTAACATAATAAAACGAGCATGGAGAAATTACAGGATGACTAGAGAAGATATGCTGCAATGGAAAGTAAAGAAAAACGCTTCTATTAAAATACAAACGTGGTATCGAAAAGTTATTGCAATGAAGAATTATAGAATACAGCGTTCAAACTGTATCAAAATACAAAGTTGGTGGAAAAATGTTACTTTAGCAAGAAACGAACGATCTAATTATTTAGCTCTTAAAAACGCATCAATAATATTCCAGAAAAATTGGAAAATGAAAGTAGCTACAAATGATTATAAACGTAAAAAGAGAGCAATTTTAAGAATTAAATATTGGTATAAAAATATTATTTATTCACGAATAATTCGCAATGAGTATTTGAAACTAAAAACAGCTGTCAAGATTATCGAAACGCGATGGTACGCTACAAAACTTAAAAATTCTACGAAAGCTCAATATTTAGATACTAGAAACAAAATTATTTCTTTACAACGAAGATGGAGAGCACAAATTGCAATGAAAAATACAAAACAAAAATATTTGGAAGTGAAAAATTCTATCGTGAAAATTCAGTCGTGGTGGAAAATGATTTTACAAAAGAATCTTTACAATAAAATGCTTAATTCTGTTGTTACTTTACAAAGAAGATGGAGAGCGCTTGAAAATGGCAAACAAGCGCGGAAAATGTATGAGAAGCAAAAAGTTTCAATAATTAAACTTCAAAGAAGGTGGCGGGCTACTCAGGCTGCTAGATTAGAAAGAAGTAATTATTTACATAAACGTAATTCAGCTATGGCAATTCAAAATTATTGGAGATCATATATAATAAAACAAGAATTTAAAAACAAAAAAAATGCAGTTAAAATTATCGAAAACTGGAGACTGCATATCCTTAATGGCAGACGCATACGCGCATATTATTATGTATTGAAAATATCTGCTATCAAAATGCAACGGTTATGGAAGACAAAACTGCAAATGAGAAAATACCAAAACAAACGACAATCGGCTATTATAATACAAAAGTACTGGAAATCGTACATTATACGTAAAGATTATATGAAAAAGAAACAAGCTGCTTTAACTATACAAAATTGGAGAAAAAATATAATATTTGGCAGAAAAATTCGTGCTGAATATATTTTATACAAAGACAGCGTCATTTTAATACAACGGAAATGGAAAACCATATTGCAATCAAGAAAGTTCAATAAACAACGCGAATCAGCTATTACTATTCAGAGGTATTGGAGATCATATTTGGTATACAAAGAGTATCAAAATAAGAGAAAAGCTGTACAAATTATTCAGAAATGGAGAAGACAAATAATTCATGAAAGAATTATGCGCAAGGAACAAGCAATCGAAAAAGCCAGGAAAGAAGAATTGAAGAAAAAATCTAAAGCAGCCGTTATTATTCAAGCAGCTTGGAGAGGATTTGAAATTCGTCGAAGAGCAAATAAAAAGATGTCATTGCTACGTGAAAGAGTAAAAAGGGCTGCTGAAACTGCTGATCCAACAAATACATTAGCGTTTCGACTGCAAGAAAATATTGAAATTTTCAAGTATGTTAGTAATGTTGGACAATTATCAGTTTGTTTATCATCATTAGGTAAATACAATATTGTATATTTTTAAACCGTAGGTGTACTTAAAGAAACTTAAAATACTTTGAAGTAAATATTTTTTCAGATGTTATAACACGTTTATCTCCAGCTGCCTGCTTTAGTGTATGTCAGTTAAATTTAATTCCTAAATTGTATGATATACTAAACAGAGCTAATAGATCATTACCTTGGTTAGATGTTTGTTTGAAAGATATAAGTATTTTATTAACAATAGCCAAGTTTAAGCATACAACTGCATATGTAGTGCAGGTAATTAAATGATGATAAATATCTATATGACTAATTTATTCTTGTATTTAATTTTATTAACTAATTCATGTTTTTATTTTTCAGGTTGATTATATTGAAGTACTAGCCAGATTAATGACTATTGTAGTTAATAAAAGAATAGATTTATTTTTATATACTGCGACTTTAATATGGATTTTAGCAAAGAATCCTGAATATGCTATGGTATATTATACAATTATTCATATTTGTTTAATTTTGTTATTTACATCTTATACATTAAACGTAAAATAATTTGTAATTGTTTGTAGGCGGCGAATAATTGTGTCAGAACACGATACTTGCTAACTAACTTGTATACTTCAATTGCTAAAAAATCGAGTGCTTGTTTATTAGATGCTACAGTATATGAAAAACAACTACCATGTACTAAACCTGATTGGGGATTAAAACGTAAACGTCCACGTACATTTCAAAGTGTTTATCAAGCCATCACAGCAATTGCTTCACGTTTACAAATTTTAAATATTCCCCACGCAAAAGACATGCAACGGTCATTTAACTTTTCGATGTAAACTTATTTTATTGTTTAATTGATGTACTTTAAAACTTATATAACTATATTAGATTACGTTACGTTTTTATTAAAACGAAAAAATTTTGTAACAATATTAACATGAAAAGTTTACAGTTTTTAAAGACTGAAAGTGCATGTATATTCTAAAATTAACTGAATACAGAGTATTGTAAATTAGCGTGTAAACTAAATAACTGTAATGTGATTTTTACGAAAATATTTAAATTAATAATTGTTTTTGTAATAATACTTTTATTGCAATAAATATAATAAACAATAATTATTGTTTTGGCGTTACATTTTAACAGTCAATTCTATACATATACATGTGATTATAATTTTTAGCATAAAATGAAGCAGAAGATGCCTATCGTTATAAGTAATACATTTTGCTGCATTTAGAAGATAATCTGATATATAAAAACAAAGTACAGCAGCTACAATCAATTTTATTTCTCAATATATTCCATAAGCATAAATTACAAACTTCATTTTAGCAACATTCCACTTTTTTGTTTTAAAATGAAAAAAATCATTATGTGTTGCAATAAGCAAATAAGCATAAATTGAAATCATGCACACACCCTAAAAATTGTTAATGAGTTCATCACTTTGATATTTGTTATTGCAGAATAGGCTCATATAAATTATGTAGGCACATGTTATTTATATCCTCCATATTTGAACTATACATCAACATTATAATTTTTTACGAAAATGTTTAGAAAAAAGTAGGCTATTGTTTTTGTAGCTGCCATACTAAGCACTTGAAATCAATTTAGTAATGGAAGGTAGCAGAGTATTATAATATCCGAAGAGTCTGAATGTTACAATAATAAATCGTGAATGTAAATTTTATTTACACAACTACTGGAAAACAGCGTAAAAAAGTACCAACTTAATTTTCATTTACAGACTTAAGCTCTTTAATCTGTTTGATCAAGTAAGCTTTTTCATCGTTAAACTGTTCATCCTCTGAACGATCTGTGTGGAAGCGTGTAAGGAACTCTATCAGTTTTTCTTGATTACGTAATAAAATGTCCAGAATAGGTTTTGGCTTGTTTGGATTAGCAACAAATACCTATGTAGTATTATTAATATTAAAAAATTATAAATGTTAATTTATATTAATATTTTCATATTAATATTTTTATTGTCTGTTATATAAAATTTATTCTCACCTTAAAAACATGGAAGGCCTCAAATTGTATATTACGAGACTTTTCTTTAAGCATATTCATCATTAATTTTAAATTATCCGGATTGGAAATATATCGCGTCATGACCTATGTAGAGAATATGTATGTTATTATATTAAATGTTTATGAAATAAGTTTCTTTTATATTTAACACTTACAGTAAAGTTGTGTCGGTCGAGTAGAAGCTCTCCTAATAATTTTAAACTTTGTCTACGTGTGACATAGTTTTCTGAATTCAGTAGCCTCTGATAATGTGAAAAGACTTTGTCATAATTGACTTCTAGAAATTCAGCACTTAAAATTTTATGCCTTGTGAGAAGTTCCTGCATCATTAATAAACAAATTTTAATATTTCACTGAATTCACATTTTAAATATATGTTTCCAATTTATTTTAGTATATAAAATATAAAAATATAAAAATCAATAACCTTAAAAGTAGAAAAGGCATCCGAAGCAATATCAAATGTAGAAACTTCAACATATCTGAAGAAATTATAAAAATCATCGGAATAAATCATTATTTTTGCTAATGCTTCATATCGAGCACATTCTCTTAACATTGTACCACAATTTAATGCGATGTCTTGGTGTTCATAACTGAAATCAAATATATAGTTTATTACTTAATATATATACTTAATTAATTATCACATTATGTATATTATAAATAGAACTAGATATTTACTTTTTATACTACAAAAATTTGCATGTATTATAGAGCAAAAGTTCTTATTACAAATTTACTATGCTCTTTTTCATAGTATTGCAACATATGGAATTATAGCATGGGCTGGAGCATATAATAATGTTTTATTGCTGCTTAATACTTTGCAAAAAAGATTAATTAAAATAATTATGAAAAAAAAGGAGGGCAACTCTCCATTAACGATTAAACAAGTTTTTATACTTAATTCAATTTTGTAATATTATCAGGAATTTAAGGACCAATATTTAAATTCAACTAGTAGAACGAGAAACAAGAACCTAAAACTACCTGTCATTAAAAAATCAATAAGCTACAAAAGCAGTAAATATAATGCAATAAAGTGTTATAATATTCTACCTAATGAACTAAAAATTTTAAATTTAAGTAAAAAAAGCATATAAGGTATTATAAGTGATTATTTAAAAAATAACTGGAATTTATTTGAATTATTATTATAAATTTATAATTTCTATCGTCAAATATAAGTATTATTTGTTGTATGTGCAACACTAATGTTATTTTTTATTTTTCTGTTTTTAGACACACATGTTAAAAAGTAATAGTTATAATAGGTTCAAGTTTAGTTTTAAGAGTTAAGTTAATTAATGTTAAGTTTATACACCAGACCTATGTACAGGTATATTTAACTACCTCTATAGGATGCCAGTTATTGAATATTATTGTATATTCTAATGTTAGCGGCATACTGTATATTTTCTGGTTAAATAAATAAATAAATAATACATATTATAGTCCTGACAAGTGTTATTTCAGATTTTATTTAGTTAATTTTTTTTATTTTTTTATTTTTATTTTTAAAGATTTTTAAACACTCTGCAAATCTTTGTTCTTTAGAATTCTATTAATAACAAAAATTGGTAAATGTTCAAAATTATTAAAAAATGTGAAGTAACGATCTTAGTAACCAAATTCTATTTTCTAAATAGTTAGAATGTATTGCTTACCCTGACATGAGAGTAAATAAAATTTCTGGTTTAGTACAAATATATTCGACTGTAGGAGATCTTGTCCCAATTTGTCTTCTTAATATATTATTGAATACCTGTGCAACATCTTTTTTACCCTATAATAATTAAAATTATATCAGCTTGGATTATTAATACATTAAATGTATTATTAAAAAAAGAATAAAAGTTTAAAAAAGTTACCTCAAAATCTATTCGACTAAGATTTTGAACAAGAAGTAGTAAGAGATTACTATTATATAGTTCTTGTGCTAATTGAGCTACAACTATATCTGCTTGTGGCTCGGACTCGGCAGTTCCATATAGCATATTTTTAATATGCACCAAATTTTTACTGACATCTTCTTGAGCCTGAAATAATATTTTCATTATAATTCACAGATATAAACAAATGCCATTAAAACATACCTTTTCTACTTTTTTATCCCCTCGTTCTAATGCATTAACTGCTTCTTTTAGAGCCTTCACCACCTCAGCTGGGCTTTTTTGAGATTTTCCGAATAGAGGCATAATTTCTAAACCCAAACAAAATATTATTAAAATGGATATGTTAATGAAATATCCAACTTAGTTTTAACACATTTTCATTAATTTAGACATCTAAAATTAAAGTTCAATTTAGCATCCAAAAACAAGAATATTTACCTTACATAAGTTAAATTTTGTACAAAAATAAGATTTAGGTACTCTAATATTATATTGATCATAAATAAAGCTGTATTAATGATCATGTCAATGATATACTTTGCACACACTGAATAGTTAAGTAAAAATTATAAACAAATAAGTAATAGGTATATTTTTTCAATAACTATTGAAAGACAAATTGGGATTAAAAATGTCAATATGCCCACCTAGAAAATTGTTGGTCAACTACAAATAAAACGTTCATCCATAAACTTGAATAGATACTACGCAAAATACAACATGAAACGATTACAACGAAAAATCGTAAACAAAGGGCTCTTCGATAATAAAGAAAAGTGACAAGTCGTAGGCAGCAGCAGTAGCAGCAACACACACGTACGAAGTACCAGACATACACACTCGACAGAGCGAATCGAGCCGTAAGCATATAGAAAACTCGAGGATGGCACTATGGCAGTGACGACATAAACAGGGAGAGAGAGAGACAGAGAGTGAGAAAGAGACAGAGAATGAGAGAGAAAGAGAGAGAAGGAGAAAGCGACACCGAGAGAAAATATAACCTATATTCACGAAATCGAGAGAAAATTGTTTATATAAACATTAAAAGAACGTTATGCGACTTGATAAATACATAGATTTTCTTACCGTACAATTGCCAATTAATCCTTAATAAAGTTACGCAGTTGCTTTTTAGGCACTTGCGGCTCCCTGGGCTCTCCGTTTAGCAGTTCATTGGACAACAAAGGGGGAAGGGGAGGGGTGGAAGGGGGCGGAGGAGCAGGAGGGGAAGAGGTACAAGAGCCCGGGTTGAGAATGAGAAATTGAGAAAGAGAGATGTTTGGGGGAGAGTTATATACCTACTACAGGTATATACATGTATATATACGAAGAGAGACACACACCGTTGCCAAGGATGGAGAAATAAACGGGTACGATAAATCAATTCACTTATCGAGTGCGTTCTCTTACATCTATGTACCATATATACATAACAACACCCATGTATATCTCTACACACACATATATATGTGTATATATATATCTTTAAATATGGACACACGTGTATATGCGAGTGTGTGTGTCTTAAAACTTTGGGTGTGTGTGTGTCTACTGTCTAGTAGCACTTAACAGAACTATATTAAGTTAAGAGTCTGCTTACGCGGATATATCACTATACGAACATTTAGCGACTTTTACATATACGTGCGTATTATACACGTACAGACTACATATATACATGTATATATATATATATAATATGTATGTGTGTCGTTGTTCGCGCTATATTTTATTGCATTGCTGATCGCATTCGCATCGTAAAAACACGGGTGAGGTGAGAGACACGCTGTGCGCGACGACTATCTCAGACACCCATAATATATATTTCGAAGAGTAAGCTTTCTCTCCCTCTCTTTAGACTGTAAAATAAGGCCATCCTTTTCTACTTGTACAATATACATATATATACGTCTATGATCTATCCCTTTCCTTCTCATACATGTGACCCAAGCATCTTTGTCTTTCTCGCGTCGCGCACACTTTTGGTATCTTTCTACCTAGCGCGCAACTCCTATACTTAAGTTACATATATACACACACGCTTATATATATGTTATACGTTATATACCTTTACGTGCCTACGTGCAGTATATACACTACATACCTATTCCTATGTAGTATATAGGTACATGTATAAGCGAATGCGAGAGTACCAGTTACCGCGTTACCAACGACAATCCACATCATTCCGAGATAAACGGCATATATGAAAGTACGAGGCCAACCGCATGTTCCCCTCGCTTTTGCAAATGATCTACAACACAATAATGTGTGTCCTCGTAGTTTAATCATCCTCTGTTTCACCCACGCAATTTCGTAATCAATTTACTTTTCGTCGTGTTACTTTATTATTTGACGTATACTTTACTTAGTACCTGTTTCCACACGTTTACACACTTTTTTTATTTCTAACAATTGATTTACTTATATTTTTTAAATAAATATTTCTTTTGTTTAGTACGATTACAAAAGGTAGCGTGTCATTTTTTTCATTTATATTTTTATATTTATATTTATTTATTTTCTATTTATAATAATAATGGCATCATTTTATCACCTGATAGATTTGAATGTGTTCGATATTTCGCGCCAGATAATAAGTTAAAGTTGGTTAACCTGTATTTTCCGATATTTAGCTTAGATCTGATCAATGGTCATATGGGTTGTTGATTGTTATTTGTTAGACCCGTGTCCGTGTGTAATATGTAATGTATGCGATTTCATTACCTTTTTTTCGTGTTCGCAACATTTCAATTGTAGTACATTAAATTTTTTTTATCTTCCGAAGATAGTCGCGTGAATACCACGGAACACGGATGCCTCAAGGAAGTCAATTTTCTATTGGCAAATGTAGATAAAACGAGCTCGTTAAAGGGAAGCGAAAGTATGTGCATCCATTGTCGAAATACGATTCATTTATGGTGATAATATGTCAAAGTCAAGCATAAGGAAAATAACAGTTGAGCCTACGAAATGTAATATTGACTCTCGGCGTCCAAGTGTTTTTGAAAGGTTGGGCACTAAACCAGCGGTCACAACAACCGCTCAAAACGCTTCAGATTACTGTAGAAACTGGGCACTTAATGGCAGTTGTTCTTATGGCAAGAGTTGCAAGTACGTACACTTTCTTTTATTCTTTTCTTTTTGGTATCGGGTGAACTATTAACCTTTATTTTTATTTCAGATATGCAAATACACATACACTTATAAGTCCTTCAAAACGAGTGAAAAAGGATAATGCACCTACGAATCCTTCATTGGTGAGAACGTTGTTGGCATTCTACTTTAATAAATATTACTTTATATATTATCTTTATATATTTTTATTATTTGACATTATATTTGTTAGTATTTTATACCTCTTTTAAAATCATTAGTATCTTTCTTGATATTTAAGCTCATCGAGGATCCATTCAAGCGTCTTACATCTAAAATTGTGAAGACAGCTTCTCACAGTCCAGATTTAAACTTAGAAGAGTGGAATCAGACAGATTTGGAGTACGAGGACGAGAAGGTGTTGGAAAGGAGGAGGCAACTTTTGCAAAGGGAGCTGGAGTTACAGATGAAGAAAGATAAAGAAGTGCATGGGAAAGATAAAATAAAATATAAGAAAAAGGCAATGAGCACTTCCTCCAGTTCTCACAGTTCAAGTTCCTCTAGCAGTAGCAGCACTTCCAGTAGTGACGACTCTTCCACTAGTTCAACATCAGATTCACGTAAAAAAGTTAAGAAATTTAAGAAAACAAAGCACAGTGCATCCCCTGAATTTGACGAGGACAAGGAAAGAAAGAAAAAGTAAGTAATCAAATAACTTTCATATTTTTCTCTACTAGACTTTTACATTGGTCTTAAGCTACCTTTACAAGACAACTGTGGTTAACACCGATATAAAAGTGTGGAAGAATCGTAAAAGAAATGGTACAAAAGTATAAAAGTGTTAATATTGTTTTGTGAGTAACAAATTTCTATTCACTTCACTAGACAATAATTAACTTGTTGCTTTGCAGATTAAAATTAAAACGTTTAGGAGCAAAAAATGAAAAGTTACCTCCAAAAAAGAAACGCAAATTAGATATGTCCCCAAAGATAGATACCCTTCCAAAAATAATAAACGAACCCAAAACTATGATTGTACTTCATAAACATATTTCTACACCTAGAACGAAATCTCCATTACCTTTGATCTCCCACGTCACAACAACGAAAACGAAAGAGAGAACTCGGAGCGAATCACCTAAATTAAAACTATTACGTGAATCTGAAAAAGATCGACATCATAAAAAATTGCGAGAACCCGATGAAATAAACAAGGAGATGGCGCAGAAGAAGCCAGGTGATAGAATAGATAGAAGCGACCGACTAGATCGAATCGAGAGGACAGATCGCAAAGAAGTGGATAAAAATAAATCCCGACCACTAGATGAGAAAGGTAAAAATGACGATCGATCAAAACCTCGATCTAAAGATCGAGAAAGACGTTCTCGGACACCATCTGATCGATCTAAGCATACGTATAACAAGGACAGTTCGTCCAAGTCGAAACGGAGTCGTACTCCGGATAAGTCACGTTCAAACACGACCCATCGGGATAAACCCTCAAATCGATCTCGGGAAGCAGAGAAACGCGATCGAGAAAAGCGTGAACGCAGTAAGGATCGAGATGAGTCTCGCAAAGGAATCGACCAGGGTAAACTCAAGTCATCTCTCGGACAAGACGATCACCGCAAAAACTCAAACCGTGACTTGGATGACAAGAGCTACTCTAACGATCGAGCTCGTCAACGTAGTAAAGAACGACGTGACAAAGAGCACAGCGATCGAAGCCACTCTCGACTTGGACCATCCCACCATAAAGAAAGAGACGATCGGCGAAGCGACCGAGATCGCGATGCGAACAAGAATCGTGAACGTCCAAATTCACTAGATAAGAGTTCTAGAAGTTACAAGGATCGACCTAAGGATTTAGGATTAGATAAAGGAACTCGGGATCGAGATCGAGATCGACGATCTGATCGAGAAAAAGATCGCCCTGATGTCAAGTCGTCAGATAATCGTGATCGGAACTCTCAAAGGTTTGATCGTGATCGCGATAGAGACCGAGACAGAGATCGTGAACGTGATCGAGATCGGTTCCCACGTGACTCGGGTCTTGAAAAATCCACGCTTGATCGGGATCGAGACAGGGATCGAGACCGAGAGCGCGATAGAGAAAGGGAACGAGAGCGAGAACGAGAGCGCGAGCGCGAGAGGCATCGTCGCTATGGTGGCCGATTTGAAGGTCGACCTCAAGAGCATGAAATATCTGGCGGACTTAAACTCGATCGACTTCAGGAGCGAAGGGACAGTCCGCGTCGCAGTCTAGATTTAGAAAGGACCTTTGATAGAGGATATGCTCGACCTCCTCCACCGCCGCCTCATCCGCCACCACCTCCACCACCCGAGCACTGGGACGAGCAGGAAGAACCTAGACGTTACGGAAGTCCTTTTAACGAGAGGCGAGCCAGGCCTGATGATAGGAATCAAGCTAGGTACCCGCTGCAAGCCGATCGACCGTTCGAGGATCTTCACCATCCTTTGTATGCTGGAGATAAATTGAGGCCTCCTGCTATCAGGTAATATTAACACAAATTTTATATTTTAATTTAAAAACAGTATACATATTTAATAATAAATACATAGCTTGATATTAAAAATAATTGCATTCATTTACATGTTATAAATTAAATTATTAATTTTTTTAATCTATTGTTAGTACTTTTAATATTTTTAAACATTGAACCACTATAAATTGATTACCATTTTTATCTAAACAAAAGGGAAGAGGGAGCTAATGATAATTGGGAAGTCCATCATGACTTGGAACATCCTGTACGAGAACGTCCTTATTCTGGTAGTGAATGGGAAGATAGGGAATGGCGTGGACGTGCTATGTGGGATAGAGAAAGTTTACCAAGATCCGAAGCACATGACGAGGAATGGTCTGGAAGGTACGATAGTACTATTCCTGAATGGAAAGTTGGAGAACCAAGAAAATGGGACAGTCAATCCCTTCACTTACGTTCTTCGTATAGAAATGATCGAATAAAAGAACTTGAAATAACGGATCCTGCGCATTGGTAAATTTTAAATATATGTTTTTTTAATGTAAACTAATCTAGTGCTATAAAAAAAATAATTTTTACCATTTTAGTAGCAAACGTAGACCTTTTAATACCCCAGAAAGAAGAGAAGATCTCCCGAGTCATGCTGCTAAACAAGCACTCCACAACAGCATGAAAGATGAACCTATTAATAAAAAATTGATGGAACTAGCTGAAGGTAGACCTCGTAGAAGTAGAGAAAAATCGGCTGATAGCTTCCAAAAAAAATTATTGCCGAAGGAGAAACCAGAAGTAAAGGAACCTCTAATTTCTGAACCAAAACGCACATGCATAGAGGAACCTTTACCGTCTCTTCATACAGAAAGTGATCTAAGCGATATCAGCGATGATCCTGATGATATTCTCAATATGGAAGAAGACGTGACAGAAAATAAAGCGCAGCCTAAAAAACCGATTGAAACTGATCGTGATTCTGCTTCTGTAAAGAGTCAGGAAACATCGCATCCTTCGCCAAAACCGCTTTCTGAGGATGCTGTATTCACTAAAGAGAAAGATACGACAGAACCTTATAGGTATTTAATTATTATAATTTTCAGTGTCCATTAATAATATTATAATTTTCAAAAATAATGTTCAACTACTGTTGTTTTTAAAGCAATAAGAACAATATTGAAGAGGAAAGTATGGAAACTATGGACTTTGAAGAAATTTCGGATGGTGAACTAGAAGAAGATGTAAAAACTAGCTGTAAAGGATTAGGAGATGCTTTGGGGGTTGACTGGGAAAGTCTTGTTAAAGATTCACAACCAAGACGGTCTACTACCACTAGTCATGATGCACAAGATCGCTGGCAATGTAAAGCGGTTTTCCAAAGAATTGGAATATCTGTTAAAGCTGCTGGTCACGAATTAGTTGAAAAACTTCTGAATAAATATACAGATAATGGTAAGCATAATGTAACTTGATTCTTATTTAACTTTATAACATTTTATAAAAAAAATTTGGTAATTTTCAGAATCCAATAAATTACTTCTTAACAATGTGGCATTTGTACATACAGCGCTAGCTCGAAAGCAACTTTTACAAAATTCAATGTATAAACTTATCAATAATGATGATTTATTGTACAGGTAAACAATTTTGTCATTAAAATTATTTCATTATTATTGGTAGTGTTATAATAAATTCCATTATAATATTTCAGAAGGAAAAATGAAGATGACGATGACGACATCGAGAACCTAAAGCCTTGCGTAAGCTTATACGAAGAAGCCATGACGCTTCTTCAACAAACAGCGTAAAGTGTATTGATAGTGCTTGTGAATACGCGCGTGTAAAATTGGTAATTTTGAACAGTTGTACATGATAGAGTGAATAAACACTATGACGAATTGTATTATATAAAGACCAACAATGAAATAAGAGATTTTTTAATGAACAGCAATTTCAACTGATCAGTATTTTATATTTTATAAATAGCTTCTGATCTGACATTATTAAATTTTGCTATAATCGCTGTATGTAGCAATAAATCATTTTAGAATTATTTTAGCTTGGAGCAAAATTTATTCTCTTATCAAGATTTATTTAATTCAATAATTTCCATTAACTAAATAATATTTACGATTTATATATAACTAAATAATATTTACGAAAAAAATATATAAAATATATCGATAATTGAGAAGTATACATCGTATACTATCAATCCTGGAAAAACATATAGTTAGTTATTACCATTTTTGTGGATAATTTTTACATCAAATTTATTTTGGGAATAAAAAATGTTATACTTAGTTTTTTTAAAACACCATAATTCTTAAACCTAGCTTGTATTCAGAT
Source organism: Theocolax elegans (assembly GCA_026168455.1). Classification (NCBI taxonomy): domain Eukaryota; kingdom Metazoa; phylum Arthropoda; class Insecta; order Hymenoptera; family Cerocephalidae; genus Theocolax; species Theocolax elegans. Next base: position 33,869,656 of record CM047426.1, on the reverse strand, counting down.
TTTCCTAAATATCATTTAAATTAAAGTATGTATAAAAGATATTTGCATAATGCAACACTATTGAATATTTCTTAAATAATTTCTGTTTCTAAATCTGTTTCTAAATTATGATATAGGAAGAAAATTGAAAATGATAAACATTAAGTCTATTGTGTCAGTTTCGATTAATTTCAAATTTACCGCTTCTACTGTTCCCAACGTATAAACGAAAAAGCCATACGCACACCAGTTTACCCGATTGTTTTAATCATTTGGTTATCATATTCAGACGTAATATGTTATTGAAAGCTGCTACAACAGAGTATAAGTCACAGGGTAATTATTAATATATATTTTTAATCCGTTTGTTTAATATCAACATATATTTTTTTAATTCCTAAGTATTAATGTAAACGTTAGGTTCAAACGTTATCGAATACACAAACGTCCATCTTATCATTCAATAATAATGCGTTACACATTATATTATCACATGTGTCGTCAAATATTTAACGAGTTACACCATTGAAATCTACTTCTGTGTCATTGGAGATAGTTAAATCATAGAAAACATTTAACATTATATTTTCTGATTATCGACAATAAATTAATCTAAATCTGGAGTATTTTAAAAATTAAAATATAATATTTTTGTATACATTAAAAAAACAGAAATAATTTCGAACCATTTATCGATTAACGATCGTGTGAACAATAATGCATAAAGATGTTAAATTTGAGGTTAAAATAGTTCAACTTACGAATTCAGAAAATTCTATTTAATATTTAGTTGCTCCATATAAATTATTGGGTTTTAATTTAAGCGTAAAAAATACATAAATTTAATAAACATATTAAAAATTGATTCATAAAAAATGTAATTATTTATCTTAATTCAATCGAATTAATACGGAAACACGCATAAATTATTACGAATTTCATTCAAACATATTTTTCAAATGATTAGAACATCGTAGTTTGAGTTAAATTTTCATCTCTTAACTTTTTTATGCTTAACGTAAATTCTTGTATCTCACGTTTCAAAATGTTTGTCTATTTATTTAAGCATATAACGAGACTTGATTTCGTAAAAAGTAATTGTTAGCCCACGGATAACTGTATTCATCACATCGTCTTCACTTAGTTCACCGTCACACGTGCCGTCAATGTTTTAATTGAATGACCCCCGCGCTATCGAGGTCTATACGCGTGTGTCACTTCAAATATCATCGAAAATAAATTTCAAATTATACCGTGTACTACTGAGCATAACATTCATGGATATAGTCCTTAAATGAAGAGGATTTCAAAATTTAAAAATATGTATATTTATATTATAAGAATTATTCATTTTCATATTGTTGATTAAGTAATTAAGAAACGTAAGAACAACATTTAAATGTAAATTTCGAGGTTAAATAATTCAATTGATAAACCAAGTAGGTTCTATTTAAAAATTATAAGATTTAAATTATAACATGTATAAGGAATTACACAGTACTAAAGAAATACGTATAAAGAATATTAATAAATTTTCAGATCAATATCAGAAATGTTTGCCAGCTGCGCGCGTAACGTAAAAGCATTGCGTAATAATGCTCGGAGTTTTTCGGACATGGTAAGGATCGTCGAAGCAGGAGCTCGAGATGGTTTGCAAAATCTTCGGAATTATGTGCCAGCCGAAATAAAAATTGAGCTGATCAACCGGCTTTCCGAAACAGGACTACGATCAATCGAGGCAACCAGCTTTGTGTCTCCAGAATGGGTACCTCAAATGGCCGATGGTGTGCAAGTTTACGAATGCATAAATAAAAATCCGAACGTTGATTACTCTGTTCTAGTACCTAATATGAAAGGTTTGGAAAAAGCAATAGAATTGAATGTGAAAGAGGTATATTTTTTTACCGCAGCCTCCGAAACATTTAACCGTAAAAATGTAAACTGTTCGATTGAAGAAAGCCTAAAAAAATTACAAGAGCTCAGTAAAATCTGTAAGGAGAAAAAGATAAAAGCGAGAGTAGCAGTCTCCTGCATCGCTGGTTGCCCTTACGAAGGTGAAGTTCCACCTGCTAAAGTTGCTCAAGTTTGCGAAACTCTCCTTAAAATGGGATTTTACGAAATCAGTTTAGGTGATACCATTGGTATAGCTACGCCTAAACGAATAGCTAACGTAATGGATGCATTACGAGCAGTTACTGGTGGTGATATCTGGAGGTTTGCAATGCATTGCCACGACACTTATGGTCAGTCAATGGCAAATATTTACGAGTGTCTGAATCAAGGTATTCGAGTTTTCGACGGATCGGTCGCAGGATTAGGTGGTTGTCCCTTTGCTCCAGGAGCATCGGGAAACGTTTCAACCGAGGATCTAGTCTACCTGATGCATGGCGAAGGAATGCAAACTGGAATTGATTTGGAGAAACTCGTTCAAGTCGGAGATTACATTTCTCAGGCGATACCTGTGCCAAATAATTCGAGAGCTGGAACTGCAATGCTTGCTAAAAAAAGAATGCTGACTAAATGTTGATTTTTCGACTTTACTGAGTTGTTGAAACAGTGTTGCTACGTGCGGCGACATATTTCTTTGAATGCACGACGTGAACGATCGTTTGGTCAGTTCGATAGTCAAAATATCGCATTTTACTATTTAACAACGAGTTTTGTACACTCCACTTGTTAAAAACAAATTTTTTATGGTTTTTCATAATGAAGCAAATTTTACAAGACAAGAAAATTTTATTTTGTTGCGCAATCAATGTTCAATCACGTAACTGCATTTATATTGTGTAAGACGTTAAATGTAAAATACATTATTTTTATACGAATTTACAAGTATAGATTTTTATTATACAAATAATCATATTGTTAAATAATTTTACACTATTAAAATGTTTAATAAATTTAAAGTTGACAATACATCTCTTCAGGTCCATCATTTATGACGTACAACACTATACTAACACTACTGTACTGTCTCTGCATTGTCTGTTGAACCCAAATATTGATCCAATCTCACGATTGCTATGAGTGAATGTATTCTGGGAATAGCTCAATAGATCAGTCAATGAACTTACTAATAAAAATGCAGATAGTACTTAGTATATATTTTTAACGTTAATTACAATTTAATAGTATATTATTTTTATTTTAAATATTTAATAAATTACTAATAACAAGATGTCTTATCTGTATGTACAGGGCTTAACTCGGTAACAAAATTAATAAATGCAACTTATAAACGAATCAACGTTGATTCATTGTGCGAGTTGTAACTACTTATAAAAACTACTTTATCATATCGAGAAAGTAAAATCATCTAAATACTTGTTTAATAAACTATATAAGTTCTATGTATGTCATAGTTCAGTATTTTATACTTCACAAACTATTTTTGATCTGGCGATATAAATGTCACGATAGTCGTTGGGTGTAGCAACATTACACTTCAAAATTTTCATAGCATCGCATAAAAATCGTTCGTTTACCTGGAAATTATTTCAATGAATAGATTTTTACTAATTAAATAAATTTTACAAGGTGACTACTACCTCGTGCTTCAAGAGAATATACATATTTTCATTTTTCGAAGAAATACGTTTAAGTATCTCAATATTTGTACAGTACATCTCGTACAATATTAGCCCTGAAAAATGTAAATGGTAACTGTGTAATGTAAACATTTAAGTACGATATTTATTGTTAATAAGAATACCTTTCTTGGTGCAATTGCCAGAATTTAATTGATCTAGGCTGTGAATAAGTTTATTGCAAAACTCAATTTTCACGTTTAGCTCATCTTCCGATAGATCTAAAATGTTATTTTTCAGTTCTGTTTGACAAAGGAAATTTGTATGTTTAACATATTTCTACCTTGCCACGTCATTCCGTCGATTCGTCCAAACAACGACACAATACAAAACATCATTTCCATCATCATATAATTCGTTTCAGGTACTAATATACACAATTCTCGCTTTATAAATCTTAACATTTGCCTTGGATTTTTTGACAAAACTTCTTCAACAGCAGCTGAAATTCCAGCTCTAATACATTTAATCTGTAAATTCGTTACAAAAGTACAAATTCAACAATCTGTACATAATTATAGATTTAAACTCAAAGAAAACATTTTTACCTGTTTACTTTTAATAATTAAATTACACGTATTGCAAGTCCACGCACTGTTACAATTGAGCGGATCATCGGGCAGCAAGTTTCCTGTACAAGTGTCACTTGCACACTTTAATGCTCCTAAGAATGATCCACATTCCTGGGAACATTGCAATATACTTATTAGCATACATGATGCGAGTAAAAAATACGGCTAAAAATTCTCAGAAGAAAATATCGAGAAAATATCAATATTTCTTGTGATTTTTTTAATTACCGTAGCATCGGCGCATCTCGTGCATAAACAAGAAAAATGTTTAGTTGACAGAAGTAATTGTCGTCTCATCATCGTATCCCAAAAGATATCAACATAAGTCATCGTAATCTCGTCACCTTTAGCAATAGGCATTGTGGAATAAACGAGAAGTTCCCTCTTATCATTGATTAAATGATGTGTATTAGGTACACATTGATGATTAGTAAGTGCACCTATGGGAAATAAAGCACGTAAGCTTGTTGATGACTCTCCTTGTACGACTAACATTTCGAATGAGTTTGTATCCATAGCTCTGCAAACTCGACGCATCAATTCTTCATCTTCTGGTTTTAATGGATTTTTAACGTTTTTCTTTAGCATGTCTACCTATAAAAAGTGTATGTAAATATTTACACGAATACATAAGCCTTGAAAATATAGTATATTATACAGATATTATTTATTTTATTAGCTTTATTTTGACACACGAAAAACAATATGAAAAATATTATATTATCAGATATCAGATATCAGATATCAGTATTCTATTAAATTTTTCGATCTGATAAGACAAAAACGAACGGACCTCCCGTCCGTGTTGGGCAGCTTCATGAGTAGTAACTATATAAAATATCTCTCTTTGCTCAAGAGGTAGATGTAGTGCTCTAATCGGTACTACAGCCTGAAGTAGCTCGATAGACCAATCGGTACCGCAATTGGGTTCTAACGAACTGAGATACGCGCACTCCGATTTAACGTGATTCGTATCATTTTGACAGACATCCGAACAAACCGGTAAACCACAACCTCCATCGCAAGGAAAAAGTGCACAATTACTTTTGTAACAGGTTACACAAAAGGAAAGATATTTGGCATAACTGCGGGGACCTTCAACCACTGATGCATCCTTGTAGACAAGCTCATCCGCTTGAATGTCTCTAGTAGCGATTAATCCACGACCTCCTGACAAATTTAACAAATTATTATTCTATACAAATTTAACGTTAATTATAATAATTTAACAAAGATACAAATATACTGTACGCAAAGTTTTTGCGCAATATTTAATTTCTGACTCGATTCTATTTTTTACAAATTAAACCCGAATTTTGAAGTTCAATTGAATTTAAAATTTTCAAAAAATTTAGAATATTGTGTAAAGTTTGATTTGTTTCTTATTGGTTTTTTTCTTTGAATATTATACAGTGAAAAACAGCTACGATCCGATTTCTGATCCGATACAGTAAAACGCATGACTCAAAAAAAATGCTAATAATTATGTATTCGTGTATGCTTGGTGCTATTACTGCTGTTTGATGTACGAAATAAGATAATCAACTTCGTGTAAATTTGCTATCTATTACGCAATTTTTTCTCCAACTACTTTTAATCACTTTTATAACTCTCCAGCTATATAGATAAGAAAATGCATATGAAGCGCGTATGCTAATTTAAAGATAAATATATATGGATATAAGCTTAATATTATAAAATTATGTCGTTGAAAAAGTATATATGAATGTATATTAACTTTCAAGAATGTGAGTTTAATTTTGAAATATTTAATATAAATTATTTATCATTAGAATTATAATATGTTACACTTTATTATAAATTGAAATATATTAAAATCGACGTATTGATTATTATACAGACGTATTGATGATAAAAACTAGGCATGTGTATGGCATTATATGCGTATATAATATAACACGTAAATCTACAGTATTTAATAATCTTATAACTAATATTTCGAATTACTTATTTTTCTCCGTAAAATAAATAAAAAGTAATATAAGAAGTTGTAATATTAAAGGCATACACTACTAAAAGAAGGAAATCATAGATTATAAAACTTAAAAATTTTTCAAAATAACAATGTAGCAATAAAAATAATAAAGAAAATGAATAAGAAAAAGAAGAAACATATTTAAAATTGAAAAAAAAAATTTTTTTTAAATACTAACTGATTCCAAAATTTTCAATTTTCCAACAAGTAGGATTTTCAGGTTGCAGTAGCTGATTGCGAACCAGATGTCGACGTAAGTAAAAATCTGTAGTTTCCGGATCCATAAGTGCAATCTGAACAAGTTCGTTTTACAATTTCTTTTCCTTTAATTAATTAAAGCTCGGGAGGCGATTCCTTTGTACTTGGCTACCGAACTCGTAACGCGCGAGCACTTTTCGGCACTATTCGAACTAGGCAAAGCCTCGGTAAGTGTATACGATCATGATGAACCGTAGTCTCTTAGTTTAAAATAGATTCCGGATACCAGTATATATGTATGTACATATCTATTTTATAACTATATGCCTACGAATAGGTCCGGGCAGGTCAAATTTGATTTTTTTATATACCAAATTAAGCATTACCTTGCTCTAAGATTTCAAGCACAACTACACCGAGAAAGTTTCTTCGAATATTTTTTTAAGCTAATTTTTTGTTTTAATATATTATACCTTTCTATTTTTAAAATTCTATGTGGGAAAATCAATGCCAATATTCCGAGATTCTGTTTCCAAGTTCCAAGAGAACTATATTCTAGTAATTCACGAAGTCATAATGTTATTTCGTTCCCCGATTAATTCATGTGTCTATCAATGATAAAGTAGCTGTTGGAAATTACGCTATGTCATTATAAATTTTTTTCAATATGAACCTGATTAATCAAAAATAGGCATGCGCAAGATAGGAAAAGATTTAAAAATAAGCTTGGATTTAAATATTCGAAAGCTCAGTCGAGAATAATCGATTTACTCGAAAGATGTAAAGGGCGCGTATAGACGCGGTAAGGGAGAGACCAAACGATTACGGAATCGCGGTTTCCTCTAATTTATTCCTTTGGGTTGAATCATTAGATAAGTATCGAGCTGCCGTGACCGTCTCTCTCTCTCTCTCTCTCTCTCTCTCTCTCTCTCTTGCTTTAAAACGTGCGCCTATCATTCCAGTTTGTGTTGTTTATACGTCGTCATGACAACTGACCGCAAGGAAAACCAGCTTGTTCAATGTACCACACACCAACCCTTATTCAAGCTTCAGTGTTTGATAGAGTGCCCAAGACATGCCGAGGTAACGTTTATTCCATCATTAATCAATTTCTACGCTCACCAATGTTCGTTTACCAATCTACAATGTTTAACTTCTCTTTAACAACTAATCGAATTTTATTGGTCTTTATCAACAACCAGTTGCCGGTTGTTTTTCTTTTGTTTATTCTTTTATTTTTATAATATGAGTAGTAGGGATTTTGTTAAATAATTGAAGTGTTAATTATGGAAGTAAACGGTCACCGTTTGTCACTGTGAAAACAATTATTTCAATTTAATGACGCAAATTTCCTAGATATACTTATGTTATGAACTTATTAATATATTACTTTATTAACTCTTATTAATAAAAATATATATATCAGTAATCGACATTCAACTTGTTTTTATCAGTCAACAGAATTTGCGAATTTCAGCTGGGACAGTCACGTGCTTTTGGTAGTTACTAAACTATAGGAGAACGTATAATTGCCGTAATATAAGTATTCACGTAAAATTAACATATTACTGGAATAAAGAGGGTTATACATTAAGAAATTTTGACTATACTAAAAAAATTATATTTTCATATATTCTCTATATATTATCGAATTAAGTTACCCACAAAGTTTATATATCGTTTTACGGCTATAAGAATATTCTAAACTTATTTTCTGCTTATTATCAATTGATGAATTCTTGTTCAAGTATACCTAGAAAAGTATAAGTGGAAAATGATCAAGAAATAGAAAAAGGATAAATGCAATAATTTGAGTTAATTTATATATATATATATATATATATACATATATATATAAATAAGTTTAAAATTTTCGCAGGTTATCGATAACAAGCTCAAAATGGCACGCAAAAAATGTAGTGATAATTTTTATAACGTTGACGAAAGCAATGGCACAAGATTGCAGCAGCAACCCTTGCATGTATGGAATTTGCGTAGATGATCCAAAGAGGTAAACGCGAACACGCGTTCTGCATTGATTTTCGTGAACTAATTAACTCTATACGTACCTGTATAATGTAACATGTTACGTTGCATTACAGTTCTTATCGATGCTACTGCATCGATGGATACACAGGCATCAATTGCGAGATCAACTGGGACGATTGTTGGTCAAGTCCGTGTATGAACGGAGGCACGTGTTACGACGCAATCGCATCGTACAATTGCACGTGCGCCGAAGGTTTCGTAGGTACGATTGTCACTTTTACTTTTTCTTTGTGATACATCAATATTTACATGTGTACATTGCAATCGATCAAACAGGTGTGAGCTGTGAACAGAAATTCAGTGAATGTATGAATAAACCGTGTCTTAACAATGGCACGTGTTTTGATTACAATGGAGTTACCTGTCAATGTCTCGAAGGATTTTCAGGTATAATTCATACAATTTATCACTACTATATTTATTTATTTTTCCTAAATTTTGAATAATTTTCTCGCGTATTTCCAGGTGAGTTTTGCGAAATTGACGAAACAGTATGTAACAGTACGGTGTGCAAAAATCTTGGAGAATGCGTTGAAGGCCCTGGATTGTCGTTTGCTTGCCGGTGTCAAGAGGGTTGGACTGGTAGATACTGCGAGGAAGATGTTAACGAATGCGTTGCGTCACCTTGTCAAAACGGGGGACTTTGTATCAACATGCCTGGAACGTACACGTGCGCTTGTTTGTTTGGTAAAATTAAATCTACACCTTTTATATTATAATACTTTTCAATCAAAATAACGTATTATGATTTGAAAATGAAAATTAATTTTGTATTTATTGTTAATTACTTTCAGGTTTCACAGGCAAAGATTGCGACAAAAATATAATACCTTGCGAAGATAACCCCTGTAAAAACAACGCGGTATGTCTCTTCGAAGATTTTCAAGCGATTTGTTACTGCGTACCAGACTACCATGGAACATTTTGTGAATCTCGTTACGACGATTGCGAGTCAAAATATGCTCATTGTGAAAACGGTGGCACATGTGTCGATGGTATCAACAATTTCACATGTTCGTGTTTACCTCAATATTCGGGAGAAACATGTGGGATCTTCGTAGACACGACGACGATGGAAGCACAAACTTACATACCCGATGGATCCAGTACCGAAAAGATCGTTCCAACTGAAACGACGACCGGCTTCGATATCCCCGATGAGACTACTACGACAGTCGGCACGACTACTGTTCGCGAGGTAACTGACGCAGTTGAAACTAGCACTCCTACGAAAATCAGGGTACCGGTTACTATACCGATTGAAAGTCGTACCGAAATTGATTTTACTACAACGACATATTTCGAGCAAGATGTGACGACTCTACCGGTGACGGTGATACCCATAACGACATCTAAACACGAATTTTCATCTCTGCCCGTAACAACGGAGAGACAAGATTTTACAACTGTAGGTGTTACCACGGTAAATCCAGATTTTACAACTGTACCTCTTAATACGCTAAAAACAGATTTTACAAGTGCAACCGAGTCCGTAACTACTTTAATTCCCGGAGTTCAAGATTTGACAACACCATCGATGGAAGAAACAACGTTCACGATGCACACGACGGAATCTGTTGACCTTTTCCCAGTTCGAACTCCAGAGGGTAGGACAACGACAGAAGTGAAATTCCCCAATGAATCCACTACGCAAGGATTCACAATGCCAGACGTAACAACGCAACCGACCACGGAAACGCAACAAGTTCCTATGACGATTCCTGTAACAACTCAAACTATTCGAGTTACCAATGACATTACCCCCAGTTCTGAAACTTGGACTTCGTTCGAAGGTACATGGAAACCTGTAACCCAAGTTACCTGGACTGTACGATCGACGATGCCGATTGTTACATCCTCGAGGCCGATAGATACGGATTACGATGAGACGATAACCAGCAATTCGACTGTACTTACAACGTACGATAGGACAACGACGAGTAAGGTCGTGACGATGGTGCCCTCGACGATTACAGCGGAAGATTCGACGGTCAGAGGAACGACTGATTCGATTGAGACTACCGAGAAACCGATTGATACTTTAGGTACAACTGTTACCGATTCTGATTTCACTACGATCACTGAATTTCATAGGACGACTTTTGGGGTGGACATTGACAATACTGAAAGTAGTACTAGCGTACCTACAACTACGGAGTATCAACTTATTCGTACTTGCACTAATGATCAGTGTGCAAACACTTCGCTGTGTTTGTTCAACGGTACTCAAGTGAGTATTATCTATACATTTTTACTAAACTTATTTTTATCCTTGGCAATTTTAATTTAAATGATAAATTTACAATTATTTATTATTTATTATTTGACTTGATCAACTTTAATTTTGTACAAATAAATTTAAATCAATTAATTAAATAACCCATAAAAAGGGTTTTATTTTTGAGCCCTGGGAGAACTCGGTCGGTCAGAATTGTGGGTTTGTACGATTCCTGGTTTCTGCCGATTGATAAAACTACCACTGGAGAATGTATTTGCAATAAGTGCTTTCTTAAACCGATTCAAATTAAAAAATATAAAATAAATTTCACTTTGAATATTGATACTTAAGCGTAATCGTAATTAACAAAAGCGTATAGACTAATTTTTAAATATTTGTTAGTAATATTAAAATGTTTTTATATAAAGGTATATGTATGTTCTATATTACTATTACCTTTTTACAATCAACCCAAACTAATTCTAAGTATATACATAGCACTTATTTATTGTTGTGTGTTATCAAACATCAATATTTAACTTAAAATAACTGTGTGTATATATGTATATATTATTAATTAAATAATAATTTACGACATATAAGTCGATCTATATAATGTCAAGGAATTGCTTTATCGACTTTACAAAAGTTACTGGAACTTTTGCATACATCCAAGCACACGTTAAAAGTGTAATATATTTTAATTAAAAATTAACAGTGCGATTGCAGTTACCGGAACAATTGTCGAAAAGTAACCAACATCGAGAATGCGGCTTTTAACGGTAAATCGTACATTCGTCAAAAATTCGTTATTGAAAATGGAATATTAAGCATTTTTGTAAGACTGAAAACGAGGGCCAAAAGTGGAATTTTGATACATTCTTTATTCGATGACGAAAGATACGTATTACTTTATATGGAAACGGGACAACTTAAATTTCAATTTTCATGCGGCTCGCAAACAATGTTATTTGGTGAATTGGATTCACCAGTCAACAATGGAAATTACGTTGACATCGAAATGAGGTAAATTGAATAATTGATGTGTGAGTATGTGTGTATGTATGTGTTATAAAATGAAAAAGTTTTAACGCACATTTAATAAATATTCTATAGGTTTCAATATATCGTCGAAGAAATCTCAGATAGGTGTTCAGCAAAATTACTGGTGAATGGTAGTATAGTAATGAGTGGCGAACAAGTAATACAAACTCACGAAAGCGTACCTCAATTTGCAAGATTACACTTAGGTGGTATACCAGTAGCATTTTCTCACCAATTTCCTCAAATCGTTTTAGGTTTCGTTGGTTGTATGAGCTTGTTAAAGGTAAAACCGTACAAATTATGAATCTCAACTAATTTTCTCGATTGTAATTATATTTATTTATACTTAGGTAAATAATATAAAACGAGATTTTATACATGACTCGATTGAAGCAGTTCAAATAGAAGAATGTAGTTCCTTTATGTGCCTCGCAAATCCATGTAAAAATTTTGGAGCTTGCGAAGAATTAAATGGCAAGATTACGTGCAAATGTGTCGCCGGGTAAATGAATATTTATAAAAAAAATCGTTTATACATCAATAGTGAACATAATATTGAAGTATTTTAAATTTACTAATAGCTATAGCGGTGAAACTTGTGAAAGATCGATCTGCGATGAGAATCCATGTCATTTAGGAGCCACTTGTTTAATATCGCCTGGTGTTAATTTTATCTGTGTGTGCCCTTTAGGCATGCATGGGCTCTTCTGCGAAAAGGGTAAATATTTACCAAATGAAAAATAACAGTAATCAAATTAAAGATTTTTATAACATTATATAAATATACATATATCTATAGGAGTAAATGAAATAAAAAATACAATACTTGTTTAATATATTACATTTCAATAGATACATATAAATATTTACAGATACAACGATAGTACAACCCTCATTTTCTGTATTTTCACCTGGGTTTTCGTCGTACATGGCTTACGGAATCAGTAGCTCACTCAAAGATAATATGGAGTTAAAATTACGAATAATTCCGCAAACTTTAGAACAAATATCTTTGATAGCTTATATGGGTCAAACTGGTTCAAGACGCGAAGCTACCGATCATTTCTCAATAACATACGTGCGTGGATATTTCATGCTTACGTGGGATTTAGGCTCTGGTGTTAGACGAATTTTTACAAATACTCCATTGAACGTAAAATCTCATAAAGTTCATACGCTACAAATTGGAAGGAAAGGTAGAGATTCTTGGTTGTACGTTGAAGGTATAGGTAATGTAACTGGTCGAGCCGCTGGTGCAAATACGCGGTTAGACGTTTCGCCAATTCTTTATATCGGTATGATAGTGGTGTTTTAATTTATACTTCATTTTGATTATTTATAATTCTTAACCTTGATATCAAATTATTGTTTTGTAGGTGGACATAAATCAAAATATTTTGAAGTACTGCCACATGATCTGCCACTTCATACAGGATTTTCTGGTTGTATATATGACATTGAATTGCGCACAGATGGTAATGTCTTCCCTGTATCAATGTCCAGTCCAGCAACTGGTAGAGGAGTTGGAGAATGCCATCGCAATGAGTGTTCCTATCATTCTTGTAAAAATGGTGCAGTATGTCTTAATTATGGACCAACCTATAGGTAATTTTTCCTCTTTACTCAACTATGTAAATAGGTGTATCCGGAAATAAAAATTGAATAAGACAATAATTATCAACATTATTTTATAGCTGCATATGCATGAAAGACTGGGAAGGACCTGACTGTTCAAAACTTGCAAACTGCACTTCAACAAACTCATCGTGCCATAAAAATAGCAAATGAAGTTCTTGTATAATTGGAACATGAGGGAGTAATTTCATACTGTATATATGTTAAAACCCTTGATTGCTTGTGTTAAATTTTAAAATTTGTTTAATAATTACATTTTTTATCTAGTTTTTGAGAAATCTTATTCTTTCATTTAGAATTACTTGCATTTTTTCAAAGAAACTGTACACCTTAAAAGTAATATACCAGTGATTATGGGTTAAAAATACTAAGTTATTTTTACAGATTTCTTGTTAGTTAGAAAATATACTTTGTATTATAAAATGTCATATCTTCCCTTAATTTACAAACGTAAAGTAAGATGATTTATAAATTAGAGGTAAATGCTAAATTTAATAGAAAAGTAAATAATTACAAATCTATCGAAAAATCACGAAAATAATCTGAAAGATAAATTTGAAAAGTTAATTCTGAAAGATTGATGGAAAGTATTTTAACCAAAAAAGTATTACATACTTAGATGTAAAAAAATTATATATTATCTCCATAACAATAAGTGTCCTAATTACATCTGAATTCATACATTTATACTTTCTTAATTTAGGTTAAATAAAATGTAATGTAAATACAAAACTTTGAAAAATACAAGTGAAAGTTACACAGTTAAACATACGAAAAAATATATGCAAATTAGATATATGTATTGCTCAAATGACTTTAAACATAATAGACATACTATATTATTTTTTAAAATTTAATTAGTTTTAAAAAAATCCATAGTGAGGACTTAAGTTTACCTTCATGTACTATTAGTTGCTTTGACTTTTGGTTGACTGAATATGAAATTTGAGTTTAGGTGTATGAACAAAATTGCAGCTGCCATACGAGATTGCAAATCGTATTTTGCAACTTCATGTGACCATTCCACATTTCCCCAGTGGGAAATCTGAAACATGAAAAATAGTATTATAATATTCTTTTTTGTGATAGTAGAGTTTATGTTAAATAATAGTACCTGATATTCTTCCTCCAAACGAGAGAGGGAAACAGCTTCTTCAACGCTAATTTTTCTTTCAGATGCTGCTAATGTTAAAATAACAGATTTCACAGTGTCTACTCCATACATAAAACCTATTAATAGTTATTTATTATTATCATATGTATAGTTTTTAATTGTTGAAAAAGATCAATAATTTATCTAAATGCATTAAAATATAAGTAGTTCTTTTCAGAAATGTTTTTAAGATTTATTAGTCTAATAAAATTATAACTTTTGTTTATTATATTTAAAAACATTATTCTAATAAATTTACACATTGTGTTTTAAATATTTTAATATGTTAATCAACATCAACATGTGTTTTTTTAATTAATTGTCATTACCAAATACTGCTTCATTATTGTAAGATAACAAGTGTTTTGTTATTTTATCTTTGGTATATTGGGGTACATCAGGTGCATCTATACTTTTAGTTTTAACAATATCAACTTGATATCGATCACAAAACCACTGTATAAGAGGATCCCATTTCTCTTCTTGTAATTTATACAATTCATCTGTCTCCTACATAAATCAGATTTTAAATAAATACAAATTACAATTACATATATCTTGAATTTCTTACATTTTCCTTGTCATTTGATTGAAAGAGCACTGTATCTGTTTCCAAATAATTAACAATATAGTTTGCTATATCATTTTTGGTCAATTTATTTGGATTATCTATAACAGTGCAACAAAGAGCAGTCTAAAAATATTTTATCACGGTCATTATTATTAAAGTGTATAAATAGCTTTTTAAGTATAAATTGAAGTAAATTGAATTAAAATTATTTGAATTATTTTACTTACTAAATGCATAATGTTTCGATTAATTACATCTTTTTGACTGTCCCATTCGTGAGCAATTGCTAAAGCTAATGGTTTACTTTTAACTTCAAATACCTTACCCAGAGGTGTCTTCAATCTTTTCTGATCCAAAGTAATTTCATACTTATCTCCATTTAACAATATACCTGTTTTTCTATAAAACCTTTTAACTGTTGCTAAAATGTATAATATATATTAATTTTAAACTATATATTTTTAAATTAATACGTCATAATTCTTAATTTAACTTTGATTGACTTAATAATATATAAATGTTTGTATTATCTTTAAATATATCTTTACATAAAATTTTTTAGGTTAAAATAAAGAGGAGGTTATGTTTTTATGATTTACAAGTAAATTGCTTAAAATTACCCATGTGTCTGCATGACGCAGGAAAAGAAATTATTTTCCGATATTTAAGGAAAAACATTGTAGATACTTTTATTTGAAAACACTAAATAGAATATATTTATATTTTTATTTATTTTACTACACTCTGTGCATGCATAGTGTTTTTTAAAATGTTGCGCGCTGAACTAAGGATCAAGGGACGATGCCAGCGCTCCTGTTGCAACTTTACAAGTATATAGAGAGAATATATGTTGCTCGTATATGCAATACCTATATATATATAGTTATGCACCTTGTTCTTGCGTGTTACAAAAATGTGACAGCATAACAGCACTGTACTTATAGAAGAGAAGACTGTACTGCTTTCTATACAGTTAGATTCAATGCAGTATATTAACTATTACCCTATATAAATTAATACTGCGTTTGTATACACATAACACGCGCGCGTACACACCACACGCATGTATATATATAATATGTAATAATACAATGGAATCAAAGTGCAGCAGTTTGTGAAATTAAAACAATGTTTTTGTTTGAAAAACTTCGATTATAAATAAACAAAAATTTACAGACAGTATTTTTTAACACAAGGTAATACTTTTTACAAAAAATATCATTATATCTGTAACATTACTTTAAAAATATTATTAGTGTATATTTGATGTACATACATATTAATTATATTTTTTCACAGATTTTGATACTCAAGAAATCAAATTTTTTCATCATGAAAAAAAGTGAAAAATTATATTCCTCAAGTGAAACTTCATCTAGTAAACATAGCCTTGCTAGTATTAGCACAAATAGTCCACAAGATGAAATTTTCAAAATGGAAAAACATGCTGAAAGTTGTTTACACATAATGGAAGAATATTTGTATAAACAACAATTGACAGATGTAGTTCTTATTGCAGGACAAAAACGTATTCCAGCTCATAGATTAGTATTAAGCACTAATTGTGAATATTTTGAAGCTATGTTTACAAATTCTTTACGTGAAACATTCCAAAATGAAATTGAATTGAAAGATGTTGATGGTGATGCACTTTGGACTTTAGTACGATATTTTTATACAGGAACTGTAGATTTAGTAGAGGACAATGTTGAAACGCTACTAGCTACTGCATCTTTATTACAATTAAACTGTATAGTAGAGGCTTGCTGTCAATTTCTATTTAAACAATTACATCCTAGTAATTGTTTAGGAATTAGACGATTTGCTGATATCCATGGTTGTTTGAATTTATTACAAGCTGCTAATATTTATACCAATGATCATTTTATGGAAGTTATAAAAAATCAAGAATTTCTTTTATTATCTGCTGACGATGTTGTAACCTTACTACAATCGGATGATTTAAATGTTTCATCAGAAGAATCTGTGTTCGATGCTTTATTAAGGTGGTTGGAGCATGACCCAAAAACTAGAAAACCAGAAGCTAGTCGTCTATTAGCATATGTAAAATTGCCTTTATTATCTCCAGCATTTTTGACTGATCATGTAGAAAATAATGAAATGTTCCAAGATCAGAGAAGTTCACAGGTAAACTTAATTACATACAATATTTTACTAGTTCTCTTACATTTTTAATAATAATTCTGTTGCTGTAGGTATTGATAATGGAAGCTTTAAAGTACCATTTATTACCTGAACGCCGTCCAATGTTACAATCAAATCGAACTAGACCAAGAAAAGCAACTGTTGGTCAATTATTAGCAATAGGTGGAATGGATGCCAACAAAGGAGCAACATCAATAGACGTATTTTCACTACGTGAGAATACTTGGAAAACTTTAACTAATATGAGTGGTCGTCGTTTACAATTTGGAGCAGCTGTTGTAGAAAAGAAATTAGTAGTTGCAGGTGGAAGAGATGGTTTAAAAACTCTCAATACAGTAGAATGTTTTGATTTTAATACAAAAACATGGAGTTCCTTACCACCTATGACTATACATCGTCATGGATTAGGAGTAGCAGTATTAGAAGGACCTCTATATGCTGTAGGTGGTCACGATGGCTGGAGTTTCCTAAATACAGTAGAAAGATGGGACCCTACAACCCGCCAATGGACTTACATTTCATCCATGTGTTCTCAGAGATCAACTGTTGGGGTAGCAGTTTTAAATGATAAATTATATGCAATTGGAGGAAGAGACAATAGTTCATGTTTGAGTACAGTAGAATGTTATGATCCACATTCAAATAAATGGACATCATGTGCACCAATGTCTAGACGCCGTGGTGGTGTTGGCGTTGGTGTAATGAATGGTTGTTTATATGCTCTTGGAGGTCATGATGCCCCTTCGAGTAACCCACATGCAAGTAGATTTGACTGTGTTGAAAGATATGATCCAAAAACAGATACTTGGACAACAGTAGCTCCAATGAGTATTGCACGAGATGCTATAGGAGTTTGTGTTTTAGGTGATAAATTACTGGCTGTAGGTGGTTATGATGGGCAACAATATTTAAGTTTAGTTGAAGCATATGATCCATTACTTAATGAATGGCATCCAGTTACTCCTCTAAATTCAGGAACAGCAGGGCCTTGTGTTGTAGTTGAAAATTCTTTTGCTTTCTGATAAAAACTGTAATTTATGAATGAATTTGAAACTTTCTTTCAAATGTTCTAATAATTCCATCATTTTAATGAGATAGAGTTCAATTTGATATTATATCTTGATATACTAAATTATTATTTTGCAGAAATGAAAAATAAGTATTTAATAATTTTAAATTATAATTTTTAATGAAATGATGTAAATTGAAATTATACACTAAAATGTCTAAATTACCATTTACATAAAAGATTTTATTGAAAATATAATTAGACTGATTATTTTTATGTATTCAATTTTACACATTTAATAGTTCTGTTTTTAAGTAATATTATATTGCTAAGTATTTTCAGTAGTGCACACTAAAATTATTTGTTAAGCATATATGTAGAGTAGGTATACATATATGAAAATAATCAGATCAGAAACTGCTTTCAGAATGGGTGAAGCTATTAAGCTTTCGTTTTTTCAAGAACTTTATATTTTAATAATTCATATGAATATAGATAATATAAGTACATCGATTTTACTTAGATTACAAAATCCGAAAACTGTCTAAAAGTACACAATACATCAATAATTTTGGAAAATTTTGATATCCTACAGAAAAGTGTACTGTAAAAATATAGTTATTGAAAATTGATATAATTAATTAAGTTAACCGTAAAATAAATAAAAACCGGCCGAGCGAATAAAAATTATTCCTGAACGATGTTGACCCATCAGACATTTGGATTGAAAGTCGTGTATTAATTGAAATTTCATTGAAGAGAACAGTTAAACTGCTTGGTTAAACTGGTAACGCGCAGGCCCTCTGCAAGGCTGTTTTTTTATTGAAATTTCAAAATGATTTTTAAGAATTTTTCTGTTACTGTTGCATAAATTATAATGTTTCGCGAAAAGAGATGCCGAATTGGCATCTATAAATGTGAAAACTATTGTGTTTCGGAGATGCCAACTAAAATTCTTATTTGAAAATACGTTTTAATTTAGTTTATAATATTTTACAGTTCGTAGAAAGGCTTTATATTTACTTTAGTATTTCATGTAGTTATATATAATAATTTTTAATACTACTGAATTATAACACATTTTTTTAAATTTATCGCAAAATTTGCGCACCTCGTATCCCACAAACCTTTTTTACAAATGGAACACAATGTATCACAGTCTCAATGAAAATGTTAATTTTTTTTTTAAAAATCGAATTTTTTAATGGGGTAAAAAATTTGTTTTGTAAAAATGTGAGACTATTTTTAAAACCTCGAATTAATATATTTTCTACATAAATAATTTATTTATATTATACTTTTTTATTTACACAATTATATAATAAAATACAATTTTTACTATAACTTAAATGTGTTTTTCATTTCCTAATTGACACGATATAAAAATAAAATTGACACTTTTTAAATAAGATAAATTAAAATAGCGAATTTCCTTCTTTTTCGACTTTTCGCACAAATGTAAATGTTATTACCTACGTGACCACATTAAATAAACTAGTTATTGTAGAATATGTAGGTATATAAGTATTCTTTATACAAAAGTTGTTGGACTGCGCAGCGCAGCAGCGCACTCGGCAATTTTAGTCAACGTTGCTTTAGTTAGTGCTTTGTCAATTGAATCGGCGCTAATCAGGTGGTTTGGATGTTTGCGTGGAGGTAAACCGCGCTTAAGTGCTAAAAGTGAAGCGTAACAAGACTCAATATTATTGGAGCACTTAGCGAGGCTTACTCTTATGGTTTATTAATGACAAAACAAAAATGTATTTGTCAAGGTTGAGTCTCTGTATAATTTTTGTTTTGCTTTGTTCCCTTGAATCGGGAGCAAATTTGAACGATGATATACCCTTAACCAAACTTGGCTCAAAAACGGGCCCAAAGTTAAAATTTTATTACTGGTGAGTTTAATAACCGGATTTTTGTATAATCTTGATGACCTAAAATAAAAAAAATACAATTTAAAATGCGATCGCGTGATTGTGTTGGGTGTTTTTTTACTAAGTATATAATCAAAATTATTAAAATTTTAATTAAAGTGATTCATTCAATTTTTGTCTGTATTGTATGATGATGAGATAAGAGTATTCAGATAACCTGTTAAAGCGTAACAGAAGTAATCCTTTATTTTGTTAATTACAGTTATTCTTGCGGGTACAGGAAAGTTTTTGAAGACTATGTACATGTTCTACGACAAAAATACCCTGAATTACAAATCGATGGAGAGAATTATAATCCTCCAGGAGCTAATATGATGCTCGCCAAAAGTTTGGTAAATTGAAATTTTTTATAGTGATTTTTAATATATAAAAATTTTATTTATTTTATAAATATTTGCAGAACATAGCTAAGATTCTAGTCATAATTTTAATATTGGGCAAAATAAATATATTCCAATGGATTGGTCAGCCTCAACCATTTTGGTGGCAATGGTGTTTAGATAATCGTTTATATTCTTGTGTGATGTTATTCTTCGCATGCAATGCTGCTGAAGGCAACTTGATATCTTCTGGTGCATTTGAAATACACTTTAATGGTAACTAAACTACTTATTGTAACTATGTAATGTTAAAATGAAATACTAATATTTAACACGTTTATTTCATAGATGTTCCAATATGGTCAAAACTTGAAACAGGACGAATACCACAACCTCCAGAATTGTTTGAAATAATTGATAATCATATGCAAATGATGTTCCCAGAAATGGATGCTGCAAAAATTGGTCTCAATAAATAAACTGCAAAACTGTTTTCTTTTATCTTTATATTAATGAAGAAAATTTTGGATTTATTATTCAAGTAACAATGAAATCTGTAAAGTAATTTTGCATATACAAATTCTTTGATCATGCTAAATACTCATATTGCATAACAGATCAAAACAATCATGTTCAAAAATCTAGATTCATGAAATCAACTTGTTTAATAAGCAAATAATGAGGCAAATGGATACTTATAAGCTGATCTATTAGATCAAGCAACATACTATTATGTCTCGAAAATTCAACCGTTTTATATCCTAGAATTGTAGAATATGTATATTATAAAAAATGAATTTATTATGTTTCTGTAAATAATATTTCAATACACCAAAGGATATGTAACAAAATACAAGATGTTCAGAGTTACTCTGTTTTTTATCTTATAAAAAATTGAGTATGAAAAATAAATCATTTTATTTAATGAAAAGTTTAATTTATTTCAACCTTGTTTCTTTACTGTTCAATATCATTTTATTTTAAAACATTTTACACAGAAATAAGATCATAAATAATATAAAAACACCTAATGAAAAATGTTATTTTTGTAAGTTTATTATATTTGTAAATTAGAAACATTATAAGTCATTGTTTATACATACTACAAAAGTAAGTACTCTGAAGTAAGTATTCACAAGAATATTTAAATTTTAATATTAATCGATAAGATGATAATTGAACTTAAAGTAAGATTGTGTGAAAATGCATTTGTTTTTGCAGTGACAGAGACAATTGACAAGTGGCGCTATCCTAGCGGATTTGAATGGAGGCTGAAAGCAACCGAAATAATGTTTGAACTTTCGAGACTCTTGCTTGTATATACCTGTATACTCAGTATACTTAATACACGTACTTTTGCAAAGCACTTGTTGACGCAGAAAAATCGTTTTTGTAAACGTCATTGTATAAGAGGTTAAATACCGGTATCTATAAAATAACGTTTTGGTTACGTTAATCTTTTAAAAGTAAATATTAATTTAGGTATACTCTTTTAAAGACCATTTTATAATATAATTGTAAAATGGAGCGACAGTGTCAATGCGGTGGAAGTCACGACGAAAGAGAATTAGGAGTTCAATACAATCTTTATGAAAAGATTGATTTAGAAAATGTTGAGTGTCTTAATGAACTTGTAGAAGGTTCTGGTGCAAAAGTTTTTAAAGCATGGGAAGACCGTTTGGATAGTACAAAGGTAATTTTTGTTATTGTAATGTATATATTCATTTCATTTCATAAACAATGAGACACATTGTGCAATGTGAAGTATTTGTATGAGTTTCCATACTCTTGTGATTTAACTATATAAGTACTGTTAGATTACTATTTGTATTTTATATTAAAACATTGTACTTACCATTAGTATTAGTATACATTTTTATTATTATATTAAAAGATAATAAATGTATAATAATTAATACTATGAATTATAAAATATGTATAATGTATTAATTTTATTTTATGTCAATATTTGCAGTATGTGGAAAGTGATACAGATGAAGAACTTCTATTTAACATACCGTAAGTTTCAACTAATAATAATAATTATAAATTATGTAATATTAAAATAACAATATGAATTTTTATTATTTAGATTTACTGGTGATATTAAATTAAAAGGAATAATTATTGTTGGAGGTCCAGATGATTCACATCCATCTGAGGTTAAACTGTAAGTACTTTAAATATTAAAAATTATCTATTAATTAATTATAATTATACATAGAGATATATAAACAATATTTAATATTTTTAGATTTAAAAATACAGAAGGAATGACATTTGATGAAGCTGCTGCAGAACCTGATCAAAAATTTGAGCTGGTTATTGATCAATATGGCGTTCATGAATATCCTGTAAAGTATGTATACAAATTGAATATAACATTGAATACTTTGGATTAAAACTACCATTTTGCATTTGGTTTCATTCTAGTAAATGTTAATTTATACTTTGCTTTACTTTCCATTAACAGAGTAGCCAAATTTTCTTCAATGCATCATTTATCTCTTCACTTTACTGGTAATCGAGGAGCCGAGAAAACAAGAATCGACTACATTGGCTTAAAAGGAGAATGGTCTCCTGGTCATAGACATGGTGTTACAATTTGTACATATGAAGCTTTACCCCAACACAGTGATCATGTTTCTTCTGAAAATCCATTTGATGACTTTTCAAGAGAAATTTCATAATTTATAACATCAATTCAACCAAAATAATCGAAAAGCAATTAAAGACTGATCGATGAAATTAACTTACCAACTTATTATTAAAATTTAAAGCTTAGTTTATTAATAGTTAAAGATATGCATAAATATTCCAAGTATTAATGATTAAAAATAATAACTTTTGTATGTATTTAGTTTTTTATGAAATGAGTTAACATCTAAATCTATAAAAGAATAATTTATTTGTATTGAACTGTGATTTAATTATACTAACATAATGTTATTAATAAAATAAAATTACAATGTCTTAAACATATGAGTATAATTAATGTAAACAGTTTAAAAAGCATTAAAAGCATAATTAAATTAAGAGTTTAAATTAATCTTCATATAGAAAATATTGGATTAATTAAATTTTGCACTTACTCACCTTATTTAGCCAACAATTGCCCAAAAGCCCAAATGATTCGCAGAAAGTATATTTTTATTCTTCCAGACATATATTTTTAGCGTCATCATCGAAAAACTTTGACCCAGGGGTATCGAAGGACGCTATATACACGTTGTTTGAGATCGGAGCACGCGACATTCCTTCCTTTCTCCGTTTGTTCGTCCGTTCGTTCGCCCCTTGCGCTATAAACGAAGCTTTATTTTGAGAGCCGGTGCGAGTATAAGTATATGCGACAAGTGCATATCGTGAACGCGTGGGGCGAAAAAGTTAACCGATCGCCGGCGGAATATAGAGGGAGGTGTGCTGCTACGCATTTGGATTTTCGGTCATAAACAATTTCGAGAAAGATTCTTATACCAGTCGCGGATCGTACGCGCATCAACAAAGGACTAAGTGAAAGCTTTGTTTACTTACAAGTTTGGCACGATATTTCGCTGTGATACGGTATGGATTTCATCGTAATTTATACATTCAACTTGCTTACCAAGTGACTGTACGATTTTTTAATTTTTGACTTATCTCTACTATAAACAAGGTTTCTTGGACTATAAGATCGGTAGGATGTTGATCGACTTGAAAATTTAATTCGTACAAGAAGAAAAAGTGACACATGACACATCGATCCTAGTGAGTAAATGTTAATTATGTATTTAAACGATTGTAACTGAATATTGGTGTACCTAAACTATTTGACGACTCATCGTTTCGTAGTGCGGAAATATTGATAGTGAAAATTGTTATTCCTACCCGTTGACCTTTGACCTGTCATATGACAAAATAGAGCAGACTTAGCTTTCGTATACGCATAATTTGATAAGAAAACATAAATTATCGAACTACGTTATTAATAAAATTTAAAGGCTGAAGATAAAAAATATGTATTTTTAACGTACTGTCGAAATAAATGTTATTTTCATCATCGAAACGAGCATAAACGATGTTGAAAGTGATGGAAATCTGAGGGTATATAAGTGCGAGAGATAGTCGGCTTATCGAATGCGCTCTAAAATGCACAAGACAACGCGCGGTACAAAACAATGCGGTTGAGCGTATACTTACGCACGATGCAGACAAGGCTATATCAGGCGCCTACTCGTATACGAGTCAGCGTGTTACACATTTCAAGTCTTATTTCAATTCTGCAGTGCTCTTCGAAATAGTTCGGGAATCGAAAATGACAATTGAGCTTTATTGGAAGGAAATGAATGCGCGTTATACTGTCAATTGGAGAATTGTCGTAAACAAACCTTATTTTATTTTTTTATAAATTCTTTTTTATTACAGAGCTAATAAGGAATGCCTTTTAATAATTTTACGAAAAGATAATTTTCCTTGAACATTTATTTGATTCACTACCTTTTCGATTATACTAATTTGATGATCAAATAATTTGTATTTTAATTTATTGTTCGATGCTCTATGAAATATTTACCGAATTATGTATACGTTATAAAAAATTCCGTAACTTGTACCTATTTAAAAAATTTGAAAAAAAAAACAAAAAACCTTAAACACCTTGGTCGATCACGAAACTTAGCAACGCTGAACGTATATGTATATAGCTACAGTAATTGGATGGGTGCATCATCTTCATGTGACTTTTACGATCGGTTATGTGTTTTTCCACACTCCACAATATCACCGGGAGCGTGTGGAACATTCAGTTTAGGTGTTTAGGCTTAATACGCAAAATGCTCGAAACACCAAAACAAAATGTTTCCAATACATACCATCCGTCACGGAGATTCTTCTACAAGGATTTAACCCACAATTTTTCCTAAATGAGTGATAGCTAAACAAATGAGAGACGGTAGGGAAAGCGGTTGCGGATACGTATACTCTGTAAAAACCTACAAAAACTTATGCGGGCTAGGAAGAAGTAATAATAAAAAAATTGAATTAATGTATTTATATGAAAGAGATAATCATAATTTTAAGTAAACTGATTATTTATTTTAAAATATTTATTTGTATTATTTTACAAAAAAAATTATATTCTTTAAAATATACATTTATCCTCTTAATTAAATAAATATAAGAAAACTCACATTATAAAAAATTACAATACAAGAACGATTAAATGGATTTAGAAATTTAGTGAATTCAATTAAACTTTATTTAATTGCTTAATTGATAATTAAAGAAGCACGTGAATAAAATGCTTCGAGTTAAACATTCTTGATCTACATTACATACCAATATAATGCCTAACAGCGAATTGTTTTATCATCGAATTTTTGGTTTTATACGATAAGTCACGCAATATAAACATACATACAGTTTTGTAAATCAGTCGATATAAGTACTTAAAAATTTAATTAACCAAAGAAATGTATTCCGAGAAATAATATTTAATTGAATTATAAATAAACATTTATTTAAATATTTTATTAAAAATTGCTAAATTTTATTTCTATATTTAACATTTAAATCAACTCGATATATATTCTCTGCAGTCGAGTTTATAAAGTAAAATTTATATATTTATTTTAGCAAACGAAAATTACGATTGTCCCTTTAGTTGCTTAAAAATTAACGTAATGGCGGGACATGCCGAATATTGTTAAATTTTTTATACGATTCTACATATATATGTGACTCACCCGTAAATTTTTATGGGCGTGTTAATCTGAACGAATATATACTTATTTGATATGAGAATCGCAAGTGAATATAGATAGGAATTAAATACGCAAATGAGAGCAAAATTTAATAAAAAAGAACATTTATGCAATTGTAAAATTAAAGAAAAAACTACTTTCTGTAATAAACAGTGATAAGATAATTGGTTTAAGCTAGTTACTAACATGTATTGATTTCTAAAATGTATGTAATTAATGACCATTATTATTAAAAAATTAAACAGAATTAACGATTTAAAATTGGTGGGGCCAATATTGTTTCATAATGCACACAACAAACGCACCATTTTTTAATAACTTAAAGCAAAAAAGATACTTCTTGGAAAATAAAATAAAAATAAAAATACTTTATACAAACTTACATTTATGTACTAACAAAAAAAATTCGACACTTGCAAAACATTGGGATACAAAATATATGTCATACTAAATGTGTATCGGTGCATAAACGACGTTAAAAATCGAATTGACGAACCGCACATAACACAATCGTCCGAAATAAAACGAATCCTTTCGTTAAGTACTTTTAAGTAAAAAAAAGAAAAAAGACTTCTGGTCGTCATTAAATCTGGTAGTGGAAAGTTATTGGTAAAAACAAGTATAGGCTTGGATACATAAGTGTACATTGACGCGCGCGCGCTCGCGTGTGTGTATGTATATATAATATGTATGTATGTAAAAGCTCGTACACATTTGGAACATTCGATTTGGCACAAAGGAAACTTACTGCAACGCCGATTCATATACGGCTTATTTTTTCATTTTTTTGTTCTCACATAGCTAACATATATACATATGCGTGTCAATCGACCACGCGTGCGTAATAGAATCATTGCTTTTCATTGTGAGCACTTTAAACTAACAATAATTTCTTACCGATGCATACTGCTGCACTTAAGTATAATATATTATTTATTTTAAACACTTGATCGAAACCACGTGTGGGTTAACACCTTCTGTTCTATTTTCTTAATTAGATTAGCAATGTACAATGAATTCTAATAAAAATATTTTTGTGCAAATATTCAGATTGTCTACCTTTTTTAACTTGCGTTGTTTCGCACACTGTATCGAAAAATATCCAAAAGACTATTTAATATTGCTTCAGGAGAAATAGAATACTATTATATAAATAATTAAAAATACTTATTATATAGTTTTAAAAACTCATATTAAATTTCAGTGTTTAGATTAATAAAATTTTTCCTACATGTTTCTTTTGATTATCAAATTTAATTTCAAGAAAAAATGCTTGCATAAACTGCTTTACGAATAAAAGTGTAATACAATAAATAATTAGTTCATTAACATTATATGTAAAAGATCCTGTTCTTGAGTATGCACCCGCCATGTTATTAGAAATTTTAATTTATCGATTTTTAAGGATTAATTCAAGTTGTTAAAAGATATTTTTAACAATTAATTGTGAAAATCATACGACGTTTCGTCTGCCAGAATTTGCAGACCTTTGCAATACTGTTTAGTAATTATTAGTACCTGAGGAGGTCTACAAATCCTGGCAGACAAAACGTCGTACGATTTTCACAATTAAGTTTTAAAAAAAATTTTACAACTTGAATTAACCCTTAAAAATCGATAAACCAAAATGTCTAAAAGATCCTGTATTGTTGATTTTCTGTCGCTATGTGTCGCTCAACAAATTGGTTTGATTGTTAAGATATTATTACAGACATTGAAATTATTATTTAATTAATTATACATTTTATAAATTTGTTTGAGTGCTTTAATACTTCATCCGATAGTTCATAGTTTAACATTACGTTTATACCTCACGTACCGATAACTTTAATAATGTATTATCTGAATTTATTGCATAATTTTTTTCTAGTATAATTTATATATTGGGCGGATGAGAGCGTACATGATGATAAAATAAGTAATTTATGCTTTTATTTATCTTATTAATTATTGCTTTATAATAACGTCTAATTATTTATTTATTATTAATTATAGATTTAATCTACACACATGATATACGATCTAAAGTATACACGCGTGATAATAAAAATATGCATGACATAGTATTCACATCATTGCCCATTATAATTGAATTACATACCTAAACTCGAAAGATCATAAAATCATTCTGAAATGTAATCTATATATTTAATCAAATATAAAATCTATCAAGATTTATCAAAACTATAAATCAAGTATCTGACGGCATTTCAAATCAATATATGTGTATATAGAAAACAATAATATATCGCCGCTAAAAATAATGTTGCGTCAGGCTCACAAAATTTAGAATATTAATAATAAACCATTAGGAATTTTATCTGTATACATATTATTATTTAAAGAAGGAATGCTATATTGATTGTATATTATTATTATTATTATTTGTTGGGTGATGTGGAAGCAGGAACGAACACAACGGTAATTTTGTACTGAATATATTTGTAATAAGTCAATTAAATTACACCAAGGAGCGTTTGGCGATTCGGTCTCGGTCAACCGATCAGTCGCGTAACAAGGGTCAACGAAGAAGTGCGCCCGTAATAAAAAAAAAAGAAGTCCGTTGGTAGTTGGATGACGCTTCGATACCACGTACAGTCGGTATGATAGTGAGAGTTGGGTCGGTCGATATACACATACAACACCTCCCCTCGAACCAATCTCTCAATTTTTCAATCTTCTTAATCCTAGTAATCCTGCACAAACCTCGTGCTTCGGTTTGGTGAGCCCTTTGGTAAGTATGTCGGCGGGCATCTCTGTCGACGGTATGTGATCTAAAGTGATTGCACCAGACTCTAGAACCTGGCGAATAAAGTGGTGCCTGACGTCTATATGCTTCGTGCGAGCATGAAAAACTGGGTTCATGGCGAGTTTCTGTGCGCTGAAATTATCGTTATAGAGGGTAACAGTTCCGCAATCGTTTATACCCAATTCAGGAAGAAATCGCTGTAGATAAACCGCCTCCTTGGTAGCATCGCTCAGAGCCATGTACTCCGCCTCCGTAGTCGATACAGCTGTAGTGCGCTGCTTTCTAGACTCCCATGTGATGGCACCTCCATTCATGATGAATACGAAACCGCTGTAAGACCGCCTGTCGTCTACGCACCCGGCGTAATCTGCGTCCACGAATCCAGCAAACTGACCCTGAGTCGCCGAGTAAGTGATACCTAGATCTGCGGTCCCCTTAAGATAACGTAGTACCCTTTTAGCTCCGAGCCAGTGGGATTTTCCGAATTTATTGTTAAATTGACTCAAGGAACTAGCGACGTGGGCAATATCCGGACGTGTCGCCTTTGACAAGTAGAGCAAGCATCCTACAAGCTCTCGATATGGTGGGGGAGGTCCGTCTGAATCCTTCCAAGAATCCTCTTTAGAAAATTTGACCCCTGGATCCATCGGAGTCGATACGGAGTTACACTCACCCATATCAAAACGTCGCAGCAGAGATTGAACGTATGTTCCTTGGCTCAGCGTGATCTCTTCCTCACCTATGTTATAATCAATTCCTAAGCAGCGTTTTAGCTCGCCCATGTCTTTTAACTCGAAATGTTTCCTCAGGTGGGTGCTTAATGAGGATATCTCCGCAGAATTTTCGCTCATAGTGATAATATCATCTACATACACTAGTACTATGATTCGTTTCTCGTTCGTATTTTTCGTGTATACACAAGGGTCTCCTTTGGTGGGCAGAGCGCCAAAATCGCGCAATGCACGGTCCAAGCGCTTGTGCCATGCTCGACCTGCCTGTTTAAGGCCGTACAAAGCCTTTTTCATGCGGCATACGACGTCATCGCTGGAGATTTTTCTTAGCATAATTTTGGCTTTTTGTGCAATATCCGCATCGTGACCTTGTCCTTGAATAATAAATTTTAGCACGGTCGTCATTGCTTGAGGTACCTCCATGAATACTTCTTCGTCCAGGTGTCCGTTAAGATATGCGGTGGCGACGTCGAATTGACGGATGTGCATCCCCTTACGTGCTGCAAGTGCAATCGCCAGCCGTATAGAGTCCAATCGAGCAACTGGGGCAAACGTCTCGTAGAAATCCTTGCCGTATTCTTGTGAGTACCCCTTGGCGACTATTCGAGCCTTCCTCTTTTCTAAAACGTTATCCTTACCGTATTTGTCGCGTAAAACGAAACGGCTTCCGATGACATTTTTATCGTCCGCCGGTCTGCGTACCAAGTCCCAAGTGTCATTCTTGATGATCGATTGGACCTCGTCTGCCATCGCGCGTAACCATTCATCGCTGTGCGGGCTTGACAGCGCCTTCGTAATGGGTACTTCCGTGAGCAGAACTGCGTCGACGTGCTGCTCCTTGCGAGTACAAGACCTCGTTTGCATCCTAGTTTCCGGAACAGACTCTGCTGAAGGAGTAAGAGCGGATGCATCCTTTCGCGGGCGTCCGCGAGGCCTTTTCACTGGAACGGAGCATTCGACGGGAGAAAATCCGCGAAAATCTTCATCGCATGATCCGTACTCTGATCCGTCGTTGTTCTGCACTTCTGTTCGAGCTTCGGCTTCCGTCCTAGCGGAGGTAATATTGATCTCGATTGTTTGGTTTTCGGAGGGTTTTTCATCGTTTTCCATCAGACAGGGCTCGATTCGTATGTCGTCGGAAGATTTCGAAGGTCGTTTCAGAAATTTGACGTCTCTCGATACTTCGATCTTTTGTTCGTTTACTAACCAGATTCGATAAGCCTTCGATTCTTCACTGTACCCGACGAAAATTCCCTTTCTTGATCGAGGTTCTAGCTTGCTTCTACCTGGAGATCTATCCATGACGTATACCTCGCATCCGAACTCGTGAAAATCGGATACGTTGGGAGGTTCACCGATCCATCGCTCATAGGGCGTCTTTCCTCCAAGTTTCTTCGTCGGCCGTCGGTTAATTATGAAGTTTGCAGTATTCACGGCCTCTCCCCAGAAAGTCGCCGGCAAACCCGCATCAATTAATAAGCATCGAGCCGTTTCCATTATCGTTCGATTCCGCCTTTCTGCTACCCCGTTCTGCTCGGGATTGTACGGGGCCGTCAGACGCCTTACGATGCCATGCCTTTTCAACAGAGAGTCGAAGGAACCGCTCAAATACTCCAATCCGTTGTCCGATTGCAAACTCTTAATTTTTCTCCCATGTTGAGTAGCCATGAGTTCGCGGTAACCTTCAAATTCGCTCTCGACTTCGTTCTTATGTTTGAGTAGACGAATTTCGCACCAACCAGAACAGTCGTCGATGAAGGTGCAAAAGTATCTGTTCTTTCCATGAGAGTTGACTCGAAGCGGACCACAGACGTCAGAGTGTACAAGGTCGCCTATCTCGGTTACTCTCCCTGAAATCTTCGGAAAGGGAGCTCGATACATCTTTCCCCTCAAGCAAGTTTCACACTCGAATTCATCGTCGAAATCGTCCATTTGGAAACCTTTCATGGAACCTGATTTTGCGGCGGCTTTCAAGTATTGAATGTTTACGTGTCCTAAACGTACATGCCACTCGCGCATTGAAACTTTCTTCGAAGTCGGATTTCGTAATACGCTTTCTTCGACTTTGCTACAATAATTCACACATTCATTTGCGAGGCAGTATAGGTTATTCGTACGCGGGGCCACTAACAACACATTTCCATCGGTATCAATTATTTCGGCGCGAGTTTTGTCGAATAGCACTTTGTACCCTCTGTCGGTAACTTTGCTTACAGAGATCAAATTGGCTCGTAAATCCGGCACGTGTAATGCCTCCTGCAGTTCCATGACCTTGGTTTCGTCGAGATCCTTTACGATTGTAGAAATAGAACCCTTTCCTTGAATGGTCGTATGCGCGTCGCTAGCCAAATTTAATTTGCTCGGAGTACAATTCTCGTACGTTGAAAATAAACCGACCTCCTTGCACATATGTGCCGTACACCCGCTGTCCAAACACCATACGCGATCGGTCCCTTCGGTAACCTGACAGGCCACGGTCGTCGCTCCGTCTGCCGATGCGTACAGCGACACGCCGTTTATGTTGTTCGCTTCGTGTCGTTTAGCCTTTTGTGGCTGTTTACAGTTTTTAGCCCTGTGGCCAGTTTCTCCACAGTTAAAACACTTCATACGGGCGTCTCTTTTCTCTGTTTTGTCAGGAGGTGTTCGACCCGCTTTTTGATGCTTCGGTGTTGCACGCTTTCCCGCTAACAACGCGTTTTGTGCAGAAGCTTGATTTGACTCTTTCCTGGAATCGTACGCCTCCATGATTTTAACCCGCAGAATTTCCGGGGAAGGTAGCGTCTCGCGTGATGTTATCGCGCATCGAAAATTCTCGAAGCTTTTCGGTAGACTGTGTAGTAAAATGATGGTTAATAAGTCTTGATTAATTTCGACTTCCATGTCTAGCAGTTTGTCGACTATGTCGAAGAATTTTCGTGCGTGTTCGCGCGCGTCGTCGTCTTCGCGCATTCTCATCGAAATCAAGTGACTTAAGTAAGCTGCTTTTCTTACCGGTCCCTTTGACTGATACGATTCTTCTAACCTTGTCCATATCTCTTTAGCGGTCTTACAATTTTTAACCTGCTTGATTTCGGACGGGTTCATTGCAAGAATCAAATCCGATTGCGCCTTGAGGTCTGCGTCTACCCATTTTTGTGCGGCCGTCAGCGTATCCGCGTTACCTGCCACCACTTCGGGTTTGATTTCTGTGCCGCTTACATAGCCCCATGCGTCATTCTTAATTAGCACAGCGCGCATCTGTATCTTCCAGGTGTCATAGTTCTCCTTGTTGAGGACTTCGAATCTTACGCCCGTCGTCGTCATGATTCCGCTGTTTCTGAGAACGATATCGTCTTACACAAAAGATGGCCGCCCGACGCTCGTGTTTCCTTTTACTTCGTAATGTCCTGGGCCCATAACCTGTTGGGTGATGTGGAAGCAGGAACGAACACAACGGTAATTTTGTACTGAATATATTTGTAATAAGTCAATTAAATTACACCAAGGAGCGTTTGGCGATTCGGTCTCGGTCAACCGATCAGTCGCGTAACAAGGGTCAACGAAGAAGTGCGCCCGTAATAAAAAAAAAAGAAGTCCGTTGGTAGTTGGATGACGCTTCGATACCACGTACAGTCGGTATGATAGTGAGAGTTGGGTCGGTCGATATACACATACAACATTATTATCATTTATTAAATTTATAATAAAATGTGTAATCTGAATTTGGATTTTGGTTGTTTAAATAATTTCTTCATAAGCCTGATATTATCAACACATATATAAGGCTAAAATATTTATTTTGTATCGTTTAACCTTTTGATTATCAAGATGGATAACGACTTCTATCTCATCTAAAGTTTTGGATATTCTTCAACCAATCGGTTCAGATTATACGATAAAATCCGTGAATGCGTGTGTAAAATATGCATGTGAGATAAGTAAACATCGATTAATCGCAAAAAATTGGAAACTTACTTTGACAATTGACAAATATGTTCTGATTTTGCAAACCAGGGTCAGGATATGTCATCTTTTAAACGATTTTATTAAATTTATGATTATCTCACATTTGTGATCCCACTAATTAAGTACATTATTTTTGTGCACCGTGCAAAATTAATTTTTTAATAATGCTGTATTTAATTGTTAAGTGAGCAAAAGACACATACCCTATGCCTATACATAATCCATTTGACATTAGTGAATCGTGTTGAGTAAGATTGACGACTGCAAGTGAGAAATTGTTGAGTATATAAACTCGGAGAAACTTGAATTATCACATGGTGTGCACGAAGCTATTAAATTGTTATTATAATAGTATAATATATTTCGCAAGGAAAATCTTTTAAATCTCAGTATTAAAATACAATTTTGACGAAATTCTTAAATTTATAAGGATATGCACGTATCTTAATAATGCCATCTTAATTCAGTAAGAAATAATTAAATTACGATTACATGGGTCGACAGTGAGTGTTTATTAAGTGGAATATGATTTCGATGTCGTCGATAAATTCGGACACTTAAGAGAGCAAAACAGATAAAAAATGAAAATATATTATACTCGTTACTTTAACCCTTTAATCAATATATATTTGTATATATATATATAATAAACAATTAATAAAAAGTATTTATTGCTTTTCTTAATAATACTTAATACATATACGTTAAAGTAATTTAGATCATGCTACATAGTAATGTAAGACAAGAACTATTAAACGAGATCTCTATATAAGAAAGGAAACAAATTCCAAAGACTGTAATGTGCCTTTGTTGCAGAGTTTTATCTGTCGTTATCGACTTTCTCTAAACCCCGTGTATATATGTATGGACTTTGGTATTTGCGCGTACACTAGGCAAGTATGAATCTTCTTATTTAGCTTCTCCTCTTGAGCTTTAATTTTAAGGGGATGTATTGTATTATACATGCAATTTAGTTGCGCTATCTGTATACATTGTTTGTACTTTGTTGTTTTGTCATTGCCTATATTTACTGCTGAGTAAACGCTGCGACAACGATTCTTTAAATGTTGAAACAGTGCGATTTAGATTTGGAATGTCCAAGTTTACAGTAACATTATGTTTTATTGTAGTTTAAGTAAAGCCTGGGCGTCGAGAAAAATCCATCCCGTTTAAATCTTAATTGTAATATTAGCCGTGAAAATGATACCACTCAGTCAATGCATAACTTGGAAATTAACGATGCCGCATATTTTTTTCCTTTTTATTCCTTTGTTTTAAAAGATATCTCTTAAAATTCGCATTAAATAGTAAAATGGCTATTACGATTAAACAATCTACCGTATAACATATGACGTGCGCGCGTGTGTGCGTGTATGTATTAATATTTATTGTGTTAAACTTCTTTATGATTTAAAAAGGCGAAATGTATAAGCGAACTTGGGAGTCATAATGAACTTGCGATTTGTACGCAAATTATTACAACATTTATAAATCTTTAATAATTCTTATCATTAATTCCTATATTATCATTTAGCGGACAATGTTTCGCGTCCTTGTGTAATAATACTTTCCGTGTTCTGAAGTGGCAAACATATATTACTATTTACTTTCTGATTTTCAATCGTTTGATTATCGTAGATATTTAAATTTTCAATTTTGATTATACGCGATTGGTTGTATTTATCTTAATCATAAAAAATTAGTTTCCATGACCAATATACTTATTTTAATTGAAGGAAAACTTGATGGTATAATGCTAATCTTTTGTACATTTAATTTATAATTTAATTATTTTCTAATTACGTTTGTAAAATGTATTATACATATATTAATATTTATTTTCGAATTCAGTAAGCATTACAAATGACCAAGTATCTACCATGGTTGCAATGTACTTATAATCAAATGGAAAAAAAACCTAATAGACATCCAATTATATGCACAAAAATAATTAACTAATTTATTAGAATAAAACATTTCTACAAATTCACCGAATTTTCTCACAAAATAGCAATTATCATTTGACGTGTACAACGATATCAGGTTCGGTGAATTAAAATAAAAATTTGCATTAATTTGTCATAATATATCATTCGATACACACGGTGTCTCTTTTTCTCATTCTTTGATTTCTCAATATCATTTGACAACGTAAGTATACGAATATGTTGTTATACCTTGTTCAGTTTTATCAGCAAATATAGTCAAACAAATGTAATCGTAAATTGAACTTATACATTGATTTTGAAACTTATAACTATTATTTAAAGATTGGCGTTCACGTTCTTATCGGAAAATGAATATACCAAGTTCTTTTTTGAAAAGAAATTTGTAACTTGTTATCGGTCACTCAGACAACTGAACCAAAGTTTTTAATAAAGATTTATATGTCCGATAATTCCTTGATTATCATACATAAATATGATATTTATACACTCGTACACACACACGCGCGCGCACACACACACAAATATGTATAATGCCAAAAGAAGATTAGTTAACAACTTCTTCACTTTTGACGGAAACAAATATGTGCGGGTACAATCTCGCGCAAATCATGTAAATATGATTAACTGTCACGATGAAAAAGTTGACGTGACTTAGTAAGAGTATACTGATCTTTATTACGTATCGTAATCTCGTAATTTATTGTACATGTACACTGTATATATATATATATATATTATAGTTGCGAAGATGCAGTAATCGATTGTTATCTCAATTATACATCAATATTGGAAATGACAAATTTTGAAAATTACGTAAATATAATGTGGGTTGAATACTTATATATTACTCGATTTATAACGAGTTTTCTTAACTATATAACTATATTCTGAGTCACGTTTAATTAAGCAAAAAGATATCTGAATATTAAATTGACGATTCGATAAATAGCAGAACAATCTACGTATATTATTTGTTAACACAAGACGATACATTGCTTATCTTTAGAGTATCATTTTTTCAAACTTTCTAATTCGCCCTAATGTTTAATGTAGTTTTGTACGTGGAAAACGGAAAACGAGCTCGCATAGTAAATCAATCATTTTTATTTTACGTGGAGAGAGTAAAGTCATTGCATAAATCACATGTTAATTAACGATTAGCTTGAAAAAATAATCTTATATTTCTCTCTTTAATTAATTCACGGTTGATTAGTGTAATTTTTTGTTATTTTTTTAAACCTAAAATTATTTGCAGCATTGTTGATTGTACATATTCTATACATAATAAATTATGCTCTAGTGTAGTAAGGATATCTTCAAAAATTTTAAATGAATATAATGTATTTATCATCGTACATTTAATAAAATTGAAAAACGCATGAAGATTCACTAAGGTTTTGAAGTGAATGAAAGTTTTCGCTATTTTCATAATGTCTAAATTTTAATTATCTTAAGTTTAAGCTTAATTTTATAAACATTTTGGTAACTGAAGATAATAAAATAAAAACGAACAAAGAAATACAAAAGACTAAAAAATAATGGAATTTTACATACTGGTATACATATATAACTTACTTACGCATTTAGAATATAAGATTTTTCCCTATATAAATATGCCTATAACGTATTGTAATTGTTATATAACCAAAAAATTAATATACAAAATTGATGACACGTGCGACAAATTCTTAAATGTTTGCTTTTACTATCAAAAAATATACATTGCCAGACGATTGCTTCAGCACATTTGCATACACTCGATAGATATATTTAAGTCTACGATTTAATATAACACTATTGAAATTTTTTTACTAAATAAATATACGCTTTTGTCTCAATTATAGTTTAATCATATATTTACTCAATATACGTGTGTGTATATTATTTATAAATTACTCAATCGTAACCAATTAATATAGGTATTATTATATTTTATCATAGTTGCATCATTGTTGCAAATGAGTTTATTGGCACATTTGGGTAATGCTGTTAATTAGTTTTGATATAGATATTATATACACACACAATCGATGTATATATATTGCAGTACAATATAAAAAAAATAATGCTAAATGCTGAAAGGTGTCCCTTTTACACGATTATAAAAAGGTGCTTATTTTGTTTGATGGTTCAGTCATACAGTTTAAATTATAGACGATATTTAATTGTACTTATGTACACAAGGTGAAGTTGAAAAAAGGAAAAGTTAAAATAAGGTACAATATTTTAATAGTGTTCATATTTCTAAGTAGATAAACATATTTGTCCAAAGAAACATGTGTTAAAGTTGGAGAAGAAAAAAGTGAACTATTGAATATCCGATTGTATAAGATAGATCGAGTCTCCCCTAATAATTCGGATGATTCTCTATATATACTGAATAAAAATAATGTGGATATATATATACATATGTATAAATATAATGAAATGTATAGTTGTATAAATAAGAATATGTACGCAGGTAAACGAGAGTGTGTAGAAGTAAGCAGAAATCGATGGGCGATACATCCAGGAGGATTGGTGAAGGGCCCCCGCCTCGTCTTTGCGGCGAGTCTTCGGGGCGCTTTAGATTATAGCGAGCGTATATGATCGTGTAAACGGAGGTTGGCTCAGTACGCGGCAGCAGTCGAACGAGGCAGGCCGCGTGGCGACCATCTCGCGCGCTCTCACTTATCGTGCGCGCGAGCTCTCTCGATCTACTAATTCTACATAGTGGTCATCTTTTGCTTATACATGGAAAGTTTTGGCATGCGCTTCAACGTGTTTCGCAATATACGACGGAAGACAACGATAAGCCCGGTACGAGTTATCTTCTCGCCGGCTCGTTCGAATTTGGCGCGCTCGGGCATGTGGCCAAAGGTGAGACAACGGTGATTGAATCGGTAGCTACCAAAGATGACGCACGTACCGGAGAAGAACGGCAAGTCTGCCGGTAAAAAGGCACAGATGGACCAAGCTAA
Source organism: Theocolax elegans (assembly GCA_026168455.1). Classification (NCBI taxonomy): domain Eukaryota; kingdom Metazoa; phylum Arthropoda; class Insecta; order Hymenoptera; family Cerocephalidae; genus Theocolax; species Theocolax elegans. Next base: position 33,831,153 of record CM047426.1, on the reverse strand, counting down.
AGGGATTGATGAAGTACCACAAATACCACCACCCGATGGTGGTTGGGGTTGGGTCGTCGTCTTCGCTTCTTTTATGGTTCACATCATTAGTGAGTAACTTATCTTTTACTTTTTAATCCTCGTCTAAAAGATTTTTATATACAATTATACCCAAAGATCAACGGTGATCTTTACAGTTAACCTTCATTAAATTAACCAGTTCATGGCTTTGTTAAACATATTTGGTTTAGATAAAAACACTTTAAAACGTCAATAATGTTGATTCTTATGAACGAGTATATTCCAAACATTATCTGTATTATATATTAATCTTATTTTATATCTTTTTCTTAAATCATACATATTCACTTCCAGAGAGTAATTATACAAATAATAAATATGATAAAATTTTATAGTATACTCTTTATTAATCGGAAATAATAAAAATCGCAATTAATTAGCAAATTTATACGATTATGTTTGATTGATCATTCAATCTTATATATTTCAATGAAGATCTTTAATGTAGATTATACGCAAAATATAATATTACATCAAAGCAAATACTTGGTCAGGAAACTTAAAATATTAGTGAATTATTTAATACGATCATTTTTATATTGATATTATTTATAATTTTTTATCAAAGTTATTTTCAAAACAGAGCAATACTAAAGTATAACAGCATTATTCTTGAAGAGATATTTTAATCAACGTATATATAAATTGATCAGATTTGACAGTCACATGATTAAAAGTGCATGCTTCATTCACGCGCTCGAAAATATTATTATTTTGAACAATGTCTTCCCATATGATAATGATAAATATGGTAAAATATTATTTTAAAAATTTCTATGTGTAATTATAAAAGAAAATAAATCTAATCTTTTTTTCGTACATCCTTCCTATGCACGTTTGTACAAACGACCCACATATAATGTTTCTTCGTACTCTGTTTGGGAAACATGTAATGATTTTATTTAGATGTATAATCATATGAAAATAATCGAGTTTCGAATTAAACCTACTAATAATATGTATATATATACTTATACGTGATTTATAGAGGGAAAGGATTCCACTAAAATGTTAAAAAAATTAATTTTGGTTCATTTATTTCTATAATTTAAGATTACCCATTGTCTCTCAAACGTTTCTTACCCTGACTGAGCAACATTACTTAATAGATCTACGTATCTTTTATTTATACATTTATAATGTTAACTTTTAATATTTTCCATATTCATATTTTACATACTTTAAATACATTATTTTATGTATATATATGAATTAATTTCTAATTTCAATATTATACATTTAATTATAATATAAAAATATAAAAATATACATTATAGTTTAAATTTAATCAAATTTTTAATTAAACAACTAGTAAAACCAAAGTATGACGTTGATATTTTTGTACAAATGTATACAAAATAATTTTTACTATTTTTTTGGAGTTATCTCTACTATTTTTCTATATCAAACATAGAAAAATACTTTGAAAATATCATATATTATCAAAACTAGATATATATAGATATAGACACCCATACTTTTATCATTAACTATCATTTAATACGATATACTATGATATATTCGTTTAACAAAGTACTATAATTAATTCACGCAAATTAATGATGCCGATGCATCTATTTTGTAAAATAACTTTGTGTTTAACAACCGCATAATTTATTATTAGTTCAGATATACTTATGATGTAGTTCTTATCGGTATTTAAATTTAGACTGCGCACACACACACTCACGTGTATGTGAGATACATGATGCATATACATCATACGCATTAGTAAATACAGCTTCCTGTAAATCAATTGCATGTATTAAAAATATAAGCATTTAATACAGCTACCTTTGACAAAGTTAAAAATTTGTTAAAATAATAATCTTTGTGTTATTTGATTATTTTCTATAATATTCAACGCTGTATTTTAGACTTACATATGGATAAATTTTCTCGCATTATAAAGGTATATTAATTTTAATTAGTTTCGCGATGTATACATAAACACGTGCACACAATTTAAAATCTCGATAGTAGTTACTAAATAGTATACATCTTTCAATGCATCAATAAATTATAAACATTTTACATTAATAAATCATCTGTTTACAATGCAGTTCCGCATATTAATGTTATTTGTATAATACATACATATTCAAAATGTATTCTCCAGATATTTTGTTAAAAAAGTAAATGGTTATAATAATATTGTTTTTATGTAATTTCTATTAAAAATAAAATATATGATAAAAAAGACATCAATAATGCTTCGTAACCATATCAAAGTATTTACTTACTTATTGTGAGTATCTAATTAAATAGCAAAAATTGCTCAAATACTCGCAAGACTTCAATTGAGAAATGATCTTAATTAATTAATTATCGCTACCGCTCATTGATAAGCTCCTGGATAAGAGATTAGATACGCCTGGTAATACAAAAATATACAAAAGAATTAATATTACGTAGGTCTTACAAAAATAAATTTCAAAATTTTTTGATTTTTTTCCATTTATTAAATAAATTGTATTAAACTTTCATATACATTATGCACGTTGTAAGTACCAAAATGTCGATTTATTGTAAACTATTTATTGTAGATTTATTATAACCCTATATATTAGCTCTCATAAAGAGATTTTCCTAGAAATATATTTTTAATTTGATCCAAATGTGAAATAAATATGGTTAATTAGTTATTACGTGTCTTTACGTATTACGCTCGAATTATACAATCAGATCATATAAAACTTTTTCGTTTTTTTAATAAACCTCGCACGGTACACATAACTGGGAAAAAAGAAAATACTGATCGATTTATATCACGTCGACGCGTAACGATGCGTTATAGGTATAATATACTTGTAAAAGATTATTTCGAAATTTTATAAGAATATTATTTATAATCTAATTGTTGTATGCATCGATACTTAATATAATAATCATTTGGTTATTAGTCGCAAATTCGTATATATAACTTCATTCTTTCGTGTCTAATTAGTAAAAGAAACGAGTATTAATTAATATAACATAATACAATGATTGGAAATATCTTATCGCTAACAAATATCATAGTGAAAAGCCTAGCGAAACATTAGATAAACGATGCTAGTGAAAAAAAGTTTGTTACACGTGTGGGTTTTTATATCCGGTATAATAAATATTACACGCTGCAACTGATATTTGGCACAGACAGTGACTATTATAAATAATCATCGTTGATGATTATATAAAAATAAATCAATTAGACTGTTGAATGTAAGATGGAATATTTTAATGGATAATTATTATAAATGGTGAAGCTGTAACTATCCTTAAATAATATAATCACGAATTCTTCGAATGTTTAATATCTACAAAATTGCTGATAGTAATATTGTCCATAATATGTATATTACTATTCTTTGATTTATTCTATGTTACACGCATTTAAAAAGTAAAGCTTCAAACAAATGAGCTTTTAAAATAAATGAATAAATAAATAAATAAATCGTTTGGATTACTGTACATTGTCGCATCGTACGTCGCGAACGCTTGAATGCAGACCAAGTATTTTTGAGTATTTTAAGGCTCTCACTAACCTCGGTACAAATCATATGTTGCCACAATTGGCAGCTGCTTTCACTTGAATCAATATTTAAAAACAATATTAATTATACATTTGTATTTTAATGATATGTGATTTCTTAATTACTAAATAATAAAGTCGATTCAAAATACATATATGATATATAAAGTATTTTATTTAATATAAAATTTATATTTATAATCTTCCAACTTGAATAAAAATTTCGTTTTTATAGATTTAACAATAATATTATTGCCAGAATACACAGAAAACTTTTTAACTCAAAATCAGACAAAAAAACTATAATCTAACTTTTTAACGCGTGTGATCGTTTGATTATACTGTAAATAATAAAAGCTTTATGAATAAAACATATATTGCACGCGCTAAAATTTAAACATGTTACAATTTTTTACTCAAACACATATTCCTATACGGTATACAATTAAACAAATAGTTTGAAATTTTCTATATTAATAATTAGCACATTTTATATATACTGAATTAAATATACTTAATTAAAAAAGCAATATTAATTAGAAATTCTAAACCGACTTAATAAATGAAATAAATAGTGCACGTATATGAAAATCCCAGTAATTTACTAAAGGGTATAGTTTCCCACAGGCAGTTGCGCAAGTTAATATATATTGTTTGATATAGATACAAATTCGAAATAGGAGTATATCGTAAATAGTTTGTTCTCGGTGCATCATCGAGATGCATTACTCAAGTTAATCAAACTTCTCAATTCTCACACGCGCTTCGATCATACTTGTAAAGTTTGATAAAGAACACCACGTATACATCATGAGGGGCAGTCTATTAAGATTTTAGTATACCCGACGTATACAGAATATGACTCAGAAACAGAGCTGACGGAAAAAGATTATCCTTTTTGGCGTTGCCGAGCTTATACTCACATAAAACTACTGAAGGCTGCAACTTTGTAAATAAACCTGCGGCTATGAAGCTTCATTTAATTTACTAATTATTATTCTTTACTTTTCTTTATGTGTAAAATTGTTATCCAGTATGGGAGGTTGTTTTGTAAATTTAAAAAATTACAAATATTTTTGTGTGTAATGACATTAAAAATATTTAGTAAAAAAATATATTATATGATTTAAAATCGAGATCCATTTTAATTAAAGTTGATAAGGTTTTTCTTATACAAACCACATAAATGTAAATAATTCATGAAAATGTAAATTATCAATTTGCCTTCAATATGCTCTTTTTCCATTTGAATAAATGTCTTTATGTACAAATATATATTGAATTTTGATAGACAATCAGGTTATTAAATCATATAGTCATGACTATTTTAAAATAATATTTATTTATATGAAAATTGTGAATAAAAATTCATTTATGATGACCTGTTAAACGCATCTGTATGTTGTGCCAAGAAAATGGTTTCAACAACATACTATGTATAAATATTTTATGTTTTAATTAAATTTCATGTATTAATCCGCCTGTCGAATAAAATTTTGACCCACAACATTTTAATAATAAATATCCCGCATGTGAATTAAGATGATTTAAAATTTAATCACCTACTTCGGTTTTAGTAAGTTTACTATCAAAGAAGAAAACAACGCGGATCATCTTCGTAAGTAAAATAAAGTAACTTTAAAAGATACACATTCGATTTTTAATAATTCAGTTATCACAATATTATATCGCATATCACAATATTAATACAAAATATAGAAAATACTTAAAATCAATACAAAACGTAATAATATATGTATAATTTTTATAATATAACATTCAACGTATTCATTAAATAATTTGAAACTGTTACAAAACTGAAGACGAAAAATAAAAGGAAAGGACTCGTTTACATAGCTACGTATTTAGGTAGGAAGAAGCGTAAAAAGACATCTAAAGGTATATACTGCACATGCTATTTATAATGCAGTCAAGTGTCGTTGCTCGGAGAGGACACTTTGCCGTATCTATAATACACATACGTTTTCCACGTGTGCGTCCAAACTGATTTCGCATCGCTAATTGCGTGACTTGCGATGTGTTCTCTTAATGATAATTTGTCAAAAAGTTTCTTCCGCGTATACGGGTGAGACAATTGATTTTCCCGCATGTTTTCATTAACTTAAATACGTAGGATAGCTGTAACATTTCTCGTTGTGATTAATCATTTTACAATAGGTTCTGTATAATTTTATAGCTGTAACAAAACATTTGTAATATTTTGATGGGTAATGAGCGTCAAAGTATTGCACCAATGGCATTACATTAAAATATACTTACGGTTTACAACGATGTGCGGTGTACTAGAAAATAATATTATTTTAAGATGGCTTATAAAATTGATGCTTTTGAAATTGAATAATAAAGGAGAATACGCTTCATGAGTATGTACTTATGTAGAAGAATCGATGTATCGTACAGGGTCTACTTCGCATACATGTAGACATGTTATAGCTTACGAAGTTTTATATTGCCAATAATATATATGTACGCATATTCGTAGAAATTGTATCTGTATAATCGATAGACATTCAGAGAAGAGTACAATTTAATTGTTAAATCATACATAGTTATCGTATCGATAAGTATACTAAATAGTGACTGTTTTATTTATTTCTCAAATTTGCCGATTGTATTTAAAAAATGTTACTTTGTATAAATTCCAATGTTCCTATTCGTAATCAAATTTATCCATATACACGTGAAAAAAAAATGTTTAATTAGCTGGACAATTAACGCAACAACGTACAATCATAAATGTTTATTTAAACAAAAAAATGAATAATTATATGAACATCTTAGTACAGTATCACATAAAATAATATTTTATACGTTACGTCTTTTCCGATTATAAATTCGCACGAATAAACTTATTGTTTTTTGCGCCATTTGCAATAATGTGCATACGCATAAATCAAAAAATTATGATATCTATAGATATTTTTAAAAATCATCGAGAGCAATATAATTTTCATGCATGTGACGGGTTAACATTGATACGCATCGTTTAAAAATGATATAAATTAACTAAAAGATGGAAAATGATACACGTCAAACAGTATCTTCGACACGAGTTTGACGAGTACAGCGATAGAAAAAGAAATAGCGAAGGAGCAGTTCGTAGGTGTGAGAACCGACGGAATCAAGATTCCGCGGCCTGGTAGTTAGCCAAGTGGCAGCCTCGCGAAATGTGATATCCCGAGCATTTATACTTAAGTTAAACTTATTTTAGAGCGGCTTTTCAACTCAACGGAGCAAAGCTCTTTTCTTTTAGGTCCTTTAACATTGCGCAAATCTGATTACAAAGGTCACAACGAGCATCGCATCGGGAAAATTGGCCGATCGCCGTATTGAAATTACTTCCGCCTTGTATATCTTGTGCACAAATAGGCTCGTTAGTATATTCAAAGTACTTGCATATACGTATTGCATAGGTTATATACAAGTAAATCATATCTGAATAATACCTACACTTTTTTATTATTTATGTTACTTTATTTTTTTCCGTTTTATTATTTTGTTGTGTGGCGGATTCTCTTGTTTAATAGGATGAAGAAAATTATCATAAAAAAGATGTATACGTTCTAATACTGTATTTGTCAAACTGATTAGTGTTATAGGTGAAAACATGTCCAAGCGTTTAAATAAAAATATTTTATAAAAGATGATTGGAATAACTATTTATTGAGCTGGGCATCGCGTATCATTGCTTTGACTAAAACTGCTGAAGTCAAACTTATTTTAGGATCACTTATTTCCAATTAATTATTATGAAAATTATGTGCATCAATTTTTGTTCACTTTGAAAAGTTACGTTCTAGAAGGATACCATTTACTAAAGTTGAATTAATTACCTATGGTCTAATTTACGCTGCTTTCTATTTACAAATAAGTCTTTGTACATACATCTACACTACCGTCTATAATTTTCAAGTATTAAACTTTATTAAATGCAGTATATATAAGTTTTACCTATAATTAAATTAACTATCAAGTACTTAAAAAAAGTCTTAAAACGTCTTGTTTAAACATTCTTTTATAACTGAATTATTGACTGATATAGATGAAAATTTGTTTTAGATATTTTTGACAATCAGATGCGTCATTTTAAAAACATTTATGTAATAAAATTACGTACGAATTAAAAACATACTTTTAAATTATTTATTAAGTCAAATTTTAGATACAATTGTAAAATTTGTTTAATTATAATTATATTATATTGTATGAATACATCTCCTTATGCTATGATTCAGACGTAAAAAACTTAAATACAACTAATAACTACATTTTATTCTTTAAATTTACTTCTAACAAATAAACATCCATAATAATTTTTTTATTAAATTTAAATTAACTCACCATTATCATCGTAAACGTAGAATATGTATTGTAAGTTATAGATATTTATTTCTTCAATCGTTGTCTTGAAATCTCGAAATTTTTGTTTCTTGCAATAACATGCAAATAAAGACGTGTATGCCCGATTTTTTAAATTCATTGTACCTTCTGAAAAGGCAGATATTTTTTTATTAATATCAATGATAATTTTTTTTTCCAGAAACTGTGTTGTAATTTTTCTAAAATGTGGAAACTTTTTTTTCAGTCACTTTGAACTTTTTTGCCACAAAGAAATGTTTAACTGTAGTAAATGCGTTAATTAATTTAAGAAATCTAAGAAATCTAATACGTATTTTATGGAGTATATTTCTGTATAAATTAAGGTATAAAAATTAAATTAAGCATAATATTGGTTTATAGCTATATACAAGTATAAATCCACATTTACATTGAATTTGACTTAAATTTTGACTATTAAAAATTAATTAAATTTATTTAGTATAATAAAAAAAACATTTAATAAGTTACAAAGAAGCATCATAAGAGAAGATCATAAGAGAAGATGTATAAATTCTTTAAAAATTTCCACATATCATTCAAAATTAAATAATTACACGCTGAATTAAATGAAGTAAACGTTCACGCAAATTATAGTTTAAAATAAACAATCCTCACATTTCTTTACTAACTTTTAACGTAAAGTAATTTATAGTACCGTGAATAGAAACCAACCATATGTTTAAGCAATTAGAAATTCATTCCAAGAGGTGGTATTTTGCTTTATTAGATAAAGCTAGGAATAAAGTCTTCCTGTCGGTTACACACATCGCAAAAACTACTAAGTTTTCGTGCGGAAAAGTGGTGTAAATGATAAAAAAGAAAGAAAATTTGGATGAATCACACGCAAAGGAAAACCTCGAAGGAACATTAATCGCGTGCTTTTAAAGGTCTCGTATATATTTCATTCTATAACGTTCCACTTACACTTAAACTGCAAGTAAAATATATTTGGTTAACTTTGTGTTTACGATGATTCATAATTTCCATTGTGAGTTGGCGGCCGAGGCTGTTATTTTTTTTAAGTTAATGCATCATCGATTCGTCTGTATACATAGTTATACTTTAATTTGTGGTGTAAGAAAAGAATATCTTAGCCATTTGTCTTGTATAATTATAAACGCAAGGAAATGTTTTTTTTTATTGTTCTGAGAATTTGTTGCACTTGAAATTTTGGATGCTTTTAGTGTATTCGTAATTTATTAATTAAAGCGATGGAATTTATTGTCAAAACAGTGAAATGCTTTTTATAAAAGTAAAAGAATGTTCTGTTTTCTGTTTACCAAATGTGAAACATGCAAAACTTGTATTAATATGAAATTTAGCAAAATTATGGTATACAGTTTTGTCAAACTATAAAATCATACTTCGGTCAAAAATATATTGATTAATATAATTCACCATTATGATATATATCAATTTTTTCCTTTTGTTTAACAAAAATATGCGTATACACAAAACTAAATCAAGAGCAAAATTTCCTCCTTGGTGTTATATTGGTACATGATCGATTTATTAATTTACGACACGTTAATACACCAGCATTTTAACTGGAGTGTTGTTTACTCTCTTTATGTAATCTCTTTAATTGAAGATAAGAAAAGTATTAAAGTCATCCAAATCACAATCTCGTGAACATGTACGTATTGTAGAGTGCATTTGATGCAGTTGCCAGAGAATTACGGGTAGAAAATTTTAAGTACTTTTCCATTTGGTTCGATGGCTTCGAAAGTTCATTCAACTAACGGTTGTTAGGGCACTTATAAAGGCGCACATATATCTCAACGGGTTTCTCCATCGTGATGCAGAATGCAGAGATACCGAAATTCTTGTCTGGATAAGACTCTATCGGTTTTTGTAGATAATCACACAGACGAGCCACAGTTACGTGTGATATTATCAATCGATCGCGTGTATAATAGAATATAACGTTGTAGCCACGCAATATTTCGATAATGACGTGTTGATTAGATTTATTGTACTTATTGGATTTTATTACCTGTATGAATTATTGTTTTAGACTTTGTTTTATCTATATCTTTTATTATCATTGTTGTATATCGAAACATATAAACTATTCCCTTAAATTAACAATTTTTAAATTGTAAGATTGCTTTTTATAAACAATTTTGTTACTGTATAATTATGATTAAAGTAAAATAAAACTTTTTCTACATGAGGAGCTGAGCTCATGTGTAACTCGTGTATAAATAAGTCTCTAAGTCTGCGATTAAAATATATTATTGAACATATAAATATTTAGGCTAAAAATAATAAGAGAATTAACCTGCTTTCGTGTAACTATTTGCTTTATTAATAATTTTAGCCGATGGTGTGACGTATTCCTATGGAGTTTTTCACATAGACTTTGTTAAACATTTTGAAGCTACAAATCAAGCAGCATCATGGATCACGTCGCTTCTCGTCGGTGTCACGTACTGCTCAGGTAAAAATCATTGATTAAAACTGATACCTATTTATGGTTAAATAATAACATTTATCTAAATAAACTGTTCTTCCAAACGTTACATATATGCTCATTTTATCCAATTTAACACGTATGTCTATACCTAATATTACTATTTAAAGTAAAAAATTTAACTTAAAAAATAGACAAGTTAATAATAATATGCTGTTCGACAGGTCCAATTTCCAGTTTCTTAGTAAACAAATTCGGATGCCGCTTGGTCACAATCGCTGGTTCGATAGTAGCGAGTGGTTGCCTTTTAGCCAGTGTCTGGGCAAAAAGCATCGTTACCTTGTACTTTACCGCCGGTATTGGAACCGGTACGTATCATGTACATGTATCTATATATTCCTCGATCACAACCTTAATTCACAGTATATCGCATTGTCTATTTTTTTCTCTATCACTCACGCTTCTGCTTTTATTATTATTATCGTTATAATTATCAGTTTCATCGTAATCATTTATCTATATAAATTATACGAATTTTAATGTACCTTTTGATCGTTCGCTGCTTTAAAGCGAGCTGCTAAGGATGAAAATCTAATGGAAGGTAAGCTGATTATTTTTAAACTTCATAAGTTCATATATCGATACATTATTCTTCATACTTCATACTATATGTTTGATTCAGCTTAATTTTTGGCGCTTGTTGACTATTCGACAGTAAGGATAACAGCATTTTCATTTAATAAGGTCGTGGTCGTAGAATTCATATTTTTATGCAAAATAAGTAAAATTGATGAAAACAAAAAATTTCCGTGAAATCATTAAATAAATTTTTTTGCATTTAAAAGAATAATATTAATTTACAAAAGAATAAAAAATAAAGTTTGACTTTAGTTGTAATATATTTTTATTAATAATGTCAAGGAAAAAATGCTGCTTCGTTACCGTAATAATAATTATTATTTTTGTTAGTTTGTATATGCACGTACGTAAGAAAGGAGTTTCAATGTTATCTTCGATTAAAATAAATTTATATATCTTTTGTTTTTCTTTTCATTTCCTCGTGCGCTGATCATTTTCTCCAATGAATCATCATATGGAAACAGTTTATAGGTAGTTGTATAGGAAAGAAAATTATTGATTCACGTTAATTTTGGTCAGAAAGGTATAACCTACTTTTCAACAGAGATGTTGTCTATAGTTACATCTATACATACATCGAACAATCAACTGTTTTTGCATTTTATAAGTGAAAATTAAATACCTAATATAAATATCTTACATACAGAAATATTCAAATCGCTTGTACAAACAGAAAATTTTATAAAATCATGATTTGTGATTTTATAAGACTATATAAGCAAATATTTCTAGCGAATTGTCGTGTTTGAGAAATGACTGTGCCCTTAACGAGGTGGCATACCTGATCATTATCGACCCAGTAATATAAACTAATAATTATATATATTTAACTAATTATATACCGTTGTACGCTAAACCCAAAAATAGAGTTACTGAACAATTAAGTAACACTGTTCAAAATTTCAAACGTTATATATAAAGATATATGCAATAGAATATTTTTTAATAAAGTGTAATGAGTCTAGTTTTGTTCCGTCGGTAGCAATTAATTGAAAATTAAAATTAGTATTTCCAAATCTGTTCACTAAAACTCACATTAATGTTTAATAGGTTTCGGATTTGGACTGATATACCTACCAGCAATAGTAAGCGTAACGGTTTACTTCGAGAAGTACCGATCTCTTGCTACTGGAATCGCAGTTTGCGGATCAGGTTTAGGTACTGTCGTATTTGCACCCTTCATAGCATATCTGATTTCTTACTTCGGAGGATACAAATACGCAATGATGATACTAGCGGCTATTGTTTTAAATTGCATAATTTTTGGTATCATGTTCAGACCGCTCGAGCCGGTCAAGTCGTCCGAGTGCATCCCACTTAAGGTCTGTACAAAATAATTAATAATTCGTATCATTTTTTAATGTTGTTTAATAATAACCACATTAATAATGTCAACAGGACGTAAAGAAAAATGGAATTACGAATTTCACTCCGTCCGAAAGTACGAAACAAGGACTCGACCGTCGTTCCAGCATGGGTCACGTTGCAACTAAAAAGTATTCAAATGCCAAACCCGTGGAAAATAACAGTAACAATATTCGACTTGCCTTGAGTCAACCAATTTTAATCGCTAAAGATGGGAATCCAGGGAATGAACCTTTCCCAAGAGTGTCTTGTGGAAGTGGAGTGATGAATCGTTCGGACGTCTTTTTACGTAGCAGTATCCATAATATTCGAAAGCGTTCGTAAGTGTAATTACATTTTTGTCTGTCAAATTATTTCTTGTGATTTTATTGTCAAGATTCACTGATGAAAAAGGATTGCTTGTATTAAGTTCGCATGTTTTAACTATTAAGTGACTTAGGTCATTTTTCTATAAAAAAATGTTTGCTCTTATTAATTCTATAATCAAAAGTTTTGGAATATTGATTAGTACCAAAATTTTTGAATATTATTAATTGTTATTGCAGTATAATCATATGTTATTTGTAGTTATATCGATCAACAAATGAAATAAATAAATGTTGAATAAAAAATTAACTGATTCGCTCGTTTTCACGTATTTCACGATAAGCTTTTTAAATAGATATTGTAACAAAAATCAATATAATCTTTATTTATCATTAAACATATACCGAAATCTAATTGAAAATCTATATCAATAATACTTACGCTTAATACATGGATTTTGGTTGAATGTGAACGTCAAAGTTTCGTCGGTAGCAGTCGTCTGTCGCCCCTGACCAAAATTATAATGTATTATTTTCAAGAATATAATTATCATTTTCAGAGAATCACTAACCAACAGCGATGAGAACATGCGACTCCGTTTATCATTAAGGAGTCTTCCAAACGGCGCTGGTCATCGTGTAGTCGAGGGTATCGAATGTCAAGATGAAGAAGAAAGCAGTAATATCATTAAACGAATGCTGCAATTCTCGTTGCTTAGGGATCCACTGTTCATCCTTTTCACAATATCAAATTTTTGTACGAGTATCGGTTTTAATGTTCCTTATGTTTACTTGCTGGTGAGTATTTATTCACATTTCATTACACAATGTAGTATAAAATCATTCGATCTTTTTAAATATCAATCACAAGTATATACATATATGGTGATTAGTAATTGTAACAATTAATCAATGACAAATAATTATTTTAGTCTCTAGCCATGAAACGAGGTATAACGGAAGAGTCAGCGAGTACTTTACTCTCAGTTATAGGTGTCGCAAACACCATCGGTAGAGTAGTTCTTGGTTACATATCGGACAAGCCTTGGGTCAATCGACTACTCGTTTATAACTTATGTTTAACTACTTGTGGTTTAGGTAAAATTAAAAAATTTCTTATCTTTTTAATTTCAATGTTATAATGTTTGAATTTTTTCTGAATGTTTTTATTCATTTCAGCTACCGCATTAAGTCCGTTTTGCAATTCTTTCGTCCTTTTTGCGATTGCTGCCTCAGTATTTGGCTTTGCAGCTGGTGCATACGTCGGTCTTACCTCTGTTTGCTTGGTAGACTTGGTTGGTTTGGATAAACTTACGAATGCTTTTGGACTTGTGTTATTATCTCAAGGCATTGCTTCCTTCCTTGGTGCTCCAATTGCCGGTAATTTTGTTTTACCTTTACTCTTTTTAAAGTTGTAATATTTTTTTCTTCATAATTTTATAAAATAAATTTTCTAATTTTTATCGGTTATAAATTACGTTGATCATTACAGGTGTACTGACCGATTATCTCAAATCGTACGATCCAGGATTTTACGTTGCTGGTACAATGATCACCATTAGTGGACTGATGTTATTCGTTATACCCCCGATACAGAAACATATGCTTAAGAAAAACGAAGCACAATTACAAAGCGTAAACGCGGTCGCATAGAATCATTTAATACTCAAAATTAAACCGCGTGGTTATACTTTATTCATCTTCATTGTCAAAAGTCCCAAATGCAATCTTTAACGAATCCTTTTGTGGGCACAATTAATATATATATCGTATAGAGTTATTACATTCATTTTGTTTTATATAATTTCATTTAATTTTTTTTAATTAAGTTTAATAAAATTTGTTTTTATTTTAAAATTATATAAAATTTTGTTAGTCTATGTAGTTAGTAGATATTTTATTTGTCGACTTTTCTTTTCGTCGAGATGCCATTAATGTATCAATTTTATACATACGTAATATAATTCTGTGATATGAAAACCGTTTATCACAAAGAAAAAAATAGTAGCCCAACGAAAACGTTTAAAGGCGCTATATTTGTAAAAATACGTAGAGTTTTAAGTAGACACGAAATAATCAAGTAAAGTGGATAAAGAATTACTAAAATCAAGTACGTTAAGCGATGTCGGACTCAAATTATAGCGATCTACAAAAATTATAATCAATACAAGTATTATACTTAAAATATTGAATTAAAAATCTGAAAAAATAGTTTTAAACATAATGGCGGGCACGAAGATTGGTTTTTTGAAAAAGATATCATTTTAGTAATAATAATTGAATAAATGAATTTTAGGTTTAAATTTTAAATTCAATTTAAAAATATATATATGAGGACGTGACGTAATGGATTTTCCAAAAATTAATTGTTTTGATTATCTAAAAATATTATTATATTAATTATCTAAGAATTGCCCATTTTTTGAAGTCCGACATGCCTTTAACCGATACTTGGGTAACATAGTTTATTGAGTAAAGTGGAACATTTATTTTATAAAGTAATACATATATCAATCAATAGGACCAATATTGAGTGTAAATAAATATTGTTAATTACATGACAGTATAAGTAGCGTTTCTGAATCAGTAGTTATAGGTATGTAACATAGTTTTATTTGAATCGCTGATTTATTATTTCATTTAAATTTAAGTTCTCACGTTTATTTTATAACTATTTCATTTATATTATAAAGCACTAATATACTTCGCATATATCTTAAACAATAAAAGTGCCTCAGTTATTATTAAATTTATTTAATAATAAGTACACGAATATGTTATTTTTATAATATAGCGCCGGGTATTATGTTATTTTTATTACCAATTTTATACACTTATAAAAATGCTAATAAAAATGCAATGTATATCTATTCTTATACTTACATTTTATATAAATTGAAATTTGTGTAGAATAAATAGAACAATAAGTATAAGATTAATCACGGAAGCCGGTTTTATAAAACCGCGATAAATGCTGTAATTGTATGATTGGCATAGAGTGATGTGTGCACCCAAGGCATAAACATATTATTCTTGTGCAAAAAAATTAAGAGTTAGTTTTATGTATTTTAATTATTATTTACAATTTTTTGTGCAGTGCACAAAAGTAACTCTCAATTTTTTCGTATATAAGCCCAACGTGTTGAATTTTGCTTGACTTATAATTTTATGTGTCCAAGAAGTATTTTATTGAAATGTTAATAAAATATTATTTCTTAATAGTTTTCAACTCTCTAGATTTGTTAAATTTTATATACAAGCACATTTCATTGCTTAAAATTTAATTATTTATAATTTAGTTGATGTTGCATACATACACATTTTATTGTGTCCAGACGTCTTATAAACATTGCGTAAATGGTAAATTAAAGAGAGTGCGAGAGAGTAATAGAGTGTACGTTACAAAATGAGTGATACTGTGTTCTTAGCCAATAGCACTTTAATATTACTTTAATTTAATTAATTTAATGGGAATTTACTGTTTTATAATACATGAATGCATTTTATAATAATGTAAATATTTGAAGTGTATGTAAAACTATAAATATATAAGATATTATTATATTTTTGAGTTTTAATAATTGCAGTGTATCTGTCCAATATTACATTACGATAAATCAGTTAACTTTAACTCTAATTTTAAAACCCGACATTTTATAATTTAAGTTTCGTATAAAAAATATTTAGTTATAAATATCTTATATTTTTTGCCTAGTTATTTTCCTTAGTTTTGTGGATTTGAATATAAATATAAAAAAATATAATAAAAAATATAAGTGAAGTAGTGATCAATGGAGTTACGAATAGGTGATTAAACATTCAAAATATTACGCGCGCCGCGCGAACGCGGTTGTTACCAGCAGTTAGCAGAACAGAAGGCAGAACTGGCAGAAAGAAACCCAGAGAAGTAACTAAGTAAAGTAAGCGTATAACAAATCGAAAATCAATCCAGAGATGGCGCCAGGTATCTCGATACTGTAGGGACATCCTGCGATTCCCCCTCCATGCGCGGAGTGGGGGTATACGAAAAGCCAAGTACAACGGAAAACGTTTGAGTCAGAGCACGGTCGACACTAGACCGATACACATTGTATTTTATTACAATAAAAGATTTTTCTGTTATAGTTAATTCTCGTCTCCTCTCTTTGGTCGCATCCTCATCCTAACCTGGATATTCGTAAGGCCGCCTATATATATATATATATATATATCATTGGCTATAATCCTTACATTGGTGACCCCGACGTGATCGGCGAGTTTCATACTTTGGTGTGCCGACGAGTACGTTGTTCAGGACGACCACGTTTCAACAACACGAGGAGTACGAGTCGTAACTTTCAACGAAGCCAAGGTGTTTGAGAAGGTGTTTTCCAGTAGACGACTGATTTCTACTTCACTGGTCACCTCAACACATCAACTTGCTGTTCTTGGCCATATTTTTTTTGGTATTCTACAACCACGTCGAGCGTTGCTGCGTTTAATCAACGACGTTTTGCATCATCGATCGAGTTTGTAATTCGTCACCATCACGACTCCTGATCGACTCATCTGCTGAAAATCATCTTCGGAGTATCATCATTTCGAGGTATTTTTTGCGAGCGAGCGTAAAAATTCGGATACCAAAAAGCCGTTAATATTATATTGAACTCAAGAGCGGCCATTTTATTTTTTTTCGAAAACTTATTTTTCCTTACCGGTATTTACATCGCGTAATCATTTAACCTTCGTGGTAAATAACTTTGTACTTTCGACCTTTCGGTTTACTTAGCTTATTGAGAGTAGTAAGCATTCATTGTCTTGTATATAATGTAAATAGTTAGTTTGTAATTCAAAATTAGATTTTCATAATATTTAAGCATAACACGCGTATCTCACAAGACTTTTCGTCAAGGCCAAATAGCACATACGTGAGCAGTAGTTTGTTTTTGTACGTTAGTACGATTAAATATTTCGTATTTCAAACTCACGTATTAGGCGCGTGCGTGTTTGTGATTCGCCTGCGTGCGAACAACGAAAAGTTTTTGTAAAGATTTAGCAGCGTTATGGCCTTGTCAGACAATAGTAATTTAGAAGCGCAGCTTCAACAAGCACGGGCTCAGATTCAGCAATTGCAAACCGAACATATTTCAGCAATATACAGAAATCCGAAAATTCCAAATTTTTGTCGCGAGAACCCAGTGCTTTGGTTCATACAGGTCGAAACTACATTGCGTAATGCAAATATTACCGCAGAACGCACAAAGGCTGATTTTTTAATCGAAAAGCTCGATTACGAAGCTTTAGCTAGCATTCAAGATTTGATTACGGCTGATCCGCCATATGCCGATATTTATACGCGTATTAAGGCTAGGCTCACTGCTACTTACGCGGTGTCTGCAGAATCTCGTTTACGTCAACTTTTAAAGGGCGAGGTATTAACCGACGGTAGACCTTCGTTAATTCTTGGCCGTCTTCGCGCGTTAAATACAGGTTGCAACGACGATATAGTTAAATCGATTTTTTTGGAACAGTTACCTAACCAGTGTCGTGCAGTTCTGGCAATATCGGACGTCGCGGATTTGCAAAAGCTGGCTGAAATGGCCGATAAATATATGGACGTTTCCGATGTTTGTAAATCTCAAATCGCGGCGGTATCGTCACTAAAGGAGTCATCGGTTCTCGAAAGGAAAATTGATTCTTTAACCTCGAAACTGAATAATTTTATCGCGCAATTACGTCGAAGTAATTCAAGTAACCGTGGTCAATCTAATTCGCGTGCTAGAGAATCACGTAGTAGAACGCGAAATACACCGAAGGGAGCCCAGAATGCGGATAAAATTTGTTGGGCACACAAGAAATTTGGTATCGACGCGCGAACTTGTAAAAAACCGTGTGCCTGGGTAGCACCTGCGGCGTCGGAAAACCAAACATACCATTCCGCATAGAGACGGTGGAGGATGGTTCGATGGTGTCAAAACGTCTCTTTATACAAGACCGTAATTCCGGTATTCGTTTTTTAGTAGATACGGGCGCCGAGGTTTCATTGATTCCGGCAAGATTTAGTAAGAGGAAACAGGTAAACTCGCGGAAATTATATGCTGCGAACGATTCAGAAATAAATACGTACGGTATTAGGCGTTTAATACTAGATCTTCGTCTCAAGCGTGAATTCGCGTGGAACTTTTGTATAGCGGCGGTCCCTGATGCAATCATTGGGGCAGATTTTTTGAGAAATTTCGGATTATTGGTTGACTTACGTGGCCGCAGATTGATTGACGTACGTTCGAATTTAAGTACTACCGGTACATTGGTAGACGCAACGGTAACTGGTATCAGTACAGTTAAACCCGCGTGTCGGTTTTCAAAAATTGTTTCCGATTTTCCAAATGTAACGTCATTTAATTTGTCTTTGCCCACTAAATCTCGAGACGTCTGTCATTATATTGTTACTCGGGGCCCCCCGATCGCCGAACGCGCGCGACGTCTCCCCCTAGACAAACTGCGCGTAGCGAAAAACGAATTCAATCGCCTCGTCGAAACAGGCGTGTGTCGACCATCGTCTAGTCCATGGGCATCTCCGTTGCACATGGTCAGTAAAAAAGATGGTACGTGGCGTATATGCGGAGATTATAGGCGCCTAAATGCCGTAACAGTACCCGACCGTTACCCGATACCCCATTTACACGATTTTTCTGTAAATCTTCGCGGTAAAAATATTTTTAGTAAGCTCGACCTAAAAAAAGCGTATTATCAGATACCTGTGGCATCAGAGGATGTAGCTAAAACAGCCGTGATTACCCCGTTCGGATTGTTCGAGTACACTGTAATGACGTTTGGTTTACGAAATGCAGGGCAGTCGTTTCAACGATATATCCATAAAGCTCTTGGAGATTTAGACTTCATTTTCGCGTATTTGGATGATATCCTTATCGCCTCGGCATCTGTCGAAGAGCACGAAACTCATTTACGAATCGTTTTAGAGCGGCTGACCAAATTTTCATTATACTTAAATATTGATAAGTGTCAATTCGGTAAAAAAGAATTGATTTTCTTGGGTCATGTCGTTAACGGTAACGGATGTAGACCGACCGATGAGAAAGTGAACGCAATAAATGCTTTTCCTAAGCCCAAGACTGTCGCCGAGCTTAAGCGATTTTTAGGGTTGGTTAATTTCTATCGTCGTAGTCTGCATCATGCAGCTCATACACAAGAAAAATTAAACGTTTATTTGCAAGGTTCAGTAAAAAATGATAAACGGGTAATCGACTGGTCTCCGGAGGCTAATCAAGCTTTTGATAAAATTAAAAGCGATATCGCGAACTCAGTTCTACTTAGTCATCCCTCTGATTCAGCTGAAACGCGGCTAACTACGGATGCATCCGATTATGCGATGGGCGCCACACTCGAGCAGTTTTTAGACAACGCGTGGAGGCCGTTAGCATTTTTCTCTAGGAAATTTAATACGGCGCAACGAAATTACAGTGTATATGATAGAGAGCTGACTGCGATATACGAGTCAGTAAAATATTTTAAACATTTTTTGGAGGGTTGTGACTTTAGTATTGCAAGCGACCATAAACCTTTGCAATATGCATTTTTACAAAAGTCGGATAAGGCATCTCCGCGTCAGGTTAGACAATTGGCGTATATTTCGCAATTTTCGACGAACATCACATACTTACCGGGTAGCAATAACGCTGCAGCTGATGCGTTGTCGCGTATTGAATCAATTCGACTACCTGTTGAGTTTGATTTAAACGAACTCGCCGAGTCTCAAGCGTCAGACGAGGAACTTTGTCGGATTCGTGAATCGCCGGACTGTTCGATGTCACTTAAATGTATCGAGTGGGGATCAGATCATCGTCGTATATACTGTGACCTAACAGGTGCATCACTTCGTCCGTATATACCTGCACCTTTACGTAAGCGTGTTTTTGATCTGTTCCATAGTCCTGCGCATCCGAGCGCTAAAGTTACGGATAAAATTATTCGTCAGCGTTATGCGTGGCCCGATATGCACCGTGATATAGGTCGTTGGTCAAAAGCGTGTACAGATTGTCAGAAGTCTAAAGTATCCAGGCATGTTAAACTGCATCCAGCGCAATTTGCAGCTCCGGATGGACGTTTTCAACATGTACATATGGATATTGTTGGTCCACTTCCGACTAGCGAAGGTTTTAGCTACTGTTTGACCATGATTGATCGATTTACGCGATGGGCGGAGGCTATTCCTCTAAAAGATGTTAGTGCACAATCAGTCTCACGCGCTTTTTATGATTGTTGGGTGTCCCGATACGGTGCTCCACAGATATTGACTACGGACCAAGGTTCCCAATTCGAGTCCCAGCTTTTCGCTGCACTTTTGTCTTTGATAGGTTGTCAGCGTATTCGTACTACTGCGTACCACCCGGCTGCGAACGGCCTCATCGAGCGTTGGCACCGTAACCTCAAGGCAGCGATTATGTGCCATGCTGATAAGAATAATTGGACTCGAGTTCTATCGACAGTACTTTTAGGTTTGCGTACTCATGTGCGATTAGACACTGGTGCATCTCCAGCGGAATTTTTATACGGTACGACTCTTCGTGTTCCGGGCGAATTCTTGTTACCGGACGACTTTACACCAAATCCAAGATCTTTTATCGAGGAATTTAGAGAGCACATGCGAAATGTTAAACCGGTACCGATTAGTCAGCGTTATAAGAAGCGTGCGTTTTTCTTTAAGGATCTACATACTTGTACTCATGTTTTTTTGCGCGTTGGTGCTAAGCGATCACTCGAACGGCCGTACACCGGACCTCATAAGGTCATAGAGCGTATTTCGGATTACGTTTATAATATTGAGGTAGGCGGATCTCCACGTAGCGTCTCAACAGAAAATATTAAACCCGCGTATTGTATTCCGGAAGATCTCGATCATTCACCGAATGTATCAAACCCCGTATCGAGTAAATCTATTTTAGTTGAACGACCAAAACTCAAAACTTATGTAGCAAAAAAGAGAGTTACTTTTAACGAAAAGACTATTAAATAAACGATTGTACTTTATGTATTATGTAATTTAGCGTGTAAATAATGTAAATATGCGTAAAAACTTTTTTTTGTAACGGTTCTATGCACTCAGGGGGGAGTGTGTAGGGACATCCTGCGATTCCCCCTCCATGCGCGGAGTGGGGGTATACGAAAAGCCAAGTACAACGGAAAACGTTTGAGTCAGAGCACGGTCGACACTAGACCGATACACATTGTATTTTATTACAATAAAAGATTTTTCTGTTATAGTTAATTCTCGTCTCCTCTCTTTGGTCGCATCCTCATCCTAACCTGGATATTCGTAAGGCCGCCTATATATATATATATATATATATCATTGGCTATAATCCTTACAATACTTGCGTGTAGTCCGCTAGACGGCATCCATGTGTTAACATGTACATACATATACTGTAAGCATACCGTCAGAACAGAACTGTGGAAGAAAAAGTTAGGTTACGAAATTGCTTATATTACGCGCTCGTGACTCGACGCCAGCTGCAGTAGCAAGTGCTATCACGACGTTCCGGCTGGCAGAAGTCGTGGTGTTTTTTCCCATTGTACCAATATGCGAGTATCAAATCCAGGATAACCTCGGATTTTATGCCATTTTGCTATATATACATACGGGTGAGTACAAAAAAGATCGTTACATTTGCCAGACTATTTGGTGACGCCTCGCGCAGTTTCCCAAAGTTCATTTGTCGGTTTCTGGCAAACGCTCCTTGCCTGTCAAGCTCATCACGGTTATACATCTTATTTTTTAAATAGATTGTTGGATTATAAAATGTTCATTTCTTCGACGAAAAACAATATTTAAGCTGTGCGTTTAATCGCGATATCGTCAGATTGCCTCTTCTCTCGCGATTATCTGATTTTAGTCTGCTTGTATTATCAATTTTATTACTCCTTTGTTTAATTTAAAAGCGTACCAAGTTAATTGTAAAATACCTGGGAAATTTTTTGTTTTTAGCAGCATTGTCTATTGAGTTTCCACTAAGTATGCGCGTTAATTAAAACGACCTTGGACATAAAGTTTGCATCGGTCGAATAATTGTAGCGATTAAACAATACAACGTCGAAATTTCATACTATACATTTTTTAAATTAACATAACGTTTCGTTATTGAAACGATGAATATACATTTTTATTTATACAAATATTTTGAATTACGAATGAAATAATCATAATAAAATTGACATTATCGAATTAATAGAATAATATTAAGTTATACAATTAGAACATTCGGCGTAATGTAATAAAGTGAATCTTTGATATAAGTGCAATCGGAGGTCGTAGCATTTCTATCTCGAAATAGAACGTCGAACAATCGATTACCGTCTTTTCCCATTTTCCTAGCTAGGCTAGGATGCAATTCGTGTCGTACTCGTAAGGGAACATTCTAAATTGATTTTAAATAAGTACTAATAAAATAGTATTCATTTTTAACGGTTTTATTAATCAATATGGTATATGACATAACTGTCATTTTCCAACTAAATTTAATGATGAACTCTGCTATACCGACAGTACATATAAATAAAATAATTTTATTAATCAATTGATTACCGTTGGTTGTATCACGAAATTATAGTAATGCATTGATCAAATGCAGTTTTATCGAAAGTAAATAAAAAAGTGACAGCATAAAAACTTTCAATTTTCGATGAGTAAAATACAAAAGATCATAATAATTTATAATATTACTGTAACTTATATTAGATTTTTATAAATTAAATAGTTATGAAATGAAACTGTGTACACCTTATTACGGAATCCAGAAAACCGTTTTTTTAATTAACTAAAATAGCTGGGTGTGCAAATACGTACGTGTGCACACACTTAACCAAATCCAAATTAATATTTTTGATATTACTTTATATACTGTAGGTATATATTTTTTGCAGAGACGCAATCTTTCTTTAATATCTCGTTTTAATATTAATGATTACGTTGATCTTGCAAAATCGACGTTATTTACCCAGTACTAACGACAAAAAATGTTAATCGTGTACTTAAACTATCGAATTGTTTTACATTTAATACAAATGAAAGTCGCTTTCTGCGTCCATTCACCTGCTGTTCGTCACCTTGGATTATCTTCCCCACCGCTTTGGTTAGAAAATTATATAATTATACCAGGAAGAAGGAAATGAGCGGCGAGGCGCAAATTTCTACATAGTGATGCAGCTAGAATCAAGCCGGTACCACGTTACTTTGCTCGATCGTTCCTTTAAGCAGATCTCGTGTACGTACGTGCACATCGTACATAGACTACGTCGATTTCGTGAGAAATTTTATTCCTTTCTTCTTCATCGTAAATTTTACTTGTAGAATCAAAGGATGTGAAAATTACGTGGTAAATATAGTTTGCATATATTGTTGTCGAGAGATTGGAGAAAGGTAGAAGCTTTAATCATTAGTATATACGTGTATAGTCAGCTGGTTCTATGTATCTACTATTCAATCGAGTGGAACGATTTTTAGTACTGGATCATCAAGGCGCGCTACGCGTCCGATCTTTTCATTTTTTAATTCCCTGACTTTTTTTATAACAAATTCAACACATTCATCACTCATTTCTAATTCGCCCATCGAGATCGAGATATTCACATAATTTCGAGATCGAGTTTCAATTTTCGAGATTCTCGAATTTTATTTTTATATTATATGGATATTATGGATTATGGATATAGAAAGGTTACTTAAATTACTCTAACTCGAATAAAAAATCATTTGACATAAGATTAAAACAATTTACCCCTTGGTATATCCTTAGTACTCTTCATTCTGATATTATTGTTTTTCAAGTAATCTTGATAAAAATTTTTTATTACGTATAAATGTAGAGAAGCCCTTTCATTTCTCTTTAAGCGCGTGTGTCTATAATGGAGTTACAGCACTGTCACTTTTTTAATAGACATCCGTACACTTAAAGATTTATTAACCTCATTATTTAGTATTCATTGAATGCAAAGTACATAGAACTTTAGTATTCGAAAAACTCCAACACGCGCAGAAATTAACGTTGTACATTATCTTAAAAGATTATCAATATAGAGAGAGAAAACGTGTATTCCGGTTTGGTTGAAACATTGTCACCGATAAAAATGTACACTGCGCACAACATAAACATTCAATCATTTTAAATCAGTTGATAAAATAGAATTGGATTTTTGACGTTCTCTTTTCTTCAAATTTCACATAACATTTAAAGATTTTTTGTAATTTTCAATCTTACCCATAAAACCAGAAATTCTCACTTCTCATTAACTTCTGGAAATTACGATAAGATATTTTGTTTATTAAAAAAATAAATTTATGTCAATAAAAATCTAATTTTTTGTCAATTATCTTATTTATCATACTCCCGCAGTACGGGTATGTAATCGCCGTATAATAATATATTTTATCGTTAATTTTGAACGTGTTCGTGTGCCTGCTGTAAATTATTGTATAATATAATTGAACAACTTACCGGAAAATAACTGTAAATTGGTAAAACGATTAAACATTTTCTAATCTTGAAATTACGTATTTCTGAACACATGTTGCATATAAATTCATGTATAATTAAAAAATAACATTAAAATGTATTTAAATATTAAATAGAAGCATAATAATTTAGGAATCGGTAAATCATATATGCATACATCGTTTATTGCAGTAGCTACAAAATGCTTGTAGTAACTAGAGAAAAACAGGTTTTACCTGCAATTTTGATAAGAACGTTTTAATAAATTGACACTTCACTTTAAAAATGCACGCGAATACAACAATAAAATAAAAACTAATAATTGCGTGCTAGTCGCCACTTGTGGGAATAAACGTTAACCCAAAATACTCCCGTGACAATAATTAAATAGTAACAATAGCAACTTACGTACTATCCCAATTTTGAATATCTTAATAATTTTCCT
The DNA here is from genome assembly GCA_026168455.1 of Theocolax elegans. Taxonomy (NCBI): domain Eukaryota; kingdom Metazoa; phylum Arthropoda; class Insecta; order Hymenoptera; family Cerocephalidae; genus Theocolax; species Theocolax elegans. Next base: position 33,805,520 of record CM047426.1, on the reverse strand, counting down.
AATTATATTTATAATTAAACAAATCATTCAATTATAAGGAATATAATTAAATAATAATGACCCATCATCAATAATTACATTGAATTGCTCTCTATAACGGGATGAGAGTATAAAACTCATGCATACACATGTGTGTGGGTGTGTGTGTATACACACACACGTATACGCGTTAATAAAACGTATGTAATATATTTGAATTCACCCAGCGCGGAACCGTGACGGTAGAATGATCAGCAAAGCATAAAGCTCATCGAGTTGCATACCTATGGCCCGTCACGGAGGTGAACGAGTGATGTCCGGTGCGGCTAGTACACCCAATGGTTGGACGTCTCCGACAAGCTCACCAAATTCATCTTTAGAATCAAGAATACCTCGACTATCGCCATCGCCAACACCACTTAAACGATCCGCGAGTCTGCGCGGCAACCATCACAGAACCGCCCATCAGGATCTCTTTCCCGTCATCAACGAAAATGGAAATACACCCAAGCGAAGTCTTTCCGTAAGTAAACTATTATTTTATTTATTTTATTTCATCTAAATATTTATTTAAAATATATAGTAGAACTAGCAAGTAGCAAGGTTAATCAAACTATTCGAGTTGCAGCTTTTTCAAAATTAATTTTTTTATGCTTGACCGTCGCTATATTTAGCTTATTTTATATTTTTCTTCATTTTTGTGACTTTATATCGTTTTAATATTATTAACAGACATATAAATTTTTGTTATTCGTTTGTGGATCACGGTTTAAATAAATACAGATATTTAAACGGATTGCTTATATAAATATGATTATCAGGTGATAATTATTTAGTTTACTTTATTATTTCTATGATAAACTTTACTTCGGTAATTCTTTCATCATTTTTCCTGATTATTTTAATTACTGATGACAATTTCTTAAAATATTTTAAAATTATTTATAACTATACATAAAATTAATAATTGTTAATAACTATTAAAAATAATTTAGAATACGTCGTACACTTTACATATACGTATATAATAATACTAATTGCTCTGTTCGATTAAGGGGATGTAGGACTCAAAAAATAGTAATATTTAATATTTTTTTATAAACAAAAGAATAAAATTTTGAAAAAATCCTGAACGTCATGCCCTCAGGCATGTTTTAATTAGTACACTCAAATTTTTTTAGATTTTTAAATTTGTAATTATTAATTCAATTATTATTAACAAATTTACTTTTTTTTAAAAATCAAAACGCCGACATGCCCTCGTTTTTGTTTTAAACTACCCATATGAATTTTCTCCGATTTTTTAATCAATATTTCCCAGATAATTCTTATGTTGAAAGGTATATAGATCCCTGTAACTTGGGTCCGACAAGCCGTTAATTTATATTCTACTTGATTTGATTCATTTATGTAGTATTATTATATCATTCAAGTGCACTTGAGTTATGCAGACATTTTTAGAATCATTTTAATTCAAAAAGGTAATTTCAAAATCGCCCCTATCCAATGTATATCCGACAATTGAGCATTATTATGCACTCGATCCAAGTCAGCTGAACAAAAAATACGGATCGTGGTGAGGTTGACCCCTGCAATCTAGGTCAACTTACCTTGCTTTCTACGCATTTGTTGTTTCAATGTAAAATTTCGCGTAACCAAAAATTTGTAATATTTTTTTACTAATGAGTATTTAGGTCAAACATTAAAGTCTTCATCCGTTCAATCAATAATTTAGTAAATTATATTAATACAACTTTCACTTGATATGTGTATATAGATTTTAACGTTTAATTCATTAAAAAAGAATAATGTCTTCATCTACTTAATTTTAAAAAATCAATAAAATTGACCCAGTAAATAAAATAATTTTTTATCTAACCGCAATTTTCCTCGATGGATTAAGTATCGATTAAACGAAGCATAGTCCCAAAGTACAATAAAAATTTTACAATTGATTCAAGTATGTACGAGATGTATCGATCGAATTTTAACCTCTCATAAAGGTTAATACCGTTGTCTAACAATGACGGACATATTTATATTTCTTATAATACTTTATTATAAAAAGAAGAATAAGTAAATCACTCAAGGTTTTAGGTCAGCAGGTTTCATCTACCCTTATACCCCCACGCAAATGCAAATGATGGGCGCAGCTTAAAAAAAAACTACAAAAATCGATATTTACGAATAATTGACTTATGGTTATTACTAGCAATAAATCTGTACAACCCACTTGGTCAAATCGAAAAAAAACAAAGGGAATATGACGTGAATACAATGTGATAAGTAATAATAAACAATGAAAACAAAGTTATTGTACATGAACCTTGAAAAGTTCGGGAGGATATAATTGTATAGTTCGCGGGTGTGTAAACGTTGCATACACACATAATACGTTTGAAAGTGTAAAAGGAGACGATCGATGGTTAAGGATCGCGCAGCACATAAACTAGGCAGTTAGATACCTGTTGCGATTTTAAAGTGACCCTATAGTATGGTATAGCGGACTGATTAGGCACCAGTGTCTTAAGTCTTATCGAATTTACCGATATCACGCGTTTTATACACATTCATCAAAAATCGTGTCATAATCTTGAGAAGGTTTTCTATCTACAGTGTGTGCTTTAATTTAAAAGCAAAGGTATAATACTTTTAATCTTTAGATCTCTCTTTAGGGTATGTCGATTATTATGCTAAGTATATATCAAGTTTCCCATCCAATTTTTATAATTAGCTTAGTAATTACTATTTGTACATTTCGAAGGACCTTTGTTTTTTATGATTTTTGTAATTGTTATTATGTTTATATTACTCATTCAGTGTGTGTGTGTGTGTGTGCAGAAAACACTCGTATTTGCAACATGATTTGTCACTATATGTATTTTAATTTTAAAAATATTGAAAAAAATGTTCTGCACCTAAAACATGAAACTTTGAATATATATAAAAAAATAGAATAATCTCCATCAGTATCATTAGCGTTAGATTGACAGTACCTAATTGACAACCCGACAGGTATAGAATTAATAAACAATTATATAAATAATAAAGAATAAAACTCCCATAGCGTGAAATATAATAAATATTACGAAAATGAGTTGACGAATTCGGTATAAAGTATCAATGGCCCGACCTCACCGACTGGTGCTCCAGTTTTCCGTTCCCGCGGGAAGCGCGCACGCGTCGGCGCAATATCCGAGATTCCAAGCCCTTGCATTGCACGACTTACACCACGTTCAGTCGGTCGACGTGTCTCGCATCCCCCGGACGGGTGCGGGACTTCACATGGAGTCCCGCGACGAAAGGAGCTCGCGCAGCTGTCCATCGGTAATTCATTACTATTATTATCGTTTTCACAAACGTACACACGCACACGCACGCGCGCGCACACACACATACACGTATTATTCGACATATAAATATCTAAATATGCGCGCATCGGGCTTGATAGCGTTTAATTGTGTGTATAAAATTCACAAAAGAACGTGAGTAGAATGCTAAACATGACCTACACAACATTTAATAAAAAAGCGTTGTGCATTTTTTTCAACAGTTATTTTAATGAATCAAGTGATGTACTATGATGAGTGGCGAACGATGTCGATGGAAGTTCGAGTTATAAAATATGCACTATCGTGGGATACCATTAGATGTATACCTCATGACTAAGAATAATAAACTATAGAGTGCAGTTTCGTACGATGTAACCAACCTTATATATACGTCGATTTATCGTGTATTTTTTTTTATGCATGTGGTACTTGTTTCAAATGCCTTTTTTTTGTAACAATAGTTTCATCTTATGTTAGAAGAAAATACTGTTCAATTATGAAAGTACTTTGCATGGAAATGCTTATGGTTTCTTCAGTATTTTCAAAATTAAAGACGCTAATCACTATTTTTGGAAATAAAATAATCTTTTCTAATGAGAACGATTTTTTTTAATTCTTATTTTGTAGTATTACAAGTAAACATTATTCCAGTTAAAACAAATAACCGGTAACATTGCTGTTACTATTTATTTAAATATTCTACTGTAATCATATTTTTACGTTTTATATACGTAAATATTTTAAATCGAACAAATAATTTCTAAATTATATGAAACATCCAGTTACTTTATATCGTACGAAGAGCACAACTTGTGTAATCAAATTTATAAAGTAATAGTTATAAAACATATCCACTCCTTTAAACTTCTTGGAAATGAAACTGTAGTCCAGGACAGACTCATAAATACAGTTAATATAGATATATAAAAAAATTTAGTCGTTTAATTGATAATATATTTTCAAAATATATCATAAATATATATATATATATATATATATATATATATAAAATATAAATCAATATTTTTTTAGCAAAATATCAATTATCGGATAACTATACTATGATTTGACAATATAAAAAGTCATTGTAATTAAGTAGACGTTTAGGGTACTATGACAAAAATATTTTATCTTTTATATATGACTATTGTTGAAAGGATGTCGAATTCAAATTATATAGAGAATTACACTTTTCAACAAAAAAGTTATATCTTAAATATTGAATGAAAAATCTAAAAATTCATATAGGTTAAAATATAAGCGAGTATCTAACATTTTGATTTTTAAAGAAAAAATAAGTTATTTTAATAATAAATGAACAATTTTTTATCGGTAATTAGAGAATAAATAAAAAAAACATAAATTTTCAATCCAAACATCATAATTAAATTATTGATATAAAAATATTGAAATATTTGGTTATATTGTGTAAACATGTCTGAGAGCCTAACGTTTACGATTTTTTCAAAAATTCATTCTTTTGTTTAAAAAAAAATACAAAATTTGACCATTTCCTGAGTCGAAAATGTCCTTAACATTATAATTATTTGAATCAATCGATCAAAATCTAAAATTATTACAACAATGACCGGAATTTTTACTTAAAAATTAACATTAATTTAGAATAAAAATAACTATGAACTTAATATGCTTGTAAAATGGGCATAAAAATTCACTGTTTTCTTCATAAAAAGATCTTGTTTAATTTTGTTCTGGGTAAATATATATTTAACAAAGTTAAATGTTATACTATAAATTTAATTTTATATAAATCTAAACTTTTAGGGTTCAGAATAAAGCTCTCTTGGTATTTGACAAAACAATTTGATACGTTAATTACTAGAATATATATATTTTCATCGTCTGTAAATATGCTATTAGGTTAGGATCGATAGTTAGAGTACATATTATTATTGTCATTTATGTGTTTATTTTCAAGAGAATTTACACATTAAAATTAACAGAGTAAAAAATGTATTTCCCGTTGTAATTAAGATAATTTTAATAGAAGATTATCTGTAATGGAAATATATATGCAAAATATCTTGATCATATCTAATTAAAACCTTTGATTTTACTAACGAACTTAATTCTATAAATCTTGATTAATAAGATTAAAATTTATTTTCATCCTAACAGAGTCTATCGTTAACACCATCGAAAGGTCGAACGCGACAACGAGGACACGTGGGATGTAGCGATGATTGCAGCGATGCCGACAGCGTTAAAAGCTTTGGAAGTACATACAGTACAGCTAGCGCATGCGACCACGCTAGTTTTGCTCTCAACGGGACGACCTGGTCCGGGAGGTCGAGGAGATACGTCGTTCATTGTTCGAGTCACACAGCTGAAAACGATGAATATCTTACACCGACCCAAAGGGCTGCTAGACAAATTCGCAAGTTTCAAGTGAGCTTTTTCTTATATATACATCACTACTATTATTCTCTCGAGTATTACCCAAGGGATTTGAGTTTTTTTTTATAAAAGCGAATACGTTTAATATGCCGTTTTTAACAATAGATTAATTACTAATTAACTACTTTTATTTACATTAAATTTATCAGACAGTGCAGTGCCTATAATTATTGTTTAAATATACTATTTTCTTAATAGACGGTTATGTACTTACTTGTATATGCAATAACGAAAGTTAAGCTTTGTCGATATTTTGCTCAGTGCACTTTCCAAGATATGAATTAATTGCTATTGAGAAGAGTAGAAGTTTTAATAAAAAGTATTATTAATTAAACGAACCACATTGTCTTACTGTTGCCAAAGCAAAATTTAATCTACTCGTTGAAGAAAGTTATACTGCCTTGTAATAGATATGTAAAGCTGTAAATTGATTTTAAACGATGCAATTTTAATTACCATAAATAATTCACTAATTTTCATTTCAATTAGATAAATAATACGAAAAATAAATACCTGTTTAAAATGAAAAATATTTAAATAAATAGTTCAATTAATAACTTTATGGTGATTCTTAAAATAGGTTCCAAAGTACATATTAAGTTTATTATTGAAAGTAAAATGTTTGGAAGTTAAGTAAAGTTTCATCGAGAATTTTCTTTTTAAAATAAACTAAATCAATTACAGGCTCTGTTAAAAGAAGCGCGTAAAGAAATTGATGAGAAGGACCAAGAAATATTTCGACTAACAAAAGAAGTAGTTGAATTAAGGCTATACAAAGCCTCTTTAAATAGCCCGGATGAAAAAACCGACAGCAGCGAAACAGCGACGGTGCGCGAGTTCAATCCTTTTTCTCCGGAATCGCCGTCCAAAGATTTACTCGAGGAAGGTGTTAGCCCTCGTACACCTGAAAAGAAAGATTCGTCGCTCGTTGATTCTGGACACTTTGAGGATTCGGTTGCGGCTGGTGTGTCCACGATCAATGAAAGTTCTGGGTCAAGCTTACCTACTCCTCGAGACGAAAGTCCAAATCTTTTATCTTTAGTTAGGGAAAGTACTTGTCTAGATGAAGATAGAAAGAGGATCGTTGATCACTACGAAACTAGGATCGAAGAGATGCATAGGCGGCATGTCGACGAGGTCCAAATTATTAAACAGAACCACAACGATAAGGTGACTCCCTTTAGTATTGTAAAATTACTACAACCATTTAACGAAATTTAAATAAATTTTAATAAACTAAGTAACAAATTGTATTTTACAATATTGTATATGTTACATTATACATTTTAGGTGGAAAGTCTGCTGAATCAATTGTCCGAAATGAGTAAGCGATATTACGAAACCCGTCCGTCCTTAGATATAGCTGAAGCTAGAACCAAGGAGTTGGAAGCGGAAGTCGAAGCATTACGTACCGAACTTGCCGAGCAGAAGAGTCTCTTGACCGATCAAGAGGAACAGAATAAACAAATGTACCTGAAAATGTATTCCAAAGGTCTCGAGGCAGCGAGAATCGATCAAGATGACCAGGTAATAAATCATCAACTTAATTTGTTTTTTAATTTTTTTAACTTCAATTGACTGTTAGATGTTTCTAAATTTAATACGAATATCATTATTTTAGGCTGCTGAACAAGCACAGAGAAACTCTAGTAAATTATCCATAGCCGAGCTTCGCCAGCAGTTAACAGTCACACAAGCCGAATTAGAAAGTGTTAAGGTAAGATATGTTATTAGACAAATATGTTTCTACTCGATAAAAAAGTGAAATAATATCCCAGGTAGTAGAAACGATAAGAAAGTTGAATAATCAAAATAATGAAAGATATATGGCACCTTTTATCACTCGTTCACAATTTCCTCACGTGAATTTCTGTATTGTAACAACGATAAACACAATTTTTTGTACTAACAATTATTCCACTGTTTTTTGGCCGCCGCTCACAATAAATCCAGCCATTCCAGGATTCAAGCTACATGCCCGAACCTATAGTTTTGGCCCATAGACGCCAATGCTTATTAAGCGTACAGGAGGCTGTTTCTCTCTGGGTTCTTAGCACGCGTAAGGTATTGTATTCCTTACTCAACTGCCACGCGAATTTCGAAATATTATTATAGTTTATAGTGTGCATGTCACATACTTATATTTTTTTACCTTACTTTATTCTTTTTTAAAATAAATTTGCACATACTTTTTTATGTCTTTTTCTTAGTTATTTTGCATTGATTTTCATAGTTGTTGTATACAAATGAATGAACATTTTTAACTTATTGGAGCAGCTGAGAAAAACGAAAAATGATAAATTTCCAATAGTTTTGAAATAACGAAATCTTATAAAGATCCATTTTATTTCTTTATAAAATTTCTTTGTTATTATTTGTATATAGTTGGTTCATTAATAAATATTACGAAATAAGTTGCTAGTTAGGAATAAATGTAAAAAATAAATAAATATTTACACTCTTCGAAGCTCTTCCATTTATTGTTAAATATATTTGTGTTCATTGGTTTCTAATTATTGTTTATAGTAATTACAGTATTTATTTGCGCGTTACTTACGATTAATTATAAGTAAACTTAGATCGTGATTTTTGTATCTTGAGATCAGAAAAGTTGGGGCAGCACTTGGGCAAGGATAACGCATGTTAGATCAATAAAATATACACACTAGCGTAGCACCTACTTTAAAACAAGTAAGTTACATGGTACTTTTATTTTGAGCATCTAGCACACTTAGAAGAAACAGCCTCTTTAACTCCTCGATGGACTTTGGTGATGCTAAGCTTCAGCACAGAGTTATAGTTTTGTTTGATACATTCGCTATCTTATGTTTCTCTTATTTTATCTATCATACTAATTGCCGATCAATAAATTTTATAATTATTAGTTAATAATAATATGATTTATATGTTATCCAGGTACTATATAGACGTATTATGGAATCCAGAAATAAGACAGGAGCCCTTGATCCTGAATTTATTTTGCAATTTCTTAAGTCAGCAATTTATTACTTCCTCACTGATAAAGAGAATATCAATGTCCATTTAAATGCTATTGAGAGTATTCTTGGTTTTACGGATTCAGAGAAGCTACAGATTGACAGGATATATCGTTCAACTAGAAAGTAAAACTAACTGTGGAAAAAATTTTGCCTTCTTAGCGGAGTGGATTTACAAAGACTACAATTCTTTTTCTATTTCTTAATTTATTACAAACTTTTTACTTTGTAAAACCAAACAATATTGCATTCTTTTTATTTTGAAATGACTATTTTAAATGTTAAATACTGTGTGCTCTAAAAACAATATACTATATATGTATAATTTATTGTTAAATATTATTTTCGTCGTGGATGATGTTACATGAAGTCTTTTTGTATAATATTCTTGGTACTTAATCTTTAAAAGTAATTATACTTTTAACTGAAAACTAATTACCAATGTATAAATTAAATTTGCCAGTATTTGGCATTATCTATATTAAGTAGATTTTACGATGTTCATCCAAAGTTCTGGGATTCATGTTAGGTACTAAAAATTTTTATTTGTAAAGCAATGTTTGCAACATTTACTGCATTTGATGTATCTAATATAATTAAAACTAAAAAAATTGTATAAATTTAAAGTAATTTATTATATATAATTTATTGTAAATATTATGTGAAATTTGATTGTTCAATTTTATAATATTTTATATTACTTCGCAAATGTTTTATTATTTATTCAGTAATGTATATTATTAATATCACATTGATGTTAAATTCGGTCAAATTAATAAATATTAATCTATTAAAAATGTATTGAATCCCTGAACGTAGAAAAAAAACAGTCAAATGCACCGAAGATTTTAGGATAACATTATTCTTAATGAAATGTAAATCTGGTGATATCATTTCCAGATGGGATAAGCAACGAGACTGATGGTAATATCTTGCCTTTAAATTGTTTGAAGTAGTAGATGAAGGTGTCAAAAATATTTTTAACTGGATTGTGTCAAATGTTTTATTTCAAATTAGTCGCATGTAATACCGAGTCAGATTTTCTTAATTGTAAAATGTAAAATTGATTTATATTTAGAGGAAAAGCAAATACAAAATGGTATTCTTGCAAATTTAATTATTTATTATTATGCAAAATGACTATGACTTTGAATGTGCCCTTGCAAGAGTTCCTGCCTTATTGAATTGAATGTACATTCAAGTTAAATGCAATGTATGCAAAATATGCAATGCGCGATTTATAAATAGGTTGCAAATTTCCATTGCAATTTCTAAGTAGCTATAGCTCTTTATATTTTGGGCTACTATTGAGAAAATGAAATTCGTTTTGTAAGTGATACCCAGCGAAATGAAAAAACTCTCTATTCTACAAATCTGTCAGCACATATTTATTTGGATGTCAAAATTAAAATTAATATTGTATGGGTAAAATAATAAATTACATAATTCCAATAAATATTTGTCTTTTTAACAAGTTCATAATGCCATAAATCCTTGAAAGTATAATTTAAAAACAATTATATTTAATATATATAAAAAAATTCAAAATTATTATAAAAAAACTCAACTCTCAGTTTTTAATTTTTTTTTTATTAACATTTTTTTTAGTAAAATACACAAAAGTAAGTTACTTTTTACCAGCTAAAATGATACCATCATATTTCTGTTGGAACCATTTCATAGCATCTTCTTTAGTTAGCCTGTGTTGGAAACCAACTTTACCAGTTTTTCTCCTCCTGTGTGCTACATTAAATCCTGAAAAATGTTTTTAAAATTTAGTAAATTTAATTTATCAAAATTTTAATATATTAATATTTTAAGTAATTATTGTTAAAAATAATGCAGTAATAGTTGTTATTAATAAAAGAAATTTTAACAATTTATTAAACAATAAAAAATATTTAAATGTGAATAATGAAAATGTTATTTATAATTTATATTAAAATGTAGCCTCCATTAAGTAACACACCCAGTAAAGTAAGTGGGCATGGGTTGCAAATAAGAAGCTAATAATCTAGCACAAGTTTGAATAAAACAATGGATATTATTTATGCCAACAATATCCATGATACCAGATGATGTGCAAATTAAAAAAATCTTTAAAATATCAATTTTGTACCTGGTCGACCAAGGACAACGTAGAAGTCCAAACCATAGATACCAATGCTTGGATCATACTTAATACCCAAGTCAATGTGTTCTTGGATACCAAATCCAAAGTTGCCGGTTCCAGAAAAGTTTTCTTTACGCAATTCATATTCACGTACCTATAACAAAAGATAAAAATCGTAAAATAACTTGATAAATAGCATTATAAAACTTAATTAAGTTTAGAATAATATCTTTTGCTAATTTAATTATTTACAATCATTTATTGGGGCAAAAACATCATCAACATTCAAAATATGGAAAAAAAATATTCTATGGTTTAAAATTCTTTCTCACAAAACATAAAATACAATATAGTTTTAATAACACTTTAGTTTTTTGATAGAAATTTAACTTACTTTCAAGCCCCTTTCCAAAATTTCTTCAGCTTTAGCTCCACGTACTGTGCAATGAACGGCGATTTTTTCATTACGACGAATACCGAAGGAACGAACAGTGTAACGCGCTTTGGAGAATACTGGTTGTTGACCAGTCAACTGTTCCAACACCTATATTAAAGTGTAGCAATCCACGATCAACAAAACAGTCAATGATAAACAGTGTATAAAGTAAAGTAAATAAAAAGAATTACCTTCGCGGCACGTGTCAGTCTGTCACCAGATTCTCCAACGCAGATATTCAGGCATAACTTACGGATCCTCACTTCCCTCATAACATTTTTTGAGGCATCCTTTGGTTCCTTCCTTACTTTCTTTACTGCTGGTTTTGCAGGGGCTTTCTTCACGTCCTATTACAAACACAATGTTTACAAAAAGATGAAAATTCATTCAAGTAATATTAATATTTAAAAGGTTAGAATCGATAAAATTAACGAAAACAAGCATGCCGAGTAGCCCATCTGTCATGTCAAAAAATAAAGAGTAAAAAATGAAAAAATATGTAAATTGATATTATATCAGTATAAAATAGTTATTTAGTTGTTTGCCAATATAAATGATACTAGTCATTTTATTAAGATTCCCGTGATAAATGAGGATTTTGGAGAATATTTTTAACGCAACAAACTCACCGCCATGATGGAGAGAAAAGGAACCCCTTGGTAACTCGCCCTAGCGGGACTCACTGCAACCTTGCGCAACAATGCTGCCAATGGGCAAAATAAATTTTCTGTGATAGTGTTGGTATTGTTAGGTAGGCTTAGCTGCCGCTAAGCCGCTTTCGGCTTTCGGCTTTTGTTAATTAGATTTATTGCTTAAGAATCACAAACGGCGGCAACAGAATAACCGTAAACTTTACTAATTGCTAATTGCTACCGTAGTTAAAAATTATAACTTGATAGAGTTAATCATGTTAATGTTAATATTATTTTTTTTTAATTTAATATATAATTGTAAGAAGTACAATCCGGTAATAAGAATCATGCAATCAAATAAGTGACATATATTTATTTATTTACTTTTTACTTATAATTAAATTTATTTATTATATTAGCGTGATAAAATTTCTTAACCAAATTTTAGATATCTACTTTTTAAAAACCATAAATTATAATTAAATTATAGAATTTAAAATATGAAAATTTGATCATTAAAGCTAATTGATGTAGAATAAATTCAGACTTATTTCACAAATAAAAATGAACTTTCGTCAGAGTACGATACCGAATGTACAAATCCACATAATGTAATGTAAATATATGAATATATTCAAACTAATTGTAATCAATATTGTACAAATAATCCAACTTGCTATCATTTTTTTCTAAATTTTTATGCCCGTTTATGTAGGTAAAATCTTCAAAATGTTTATTTTATCAAACTTCATCTATGTTTATTTAATTCTTTAATTCCAAAACTGGTATTTTCAGGTAGTTACGTTTGACGAGAAAAAATAATTTTCATCAAACTATTTTTTAATCAATAGTTTTTTAAAGTTTTGTTACTTTTTTTTTTATTTTATTTAACATATGTCGATATTTTTATGCTCTTAACTTGGTGCTGATTCGTGAATGTTGTCTTGTTATAAAGAAAATACAGCGATCGAACCAAGACCTCTGGGTACAAGTGTAGTACAACTCTACCATCCTATAGGCCTCTCATTTTAAATGTAATATTTTTTTGAAGTCACTTTTGCTTTTTTTTAAAACTCATTGTTTAATTAATCAATTTTTCAACAAGACTATAAAAAGTTTACAAAATATTATTGTCTTGAAAATTATAAATTTTATGCATAATATATAAACATTAAATTGGTTTAAATATTTCACTAGGATTTTGAAGAATCAAAGGATTAACACAAAGACGATTAAATATTTTTTTAATCATAGTTATTATTATCGTTAATATCCATATAATTATCAATAGCTACAGTAAAACACAAAACAAAAAGAGATATCTGTACATTCTCCTTATGCAATTAACATAAACTTTTGTATACCATTAGCCTAATATAGGAAGAAACTAAATTATAATATTCACAGATATATTACAAGATAGATGAGCCAAAACTGACACATACACTGCCTTTCGTTTTCTTATTATATTTTTTCATCATTACCGCATATTTAAAAAAGATAATTCGACGCGCAAAAGAAAACGAGTACAAAACGAAACGAGAGATATGTATTCGTGAATAAAATTAAACATTATCGTATCCACGAAAATGAAAAAAAAATCGCAAAGAAGAAATATACATATATGATTTCTTATGTAAACATCGGACAGTGTAAATGTCGAGTTCGCTCTTTATACATACTTAATTCGTAAATATAATATATAATGCTCTCTTTCACACACTCCTACAATCATTCATCAAATTTCCGCTTTCGAATTTCATCTGCTTTATTATTTTTTATTTGTTTTCATTAAACTTCTACACTGTACATATGCACAACGCATCTTTTACACTGTACACGCATACGCTCCACGAGTATCTGCGCTGCCTTACAAATGTACGATTTATTTATTTATTTATTTTTCTTTATTTAGTTACTCTCATTCTAAGGATGGACAGAATATAAAACATTTATTATGAAAGTCGCTCAATTTGACGAATGAACTTTACCAAAAAATGAATTTTATATACATATACACACACACATATATATACATGTGTATATGTATGTATATGTATATAAAATTAGATGAATATTGATATAAACAAATCAGTATCAACTTCGTGTTAGAACAAGTAACTATTTCTTTTATTTTAAATTTTTTGTCTGAGACTAAATTTTCTCTCCAGTTGCTACAGAGGACCTGACCTTACGGATTGTACAAAGGGTAGCGTTTAAATATTCAATAATCTCCGCATAGTCGAATCACAGCCTAGTAAAAATCAAAGAACGAAAAAGATCAGAAAACTAAGATTATAATATAAGAAGAGAAAAGAAATAGAGAAGATGATAGAAGTATAGGTATTACGATAGAAATGAAGAAACCGTAAGAGCGACTTGTCTAACGTTTCTGTGCAACCGACGAGAATTTTCTACTGTTCTGTCCATCCCTAATGTATTTTTACAATTTATCGTTACTCGCTAAAGTGTTTCATTTGTTATTGTAAATCATCAATTACGTCTTGTTTTTGTTATTTCTTTCACATTAGTTATAAACGTTACTCGTTTTTCTCATCGTCTTTTCGGAAGAGTGAAACTTTTGTTTTTTTCTTTCGCATGCAACACAGGAATTCAACCTCGCCTCCTATACACGTAAAACGCATTATTATCTCGGGTCATTACTTTAAATTTCTAACCAGAGACTCGCTAACAGCGAGACGACGATGAGTTTTTTTTCGATAGGTACACGTTCCTAATTTTACTTTAATTTTTTTCGTTCGGTAAAACTTACAACAAGATGGAAGGGTGTATTTATTTTGTGTATGAATATGTATGTTTTGTGAGTGTATGTGTATTATTCTCTGGGGGCTGCGAAAAGTCAATGGTCAATGAGATCGATCGTAACCCACGGTTGGTACGACATTGGTTTGAGCGCCCCACGGAGTTTACTCGCAACGTGCAGATCAGTACGTCCTAACTACTTTGTGTAATACGCCATTTTTTCTTTCATTACCTCGTTTCCACGCATTACTTTTTTCATTTAATAATTAAATTGATAACAGCGGTAATAGTTTTTCATAGTAGTTATTGATAGTGATAGCAGTAGTACAGTAGTAGAATAGTAGTAGTAGTAGTAGTAGTAGTAGGAGTAATAGCGGATAGAAATAGCGTAGCGTAATAATTAATTAATAATCAATTAAATTTTTTTAGCAATTAGATTAATGAAATAATAATTAAATGTTTCGTAATAATAAAAATAATAATGATAATAATAGTAGTAATAGTAGTAATAATAGTAATAATAATGTAAAGGACCGCAAAACATTAATAAAAAATAAAAGAAAGAGAATAATTATTATAAAACTTTGTTTTTTTATAATAATAATAATAATAATAATAATAATAATAATATACATAGGTACGCGCCTAAATGGTACTTTGCATTCTTTTTTTGACCGTAATATGTTACATCCTGCTAAATTGGAAATTCGTTTATGATACACTAGGGGTAAACGCTATTTTAGGTAGTCCTTAGTACTTCTTTTATTCATCATTTAATTCCCTAGAAGCTTTACGCAACGTACTTGACGTTTTTTTCACTGTATATTTAACTCTTAAAGTCGCTTAATTATCGTAATTTTTT
Organism: Theocolax elegans; assembly: GCA_026168455.1. Taxonomy (NCBI): domain Eukaryota; kingdom Metazoa; phylum Arthropoda; class Insecta; order Hymenoptera; family Cerocephalidae; genus Theocolax; species Theocolax elegans. The sequence goes on along the minus strand of CM047426.1, from coordinate 33,789,989 downwards.
TCTCGATAAATTTAAATTTTATTCTAAACTCGGAGCGGCGGCATCGTCGTCGACGGGGCAGCGTCTGCAGCAACTAGTTTTACAATAATATAATACATAGATATTTATATTATAGAGCAATATTATACAATAACACATCACATATCGCGCGCTTAGATCGCATGAAACAATGGCGATCGACCTTATGTTTTTTGTTTTCCCTTTATGCAGATAGATATCGTTAAATAATTAAAATCACAGTAGTTATGCCTTCGTTTGGCCCTTAAATTTATGAAGTGTCTTTTTATTTTATCCTTTAACGTCTAAGACTTATAAGATATAGCTCGTGTACAAGGACAGGGAAAAATATTAGAATTACGTTAACTTTTCGTAGAACGAATCATTATTCAACTGGTTTATCCAGGATATTTCGTTATATCTCGTATTTTCCGGGGGTGTTTCTCACGATGTGAAACATATATTTATGCATATATTCGGGATCTTTTTTGTATTATACTTACATAATATACAAGTGTTAGTTACTTATACTATATAAGTATAATGTAGACACGAGCCGCATGTATAATGAAGGGAGGAGCTGCGCCTGACCCGCTTGTCGGAGGGACCAAGAGTGACGTCGGTCACTCCCACAAACGTTGTCAGTATCGGTTACCCGCGTTTCGAGCGGATAACCGAGGAGAAGGGGCACGCAAAATTCATAACATCTTGCTAACCCCCTCGCGTTAATCGCATCTCCGTCGTCCTATCTAGGCCTCTTTCTGTAGACGACCTTACACGGGCGCTCTTGATATTTCGTTATTGATTTGATTGTCACTCGTGCGAATTTCACGATTCGTAACGATTTGTTGAATTTCGTACTTTATTCGGACGCTTTACAAATTGTGCGGACTTCGCGCCCTTAGCGTCTAGGTAGCAATGAAATCTATCATAATCAATGACAACACCAACTGCTTTCAAACAGTAGCGATGACGATGAGTAAGTGAGCAATTTCTGAGACTCGATGCAGTAGATCTGGTGCTATACGGGCCAGGCTTTCGTTCGCAAAGTCGCATGATGGAAATATGTGCACAACGAAAGAAGGCTGCAAATAAAATTAAACTTGCAGTATTAATACAGTATTGATACTTCTTACAAATTAATCTTACAAATTAAATTGACATAATGATTGAAAAATAGATATTAGTATTAAATGAAATATTCAATTATGAATATTTTATTACTAGTTAAATTGTGTAAACATTTCAAATACAAATTTTTTACTTAATAAATCAGAGAAATTCGAAGATATGTACGTGTGTGGATATATTTGATGCATTCAATGTCAAGTCAGCAGATGAAAATATTAAAATCATTGATTTTCTGGAAAATGACACCTTTACTTACAAAAAAATTTACCTATCAACAAGAAACACAAATTTTGTTATTTTTGTGTAACTGAAAATATATGGACCTGCAGAAAAATGCTAGACATTTTCTATACTGTACTGAAAATTACTTGAAGATTTGAGTGATATTTCTATTATAACCATTAATTGAATTCTCATGTACTTTTATTGACTTTAATCTATTAAATTATCAAATACTTAAATTTTTAATATTGTTCAACATGATACACATCAATGAAATGAATAACAGATACTACTAATTATATTTTTTTTTGCGTATAAAGTGGCAAAATATACTTTTTGATAATAATGATTTTATTATTTATTTTTAATAATTTTAATAATATAAATATTTGATTTTTAAATAATAATTTAATTATTATTATAATATAATTAATTAATTATGATACTTTTTATTACGATTGTTGACTATGATGTAAATACCGCAGAATATTTACAAAAATTACTTTATTGAATAGATTGAAATTGTAAGAATAGCAATAAAATATGCTCTTAAACTACTCAGATGAAATAAAATTAAAAAATTATGTAATAAAAAAACTTACATTGTAGAGTTGTTGCAAAAAGATATTTATTATTTTACTAGTTATATCGTTACTATTACAATTTCGATGAAGTTGTTTCTGAAATATCCTATAATGGGTGCATTATGCTCAAAAATCTTGATACAAATGTCATAATTGTGTAATTTTAATAATAATTAAATTAAGCATTAAGTGCAATTAAGCATTAAGTGCAATCTCAGTACTTGGATGGGTGACACCATCCTGTTGCGACTTTCGGTATCGGTTAAATGCTTTTGGACACTCCACAAAATGAGCAGTAGATGTGGAAGATTTGGTTTTTGGTGTCTAGACCTAAGCAATGTGATCTAGACACTCAAACAGAATGTTTACAATATAACAGCTGTCTCAAATGAGGTTTTTCTAAACGGTATTTATTCCACGGTACGTAATGTTATAGATAAGGATATCTAAGGATGTAGACTATAAGGAGGAAAATAGGTACAAAGCATCTGCTAGGCCTTACATGATGCAGGTGAGTAAACGTACCGCTTAAAAAAATTTAATTCATATCTCTCAAACTATTCATTTGGCACTATGGCACTCGGTATACGCAAAATGCATGTAAGTACTACATTATTACATAATTAACACTATTTGTTATTTATCGCATTGATGTGTATAATATTGAACAATATTAAAAATTTAAATATTTGATTTTATGAAATATCACTCAAATTTTTTAAGTAATTTCCAATATAAAATATATGTATCATTCTTCTGCAGGATCCATATATTTTGAGTAACGTGGTTATAAAATTGAACATGTTAATAAAAAATAACAAAATTTGTGTTTTTTGGAGACAGATAACTCTTTGTATATCTAAGTTACGCATCTAGAATTATTTTGACATACTTTAGGTAAGAAAATGTGTCATTTCCCAGGATACCAATAATTTAAAATTTTTTATCTGCTGATTTGACAAGGAATGCTTTATATAAGAAAAAGGTAAGGGTAGAAAAATGTACAAACCTGCTGAGAACCAGGTGCAGCGATATTAACGATTCCTGCAGCTTGCTTTTGCTGTAAATACGTTATAAAGCCCGTTTGGAGATTCTTACTCTGCTGTAATACATCCAAATGATCTCGTCCACAAGGAAGTGCCAAAAGCATACAGTGTTCATTGTCAGTCTGCAAATATAAATGTAATGTACATGTTGCACACTGTTGTTTAATTTCTGTAAGGAGAATATTATTAAAAATTTGAGTAAACATACCTGCATTTTTCTTGCAACACCTTCAACTTGCGTAGGTTCGAGTCGCATTCTCTGGGCGATTCTCAAAGGAGGCGTCGAGCCGTCACTGTTACACGGTAAACTGTCCCTTGCGACGTTTGGATTGCCAAAGACAAAGTGCATTTGTACGGCAGCCTGATCGTTCTTCAAAGCCAGCAAACCTTGCCACATTACTGGATACCGTTGCAACAACATAAGCAACGAGTCCGCTTGAGGTGGAACCTGCGAGGCATGAGGTGGTGTCGTAACCAGTTGTTTTCTCGGCCTATCAGGCGTCAACGCCCGATCAGTTGGTGCCTCGCTTGCAGCCATTGGATATTGGGATCGCAGATGTGCTGGCGGTGGATCATAGTACGTACGTTGAACCGCGCTCGAGGTGTTGTATTGGGGTGGCGGTGGTAACCTTCCCGGTGCATGCATCATGTAAACCTGCGCAACTTGCGGACTGTCGGTTGTTCTTTCCTGAGGCGTTCTCCTGCCTCGTCGCAACTCCAATGGTGGACTATGCGTTTCCTCGACACCGCCTTCGAGTTTAGGATCCAACGGCAAATGGGGCGATCTTGTTCCCGGTACATGATACGAGATTCGAGGTGCCGTTAGGTACTGGTATTGTAGAACCTGTGGATGCATGTAGTGCGCTGGTATTTCGCCGGCTCGCGTAAGAGTGCCGTAGTGATTAACAACGTCACCCTGCGAAAGAATCTTTTTGTTAACAAAAATGCATTGATTATTAATTTTTACTTTCCATTATTGCTTTATTTGCTAACAAGTAAATCAAATGTATAAAATCAAATCTTTTAAAAAAAATCATGTCTTATAGATTTCTAAAAAAATTAGTAAATTTAAGTACTAGCAGAATTGTATAAATACTTATTAAAATATTAATAATTATAAGTAATTGTGCAATAATTTCAAATATTCTTTTTAAATTCATAAATTTTTGAAAAATATATCTTTAAAGAAAAATTACGTAAGTCTATTACTTGCATTACAATTGAAAGAAAAAGAATTGTGTAAAATTAAAGAAAAAGTAAGTGACTTAGTATGTGATATCTTTTGCTAGTGATATTTGATATGGCAATGTAACAATAGGTTTAACTATATTAAGATTAAGCTGTAGCTGTAAGTACCTGAGGAGCATTAGCATGATGATGGGCAGGCGGAGGCAATGGAGGACTCTGGGAGCGATGTGGGGGTACAAGTCCGTATTGTCCCCCTGGTGATGGAGCTGCACCAGCGCTTCCATGCTAGCCAAATTCAAGCCAAGTTAGTATAACAATATAAATAATTTAAATAAAGCTTTGATAATAAAGAAATTAAACTAATAACTATCAAGAAAACTCTATGATACGCACAATTAGTATAAATGGTGTACAAGTATAAAGAGATTATGATGAATGCGATAATTTTAAGCAAAAGCGTGCTAGACTTTATTGAAACACATTTATCTTACCAATGATGCTTCATAAGCTGAAATTGGCACTACTCTGCTTTGTGGACTTGGTGCTGGTACCATTATACAACCAGACATTGAAACTTCAACCTTAGGTGCCTCGATACTTCCGGTTACCTGATTAACAAATTAATTTTACAATTAAATTAGCTGATTCATTAAAACAATTGATTGTTTATAAAATATATATGGTTAAACAATATTTACTGATGCTTTCGGAGTTGTTCTCGAACATGGCACACCCGTAACTACGGGAGCCACTAGATGCGACTGAGTTGGTGGGCTCGCTACAGTACCCGCAACGATAGAAGGTACAACAGCTTGAAGCAAATGAGCCTTCGGATTCAAAGGATGAGGTTGACCATTTATTCCCTTTAAGTTTGTCGCCTGAGGAGTTGTGTGAATTCTTTGTGCAGGTGACGTTGTTATCGGTCCAGAATGTACATTTACAGGTATCTTTTGTTGTAAATTTATGATTGTAGACGTTTGCTGTTGCTGCTGCGGTTGTTGTTGTTGCTGCTGTTGTTGTTTAGCTGCTTGAAGAAGATGTTGCTTTGGATTAGGCGGAATTCCGGTGTTATTAAGAACCGGAGACATAGGTTGACCAGGCTTTCCATTAGCCACGTTGATCACAGCAGTTTGTGGTTGTATCGGTTTAGCGTGAGGACTGACACATGGCGATACTACTCGGACAGGTGGTACATGCAAATGCAAACCTTGAACTGCCTGCACAGGTTGTTTTGCAATATTTTGCACGATAGCCTGACTAGGTACACTTGCAACGGCTGCTTTAGTGACAACAATAGGATGCTGTATTTGATTTAGTTTGCTAGCATTGAGAACATGAGCTTTGAGACTCGTAGGTTTAGAACTAGTGGTAGACGGTGCTGGAGATGAAACAACACTGACGGAAGCGTCCGCGGTAGTGGACGGTACTGAAACTGCGACTGCCGGTGGCTGTACAGAAACGGTGGCAGTTGCTTGAATAACAGGAGACTGTGGTTTAGAGATGACACTACTCGGAGCGGCCGCCGTCGTCGTGACAACGGATTGCGGTGGTTTGCATGGAGCAGCTTCGATTTCTGGTTCCGCTTTAACAACTTCCGTCAATGTGGTTTCAACAGATTTAGGTCTAACTGCTTCCACTTGACTTACTGACAAATTTGTTCTTGCTTCCATACTAGCTCTTAGTGTACTTTGGATTACCTGCCCGGAAGCCGTAGAGACGGGAATGTATTGCCCTTCCTCGGATTCTCTCATTGGTATAAGCATTCCGGTGACTGGGTCAATTAACGTCATCGGCTCCAAGGAAGCAGGCTTTTGAGATGTTGTCAAAGGTGGTCTAGCTTCATCGATCTTTTCGGTTTGGGTTGCTGGAGCTGCAGGTTCCTCAGGTTTTGCTGGTGACTCAATTAAGTTTTCCTTGATTTTCTCCTCGACAACCTCGTCTGTGCTTTCGGATGTATGCCTCGTGATCTTGCGTGCGCTTCTAGGCGATTTTCTAATTTCTGCGGCTGGAGGAACAAGTTGTTGAGTCGTTGTATTACGTGGGGCGCTGTTCTGCCTTGTACTTCTTCGAGTAACCGGAGCACCAACTGCGTTTTTATTGGCCATACCTCGAACAACGTCCTCGATTACATCGTCAACGGTGGATCTACTTCCGTCCTTTTCTGCCAACCTACGAGATTTTCGTGTGTTTACCGCGGGCGATACGAATTCCTCCGGCGGGACTTCTTTAACTGCGGCTACTGGCGTCGCTGGCTGAGCGTTCGGACCCGTAGCGTTTGGACCAGGTGACTTAATTGTGAGTATTAGCCTAGGACGACCAGCGCTATCTTCCTCGCTATCATCGTGAAATTCATAGACATCCGCTGGTAACTTATTCTTTTCAGCGTGTTGTTTACCACCTCGTCCTGTACGACCACCTCGTCGGTGAGTTGGAACCATGACTGCAGCGGTAGTAGAGTTACGTCCACCGCGTCTAGTTGTAACACCACCCCGACTACCGACAGCTCTTTTTGTTTTGGCTCTGCCACGTCGTGCTTTCGTCGATTCGATTTCACAGGTTTCAACACCCTCGTCATGATCGTCTGCGTTCGTGTAGTTCTTTTTGTTATCTTCCTCGATTGATTCGGAATCGAACCACGAGTCACCATCGCTTTTACTAGTCTCTTGTAATTCGTTCCTATCGTGAATTTCGTCTTCTTCATCAATATCGTTACTTTCGCCATCGCAAAGTGCGTCAACCTTTTTAATAACACTCTCGATATTTACTTCCTTTGCAGACCAGTAATCGCTGTCTTCTTTACTGTCAGCCGCATCTTCCTTTACCAAATCAAGTGCAAGAGGATCGGTGCTTGGTTCCTTTAGGGGATCTTCCGCTGGTTCGTCGTCAGCGTCGCCCTCAATTTCTTCATCACGTTTCACATCTTCTTCAGTTTTAACTTGTTCTATAGGTAGTGATTTAGGTTCGGTTTTCATTTCGTTAATTTGGTCATCTTCCGTTTTTACATTGACTTTCTCGATGCGACAAGGATCTTGCTTATCAACTTTTACTTCACTTGCCAATTCCGTTTTGTTTAGTTCTGGTACCATTTCTGTTTTAATTATGCTGGGTTTAACTTCCGGTGCCTCTTCAAGTTTTACCTCGATAGGCTGAGATTTAACAGGAGGTGTCAGTTGCATTGGTTGCACTTGTGACTCTTCTTTTACCTCATTTTCTTCGGTAACGTACCGAACATCAGTCTCCGTAGAGCTGGACTTTACTGGTGTCATGAGTAAAGGAATCACACGTGGATAAACAATCTTATTTCGAGGAGTACCTTGATCCTTGTCCTCGCGACCTTCTTGAATATAACGTATGTCGCTTTCAGAAGGACTAGTCTTATTGGAAGTAGCTTGATAATTGAGCAAGTCAATAGTACTACGTGGAGCCGCTTGTTGTTCTTTCACCTCATGATCTACCAAAACAAATCGCATTTCCCTTTCCGATGTACTCGTTTTAGTAGGTGTAGTTCTGTAGATGTTGGGTAAGTGAATGGCATTGCGTGGAATACCTTGCTCTTTAGTTTCACGATCGACCAAAACGAAACGCATCTCGCTCTCAGATGTTGTTGATTTACACAAGGATGTAGCTGGCACGCTAGGTGTCGTAGATGAGACCACTCGAGCAACATTGGGCATGTGTGTTTTACCCAATAGAATACCTTGAGGCGCAAGTGCCGATGTGACAGGTGTCGATTTCTGACTTACCATAGGAGCCACTGATTGAATAAGGCATTTCTCAGAAACTAAGCCAGTAGGCGACACTTGTTGCGAGGCATCGGATTTAATAGGTAGCGCCGGGTTTGGTGATGAAACTGAAGGATGAACGAGTGGTTGAACCACGGAAGCATGTAATAAATGTGGTTGCTCATGAGCCACGATCACGGGGCTAGGTGTAAAAGACTTCGACACGTGCGCTGTAACAAGCTGAACATTAGCGATCTCTTGCTTTGATCTTGGTGACAATAGATCAGATTCAGTAGTGCTGACTGACTGAGGGAACTGCTTGGGTCTAGGTGATGAAGCGCAAACATCGGTTTTGCTAAATACTGGACTGGAAGTGCTTGGCCTTATTTCGATTTTGGCTGTTTCCGGAATAAATGTGGGTGGCTGGTTAGGCGAGGGCACCTTTGGAGATGTAGACGGCTTATTGGCTGGTTCAGGAATGACGGCAGTAGATAACTTTGGTTCATCTACCCTTTGTTCAGTTACACTGACTGGTATAAGCGTTTCAATGACGGATTTGTCACCTACACCGGGTTCTCTCGAGCCCTTCGGTTGAGAACCAGGTGCAAAGTACGGCCTAGGTGGTATATTCAGAGTGAGCGGAGGCAAACCTCCTCTGGGATAATTAGGTGCTACCGCCCTCATGCCTGGTGCGTGCTGTATCACAGGTTGCTGAGTTGCCGCAGTCGAATAAATGTGTTGAAGTTGAGTTTCGGATCGGTGTGCAGAGATGGGAACACTTACAGGTATCCTGACAGGCGGTGCCGCGCCCTTGACCGTACAGCTCGTTAAAGGAGTCCGTGGATGGATTTCGAGACCACTGACCGTTAGGTGATAGAGGTTGAGGTAGTCGTGGCGATAGTTGTTCATTCGCCAAAGATGGCATTCGTGTGGATACAAGAGGAGGCACCGATGCATTGGAACAAACAGTCTGCATTCTAGGTGACACTTGCCTGGTTGATGCTACCATTTGACTTTGAGGAGATACGGGTAACCTCTGGTATAGTGCTTGGGTGGTGACAGGTGTAGGTCTTGCACCTACAGAGGCGATTTTGGCCGGTTCGGTTGTTACAGACACGGTACTACACGGACTGGGTACGCTTTTCTTAAACGGTGCTACTGTAGCGGTGTTGGGTTCGGACGCACACACACTCGGTTCAACCGCCTCAGTTTCCGGTGTTTTTGCTGGCTCTCGAGTTTTAGATTCTCTCAAATTCCAAGAGTGCGCTATCACTGAACTTGCCGGACTTTGTACCGAGGCCAATGAAGTAGGCACCGACAAAGTTTCACCCGGCTTCTCAGGACTTAACACAGGTACAGCTACTGATGACGTCGATGTTTTTCCTGATGATTCGTAAAACGATGGAATTTCTGGAGTCTTTGGGCGCTGTGCAACATCAAATCCTTCGTAGTTAGGATCTTCCTCCGTGTCTGTATCTATTTGGAGATCGTGTTCACTTTGCGGTGTATCTGGCTTCATGTCTGCCTCAGATTCAACGGTCGATGCATTAAGGCTCTCGACTGCTTGTTGTGTCTCCTCAGCGTTTTCAGTATTCTGATGTGGTTCCTGAGATGGACCGCTACTATTTTCAGCTTCGGCTTCCTCTTCCTCAGCTTCGTATGAGTAATCTTCGGCTTCGCCGAAGGTTTCTTCTAGCAGCGCGGCAACAGCATCCTCAGTTTCCTCCTGTGAGATAACAACACGAGGTTTATCCTCGGTTTGAGGGGGTGGGGTTCTCGACTCGGGAGTTTCCTGTTCGTCCCGGCTGTTCAGAGACTGTAAACTAGTATCCCGTTCATCTGGTTCAGATATGCTTTTTACTGCGTTTTCGTGAATACTTTCATCAATATCAATACCAAAGCCTGGAATAAATTTGTCCTTTTTCTTATCAGACTTGGCTGATTCAACATCTGTGAGAGTTTCGCACCTGCCTTCGGGCTCGATTTCGGTTTCCGATGCCGGCGTCGTCGCATTAGGTACATTAGGGTTGATCTTGGGAATCGGACTAGGCATTCGTTCTCTGGGCGATGGTAATGTAGGCGACATCGACTTCGTTGCGATAATTGGACTACTGGCCCTTGGAGGTGTATTGTCAGAGCCCAAGTATGGCAAACCACCACTCGATTTATCGTGATGATGGTGATGGTGATGATGGTAATGATGAGAATCTTTTCGTACTCGCTCTTCCTTCGACTTCTTTCTCTTCTTTTTCTTTTCCTTTAGCTTTTCAGGAGCCGTGGTCGGCGTCGAGGGCTCTACGCTATCATTGTCATCAGTGAAACGGAATACGTCATGATCATTGGTTTCGGTAGCCGCAGATTTAGGTGAATTTGGAAGACCCAGAAGCTTAGCTTCGATTTCTCGACCAGCCTCAGCCAGATCGACGCTGTTCTCGTCCTGTGGCTGATGCCTGTTACGTTTTTTCTCTGATTTTCTGCGAACTCGATCATGATCCAAAACGGGACTGCGTAAACCATCGCTGTCGGATTGATAACCAGTGTGATTCTCTTGAGGTGAACTGGATAGTCTGTTGTAAAAACTATTGCCTGTAGGCTCATCGACATCGTCCGATAGAGGTCCAAAGATGTCTTCCATTCGTTGGTTATCTCTAGCCTCTTGTCGATTAAGTCTTTTTCTTCTGGCTTTAACTTTATTCTCGGCATTCCTATCTCGACGTTTGTCCTTCTTGTTTCTTGCTTTCTTTTCTTGGCGTATTCTTTCTTCATTGTCGCTAAATGTTGACGTAGCTAGATTTGCATTGATGTGCGACGCCGAATTAGGAGAATCGTCGTCTACATGATTGGAATTCGGAACAGAGCACAAACTAGTCTTATTACTCTTATAGTTAAGGCTATCACAAGGTTCGAGTTTCAAACCCTCTTCGCTTGATATCGAATTCTTTTGCCGTTTTTGTTTCTTCTTGTGCGACTTTTTTCTGGAATCCCTCTCATGGTTATTAGGTACTACTGGATGATTTCCATGGAACATCATGGTTATCTTTTCCTCGTCTTCGGAAGTCCGCGGTTCGTCCTTAATGTGTATGTTGTTGACAATTACATTTGTATTTATCGTTGCGGATTCACGAGGATGATGCTTCTCTTCGCTGTCAGCGAATCCAAGCTCGAACGTCACTCTCAAGGAAACGCTCGGTCTTTATTTTGTCGATTTTGTTGTTAAAAGCTTCATCTTCCTCGCTGGTATCCGAGTGTATTCGTGATCTTGAGCCCTTGCGAGGCAAAGATTTGGCCCTTGCAGAGTCTGACTCTGAAGTCGCCTCGTCTTCCGTTAAAGCTTTGCTACTGACCGAGTCTCCGTCCCATGATGTGCTTTGTTTCTTTTCCTCTCGCCTAGCTCTACTTTGCTTTAGTTGTGAGAATTTGTCTTTCAGCCTCACCTAGAAAAAATAATTATTTAGTTTACTACTTATATAATTTGTTTATAAAAATTATTAACAATTATTAATTTTTTTATTATGCTATTATAATCAGTTAATATTTTCATAAAAATATTTACGAAATAGAATTTTAATTTTTAAGACTGTTGAAATTTAATTATAATTTTTCTCAAAAAAAAAAAAAAAAACATTATTCTAAACAAAAATTGAATTTAAGGATTTCTTAATAAAAAATTATAATACTTTTTAATATATTTTAAATATAAAAGTATTGAAGATATTACCTGACGTTTTTCTTCTTCTAGTTTCTGCATGTTTTTCGTCGATCTTGCCTTAACTTTATCATACATACTGATGTAAGCTGGCTCATCATCGACGATATCGAATATAGAATGCTTCTTTGGTTCGTCACTGTCGGTATCAGTAGCAGAGGGATTTCGCATGCCCTGCATTTCATGCGTCAAGAGGGCACCCTCGTCCAGGTCGTTAGGAATACTCAAACTGACATGATGATGATGATGTTGTGGCGGCGGCGGCGGTGGCTGCTGTTGATGAGATTGTTGTTGTTGCTGTTGTTGTAGTTGTTGTTGCTGCTGCTGTTGTTGCTGTTGTTGCAGCGGCACCTGTACCGGTGGAGCCGGATGATGCACAGTTTGTTCACTAGGTGGACTTGCATCAGTACGCTTAGCAAGTTCCAGTCTAGAAAGGAACTCTTTATCAGGTTCATGAAGAGAGACACGAGGACTTCGTTCCCTTGATTCCTTCTCCAAGGACCTTTCGGATCGATTTTTCTTGCTGCGAGGTTTTTCCTTGCCACTAACCTCTCGATTATTTTCTTTGCCTTCCCTGCTAGACTCTCGGTTCAGATCGGAATGGCTTTGAGAATCCCTGCTGTCTTGGGTAGAAATAGAGTCTTTACTTTCGCGACTATCTCGACTGTCGCGACTGGTCCGATGAATTTCACGATGCTTTCGGTCCTCAGAGCGTCGATTAGGCTTGGACTTGTCCTTACTATCTCTGCGATGCTCAGAGATTTTCATTCGTTTCGCCTCTTTGGCCTCATCATCGACTGGACCATCCTGAGAGGAGCAGCGTCGTTTTGATGAAATGGATGCTGGGATAACAGAAGGTTGGGCGTTGCTAGGGTGCAGATGGTTTTCCGTCGGTATTCTCCTACTCTCATCTCGCTCCCTCTTCTCTTTGTCCTTCTCTTTATCCTTTTCCTTCTCCTTCTCCTTTTCCTTTTCTTTCTCCTTCTCTTTTTCTTTTTCCTTTTCCTTCTCTTTTTCTTCACGATCACGTCGCTTGTCTCGATCGGCCTTTTCCTTGTCTCGCCTCTCAATTTCTTCACGCTCCCGGCGCTTATCCCGATCATGTTTCTCCTTCTCGATCCGATCTTTCTCTTCTTTATCTCGTCGTTCCTTCTCAAGGCGTTCGCGTTCCTCCTTTTCCTTTCTGCGGTCCCGCTCGTCACGCTCCCGTTTCCTTTCGCGCTCCACGCGATCCTTTTCTTCTCGACGCTTTTCTCGCTCTATTCGCTCGCGCTCTTCTTTTTCGCGCTTCTCCTGTTCCTCTCGCTCCTTCCGAAGCCGGTCCTTTTCAAGGCGCTCTTTCTCGAGGCGTTCTTTTTCACGCCTTTCTCGGTCCTCGCGTTCTCGCCTCTCACGTTCTTCCTTCTCCTTGCGCTCTTGCCTTTCTTTCTCAATACGCTCCTTTTCTCGACGTTCCTGATCCTCGCGTTCCTTTCGTTCCTTTTCTTGCCTTTCACGTTCTCGGCGTTCTTCCTCTTTGTCGCGTCGCTCGCGTTCTTCGCGTTCTCGCCTCTCTTTTTCTTCGCGAGTTTTATCTGTTTCGGAAATTTCGGGCGGACCATCTGACTCTTTCTAGGTCGGCGGGCAGCAATTGGAGGAGTAGGCGCCGTCGCTGGCGCTGGAGTTGATGCCGGCATAGCCGGTGGTACATCCTTGGGCTTGGGATGCCTGGACACCGTTGTGGAGTCCTTCTTGGGCCTCGGAGGTGCAGCTGCCGGTATGCTAGCTGGCGGACTACGACTGGTAGAGGCTGCCCCAGGAAGTCCCGGCAACGAGACGGGTGGCAGCTCCGGACTGACCGTCTTGACGCTCGCGCCCGGAGTAACCGGAGCCGCCGGATGGGCCAAGCAGGTGTGCTTCCCAGCGATAGTCGGCGGATGACTAGGAAACGGATACTGCAGACAAACCTTACTTGCGCAGGCAGAGGTGCCGGTTGGTTGACCGATTAAACCTGCTACCCCAAGAACGCCCGTAAACTCTTTTGGCTCGTACTTCTCATTGAGATTTTCGAGCCGCTTCGAGTCCTCGTCGAAGACACTGCGCTTCGCGAGCACGGACTTGACGATGTCCGAGGGCTGAACTTCGTGGAGATCGAGGTCGAGTAGCTTGTGCCGGAAACGAAATCTCTCGGAGGCCTGGGCGTCCAATTTAGCAAGCGCATCTCCCCCTGCGGCGCTCAACGCCCTCGAGCCCGACCATTTTTCATACTTCTCGTCGAGGGAACGAATCCTTTCCTCGAGGCTAGGCGATTGTGGTGCGGTCTCGCTGTCCGAGCTCGTCGGGCTCGGGCTTGGATGCCTCGGAGGTGGTGATGCAGGTGGCTGCACAGCGCTGCGGGGACTGGGAATTGCCGGGTGAACTCGTTCGACGCAGGGAGGTGAGGCGATTTTGGCGAGTCCGGTAGTCGAGGAGCCAGAGGAACCAACCCGAGAGGATCCTGTGCTGTTCAGCATCTGACTGGCGAACCGGGGTAAAGGTAACGAGAGTGGACCATCCTGACTGCGCTCGCGAAACCTCCTGGGTTCGCTCGGCATAATGTTTTCTGGACGTTCGTCGACCAGCGGCGTTCCTGGTCTGGATCCTTCGTGATGCTCGTGGTGCCTGCAACCGTAAGTTCTTCGTCACACGCGTTACGTTTTTGGGAGTAACATTACTCTTCTAACTCTACATTATCATGTAATATACATGCATAGATCATTCTTTATACTTCTAATCAAACATTATTATACATTATTATTGAAATTAAAAAACTTATTTATACAATAGTGGTCAATTATATGAAAATGTACAATTTTTTTTATTAATGCAATTTAATCTCTTACATGAAGTTATTTGCTAAAATAAAATGAATTTATTGATAATTCAATGTAATATATATATATATAAGTATATTAATTTCTTCAGAATACATTGAAAATCGGCCTCGGTTAATAAAATTTATAAATTAATACATCTAGTATTGAGTAGAATTTTAGTAATTAAATGACAAATCGTTAATAATTTTTTTATAGTATTTTCCAAATTTGTATAAATATCAAAATGATTAACCCCAAGGGCTCAAGGGGAGTCCGTAGAGGTATAGCTTTACAAATCCACCACCCGAAAATTCGCAAGCAGAACTGGCGCTGCCGTCAGGTGGGAGATTCCTATCAAAAAAGTTCAGGTGGAATTTCACGTCATTTTTTCGAACTTCTGAAAAAATAATTTGTTCCGCATGATTGTCTTTATTGACTGTAAAAAAAATTAATAATAATTTTTACATACTATTCCACGTGCAATTTCATGTTTGATTCCACACGTTAATTTTCATCAACTTGTGTACATAGTTCAAAAAGACTATATTAAAGAATAAAGTATTTTTCCAAAAGTCCGTAGAAACCATATTAAGCTCCCTATTGACTTTTTTGATAGGGTTCATATTTGACTATAATTATATTGGACAATTAAAGAAAATAGATTTTCTATCATACAAAATCTAAGTTGAGTACCATAACTATTGATGTAATGATTAATTACATATTACTTAGCTGATAGAAAAGTCAGTAGATTCGACGAAAAGTGATAAGTACAAAGAGATCTGGGCGTAAGTCCTCAGCATTATTACATATACGTATCACTTATTATTATTATAAGTATACTTATCAGTTTTCGTCGAACATACTGACTTTTCGATCAGCTATAAGTAATACGTAATTAATCATTACATCAATAACTATGGCGCTACACTTAGATTTTGTATAGTAAAACTGCATTTTCTTTAATTGACCATAATTATAGTCGACTATAAACTCAGCCCACCTGACGGCAGCGCCACTACTGCTCTATAATTTTCGGGTAGTGGATTTGTGAAGCTATACTGTATAGCCTTCTTTTAAGCGGAATATCCGCAAAAAAAATAACGAAGAATACTACACCGCGGATATATCCACACAATTTCTTATATTGGAAAATCGTTATTAACAAACAGAAATTAAGTGGCTTCCGTATATTCTTATCTAAGTTAATTCATTTCAAATGCTAAAATTCTGATTTTAGATTAGTAATTAGTGTCTTGAAAATCTAAAAAAAATTCTGTTTATTCTTCACGTTATAGTTAGAATTTTTTATATAATTTACGAGAAACATAGCATTTGGTCGTCCATAATAAATCAGTTATGTTGAATTTCGAAATTCTGACTTTGAATTCGCGTTCAGCAACCCAAAAAATCTCATAAAGTATATTTCTTTATTATTTTAGGTGCACAAGCGTTTTTTTAGCTCAATAGTCAAAAGGTTAATTAAGGGTAAAAGTAAAAGTAAACACGAAATTATTCTGAAATAGAAAGTGTGAATTGACTGGAAAGGTCAATTGTGGAGATAGAGAAATAGGTAATAAATAATAAAATACCTGCTGGTAGTATCACGTCGTCGCTTACAGGGCAAGGAACCTTTGCCTTCGCAGCTGGATCTTCTCGAGCCATGATGTAGAACGAGTTTGCTGTCACTGACCCTCCGGACCTCCATGCCTTTACGACCGGCGTGCGAGGTGACCAGAAGCGAAGCGATTTCCGGCTCATCGTCCTCCTGACCCAGCAAAATCGGTCCTGCATCGAGTAGTTTTGCTCGCTTTTTCGGTGCGAACCCAAGTTCGTCCCCACTACTGTGACACTCCTCGAGCTGCTCGAGAAGATGAACTCGTTCTTTCTGAAGATGTCTGATGTCCGGTGGGGGTAGGAGGGGAGGCGGTGGTGGATCGACTGCGACCACACTCGCGATCGCGTGTCGTCTCGACGAAGAAGTTTCGCAGCCGAGTACCCCGGCGAGATCGTCGTCGGCGAGTAATTTGGATTCGGGTCCTGGGCCTGACTCGTAATCGTCGTGACTCGCGGCACTACCTTGGCTGAACTCGTCGTAACTGCGAAAACGCCGACTGAGCTGTGGCTCGGGGTAATCGGGCTCGTAGTACGGATCCGCTTGGTACGAGCGCCGACTGCTCCGAGACATGGCAGTTGGTTGTGCGGGACTGGCCCCAGGGGTGCTACCTCCCCCTGGGGTCCGACTGTAGCTCGAAGTCCTTGCTCGTGGCGGAGTCTCATAGCGGGCGAATCGACCGCTCGAGTTGCCCACCGTCACAGACGATTCGAAGCTCCTCTCCCGCTCGCGTTCTCGTTCTCGCTCTCGTTCTCGCTCTCGTTCTCGTTCTCTCTCTCTTTCTCGTTCCCTCTCCCTCTCCCTCTCCCTTTCACGCTCGCGCTCTCGCTCCCTCTCCCGCTCTCTCTCGCGTTCTCTCTCCCTCTCCCTCTCCCGCTCCCTCTCCCTTCTGGAACAGAAAAACATCACATTTTATTAATTACATTTTTTTCTAGATGCTTTTGCATCAGATTTTAGTAATATCCTTATTATTCGATCTAGGACATACGCTGTACTATTGCGCAACCATTATCGAGCACTTAATTAGATTTAATAAACTATTCGCTCAATTTAGTTATTATAAACATTAATTATTTATTTTAGAAAGAAGCACTCGCCGATATATTTTGCACTGTTGATAAGACGATGTTCAACCTAATAATAATTTAAATTTTCAGCACCTACGATTATCGAATGAAAAGTACTACTTTTTCAAAAATTAATATTTTATATATTTGATTAAAATTTAAGTTAAACCAGTAAACCATTGCTCTTTATTATGAAATAATCTATAATTATGCAAAGTTTCAAAATTTTCAGTGCAGTGCACATTTTTAAAAGAATTAATTTCGTAAACTACTTCACCAATCGCCTTGAAATTTTCCACAATTACACTTTCCATCATAGTAAAGGTCAATATTCTTCTCAAATTTTAATATAAAATGTTTATCTTTATATTAGTAGTAGAGTTAAGTCGATAATTTAAGCGCGGGAACTTTGAATTATTGATTGGGTTTGACAACACCTCTTTAACGCATTTACTACGAATTGTAAGGATTATAAGAAAACTATTTTGGTTACATTTAACAGCTAATTAAATAAAAATATAATTACGTAAGGATGAAGTTTTTGAAGATTTATAAAAAAACATTTTTATTCAACAAACAAAATAAGAAAAATGTTTGAACTATTAAAAATGATATAAAGTTTGAATTTTATCATCTTTATTCTAATCAATTATATAGCGAATATTATACAGTTGTAAAAGTAAATAAAGAACGAGATAGTGCATAATCAAACCATTCTTCATAAGCATAATCCCGAGTAATTGCAAGAAGGTTGGGAACAGAGGTGGTTTAAAGGAAATGAAATAAATGTGTAGGTTATCTAAAAGACTTTCACAAAGCATAGGTGGACACTACCAAATAAAAAAAATTTTTAATAAGTATTATAAACATAATAATAATATTATTATCACAATTACAATTAAATATAATTAATGTTATACCAAATGGTTTATTTATTTTAAACATTTAATTTAGTGTGTTTATAAATTTTAAGGTAATTAATTTTTTATGCATAGTATAAGATTATTTGTAAATAAAATCTACTTATTTATGCGTTACATTTATAGTGCTGTGTGATCAAATAAATTTTAATTACATAAATTTTGCCATAATATTGAATTTCTTCTATGTCCTTGTACTTATGCCTTCATACGATGGTGTTGACATTACTTAATAACCCTATCCATTTTTAAAGTAATATGTTATTTGTCTGTATAAATATTTTTCTGTCAACTCATGAAAAGTGTATTTTAATGTATTATAAACGATTATAAAACAAAGTAAACGATAAAGCATATAAAACTCAGGCGCAACTAGTCGCCATATCATGTGCTGCAAAATAAATATGACCATTTGACTATTTGTTATGCAAGTATTAATTCACTGCTGACTGTTCAACCAGTGGTTCAGTCACCCATTTACTTTATCATCTTAACAAAAAAGAATTAAATCTTTAATCCCAAGTATTATTTCATCAAAATAATTGAAATCTTTCTAATTGGGATTGTGCAACTATACATATACTCAACGTGTCACTATTTTTTACTCTCTAAATCTCAAAACTTTCTTCGAAAGCAAATGTACACTTTAAAAACGAATTTCAAAAGTAAATATTTCCAAAATAATTTATATATTCACTTCTTAGAAAAGAGAATGTTCAGTTTTGAGAAAAGTGTATTATTTTATAAAGTGATTATTCCCTCTGAAAGAAATAAATGGAGATTTATGTAAAAAGTGTTAGGTATGTAATTATTTTTAAATAAAATTGAACTCAACATATGGACTTGTAGAAAAGCAGAAGCTGTTATCGAGTAACTATAAAAATAATGACCGATGGCTCATCCAATCATTTATTTTATTTGTTTCTTTTCAAATTCTTCAATTCAATGTGAGTTTTAAAAATTAATGTTATTCAGCTTCGGAATTAGCAGAGAGCTGCATAAATTAAAATTAATCACATATATTGAAAGAATAAATTTTGGTAAAAAAATTAGAAAAAATAAATCTAAAAACTAGAATAAATTTTCACGAGAGAGAAGGCTCATGAACTCTCACGTAATGCACCTAGTGTCTTATTGTAAATATATACAACATTATCCATGAGTAGATATAATTATTATAATAACATTTTTTTAATTTTTTAAAAAATTAAAAAAAAATTAATTATTAATACTATACTTTGAAGTGACCAAAGTCTCGCTATTGCAAAGTGACTATATTCACTATTGGAGATTTAGAGAGTACTGTTTACGTAGTATGTTACAAGTACATTTAGGGTCAGTGTTCTAGTACTTTAATGCATAAATAGCATCTTTCTTTCAAGCAGTGTACAGAAACATCGTTAGTCAGCGTTAGGTATATTTTTATTTGGCCAAATTAAAATCATTAAATAAATGAGAATAACAAATTTATTAATCAACTAGAAACGAATTTTGATGATTACATTAAAACGAAACATTGGACTTACAAACATTATAAGTAGTAATATGTATTTTAACTACTTAATAAGCAAAAAAATTTTTAAAATCTAAGGAAACTTCGTTACAAATTAGTTATACACCAAGAAATTTGCAAAAATAACTAAACCTCCATCATGAAACTAACCAAAGAAAAATGCTGGCAAGTAAAACCGTTAAAAGAAAAAACAATGGAAGCCTCTTCCGGAGGGGGTTTTAAAACTGTTGGACTCTTCGGTATATACTATGGTAATTTTAATGGATTTTTCTCCGCAAAAAGGATAACGTCCTCCTAGCGTATAATAATCACCCCCTCTCCCTCTTTCTCCCTTTCTTTCTCCATCCAAAAAAGTGCCCTCCTTTGCCTAGAGGCAAATGGAAAGCGTAATGAACTCTCGTCGCATCTCCGACAAAGCCCAAGAAACTGGAATAAGGAGATGACAAAAGAAGGTGGACAGCGTTGGAGCGTGACGGGGCCAAGTGGAGGGAAAAAGGGGACGACTCGGTACGTGAGTTATTAGGACGGCCCGGGTATGCGCGGGTTACTTTTTTCCTACCCCTCGGCCACTCCCTTTATCGCGCGTATCGCCGTAGACTCTGAGGGTTCGACACGTGCGAGCGTTTCCTTCTCTCTCATTCAGTATCGCCCCCTCCCATTCTTCTCTTTCTTCACGGCATCGGTGCTTTGATTCAGATGGAAAAACTAGAAAATTTGCGTCTATGACATTGATGTTAATTTTCACGATTCGAGTGGTTTTATATATATGAGGTATATTTGAAGTCGATAATAGTGATCAAACAACAAATTTAATATTAAAATTTTTTACTGTAATTAACTCTTCGCGACAGTCTAAAATAATTACTTACAAATGAATTGCCTATGGTTATCACAATTCTAACAATGTTTTCATGAAGTTTAATGAACTATTTTTTACTAACCTGTTCCGAATTATAATTATATGAAGCTAACACATGATGATTTAATAACATACGTAAACTTTTTAGCTTTTATACACGAAAAGAAAAATTCAGGAAAGTTACTAAAAGTTTTATAAAAATATAAAAAATCACTCTAAAGTATTCAAGTTACGAGGATTCGTTACTTAAACTTGCTTTTCATTTTTACTTGATTATTACTGTCATCACACATTTGTGACGAATTAGAAAATACACCATCATAAATATAATTAGGAAATATCAAAATTTTAAATATACACAACGAAAAGTACGAAAATGTCGGTAGGCGTGTAGTTTTGTATAGACTCTGACATACCCTTAAACTGTTATTCTAGCGAAGTTTACTTAAAATCAAGTAAAATTTATTAGGTTGTATTATATATTATTATTAAAATTATTTTACAGCGTTTCTGAACGTAAATAATCACTTAAAGGGTGGTGGGGGCATAGTCAATACTTATCCTCCCTAACCTTATTGATAAACACGATAATTGAGAGTAAATCTGTAATTAAAAGAGTATGTGAAAAAATAAGAGAAGAAATGCCTTTAATTATCAATAATCTGTACTGACTTTCAAACTAAAATATCGTTATGTTATCAAAAAGAGTCTCATCAAAAATGTGAACTTGGTTTCACAGATTTCTCAAAAACAATAATATTTTAGTCTGATTATCTGCATGTAGTTAGATTACCAATAAACATGCGGATCTTTTTCATTTTTTTACATACTCATTTATTTTTTTTATTAATTAATCAACAAAAATCCTCATAAATAAATCTATATAAAAAATATAAACTTGTTTGCTTTTACAAAAATGTTAAAGTTGTAAATCGCTAATGTTACATTTATTATTAATCAATTATGTAAAATTATATATAATTGACTATTTCAGAATTGTCCGAGATTATCATTCTATACGAATTTAAGAAAAATTTGCAACAAATAAAGGCGTATTACATTAATACGTACCATGTACAAATCATACACGGTGAGAAAAATTTCAGTAAGTTTTACTAAACTTTCACTAACTCGGTAACAGAATGCCATACGTGCAAAATTACTTATTTAACTTTTAGTAAAATTAGTAGACTTGCATTAAAAATTAGTAGAAAGTTCAGTAAAAAATGACAAAAAGTTGTGTATTTAGATATGTCTAATAGTTGGTTACGTAGTCATTGAAAATTAAATATTTATGTTTATAGAAAGTTTAGAAAAATTTACTAAAACTTTTCTCTCCGTATATATAATCAGTCAAATTATATAATAATAATATGTTTGTCAAATGAAATAATCGTAAATCATGTTTTATATATAAATGGCAATTATCAAACGTTGTCCTTCAACAAGAGTTAACAATAAATTGTTACAATAATGTCACTCATTTTCTCAATTTGAAAAATAACTATAAAAAACGAATACTCTGCTAGAAATTTTTAACATAATTTAAGAGTTTATTATGGAGAAATTTAAACAAATAATTCATTATTGATGAATTTACGATGATAAATTTCATAGAAAATGTCATGCTTTTGGGCAATTATATGATTATTATTTTATAAAAAATCATAATTACATAATTAATAAATATATAATTAAAAGTCATGATTTTAAAACCACTACTATAAATTTAATAAAGGTGAATAATATAAAAAACATAAAATTTATTTATTAATGTACTAAAATTTAATTAATTATTCAAAATAAAATATAAGAATTTATATTATATCAATATTAAATTAATCACTTCTTTTCCATAGACGCTATATTATACAATATTCATTGATGGACGGGTTTTTGTGAACCTTCTAGTTATCTTTTAATTTTGTTTTTGGTTATTTCCGATGATGACATTGTTTTCGATTTTTTTATGAATTATTACTATATTAATATTAATTATTTCATTTTATATAAATTTTTATATTATATAAATGCATCCCGCTATGTCTATCATAAAATCATGAGTTTATGGTAATTTTAGGATTCCAAAGATGAATTTTGATCATAAAATATTATAAAATGATGAAGTACCATTGTAGAATGGTGGAATCTCAAACTGGGTACCTATACGGCATAAAAGTGTAGTAAAAATTACTATGTCATTGAATAATAGTAGGAAAGACTCGACAAATCATAAAAATTTTTATGTTGTATATATAGTCAAATATATACTGAAACTTTTGGAAAATTTAATAGATATGCATAGTAAATTTCATGATACATTATACTATGATTATTCAAGTTCATCCCTCGGTTCCCGTGATGACATAGTAATTTTTACTACAACAATTTTTTTTATGTGAAATAGGTATGTGATACGATTAAATAATATGTACATATAACTGTTTGCAATAACTAATTAGATAGTTCTGCCATAATTAAATTTATTAATTTTATGCATTACTTATATTTAGAGAATTCTAACTGAAAATTATTTTTCATAAAATTTGTAAAAGTAATTTCAGTTTTTATAAAAGTACTAAAATTATATCGACGACCGCGGCAAAGAAAATGACAGTTCATTAAATTTTAAAAAATTTTACTATTCCGGCCGCGGTTGGATTTCGGCTGCGGTCGATAAAAGATGCGCGCTATTTTGACTTCCTGTTAAATAAATCAATTGTTAAATCGCATACAATGTTTTCGGTCAATACTTTAAATTGGTATTACCGACCATGCTTTCAAGTAACAGTTTATATTTTATCGATCTCACGTAAGTTTCACTCGGCTCCGCAAGATCTGATTTCAAGTTGTCGAAGAAGTTATAGTTAAGTCCTCGGAAAAAATTGAACGAAATAACCCCTTTTTTAGTTGAATCGGAATTAGTATTCTACGTCGCGGCCGTCGATATATTTTATATTATTGCAAAACGAAAATTGGTAGATATAGGTTGAAACTCGATTGGCAACAATGATCGATACCCATGCGATAGCCCTAATCCATGACGTTACTTTCTCGCGTATGTACACTCGTTTATATGGCGTTCTCATTAACGAATCGTCATGTTGCACAACAAAGCCAAAGTTAAAGCCAAAGTGAATTTACCCGTGCGCGAGAATGTGCGTTTATCCCTCCGAATATATATTTTACATCGAAACGCGACAACTCAAGAAATCGATAGACCGATGGTCATGTTCTAACATAATTTGCCCGACTGCACTTATCTCTAACGTGTTTTATGCAATTAATCACGAGTATTGATTACTTTGTAAATTTCATTAAGCACACACGCACAC
This sequence comes from Theocolax elegans, assembly GCA_026168455.1. NCBI lineage: Eukaryota > Metazoa > Arthropoda > Insecta > Hymenoptera > Cerocephalidae > Theocolax > Theocolax elegans. Next base: position 33,766,250 of record CM047426.1, on the reverse strand, counting down.
ACACGTACATTGATTCGATTACGAATATAGGACTTCGCGAAAATCCCTATATGTGAATTGGAATTTGCAGCCCGAGATTTGCAATTCTTTACCCTCGATCGAGCTAATCGCAATATCGTTTTCACCCGTCGTGTGATTTACGAGTCCCTGCGGCGTACAATCGCATTTTCCACGATAATGAACGGTCGAGATCGAAAAACGCGCAGGTGAAATTTATCATCAGATCGCGCGCGAGGTTTTTGCGAGGTAGCGATAACGAGCTTCCATCTCGCAGGTTTTTCTTCGATATGTTACCAACTATGTGCCTGTGATGCGTAAAGCAATATTCTCTCTCTCTCTCTCTCTCTCTCTCTCTCTCTCTCTCTCTCTCTCTGTCACTCTCACTCTTTCCGTCCGTTTCTCTTGTGCAGATTTGTTGTTACGTGTCACTTGGCCGGAGTCACGTCAGTGCAAATTTTGTAATGTTTTCTATTTTTATATGATGAAAGCATATCCCAAGTGCTTTCAAGAGTATCATTGCGGTAATAGGAATATGTTCGACAGCTTATTGATTAATACTCCATCGTTAAAATTTATGGTTATATTATATTGTAAACCATGTGCATAATCTAGATATATTTGTGCAATAATAAATTATAAAAAAGATATTTTATTTGATTTTTAAAATTGAGTGTCTGTTATTATATTTTCATACTAAACTTTCAATTTGATTAATATAATAAACATTTATAAGACTTTACACTATTTTGTGTTTGACATATTTAATTTTTATATTTATAATATTTATTTATTTATTTATATTTATTATTAATTTATTTCATCTTTATTTCATGTACATAATATATATATATTATACAGAAACACGGAAAATTATGTATAATTTGCTTGTACATTTTTCTGTTATCAATTTCGATTTAACCTTAGTTCTTACAATGTCATCTAAAATTGTTATAAGTTAACTCAATTTCGCAACTATCGAGATACTCGTTTATCTTATATAATTAGATACAAAATCATTATCACATTGTAAATAAATATAACAGATAATAAAACATTTCATCGACATAACTTAAATATTAATTAAGATTTACAATTTAATATTTAGTCGAAAAAGTCGAATTATGCAACTATATTGAATAGTTATTAGTACAGAAAGAAAAATATTATTATTAGGTAATTATTTAAATGAGCTTAACGTTTACGATAAGAAATCTTGCAAGTTCGTACGTCATTAGGTGGTTTGATGTGTGCAAAATAGTATTCCGAGAATCGTTAATTTTCTGCTTACAAAATAAATTTTCTATTTCAGAATTGCAGAGCATTATAAATTTTTTTCTCAATCGTTTATATACACAAGTGTCTAATAGTTAATTGACGTCAGAATCGCGAGTTGTACGATCTAATATTTTGCTAAAATTGATTGAGTACATTAGAAAATAACATTCAACATAAAAAAGAGGTGTGTTATTGTAACATACATTAACATTCGAATGTAAAATATGTCAGCACAAAATAATTTAAATCACCTACAAATAAACATGTATATAAACTTAACTATAGATCCCATTTCAATGTAGGAAAAAAACGAAAAAGCTTTAACATACTGATTTTACGAACAAATTAGTCTCGAAGCAATATTTAGGGAATCACGACGCAAAACCGATGAACCGCGTGCATTTTACACTGAGTGGCGTGCGATAAGATATCAAGTTTGGAATTGAAACACATGGTACGACGCATGCGCCCGAAATATGACGGTGGCAAATGATAGCCAAACTAATCTTCGAAGTTAATATGAATCTCCACCTAAAAAAGTAACATGGTAACATGGCGACGCTCCTTTTCTCGCTCTAAATTTGTCATCTGACCTATTACGACTTTAATTTTTTGATTAAGTGTATTAGGTTGATAGCTGACATAACACAGCAAGAAAATTTTTTTATATACACCGTGAATCCATCTTACGACGTTATGTACAATTGTTCAACTAACGTCATATACTAATCATACGAACTTAAAGTTTTCTTGAAAATCAATTCATACTTGTTAGAGAGGGAAGGGTGGAAAGGAGGGAGGGAGGGAGTGTAATGTGAAAGAGAGAGAGAGAGAGAGAGAGACAGAGAGTATAAGTACAGTATTTTATAATAGTATTTTAACTTTTATTGAAATATTATATAATATTTAAATGAAAATTTCTTCATTTTTGAATAATTTTATTTTTGTTGTTCTGCACTATAATCAAAATATTTATAAGTATTTTAAGCTCTATTGTGATTCAACAAAACATGGTGGAATATGAAGTAAAATAACATATTATTATTGTGATAACTAATGTAAAACTAATATAAAAAGAAATGTGAAATACATAAGATAAAAGATAGGATAAAAATGCAAGAAAATTAACAATATGGAAACTAAATGTCAAATCATCGATAAAGGTGCATTACAGAAGTAAAAGATAAGTTTTACATATACCAAAAATAATGTTTATAACCTTAACCCAACTATGAATCTTAAGATGGTTCTTGCGTTATACATAGACGTTTTTAAAAGAAATTATAATTTTTAATTTTATCAACATTATGTATCAAATAGAAGTACATATGGAAAAACCAAGAGTTTAAGGAGGAGTAATAATTTTTTATAAATAAATTCGTGTTGCGATTGCGCTGATATCGCTACCGTGTCAAAAGTTCATGAAAGTACTGACATTTTTTTTGTTTCTTAATCAAATCAAACGTATTTGGGCTTATTTTCTTCCTTAATAAATTTCATGGGAAGTTGCCAATACGACCGGAGTAATTGGAATTACTGATAAAGCGTAAATGACAAGTGTTTACTAAAAGAATTTGAGTAGCAAATTTTGTAAAAAAATTTTTCAGCAAACAATTGTAATTTACGTTTTATCAGTAATTCCAATTACTCAGGTCGTATCAGTAACTACTCATGAAATTTATTACGGAAGAAAATGAGCCCAAATACGTTTGATTTGGTTAAGAAACAAAAAAGATTCCAGTACTTTGTCATGAACTTTTAATACGATAGCGATATCAGCGCAACCACGATCCGAATTTATTTATAAAAAATTGTTACTCCTTCATAAACTCTTAATTTTTCCATATGTACCTCTACTTGATTCATAATGTTGATAAAAGTAGAAATAATAATTACTTTTAAAAACGTCTATGTATAAGGCAAGTACCACTTTAATAGAAAAACCCAAAAAAATTAACAATATGGAAACTAAATGTCAAATCATCGATAAAGGTGCATTACAGAAGTAAAAGATAAGTTTTACATATACCAAAAATAATGTTTATAACCTTAACCCAACTATGAATCTTAAGATGGTTCTTGCGTTATACATAGACGTTTTTAAAAGAAATTATAATTTTTAATTTTATCAACATTATGTATCAAATAGAAGTACATATGGAAAAACCAAGAGTTTAAGGAGGAGTAATAATTTTTTATAAATAAATTCGTGTTGCGATTGCGCTGATATCGCTACCGTGTCAAAAGTTCATGAAAGTACTGACATTTTTTTTGTTTCTTAATCAAATCAAACGTATTTGAGCTTATTTTCTTCCTTAATAAATTTCATGGGAAGTTGCCAATACGACCGGAGTAATTGGAATTACTGATAAAGCGTAAATGACAAGTGTTTACTAAAAGAATTTGAGTAGCAAATTTTGTAAAAAAATTTTTCAGCAAACAATTGTAATTTACGTTTTATCAGTAATTCCAATTACTCAGGTCGTATCAGTAACTACTCATGAAATTTATTACGGAAGAAAATGAGCCCAAATACGTTTGATTTGGTTAAGAAACAAAAAAGATTCCAGTACTTTGTCATGAACTTTTAATACGATAGCGATATCAGCGCAACCACGATCCGAATTTATTTATAAAAAATTGTTACTCCTTCATAAACTCTTAATTTTTCCATATGTACCTCTACTTGATTCATAATGTTGATAAAAGTAGAAATAATAATTACTTTTAAAAACGTCTATGTATAAGGCAAGTACCACTTTAATAGAAAAACCCAAAAAACAATTACGAGAATGAGTATAGAGAACTCAAGTATAACTCACGAACATATAAGCTATGAGAGCAAAGAACTATTAGTGCGACATATACCCAATATTAATATACCCAAAATATAAAATAATTTATTGTTTATATATTATACAATGTTTTGTAATCTAATTATAGAAAATATGTTGCTATTACTCTAACAGAGGCTTGTGAAAAAAAATACTTGTATATAATTTAATTTATTTAATGTACTTTTATTTAAGAATGTGAACATAACAAAATATAAGTATAATTTTATTTCATTTTATTAAGTTATAGTATGAATATCGATATTAAAATTCTTATTTCATTTCGTTTTAGGAAATAACAAATCAAAACGTTACGTTTTATTTTTTTAGGCAAGGCAAAACGAAATATTTGTTTTATTTCTCTGGCATAATGAAACGAAACAATTTATTTTGATTTAGAAAGTACGATGAAACAAAATATTTCGTTTTAAGGTGTTACGTAAAAATTTTAAAAAAGGCACTTTAAAAGTAATAATTATTTATACACTTAGGGAGAAAAATAGACATATATTCCCGGGATGAAAGTTGCTGCTTCTGAGGTTTAAAATTTTTTACCCTCGTCATTTTAGAGGCCACTTTATGTAGTAACAATTTTTTTGTAAATTTCTAACTTTTTCAATAATATAAGATTTTGTAGTTATTTAATTTAATATAATAAATAAGAAAGAATAAGAAAATAAATTGTGTCTACGGGGAATAAAGTTATCAAAGGAATAAAATGCAATTACTTAATAAATAATTCAATTTACTCCCTAAGTAAAGGTCAATAAAGGAAACTGTTTAGATGATTATGGTAAAAAGCACATTATGGTTACAAATTATACTTACAATTAGTAACCTATACAAAATAAACTACTCTTTAAATCAAGTTTTGAGCGAAATTTATTTAACCAATATTTGCCGTATAACGTTTAAACTTTAATTCTTAAGCCGCTTATATTTTAATTAAAGAGTTGAATATTATAGTAGTCAATATTTTTAATGATGAACAATTGAAAAAAAATTAAAGAAATTGATTTATAAAATTTATAAAAGCAAAATAATACGTTTAATATACACCATTTAACACTGCCTTGGTACTATAGCAATTAATTTGATATATGTTATTAATAGTTCTTCGTTTACGTTATCCCTATTATGATCCCAAACTTTCAGCGTAACCAAGTATTACATATTTTACCTAACATAATTGTTGATAAAGATTATGTCAATATTCAGTTTTACAATTAATGATATATGTGACAGTCTTCAAAAAACTAATTTATTATTTGCATAAATGTATCTCTATGTATAAAAATTAGAAATAGTTTTCGACAAAAGAATATAAAATAGTTGAGTTATTGAAGTCATAACTTTATTTTATTTATCTAAAATATGTAAAAGCTTATTTCATATAAAAAAAAAAGTTAAGTGCGAATTACTAACCGATTCACTAATGGCAAACACTTTAATATATCGACAGGTGATAAGTAAATTTAAAGGTGATCTAGATGCAACAATAATTACCGAATGAGTACCGTTAGTGAATTTTTTTATACCAATAATAAGTTGTTTCCCAAAAGTTTCTTCAGACAACCTTGACGAAATTTATGCACACATTTCCGGCTGGCCAGTTATAATGCTAAACGCACATGGGTTCGACAATAAGTAAGAATACGGTAAGAAGGGAAAGAAGGAATAGCAAAACGGAAAGTTTCGTCAAAGACCAGTTGTAGATAAGTATCGTGTTTCTCACGTAACGCTCGGTCTGATTACCGATCTCAAAAAAAAACGATCGCACGCACTTAATTATACACATATTTTGTTCCTCTTTTATTCATTACGTAAGACACCTGCTGAAAAGAAGCGCCTACCGAGATAAAGATTACAATTGTTTTTCTACTACACCTGCACGAATTTATGAGGTTGTGCGAATGTGCGGTAATATTTTCATAAAAGTATATTTCAAAAAATAGATTTTTAGTACCTTTTTAGCGATTTTGTTAACGATAAGCTTTTAAAGCATCCTATGATGTACTTTAATAATCTATAAAAATATCCCAATTTTTATATGAAAAAATATATTAATGTTGTTTAACTATAAAATTTATTAGATTATTAAAAAGTAAATTATTTGTTAATTTATTACAAAATATTGTATAAAGTTTGGTTATAGAAAAAAGAGATTTATGGCTTCTAAGTATATTAATATAAATTTGGCGAATTTATTCACTTGAATAACTGACATGATTTATTAACTAACTTCAATCAGGTAGTATAATGTCAGATTTACTGATGTAAAGAAAATTAACAAATTGTTAAAATCTATTTATCTCTTTATCTCACAAGTAAAGTGTTTTATAATAAAATTTAGAATTACGGTTAGATATAATCCAGCAATGTGCCCAACACAACTCTAAAAGCCATAACTATATTTTCTCAAAGATCTAATGTAACTTTAAAGAAACTTTAGTTCAAGTACAGTAAAAATAAGCTATTCCATTCCCATATTTTATTAATTAATCTAGTAAAGTAACCTTAAAATCATTTACAAAAACTTCGTTTTAGGAAACGTAGGTCTGCGCGCTACCTTTCTCTTACCTTTCTCCGTCTTCAACTCCATCGAAACAGACGACTTGGAAGTAAGATGTTGAAAACACTAGCACCACCAACACCTTTTAATGAACACTTGCACGAAAACACTCGCACTTCCAGGAACTGAATTTACACACAAGTACACCACTGTCACAATTCGCTTCAACTGGTTTTGCACTGGGTAACACAAACCACACAGAATCCTGGGTATCCGTAGGGCGTAGTAGTATGAGAAGAAGTAGACAGTAGGTACAGTAGCATCGCGAAGAAGAAGAATGAGAAGACAACTATGTATGGCAAGCGCGCAGACCTTACGGTAAATATCGCGTTTCCGGTCATCCGCGACAATCTCACTTACAATCTCTACTTAGGTGTACTTACATATAGAAAATAAATAATAAAATAGGTGTGGCAAGAGACTTACCCGTGAGAGGGAAACCTGTGTTGAAGATGCTGAGGCTCGTAGTACTGAGTAGTAAGGGCCCTTTCATCGAGGGTGTGTTCAGTCGCGTGGGCCTTCGCCGCGGACTTGATGTCCATGAAGGCCACCGTAGCGGAGGCGCCTTGGCTGCTCGAGCCGCCCGAGCCGCTGCCACTCCCCGAGCCAGTTTCGCTGCCCTCGCAGAGGGACCCGCCGGAGCCGCCTCCATCCACGGGGCACTCCTCGCCCCGTGGCAGCAGTTTGACGCTTTGCACGCGTCCATACCTACGCAACATTATTTAAACATTATTTCACCGTAACATACTTTTCTATTTTCTATTAATTCTATTAAATCGCCAAAATATGTTAATTCATAAGATTATGATAAATTTCATATTTAAAAATACTAATGTTTATAGGGAATAGTATATATACAATATTAAAATATAGTAATTTGAAATGTAAATAAAATGTTGGAACCTTTTAATCCGTTCCGTCTTTTTATAAAATAAAGATTAGAAGAACCAAACAAAGCAATTGTCATGCAAATTCTAGTCGAATTCAATATATGCTAGAGTGTATCGATCTACATACAGGGGTGTTTGTATATATTCTCAAAATCGATGCCAATACCATTACAGATAGTGTATGAATATGCACACACACGTACGAATGACAACAAACGTAAAATTAGGTTACACTTTGAGACACGTGGAAAACCGTACACTGAGAAAAAAATTTTTTTGATTCAAAAAAAGTTTCATTAATTCAAAGAAATGCATTTCATTTTGAAATATTTAATTGAACCAAGGAAATATATGTTTAAGTAGAAGGAATATTTTTATACTTCAAAGAAATATTTCTTTGGAGGATAATTGTCAAATCTTATATTCTTCCAAAATAATATTTGATTGTTTCAACACAATCTTCTTTAAATTTAAGAAACCATTTCATTACTTTATAGAAATAATTTCTTTGAAACTGTTCATCAAATATTTCATTAAACGAAGAGAACATTTCTTTAAGTTTACATTTCATTTTGTTGATTTAAAAAAAGATGCTTTCAAACAATATAATATATTAAATTGAAAAAATATTTTGTTGACTCAAACTCATGCATAGTAAAATTAATAAAACGGTTTTTTAAAAACATTCATAAAATGTAAAAAACTGACCATTAGTTACAACTCAATATTTAATTGATTCAATTACTTTACTTTGTTAATTGAATAAAATATGTATTTATTTCAAAAATATTTTAATCTTTGATTCAACAACAGGAAAATATCCGATGAATATAATGGTTTCATTAAGTCAACAAAATAATTATTTGTTTGTATTAAAATGATTTTCGTTGGATTAAATAAATCATTTCATTGATTCACAAAAGCTATTTCATTGATACGACTAACGAAATAATTGACTCAATAAAATGGTTTCATTAAATATATTTATGAAAAATGCATAATTCAACCAAATATTTAATTGATTCAATTACTTTACTTTGTTAATTGAATAAAATATGTATTTATTTCAAAAATATTTTAATCTTTGATTCAACAACAGGAAAATATCCGATGAATATAATGGTTTCATTAAGTCAACAAAATATTTATTTGTTTGTATTAAAATGATTTTCGTTGGATTAAATAAATCATTTCATTGATTCACAAAAGCAATTTCATCGATACGACTAACGAAATAATTGACTCAATAAAATGGTTCCATTAACTAAATTTAATTTAACTGATGACCGACAGATGGCGTCAACAAATTTTTACCATTGGTAATAATATTGTATCGCGATGTAAACCTGCAAGTGCACAATATATCCTTCGATTCGTATATAAGTGCGCTTAAGGAGTACAAGTGTATATAGTATTGCGTTTGTACTATATACACATATACATGTAATGCGTGCGGTAAATGTTTTAATGCGTTCTATGTGCGATTAGGATTATTAAGCGATTAGGATTATCAAGCGATTAGGAAAATGTATGGTTCAGTTAATATCAATGATAAAATTTCGTATAAGAATAAAAAATAATATATATATATATATATATATATATATATGAAATTAATAATAAACAACATTTATAAATTAATATTTTTTTATTTTAGATTTAGGCAATGAAATATTTCATTAATTCAATAAAATATTTGATTGAATCGAAACAGTACATTACAATGGCAATGAAATAAGCATTTGAATCAATTCAGTATGCGGTATTTTTAATTAAATATTTGGAGGCGCTTTCAATATAATATATTCCTAACTAAAGATTCCTAATTAAATATTAAGTATATCCAAAGCTGTACTGCTTTAAACTAATAATTTACGCATTTAACTCAAAGTCGTATTAGATTAATTCAATAAAATATTTTAAGGCATTGATTCAGTATATTGTAATCCCAATGAAATATTGAACAGAATCAATGGTGTTTTTCGTTAAACTAATAAATTACGCATTTAACTCAAAGTCGTATTCGATTAATTCAAAAAATATTTCAAGGCATTAGTTCATTATATTGTAATCCCAATTAAATTTTGAAGTGAATTAATGGTGTATTTCGTTAAACTAATAAATTACGCATTTAACTCGAAGTCGTATTCGATTAATTCAATAAATATTTTAAGGCATTAATTCAGTATATTGTAATTCCAATGAAATATTGAACAGAATCAATTAAATATTGATTTCAATCAAATGGATATTGCATTTATCGGAAAAAACATTATATAATTGTAATAAAATACACAAGTCACGCAATAAAATGTTTATTTAAGTTTGCTTATTTCTGCTTTGGTACAATAAAATATTTTTTAAAATCAAATATTATATTTTTTTATTTCAAATAAATATTAAGTTGAAACTCCGCAAAGAAGGGATTTCATTGAATCAGTGAAGCCTTCTTTGATTCAACAAAATTTTTTTCTCAGTGTACTATATACAACCGCAACCGCAGGGAAACGATAGTTGGGCATGACTTTGGCCAGACTCATTAAAGAAGAGTCTTCCAAGCACGCATCATGGCGACCAAGTTAAAAATTCATCCGTTTAGTAAAGTCCAGCTCGTGTATTCAGTCATTCCATCGAACGAGAGAAGCGTATACGCTCGCATACACGTATATGTGCATATGTATATATATATATATATATAACCTAAAATTATTGATATACAAGCAGAGTGTATAGGTATTGAGTAGCGCACATTCTCCACGTTAGATTGGCTTTTCCCTGTTCGCAGTATATTAAGACTGGTACACGTACTTCAAGTCTGAAGAAAACGTTACGAGTACGACAGCCTCGCTTAATCAACTCAGAGCAATTTTATATCGAAGGACTACACTGTGCGATTCAATAATTCCTTCATGATACCTCGAGTCATTACGACACTGGGTACCTATTTTTATCTTTTACACAAATACTTTGCAATGTAATAACAATAAGAAATCTGCAGTGCGTACAGCAATAAATTCATTAGCCCAAGAGTGACTCAGTTTTCACTCCAGTAAGCTGATTATTCATGTTTTTACTTAAACTGAATTAGAGAGATCCAATAAGCTGAAGTTACCGGTTCAAGCCCTGGTAAAGGCAGTTTTTCTTTAAAAACGTTTTATACATTTTTTTATTACTGTTGAACGTACTAGAAATTGCTGTGCTTCGAAGATATCGACTAAAATTCTTATTTCAAATTAGAGATACATATATGTATGTATAAATATGTAACATTTGTCGAAATTTACCCGTTTATATATATATATATATATATATAAAACACTATTATTCAATTCCGAACTATTAGTAATATTGTACTGGAACATAAAGAAAAAATATATTGTACTGGAAATGTGCTAATCATACTTAGAAAAAGATAAGAACTAATGTTCGATTTTAGAATGAAAAATTTTGTTTCATTGTTAAACGTGATTACTTTTAAATTTATATTTTCAAAGTATAACTATTTATTTCGCATAATAAATGAATGTTTAGTTGAACCATCAGGCTCTGCAATTCTTATAAGAATTTCGTTGCGCGATATATTGTATTGCAGAGTATATTGTAAAAATTCAAATTTATAATTAACAATTTCAATAAAATTATTATAATTATCCTTTAACCCAATAATTGGGTGTAGTTTAATTAGCTAAAGTTAATAAATAATTCAACAATTATAAAAAAGTAGTTCAATACCATTTTGATATTCAGATTATGTAACGTTGTATCAGAAACTTATTAGAAATAGTTAAATTTCAGTAAACTAATGTATAAAATTCAAATTATGCAACGTTTATTTTAAACATAACTTTTCTAATAGAAAGTATACATAATTTGCATAAATAAGAATAATGCACAAATCACTTCTATAATATTTATTAAGCTTATCGAGACCTCTTTATTAAAAAATATAAAGACAAAAACGAACAGACAAAGTACCACAAAATCGCCCGTATTTTGATTTATTATACAAATTTCAATAAAAATTCCGTAACTTTTAAATTAAGATCGATCCCATTTCACTCTAAACTTTATGGAACTCCATAAAAGACATTATTACTTTCAAAGTATTAAAAAAAGGGAGACCCTTCCGCGCCAACATTTCCCATCGTAGTAAAGTTTAAGAAAAAAAATTCGTAACATTCATTTATTATAAGTTTCCGAAGAATCGAATGCACATACATAAAGTAGAAATAAAAGAAAATATCACAAAACTAAATTTTTTAAAAGCGTATACAATGCAATCGATTTTTGCTCTCATATATACCACATACACACGCGCAAACGTACTCACGCATCTCACACACACATACAAATATGTGTATATATATATATATATATGTTTCCGGTATATTTCCCTCGGTATATAAAGCAACCAACAAAATAAGACAGGCGCATCCTATGGAAAAACAGGCACGTTCATACGTATTCGCATCGCAACGCGGCGTGTGGTCAGAGTCGTAATATAAAATCTCTTTTTCTCTCTCTCTGTCTCTCTCTTTCTTACACGTATATATACATCGAAGAAATATATAGGTATATAGACGCTCGCACGCTCACAGCTGTAGAGCTACATAGGGGATAAACAAGCGCGATCTCCAAGGTTTGGCCCGCAGGCGTTCTCTCTCAAGAGAAACTTGGCAACGTTGCAACAACGACCGTTCGGTAGATCGTTGGGATTTCGCGAAGACGATAAGCTGGCGTAGCATTGCGCCCGGGAGAGAAAGTGATGCGAGCCTATTTTTCATTAGTTTCTTTCATTTTCGGAGATAGGTATTATTTTTTTTTATTATCTACCTATGCCGACGGTATGGAATATATTATATCGTTTTACATGGTTTTCTACGTGATTTAGCAAGCAGCAAGGTCTCGAATATTTTGGAGGTTGCAGGTATATTTTTGAGAAATCTATCGTCAGGATGATTTTGCCAATACTAATGACGTTTAAATTTAATTATACTTGTACTAGACGATACAGCGTTAACCAAATAGAGGATTCCAAATAATTAATATCAATTAGCTAGCAAGTAATATTTTTTATATTGCAACACTGCATACACTATTTTATTACAATATTGCAATGATAAATAGTAAATAATTTTAATTAAAAAATTATCTTAAGTGTTGATTGTCAAGTCAACGAATATGAGTTGTTAATACGACATAATTTCTTATACTGAATACAATATTAACGAATTATTAGTCTTTAAATGTAATTATAATAATGTAACATGTGGGCACAAGGTTATTTGATACATAGGAAAATTTTCGATAGTGAAGCAAATAATCATAAATCGTTATGACTATATACACTAGCGGATTGTACTTCCGAATGTGGATGTTACTCAAAAGAACATTAGAGTTAAAGCATAAATAAACTGATCCGAATATAATAAAACCATACGATACATGGAATACCAAACGGTTAAACAGATGATCCAAAAAATGAACTATAGGTACCAATCTCTCTTTAAAGAAAGAGTCGGATTATTGATATTTGTTTCTTCGTAACCTAAACAAACAATATTTTCCAAGATTGTCATTTACCTATATGTATAAATAAGTAAGAATAAATATATACAAAATGATCGCAAAATTCCAAGTTGCGCGAAGAAGAAATCGAAGCACCGCGCGGTGGGATCCGCCAAGATAAAAGCGATCACGGATGTTTTTGCCGAGCGAGGCCACGACCACGACAAGATGGGTGGAGGCAGGAGGGAAGAGAGGGGCCACAGGAGAAAGATAAAACGCGCGCACGGAATTACAAGGGGGAGAAGGCAGAGCGGTTTGGCGGAGGGGAGCGAGGGGAGGGGGGGGTCAAGATAAAGGGGGCGACACAGTGAAGGCAGTAGGGTGGGGACGCAGCCGCACAGCACTCGAGCCTGGCGAGTCTCTCGTCTCCGCTCGCGCGGTTCGCACGTATACATCCGCGGTTCCTCACTCATTGTTATATGTATATATATATATACGTATACATATATATGTATATGTATACGTATATTCATACCTACTTGCATAGATACATATTTATAATTTCATAAATTTATTTATTTTATAGATCAATTGACTACTTCATTTGATTGTAGGTTTAATATAAAATAGCTATACAGGATTATCAGCGCAGGAGGGTATAGGGTTGTAACGTTGCTTTTGGGCGTGGTACCATTTCCCCAATTATCGGTTAGTGACGGACATCTGTGTATATGTGTACGTATACACGCAGACGCACACACGCACACAGAGACACACTCACACTCTCAAATATTTATATAGACACGTAAAATCGGTGTGATCCGGCAACTACGCAGCTTCAAATGTATCCCACATTTGAATGTATATATACTTTTTCGGAGACTTGAGATTATGTACGAAAATAAAATAATAGAAAATAACTTTTGTAACGAGGGTACACAGAAAGATTGAATATATTTTGGTGATTTGCTTAAAATACAGTGCAAGATGGTGTAAGTATAGTAAAAAATAGAAAACCGTGTGCGCGAGTGTTCGATTTTTTGATTCCCCTCTCTTCGATTCCGGGAGCCATTCGGGGTGGGGTTCGACAATTTTTCCATCGAACCCGTTGGTCGGAGAGGGGACGCACGCGCGCATAGCGTACACTCACATACGCGCGAAAGGGGAACGAGGGGAAAAGGAGCGTGGGGAGATTGTACGTACAACGGATAGAGAATCGAGTCAATCGAGTCGAGTGTCCTACAATCCACTCGTATAGCCGTGTACCTCGTAGGAATGTTACTCCGGACTGTGCAACGATTGCCTCCTTTTTCTCTCCTAAGACTTACATGTATACGGGTGTTCGTTGGGATCCTCGTACGAGGAGTAGGAAAGAAGTAAAAATTACAAGAGTCATGGCACACCGGCACTCGCGGCTGAGTTATCTTGGTTGTTTCGGTTTTACGATGAAGGTATAGCTGTACAGTCAGAGACGGGGAAACCTCTAGGTCAAATGCTTTGTCCCTCAACAACTATATATAATCGTCAATTCTGCATATATTCGTCGTTTTTCCTGGTTTTACGTACCAACAGATCCGACCGTTCCGGGTTTTTATAACTCGAGTGTTGCTGTTCAATTATTGTGTTCGTTGTCGAGACCAAGTGAGAACGGATACCGTTTAATCTTAATCAATCAGTTCTGGACAATCCTTTATTGCCAAATTCTATTTACTTTTTTCCGAGCAGCAGATCCAAAGAGAAAGAAGGAGTTTATTAATATACTAGTTTTTAAAAATTTATGATTGTCGTTTCAGCGAATTTTTCTCTTTGTATTTTATTTTGAATGAATATAACATTATAAATACCATTATCTAAAATCATATCTGCTATTATACCTATATAATAGTCGTGATATGTACTATTATTCCAATCAACTTTGATTTGACATTTTTTTATTTTATTTAAATATCAAGAGAAGGGATCTATCGACGAGTGTGCACAATGTTCATAATGGGCTACATTTTTTGTTGATTTGTACATTAGTATTAGTCTGTCGAATAAATTTACACTCAATAACTAATAGTATTGTAACCAAAAACAGTTTTCCTATAAGTACAACTGTAACTGTACCAACGATTATTGAATGAAAATATGATTAAAAGTATACAAATAGACAAAAACTCGTTGAATAGAAAAGCAGGTACAATTCAAATTCGTTGAAAAATCGAAAGATTATTTTAAATAGGTATTTCTTCGAAATTTTTGTTTTTTCAAACGAGCAATCAAAATTTAGAAAAAGATTTATGAAAATATTTGCCGGTATCGAGCGAATTCGCCTCGGAAGCCAGTCGACATTTGTCTTTCCGCGTTTGAAATAGGCGGAGAATGCTAGATCAATACATTGGTGAGCGCGCGTTAGAGAAAGACAGAGAGAATCGGAGAGAAAGAGAAAAAAAGCTAAACCGAAAATGGAGAAGGAAGACGTGAATGGCGCGAGGGGCTTCTCCATTTTATGTTCAGTAAAAATTAAATTTATTTGAATCTTTTATTTGAATTTGAAAAACTATATGATTTTTAAAAATTAATGTCAATTATTGTCTTTTGCAATATAGGAATAATATATTGCGGTATATTAGTAATTATATTATATTTAATTGTATTTAATTCCATCAAATTTTTCAGTTAAATATTTGCTCTTGAACTAAACACGTTGCAGTTCAGCGACATCGAGTTGTGCATCGTACGTATATCGAAGACGACGGATATACCGAAGGAAGGAGTAAACGAACCACGACATGGCTCTGCTAATGGAAGAAGGCTTTTGTTCTCCGATACACTCCTTTCTTCGATCCTTATCCCTTATTCCTACTTCAACGTGTATACTCTTCTTTGTAGGTATATTGTTGTACATTTTTAACGGTTAAACTTTAAAATTAAATGTTTTAAAAGAATTCCTCAACTTGTTACAAAGATTGCTTCAATTTCTAAAATATAATTTATTACTTTGATATTATAATCATCTAATACATAAAACTGATTTTTTAAGTTAATTATTTAGTAAGTACTAAATTTAAACATTCGTTGCTAGGTTTTAAAGAATTACAATTTCGCCTATTCGGATTCAAGCATTCGAATACCTAGGCGATCTTCTTCGATCGACAAGACACGTTGGTATCGCGAGAAATCGCGAGTCGTGCCGTATTCCAATGTAGCTTTTCCATCCGACTAAAATTGATCTGCTGATTTCCCTTTGCACGGATTCACCCGCTTTGTCTTCCCCTCTCCAGAGCTTCAACCTTTTTAAGAAAGTTAATGGATATAACGGCGATTCCGCTTTTATTTGACTACGCTTCTTGTCCACGAAACACCCGGAAATTGACGTTTAACGCGTTTTGCTTGGATTTTCCCTCGACGGAATTCGTTAAGAAATCTCTACTTTTTTTCTTTTTCTCCGTGTGCTTCAGTATTGAGCAGTCGTGGGAATAATCGAATCTTGCTTTCGAGTGGCTGGATATATATCTGCCGTTCTCTTTCATGCGATATTAAAATTTAAGTCACATAAACCTTTTTTTTATTCTTCATTCGCTCTTTAATTTTAAAGATCTTTTTTATGACATTTGTTGAACCTTTATTATTATTCTAGTTATAATTATGACAACTTTACATAAGGTTTATATAAAAACTGAAATAACAAATTGAATGATACTGAAAATAGCAATAAATGCAAAGAATTATTAGGTTACAAAACCGAAATTTTCAACTCAACGGCGCATTAGAGTGTTTCCAACGATTCATTTGGGAGATATTTGAATAATGGTGGATCAACAACTGAAATAATTCATTTTAATTGGCGAGTCCATTATTAGAGAAAATGTTAGTCGATCCCTTAGGAATTATCAACGATACCTTGCGGAACGGAGTGGTGTATGTGCGCGCGCGTGCATGCAGACCATATTAACCGACAACTTAAATTTATATTTGGTCGCGGAATCGATCGTGTTTTTGTTGGCCATGATAAAAGATATACACGTTTCGAGGAGCCAGACGGGAGGGGATTAATGGGCGACACAGTGAAGGCAGTAGGGTGGGGACGCAGCCGCACAGCACTCGAGCCTGGCGAGTCTCTCGTCTCCGCTCGCGCGGTTCGCACGTATACATCCGCGGTTCCTCACTCATTGTTATATGTATATATATATATACGTATACATATATATGTATATGTATACGTATATTCATACCTACTTGCATAGATACATATTTATAATTTCATAAATTTATTTACTTTATAGATCAATTTACTACTTCATTTGATTGTAGGTTTAATATAAAATAGCTATACAGGATTATCAGCGCAGGAGGGTATAGGGTTGTAACGTTGCTTTTGGGCGTGGTACCATTTCCCCAATTATCGGTTAGTGACGGACATCTGTGTATATGTGTACGTATACACGCAGACGCACACACGCACACAGAGACACACTCACACTCTCAAATATTTATATAGACACGTAAAATCGGTGTGATCCGGCAACTACGCAGCTTCAAATGTATCCCACATTTGAATGTATATATACTTTTTCGGAGACTTGAGATTATGTACGAAATAAAATAATAGAAAATAACTTTTGTAACGAGGGTACACAGAAAGATTGAATATATTTTGGTGATTTGCTTAAAATACAGTGCAAGATGGTGTAAGTATAGTAAAAAATAGAAAACCGTGTGCGCGATGTGTTCGATTTTTTGATTCCCCTCTCTTCGATTCCGGGAGCCATTCGGGGTGGGGTTCGACAATTTTTCCATCGAACCCGTTGGTCGGAGAGGGGACGCACGCGCGCATAGCGTACACTCACATACGCGCGAAAGGGGAACGAGGGGAAAAGGAGCGTGGGGAGATTGTACGTACAACGGATAGAGAATCGAGTCAATCGAGTCGAGTGTCCTACAATCCACTCGTATAGCCGTGTACCTCGTAGGAATGTTACTCCGGACTGTGCAACGATTGCCTCCTTTTTTCTCTCCTAAGACTTACATGTATACGGGTGTTCGTTGGGATCCTCGTACGAGGAGTAGGAAAGAAGTAAAAATTACAAGAGTCATGGCACACCGGCACTCGCGGCTGAGTTATCTTGGTTGTTTCGGTTTTACGATGAAGGTATAGCTGTACAGTCAGAGACGGGGAAACCTCTAGGTCAAATGCTTTGTCCCTCAACAACTATATACAATCGTCAATTCTGCATATATTCGTCGTTTTTCCTGGTTTTACGTACCAACAGATCCGACCGTTCCGGGTTTTTACAACTCGTGTGTTGCTGTTCAATTATTGTGTTCGTTGTCGAGACCAAGTGAGAACGGATACCGTTTAATCTTAATCAATCAGTTCTGGACAATCCTTTATTGCCAAATTCTATTTACTTTTTTCCGAGCAGCAGATCGAAAGAGAAAGAAGGAGTTTATTAATATACTAGTTTTTAAAAATTTATGATTGTCGTTTCAGCGAATTTTTTCTCTTTGTATTTTGGCTTGAATGAATATAACATTATAAATACCATTATCTAAAGTCATATCTGCTATTATATATAATAGTCGTGATATGTACTATTATTCCAATCAACTTTGATTTGACATTTTTTTATTTTATTTAAATATCAAGAGAAGGGATCTATCGACAGTAGTGTGCACAATGTTCATAATGGGCTACATTTTTTGTTGATTTGTACATTTGTATTAGTCTGTCGAATAAATTTACACTCAATAACTAATAGTATTGTAACCAAAAACAATTTTCCTATAAGTACAACTGTAACTGTACCAACGATTATTGAATGAAAATATGATTAAAAGTATACAAATAGACAAAAACTCGTTGAATAGAAAAGCAGGTACAATTCAAATTCGTTGAAAAATCGAAAGATTATTTTAAATAGGTATTTCTTCGAAATTTTTGTTTTTTTCAAACGAGCAATCAAAATTTAGAAAAAGATTTATGAAAATATTTGCCGGTATCGAGCGAATTCGCCTCGGAAGCCAGTCGACATTTGTCTTTCCGCGTTTGAAATAGGCGGAGAATGCTAGATCAATACATTGGTGAGCGCGCGTTAGAGAAAGACAGAGAGAATCGGAGAGAAAGAGAAAAAAAGCTAAACCGAAAATGGAGAAGGAAGACGTGAATGGCGCGAGGGGCTTCTCCATTTTATGTTCAGTAAAAATTAAATTTATTTGAATCTTTTATTTGAATTTGAAAAACTATATGATTTTTAAAAATAAATGTCAATTATTGTCTTTTGCAATATAGAAATAATATATTGCGGTATAATTAGTAATTATATTATATTTAATTGTATTTAATTCCATAAAATTTTTCAGTTAAATATTTACTCTTGAACTAAACACGTTGCAGTTCAGCGACATCGAGTTGTGCATCGTACGTATATCGAAGACGACGGATATACCGAAGGAAGGAGTAAACGAACCACGACATGGCTCTGCTAATGGAAGAAGGCTTTTGTTCTCCGATACACTCCTTTCTTCGATCCTTATCCCTTATTCCTACTTCAACGTGTATACTCTTCTTTGTAGGTATATTGTTGTACATTTTTAACGGTTAAACTTTAAAATTAAATGTTTTAAAAGAATTCCTCAACTTGTTACAAAGATTGCTTCAATTTCTAAAATATGATTTATTACTTTGATATTATAAATCATCTAATACATAAAACTGATTTTTTAAGTTAATTATTTAGTAAGTACTAAATTTAAACATTCGTTGCTAGGTTTTAAAGAATTACAATTTCGCCTATTCAGATTCAAGCATTCGAATACCTAGGCGATCTTCTTCGATCGACAAGACACGTTGGTATCGCGAGAAATCGCGAGTCGTGCCGTATTCCAATGTAGCTTTTCCATCCGACTAAAATTGATCTGCTGATTTCCCTTTGCACGGATTCACCCGCTTTGTCTTCCCCTCTCCAGAGCTTCAACCTTTTTAAGAAAGTTAATGGATATAACGGCGATTCCGCTTTTATTTGACTACGCTTCTTGTCCACGAAACACCCGGAAATTGACGTTTAACGCGTTTTGCTTGGATTTTCCCTCGACGGAATTCGTTAAGAAATCTCTACTTTTTTTCTTTTTCTCCGTGTGCTTCAGTATTGAGCAGTCGTGGGAATAATCGAATCTTGCTTTCGAGTGGCTGGATATATATCTGCCGTTCTCTTTCATGCGATATTAAAATTTAAGTCACATAAACCTTTTTTTTATTCTTCATTCGCTCTTTAATTTTAAAGATCTTTTTTATGACATTTGTTGAACCTTTATTATTATTCTAGTTATAATTATGACAACTTTACATAAGGTTTATATAAAAACTGAAATAACAAATTGAATGATACCGAAAATAGCAATAAATGCAAAGAATTATTAGGTTACAAAACCGAAATTTTCAACTCAACGGCGCATTAGAGTGTTTCCAACGATTCATTTGGGAGATATTTGAATAATGGTGGATCAACAACTGAAATAATTCATTTTAATTGGCGAGTCCATTATTAGAGAAAATGTTAGTCGATCCCTTAGGAATTATCAACGATACCTTGCGGAACGGAGTGGTGTATGTGCGCGCGCGTGCATGCAGACCATATTAACCGACAACTTTAAATTTATATTTGGTCGCGGAATCGATCGTGTTTTTGTTGGCCATGATAAAAGATATACACGTTTCGAGGAGCCAGACGGGAGGATTATGGCGAGTCATGCCCTCGCCGAGGGGCCTTGGAACACTCATTTTTTTCTCTCGTCTCCGGTTCGCCTTCTTCCCTCGTCATGCAATATAAATTCTGCAGAACCTTCATATCTACGTGGAATATTACAAGAGAGACCCGCCAAAGAAAGTTGGATTATCCTCTTTGGTAAAAGTTAGATTCGTTTACATACATAAATTGTAACATCGTTCTATCGCTTTCTATCAAATATATTTTTTTAAATAGTCTGAAATTATATAATTTAGAACAGCGTATACTAACTGTATACACTCGCTAAAGAGATAGTCGTCCATTCTTATTATATGTATATATAACCGCAGAGTATCATGATGTCACGGTTCATCTTGCGACATGTATCTAAGATAAGATTTCCAGTTCCTTACTGAGGTGTCCAACCTAGAGATCAAAACGTTGTAAAATTAGAAATTTTTAAAAAAAGATCAGGTTTTGAGAAATCTTACTAACGATCGTGATCAAAAACTATACAATGAGTCTTTTCTAACATAAAACTAGACTTTCGTTCGAAAAGAGAGTACCACATTCATTTTAATGTCTAATAATGTGCCGTTATCATAATTTATAATTTATGCAACACATTTTGATAAACGTACATAGATCGTTTCACACGCGCTCGTGCCCTGTGGAGCACGCACGCGCAAATACTATTTAGTCCTTCCATGATATCCACAAAACTGAATAAAGCGACTGTGATAGGTATGTACGTTTACAGGAAATATTATTAGTTAAGAATATTGGGTTCTGGCACCAAAGAATGCTTAAGAATATACCAAAACGCATACATACCGACTGAGAAAATATCTTGGTCGAAAGAAAGATATTATTTATTTTCCCGCATATAAAATCAGAGCAAGAGAGATGAAGGAAAAAATAAAGAGAGAAATAAAGGAAGAAGAAAGGCAGAAAGAAAGTAAGGAAGGAAGAAAGGAAGAAATAAAAAGAAAGAGACCGGGCAGTATATAAGCCATTCGTCAGCGTGCGCAAAATCCACGAGATGAGAGAGGGCAAGCGGAGACGTGGCAACGTCGCTATGACTCAGCGCGAGCTCTTTTCTCGTTGCCCCTCCGCTCTCGCCCCGCAGCTGACGCCCTCGACCTCCCCTCTCATCCTGCGGCGTACAGACCGAGTCTACGTGCGCGTTCGACCTCTCCTCCTCCGCGCCGCCCTCCCCTCCCTGCCGCACCAAACCCCCTTCAACTCTACCCCCTCCCCCCTCTCCACCCCGCCCCTACCCTCGCTATGTCTCGGGTATCCTTCCTAGCTCGTGTCCCAGACTTAATTCCCCTATCCTACGCTACACCAAATCCCCCTCTCTTTTGCGCCGGTCGTGCGCGAGAGTCCTTAGACGGCGTCGCGAGGCCGCCGGCGCACAATTCTCGTTTGGTGCTTGCTTGTATATACGTTCCAGGTATATGCGAATTTCCTACCTGAGTTGAAGCACGGATAACTTGGTATCCACTGATATAACAAATTATTGCGAACATTTCATATCTATTTTGTATATATGTATCTTGTCATTTCAATTTGCAACATTCGTTTTCGGCTAATGCGCCCACGTGTTTCAAACGAGTTCTTAAATATATACTTTTGTTTTTTCATATTCGTGTGTACTCTACGTGTGTATGATGTAATCACTTGTTACGACCTTTGCTTTGGTTACGCGAAAGGTAAAGATGAATCATTAACTTCGACTAAGAACGAAAAATTACATAATTTATATTTCTTAGAATTGGCTGGGTTGAGTACAGTTATCATCTTAAATTATAATAAAAGTAAAATGGTCATTATACTCAGATTCAAATTTGAACAATTTTTAATAATAAAAATAAGTAATAATAAGAGCGTGCATAAATATTGTACATAAGAATTTTGTTTTAAATAAACCTAGTAAGAGCTTAAAATTACAGAATCTTAACTAATGTACCAACCAATGCATTCATATGCATGAAAAATGTTTTCTTTGCTAACTGTGATGATAATAAAAATTTTTACGACACTTAAATAACAAAAATTAGCAGTAAAGATTTTTTATTCCATGAATATAACATAAAATACAGGTTAACTATCGAGCATTTTTACAAAAAAAAACTCCCTCTAAACAGAAACTCATGTAAAATAAGTAGGCATAAAAATGTTGTTCCATCAGGACACTGACTCACTTTTATTATGAACATTACAGACGTATCATAAAACATTTTTTAGACACGTTTTAAAATGTAATACCACAATTTGACCCCGCGTTACCTTTCAAGTATTTCTGTTATTCATGTATAATCATACATATGTGTGTGTGTGTGTGTGTGTGTGTACACGCACCCATGCATCTAAAGATCAAACTTTACACAGCGTTTGTGTTGCTATAGCAGTACTCCAGTTCTTAGTATGAATATACTTATAGAATATCAAAATTGTAATTCTGTTATTTTCAATATATAAAAAAATAGTTTGCTTGAAACATCAAAGTAAATCTGAAATATTGATGACTTAAATTCATAATATGAACCTGCTCAACTTATTTATTCAATGTCACTGTTAATATTATATTGAATAATTACAGCATTTTATAATATACTACGTGTATATTATTATGTTTACTACATTATGGAGTATAAGTCTTATGTACAATAAAAAAACTAATTTTATTAATAAAATGTTATTATAGATAAATTATAAATAACTGTATAGTAGAAATATTTATATTTTAATAAGGTTTGTTCTTTGTAAATATTATTCAAGAATGAGAAAAAAATGTAGATTGCGTTGAAATATAAATGGAAAATCACTGAGAGTTTGTGTAGAAAGTAAATACTGGGTAGTCAGAGGAAAAGGTAAGATATAGTATTAAACGAAGCTTTCAAGATTAAAACCTTAAAGATTACCAGCCAAATAACCTGAATGACCAAAAATTTTGGCGAAACGCGGCAAGTACGTTGGTCCCCATGCGCGTTCCATATACGCATCTCAAGTCTTTTTATCCGTATGCGAGGCTATTCATCTCCGTCACGATCAACGCGGGAAACAATGAGCGCGTATATATTTTTTTCGGTTCTCGCGTGTAAGAGGAGAGGCCTCGAAAACAACAAGGGGATAGAACTTGAACGCAAAATAGACTGAAAGGAAGAAATGAAGGGAGGGCATAAGCGTACACAAAAGGAGAAAAGCGTATGCGACTGTTCCCTCGAAGAATATATATATAGGGAGAGGTGTATACGCATGTAAGAAAAGATTCTACGTGCGCGAGTAATATAATGCAAGAAGAGAAGAGAGGAGAAGAGAAAAAGAGAGACAGAGAGAGCTTTGGATAAAACCCGACGGTCCACGCGTTCCTATACAGGGGAGACGCGCCGCGCTTCATTGGCCGTGAACCGCGCGAGTATATGTACAAGAAGTAAACCGTCCTTGTCCTTTTGCGGTACACGTGTTGAAAAATCGATGCGCGAACAGGACTCCGTTGACTATCCTCCTATACGGGATAGTTTCTCTTTTTTTAGCGCAAAAGTGCGGTAATATATCGCGCCATATCCTCCTGCTTATTTCGAGCTAATCGTTAGTGCTGCTTTGTTCGATTACACACACGCGCGCACGCACACATTACGAGAATCATATTGTCCTTATATACATTACATTATCTACTAAAAATCAAATATATTTTCATCTTATTCTCATTAATATAAGAATGTTATGAGAAATTAGATTTTTATTAACTACTGCTACTTCTAGCGTTTAGGACATTACACGTACATATATGCACTCACTTTCCGCTAATATTTATCAAAGTGTTCTACACTACAGGATTACACAAAGGAGCTGAATAAAAGTCGCGCGCATGGGCAATTGTAATGCCGTGCGCGCTCTGCAACCGGCTGATTGCGACCAGTAGACGTCAAGTGTCACTTGAAAAGAACAAATCTGACCGTCGAACGACCTCGTGCGCAGCCTCCCTCAAAATTGAGTAACAGAAATATCGGTGTGCCACTTAAAAATAGAGTAACTGGATAAATCGACGCGCAAATTTTAAAGAAATTTGAACGAAAGAAACCCTTATCTCTTTTGATATTTAATTTTTCTTGATTTTCTAGTACTAACAGTTAAATCAATAAATTAATATACATGTATATTGAGTATAAGAAAGTTTTTTCTAAGTGTCTAATATACTAATATAATGATGCTTTAAGAAATTCTAAGAAACTACATATAATATTCGTGTATTACCCAATGAGAATAGAATAACGAAGTCTAGATACAGCATGTAGAATTTTTACAATGCATATAGAATTGTGTTGATGTTTGTTCGTAGTAAGCACCGTTAGAAGTAATTTTTCCAAGAAAATGTCAATTCTACAATTCATGGATATATCTATATATCCATGTATTCGTTCATATAAGTTGATACACTTACAAAACATTCATATCTACAACTATTATTTGTTTAATTTCTGGTTATCTCGATTTTCAAAACGTATGGTATGAACGCTAAGGGGCGCTTAAACTCATTCTATCGAGTTAGTTACATAGTAAAGAATGATAGATCAAACCATACTTCACCGTCTGAAAATCGAAATTGTCTCATTGAGAAAAGAGATCCTTCAGCGTAAAGAAAATGACCACCATTTTGTTTCACATTTTTTGCAACAAATGTAAATTTGTTAATTGCCAAAATAGCAATATTTATTTATGAATATTAATATGAGTGAGTCAATATTTAACAATAACGAATGCTCTTTTGCTTTAAAGAATCACTTTTCTTAATATATCAACAGTACAGACACTAATGATGCAACATAAACAAAAATTTCTACTTATGCATTCGTTAATGAGTCGAATGATATTTCTTTCTTTTCCACAGGAGCCTCAATCCGTCATCTTAAGCCACTTTTGTCATGCTTACCTGAAACAAAAATATATACATAAATGTAAATTAGTATGTTTGATACAAGAAAATAGTAATTTTCTTTTAAGGGAGTATGAGTTACGAAGACGGTAGATGGGAAAATACATAACACGCGATTCCGAAAAGGTCTGCCGAGTTGTGAGAATTTATTTGGTATGACGCGTTATAGTCATTTCACTCGTATCTATTTTAAATATTTGTTATGTCAAAAAAAGAGTTTTAATCGATATAGATGCTCACTGGTCAATGACCTTAATGTTTCGTTACGTTCGTAAATTTCGAGACTTGTTATTAAATTACATTATCTAATTTTATTACTGAAAGGTTTCTCGTTTTTTGATTTTGAATTAATAGCATTATTTAAGGGGATGTCGCACCTTCATTTAAAATACACACTTACCGATATTAATTGATTTTTCAAATTTATCATTCAATTTGAATATTTGTTCAATTGTATAATTTGAGGCATATTCTACAATGTGTAACAATTGTGCGCGTGCTAAAAAAATTTTAAAAAAATGAAAATTAAAAACTATATTTGAAAAATCAATTACAGAAATCTGTAATTTGTACGGATTCCCCTTAATAAAGATAATTGTACGATCTTGATTCTAAATGTAAAAGAATTTGTAATATTTTATTGTCATTATCCGTTATTATTTCAGATCGTATCTCTAATTCAGCAATTGACTAAATATTTTTTAAATGATATGTAAACTTTGAACGACATTATTTTTACAGATTGTATTAGTAAATCCAAAGATATATACGTGTTTAAAATATTGTTAGATTATAAATAAACACCTGATTAGAAAAAATTAACTAATGGAAACTTGATACGATTTACTTCTTCCAAAACAGACATTCGTAAAATTGTAATTAAAATTTATATAGAGTGCAAATTATTAAGGCAAGATGAAAAAAGAAACTGAAAATACCGTTGATGGAAGGAAGGTAATTATATAACGATATACTTGGCAGCCGACTCGATACACCTGGCTTTAGTAGCTTTGCCTTTTTACGCTTTTGCTCACTTTGTATTTTGCTAGAGGCAAAGCCAACGCACGCTAATAAAAACCTTGATTGTGTTACTGCTAAAAAAATAGTTTAATACCATTAATATAATCCTTTTTTAGTCATTTCAAGATTGAAATTTTTATTAAAAATCGTATAAATGTTCGTTATGTATTGTGAAAGTATTATAAGATATTCTAAAAAAAAAACGAATCCATCAAAATAATTTGAATATTAGTATGAGGTACTAAGCTTTTTATAACCATTTTATATAGTTAGTTACAAAAAATTTTGCTTCAACAAGAATTTGGTATAAATATATTACTTTATTTCGTGTAATTTTTAGATGCACGGAAACACATGACTGGAAAATTCTTTTACTTAGTAACGAGAAATGAAATAAGAAATATAATTAAGTCTTGTACGTTGAATCCGTTAGGCACAGTGGCTACAATGTAGAAGTACCGACTCGTGCAATGTATAGCAAAGAACGTATCAGTGACATGTCGTATAAGCTCCGTTACTCTTATTACTGCGAACAAAACGGCTTTCACTCCGAGGTTGTCTAGATCGAAGATAAAGCAAGCTCGAATCAAAATTCAAATAATCAAACACTTTAGCATACTGACTAATCGATCAATGGGAGTTTATAGTAATCAAGTATAAGTTACTTTTGTCCAATGGTTTACTAAATTTGAAAATACAACCATTTTTAAATGTTTATACGTGCTATCAGCAGATCGACGGAACCCGATTTATAAAAACTCTAACTATCACGAACAGACACAAAAAGTATACCCAGTACAAGTGGAAGGTGACCGAAAAAAACGAGTAATCTTGAATTCGAACGAGAAAGAAAGAGAGAGAAAATACATATTTATCCTGGAAGACTAATCGCGGTGATCTGTTTTTTATTTTATTTTCTTTTTTCCTCTTTCCCTGATGATACGCGGTATTATGCATTATGCACCGATGGAAGAAAGCATTATAGACCCGAGCGATAATGGCCAAGCGAGTCACGCAAAGCAGCATATTCCCCTTCTCTTTCTTGGAGATCTTGGGCCAAAGTTAACGGGTCGGCAGACCGAGAGATTGTAATTTAGATTCGAGGGGAAATTATACTAAAGCTAGCGCCACCATTAAAGGAAAACGGAGAAACGTCAATTGCTTCTCTCCCCTTACAAAGCTGATCAAAATAACTTTACATATAGAGAAAATTTTTTTTATAAAATTATCGTGAAAACACGATGAACATGGGACAGTTGATCAGTTGTCTAAAAATTACCGTGACCAAATATTATGACTTTTTGTAGTTAATTTTTTCCGAACAGCTGATCTGACACAAGTTTTTCGTCCTATCATGGTAATTATTATTACATTTACATTTACGCGACACGACATATTCAGTATAGTCACAGTAAAGTCACAAAAATGCTGGTATTACTATATTTTGGGTAGGAGATGACGAAATAGCATAAACCAGTAATAATAGTGATAGCGTTTGCAATTTTCGCTCGTTTGTAGTGTTATATATAAAATAGATGAACGGTCATCGGTGCGTTTAACATCCGCGTATATCAATCGACTCTTCTTGTGCAGAAACACATTAATATAATGCTTTGTTGCAAACGAATGAATTTAGATTTTGACACGATGACGATTTTTAATTGCTGCTTGGAGAGAACGAAGGGATGAGGTGTAGAATAATGTTCACAAATCTATTATTAAACTTGAATCAAGAGGAAACGTTTAATGGATAGCAAATAAAAGGTAGAACTATCAAACCATTATATTTCTTCACATTTAAGTAAATTATTATTTAAATTTTGAGGTTAAAAATTTATTATTTCCTTAATAGTTAATAACTAAAATTTAATATTGAAGAAATATAGTAAAGAAAATAAGTTATTATGCGTGATGAATAGTAAATGAACTATATCGTTTGAATGAAAAATAATTTTAATAGATTTTAGATTTTTATCCTTGAAATTTAAATAACAAATCTATACTCAACTGCTAAGTTGCATTCTTTTACTCGTTAAGGGGATTTGATACCTACATTACAGAGCTCTACCTAGAAAATCCCAAAAATTTTAAAACCTAAATATAAGATAATTCTGAAAAAAATTACAGATACTGTTTAAACCAAATAAAATAGCGTAACAGAGAGATTTTTACTAAATAATTATTAATTAATTAATTATACTATTTTGGTCGGTAATATATAGCTGTAAAAAAATGATTCACGGCTGCACGGCTGCCCAAAAATCTCGATCATTTATGAATAAAAAAATTTGAAAAAATTCACGGGTTATCTCCAAAAGAAACACAACCCCGTTACAGAACGTTTTTTTTTTGATAAATTCAATTCCTCGTTTAATAAAAAAAAATAAATAACTTTCTGTTTTCTGGGGTTCACATCCCGTTAAGCACTTATTAGTAATTAAGAAATATTGGTCGTGTATATTTCTTTCCCTCAATGTGTGTCTGTGTATGTGAGATGTATAATAATAATTTATATTTTGCTAGACATTGCACTTCATCGAAATTAGTATTCGTAAAAGTAAAAAAGTAGATTCGTCAATGATAGTATTAAAAATTTTTTGTAAAAAAGGGTATTGACAAACAATACGAAACCAAACCTTAACCCCTATATGACATTTTTAATATAAGCTGTAAACCTGTATTTAGTTAGCGAAGGAAGGAAAAGGAAGGAAGGAGAAAGAGATATAGAAATCGGGGGAGCAAGACGATGTTAAGGACAGGTGTACAAGTAATAGACTCGTGCGCACTTGATGCGTCTTGGGTCCCTCCTTCCTCAAAACCGGCTTTTTCTCAGGTATGGTGACTTCTTGACGATGTCTCGGGGCTTAGTGCACAGGTGTGTATCCGGCTTTCTGGTGCTTCTTAAATTCATTAATGTTTATTGCGATATCATGTAGCACGACGGTGAATCTCCCTCTCTCTCTCTCTCTTTCTATTTCTCTCATGGAATTCCAGAGCAAAGTCGTTTGCGTTTGTGAGTGTGGATATAATGCGTTTTTGCACCACACTGCCCACTTCGCTTTCAAAAACCCATTTCAATTCTGGCTCGAGCTTGTAGAACACTTGACTCTTTTAATTAAAAAACATGCAGTAAAATGAGACGCGCCTATAGTCGTTAATTCGCACGAATAATTAAGTAATTGTAAACTTTTTCGTGGTCCTTCGAGTTTAAGCCCCAATCAATCAATGTACTGTAAACGCACCCAATTGCGTCCGAGTCGCCTTTTGAATTTAATTATTTGCGACTATTTATATAATAAGTAATTCAAGCTATATACATCAACATGCGGAAAGAAAATTTATTTTTGACATGTAAAATTTGTCTAATATATCTGTAACGCGATAACATACATGTAGGTGAATATTTGCGGAAATAGTACTGTAATAAATAATATTTTACTAATGAAATTGCAAAATGTTGATGTATCATAAATATATGTAGATTATTAGTTGTAGAAAAATTTGTACAAGTATATTAGTTTTGTAAAGTTTACATTGTTAAGATGTAACCATTATCTAATAAACAAAAACTTTCTAATTAAATAAATATACGATATATCACACTTGATAATATCATACTTTTTCAACTAATTCATTTAATTTCATTAAGCAGTAATAAAAAAATCTTAAGAATAAGTTTATACGATACATCATTGATAGAGAGAAATGCAGCATATACGAAGGTGCAACTTATACACACGCGCGAAAAACCGCGTAATATGTAATAATGGTCATGTTGCGCAACTCGGCGTTCTACGAGCATTATTTCTTCACGGCATCGGTCGCGTTGCTGTCTTGTACATGTTCGCAATCCATTCCTGCCACCCTGTATATTTTACCTGACTATAGTGTTCTTTTGCTTTTTTATCAATGCCCTAACTAAATCAACCAAAAAGTTTCATCCGATTCGTAGGAAAGACTCCGAGTTGTGGTTCTACCAGGTTTTTCTTTATTACCTAGGAGACTTTCCCAGCGCTTTTATTCACTAAATTTAATAATTTTATGCTAACCGCGTACATAAGAGAATTGAAAATCAGATTCATTAAAAGAGCCACTTTTTCGTAAGTTGTTACGAATTTAATAATAATTTCCACGAAAAATTTGCTTTCTTTTTTCTCAATAATTTCAATTCCATGGGATATTACTTATAATAAAAATATGATTGGATTCCGTGAATTCTTTTTATACTTGAGATTTAGTGCATTGAATAAATTTATATCATTGAAAAGTGTTAACGAACCCCCTTTGAAATTTCTTTTTAAAATATAAATACTTGTTATTGTTGTTAATGGTACGAAGTGAAAAATATAATATTTATTAAAAATAAATGTTTTTTAAAAAAGGTCAATAATTTGTCCTATATTATTTCTATACGGTGCCACACTCATGGAGATAATAACCAAAATTTGCATGATTTTTATTTTTTCCATAGAAACTAGAAATCTAATAGTCATCATCGTTCAAACTAGAAATAAGTTATTTATTCAAATTATGCGTCACTCAGAAATATATGTATTTCATTTGCAAAGCTATTTCATTGCGCGATTCACATTTTTTAATTAAAAGTAGAAAAGTGCGTTTTTAATTATTAGAAAAAGCACCTTTGCATTATTATAAAATAATACTACATTTATTTAAAACTGCTTTAGTAATTTCTATTGTAACTTTCACGACGTTTTTTTCAAAGTGAATTGTTCTTTAAAGCATCAATTTAGACCAACTATAAGTATTATCGTTTCTATATAATAGCTTTTTATAATTGATAAATTTTAAACATCAGTGGAGAACAACGTTATATTGCAATTGTACACACCTTACGATTACAATAATCAATTGTTTCATCTAAATGTGAAAAAAACATTTAGATGATTCATCTAAATATGAAAGAAAGTACCGTACAGTAGAAAGTCACCCAGTTTTCGAAAACAAAGTATATACACCCGATCAAAATAATCTGTCCGTACAACACAAGACAATCCTTACGATTGACATACTTTTACAAAACAAATTATATATGTGTATGTATATCTTTATTACATATTTCTATTTACAAGCCAAGATCCAGATTGGGCGAAAGGCAGTGTTGCTGTTTGAGCTCTTGTTTCTCATGTATGTTGCGCGAGTCACCTATCGATGTACATGTATACACATATGAGGTCGATGGCCCAACCGACAGGTGACAAGCCGCAACTTTCCCGTCCACAGCGAAATTCTACGAATCGAAATTCCATCGGGGAGTCACGGATCGACCCGGATGACGTCGTCGTTTTTCGCTTCCCCGCGCAGCGTGCTCCAGTTCTTTTTTTTTCTTTCCTTTTCTCCGCCGTTGATTTAAGCAGGTGAACTTTTCGCGCGTGCGCTCACGGATACATATACTGTTATTAATAATATCGCAGCAGGGTTTCGACACCGCCGACTCCTTTCACGGAATCCACCTCGGGTTACGTTTCTGCAAGGGAGCTTGGGAAATTGGTTTTTCCAACTTCTATATCGTGTCGTGAGCTCGTACAGAGGCATGAGAGACAAAGAGAGAGAAAATTTATGGCTTCGACGCCGGAAATGAGAATGTAGTAATGACAGAGTTGAATTTTATATTTAATCGTTGAAATATTACACCCGGCGTGTATATATGGATAATGGATTAAATTGACTTCCAAAAGTGGTGAAACCAGTTTCATTTTTTACATAACATTAATCTGTATAGTCTCTCTTGATATTATATTTTTTATGTGTCAGTATCTTCGAGAATCTTTCACGAATTGTGGTAAGTAATTTTAATATAAACTGAGCAAGGAATTTTTATTACGTAATCGTAGTTAAAGTAAAAATGTTCGTAACATTTTAAAATTGTATAAAAAAAGTAAAATGACCGTTACAATGTATGTATATGTCTATATACGTGACGAAGAATTACGCGAACTTTAATATCATTAATTTGATGCGTATGAATGAACCTTTGATTCATTACAATTCGCGGTATAGACGTATATTATATTCCTTTAACGATCGATACAGCAAAGAAAAAAATGAAAGCAAAAACAAGAGTAGTGCAGGGACGTCCTCGTAAAAATAGAGTGGCTCGCAATCGCGTAAAAGCGAGTAGTGCGACTGGCGTCTTGCGTGAGAATCGATGAACGTGCAGCTATCGATAAATAAATCATGAACCCAGGCTCGATAGTCGATCCATAAATACGCGAGAATGAGGAGACAGGAGTCGTGCCTGGACGGTCCACGTGGCGTGTGCTCCATCTGCCAAGCGCCTCACGTAGACGTGATAATCGCCGATACTTCCTACATGCGAGTTGCAGACCTGCACGCGTCCTCGTCACAACGCATAGACACTAATTTTATAGAGGTGAAGTTGAATTTTTACCATCATGGGAGAACCGCACACATTCGTTGTTTCTATTAAAAAATTTTAACTATTATCTTACTTATGTTTTTCTTTCATATTTTATGCAACACATATTGATTTCGATGTTGATGCACTAGCACAATAAAATTTTTCATTGGCGATGTTTCTAAGGAATCCCTCCATCCACATCAGACTATACCTTTTTTATTTATATTAATAATTTAACATCGTCATTTACATACACTTATATTTACTATTATTAATTCTTATTTTCGTCAAGAAACGAAAATTATAATTAATTTTTTTGAAAAACATTATATATATGTAATGTAAGTGATAATACATATATGCAATAAAAACATAAGTGTTTGCAAGAACGATGTTAAATTATTAATTATTATAAATAAAAAAGGTATAACCTGGTGTGATAAGAGGGATTCCATCGAAACGTCGCAAATTAAAAATTTTATTGTGTTGGTTCATCAAAATGAACTTCAACATCTCTTAGTATACTTTTATTTCCTTTCTATTATATTTCTTTTATAATAATTAATTTAAAAATATTTTACTATTCTTTCTATATTATCAACATTTAGATTGCTATGTATACAAATACATATTTAATAAAAAGTATTTAAATATTATATTTGTTTTAAAGACAGAACATTATTTAAAAAAAGCTTTCATAATTCGTCAACTAAAAATTAGGACTAAAATGATCATTATACCTATACACTGAAAGAAATGAATATTTCAGACAATAATAGTGTTTCTTAGCTGATTACTTAAATATGAGCAAATAAATATTAATTTTTTTATAGATAAGTATAATTTGAATCAGTTACTAACAGTTAAAGTGTTATTCACTTCTATTTTACAAAAATCTTAATAGTTAAAAACTAAATATCGAACTATTGAGGAAATATAGTTTTCTGCCCTCCGGCCGAAAAGCGGCAACTTCCCGGCCGATGCGCGAATTGAAGTTGCCGTTTTCCGGCAACGTCGAGCAGAAAAATAGTATACACACCTTGGCCAGTAAAAAAGAAAGCCTCAGATCACATGTTCGTCAACCTCGGCTTCGCCTCGGCCGACAATTACATGTGATCCGAGACATTTCTTATTTTACTGGCCATGGTATGTAATATACTATTTATTACAAGTTAATATCCATGTCTAGTAACCAATTCATAATTTCTTTGTCACAAATACTTCTTTCTCTGAATGTATCGCCCCTTACTCTTCTAATATCTGTTTGTTGTTGACATAGTTTGTACAAAATAAATGATTGAATCTCAGACAGCTAGATTGCTTCTTATGTTAATTGTCAAGTTGAATCTCGATTTAGTCATTATAATGCTCAGCTAATGTTTGTTAAGGAGATGTCGGACTCAAGAAATGGTAATTTTTAATATTTTTTTTATAAACAAAACAATACATTTTTGAAAAAATCCTGAACGCCTTGCCTTAAGACATGTTTTAAATAGTATACTGAAATTTTTTCGGATTTTTAAATTTGTAATTAAATCCTGATTTTTGCGTTGAATATTTATGTCTATATAGATCAATAATTGCCGACCGAAAATTGTTTATTCAATTATTATTAACAAATTTATTTTTTCTTAAAAAATCAAAACATCATACCCTCGCTTTTATTTTAACCACCTACTACGAATTTTTTCAAATTTATAATTCAATATTTCCAACATAATTCTTATGTTGAAAGGTGAAGATCCCTGTAACTTGGGTCCGACATCCCGTTAATCGATGAGAAGAAAATAATTCGAGAAGTAACAGTTCATTCTAACCCGTTTCATCGTAATTATTTAAATGTACGAGATTTAAAATCCTTAAAATGAACGAAATTCAAGAAATTATTATTACTAATGTTTAAAATTTGATGTGATAACAAATCAATTTTGAACCATCTTTTGATATTCAACAAAAATATAATACGACATTTTTACATTTTTTTGAGAATATTCTTCCATACGAATAAATATTAAAAAAAAAATTAGACGCCAAGCATCTGACAATTGCATTTATATTTACAAAAGAAAAGTTATTCTTTTTAAATTCAAGTAAAATTAAATATATCTAGTGTTTATTTTAAATTTATAAAAAAAATATCGAATAACCGCAAAAAGATTTATAATATAAATTTGTAATTTTTAATCGATTTTAAATCTTTTTAAATATTTTGTAAATTCACGTATTCTTTAACAGAATAATGGAATATGAAACTTGATATTTTTACATAAAAAGGAGAAATGCATATTAATAAAAAGTAATATCAATTAAATTTCTTAATATTGTGTTATTTATAAAAATCAGACACTTCACCACTATATCTTAACGATTTTTATTTTAGTTTCTAATCTTGGTATTTTGGCAATGAATATAGTATACCTCAATATTAACATACAACTTTTATGCAAATGTCTAATACACGCTCATATATGATAAAGTGTTGCAATATAGTTGGTATGAAAGTTGCTCATCGTGATAGGAAAGTCCGAATCATCGTTAAAAGTTTGAAAGTCTAACTGAGACGATCACTGTTCAAAATGGAACAATGACTAGCAGTGTATGGGGCGTCGTCGGTTTGATACGCGACTTGTGTGTACTTCGATACTGGTGCAAGGTCGTGTACGCATCGAGTGAAGCAGGAGAATCGTGTCGCGCCTGAGAAATTGACGTATGTACATTCATATATATATATCACATATAGTTGCGCTCTTTATGATGCTTGCGATTCGCTTCTTTAAGCTTGCCTTCGCGCACCGACATAGCAATATAAAGTGTGATTTATTCTACTTCAAGAAACCGGTGCTCGCGATTGATTCATCCAATACACACAGCTCCATCTCTTTTGCTTGACCTTTTGAAACGGCACTTTTAAAACCGCTATATAGAACTGCTCAAAAGATCAATATCAATAGTGAATTTAAAAATGACATTTATGATTTTTCGATAAATATATGTTTTTCTGATTATCGATTTCATTTTTTTCTACATGCAATTGAACTTTACTTTCTTGCATTAATACAAGGATTAGAGAAAATTTTATGTAGAAAACTACACCCGTGCTGGCATTCATTCAAATGCAATTAACTTTTAAGCATGAGTTTAGAAATTGTCTAGAACATTGTGCCTTCAATTGAAACAAAAATGAATAACGTTCGGTAATATTTACATATGTGTATAATATGTATTTATCGGTCTTTCCGAACTAAAAGCTTTACTTTGAAATAAAGCAGGTACATTTTACTCTTGGTCCACAATGGTTGGTATTTTGCTGGCGTCGCAGTTCATCTTGCGACATGTGCCTAAGGTAAAGATCTCCAGTTCCTTACTGTGGAATCCAAAGATCGACGACGAAACTCCTATCAAATTTGTTTAAAGCTTTTAGTTCGGAAAGACTGATAAATATATATTATACACATATATTGTGTTATTATTGGGGTCCCAAAGCCAAGTTTTATCCTTCCTACCTTACCGACGACGAAAATCACATAAAATTAGCTATAATTAAAAAAAGAGGTTAATTTACGTAAATCTAGAAGAACAGTCCCCTTCCTTTATTAGTAATCTATCTGTTTTATAAATTTGAAGAAAAAAATTGACTAGTTTTCTAGAAATGCCTTACCAAAAATCTTGACATGCCTTTTAATTAGACGAGCCTATAACCTCAAATTGCAAAAAATTATCATCCTTTTTTAATTATAACTAATTTTTTTGACTTTTGAGACTGGTAAGGAAAGAAGGAAAAACTTGACTTTCGTACCCCCTTAAGATATCAATATATTTCTTTTATAATTTTGAGATTGCAGTAAAATAAAAGAAATATTAAATAATTTATAAATTGTTTATATCACCTTTTAAACACATTCACGAAGGAAAAATGATATAAGAAAACAATACTTATATAAACTATAATCATAATCAGTGGATTCTTAATTAAATTAAATTTAATTGTATTCTCAAACATTATACAATGAAACAAGTAAAGAAGGTAACGAAAAGTTTGTGTAAACAATGTTTCGCAGACATTCCAAACACAAATCGCTGAGTTTGTACATGAAAAAGAAGAGTCACGCGCCATCCACCTTGTATTAACATCGAAAACGAGATGAGACATCTGATCTTAAAGACTTCCTCGACACGTGCAAAATTCCTAAACTTTTTTTCCTTTGTTTATTTTTATTTTTTAATATTTTTCTTTTATATTTTAAGAATACCAATAAAATTCGACCTTGTTCAAAAAGTACAAGTGCACTTTACAGATTAGATGAGGGATTTAGAGATTCCTTTGGTAATAAACAGATTTTGGTTAAATTAACAATGACTCAATGTCATGTTTACTAGATGAAGGATGCATCGGTCAATGTATTCTTGGGAAGTATACACAATGTTAGATAAGATGCGTAGATAATTATACAAAAGTTTTATAAGCAAATCTAAACTTTCGAGATCTGTTTTAACTTCGTGTAAATAAATTATAAATGTGCTTATTTCCATACTATCAACCGGATTGTTTAATCAATTATTCTTTGGTTTGAGTAATTGAGTAATTATATGTTGAATGGAATATGATTATTAATATTTAATTATAAATAAATTTAAAGCGTAATATTTTAAACAGCATTATAATATATTGTATCGAATTGAACTTTGTTCTAATAGAAATTGAATCTATTTTTTAGATTTACTATATATTCAGTAGTACTTTTTAATTTTTTGGATTAAATGCTAGATAAGAAGAATAAGAGTTTGGTCATTAACTAGCGAATGCACTCATACGTTGTTGTAACCAAGCTTGTACTTGTGTATTGGTATGTAATTGTGTATGTACGCACACACACACACCCACGTTCATACCCACCCCCATAAACACATACACGCACACGATGTCAAGCCCAATGATTTCGTTTTTTTGCGATCGCCTTACACACGTGTCTAATGTTTCCGTGTGCCGTTCTTCAGCCTCCTTACATTTTCGCACAAGGCAGACTCCTTGATTACATAACAATCCTCTCCCCAGGCGGTGCGTTCGCGGGATGCATTTTTACTTACGTAACGTGTCTGGGAGACATTATCGGAAGAAAAGACTTGGGAATTTTACTCAATACACTTCTTTTTTCTATTTTGTTGTTCACACTATTACACTTTTTATCAGTTACTAATTCATTCGGTGGAATTTTATTGAATTTCTACACACATATTCTACGTGAGGTTTCTGTGATTTCACCAAGTTTTATCCTTTTTTATTTCTTTTGTTGATATCATTACGTCATTTTTAAAGTAAGAATTTTACTTTATGAAAGAAAAGTTATAACTTTTATTAGAATTTCTGTTATTATTTATGTATTTTTTCCAATGAAAATAATTAATGTAGTAGTTTGTATTATTACCAAGTAGGAATAAAATAGTGCAATTGCGATAAAAAATAATTCAATGGTGTAAGCTTAGGTAAATTGTTTGTTACGATATTAACTTTAAATAAGCAATTTATTTGCAATTTAATTAATTAATCCAAATAATACATTGAAGTTTACTTTTATTGACAATTAGTGAAATCGAGATTAACATGCCATGGTGTCATGTATTCCATACTATCAAGCCACGTTAACACATCCGCAATTGTTTTATAAAATATTAAAAAATGCGACATTTGCTTACAGCACATTCATATAAATAAATATTAATATTTCATAATTACAATTCTACATATTAAAGGGAAATCAATAACTTTAATAAACTTCCCTTCCAATTCCCCCTGTATGACATTTAAAAATATCGATCGACTGTGGTCAATTAATGTAAATTGATAATTTCCATCGCTAGCGAGTCTTTAAAAATATTTGCTCAGAAATAAGGTTTATACTTATGCATATCTGACAAAGCGAAGTTGAAGTAACGGGTCGCAATACCGTCATGACTTCTCAATCAAGAAGATTCAAGCCATAAAGAAAATAGAACTCGTCAATGCTTACCTGTAACAGAAAAACAGAAAGAAATACGTTAATATATCATCGAGTAAATTAATTTTTAATTTATTCTAAAATATAACCTCTGAGAATTTAATGCAAATGATAAAATAATGTACTGCAAATTGTAAATATATACAAAACTATTTAAAATAATTCCGCTCTACTTTCTTCAATGACACGTCTAGAGTTCAATGTGTTCATTTTGATATCATTGGAATTTTTAGATGGGAACGACTGAACATTTATAGTCCTCTATAGGAAATATAATCACCCC
This sequence comes from Theocolax elegans, assembly GCA_026168455.1. NCBI lineage: Eukaryota > Metazoa > Arthropoda > Insecta > Hymenoptera > Cerocephalidae > Theocolax > Theocolax elegans. The sequence goes on along the minus strand of CM047426.1, from coordinate 33,726,845 downwards.
TCGAGAAAGTTCTAGAATTTATGTGACAGCATCTATTGTGTACCATAAATGGCAATATGACCAATTTTTGTGTAATATCATCTTCGTCTATCATGATTATTATTATTATTATTAATATTAATATTATTATTATCATTATTATTTTATTATTATTATTATTATTATTATTATTACATGAAATATTTTAATTACGGTTTTAAGACTTGAAAGGTGACATATATCAATACCATTTCAAACATGTACAAAAGACATTACCGTCCAGTCTAATTGCATATCAAACTATAGTAAATATCGATTTTGTGCTTTATTTTTTTCTGGGCTGCCATATCTTTTTAATGTTCCCGTATAGTAAAGTTTTGTCACAGGCGTTGCTCACTGAATATTTTATCGGTCTGCGCAATCGATAAACACTACGTGTGTGTATATATATATATAAATAATTATTACACATATATTACATTGATGAACAAAAATATTTAAAGAGTGCTCTCACACTCTTTTTAATGGGATGAGAGAAAAAATTATTTGTAGACATATATTTGTATATTACTTATAAAATTCACTGCGTTACAAAAGTTTGGTATAATTTTGGATAGAACTTAAGTTGGAGTTGATCGTAAGAGACGGAAATCGATGATAGTCAATTGTTGTTTGAATAGTATTTTAATATAGACTCAATCATGGATATAGATATTTTGTTTATATTTACGTGTTATTTTTGAAAGCATTTTGTTATAATAACGATATATATATATAATAAATAAATGTAAGCGAATAATTTAAAGTTACTGCAGCTTTAAAAATTAATCGTTTATAGCCACTCAGCCGCAAAATCTTTGTGTAAACGAAAAAGTATCCATTTATAACAACAGTTTGAAAACACCTGACTGTAGAGAACGTCGAAAGATACGAAAAAACAAATTCCACTGATCCATTGGATCTAAAAATAGTTCTATACGAATAATAAAAAACGTCAAGTAGAAGAAGAAGAAGAAGAAGAAGAAGAAGAAGAATAAGAAAAAGTAGTACCGGAAAGAAGCTAAAAAGGCATTAACGAATCGAAGGAGCATCCTAGTTACGAGAAAGAGAGTAACAAGCATGTACAGGTATATACGAATATACATATATATACGTATGTATGAACGAGATGTAGACGATAGCCAGGTAAAAAAAGAAAGGTTGAGACGTAAATAAAATACGGGGATCGATAAAATTCTAAGTGCAGCAAGAAATACACTAGAAGTTTAGAACCAAGGATGACATATGCATATAGACGTTGACGAGATAGACTTACACAAGTGCTAGGCGCACACACATATGCATAATAACTACAAGACGTACATATGGTGGGTAGAGGTGCATAACGGTGTCAATTGCAAGCTCTCGCCCACTCGAACGGGTCAGAGCCCTCGAACTATATAGTAAACGAAAAAAAGAAAGATCGTCCTCGAGCCTAAACCCATTCTCTCCTCGTTTTTCACGCCTCACCGTTAAGTAGCTCTGTAATTTTAAGATTTTACCCTCTTACAGATTTTTTAATTATATTTCCTCGAAGATCTTATGCTTCCTGTTTCTACTAAGGAGGCTCGATAGATATTAATTTTTATCTGGGCTCTGACTCTATATATACAAATACGTTGCGCGCGTATGTGTGTGCATGAGTGTGAGTGTATGCGCGCGATATGGTGTCGTTAACGCCGTTTTATGGATATTAGAGACATAAATATCCTTTAGAGTGGGAGTAGGCAAGAAAAATTCAATTTGTTTTTATGAAATTTCACCGCATGCGTGCGCGATTACCGGAGAGTGGGGGCAGTAGCAATAAACCCGTAATGGTAATGACGGCTAAAACCTAATATGACTTGCAATCTAAATGTGCGGTGTATACACGAGAGTATAGTTTTTGTGTACAAATGAAATCGCGTTGGTTTATCTTGCGGAAAATCGGGCACTGCGTAACGCGCGGAACGTATAGTCAGGAACATTTGTAAGAGGAAGTGTTTTTTTTTATGTTTATAGTGCGTGTTTTTGTAGAAAAAGGTATATAAAAATGATATTCAGTGATTTAAGTTAAATTGATATAGTAAATGACGGCTTGGTCCCAAACTTCTGTCTGTCAACAATATTTCAAATGAATTTTGTTTAGTTAAAAAAAAAAATTAAAAATACTGGTGATGCAGAATATTAAAATTAAAAATGTATGCGGAAAAAAATGTTGCAATAAAAATTACTATGACATTGCATAATCAAAGAACTAAATTGACAAGTGTCAAAATTATTATGTTGTGTAATAAAATTTAATATAACTTTTGTAAATTTATTAAATAGCATAGTAATTTTACGATTTGTCAAGTCTGCCCTTGATTACACAGTAACACAGTAATTTTTACAACAACATTTTTTCCCGTGTACATTTATATAGTTTTGATGAATATTATTAACTTGTTTAATAAATTGAGTGAACCTAAATTTCAGTAGCTTTTGTAATGATCTTTTCTTTGTTATGTTAAATATAGGTTTTACTGTAATAAGTGCAACAATAAGTTTTAAAGTTTTGTTAATCTGAAACTATTCGTACTCAATACAAAAATGCTCATGAAAATTCAATAATCTTCTTTAAAAAGAAACTAAAGATGTTTAAAAAAAGTTGATAAGAAACGTACTATACAATATGAGTACGTAAACACGGAAATGAAAAGAGCGAGCTAAGGTAGAGGAAAGATTTACACTAGTAGATTGGTAGAAACTTGGGTGCAGAAGCAGCAAACCGTGTACACGAATCTACTGTTCTCTTATTGCCCGAGATATCTTCTGTTTCTCTCCCCCCCCCCCCCTCATTCTCTTTCTTTCTCGGTGTCCCTCGAGCTTCTCGATATTACGTAACACAACCCTCCAGTCGCCTAACGATTTCTTCGTATAGCCTTCGTAGGTGGTGCACTCGCCTTTTACGTTTCGTCTTACTCGAGGACAGGTCAATGGACTTCGAAACTATACTAAACGAAGCTCGCCTTGTATATTCTCTGACACACCTCTTTGGCATCTTACTGTCCATTGCCCACGTCATTATTTTTATACGTTACTCTTTCTTTCCTCTTTTATGCTCATTTCAATAATTTATTTACTTTTTTTGTGTTTTACGCATCAACTTATTGCATAAAATTAAGTATAGTATATAAGTGATAGTAAAAAATAGAACTGATTATAAATTGAATATATAGAAATTATAAATTTGCTAAGAAATACAAGTGTAGTAACATTAATTTTTGTTAATAGCTATAGCTCATTTATGAAGATGTTGAATCATTCGATTAGTTTAATTTCCTTAACAAAAAGTAAAACAGTGATTATTTTAAACATTTGTAATATCCGTTTGGTAAAAAATTTTTTCTGCTTACACTTTACAGTAAACAAATACACACACATACACACACGCACAGAACGCGCGCGCCACTCCACGTACTCTTACTTTTACTTATATATATAATAATATAATAAAATATTTAAAGTTTAATACTATTAAAAAACTTAAGAAATCTAATAAACCTATAGAAAGATATTCACAATAGTAAAGAAAAAAATTATATATTAATATTAATTATAAAAATATAACATCGTATATAATGTAGGACATCTAGAATGGCGCAGTAATTAAACTTTAAAAATCTATTCAAAATTAGCTGTACACAGATAGCTCAACGGTCGGATACAAAAGCCAACTTGCGCCGATGATCCGAGATTTGAGCAAATGCGGTTCAGAATCGAAGCGTAGAAAATACATTGAATAGAGGCTTTTTCGTTCACGGACGGTAGATGAAAAAATGGAGAAAATCGATATATTCGCAAGCTTGGCCGAGCGTCGACGATATGAAAGTGCATGGTCAATAGAGCGGGTGATTGAGATGCATAAAGTTTTCCAGTTTAATAAGACGAAGTGCTTCTTTTGCTTCAGTAAAGTCAGTTTCCTAAAGGATATCCAAAGTTAATGGGTCACGCGCGAGGTCACGCGACCCATTAGCAATTATTCATTTCATCGGCAATTATAATGACCAGTAGAATGTTAACAGAAAATTTTTTGCCTACAACTATATATTTCTTCTTTTCTTCTTTAAGTAGAAACAGGTAGTTCAAAGCAAGCGAGGCTGTTGTTTCCGGATGGGCCATCGTATTTTGGACGATGAGCGCGTACGCGCGCGTTGGAAACTTAGCAACAGGTGGTTTTCCTGCCACCGATTGTTTCTCTTAGACGGGAGGCGTGGAGCCTCACCAACATAGAGGTATCCTTCGTCAATTCGATTTTGATATATGTTAATTTATTATAGTTTTGCTTAAAGGCGGCTGAATGCCATTAAAAACTCATTGAAAATTTTTATTGGTCAGGTTGTTTAACTTTACGGGATTAATATTAACTTAAGTAATGTTTACTTGACGAAATGTAGATGTGTAAAGTACTAAAGAGTTGTATCAACCTGCAAAAAATATAGATTCCATTGTATTCTGATATATGTGTGTACATTAATGATACTTTAAAAGTAAGCGAGTATATAAAAATTATATATTATACGTAAAAAAGTCTAAAAATATTAAAATACTAATATTTAGTATCAGGTTGTTATTAGTGAATTTAAAAGCTTGGATTTTGAGCTTATTTATGACTTTACAACCAAAAAAGTATCAAATTTATATCAGAATCGCAAGGCTTTGTATATCAAGTTTCATAACAATAGGGTTATAATATAGTTGTTTTTCATTTAAGAAACTATAACTGTAAAAACGCACTTTATATAATTAAAGCAGCGCACTATTTTTAAATATTTTTTTATAAAAATGTTGATTACGTTACAAATCTTGTACGTTATACTAATTTTTATTAGCTGATGCAATATCATTCATGACATTTGCATTCGCAAAAAAACAATTATATATACGTGAAGAATAAAAGATAAAAGTAAAAAAATTAATTTTAGCACCTTGCATATAAGCCGATTTAAGTCTCTGTAAAAATTACAAAAACGGAGATATAAAAACCGGTTATTCGGAGACGAAAAATAGGGAGCAGGGATATCAAGAGGGTAGGTAGCGGGAAGATATGTAACATCGTAAAAGGTTCGGTTTGGACAAGATTCTTTATACAGAGACAATTATAGAAACAGGAATGTTTCAGAAGAGAAAAAAAGGAAACTAAACGAATCGAAGCTTTGAGAAAAAAATAGAAGAAAGGTCATAGAGTTGGTCAGTTTTTCTTCACCGTTCTTCGTTAATATTCAACGTCTCTAAATTATTATCACATTCGAATGGAAGTTTTCTATAATTTTTGTATACTCTTCTAAGTGATAAAGAATTTACATAGAAGAAGATAGTTGATAGTCGCAGTTGGACATACATTTCAGAAGTAACTCAACACACTACTTATATCTAACTTTATAAAATTTCTTTGTGCGGTAAAAACTCGAAATTAACTATATGCAGCATGCAATCAGGCGTTAACGTTATACGCGCAGACACACACACACACACACACACACACACACCACCACACACACACGCATTATATGATTGTAAAAGCAAATTAACTAAAAGATAATACGATAAAAATTGTAAGAAAAATGAAATCGTCAATTAACATGATTAGGATAATTCTTAGACAGGTGCGTCGCATTTCAAGCGAGAGGGAGTAGTGGGGGGGGAGCTAGAGAAACGCGGTGCTGACATAAATCGCGCAAGCTACCCGCGCGTGGACGACGCGTCGCGTAGTTTCTATCTTCTGTCCGGTAAACTGGGTCGGTCTTGTATAGATCACGCCCCGAGGTACCTCGCGAATGTATTCGTAATGTTGGCCATTTATTTATCGCGGTTATACGTGCCCTTGGAAATTTCAGGGGCGAGTCGATTACTGCCTTCAAGTTATCCCCGCCCGCCTCCATGTCGTTCCTACGAATGTCACGTACCTTATTACGACGGACATTTTACTATTTTATATTTTCTTTCGCTGGTGCGAATTATCATTTTTTCCTATCAGGGTTTAACTTTTGTTAAGTAACATATACATGTATTCGTATAAACACTTGAACAGAAATTATAATGTACAGAAAATGAAAATAAATTATAATATAGTAATTTCAATGTGATTCCAGCATATGTAGAATGTATTACAGAATTATCATCCGTTCTTAAAATTTTGAACAAATTAATAGATAATAATTAAATTGAAAAAAAAACTTATTTGTAAAACGATCTATAAACTTATTTAAAATTATGTCCACGCTTCTAACAAAGAAATTTAAACATCGAGTGTTTTTTACATACACAAATCAATTACTCTTTCTTCAATAGTATTTACTTTTTGTAAATCGTTCCATAGTAATACTACCTTTGTTAAAACATAATTCAACTATACAACTATTACTGCAATCTAAATTTTACATATTAAAAGAAATACAAATCTATGCTTATGCAATACAAACAAAGATAAAAAGTTCATTGAACCGTATTTGATTACTTTACTTAAATTTACATTTTTAAATGTTATTTACTTACATAAACGTATAGGAAATACTTAAATAATAAACGTTTTTAGAATTATTAGAAAGGAGTGCGCAGTAATTTTAAGAATTCACTTTAGGTAAATATTGATCAATCAAGCGTTATATAATTTATACAATGACAGTGAATGCAAAATACGTACTTCTTCAGTTACCAGATTTACATATTTTCAGTAATAATTTAATTCACCAACATTCAAAGATTTAAATGCACATTTTACATTTCATCGGAGACGAAAAATAGGGAGCAGGGATATCAAGAGGGTAGGTAGCGGGAAGATATGTAACATCGTAAAAGGTTCGGTTTGGACAAGATTCTTTATACAGAGACAATTATAGAAACAGGAATGTTTCAGAAGAGAAAAAAAGGAAACTAAACGAATCGAAGCTTTGAGAAAAAAATAGAAGAAAGGTCATAGAGTTGGTCAGTTTTTCTTCACCGTTCTTCGTTAATATTCAACGTCTCTAAATTATTATCACATTCGAATGGAAGTTTTCTATAATTTTTGTATACTCTTCTAAGTGATAAAGAATTTACATAGAAGAAGATAGTTGATAGTCGCAGTTGGACATACATTTCAGAAGTAACTCAACACACTACTTATATCTAACTTTATAAAATTTCTTTGTGCGGTAAAAGCTCGAAATTAACTATATGCAGCATGCAATCAGGCGTTAACGTTATACGCGCAGACACACACACACACACACACACGCATTATATGATTGTAAAAGCAAATTAACTAAAAGATAATACGATAAAAATTGTAAGAAAAATGAAATCGTCAATTAACATGATTAGGATAATTCTTAGACAGGTGCGTCGCATTTCAAGCGAGAGGGAGTAGTGGGGGGGGAGCTAGAGAAACGCGGTGCTGACATAAATCGCGCAAGCTACCCGCGCGTGGACGACGCGTCGCGTAGTTTCTATCTTCTGTCCGGTAAACTGGGTCGGTCTTGTATAGATCACGCCCCGAGGTACCTCGCGAATGTATTCGTAATGTTGGCCATTTATTTATCGCGGTTATACGTGCCCTTGGAAATTTCAGGGGCGAGTCGATTACTGCCTTCAAGTTATCCCCGCCCGCCTCCATGTCGTTCCTACGAATGTCACGTACCTTATTACGACGGACATTTTACTATTTTATATTTTCTTTCGCTGGTGCGAATTATCATTTTTTCCTATCAGGGTTTAACTTTTGTTAAGTAACATATACATGTATTCGTATAAACACTTGAACAGAAATTATAATGTACAGAAAATGAAAATAAATTATAATATAGTAATTTCAATGTGATTCCAGCATATGTAGAATGTATTACAGAATTATCATCCGTTCTTAAAATTTTGAACAAATTAATAGATAATAATTAAATTGAAAAAAAAACTTATTTGTAAAACGATCTATAAACTTATTTAAAATTATGTCCACGCTTCTAACAAAGAAATTTAAACATCGAGTGTTTTTTACATACACAAATCAATTACTCTTTCTTCAATAGTATTTACTTTTTGTAAATCGTTCCATAGTAATACTACCTTTGTTAAAACATAATTCAACTATACAACTATTACTGCAATCTAAATTTTACATATTAAAAGAAATACAAATCTATGCTTATGCAATACAAACAAAGATAAAAAGTTCATTGAACCGTATTTGATTAACTTTACTTAAATTTACATTTTTAAATGTTATTTTACTTACATAAACGTATAGGAAATACTTAAATAATAAACGTTTTTAGAATTATTAGAAAGGAGTGCGCAGTAAATTTTTAAGAATTCACTTTAGGTAAATATTGATCAATCAGCGTTATATAATTTATACAATGACAGTGAATGCAAAATACGTACTTCTTCAGTTACCAGATTTACATATTTTTCATTAATAATTTAATTCAACCAACATTCAAAGATTTAAATGCACATTTTACATATTTTCATTAAGCGAAGAAGCCCAGCAGTATAAACAAACATCGTAAAAACCCAATTTGAATGTAACTCGAATTAGAGCACTGGAGGATGTGCTAGAAAATGTATTTTTAGCGACCTCTGCCGCACACTGAAAGATCAGAAGGAAATTTATATAAACACCAGGGAGCAAAAATGACATTTAAAAGTAAAATGTGCGCGCGCGCGTGTTTGTTATAAATAAAAGGAGCGACTCGCCCCTCTTATATGTAAAGAAAAAACAGGTAGGAGAAAAAAATAGTAGAAAAATATATAAAACGACCATGAACGTTAACTGTTAAACGATCCATAAGAATGAATTTCGATACATAAATAAATGCAAGGTCGTTGTAAGATGCGTCTGTGCAAACAAGCTCGCATAATTCCTTGTGAAAATATAATGTGTGTGTGTGTGTGTGTGTGTGTGCCTATGCATATACTAAACTTGGTAATTCTTTAAATTGCGAGACAAAAACTTGGTCGTCGTGATGTAGCGAACAACCAATCCCCTGAATTTTGATCCACATTGGGATCGTTTACCTCTTATCGAGCGTCTGTCGAGAATTGGGGCCACGACGTGACACGGCTCTTTGAATCGATACCTTCCGGACGGCTGTTTTATATTCTTATCTAAATTTAGTGCCCCCCCCCCCTCTCCCTCCCTTTTACATGCACGCACTCACTCTCTCTCAATAAGCTTGTTCTCTCAACGTGTATTACTTGGTGCCATTTTTTATCTGTTTACATATACTTCACAGAAGGGATAAATCACAGTATTTCAGAATAGCATTTTATATCTCTAAAAACTTAAATTAGCTCTCCTATGTGAATCCTCAACAGTCTGTAATTTGTAGCCGTAGCCAACTGTAGCCAATCGCATTAATTATAAACGATGTTTTATGCAACATGTTAATTTTATACTTAAAACATGTAATTTTCAAATACAAATTTTCCGATTAAAAAGAATATTTTTGATTCTTTTGGGTTTAACGGGTGACATACTCAACTTTTACCCTCCTTATTTTATCGATATAAAATATCAAAATAGGCATTAATTTATAAGATGCTCTGTTCATTGCCCTCTCGTTTATTAATAATCTATTCAAGTGCTAAATTTTTACCCACGAATTCATTATTTTTGGAGAAACACCTTATTAAAATTTACGATATTTTTGCACAATTTGAGGTTACGTAGTTTGAAATTTATTAATATTTTTGGTATGAGAAATCTTGAATAGAAATGTGATATGAATTTTATGTGATATTTTTCGTCGATAAAGTAAGGATGGTAAAGGTAGAGCACTGTACCCCATTAAATTTCAATAATCAAGAATTGTGTGTCGTTATGTTTAAATATTCATGTAATTCTAATTTGATGCTTTCCGAGAAATTTTGTTACATTTGATTATCAATATCCCAACATATATAAACAGTTTTCATATTGTTTAAAAATTTAAGGTTTAGAACTAAGAAATTCCAAAAAAGATTTAAACTTTAAATATTTTATTCGCGTTATTATTAAACTAAAGCAGAAAATGAATTTAGAAAATAAAAAGTATAAATATAACAAAAAAACGTAATCGTATGATATTCAGATTAGGTTATCCGTACATATAACCACATGCGTATATGATTCGATGATTCAAGTACAAATGTATTGTCATTATTTATTGGAAGTATTTAATTATACATAACTTAAGTGGATGGAATCTTCATTCAAACGAAAATTTCATATTTAAATATATTATAAAATTTGTATATACAAATTATGTAATTGAAATATTTAAATTATATATGTGTAGATATTGCATAACTATAAATAAATTAGTTTCTCATTATGAATCTAACGAATTTTTATCAGCATTCCCTCATGCGCGAAATACGAGTTTCGCCTTTCCTGTATCCTCTTAATCCTTCTCTAGGTCTGTCTCGCTCTTTGTTCCCTTTCTGAATGCGATCCCTGTGTTTTCCTATCAGTCTTCCTATCTCTCTCTCTCTATCTCTACATATATATACATCAAGAAAAAAAAAGAGAGACGAAGTAACCTATCACATTCAACCCTCTTTCTCCCTATTTTAACCACGACCCTGCTGCTGTTCCTATTCGAATCCTCTCTTTCTATCTTTTTAAGCTTCTTTTTTCACCCCTTTTGCTGAAGGCTTATGCGCTGGGAGCCACGTGCGATGGGGGTGTTCCCCAAATTTCTCCATAGACCAAGGGTAAAATAAAAGCAAGAATTATCAAGAAAGGTCAGTGTAAAGAACATTTTTTCGTTACCAGAAATATATATAACACTGAAAAATTTCGCGTGTACGTAATAGTTTTGTAAATATTTTATTGGGTATTCGTTTACGAAACTGGTATAGACCAACTAAATCTTTTTCACCCTCAGCCTTTCCTACATAATACCGTGGACACACTCCTGATACTCTATTATTCATGCGTACAAAGACGTGCACGCGCGCTTATTTGCATTTGTTGGGTTTTCTACTTACAATTTCAATAATAAAGGCCTGGGATCACTGGTTAAACTCGAAACTTACCTATAACAAAAGAAACGATACATTAATACGTTATTGTTTATAAAGAGCAACGTAAATATTTAAGGTTCACATGCAAATTTAAAAAGAATTAGGTTCATAGGATACGTGTCACATATATTAATTGTTTTATTATTCAGGTGTTAGATTTGTTCAATGGAAAATTTATTCCTTTAAAATATTTCACAATTATATTGAAACTTTGTGTCACCTAGCAAAGAATAACTATAGATTATGTAAAATTACAATTTTTAGTAACAGTCGAAGTAATAACATTACTATAATACATTTAGTATGATAATATAATGTTTGTATTCCATTATATTAAGAACTTTCTCGCTAATTGAGTATAAATTATCTCAAATGTAAGTTTAAACAAATTTTTATTCAATTTTTCAAGACAGCGATTTTATACTGTGAAAGTAATAGATCACATTAATAGCCTGAAATCCAACCATTAAATTTTCTCAATATTTTCTAACATCGATTTCCGCAGCTAGTACAATAGTATTATACTATTATAACATGAATTATTATTAATATTTATAACATGAATTTATTATTAATATTTATGATTACAAGCATACCGTCAAATATACATTTTCAAAATCTACATAAAGATGATTCCAAGATTTTTAAGCGGATTATAACATAGAGAGAAATAGAGAGAGAGAGAGAAAGAGAGTCAATGTACATCGCGTAATCTATGTATGCATCTGACTATTTCCTTTTTTGTTCAGAGAGTAGTAGTCCATTGTAAGCCTTCGAAGAGGGAAACAACGTGTGTGAAACTAAAATCAATAACCGCAATGTCTGCACTTTGCGGCGCGTTGCGTGCCGGAGTAACGTAGGATCAAAAGGAAAAAAAGAAAAGGAAGAAAAGAAAAAGTAAGGTACATCGTCCAGACGCAATGAACATACGTTGCAATTTCTCATAAAACTTCGTCAATTTGTACATTTATGTATCGTTTGCGCAATTTTCTTAAGGTAGTGCGAAGAGAATGCGTAAAGATTTTCGTTAAAATATAAATATCGATCGATTCAAGGAGGTGATGAATTACGGTAGATTTACGTTTTGAAAACCGGTTGATGATAGCATAGGATATTAATGGCGGGATTATCGAGCTCTGTCAGAGCAACTGTCTTATTTTCTTTTATCATCGACGCGAAGCAACAAAATATTTTTATATTAGATATAGCTACAATTACCTATAAAATCGCTTTACGGATGTAATTTACATAACTTCTTGTCGAATAATTTACAGCTCGCATAGTTAATGATTTTTCGCGAAAACGCTTCCTATCTCATAACTGCGTTTTACCAATGTGAAAAATCGAACACGTGTTTCACAGTGTAAGTGTTGAACTGAAAAATGTCCGAGTAGTAATTAGTAGTAATTCAGTACAAGTTCAACTTCGGCCGATCATGTGCTCGAGAAGATTCGTTTACATTACATACTTTTTGATAGCTTCGTATAATTGATGCTTCGTACTTCTTTGTTAAAAAATTTAAAAATCCAAATTTATAATGAAAGTAGATGTGAAACACAAAAATAATATTGTTAAGATGTTTTAAAATTATAAAACTTCCATCCGTACGCGTATAATGAATGATTTGAGGTTAGACATTTAAATAAGTTATACTTAGTTTTGTATGATTAATTGTTCAACTAAATAAGAAAAAATGTTATTCTTTTTAAAAATAGCGTTTCACATTTATTTTACAATGAAAGATTACAAAAATGTCATTAAAGTTAAAATTTAAATACTATAATAATTAGTTGTCTAGCATATCTTATATTTACTTTCAAATACATTGCTTGTAACTAAATAAACAAAATATAAAGGTATTTAAGTATATATGAAACATATATGGATGTATTAAATCTTAAATTGATCTAAAAAGCTCTTTTTTCAATTAAAAAAACAACTTTAACAAATAAATTTTTTTAATATTTACAGTTTGTTAAAAAAATTAGATGAAATAAACCATTTTGTTTAGATAATTTTTCAACAAAAAATTATAGAAATAAAGTGTCACAATTGAAAAAAATTTTTTTTCAGAAACCCTGTTCTTGTGTACGAATACCAGAATAAATCATTTGAGCTTTATCGAATAAATTTAAGTGTATGCTCATGTTCAAAGTAGTTTCCCTAAAAATGAAATTTTTGCATACGAACAACAGTAAAAGTCATTTAAGCTTCATCGATGAATAGCATATAAGTATTAATGAACTGATATTTATGCATACGAACACTAATATAAGAGATTTGAGCTTCATCGCTGAATAGCTGCATATGGTAATGAATTGATATTTTTGCATACGAACTCTAATATAAGAGATTTGAGGGTTATCAGCAAATAGTTTCCTTGTTAGTTTAAATAGTTTAACTTTTATTGCTGTTATCGCGTATAAAGTCAAAAATGCTAAAATTTAGTTTAATGACGAAATACTAAGGTAACCTTTGAGGTTATAAATTTAAAGAGCGTAGTCCGTATTCTGGTCAACCTATGGTCAAACTCTGGTCTAATCTTCTGACCACCCTGAAATGGTCAATAGATGACGAACCGACCATAACTGATGCTTTATTTTCTAGTTTCTTAAAATGATACATTTCAAATGGTTATGTATTCAACTTTTTCTATTCTACTACTATTATGCTAAAAAAATATCTTCTTCAATTATGTGTAGTCAGCAGAGAAAGGCAAGAAACAAAAATATTTGGTTTTTAAATTAAAACAGACTATGATACTATAAAATCTTTAATAAAAGTCTAGGTGTAATTATTAATTTCGATATTAAGAAATTCAGAAAATAAAGGTGTTCCTCGACAAACGTTCTGTAAAAACTATATTTACCGATATAACTAAAAAAACGGAAGAAAAGAGTCTCGAAATGACTAGAATTAATCCAGTCTGAAATAGCAATTTCCACTTTCCGAAGGGGATTTCGCTCCGCGAAAGTAAATAATTGCAGCACTGGGCAATAATTGCAATAGCAAAACAGTATATAAAAGCGATTTCGCGTTATTTTTAGAGTACGTTTTAAGAAGTCAGAGCAACAAAGACAGAGAAAGAAACGTCGGTTAGGGTAAAACCCGAGGCCACAAAGGGTTCGCGGCGACTGGCAACGTGCCAATGCGCGTCCCGGTCTCTATATACGCGCGCGACGATCGTCGTCTCTTTCTTTAATGCGCACGTGCGTACTCTCGCCTTCGGCAATTAGCGTGGCAAAGTGCACGGCAGTTGGTACCGTATGACTCACCAGTCACTACCAGGTACCAAGAGCCACATTTTACAACCAGCAAAAAGTGTTATTTTTTTTTCAATTCTTCTGTTTTTGTTTGGTATGTTTGGAACGAATAATTTGTACAGAAAAGTGGTGTCAAGACTGTTTTTAACAAAACAGATTATTGTTAACCCTGCAAACTAATGGTAAAGTAAATTTTGAAATTCATCGTATACGATGCAGATAGTATTTATATGATGCAAGCTCTATTATGACTTACAACCTGCTATCAAAAGTTAAGCATGTGAAAACAAAAATTTGATCACGAAGACTTTCGAATCACGTCGTGCACGATTCAGCTATCTAGTATTAATTTGTGTAGATTTTTAAACTTTTGTTTAAATCATTCTCTTAAAAGCGATTCGATCGATATTATTAAGTAGTTATTGTAAATACGGGTTTTTAGTATATAAATAATTTTATTACTGTATAGTTTTTTATTTATACATAAGTGTGTCTGGATTAATTGATTTTGCATATTGTCACAGCGTTATACAGCAGCCGAATATTAGTATTAAATATGGCATTGAGAATTTTAAATTGGTTAACAAAATTTCTTGAAAAAATGTGTACATTATTCATTGCATGCGCTTTCTAAAAATTCATACTTAATACGACTTAATGAAAACCACGATAGACCGTGTTACAGGAAAATCTATTTTCTCTTTAGCCTCTTAAGTCGATTATTGTACTCGGCAGACAAGCAACATAGCGTACAATTAAATTTAGCCTATTCAAAACTTTCGACCATGAATTGAACGATCGTCATCCGCGAGCTGACTTCTGCTCATTAGACGCTTTCGGACTTTACGGTCTATCAGCTTTCTCAGCGATTTATGTGTCTACGAGTGGTATATACGACCGTTAGCAATCGTCTTTCTGCTTTTACGCTACCTTGCGAAACTTACTTTTTTGTACGTATACATACACGCCGATGTACAAAAACGCTTGCATTGATAATTCTTTTACCGAATGGTGTATACTGTCACTTACATTTTTTATGATGAAACTATATATACTTTTAAAGTGCTTGTGCAATTTAGCAAAAATTAGTTAAAAATTAATACATGCTAAAATTAAACACGGTATGGTTTGTGATGCAAATATTAATAATTTATACGTTTGATGCAAACAAAAACAGTTTTAGACTCGGGATAGCCCAAATTATCACGGTCAAGCAACAGTTACTTACATCGGTTAAAATTTAAATTAACTTGATATAATTTGGAAATGACAGCAAAACGAAGGTCCGTTAAAGTGAGACAAAAATGAAAATACATTCGTAGTATGCTATAAGCTGACGCTGCCAATATAACTAAGAAACTCTCTGATTCGTTCTAGCAGCAGTATGTAAAAAAGTTAGTAATAAAAATAGTATGATAAGGAAAAGAATGCCCGAAGGCAAACTAGACCGGTGACGCGTTTTTCCGAGGCTTACGAGCGATTAAAAGAAAGAAGAAAAAGAAAAAGAAAAAGGGAAAGAAAGGGATAGGCCGAGAGGGGTAAAAAGGTATATGGTCTACGGAGCGTAAAGATAACTGCGATCTCTCCCGATCGTTACGCGTGGCTGACGCGGACAAGAACGTTGGAAAGATACGAAATCGCGCGCCAAGGGCCGAGTCATGGAAAGGAGGGAACCCGAGCGAATCGGTAGAAATCGGCACGTTGAAGAAAAAGCCGTAGGCTAAACCAAAAAAGATCTCGAATCCTCCTGTCTTACTTTGCGGGGCAACTCTGTAATAAGCGACTGTACGAAGCTCGTAAATGAGCCACGCGCGCTTATTTTCAAACTTTTTCGTACTCGTGTTTTTTCCTATCGTTTCCAGATACAACCAATTGGATATTCTTCGCGGCTACCCTTCGGATTGACTTTTTCGTTAAATATATACCGCGCGCTTATAATTCTCGATGTATAGTCAAAACTTGGGTTTTTTCTTATTTCATGCGGCCGATTCTCGATTAACAAATCCTTCCCTGGTATTAATTTCTTGTTATTTATTTTATGCTTTGAATACATCCTACCTAGACTCGTGCAGAAGTCTTTATTATTTAAGGACCGTGCATTTTAAGGACTAATAAATTCGATTAACCTTAAATACTTTGGTAGCAAACATCTTTTTGACATTTTCAAACATCATTTTGCTCATACTTTTAAGAGTATGTAACATATACTAGTCAAAGGAATATTTGTGGATCTACTATATGCATTTATAAATATTAAAATATTTGAATTAAATTAATACATCATAAAAACAGACATAATTTAAAATATTTATATAATTAGAATGGATTGCTTTATGAAATAGATAATTCTATAATACTAAAATGACTTTCCATCCAGTAATTCAACTATCATTCATTATAAAATAAGTTCAGCTTGAATTTTCTTATCCTTAAATTTCTTTCCCGAACGTGTAACAATAAACAACCCAAAAATTCGTACGTATAAAAAGAGTCATACGAAATGGTGAAACCTATAAAAGGATGAAAAGTGGAAACAAATCAAGATTTCGTAGTACAGAAAGTGACGAGGACCGGAGATCCAACGGAACGAAACCGTTGAGGAGAAACGAAGCGCAAGTTGCACATGGAATGGGGGAAAAGGGGAAAAGGGATGGGTAAGAAGTGAGAGGGAACTGCACCAAGAAAAGGCGGACGAGGGAGGAGTAAAGGGTCGTCGTCGACGTCTCTGCGCCTCGTTCGTCATCGTCAGCGCGTCTAGACGGCCAGCTCGGCTGGAACGAGCTCTCGCGCTCGTTGAATTTGTAATGCGGAACCGTCTGCGCTAGACCTTATCCAGGGGACGCACGAGCTAAGACTATTGCGCGCTTAGGGATTTTTCAAAAATCCTTCTAGATACATACAATTCACAAATAATTTTTTTTTACATAATGTACTTTACTTTCCTCAGATTGTGATTGAGATTGTGGGTGTCGGTAACCGTGTGAAAAGTAAATATAGAATAAGAGATATCATACAAATATAAAGTTCTTTGTTTTAATGTGTCAAGATTAATTGTAAGATAATTATTATAGTTTAGTGATTAAAATGTTTGGATTTGTGTCTGGTTGGAACATGTTCAGGAAACACTAACCCACAATATGTTTTTTTTTTGGAGTTTGTACGTTTTTAAGTAAAACATCTTCTTAAAATACTATAGTATACATAATTTTGAGATATTTGTGCAACTTATTAATACCTTCCTACATAGAATCTAAATTATTTCTTTATATATACATTTTAATCATGATTGCGTGTATATAGAAAAGTATTCACAAAGAAAGTACTTGAGCTCTGGGAAACGAATTGTGGGATCTAACACCATGTAATATGATTTTTGGGTGAAAATGAGGGAAATTGTAACTTGAAGTTTTGTCCAGTAGGCCCTGGGGATAACGTAATAAAAAAATCTAGAAAATAGGAAAAATTGTTATAAGTTGAATAAAATAGAACGAGGCTTCTCATCGGGGCCCAAAAATCATATTCGTTTCCTGGAGGTTAAGTACTCCTAGTGCTCCTTCGTAGAGAATCCCAATAAACGTATTTAAATAAATATCTTGTTGGTTGAAATATATGATTATTTAGGATGAATTAAAATAAGTAATATTTCTGATAATGAGTAAAGTATTTATATGTATTATATAATAAACTTGAATTACAAACTATTTAATTAAAGCTTGAATTATACATATAGTATGTAAAATTCTAAATGTATAGTAATTCGTGGTAACTTCGTAGTATATAAAACAAAAGGAGAACGGAGGTAAAGGATAGAGCAAATAAGCTAGCGAATATAGTAAACGTTTCGAAAGGCTCGCCGTTGGACAGTTCGGGTATATTACACGTGGGTATCCCCTTTTATGGACTACGAATGCTGTCATCTAGAAATCGGTCTACTTTCATCTCTCCTAAGAGAGATTACGAGGAAGATTACGACAAGTGGAGCGTCCTCTCTCGAAAGATGAATTCAACGACCTGGAACGGAATAGCTTTTCCACACCAGCAATTGATAGGCTATAAGCATATATCGGACTACCAACTAAGATCTATTATGCACATACGGATACCTACTGATGCCCCTTTTCTTTTTACTAGCATGCATGCATACTTTTCTTTTCTAAGAAGCATAACAATACGCTTTCTATCACTGGACTTTGGACTGAATAATTCGATGATATCGAAAAAATATGTACAGGTGACTTGCAAAAAAACTATTCGTTCGATCATAGGCAAAAAAAGACTTGTTTATTCAGCGTCGATGAAAATAGAAGCACCGGTGTTTTTAATCCATTGGCGCGTAAAAATTCATGCATTTTAGGCGCTTAAAGTGGATGCCATCCGAGTAAAATAAAAAGTACCACGCTTATACAGATTCGAATGGCTATATACATGTTTAATCTTTACTGTTGAATTTATTGTTCAAAGTTTTATAAAGAACTTTAAATTAGATATATTGCACATTCAAACATTAATTAATTACACGATTGATTAAATCGACTCATTTTTCATCAATGTTATCGATTGGTAACCTATTTACTTTAAGAAAATGTAAAGCTTATACCTATATGTAGCTTGGATTTATTTAATAAATTTACTTTAAATTTGAATTGATTTACTCATAAATTTAGGAACTGATCTTTGTACATTTTTGTCTATATATTAATTCAATTTTTTAGATGCGGAAAGTAAATAATTCGCAAAAAATTCAAGGAAAAATTTTTAACTTCTTTTTATATCAAATAAAACAAAATTGATTTTTGTGATATTATGTTATGTAGCTTACTTACAAAGAATCGGAAAACGCTACCGTAACTACCAACAAACATTATATTAATATTTTTGAAAAATTCACTACCCAATACTACTTGATTTTCATACAGCTTAGTAATAAAAAGTTTCAAAACTTTCATATCAATAATACGTTAAAAGAGACATTCTTTTAAACGTCTTGTTTAATACAACAGAAATTATTGTCACTTAAAAAATATATTGGTAGAGTTGGGAATTTGTAACGCAGGCGTCATCATATACGTATCTTTAGCACCAAATCTTTCAGATGCTTCAATAACTGACCTTTACTTACTTTAATTATAATTATTACTAAAAATTATATATTTTGTGATATTAATAATGCTTTCAAAAATTAAGAATCTATCAGAATAACAGATTATTCAATTCCTTTTAACTTCCATTGGTATAAAGTGAATAAGAAATAATAATACTTTGCAATATTACTTTGGTGCTTACACCACAGCAATATATAGAGTGTATATATGCCTACAGTTATTTGAAATGTTCACAGTATCTTACAGTAAAGTAACTTTGTTAGTGATTCGATTTAGTACTTGTAATTAAAATTACTATTTATACGTAGCGGAAACCTCTTTTTGTCGTTTCTTTCTTGTGTTTAAAAGTATCAAAAATATGCTGTAAATCAGTGCGACGAGTTGCAATTTGTAATTATATCAATTTTCTTAGATATTCATATTTGTTTTATTTTACTTTAATTATTCAAGAGAGCTCGTATATTTATCATTAATGCCATTAAGTATATATTAACCTATTACATTTTTTCTTTATTTTTTATGCACCTATCGAACGGATTTCCTTCATAAGATGAATACAATTATTAATATTCGATCGGAAGTTTATTATTAATATTAGCATTCATTTATACCTTGAAATTACACAGTAATTTAACGAAATCATGCAATAACGCATATATGAGGTTAGTTTATCTTTGTAGATGCTTCAAATTAAATTTTCAATTTTGACATTCTGTAATAATATAATTTATTAAATTATGTGTTTTGGAAATATCCCCTTATACAAAAATCCCATTCGAATTTTGCATCGAATTCTCGAATTGGGAAATCGAGATCGAGATCTAGCGACTCATTCACGACGACTGGTTTATGACATGTAAAAATGTTACTTTACACATAGGCAAATGGAAAACCAAAGCGCACAGAGCGCGTTTTGATTCAATTAGTCTAATACAATCTCCGTATATTGCATAATAGCTAATTAAATTTTAAATAACATGTACTCTTAAGTAACTTTGCGGTAAAAATTAGTTATAAAGCATCTTAGTAAAAATTTTAATCTCAGAACTAGGTAATCAAAATGGCCAGTAAATACCCTATGCTAAAGCACATGTTTTTAACATTTATTACAATGACCATAACCTTAAAACATTCAAATAATGCTTTCAAATTTCCGCGAGTAAGTTTGCATATTGTTACAGTTTTGGATGTTTTTTTAAGGCCTTCACATAATTTACGACATATTCGTGTTATATTTGTAATATTTACGAAGATAAATGTTATTTTATTATATAATAAGCTAATATCTTCACTCTACATGAATAATAAAATATCTGTATATAAATCGGATTGATAATTCAGAAGTTTTATAAAAAAGCGTATTAATTCACATTAAAAATGAAATCAAATATGTACATCACCTTTCTATACTAAATGCATATCATAATTAATGAAATTCTGGTTTTATGAAAATAATCATTAATTAAACTTAATTCAAAATGCCGAAACTCGATTGAATTTTTTTTGCTCACAACCACGCTCTGAATTGTCCCGGAAACCGCCTCGGCTCTACTAGGCTTACTTTTGTACAACTCGCTATGTTACCAGGCCTCACCTTAATCAATTGATATTAAATATTTTCTCCTTGACGATGTCGGACCCGTCTCAAATTTTCAGACGCAGCGAGAAGATTGCGGAGCCGGCTTCAGGATTTTCAGGCACGCGCGCTTCCTATGAGAGAAGAGAGTGAGGTCATCGTGCTTCGAGTTATTTATAGCTGCAGATTTTTGCCTCCCTATATCGCAATTACCGAAAATCGCTGACCATCTCTCCGCAATTCTAGAAGTCTTCTAGCATTCACGCGAAATATAAATGTACAAGATACATATTTTCGAGTTATTAATTTTGAATACCACTTGAATAAGTCATATACATAGACTCAAACATTTTTCCCTTATTTTTTGGTTATTTTTTACCCATTCTATTAAAACAATCTATTAATTACCTATTAGATGGAATAGGATTTTTATTAGGGCATCAGTTAGTTCCCAAGAATAAGAAATGTAGAATAAAAAAGTGGAATAAAGAAAAATTAAATATAATTAGAATTTTATATAATATGGGATTGAAAACTATACGTATACACAAAATGATTTGCTAATAAAATATTGTGTGGATACTGCAAATAATCAAATTTTTTAAATCAAAATTACAGAAAATGTTTCAGTTTTATAATTAGTTAAACCGATTTTAGGGATTGTTCGCACGCTCATTGGATTTCTGGAGTGCGTCAAGAGGCTTCGAGGATCGGCTTACCGCAAGAGAATCGCATGCGTATTTTGCCGGAATCCCCAGGTCATTAAAGCCGTTGCTAACTTGTAATTATTTTCTGTTTACCGCGCAATTTGTAAATCCGTTACCTAACGCCGTATACATTTATATTGAAATAAAATGTGTACACTCGTGATCTAAATATGTGTAATCGAAGATGTTAAGAAGAAATATAATATAATAGTCACGACTATCAGAATGAAGTAAATTTCTCCCGTTTTCCATCGTCGCCATCGAGTGCACAACTCGTTTCATGGACTCGGGCCAGTTTCATTGACTCTCGAGAGAACGTTACGTAAGCGGCCGTCTAACCCAACCCCGAGGTGTCGTAACTCGTGGAGCGTACGATGTACCTATGCGCGGCGAGCGTCTGGCTACGACGGTCTTTCATCTTTTCACGAGGAAATTAAAAAAGGTGAAATATACACGAAAGAGAAAGAGAGAGAGAGAGAGAGAGAGAGGACGATGAAGGAATTCCATTTCGGACCATTTTCCTGGCGGCTGGTTCAGGTTCTCCTATACGAGGTTATGCAAAGAGCCTGCGCCAGAGTTATGTCTCAAACCTCCATGGAAGGAATTATTTTTCTGCTGGGGATATCCGCTGCGTAACCGGCATCCTCCCTTTCTTTGCTTCGAGCTTTTCATTATTTCTTTCCGAGACTTCTTGAGGAATTTGGTTTCTCGTAAATCGCGTAGAAACTTTCTAAACGACTCTGTCGCAGATTTGCTTTGTTTGATCGAGCAAACTCTTTGTTCATTTTAATTTTTTAATTTTTGCATCAACCTGATTATTAATGCATTATCTCTTTTTTATTTATAATTAGCTTCACGTGTTTACTGAAAACTTTATAAGTATTACAGTGGTAATGTTAATAAATTTTATAAATTATGTATACTGTACATACACGGATAATATTCTTATATTCAAAGTAACTAAATATTTTTAGTAAATATATTAGTGCCAGTATGGTAAAAATTTTAATGTGATTCTTAATCATTATATAGAATTCTGGACAAAAAGTATACAAACAAGTGAACGTCAGGTGTTTACCCAGAACATTTATACACATGACGCTTGTATCAAAATATACACGGTAAGTTATACATTTATTTCTGTATTCCACAACTGCATTAAGAAAAGAGAAAAAATGTTCAATTATCCCGGTAATATACTTACTAAAACTATAACGTCTTTTAAACAAGGCATACTTGACTGTTGCAAATGTGAGAGCGAAACATCGAAACAGAATTATATCTGTATAATAAGCCATTGAAACTGTAAAAAGCTCAAGCGTAATGCACAAGGGGCGGATGCGTAATTCGAGAAAAAGAATTAAGACGGGGATTGTGGGAAAAGACGGATTCTCGAGTGGAGTCTTACGTCTTGGATACATGTAGAGGTTACGCCGCAAAAGAAAAGGAGGGATCGGCGCGGGTGCGCAAGGCTTCTCTAAAGATCCGGATCGAGTTCCCGCCCTTCATGGTTTTTGTATCCACGAAAGAGAGAACGAATACACAAAATATCGTGGGACACGTGAGGCTTACGTAAAATGTGAAATAAAAAGTAGTGGCTTACCCGACATTGGGAAATCTTAATTTTTGGGCAAACTGATCCTTTACCTCACCTTTTTTAACTAAAATTGCTACCTCTATACTAGCATATTGTGCAAATCTGCTGTATTGTTAAATTTATTTTTAATTGTCACCTATTTATTTACATCTTTATTACTTATTTTATTACTTTTCACATAATTATTTCAATATTAATATACACAACACGTGGATCTAAAAAATACATTTAGTTTTATACGTCATAAAAAATTAAAAAAAATTATTCTATTTAAATTTAAATTTTATTTATTTAAAGAACAAAGGTTAGTAATACTTTTATTTTTAAAATTTTTTAAAAAAATAAGATATTTAATAATGAGGCTTCGAGGACGGCTTACCGCAAGAGAATCGCATGCGTACTTTTGCCCGGAATCCCCAGTCATTAAAGGCCGTTGCTAACTTGTAATTATTTTCTGTTTACCGCGCAATTTGTAAATCCGTTACCTAACGCCGTATACATTTATATTGAAATAAAATGTGTACACTCGTGATCTAAATATGTGTAATCGAAGATGTTAAGAAGAAATATAATATAATAGTCACGACTATCAGAATGAAGTAATTTCTCCCGTTTTCCATCGTCGCCATCGAGTGCACAACTCGTTTCATGGGACTCGGGCCAGTTTCATTGACTCTCGAGAGAACGTTACGTAAGCGGCCGTCTAACCAACCCCGAGGTGTCGTAACTCGTGGAGCGTACGATGTACCTATGCGCGGCGAGCGTCTGGCTACGACGGTCTTTCATCTTTTCACGAGGAAATTAAAAAAGGTGAAATATACACGAAAGAGAAAGAGAGAGAGAGAGAGAGAGAGAGGACGATGAAGGAATTCCATTTCGGACCATTTTCCTGGCGGCTGGTTCAGGTTCTCCTATACGAGGTTATGCAAAGAGCCTGCGCCAGAGTTATGTCTCAAACCTCCATGGAAGGAATTATTTTTCTGCTGGGGATATCCGCTGCGTAACCGGCATCCTCCCTTTCTTTGCTTCGAGCTTTTCATTATTTCTTTCCGAGACTTCTTGAGGAATTTGGTTTCTCGTAAATCGCGTAGAAACTTTCTAAACGACTCTGTCGCAGATTTGCTTTGTTTGATCGAGCAAACTCTTTGTTCATTTTAATTTTTTAATTTTTGCATCAACCTGATTATTAATGCATTATCTCTTTTTTATTTATAATTAGCTTCACGTGTTTACTGAAAACTTTATAAGTATTACAGTGGTAATGTTAATAAATTTTATAAATTATGTATACTGTACATACACGGATAATATTCTTATATTCAAAGTAACTAAATATTTTTAGTAAATATATTAGTGCCAGTATGGTAAAAATTTTAATGTGATTCTTAATCATTATATAGAATTCTGGACAAAAAGTATACAAACAAGTGAACGTCAGGTGTTTACCCAGAACATTTATACACATGACGCTTGTATCAAAATATACACGGTAAGTTATACATTTATTTCTGTATTCCACAACTGCATTAAGAAAAGAGAAAAAATGTTCAATTATCCCGGTAATATACTTACTAAAACTATAACGTCTTTTAAACAAGGCATACTTGACTGTTGCAAATGTGAGAGCGAAACATCGAAACAGAATTATATCTGTATAATAAGCCATTGAAACTGTAAAAAGCTCAAGCGTAATGCACAAGGGGCGGATGCGTAATTCGAGAAAAAGAATTAAGACGGGGATTGTGGGAAAAGACGGATTCTCGAGTGGAGTCTTACGTCTTGGATACATGTAGAGGTTACGCCGCAAAAGAAAAGGAGGGATCGGCGCGGGTGCGCAAGGCTTCTCTAAAGATCCGGATCGAGTTCCCGCCCTTCATGGTTTTTGTATCCACGAAAGAGAGAACGAATACACAAAATATCGTGGGACACGTGAGGCTTACGTAAAATGTGAAATAAAAAGTAGTGGCTTACCCGACATTGGGAAATCTTAATTTTTGGGCAAACTGATCCTTTACCTCACCTTTTTTAACTAAAATTGCTACCTCTATACTAGCATATTGTGCAAATCTGCTGTATTGTTAAATTTATTTTTAATTGTCACCTATTTATTTACATCTTTATTACTTATTTTATTACTTTTCACATAATTATTTCAATATTAATATACACAACACGTGGATCTAAAAAATACATTTAGTTTTATACGTCATAAAAAATTAAAAAAAATTATTCTATTTAAATTTAAATTTTATTTATTTAAAGAACAAAGATTAGTAATACTTTTATTTTTAAAATTTTTTAAAAAAATAAGATATTTAATAATATATTACCATTTTTAAGTTTTAAAAATTATTTAATACAACAACATAAAGGTGAATTCGATAAATACTTATAGGCACCGCAAAAAATTATTATTAAATAGTGTACCTTAAAGTGTAAATCTCAAAGAAAACTTGTGATTGATCGATTTGTTATTGTTAAGGAAAAATTACTACTTAACATGTTAAAAATTTAAATTCTCATTGTTTAATAAAACTATCGACAAAAATTACGTAAACAAACGAAGGTAATAAATCAAAAGTATACTGTGAAATATAATTTAAATTCCTACAAAATTGCACCTACTTACTTCACATATTTATATAATTAATAGCTTATAGTTCATTTAATTTTAAAGCAAAATTATAAGAATTGTTCGTGCAAATAATATTGGTTTCTTTCATCTTTTAGAGAGACGCTAATCTTGATGTAGAAAAATTGAAAATTTTTTGCGTAAAAATTTATGTATCAGTGAACTTAGGTAAAGGTCTGACCAATGTCTGAGCTACTATAATACAAGAGTTCCTTAAGACATTTTCAAAATCTCTTAATAACACATCAACACCAATATAACGAGTATTAAACTTTTCACGTAAAGGCAGGTATCGATGTGCAAGAAATCAGAAAAAACTACGAGACTTCCGGCCGGTGGCAACGGCAACAATCATCATCGACGTTTACGCACATCGGTCGACCTTGCCGAGAGTCGAGCGCGTGACAATTAAGACCGAGGACTCGTTAAATGTATAAGCACGCCGCGTGAGTCGCGGGAGCCGATAACCGCGCCGGCCGGCCTTGCGATATACCCGGCTTCGCATACGGGCTCTCTGACTTTCCTCTCTTACAGCTCGTTCACCTCATACGGCCAACTGGAAGGATTTATCGTGCTCCGGGTTTCTAGTTTTGGTAAGCGCGTATATACCCGAGAAGCGAATTTGGGTACCGGTTCTCACTCCGCCAAAAATATTTATTTACATGTAGATAACACACACACGTTCATACAGAGGCGTGCACGCAAGCACGCACGCGCATGCACACAAATTTCCAAAGTTTCAAGTTAATCGGTTAATTTACAATTTTTATATACGATACATTGTAGGTATAAACTGGAAATGATTACCATAATACAGAACAAAATGTTCAAGTTTTCCAATTAATTAGATTAACAATTTTAGTAAGTTGTATAAGCTTAAAGAAATTATAATTATCAGTTTTCTATAGTAGCTGATTTTACAGCTATTTATTTGAAAATGTGTCAACTTTAATGTGTAACATTAAGTGCAACTTTGGTTACAAATAACTATAAATACAAAATACTATTTAAATAAGTGAAAAATGTCTTTGAAATATTTTTTAGTTTTGTAATTTTTAAAGTAATTAACAACATCCAAAAATTTAGACTATATTCTGGAAAGATTATCAGCCTATACTTAAAATTTTGATTCGAGCATTTTTTGAGAAAATCTGAAATATATTTATACATGCATACGAATAATGACTTTGTAAACGCTTACGGATACTATTTGCCAGTACGTTGTTGGCTACTGTTTTGTACTGAACTGGTGATAATAATGACGAAGTTGCATTAATGATTTTAGCTTAAACATTTTGTTGCATGTTATTTAATACTACTAATGTACTGCTTTTTATTATCGTTGCAATGTGGTATACCAGAATTATTCTGTAGAATTAATTCAAATAAAAACCTATAGTTATTATTTTATGTTAGTGCTTGCAGTTACGTATGTACAATTGACCGCATATCGTTACGTTCTAGACTATGCTATTTTTACCCACTCAGTTTTACCTTGCGAATTCGCCCAATTACTGTTCGATTAGGTAATTGCAATACCATTTTCTTCCAGTTAAAAGGCCTGTTTCGCGGGTATCCCTTATAGTTATTTCGCTCTCAGTAAATATGATGTTGCAATTTTAGACAATTACTGATTGTTATGTCGACGACGTAATAAAACGCAGTCTTCGAATTGAAAGCCGACAAAACAACACCACGGCGCCGCTTGTGTAATTTAGCGCGGGAGCAAAAATTTTATATTATATAGATATGTATATATATAGAAAATCCAGGCAAGCAGGAACTTCAAATTTTCTTTAACATTCCCGTAAATGAAGAAAAGTGAGAGGTGTAGAGTTGTCCGTGACTGATAGAAATAAAATATAATAAAAATTAAAAAAATATTGTTGTTTTTTTTAATGTTAAGTATTTAAAAGTATTCTATTTTATCATGGTTTTTTTATCAATTCATTAATCGATTTACAGTTATAAGAAGTTAATAATACAGAAGTTTTTAAACAATTCATACTGGGTAAAATGGTTTGGACGTAATAGAATTTAGGAATTTATATATAGATACTAAAACAGCGACATTATTATGCATATAACCTTCAGACTTCCAACTGACAGTTTGGATCTTATCTCTGAAAGATTCTCGACTTTTTCCAGAGAAACGCTAAAACATTAATGAGCCATACGATATTAAAAGGAACTAAACGTTACAATTTTTTGACATCTTGAGTATAAGGTTATCATTTGGCATATTACATTAATCGAAAGATACAAAATATCTCTTGGAATTTATACGCCATTTGAAAATTTATGTTTTTAATGGGCAAAGAATAAAAAATGTCGCGCAAAATACAACGAATACAAACGTACGTGGTTACGTTAGAAACTATCTAAGCAGTTAAACAAACTGCGAGTCGAAAGTTTGTTCTTCGAACCGTTTAAGATCGTACAAATTTCTGGATCAAACTAACAAGAAAAATGCTAGAAGAGAAAGCCCTCGAATGAATCATCCTCTGATACGAGAAAACGTGACGAATGACCTGCTAATATCAGTCATTTGCATTTGCAAAGTGTATAGAGAAAAAAGTTACGGTTACATTGTGTAAATACTAAAAGCTATGGATATACCCGTTTGATATGTTGAAAAAAGTATGTCATTGCAATAGAACTTTTCACTAACCATGAAAATATTATTCAATAATATGGTTTGAATCTATATGTGTCAAAAATGTAAGTGTTAAAAAATTCAAATAATTAAAATGAAAAACCAAACAAAGGAGAAGGCTCCCAGATATTTGAAAACGTTTATAAACGTGTAAATCACCATTGTTTAATTTTGTTTCAATTTTCCCGATATTTTATTTTCAGAAAAACACTTTTTTGGAGCATGTGCAAATAAATAGGTCAATTTCCAAATTTTAATATCTTGTATTGAAAATGTATCTATACACGTAATGCAAGTTTTAAATACGTACAAATATAGTGCCACATAGACTAAAATAAAATTAAATGCATTTTGATAAACCCCGCACAGCTAAATCTACGAAAAAGATAGGAAGAGATTTTTCCTTGACGGGTAGTAACTGCGCACTTATTGGTCGTAACGGAACTGAGCTTGTTCCTTTGGTTTTACATTGTGCAGGGAACCCTTCGCGTATAAATATGCAGTATTGTCGTGCTGTTGACTTTGCGTTAAAATAATACAATTTGATCGGAAGTACCGTAAAAGACTCGATTCCATATCAAGGTCTTGAAATTTCACATTTGATGCCCGTCGCGTTACTAATTTCGTGTGGCTGTAACGAGTATTGTGCATGAATGATTGGTAAGACTCGAATGAAAGTATTGATTAGGTCTAGCGAAGTCATTTTCTTCGACTGAATGTGAAAGTGTTTTCAAGAATAAACTTTTACTTATAAATTATTAATAAACTAGCGTGATGATGCTTTTTTACTGACATAACAGAGGTAGGTCATTTTTTTACAATGCGCTAATAATATTTGGTTCCTATTATTTATTCAGAAACTGAATAATAAAAATAAGTTTACTCAAATATGTTTTAATAAAATTAATAAAAAATAATAATATTCATTTAGTCTCAGTGCTTAATTTGAATCGTTTTGATAACTCTGATGAAATTATAGTTATTTAGGTATAGTCGACACAATTTTATTTTATTTCTTAAACATCATATTATAATAAACTAAATTATAAACATATGAACGTAAGAACTGATAATATGAATGTATTCAATATGTGATATGTACAATTTATTAAAATTATAGTAGAAAGATTGTGATACCAAGTTATAATCAGATTTAAATAAATCAAACGTAACATTAATAATTATAGAATATTATATTTAAGTGTATATAATAATTAATCCATATGATTAATTTGAGAGTTTGTACTGTTTTGTTATGTACTTAAGAATTTCTCGCGATTCAGTCGATAAGGAAAAATCGCGGCCTCCGCGTAGCAGACAGACATTACGTCGATGCTGTTATCGGTTCGATGTATCGGGGCCCATATATATATTTTTCTCTCGAGAATTGGGCTTACGATAAGCCAACCGAAGTGGAATAATTCAACAATAATGTAAACGATATACCCGCGCCGAAGATGCTCGATGGAACGTATTTGCCACCGGGGGGACGTTTGCGAAAGAGATGTTGCGTGGGTCATACAATAATGAGAATAGAAAGTGTCCGCCATAGGCCTCGACAATGCGCGCTTACCAAGCATCCTAATGATGTATATTTCTCTCTCAGTATTCACTGCATTTTTTTGCATTTCTTTCGCTTTAATTTACCTTTGTTTAGAAATAACTCATGGATAGAACTAACTTGAAAGCAGTACACACAAAAGCGTTACTCGCTATTCAATGCTATTGAGCAAGACATTGATGTTTACTTTAAAGAATATGCGAATGCTTTTAAGATTGTCCTTTAAACTGAATCTTGTTTATTCAAATAAAATATAGAAACAATTGTAATTACTTCTGCTTATTAAAATCAATAACTAATTAGAATTTTATAATGTTTTTTCTTATATGAACGTCTAGATATTGACTTTGCAAATAAATATATTTGCAAAAATAATAAGATGAAGTTAAATAAAGTATAGTATGAATTTTAATGTTCAACTTTTTTCTCAGCGTAGTCGTATAATATATCGACGGCTCCTATTCATAAAGTCCTATACCAGAAGTCATTTCTATATAGTCCTATCTTAAAGAAAATTTTATAAGATCCTATCTTAATTATAATTCTATAAAGTCCTATCTCAGAAGTACAATTTTATAAAGTCCTATCTCAGAAGTACAATTTTATAAAGTCCTATCTGAAAAAGTCAGTTCTATAAAGTCCTATCTCATCTCAAATTTTGAAAGCTACAAAATCATTAAACAATAAGTTTTTTAATAAAAACAATAAATTATAAAAATAATATTTACACCTTTATCTAAAAATATAAATATATATGCAGAATCGGATAATAATGCTCATGTAAAGAGTACACTTTTACCGAATATATTATATTTCATTAACCTCGTTATCGAGATTTTATAAGTATATAAAAAATATTAAAATTTGAATTTTGTATCCAGGTGGAAATTCGAGCATTTATGAAACGTTTTTTAGACAAGAAATTGGCCATTGCCATTAAAATGGCCATAAATCGTACATTAATGCCCGAGAAAACGTTTCACTTAACCAAAAAATGTTAACTTTTCCACTAGGGTAAATATTCTGCCAATTGGATCTATTATAAATATATATCATATAATATATATATACTATATATTATATAAGTAGAATTATTTAAGAGGTCAAAATATATAAGTAATTCATTTAAAAAGAAAATAAAAAAGTAAGACATTTAAAATGTACTTGACGACAGAGATGGGACTGAATCTGCCGCAACTTTTTTTAGATTCAGTTTTGAAATTTGTGATATTTGAATAAAAAATGTTACCTTTTACTTCAATGTTATGAGAACGGCAATTTTTTAAAGAGAAACAAATATAAATAAATATAATATAAATAAATAATATAATATAAATAATATAATATAATATAAATTATATTGTCATAATAGTTTTCAAATTATATAAATTATCAATATTATTATAATTTTATGAAGTTAAGAGAAAGTGTATTAAAGGAAGGGGGGGGGGCTTAAAAAAATTGACTTTTATGATCGAACTTTATTGAATTGCATTTGAGATAGGACTTTATAAAATTGACTTCCGAGATAGGACTTTATAATACTAACTAAATTTTTTTTTGAGATAGGACCTTATAGAATTTTCTTTTCAGTTAGGACTTTATAGAATTATTCTTGAGTTAGGACATTTTTTAATTAATTTTTGAGATAGGACTTTATGAATAGGAGCCGTCGATATATCGAAACAACTTATCGTGAAAGTTTCTCGTATAGAAAAGTATTCGCCGACCAACAATAAATTTTTGATTGAAATAGACGACTACCGAGAGGTTTTTCACTATTGTCATTCATCTCGTATTGTCTCATTATCCGCGACCGCTTTATACAACGTCCCCTTTCCTTTAGTATCGTTATTTTTTTCTCATTCTCGAATGACGATAACGAACGTCGCGATTGTTCGGCACAGGATCAAAACTGTGACATCCCGGTAGATGGGGTATTATCGTAAAGAGAGAAAAAAGAAAGATAGGAGGCGTTTTCGCGTGATATTTGCACGTCCGTCGTTCACTTACAAATGTACATGTTTCTAAAGCTAATCGTTAGGCATACGCGGACGACTTTTCCTATTCTCCGTGTCTCGTGGGACATACATGTCACTCGACCCGGGCGATTTATGGGTGCAGCCTTGTCAGAGAGAGAGAGAGAGAGAGAGACACTCCTTCCTACCTTCGATCAAGCCCTGACTGCCTGCCTGAAAATGCTTTCTGCAACGGCTGTCTCATCTACCGAACTACCGTTAAATCACGAACTTACTTAAGCGTTTGCATACACGGTCTTTATAAAACATCTATTTCTATCTGCAGAAGAAACCCACCGCATTTTGCAATAAGAGTAATGTATGGAAAAACATGATAGAAGGAACTTTGTTTTTGTGGCAATAGAATAATATGTATTCTTTAAAAAACACCTAATTTACTGTAGTACATCGTTATAGCTTTATTCGTTAGTTTAACATTTGAAAAAAATTCGAAAAATGTTCGTTATTTTAGCTTAAATTGATTTTCATTTTTTGAAGTTAGTGTACACAAATTTTATTTAACTATATTTCAAGTAATTTAAGTTACCAGAATTATTTTAATAATATTAGTATAAAAATAGATTTCCCTTTGTCTGCGTGGTTATTCAATAAATCGTTAGCGTCATAGTCGTTTCTTTTCTCCTTACGACTTGGAAGGAAATGTAAAAACCGAAAAAAATTAAAAATAAAAATATCTGTAGTAAGCTTATACTGCCGACAAGAATATTATAATTGCTTCGCCGTATTTAAAAACTAAGTTTTATTCAACTGATCGGATGTTTCGACCTGGTATAGATCAACTACTAATGCATGTGGATTTGAAAAATTATTTTATTTTTTTTTTATTTTAACGTCGCTATTTTTATGCTCCCAAATCGGTGTTAATCAGCGACGGAGGTCATACGATGTCTTTGTGAAGAAAGCACTTGTTGAAAATACATTCTCCAATGGTGCTTGTATCAATCGGCCGGGACCGGCAATCGAACCTAGGACCTCCAGATTATGAGTTCGACGCCCTACCGACCGAGCCATCGCAGGCCTGTGACTTAATAAATGCTACTGTCACTAGTTTTTGTAATAATCTATTACTTACATTCAACCGTAATTTGTAAAATTTGTGTACTAAAAACTGTGAAGAAGGCAGAATTATGAATTCATAAATCTTTATTTCTTCGTTTCATCTACCTTGATTTGTATACGTATTTAGTAAATGATTGATCGCAACTCCCGGAATATCATACGAGTTATAATTTTTATCATGTACAAGGAAAGATTAGTGCTGTATAACATTTACCTTGAATATAATACAAATTAAGAAATATTAATTTATTTATGCTTATATGAAAATAAAATATTCTGGTAGCTACTCAATAAAATGAAATAATTAAATAACTTTTGGTATCAATTAAATAATTAATTTTTTACAAAAAATATGTACAATTAAACTCTGTGAATGATATACTACATTAAAAAAAAATAAATTCATATTACTGTGTGTGTGTGTGTGTGTGTGTGTGTGTGTTTGTGTAAGAGTCAGGCTATGCGACAGAAACTTAATAAACTTTAATCAGTTTCATGTAGTAACAATAGTTACTTATAAGTCGAAAACTCGTTTGAACAAACGTTTAAATGCAATGTAGGCTACTTTCGAATGCACCAACCCCTACTGGACGTTGAAAGAAAGCAACCCAAGGAAAAAAAGAAAATGTGCTTCATTATCCTCGATATTGAAAGCTTTCTTTCTTTCTCTCTCAAGAGTGAAACGAATTACACACACGCGCGCGCATGCACGTACACACACATACAGGGGAGAGAAGGAGCAATAAGAGAACAGAGAACTAATATTCGAACGATAAAAGTAACGAGGGCGGAGATGGGGTTGAGTGCTCGCGGGTATAGTAGCAAGGGATGGGGAATGGGAGAGGGACGGGCCGGTAATAAGAGAAAAATCTCGACTCTCTGGGATGACGAGCGGAACAAGAAGAACCGCAGGCGACCAACTTTTGCTAAACGTACTTTTTAACCCTTGAAAGAACTATAAACACGAACAAAGTTGCCAATTTTCACTTTGACTCTCTTTTATTCTAAGCGAGGTATTGTGTGAGTTATTTGACAAGTAAATCTCTTTTATATTCATGCTAATGACGCGTAATTTATAATTTATATTCATATGATTGTTTACTTATTCAAAGAATAAAAGTACAAAGTAAAATGATTTCATTTACGCTTCTGAAAGACTCAAATTCCCATAACGAGCGTCTGCATGTTCGATTTTATAAAATATTAAATAATTAAAATACATAGCACATGCAATAAGTTAACAAAAAATTAATGTGATAGTGAATCACGAAACGTAACTTTATTATTAATTAAAACAATATTTTAAAAATTAATAGAAAATGGTTAGTTGTAACCTGTAAAGTAACTATTTTTAACCACAAAATATGAAGAATAAACAAATCTCTACTAAGAAAAGTATGTTTTTGTTTTGTTTACCTAGATGTATATTTCAGAATGATTAAAATTTATCGTTAACTTCGTACTTACTCTATTTTAATAGCAGCTAAGGGAGCAAAGTAATAATCAAGACAAGAACAACAACACAAAAACTATGATAAACTATATACTATAAAAACTTTGTAATGCGACGCATTGAAGTAACTAATTCCAACGTACTTTGTTTTCAACAGAGCAGTCAACAACTTTAAAGTCTCTGGAGTGCAAAATTTAACACCAACTTCTTACAAATCCCACTTAACCAACAAAAAGTTAACATGACGCTAATAAGAACAAAAATTGATTTAATACAACGATGCAAAATAGAATAAATATCCATGAACCTTTGAAAAGGAAAAAGAGCGAATCAGCATGGGCGTACGAGGTGACGACGACGACGACGACGACGGCGACGACAGAAAATTGAAGGCGTATACGAAATAAAAAGAAAAAATAATAAGTGTGGAAGAGAAAATAAGGAACGTCCACGTAGAGAAACCCTTATGAATATTTATTTGGCACTGGCCCGTATAAACATCGTGCGCTCATACCATACTATATGTATCGCACGGCGAGTACGTCCAAGTAGGTAGAAACTGAGTGTGCCAAGCGTGCTCTCCGTGCTCCTTCCATATCTGGCGCACGAGTCACGCCGCTACGAGTTTTTCCAAGTACCCCCATGCGAGATTTTGCCAGAAGCATTATCATATACTGACGTAGGTTCGTTGGAGTTCTTAAATTAGCTAAACCCTCAATGTGATCTGATCAATGTAACGGAGTTCACTTCGAGATTCATGTTAACGATCTGAATGAATTCAGTAGTTGTATGTATTAAAACATTCATTTATTTTATCTTACCATATGTTTATAAAACGTCAAATTTTTATAGATATTAAAAATATATTTAAGCTTTAAACTCGTTACATTCTAAATTACTTGTTTTTAATCATCAAAACATTGAAAATAATACAAATTAAGAAATATTAATTTATTTATGCTTATATGAAAATAAAATATTCTGGTAGCTACTCAATAAAATGAAATAATTAAATAACTTTTGGTATCAATTAAATAATTAATTTTTTACAAAAAATATGTACAATTAAACTCTGTGAATGATATACTACATTAAAAAAAATAAATTCATATTACTGTGTGTGTGTGTGTGTGTGTGTGTGTGTTTGTGTAAGAGTCAGGCTATGCGACAGAAACTTAATAAACTTTAATCAGTTTCATGTAGTAACAATAGTTACTTATAAGTCGAAAACTCGTTTGAACAAACGTTTAAATGCAATGTAGGCTACTTTCGAATGCACCAACCCCTACTGGACGTTGAAAGAAAGCAACCCAAGGAAAAAAGAAAATGTGCTTCATTATCCTCGATATTGAAAGCTTTCTTTCTTTCTCTCTCAAGAGTGAAACGAATTACACACACGCGCGCGCATGCACGTACACACACATACAGGGAGAGAAGGAGCAATAAGAGAACAGAGAACTAATATTCGAACGATAAAAGTAACGAGGGCGGAGATGGGGTGAGTGCTCGCGGGTATAGTAGCAAGGGATGGGAATGGGAGAGGGACGGGCCGGTAATAAGAGAAAAATCTCGACTCTCTGGGATGACGAGCGGAACAAGAAGAACCGCAGGCGACCAACTTTTGCTAACGTACTTTTTAACCCTGAAAGAACTATAAACACGAACAAAGTTGCCAATTTTCACTTTGACTCTCTTTTATTCTAAGCGAGGTATTGTGTGAGTTATTTGACAAGTAAATCTCTTTTATATTCATGCTAATGACGCGTAATTTATAATTTATATTCATATGATGTTTACTTATTCAAAGAATAAAAGTACAAAGTAAATGATTTCATTTACGCTTCTGAAAGACTCAAATTCCCATAACGAGCGTCTGCATGTTCGATTTTATAAAATATTAAATAATTAAAATACATAGCACATGCAATAAGTTAACAAAAAATTAATGTGATAGTGAATCACGAAACGTAACTTTATTATTAATTAAAACAATATTTTAAAAATTAATAGAAAATGGTTAGTTGTAACCTGTAAAGTAACTATTTTTAACCACAAAATATGAAGAATAAACAAATCTCTACTAAGAAAAGTATGTTTTTGTTTTGTTTACCTAGATGTATATTTCAGAATGATTAAAATTTATCGTTAACTTCGTACTTACTCTATTTTAATAGCAGCTAAGGGAGCAAAGTAATAATCAAGACAAGAACAACAACACAAAAACTATGATAAACTATATACTATAAAAACTTTGTAATGCGACGCATTGAAGTAACTAATTCCAACGTACTTTGTTTTCAACAGAGCAGTCAACAACTTTAAAGTCTCTGGAGTGCAAAATTTAACACCAACTTCTTACAAATCCCACTTAACCAACAAAAAGTTAACATGACGCTAATAAGAACAAAAATTGATTTAATACAACGATGCAAAATAGAATAAATATCCATGAACCTTTGAAAAGGAAAAAGAGCGAATCAGCATGGGCGTACGAGGTGACGACGACGACGACGACGACGGCGACGACAGAAAATTGAAGGCGTATACGAAATAAAAAGAAAAAATAATAAGTGTGGAAGAGAAAATAAGGAACGTCCACGTAGAGAAACCCTTATGAATATTTATTTGGCACTGGCCCGTATAAACATCGTGCGCTCATACCATACTATATGTATCGCACGGCGAGTACGTCCAAGTAGGTAGAAACTGAGTGTGCCAAGCGTGCTCTCCGTGCTCCTTCCATATCTGGCGCACGAGTCACGCCGCTACGAGTTTTTCCAAGTACCCCCATGCGAGATTTTGCCAGAAGCATTATCATATACTGACGTAGGTTCGTTGGAGTTCTTAAATTAGCTAAACCCTCAATGTGATCTGAGTATAAATATTAAAATACATAGGCACATGCATATAAGTTAACAAAAAATTAATGTGATAGGAATCACTCAAACGTAACTTTATTATTAATTAAAACAAATTTTAAAAAATTCATAGGAAATGGTTAGTTGTAACCTGTAAAGTAACTATTTTTTAACCACAAAATATGAAGAATAAACAAACATCTCTCACTAAGAAAAGTATGTTTTTGTTTGTTTACCTAGATGTATATTTCAGAATGATTAAAATGTATCCGTTAACTTCGTACTTACTCTATTGTAATAGCAGCTAATGGGAGCAAAGTAATAATCAAGAACAAGAACAACAACACAAAAACTATGATAAACTATATACTATAAAAACTTTGTAATGCGACGCATTGAAGTAACTAATTCCAACGTACTTTGTTTTCAACAGAGCAGTCAACAACTTTAAAGTCTCTGGAGTGCAAAATTTAACACCAACTTCTTACAAATCCCACTTAACCAACAAAAAGTTAACATGACGCTAATAAGAACAAAAATTGATTTAATACAACGATGCAAAATAGAATAAATATCCATGAACCTTTGAAAAGGAAAAAGAGCGAATCAGCATGGGCGTACGAGGTGACGACGACGACGACGACGACGGCGACGACAGAAAATTGAAGGCGTATACGAAATAAAAGAAAAAATAATAAGTGTGGAAGAGAAAATAAGGAACGTCCACGTAGAGAAACCCTTATGAATATTTATTTGGCACTGGCCCGTATAAACATCGTGCGCTCATACCATACTATATGTATCGCACGGCGAGTACGTCCAAGTAGGTAGAAACTGAGTGTGCCAAGCGTGCTCTCCGTGCTCCTTCCATATCTGGCGCACGAGTCACGCCGCTACGAGTTTTTCCAAGTACCCCCATGCGAGATTTTGCCAGAAGCATTATCATATACTGACGTAGGTTCGTTGGAGTTCTTAAATTAGCTAAACCCTCAATGTGATCTGATCAATGTAACGGAGTTCACTTCGAGATTCATGTTAACGATCTGAATGAATTCAGTAGTTGTATGTATTAAAACATTCATTTATTTTATCTTACCATATGTTTATAAAACGTCAAATTTTTATAGATATTAAAAATATATTTAAGCTTTAAACTCGTTACATTCTAAATTACTTGTTTTTAATCATCAAAACATTGAAAATTAATCAATTTCTAGCTTAATTATACGTTTATTACTTATAATAAATTGGTCAAAAAATAATAATATAATACATAATTCTGTTATTCATCTATTTGTAAACATAAATATATTTAAGAATAGAAATTAACTATTTTCTAATATAAATATATGGAATTAGTTTTATTATTTGAATAATGACGTAAGATCAGGATAAATGCATAATTACTAATTCTGGAAGGCAAAAAATGTAGCAAATTCAATAAAATATTTTGTTTAATACTCTCAAAAAACTTATTTTATATTAAGAAATAATTTGTGGTTTTTCATTTGTAATACATATTTATTAGTTTTAAACAAATATATTTTAGGAGTATTCAACTATATATTTAATTTAATTCACTAAACATTCTTTCTGTGTATAAATATAATAAGTTAAATAATTTATTGCTTAGGTTAGTTTACTTTTATTGAATTTTATTTTACCAACTACACCGAGTAATTCTTCCTATGGTGAGCAGAAAATATACATTGATTGATCGCAAGCGATTGTGAAAGAATGTCCATTTACACCAAAGTCGGTGAGAAAATATTAAAAATTACCAACTACAAAATCTATAATGTACAAATAATCTTGTTTTAATTAATTAAACATTTTGTTACAAGTTTTATATTTATGTTAAGAAAAAAGTAATCTCTTTGTGAATCGATAAAACTCATTTTGATTACATACTTATTAATATCTCTTTCATGAAAAGAAGCGGTAAAAAGGCAAAAACTGTCATAATAAGGAATATCAATTTCTAAACGAGTGACTTGCGGTTAGTAGTCACCCATACGATGAATAATTTAGGAAAACCTTCGTGATAACAAAAAGGCGATAAAAAGAGACACTTGGATACATATTACCCATAGAATTTACATAATATTCGCGACTGTGCAATGCCGATTTTCATAGGGTATACAGAATATATATGTATATACGATGGCTCGAGTTAGTAGGTATAACAGTCGCAGCGTTGTACCTTTGTAGTCCAGTACAAATAAGTGTCTTTGCAAGACCATGGAAAAGGAGTATTTCTCGTCCTCGGTTGAATTATAAAACGACGAGCTGAAAACATTCGAGCGACATGTTAAGGTTCGCTCCCTATATACGGGAATGCATAAAATATCGCAAAACCGCATCGAATTTATACATGCGAAGGGACTCACAGATTTCGCCGAGAGTCAAGAATGTACGACGTTAAATTTTGAAATCCTCGGATGGTAATAATGGATTTGTGGATGATCGTTATGAATCGTTACCCTGAAAACCTACAGGGCTCGGATAAAACAGCATATTATACGTAATTATGTGTTGAAAGCAAAGATTTTATGCATCCATTACAAAAGTCGTTTAGATTGGATAAGTTAGAAGCATAGAAGAGTGTATAGTTTCATAGATACAAGTACACTTGAGTACTTAATTGCGTGTGTTATTATTACATATCCGTTGCATTCGTATAAGAATGAAACTTTGATAATTTTTAGTATACGTGTGTAAGGTTTATAAATAATACTAGATTCTTCTTCATGGAAGCCACTTACAGATGACGTTTTATAAGATTATACAAATGTTAACGTGTTTCATTATTGCATTGTTGAAAAGTGTGAGTTTTATGTAAGATTTGTATAGCGAAAACGCAAGTTGAACAATATAATCGGACCATAGATTATTTTGATTGAACAGGAATAAGCGAGATTCAATATTTGTGTTAGCTAACGATTTTACAAAAACATTGTCTTTACTCGATGTACATTTTCTAGTCACAAGTTAAATATACATTTTTAATATAAATAAGCGTATGCTAAAACTATAATTCTTAATTTATAAAAAGAATAATAGGAAATTATATATAATATGTGTATGTGTATGCATATATATAGTTTAAACAATATATATTATACTACACCAATGCTTATTCTCCGG
Source organism: Theocolax elegans (assembly GCA_026168455.1). NCBI lineage: Eukaryota > Metazoa > Arthropoda > Insecta > Hymenoptera > Cerocephalidae > Theocolax > Theocolax elegans. Next base: position 33,686,170 of record CM047426.1, on the reverse strand, counting down.
AAATATTGCTCATACTTATATATGTTCTTTAGAAAAACCATTTCATCTAAAAATGATACTTTTGAAGCACTGTTACGATCTAATCCAACTATAAATTGTTCTGAATGCAAAGTCAACCTTACACTATAATCAATATGGTATATAAAATCCTGGCAACGACATAACGAGTAAACTACAAAAATTTGAAGAAGTTTAAGCAAGAGAAGGTGTATATGGGAACCGAAAGTTGAGCGAAAACGGGTCTGAACCAATGAAGAACCGGTTCTCGAACGCCTGATATAGTTAACTGCACACCAAAACTGAAAAGATCCCAAAAGAAACGTGCGCGCGTGTGTAGACAACCACGAGAAGTAGCAAATAAAGAGGAAGAGAGAGAGAGAGAGAGAGAGAGATGTAGTCGAAGGAAAGACGGACGTCCCCAGCATCCATGCTCGGCACACGTCGATAGAGCGAAAAAGCCGTGCGCGCGGCAATTGCTCGAAACGGAAGGATAAAATCAATTGGCGAGGGGCAGGGCAAGGCGAAAGCCCGTTCGCGTATATACATCCACACGTGCATATGCGCGCACACACGCAGACACCAAGAGACCGAGATGTGGAAGAAAGAACCGATTCGCGTTCTCTCGTCCCGAAACCGTCCTCTCTAGCGTGGGCGGGAGGTGCTCTCTCTTTCTTTTTTCGTCTCAGTCGGTCGATTTTCTCGGAATTTCGGGTTTAACCTCGGAGGCGCGGTTCCTTGGAAGGAAATAATAATGGGTAAGGGGTTGCGATGGCTCATGACGTAGCGCCGTAAAGAGTCCTACTACTCCCTCCTCTCTATATATACCTATTCCCATACCGAAGAAGCGCGTGCGCATGTCTGTGTACGAGTCTCTCTCTCTCTCTCTCCCTCCCTCCCTCTCTTTCTCGCTGTGTATGCGGCTCCGAGTGAGTGTGTGTGCGTGCGCACGCGCGCGTGTCTTCGTGTGTCCCCAGTGCGCGCGCGGACCGCTGCTGCCGGGTGTTACATAATAGCCTTGCGCAGCGTTGCCACGTCGCTGCTCGTCGGTTTCGGGGGCGACGTTGCCGGCTCATCGCTTGGTTGGCTATGCGAGACTTGAGAGAGCGGTGCACGCGCTGGAAATCCGCGGGATCCTCGTATTGGCGCGACCCCTCCGCGTTTTCTCAATGAGTAGCCGTTGCTGCCGCCACCGGTGCCGTAGCTTATTACCGACGATCATTATGATATCTAGAAAGTCGGGTTGCACAACTTGTGCACCTCCTGGCTCGCAGCTCGTAGCTCCTAGCTCCTACATACGTGCGTGCACGTCAACGTACATACTTGAGTGTACGCGAAAATCTGTGTACCTACGTTGTATCACTCGTTGGGTATCACGAGAAGAAAATAAGCAGCACGAGCTACAATGCCCGGAAGAACTAGCGAATGGATTTTTTTTCCGAGAGATTCATATACGAACACTCTCGCGTAGATGTACATGCGTATATAAAGAGGGGAAAAGAAGCGTCTCGGTTTTGTTGTAGGGGACCAAGGGAAAAAGTCGCAACGTGACACAATTAGGTCGAGGTAGACCCTATACTATAGATTTCGATTGTTCCCCCTGGAGCCGAAGGGTAGACCTTGAAGGGTACAAAAACACGTCCTGCCTGGTCTGTACAAGAGTCAGCGCAGCAGGCGCTGTTGCCAATCCCTCCGCACTCGAGCGGAATACGGAGAGCTGGCACCATTGCTCTCAAAGGATCCACGCTCGGTCTTCCTTGCTGAGGCTCTCCGGTATATACGACTTTAAGCGGCGATGCCGCGTCTACCTCTACGCGCACGTCCGAGAAACAGCCTGATCTTCCCTACTGCGCCAGCCAACCAACCAACCTCTTCCTCCTCCTCCTCCTCCTCATCTACCTCCTCCTATTCCTCCTTCTCCTACACCGCCTCTTTCTCTTCTTCTTTTCATTTTATTGCGAGCGAGGCTTGGCTTATACCTCGTCCTGTGTAGATGCGCGCGCGTGTGTAACGCAAAATAACGATAAATACTTTACATGCATTATGTTAAATTTAACTAATCTGCAGATTCTTCAGTTTTTCAGTTTTCATCTGTATTTTCTTTCAGATATATATATTTAGTTAAATATTTAACAAACAAATTCGTTTTAAATGCTTAGCAAGTGGAATTTCAAAGCACATCACATCTTTTAAATCAGCAAGACACAAAACAATCTGGTACATCATTGATAAATTCACATTTATGTACGAAACCAAGTTATTCTAACTTATTTACAATCTAAATATTGCTTATTATTAATTTTTGCTTCATAATAGATAACAAATTTGTTTTGTTAAAAACTGTGTCTTATAAAAATATTAATCAATTTTTCTGTCATAAACTAAATATCTCTTTGAAATAATTATTGATTTTGATTCGATTTCGTATTCAGCTCTTTATAAGTATAACAATAATTCTACTTTACATATACTTATTTTTACGGTTGTTGTTAACAGTATATGAATTTTCAAATTTATTAATTAATTCGGTACCTGTACAATAATTTGATGAAATTATTTGAATCAATAATGTTGAATACGTTAAATTAGTAGCTGAAAACGAATGAGGTCATACACTCATTTTTGTGTAAAAAATTAGTTGAATTTTATTTAATTAACATTAACATCGATAGAATATACTTTCGCATTTGATTAAATTCGCAAAAGTTTGCAATGCCAATATTGATGCATCTAGATTATTAGAAACGAGTTATACAATATTTAAAGAAATATCAAAACAATATAAATTTAAATGTGTATCGACGTTGAATATCAATTCTACGAAACTATTAAGAAAACAACGCAACAACTTTATTAAATTTTACGATACGAATTTTTTGTGTGCGCATTGTGTAACAAATTATTTTGCACCAACCAAATGAGAATGAAACTATGATTCCTTTAACAAATGTACCTTCAAAGTACAATTATAATCCACTGATAAACCATTATTTATTTACTATTTGTGTGTCTTTTGTAAAGTTCAAAAAGATACTTTAATAGTCTTTGAACGAATCGCATATAATTTTACTAATAAAAAATTATACATAGTATTAAAGAAACATCTCGTGTATGATGATAAAAAATAACAGAGGGAAACTTATAATGTAGATTGTCATGCGATAATTTTGCGGAGCACCTTTATATTTATCGAAGAATTTTCAGAAAGAGATTAATTTCTCGAAGCGATAAGATTAATCGAGTATGAGCTTATGTAACGCCTGTAAAAACAAACACGCTGCCACGATCGACCCAAGAGAAAATGTAAAAAATACACTCATTAACGACGTGAAGAGTTGCTCGTAAAATTCGTCAATTTAAAAAAAAGTAGAAAAAGAATAGTCGTGACAATGCCCATCGCAGAACGACTCCCTTAACGAGCACCCGAAAGAAACGTTGAGGACGGTATACAAAAAAACATATACATACGACTAGAAATGCAGGTGTGTCAGGGAAAGACAAAGCGCGTCTCATTCTCAATCGTATATACGTAGTAGGGTTAGAGAAAGGAAAAGAAAGAAAGCCAGGCGACATGTGCACCAGGCGGTCTTTCGAAAAACCGGAGACGAAAAAATTGTTAGTGCGTTCTATTTATATTGTATGCATTTATATACATATAGTATGCGCATGCTAACACTCTCTCTCTCTCTCTCTCTCTCTCTCTCTCTTACGACGCGGGTGCACTCTTTGTTTCGGAGATGCTCGCGAGAAGAGAAAACTTGTTATTCGCGTTCTGAGGCTGCGTTGTATATTTCATTTTACTTTTATTGTCGCTTTAAACTGGAGTAAATCTATACATTTTTAATTTTTCGTGAAACGAAAATGTCTGCGTCTTTATGTAAAGTATGAATGAATAAAAAATATAGAGATTTCATTTAGTTTACGTTGAAGGTAATGTGTAATGAGGTTCATATACTTTAAATCAACAAACGAAGGAATTGCATAGTTACTTGGATACCTATATTTCTTTTACGTTGAGAACTGAAGAAAAAAAGTATTTCATTAGCAAAGAGAGTATACATTCACAAATTATTATTGCGCTCGGTGGTACAAAGATGCTTGCGATATGTTTTGCAAACTTTCTACTCCTGTCTCTCATTGTCAGAGCTTAGATATGTAGCACTCGTCGAAAGGAACGTTCTTACAACTTTAGACAAGCAGTGCTTATTAATAATTCATCTATTATTTATAAACATCGCTATCGTGTTGGTACTTTTGACAAACTTATTCTTTGAACGAGTTGCTATATGAATAAAAATATTAAAATTAATTACGATAGCTTATATTTCAGCATAGTTTGATATTGCTAAGAGTCTCGTGTATTTACGCACACTTTTAAAAATAATCCATTTCAATAATCCTTTCAATAATTAAATGTTGAAATTCATTAGTACATTATGGACATTAGCTGCATCTGTACATCAAATACAAAACTATTTCTCCTGTACTGTACAAAATCTGTTTAGATTTAAAAAATTAATATTATCGATAATGTTGTAGTCAATTATTACACAACTAACATTTGGCTTACAAAAATGAACTTATATTTAGTCAATGATTTTGGTAACAAAGACTTTATTTATAGTTACAAGCTCAAAAACAAACAACTAAAACGTAATTATGAATGAAAAAACTTCGAAACCAGTTATTTTGACGACATGTGTTATGAAAAAAATGACGCAATCGGCACATAATTTACAACATTCTGTGCAGCATACTTTCGAAAAACCACTTATACTGATCAACATCGACAGCCGTAAAAACATGATTAATCAAAAGCGTAAAACTTTAAAAAAACTTATTTAGCTTCTTTAAATGGGTGCAACATTTATTCCCAATGTGGGATAGCATATCGTCAGAGTTGAGCGAGATGGGTAAAGTAAGAGAGTGCGCGTTCAAGAGGTAGTGAGAGAGGGAGTGAAAGAGAGAGATCAAAGTCACACGAGAGAAAGGTCTTTTTTTGTTCCCGCGGACTCAGCGTCTCGCTTCAGCGCGCGTACGAACCGTTTCTTTTATCCGAGTATATCGTAGGGCTCCCCGAGAGACTGCGGTCGTTTTAAATATTCACCGCTCTCTTTTTATTGAACTGTCGCGCGACCTTCCGCATTCCCAGCGCAAGGATTAACAATGACTCCTTGATTACACCTTTGTTAATATAAGATCACCAACAAGCACGCACATATCACTCTAGGATTCACTTATAGGAATCCTTCGATGTTAGGTTATACGCATACATGTTTAACGGGATTTTAAAGTCAAAGAATGGTCATTTTTTATATTTTTTTTATAAACGAAAGAATGAGTTTTTTTTAAATCTTGAACGTCAAGCCTTTAGAAGCGTGTATCAAATAATATACCCAAATGTTTCCATATTTTTCTATCAATAATTTAATTGCGATGTTTGGCTTGAAAGATCTTAGGCCTTTTTTGATTAAAAATTATATAATATTAATGATATTATTTTCTTCTTTAATAATCGAAATGTCAAACTGTCCTTTATGTTTTAAGCTATCCGTATGAATTTATTTAGATTTTTATTTCAATATTTTCGATAAAATTTTTGGTTTAAAAGGTATCCCTGTGATTTATCTCCGACATTCCCTTAAAATCGTAGATTTGATATATAAAAATAAGAGGGTGAACATTAATATTCTATACCAAGATGATAATGCACATGATAGAGATAGTTAGTGCATTAATTTAAAAGAGTAACAATGTTTATAATTAGCTGAACCTGAAGAAAATTTATCGTGACTTCATATATTATCCAAAGAATTTATTTCTGACATGAACAGTACCTGTTACTAATAAAATTAGTGTTGAATGTAATAGAGTTTAGCAAAATCTAGTGGCTTAGATTTTGTTATTGTATATAATAAATGTATTTGAAGTTTCCATTGTTGGACTCCAATGAAATTTTTAATTTCCAACATTATAAAATTAGGATGGACTAAAAGTCGTATAAAATGACTAACGAAATAGAAATACACCGAAAAATCATTAAAACAACCCCAGGAGGTGGCTTGTTTTCACAGTTTTAGAGTTATATTTTATTATTTTCAACGTATAGGTCAAACAGCATATTATGCATTTATATACAAAAGATCGATACATTCTAAAACAGTAATAAAAGAGAATAACGATATTATCGGGAATCATCGATTAACAGATAAAACTGGTTAATTATTGTCAACTGTTTTCGCAGACGAGTGGAAACAACAGAAAGGCTTAACATAGCAACCGACGAAGGCTCGGCTTGCTTGAATTCTATCTTGGTTTGCGAAAGTTGTGTTTCCTTTTTCGACTTCCTCAAACAAATGAAATACGGAAGCGCGCGGAATAATGTTGTTGCGCGCATTCGTAACTTTGACAAATACATTTCAAAAGAATAAAGCGATGCTTCGACAAAAAAATTTCTATAGAATATATACCTTTTGAAAATCGCTCAAGCATATCCCCTTGTTCTGCTTTCCCTGCACACACACACACACACACATACACACACACACACACACACACGCGCGCGCGATTACCTTTTGCCTCTTGTACGACAAAAAGATTCCGCAAACTCAATCGCCATTACTCTGACAATCGGGATTATCTTACGTACTTTGGACGCATCGAGTTTATACTCAGATACTCATTCGTTTCGCAAACGTCGACAAAAAACTATCAGTACCTTAAGTATAGATGCTAAAAGTTTACTTACAGAAAAGTCTAAGTAAATCTAAATTAATATTTATGGTAGTATACCTGCTTTTAAATAGTTTATTTCATAACGTGTTTTTTGCTACATACTTTTGCAGTTAACTGTAATAATTAATTTAGTTCGAAAATATTAAAAAATGTATAACAAATTGTAGTATGTAGATGTTAAAAGTGTACATATTTGATTCATTTATAATAGAAATATTTTTTCTTTCAAATACTAATGTATGTTTTGAAGCACATAATATTCAAGTTCGCATTATTCTTACAATTGTATTACATTATATATTCGTTATTTTAATATGAAATATATGAGATTAAAATATGAAATAATGCAAAGAATAAAAACGATTGTATAATCCAATTCATACTATAACGATAAATATTATAGTTTGAATATATGAAAGAATTTTCTTTGCTGAAAGAAGAAAATATAAAAATTATGTATTATTATATTTATAAGATAATTATTTAATGATATGCAGGATAATGAATAGTTAAATTAAATGCACATAATTTGTTTGCAATAACCTACTAGAATGCAACTTGCCTTTCTTTAATGTACGAAAACTAAAATGAATATTACGGCATAGCATTCATAATTTCTTAGGAATTGTAAGAGCGAAACTCGAAAATGAATATCGCATCGCGGGTATCGAATTTCAAGGAAATGCTTTTCATCTCTCGATCCGAGCCACAAGAGTATAAAATATCGCACAAGTCGCGAGTACGAGCTCCTTTTTCAAAAAAATTGCACGCATGAGCAAAATTCCTTCCAAAGTATATATCGACTATATCAGCGGAATTGGAATGTAACTTGTAAAAGAAAAGCTAACTTGCGTATGCGTGTATATATATGTAAAAGGCTTTTCAATGTTGATATTTCTGTACTCGCGGGGGTCAATATTTTGAGTCGAGGTATGACAACGCGACAAAAAATTCTACGGTTAGAGTTGGAACGTCTTATAAGCCTATCGCATGTAAACTCAACCGAAAGGCGTACTGTAAGAGTGAAAAAAGAAAAAGACAAAAAATGACAGGGCAAACCGCGGAAGGTGCGCCAACATCAACAAAAGACGCATGCTCTAGCCTCCCTTTTGCTCGAGAGTTACGTGCTTTTTACGCCAAATGAGACTTTTTTTCTGCACGTTTTCCATCTTAAGTCTCTCTTTTTTTTACTAGTGTATGACTTTTTTTTATGCGAACGATTTGAATGGTTTGTCCAAATTATTTTTGTACCTCGGTGAAACGGTTGTTTATTCTATTCTTTTATACAACCGAACGAAAAATTTAATTTTATTCCTCAAATAGAACGAAATTTATTTTAATTTTAATTTGTTAGTTGTCAATTTTATTTTTTTTAGTTATAGTTTCAATTTTATTTTAAACCTCATTAGTAGACATTAATTTTGCTATTAACGAAAATTTTATCAAAAACTTTATTAATAAAGTTTTAAGATGTTTTGTGCGTAAATAATAAAGCTACATAGAAAAAAGTCCGTTAGGCTAAGCAATTGGTTACTTCGGAAAGATGCAAGTAAGACCAATAGTTAAATTTATCAATACGAAATGGTTTGGTCAAGCAATTTCTAATATTTGAAATAACTAACCTAGTGTTACTGAATTTAATTAATAAATAGTTAATAACTATTGCACATCATTAAAACTGCTAATTAACTTTAATTTAGTGTAAGCATTAAAATGATTACTATAATTATTTCAAATGACTAAACTTACTTGCATACAAATTCATGAAGCTCAACAATTCATCGTTTGAAGCGTTATAAAGTAATATCATATAAAAATAAAAAGTAGAAATTAAAGAATGTAACACATATGTCCAAAACAATTCAGCTATGTTAATATAATCGTACAAATACAAAGGGTAAAAATTAATATTATTTTTCTAAAACATTCAAATAGTAAGCAAATAGTGATGATTTTACTTAGCAAAATCAAAGCAAAAGATTATCTTCTTATATTTAGTAATTTGAATTTATTAATTTATCTAATTAATTTAATTTTATGTATGAATCAAATCGAAAATAATTATTTATTTATTGCTATAATCATATAAGTATAGATTTCATATGTTCCATAATTACAATATTTATTTCTTTAAATACATTTATATAAAAAATCAGAATATATTAATGTTCTTATTATGTTTCATTTATTTTTAAATTAAAAAATATTTGAAAAATGTAATTTTTTTTTGTGTAAATTTCATTTTTGCCCCGCAAATGCGTTTTGAAAAATATGTCACTTTCGCCCGGATTTTTAAAGTCGAAAGATGGCGATTTCAATCAAGTACGAAATAAAAATAAAAATTTGTTTTGAGCTAATATAATTCACATTTTGAATAATGGGAAAAGAGAAATGCTGTCAGTTAAAAATATACTATTGAAAGCGAAATCCTATACGTATCAGTAATCTGAAAACTAGGCGTCATCTCACAAAATTCTTTGAATTTTCATATACCAACTTTCTTATCGAAATGGTTAAAAAGTACTTATGAAATCTTTAAACAAAGTTAAATATCGACTATGTAACGCTATGTCACGCGGCGGGCGTTCTCAAAGTACATATATACCGCTCGAGAGAATTGTCGGTGCAAAATTACGTAACCACGAGGTAGGGTTGCCTTTAAAGCCGAAGCCACCATCCGAATCTGCGATTTCTTTACCTCGTCTTCATCACGGGTGATGGTAATGGTGATACTCGGGTCATACTCACACACGACATTCTCTCGGTAATAACTAAATACTGTTTCAGAAACGAAAATAAACCGTTCAAAGAATATTGGTAGTCGATGCACTTAAACGTATCGCGAGGTCGAGATTATTGGTGTGCGTATGTAATGTATGTGCTATCTGTATACGTAACAATGCAAGGTGTTGTACATAACAAACACGATAATATTCACACACACACACACACACACACACATACACACACACACACACCTCATCGCGCTTTATTAATTCGGTGTAACATTTAATTTTGTTTGAATAATGAGCCGACCTATCGATTTAGTTACAGGCTTTAACATACGCGCGAAAGTTATATATTCCGTAAAGTTTCCTTCACGTTATATGGTGAATAAGATTTCAGTGGGTTTGAACGAATATTTACAGTTGAAAGTTGATGCGTAGGTAAATTAAATAATTTCACTATGTATGTGTTACTATTACGTATGTAGTTTGTTATAACAGTGTTAATGCTTGCAATGTACTCATATTAACATTGAAATTTGTAATTTTGCTTTTCAGTTTTTTAGTAAATAACAAGTTTTCTATAAAGTGTTGAAAATTTCTGTCCGAATGTAGAAAAATTAATGATAAAATATTGAATACGTTATTTATATAGTCTGATTATTTTTATTTTTTGATGTTCTAAAAGTAGAAAGTCAAGCATAATTTATACTTTCTTTTAACGAATGCATTATTATTCTTACAATATTTAACTAATTTTAATCGCTGTAATATCGCGGTTTGGAATATAAACAACTAATTAATTGCTATACGTATTAAGTGTATTAAATATAATTAAAACTATTAACTTCAGCCCGTTATATTTTAAATATAATCAGGAATATTACATGTGCGTGTGCTGTTATTATACATATTAAAAATAATGATTACAATTTGGCCTACATTTTAAAAATGGGAAAAACATTTTTGTACGTTTCAATAAAGATAATCCAAGCAATAAGAATAAAAAACACAAAATATAAACGTAAAGCAAGAACCCTACGCTAAATTTTTAAGTACCTATATACTTAATATTGTACAAGTGATAACTCCGTTAGAGGAAGCAGAACTAGAATGTACATGCAAATCCCAAAAGTAACATTTTTGTCAAATATATTTGTAAACAAGTGGTTTAAAGTTTTCTTGCGCGCGATGAAACAAACGTATAATGCGAAATAAGCATAAAATATAAATAAGAAATGTATATTTAAGACAGCGACACGTCTCATGCAAACTTCGACCATATGTAATTTCGCCCCGTCACACGGGAGATTTCCAAGTGGCAAACGAGAGCGTATCCACGGCATTACGAAATAAATTGCACCGCAGGTGGTGGGTATATTGAAGGTGAATAACAAATAAAAAGTGATTAAAACCCACGAAAAGTACATTTACCGTGCTAGAATAATGGTACAACATAGATCAAGCATGTGTTGAATACCGCATATTCTTTGGATTAGTCCTCGATAATAAGCGTGCGTCAACGTATATTCACACACATTGAGGCGGCGTATAACCGTAGAGATGCCGTGCAGTGTTGCCGTTGCGTAGGTGTGACGCGCGGCTGCCACAACGAGCTCAATACTTGGCAACATTGCCCGAGTATACACGAGCATGCTCAGCGAAAGACTTGGATCGAGAGACTTGCTGTTCTGCACTTGGTTATACCGGGTGCCTCTGCAGCGTGTTTCAGTTTTCTACAAGAACTCGCTCGGACTTTTCGTTATTTCGTTTCCTCGCGATATTATTCCGATTTCTTTTGATTCTCTCTCTCTCTCTCTCTCATCTACTTCTATATAGTTATTGTTATCTTTATTATTAATATTTTATCTGAATTTCCTATTGTAGAAGTATTAGTGTATGTTATACATAGTTTTATTAAATAAAGGAGGTAAACTTATATTCTAATTTCAAGGTGTTCTTCTATATTCTGCTCTAATCAAATAGTAATTAACAAATTGTGCTACTGTTTTTGCTATGACAAAATATTAGCTCAGGTGAACTATAAAAATTAAGTATACTTACAAATTATTAAAATAATTCTTTAATGTTTTATTCTACACAAATAAATTAAATATCATAAAAAATATTTTATTGCTTTACGTACTCATGTAATCATTTTAATGACTCGGTTTAATTTATCTTTACATTTATCTACTTATTTATCTTCCTCGTATAAAGTAAAAATTAAATTTAAGTGAAATTTTTTTCAATTGATTACCCTTATCGTATAATCGGATAAAAGACTTAAGCATATCTTACTTTTAAACATATTTTTTGTTTTCGATTTATTTGAACACAAAAACGGTTTAATATATAAATGAATATAATTGAATTTACGTAGGTTTTATTTAAAATTGTATTCATTTTCAAACAATTTGCAAATTATGTATCATTAGACAGGATTATTAGTTGTGCAAAACTTAATACCAATAAAACTTAAGTGAAAAATAAAACACGAATATTTTTTATTAGAACAAAGTGAGACTTGCAACGTAATATATAAAAGACAATTATGGAAACTACTATATAAGTTATCTGAATGATTTTCATTAATAAATTGCTCCTCGGACATAATAAAAACACGATAAGGGATAATATCACAACAACAAAAAATTGAGAAAAATAGTAAAAGCCGGATGAAGGAAAAACCTTGGAAAGGCGAAAACGTTTTCGTTGTGCGAACGTAAAAGAGGGTCGCGCGACGATTGGGAAATTTGGCAGCGGCCGAAACTGCTCGCACAAATTTATCACAGCGCGCAGTCGACGACAACGATGACTTGACTTTCAAATTGTCAGTGCAGTCGTCGATGCATAGGGTCGATCTCTCACTCTCTCTCTCTCTCTCTCTCTCTCTCTCACACACACTCCGATTCTCATATATGGACCGCGAATGAAATGATTATTTGGACGCACTGTGATTATTGGGAGATGTTACTGTCGTAATTCGGTTGCGTCATGTAAGTGTATAGCCAAGTGAAGCCATGATGCCATGACGATTTCCTATTTCGCTCACAACGCGACTACGAACCATTCTTATTCTGCACTTACTTTTCGTTGCACTTACAGCGAGCGCTATAACTGTTCCGTAGAAAACTAAGAATATTATTTAATACAGTTACGTCTTTGAAATGAACAAAAGTGTAATATAGTAAAAACTCGGGTTATTTAAGAATTACAAATATAGCTACACAACAGCTGTATACAAATATGAAAGCGTAATCAGTATATTTGAATATCTCGTACGAAAACTATTTTTTTTTCAAATTTTATTTTAAATTCACGCAATGGGTAACAAGCGAATTTGAGTTTTTTTCGGTTATCCGTGAATTTGCGACGTTTGTGAGTTCACTGTTTGATTAAGTTATTTAGCTGATTAATTTAATTATTCGAGCATGAAAACGTGTATCTAGTCATTGACATCAGGCAGATGTGATGGATCATATATCGCATAAAGAGATTATGTTTTAGGCCGGTCTCCAGGATCCGAGCATCCTCCTTATATTTTTTATGTTCGTAATCAGGTAATCGGTATCACGTGACCGGTTCACAGAGTCGAACGAGCCTCTTGCCGAACGTAACAATTACGCTTACGTATACGACAAACCGAACTAACTCGCACCTACGCACTCAAATGTACAAAGTATTACATATAAATATTATCAGTTTCTGACATTTAAAGGGTTTTTATGCCACAAGACAAAACTAAGAAACAATAAATTTAACGATTTTTTTTATCTCAATTGTAACTTACTTCTTTTACTATATATTTTACTTCCTTTTCCTTTTTCTTAAAATAATTCCTAATAATTTATAAACCATTAGATTAGAATCTATCCATTTTGGACAGAACATTTACGAATACCATAGTTATTAACGGGTTTTGACATTGATTTCTAAAAGACTCTTAAACGAAATTGCAAATTTCAATGTATTATTAGTTGATATTGAGTTAATTGTTCAGTTAATTGTAAGCAAAGAAGTATTCATTACATTTTTATTTTATTTAAATTCACTTCTTTTATAATTTGATTTTTTTAATGAATTTAAATAACAAAACTTTGGATAAAGTTTCCTAAATACTAATTATTTGAATTAAAAGATTATTGATTCATCTAAATTTTTATTGAGAAAATAATAAATTCCGCCGAATTATATATCTACACAACGAACACAGATGCGTGATATTTGTCACTTATATGTATTACATGTCGATTTTTAATCAGCACATCTACAGCTGGATATCAATTCTGATATTTTAATGTTGATTGTTTTATTTAATGTGTAATTTTTAAATCTTATATATAAACATTAATTGAAATTTGTCGTTATTTATTATTTTCTAAATAAAAATATTATAAATCTGTATGAAAATACCATTGAATTATAATATTATATATTTCGTTCTATTTGTGAGTTGAAAACACAATAGCTGTTTAATAAAAATTAATACTTTGATCCAGTAGTATAAAATGAGAGCACGGGATTGATATTGAATTGAAGCGTAAGCATTGTTGGATATAAACTCTTCTCTTATTGGCGGAGAAGATAAGATATTGAAACTAAATTTACGCCGAACAGCTGGATTTTGTTTATAAAATAACCTTCCTATACTTCTGAAATGTGATGAAATTCCAGATTCTAAAAAGTCACAATCAGGAGACATTAATTCTACTACGGTGTAACGAAAATCTTCCACTTTTAGTTTAATAACGATGAAACAGCTATCGATATATGCGTGTTTGACGATTCTCCAGTTGATTACACAACTATATGAATATTTATAATTTAGTCACACCTTTCTCCTGTGGTAGACACACGAGTTTTCCGTCAGGAATGAATTGATACAAATATATATTTATAAGGAGAATGTGATTGATTGTCGAAAATTACGAGTCTCACTTTATCAAATAGTGAAATTCCAAAAAAACTTGTTTCGAAGTCTGCAGAGGGTGTAAACTTTACGACATACGTCAACACACAGAAACCTGCGCATCCAAACCTGCGGAATTGACACATGATTTTAAACGAAAATTATTTGAGTATTCTAAATTGACGGAAATTTAATAATTCACAATGTATAAATTAATATTTTTTTTAAAACTTATGAATATGGCAGGTGCATTATTTCAGTCGTCAAAATTACAAAACTGATGCGCAACAATAAACATATAACTCTTATTCGAATTATATATAGAATTTACGTTCTTATTATGTTTGACGTACAAGTAATATAATTTTTAGCACAGTTGATTGGTATGAGCTAATATAACGCATTAGATAATATAAAACATCTGCCAACAAAATGTATTTAAACAAAAAATAAGATACGTCAGTTGAAAGTTTAGACCCACTAAAAGAATGCAGTTATAACCCCTCTTTATACCGGTATTAAAACTAAATCTAATATCGAGTTACACATGGCTCGGCAGCTGCATTTTAATGACATCGCGTAACATGAAATTTTGAATAGAAGCGAATAATCATTATCATTGTAAACTAAAATAATACTTTAACATATGTGTATAATATAAATACAAGACATCTGCCGGTTATATTTTTCGTACTTTTGAAAGAACCGTCGATTTATCGTCAATTCATCTTTTGTCAGTGGCATTAGCACACGCGTTACACTGTACAATACCGGGCCATTCTCGCGCTCAAGCATTTTCCGGGTAATGTTATCTTACGCGCGATAAAAAGCGAGACGCCGAGTCATCGCGTTGTTAAGACCGATAGATTTCCATGAATCACGAGGCGAAGACTGTTGTTGAGGAGAATTTCGGGTTCATTAATCAAACGCGGACGACGTCAACGACGACAACGCTCAAACTGAATTTATATGTATACATACGCTCTTGTATACGCATTTCCCTGCTTATTCGATTCTTTTACATTTGCAATTTTATTCCTGGTATAGACCGATTCATATGATTTTATTCATTGCCAAACGAAACTCTACCTTGGTACTAGAGTGCGGTGGCGCATGGTTATTACGCCAACATTTTTACTTTAAAAATAGGTACAGAATAGCCGTATTTTAGATGATATTTCTTTTTGTTTATAAAGCTTATTCTAAAGTTAACGAAATTTATATTTCTTCTTTTTTATTGGTAAATAAAATACTATAAATGCATAAATTTAGATTGGTATTTTTGTATTTATATTTCGTAAATTTAGATTGCAGCTAAAAATAGACACTTTTTTCATTTTAATATAATTTTAGTATAATAAGTAAGACGCTTACGAAAATCTAATGCTCTACATAAATATTATAGACATTCATATATAGATAACAAATCATAATTCGTATATACACAGTATTCAAGCAGTGTTTTATTATCTACTATATTTCAGTGGATTATAACTATGTCTGAGAATTATGGTTCCTAGACATAAATTGATCCCTTATTCCCATTAATAAAATTTTATTTTTCGAATAAAAGACATTTTTCTCTGTATTTAATTTAAAAAGTAGGACAATTTTAATATTGAATATATATACGTTTCTTCAGTATTGGATAAATGTGGGTATTCGTTTGATATAAGATTTAGCATAAACCTAATAATTTGATCAATTTAATCAGGTATTATTCATGAGGATGTATTATTGAAGATTAATGTATAGAACGTTTCTATAGATATATACCTCGTAACAATTGTAAAATTGCAAGCTTCTTAAAAATACACTATAAAATGTAGACTTCTTCGAAATAAATTGTTACATACAAAAGTCTTTTATGTAGTTGACCAAATTAATGTTTTAAAATCGCATTTATTTATAAAAGAAAATTCTATTTATATAAATGTAAAAAGACCTATATACGACAACGGAAATAATGTTTCTCCAATAAATATAATAATGGTTCAAATAATATGAAAAAGTTAATATGAAAAAGTTAAATTTTGACCGTACGTACGAAAAGTTAATGATCTCCCAGAATATTTGGTAATTAAAGCGCAATTTTAAACTTGAATGTAAAGAATATCAACGAAAATCGCTTTGAAGCGAGAAGGTTGAAGGAAGGAAAAAAGAGGAAAGGCACTCAGCGTCAGTCCGTATCAAGTCAGTCTCGAGATACGGTTTCGATCGCGTGGAGTGTACACGCGATATGCCTATCCCCCCGAGGAAGCCTGCGCGGATGTTCTAGAGAGTGGACGTATCACGCGAAGTGCATACTACTGCAGGTAATTCCGCGGATCTCGAACTCGTTCGCGAACAGGATCGTAGCACACCCCTTTCGGATACAGAGAGTGCGCGCCAGTGCACGTCCCGGATAGAACAAAAAAACCTTGGAGGTGGAGTTATAAGGAAAAAAATAGAAGGAAAGGACAAGCCTGATGAAAATACTGTCCATTGTAGGTTTGAAGGTGTCGGGCACTGGGTGCAGACGTTGGTGTGCATCGCGCACACACCGCGCGGGGGTGGGGCGGCCGAACGAACGAATGAACGCGCCGCGGGGGTGGGAGCGACAGCGGATGGATGGATGGGTGGTCGGGGAAAGACGAGGGTCGAGTGAGGCGAACGGGAACCAGGGAGGCTGGGGCGGGGGCGCACTTGGGGTAGGGGGAGAGAGAGAGCTGGCCGACCGTTCGCGCGCGCTCGCGATCAATATACCAAAATACGCCGGCACACGCGCGCACCCACACACACACGCACATACACGTACACAAGCGCGTACCTGGTGGTGTTGCGATCGTCCGCAACGGCCTGGCCGACGACTGCTCCTGAGGACGAGGTCACGCGGGGCAACGGCACACGCGGCTGAACGAGCTCGCGGAAAACTTGATCGATTGCCGGGGAAGGGAAAATGGGAACGTTAAACTCTGCTGCGGGATTGCCACATTGTTTCCATTCAGGAATGCAATTTCTGCACTGCCCTGACTCCCTTCCTACGCGTTTTCGCGATCTTCAATTGTTATTTCGATTGCAGAGCCCTCGAAATAATGCTTACAAGATGGTGCAACTTATTTTTTACGCTTGATGAATAACGAAACATTTTTTACATAATACTTTTTACGTGTAAACGTAGGTAGAATTTGAGTAGTCTGTAAATTGACAACACAATTTTTATTGCAACACGCGATGCTTCTTCTAACATACATATATTATACTTTTGATCATCATTAACAATTAGATAACATTATCAAAATACTATTAAATTTCAACCAGTAAATTTTACACCTGCCGTTTTAAATGCTGTACAATACTGTTCGCAATGTTGTAAAATTAATGTTATTTATTTCATAATTATTAACATTGCTATTAAACATTATATGACATTACGTATATTTTTTCTACAACAATAAAAGTTCTTTATATTATAATAATGTTGTAGGTTAAAATTTATTTATGACTAATCAAAGGAATTTACCTTAGGAGATTTAATATCCAAATTGCAGAGACATACCTAGAAAATTCCAAAAATTTTAAAACTTAATTGTATAATAAATATGAAAATATCAGAGATATTGTTTAAAACAAATAGAATACCGTGATAGAAAGATTTTTATAAAAAAATTTAATTGTTTTATATAATAATTTATATAGCTATAAAACAATGATTTACACATGCCCGAAAATCTCGTTGATTTATCAACAAAAAATTTGAAAAAATTCACAGATTATCTTCAAAGGAAACAGAAAACCGTTATAGAGCATTTTTTCGATAAATTAAATTCCTCGTTTAATAAAAAATAAAACCTTCTGGGGTTTCTAGGGTTCACATTCCGGTAATGCTTAGAACAACCTGTTATAAATAATAAAATCTATTGATTTAATAAAATAGATCAATGAAATATCGGAGAGCTCCGAACACTAATAGTTGGTCACAATAGAAACATCCACGGTCCCCCGACTAAAAATGTCGGTCGTAGTATATGGCCTAGTTGATTGTTACTGTAGTTTACTTACGGTTGAACACATTACACTTGTTGAGATCTAATATCAAGCATACAACGAATGTAAATGTCGATTAGTTTATTTCAATAATACTTATGTATGTAACACCTACACGAAGAAAAATTTGTGATAAATTTTACCCTGGTGTTCTAGTAAAAGTGGGACGAAGAACACAGCAGAGTAAAAAATACCCAGTTTTCAAATAAATTTTACCCTGCTGCTCGGTTAAAGTTTATTTGAAAATGAATATTTTTTACCCTGCTGTGTCCTTCGTCCCACGTTTACTAGAACAGCAGGGTACAATTTATCAGAAAATTTTCTCTGTGTACGTATGTAGTTTTCTATGATAATAACTAAACTATCTTTGCATGCTTTGCGGTAAAGTATTAAATCCAAAAATCGAAAAGACTATTTTGAAGATGTCGGTGAAAATATTTGTCATTAATGCAATATGTGACTAAAATAAAGTATGTGCCAACTTAATTACTGATAATTAATATAATTCTTTGAAGATGTAAAGGTATGAACTATTCTAGAGCTAATATCTTGTAATGGATAATAAACATGTAATTTATAGGAATGGTCATTTGATGATACATTTATTTTACAACTAAAGAAAAAGAAAAATTTGTTTGCGGCTCTTATTAAATTCAAGTAAAAACAGTTGGTATGATTTAAGTTTCGAAGTAATTATGATTCTAACAATGATGTAAGGCACAACAGTATTTCTTTGGCGTACAATATGTGAAAAAGTTTGGCATAATAAACTGATTAGAAAACTTAACATGCATTATTAATCAAAAGGTATTTTCTATACACTCTCTAAAAACGAAATAGTGATACGTCGGTCGCTGTCACGAAATTAGTGAATTTTCACTATTAAAATAGTAAATTTTGACTAATTGAATTAGTAACAATTCACTACTTTGTGATAGTGACTGACTTATCACTGTTTTTTTAGTGATTATTCACTAATTCACATTTAGAAACATCAAGTTCAGAGAAAGAGAATCTATAGCGAAAGACAATTTTACGCAGCAACTGAAGGGGCTTTCATTCCTACAGTTAAACAATTGTCACATTCCTTTCACGTACTTCATCATCGATTCGGTAGCATTTTTCTACCGAGGGCAACAAAAACGGAATCAGAAAAATGTATCGGTTTGCGTGTCACGCAAGCGGAAGGAACGAATAGAAAAATAGAGGTAAATAAGGAGAGCGCGTAAAAAAAGAGCGCGTGCGCATAAAAAGAACATTGGAAAAAGGAAGAGGGCGCATGGTAGGTAGAATAGATTAATCCGGTCAATATCAGAAAAACGAGCTGCATTATGCAAGCCCCGTAGATCAGCTAATTCACTTACGTAGGCGTTACGTGTCTCGGGTTCCGTATGCAAATCCGTCTGAGCGCGCAATGAACTTTAAAGATCTGACGGGGAGGAGGAGGAGGAGGAGGAGGAGGAGGAGAAGGACTAGGAAGAAAAAGGAAGATAGCCGGAGCGCGATTTTGCACTCGAGCAATCTTTGTAACGGCGTCTCGTTATATATCACCCTTGGTGCGAAGATAAAACTTGGCGACCAACCCCTCTCCTCCCTCGTTCCTTCCGCAACTATAAGGGATCCTTCTCTTTCTTATTTCTCGGAACAGCACGATGTCGGGCAGAGAGAATATGCTAACCCAGTGTCGCCTGGGAAATCCTCGAGGCGAACGGCTATTATTGCGCCGAGTTTGCTACGTATACGTGACGTAAGCCCTACGGTCTATGGGAAAAATGAGACGATAAAGCTCCTAGAACTACACCACACGACCAAACTAAATTTTTATATTCTATACCTAACAATATACTGCAGTATACCGACATCTTCTACATTTAGGTTATTAGCGAAAAATAATATTGATCGACTGATCGACACCCTACTTCTTATTCATCTTTTTTCCAAACTGCTTCGCGAGTTACCTACTGTTCTCTTTTTTGTTCTTTTAGTATCTTAAGAACTTCTTGTGTGGATTTATTTATTATGTAAAATAGTATTAGTTAAATCTAAAATTAATTACTAGATTTCTCAGATATTTATTAATAACATAGACTCATTTATTAAATATATAATAATCATTTTAAATATTAGAACGGGACAGGTGTAAAGTTTAAATAAAAATATTGAAGTTATACTAGTTGCTGTAGATTAATATTTACTTTAAGAGGATGTCGGACCCAAATTGCAGGAATCTACACCTTTCCCCACCAATTATATCTAAAATATTGAATTAAAAATTTGAAAAAATTTATAAGGATAGTTTAAAGCATAAAAAAGGGCCTGGCGGATCGATTTTTTAAGAAAAAATAATTTTTTTATATTAGGTAATTATTAGTGAAAACAGGTACAAATTTTCAACTCAAACATCGTAATTAAAATATCGATTTAAAAATCTGAAAAAATTTAGATTTATTGTTGAATACATACCTAAGGGCCTGATATACAGGATTTAAAAAAAAATTAATTCTTTTGTTTATATAAAAAATATTAAAAATGATCATTTTTAAGTCCGATTTTTTATCTTTTTAAAGTATCCGACGAAAGGCTGTATTTCCCCTGCATTTTTATATAAAATATACATACACATAATGTAATAATTTTCCTACATTAAAACTACAAATAAACTGAAAATGTGCAATATAATATCATACCCGTAATATAAATCATATAATATGAAATATATAATAAAAATGAGCTTGAGTAGCTGATCATACACGATTTATTAAAATGCATTAATGCAAGCTATCAGTATTATTAATTCTATCAACGAAATAAACAGGCGCTCACTCGTACAAATTTATAGTCCAAGCAAAAAATAATAAACGAATATAGCTAGCAAATGAAACAATTAAAAAATATTAGAAGTAAGTATAAGAAAGCAAAGAAAGAGATGCGATGTACAAGAGCAACGTCCCATGATGCCTTCGCCTTTATTTCGATCTCGGGGTCAGGGGCTTCTCTCTCTCTTTCTCTCTCACACGTAGATTCGACGCGTGCGCGCAACCGCCATTTCGAGAACATAAAACTTAAAGCTAGCATGAGTAAGTGTATGACGAAGAGTGACATAGAGAGAGAGAGAGAGAGAGAGAGAGAGAGAGAGAGAGAAAGAGAGAGAGAAAGCGCTTACGTAGATGAGCACGTTGAGGGAGTGAGGTGAAACTATACGCGCATTTATCGGTATACATACATATACACGTATACATCGGGCCTTACGCGTAGCGTCGCTTAATATCGCCCACAGCTGGTACGTGAAATGAGAAATGTACCACTGGCTCTCGTTTCTATATCTTCGTCGAGGGAGAGAATTTATAGCGAGGACGTCGATGTACATCCTATATAGCTCGATGAAAAACATGGCGCGTGTGTGCGTGTGCGTGTGCGTGCATGCAGGAAGAAATCGACGGCATAGAGAAATAATCAACGTCGTGGCATGGGCTAGTAGACCTTTTTATACGTACACTATAGATCGCTCTCGCTCTCAGGGAAAACCGAACTTTTCATTCCCATCAGTTCTGTACGGACCTCGAAACTTCGTTTAATTCCGGGTTACTCAAATGCGTGTGTTATTTTGCTTCCGGACCTCTCTTGCGTTGATCAACAACTTTCTCAATGGGAAATTGTGATCAAATTCAACCGTGTTAATAATGCATTCTCTATGAATTTTACTTAGTTATAACTACTTGCGTTCTGCGTCTATAAGTACATTGGATACAAACATTAGAAGGTATTATTTAGGTAGACGGTAGAAAATTATTATTATTTTAAATTTTTTATTAAAATTACACAAAAATAGGGTTTTTGAAACATCTATTTTGCTGAGTGATAAGTCGATATCTTTAAACAATTTACAAAAATTATTCTCTATAGGTTAAATCGGCGAAAATAAAGGTTAAAAATAAATATATTTTTATTTTACTTTAAAAATTGTGAATATGTCTGTGACTAAAAAATATCTTAATAAAATATTAATTTCCCAAATTTCTCTGATACATTAAAATATATTTCCACTATTATTCCTAATAGTTTCTTTATAAATGTAGTGCAATATCAAAACTTAAATAATATATTTTCAAACTTCTAAATAAATGGCAAAAAATATTATGAGTTACACTAAATTAAATTAAATTGGTACTTATTATTTTCTAAAATTCAGAAACGAAAGTTAAACAACGAATTACACGTTGAGTATCACTGAATCTGGTTTTACAATATTAGAAATCAATATCCTAAGCAGCGTCGACCGACCGAATTATGTCAAATACGCAGTTTAACAAATAAAGAGTCATCAAAAAATGGCGTACCATTACATAAATATATATATATATATATATATTTGTACGAAATTCGCGTTATATATACATATGAATATAATTTAAAAAATGTTTATAAATCGATTTAAAACGGAAAACCGTGTCTGGAGAGTGTAAGAAGATTGAGCAATTATAAGCGACAAACACGAGGCTCGCTCAATGAATAATGAAAAATTTTTGATAAAACGGACGCAAAACTGGATTGCGTGACAAAGTGATTGAAACTAAATACGGTAGCCCTGAGTTGATTGTCACTGGCCCACGTCACCGTTAGTTTTCTCTCTCCCGCCTCCTTCCACGCAGAGCGCGCGCGCGGCACCGGCGCGGGGATACTCGCTTCGTTTCTCTCTATCTCTGTCTTTCTCGCGTACGAATTGCCTCCATGCAAAGTCTCGCCTTCTCCTTCTCGTTCTCCCTCTCCGTCTGCCATTGCCTCACTTTATCTCTCGCTTGCCCGTTCGCTCTCTCTCTCTCTCTCTCTCTCTTTCTCACTCGTCGCCCGCTCGTGGGCATCACGATTGGAACGTCGATCGGAATATATAGACGAGTCATCAAAGTCTTTGAGGAATCGAAAAAGAAGAAAATCCGAGTGAAAAAGAAGAGACGGAGGGAAAGTACGAAGCGAGTAGCCTTAAGTTGAGCGACACTGTACAACAATAACTTCGGTCAGCGTGAGCTCTCAAAATGGCTGTCCTTAGCTATTATTACTTCGTGGAGCGAGAGAAAGAGGGAGAAGAACGAAAGAGTAAGATAAAAAACCGAAACGAACGACTGCGTATTCTTGCTCGCTCGCGTGGAGTTCTTCTTCATGTAGCCAAGAGTTGGTTGGGTCGCCTTGTACATGATCTACGTGGAATCGAGCGGGAGAAAGAGAGATGGATACATTCTTTCCGCATTTGCGTTTTAGTTATGTACGAATCAAGCTATGTTCCAATTTGTTCTTTATTTTTTTCTTTTCATATTTTTCAACATGTTCTTCGATCGCGATACTACTTATACTGTTGCTCAACTTTAAACGGTTATTCGATAAGATAGTACGGTCAACATTTTTTTTAATATGTGTACCAATTATTCCACTAATTTTATCTTGTATTGTCAAACTAATCGTATATGCAAACTTTAACGCTCACAAATTTCGAATAAACCTGCGAGAATCGTAATTTTTAATACATACGTCACTATATCCTAAAAGTTGAAACGACGAGACGATTTCTAAACATATTTATCGATTGCGTAAATGTCTTATTACGAAACAGAATCCAAATGGAATAAAATTTAAAGGAAGGGAAGTAATTTTAGAACGACGTTCGACGGGAGGGTTTATTGTTCCTTATGCGAACTTGAGCAATACAATAATTACGAGTATCCTCGAAGTATTCGCGAATCGAGAAAATAATGAGTCGGTGGCCTTTATCGAAGCCCTCACTACGCACTTTGCAGTCTGCACGCTAAGACCGACAATCGTCACTCTTTATCTATTGCCACTTTCATTTATTTTTTCATCTGCCTTGAATTTAAACTTTAGGCGCACATGCAGCTGCAAGAAATAAAAAATACAATAAATTGCCACTAATATGCAATGTGCGCGTGTGTGTATGTGTTTATGTTCTTACGTAATTATTTTAATGACGATTAACATTAAAAAGTTTAAGATAAACAACTAATCAATATGATAGACTCAAAGATTTAGTAGTTACTAAATATACAAAGAATATTCCGTTAATCCTCCTTTCCGTTTCTGGATATTCAGGTTCATTTAGATTTAATTTAATCTGCAATGTTGTTAACCGTTAAGTGTTAGATACATATTTTATTGTTTTGTTAGTGCATCCAATGGAAGAATGTACGTTTTTCCGCAAATTAATATCATCATTATTTTAATAGATTAATATTCGTCGACGCTTAAATTATTGCAAAATAACTTAAAAAATATGAAAACAAAAGGATCTAGTGTCTGTAACAAGTTACTGGACATAAAATTTAAGTTAGACCAATAATTTTATTATTTTTTCTATTTTAAATGTTAAGCACTAATATTAAAGTTTCTGATAATTTTATCATAACACGAAAATAATTATTGAATTTGGCCATCGATAACATCATACTGTTAATTAAAAATGCGAGATAATTTGATTCTATTAAAACAAATTTTGATAGTGTTATATAATTACCATAATTTTAAATTAATAAACCATTGTGGAATTATAGAAATAGTATTATGAAAATATTAAGTTAAACTTTTAACATACATACTTTAACCACAATCATAAACTGCTTTTTATACATGATCATCAATGAAAAAGGTAACACCCAACACAGAATAAGCAAAATAATTAATATTTAAAATATTTGTAGTTAGAGTATATAGGTTATAAGTAAACGAAGCAGTGATACGTCAGTGAATATTAGCTTTTAGCTCCAGGTCAATTTAATGAAATTAATAAAAACTAATCGGTATTAGTAGCAAAATCTGATACAGTCCTGTCAATGTCGGAGATGGATGTTATTCGCGCACCCACACCCACACCTACACCCACAAAACTCGCAGGAGAAATATTTACACTTTATTACTTGGAGCCAGTGATCGTCGGACGTCCTGGAGGTGCATAGCACTTTGACCCATGGAACGCGTGTCTTACCTCCGGCAATAGAAATTGCAAGGTGCTCGTAAATCAGGAGAGGTCTCTTTCTCTCTCTCTCTCTCTATCTTTTTCAAGATTTACATGCTTGCACGAGGGATCCGAAGGACTTGCCTGGGCTCACGTTTCTCTTTTATTCTCCTAAATATAGTAGTGACACTGAATTTCACCGTTTTCTACGCATCTATACATACTTTCCAATTTTTTTTGTTCGCGCAGGTGCACCAACGAAATATTATCAAGTAGCGCATAGAGTCGTGC
Source organism: Theocolax elegans (assembly GCA_026168455.1). Lineage (NCBI taxonomy): Eukaryota > Metazoa > Arthropoda > Insecta > Hymenoptera > Cerocephalidae > Theocolax > Theocolax elegans. The sequence goes on along the minus strand of CM047426.1, from coordinate 33,660,528 downwards.
GTTCGAAACAATAACAATCAATACGCAGACGATTCGTACGACACGTAATACCAAACAACGCTCATCACGCGCACGAGCTTTATAAATAGATTCAAGTTGTAAACAACCAGATTGAGTAACTACCTAGAGTGAAAATATTGAGAAATTTTAATGTTTACGGTCCCACCTATCGTTGAATCCTGAACAATCAGGCACATACGTATACAGTTACAAAAAAGATCTATAGAAGCATACGCACAGGTGAATAACTAAATATATGATAGATGATGGTCTCACCGTTTAAAATGCTCTCGTATTCGATCTTCACGGATGTTTTCCGGCAGATTTCCAACCCACAGATGACGTGTCTCTCTAACCATTTTGCTCCGAACTCTTCATTTGGGATCGGATGTTGTGCTATCGTTTGGCGGCACTGTACAACGACACACAACTCACGTATCCCGGCGCAAAATCTTCTTTGCACTGCCACGAAAATACCGGCAAACGAAAAATGCAACGGAACTTTTTTTTATATATCTTCTCTTTCGTTTTTCGGGAGAAACTCTCCACTTGGACACTCGCGCACACGATCCCGCACTTATATATATACATACATACATACATATATATATATATATTTAAATATATATATATATATATGTATATCACCGGTTGGAGATGAAGGTAGAGCCCGACGATATATTTTTTCTTTCTTTGTGTAAACCACGGGTGCACAATGAACGCGTGGACCGAACAACAATATATATATATAGATATATATAAACGAGCGACTTGCCAGGACAATAATAAAATATATATAAACGAAAAGCACACAGGTACGTATGCGGAACCACTTCACGTAATATATATCTTCGACGTCGGAATTCCCTTAGGTAAATTCGTCGACTTTTTTCCCCACACACGATTGCTCTCTCTTTCTCTCTGTCGCTCTCTCGCGAAATTGGTCGCGCGCGCACCACGACCGAGAGTTCGGTCTCTCGAAAAAATAAATTTGGTCGAAGACCGGTCGATTGTTATCGGCACCAACCACGCGCACTCAAAAGCCTTGCTGCGATAATTTCACTCGCGACGAGTAACACGAATGCACAATTACTTTTTTAATCGGCCGGAGAGGGAGAATGTTGATAGCCTCGCCTCGGTAGCGGTAGCGGCAGCAGCAGCGGCACCAGCGGGTTCTCTAAGCTGCAGAGCGGCCGCCGTTTCCTCGTTGCTGGATACCGCATCGTACGTTTCTACTATCTCACCTCGGCCTTTATTGGGCACGAATACATCATGATGCCTCGAGCGTAGTAGTTTTAGGCCACGGAGCGGGCCCGCCGGGGCAACACCGGCGCGCAAGCCTCCGGCCTACGGGCCCGGCACCGTGCCCGCATACTATCACCACCACCTTCTTGTCGACGACTCGTCACGCACAGTTTCGCGCGTCACACGTACGGGACACGACCGGGAACACGACCGGGGACACAACCGCGACTCGACTCAACTCGACCTCACGTCACCTCACTCACCTCACCGAGACTCGACTCGACTCGACTCAACTTGACTCGAACTCACGGCATTTCACCACCACGAGACCGACGAGACAACTATCAAGGCCTTTTCCACCCGAAGAGGGTCGAGGAATTAATCAAGGTACCGGGGTGTTCCCGGTAACACGCGACGATCCGGAGCACGCGCACGAATCGCTCGGGGTCGGTTATCTCTCCGGAGGCCCCACCCCCCGCCCGCGCTCGCTCTCTCGCTCTCTGTACTCGGCACACTGCACACTGGTATGTACGTCGCGGCGTCGCCGCCACGCCTCGGTGGATCGGTGCGAATCACTCCTCCGGTTCCCGGTGATGCTCGAGGCTCGTGGCACCTCCGCTCGTGGGTTGCTTGGTACGTTGATGGGTAAACCGGGTTAGGGCCACTCTCCTCCCCACACTCACGTCCCTCGCAGTTGGAACACACTTTTGAGCTCGCACTCGCACACTCGAACGTTGGCGTGCACGAGACGGCGGAGCCTGGGACCGTACCTCCTTCTCACTGCACTACACTACACGGAGTGACGTCACCGTGGCGGGAGCGTAGCTGCGTAGCAAACCTCGCGCGCCGGCCAGCCCCAGCGAGCGCGCCGCCTGGTGGGGGAAGTTCAGGCTTGAGCTTGGGAACGAGTCTCTCTTGCTCCCCCCCCCCCCTTCTCTACCGCCGTCCCGCTGCCATGGGCTGCGCCCACCACCGCCGCGTTCATCGACGCTCCGGCGCAATCTTCCCCCCACCCTCGCCGCCTTCCCCCCTGCCCCACTCTTCCCGACGACCTACCCCGCACACGGCTAACCTCTCCGCGTCCTGCGATCGGGTCCGTCGAGTGGGGAGAGACGCTGCTTCGTTTCTCCCTACCTTACCTTCATTATTTCGCTCTCTCTGTCTCTCCTTCCCCCTCCCCCTTCCATCGTCAAGTTCCCCTGCACCCTCTGCCCCGCAGGACGCTCGAGCCTCGCGTCGAGAGAACCGCCCGTACGAGGCACGACCCTATATACAGGCTGCCGACTCTCTCTCTTCGTCCAGTAACGAATCGGTTACTCAGTGGTACCCGGGCCTTATCAACTCTTTGGGTTTCTCCTATAAAATGTTATTTCTACCTGCTTTCCCGTTTCCTGGAACCTAATGTAAACTAAGACAGGTTGGAAACTTACTCTATATATACCGCATTTGTTTGTATTATTCTGCATACTCGATTCTACGAAACTATCTGGAATTTGTTCCAATTTCCCATCGCCTTTGTGTTTATAGCCTTATAGGCCGAATTTACCACGGTATTTAACAAATACAAGTAATTGTGTACATGAGATTGTACCCTCGGGAAGCTACGATATTTTGCCACGAGTCCATATTTCGTTGAATGTTACGAATTTGCAATATTATTGGTAATCGGTCGAATCTGTTATAGTTAATGGTATTCCATCGATCAATAGACCGTTAACTCCCATTGAAAACCTGCAAGTTATTAATATTGCACAAAGAATGTCACGTAGAATACAAATATTAAAGGCCGGTGTACCGAATTGGCTAGTTACGTGCCTGGTACAACCACGTTCTATCTCTCTCGTACAAGTTGCTTTTAACGTGAGAGTTTGCTCGGATGGAAGAAGATAGAGACAGACTGACAGACACCCAGAGCAGCCAGCGCAGAGAGAACACGGTGACCAAGTGATGTGTAGAGAAAAAATGAGACGGGTTAGATTTAATTACATTAATTTATTTATGCACGAATGTTCATCACTTTTTTATACATATACATACGCTTATGTTTATATACATGTGTATACACATACATACATACATACATATATATATATATATATATATATGCGCGTACATGTAGACAGTAGTAACAATTATAGCTAAGAAAGAATATGAGTAGCTGTATGTGTGTGCGCGCGCGAGTGAGGCTAGGTCGTGAACCAAATTGTACTTAAAAATAGCTCGTGCGCGCACGCACTAGCTGCGGGTATACGTGGTAAAAAATATTGGTGTAAACAGAAGAACCGGAAGCATTCGTATTTTCGGATGTTGGTATGTAGAAGTTTGAAATTACTATAGGTATAGGCATCCGTATATCGGATAATGTGTTATATATACATATATACATACAATATATTTCGCACATAAACGGAATAAAATGAGGCCTACATAAGGGAAATAGATATATTGAACAGAGATTTAAATTAAACAATTTTGTGTTCGTTAAAATATTTCTGTTGTATATACCATGAAGAAATACATATAAATAGGTATTTCATCTTTACAAAAATGTGAAAAGTGCAATTGTTTCTAACGGGGAAGTGACTGTTGTTTGTTGGAGAATGGATGATTGGGGGGGGGGGGGGGGAATAGATAAATTAAAGATTGGGCAAATAGCTTGAAAATGTGGAAAGTGCGAGAGGTATGTGTGTATAGTATATATACATGATTCTTATGCGTATGTGTGTGTATACACATTGGGAAAAACCAGGAATAAAAAAGAGAGGAGAACCCGGTCTCCGAGGCGAAAAAAGCGAGTTGAAAAATAAACGAAACGGAGAGAGAACTAGATGGCGACCGAGAGAAACGAACTGAGCAAAATAAACAAATTGAATGAAGTCGGGGTGAGCGAGGTGAGAGGGAGAGAGAGAGAGAAAGAGAGAGAGAGAGAGAGAGAGAGAGAGAGAGAGAGAGAGGGAGAAAGACAGAGCACAAGATGGAAAATCGAAACTGCACGTATAAAAACCGTAAAAAAATACTTATAGAGAGCGGGAGAGAGAGAGAGGGAGAGGAAATGAGAAGAGATGCCTTGTATTCGCGCGGGCGCGTGCGTGCGCACAGGGGGAAAAGAAGACAAAAATAAAAGGGGACGCGGGCGAAAGATAGAGACAGCTGCCAGCTGGTGCTACATACGTATAGTCTTTCGTGCGCAAGAGGGGTACGGAGATTGGAGAATCGAACTGCGCGGGTCTGCAGCGCTGGGAGAGGGAGCTAGAAAGAGATAGAGCCAGAGAGAAGTAGGGATAACGGGTCGAACGAGCTAACCCGAACGCGAACGAAAACCCGACGACGAGCTATAGAGAACGTATCTCCCTCTCTCTTTTTCAACACGGAAAGAGTGGTGGGGCAATCCTCGTTGGGGAAGGGTATAGTGGTAGCTCTGTCTTCGTTTGACTAATCCCAATTCCCAACTCAACTCTCAAGCGTCGTCGTTGCCGCCGACGCCGTCGCTCCGTTTTCGCCGTTGCCGTCGTCGTCGCCACTCGCCTGACTCCTGAGTCGCCACTGCCGTACGGCGCACGCACCAGCCCACCAGCACCGAGCGGCGACGGCGAGCACTCCGACAGCTCCGACTCCGAGTAATGAGTATACGTCGACGACCGTTGCTACAGGATGCGCGCGGCATCGATATATACTCTTTCTCCTCGTTTTGCCATATCCGTTGCGTTTTCTTTACGTGATACTATTCTTTTCGTGAATTTTGCCTTTTCTTGCTTTCTTTTATTTCATTTCCCTTGTTTCCCGTTCTATCTTCTCGTCGAGTTTGCAGTTACTTTTTCAACCTCTTTCACCGACTATTATTATTAAATCCGAGAGGAAATACGTTAACTCAAATTGTTAGAAAACGTTTTCGATAGTATTGGAGTTGGTTGTACAATAACAATAACACACTTATTCGATATTATACTTAACATATTGTTATACTCCTTCAGAACTATACACGATTTTCGAGGTTAAGAATCAAGATTGTTTAAACGTATAGAATTGACGCACCAATAGCGCATTAAAATAAATATCTTTAGTATAGAAATTAAAACGATTTTTAAATATAATGTGGACATTTTTTAAAAACCGATAGAAAAGTACCAATTGTGTCCTACAAAATGGATATTTGTAACCTCGAAACAAAACATGAAAAAAAATTAAAAGTCGATATAATTTTCTAATATCGCATTAGCTAAATAAATGGATTACTTATTTAGTTTGATACTTAATTTGTTAAACTTTTTTTATTAGTTTTGCACGATAAACAAAATAATAAATCTGATTAACAGACTATTCGTGACAACAAAATAAATGATAAGATAATTAATAATAGATATTTACATAAAAAATAAATAGGTACTTCTACCTCCATGAAATTGAAGTGAACCAAGTTTATCGTGACAATGTTATCGCGCTTACAGAGTTTTAGGTAAGAAAAGAATTTGCGTTAAAGGAGGAATATGTCGTGCACAAATGACGCAGAAAAGGAGATGTGCCCTGCCACGTGAAAGTAGTACGCATCCTCCTTTCTTTGGTACGTCGCACGACGTTTCGTGCACAGGCCGCGAAAGCCGCGTGCTCTCGCATAACGGTATTGTTTATACGTATATAGGTATATCCTATATATACCTACCTCGAGTCTCGAGTCGTTAAAACGTATAGTGTATTCCCTCGAGTTCCGTTCGAATGCACACACATACATGCGCGATTTTGAATTTGTTGGGTACATCGATGTGAATACATACTCACGATCGAGAATGTGTAATTCTACTTAAATACGTTACTTTTATACTTGCTTAGGTCTATACTGAATTTTAACATTCCGTTTTATTGAGTACGTACCATATATCTGATATTGAAATATAATTAATTACTTATAACTAACTCATTTAAATGGTTTTTAAAATGCACATTTAGTTGACAACAACGAATAATTTTTTTCAACAAAGAAAATAATTTTTTGATAAAATTATTTTAATTATTTAAATAAAAAAATGATTGTACTTAACATTTATACCTAATGTTAATCGTATATTTGTTGCAGTTTTGTACTTTGATACATGCATTAAATCTCTAACAAAAGTAAGTAAGTCAGTTAAATATTAATACATATAAAGTTAGTCTAATTAAAGAAAAAATAAATAATTTACTGTTTACTGTAAATTATTAAAATGCATAAATTCCCTTATTTAAAATATTAATAAAATTGTGATATTTATAATTGATCGCATTCGAATTGAACGGTATAAAAAATACACGTACGCTATAAACAAGTTTGATCGTTTTTACATTGGATTCGTCGATCTTGGTTGTGATGCATTTAGTTGTACACTTATAAAAATATTTTTACAACGACGATAAGGTCGCGTGACCTGCGGACCCTGCGGTTAGCGGCCTTTATGCAATTATCTCGGGGGCCTCGATTTATATCAAAGGAATAGGCGTTAAACTTCTCGTAAACCGTCTCTCGAGCAGTATTTTTCTCGATCTCGAGGGCACTTGTAATGTAACCACATTGATAAATCGTATTTTTATTTCCTATAGGTACCTACACTTATAGAAAAAAATGGAATTATACGTTTCGAGAATGTACGATCTATTGTTATAGGTAGAACATAGAAGTCTCAAATTTTGAACCACTGTTGTTTCCTTCTTTTTTGTCGACATATCGATGTGATGCAATTATCCTTTTTTGTGTTCGCACTTCGCAATGACGCGTCGTTCGATGTTGTACTCGTCGCGACATCTTTTGGGGTAGATGTAACTAAAAAGCTGAGAGCAGAGAGCTTGTAGTTGAAATTACCGACCGGATTATGGTGTTACCAATGGTTACGATACTGTTATCTGCTCGTACACAGTAAATCAGTAAGTTTGATGAAGTGACAAATAGCGAAAAGTTTAGAGTCAAGTTAATTATATGAAATATTAAGTCGAAATAGATCAATTTATTATCATGACTGACAAACACGTGATTATGAGTAAAGATTTTGATGAGCAGGATGAACCTTCGGTGTTTTCAAACGATCCGAATGAACGAAAACTCGCGCGAAAATTGCGTATTCAAAAGAGGTGTAAAGCTTCACAAACGTACGTATATAAATTAATTAAAATTAGAAAAATAGGTATTAGGTAAGGAGTTAAATTCAAATGAAAAGTAAAATGTGCAGTAAATAAATAATATTGTAAATTCTCATTGGCTTACAGTAATAAATATAAACGTATAAGTATTATAACTATAAAGTATAAAACAAATAATATTTGTAAAATATCTTTGCATTCGAAAACATAAAATACTATTTAAATTATTTTGTTCCGATTGTTAAATAATTTTCGTGTATATTAATTAATACATACTTCAGTTTGGATGACGAGGAAACTCAAGTAATCGATGATAGTATTACCGAAAAACAAATTATTGCAAGTGCAGAGCTGTTAGAAAAAATTATATTGGAAGGAAACGAAGTCGTGAGTATTTATCTATAATCATATGAAGTTGATTTACTAAAATAATAAGAAAAAAAATTGCAACGCATTTAAATTTAGATAACAAATGTACGAGTTGCCAATGATGCTAGAGAACTCGAGCGTAGAAAACAAGCGAAAGAAATTCGTGACAATTTTCTCAAACAATTGGAGAAAAGCACAGAAGATTGTACAGAACGGTACGATCTTATCAATTCAAAATGGGCCAAAATTTTCGAATCTAATGATCCATTGGATATTAAAAACGAAATGGAGATGCAAAAGAAAAAATGTGACGATGTTCTCGCAATAAAAGACTCAATTATAGCAGAGCTTAAACATGAATTGCAGAAAGCTGATGTTAAATATTTCGAAGATCAAAAAATGCAGAAGGATGATATTAAATTACTCACTGAAAGAATAGAAAATCAGGTTAACTTGATGCATATTCAAATATTCAATAATTTACAATATTTTCTATTTTGATAACTTTAAAAATTAATATTTTCTCTATTCTTACTACACTTTTATATATTATTCTGTTTTATATATATAAATAGTATAAAAATTCTATTAATAGATAATTTTGTAAAGTTTATTTTTTAATGTATTAAATAATACTTACCAAATTTTTGAATATCAATCTCTGGTTTTCTAGATGTGTACAATGGAAAACGTGTATGACCACGAAATAGAATTAATAGAGAAAAGTCTGAAGATAGAAAAAGACGATGAAATAAAACGTTACCAAGAAAAGTGGGATTTACTATATAAACAACAAGGAAATGAAGACGAGGCGTGCAACAATAAAAGATATCAAATCATGAAGGATTATGAAGAAGAAATGGAAAAAGTCATGACAACTCATGATGAAGAATTTAGAGCGCAAAAAATTAAATTGGAAAATGAGTGTCAAGCTTTGCAACAGGAGCTGGAGAGAACGAAAGCTTTATGTTTATTAAATGCAGAAAAATTAGCGTACAATTATACTGTATTGAAGAACCGTGAAGAAGAAAATTCTATAGTTAAAAGTCAACAGAAAAGAAAAATAAATAAGTCAGTAATGATTATAAACATTAAGTCAATGTAAATTTATAATCACTTTCTTTTTTAGGCTACAGGGAATCATAAATAATTTGAAAACAAATTATGCGGAGTTGGAAGAAAGTACAAAGTTAGAAATCGATAGATTGTCTAGTCATATTTTGAAAGCTCACAGGAGCATTCTGGAACTAGAAGAAAAATCTATACATTTTACTCGGATCAATGAAAAACAGTACTTGGATGTTTGGAACATGAATACTGAAAATGCAAATGAATTAGTTAATAAGATTCTTGAAGCAGACAAAACTATCCATGAAAATACTTTAGGGGTTGTATGGGAACCACCAGATAAATTTGTGCTCAAAAAAGAAGATCTACCATCGTATTGTGAAGCAATGAATATTATTAAAAATCGTAATTACCAATTATTTATTAGCTATATTCAAATTATAAATAATAACATTTCAATAATATTTTTAGGAAAGGAAGAAAAATCAAGACGAGTACAAATATTTAAAAATACAAAAGTGGAAAAATCAGCTTTAGAAAAATTATTAGAAAGAAAAGTGTTGCATAACATTCTTCAACAAATTTCTAAATGTTCTGGATATTTGATTGAGGATAAATTGCAAGATTTGATATCAAGTCGCAGTGAAGAAGAAAAAACTATTATTAGGCTCGACAACGTTTTTCAAGTAATTTTTTACAATTCTAATATAATTTTTCTTAAGTTATCACTAATTTAACAGTAATCACTATTTCAGGCTCTATCAATTTCTAGTGCAGAAGAAATAAATGTATTTTTAGACTTTTTCTTACCCTATGCACATTGTCCAACATGTTTGAATAAAGAAAGTACAAATGATGAACCAGAATCACAAACCTCAAGCGAATTGTCCAGATGCACCGACATATGCAATGGTTGTACTAATGAAAATATAAAAAAATTAGTTAAAAGTGTAAAAAATGAAGTTGAAGCAGATAATGAATTCACGGAAAATACATCTGAAACTAATACTTTATCATTTAATACAAAAAGTGAAGGTATAATTAAATAAATTGTATATAATGAATGTTTATTTAAACATTTGATAAAATTCATTTATTTTTTACAGATAGTGAAAGAGATAGTAATGACTTTAATAAATTTACATGTAATGCAGGACATATTTTAGAAATACAAGCAGCTCATGTAACAAAAGTATTAAAAGAAATAGTAACAAAATTTAGTACTGCAGAATTAAATGAAGTACTCTCATTTGAAGACAGACTTAAAGAGAAGAAATATACAGTCTCAAGAAATTTATCAACTGATGATGTAAAAAATTATTGGGCAAGTTACAGTAACTTGTTCAATAGTAATAAAGAAAAATTGTGGGATGCAATATTAATGGGATTAGGTAAATATTTTGAAATTTTAAAGGAACGGCATAAATTATGTAATACTACAGAAAATTTGAGGAAACAGAATGCAGAATTTGAACGCCTGTTAAAATCTGCTACAAATGTTAGTATTTTTTAACAAAAGTATAATAAATATAAGTCAAGTAAAATAAAGATAATATTAATTAACTATGAAATATTTATTTCAGTCTGGTGATGGATCAAGTCAATTACAGATTAAATCTGTAAAACGTTCGGCGTATGAATGATGACTGAATAATAATTTTAGTAGATTTAAAATAGATGAATGAAAATAAATTAAAGTAAACATCTTTTATTTTGTTATTTTATTGATACAGAATTGTATTTCAGTATACAAAAAAGAATTTGCTATTTATAATATATGTGACAATAATAATTAATATAGAAATTGAATTTAATTTTTACAGACTTCAAGCATTGGTGATATATAATCAAATGTTTAAAAAATAATAACTTAGATAAAGTAATTTAATATTAATTACCAATGCTATTTTAATGACTAGATTTAATTTAATTTAATTTAATATGTTTCAAAACCACCTGACACAAAATTATTTGTTAATGGTTTTTGTGTTGCATTTGCCTTGTTGGTATTACCTTTCTTCCAATAGGGAAAAAATCGTTTCTTTTTATTTTTGCCAATATGTGTTTTATCCAAATGTTTTTGTGATGCCAAATGCTGAAAATATTCTAATTAAAATATACACATAATATTACGTAAAATAGTAAATATATGTAGTCAAATGTGCTTTGAATGTTGCCTTGATTCAAATGAATTAACCAATAACCCAATAAAAAATTGTGATAAATGTATTTTGCTAATTGAACCTTTATGTCAAATTAAAAAATAATTTTAAATTTACTGATCTCCATGAACCATGTGCAAATTAAACTTATATTGTTGATTTTTCAGATTCGTTAAAATCGATTCATTTATTTTAAGGTTAAATAATTTTAAAAATACATATAATAACTATTATAAATAAAACATGCAATACTCTATAGTATTATATAAGCTATACAATTAAATATTTAACATTAATTATTATTAAAAATTGATAGTACATGTTCAAATAAATGATGATAAATTGATAAACAAATATGAACAAACATGAAAGTTGAAATTAGTAAAACCTTTATAATTATTCAAATTATTAATAAATGAGAGAATAAGACCAAGATAAGTTTAATAATTACAGCAGACTCTATGAGAGGTTTGTTGACAGAACAATACTGTGTAGCAATATGCATGACTGGAGTCTTTTTATGAATATTTTTTTTCATTTTTATTTATTTTTAGTTATTTAATGAAATTATTATTTTAAATATTAGTAGTTTGCTGCCTTACATGTTTGGCTAATTTAAACTTTCATGTTTCTTCACATTTATCAATTTATTATTTAATTTGACATGGAATATTAATTTTTAATTATGATGATTGTTCAATATTTAATTGTACATTATGTATAATAATGAGAAAAAAATTGCATGTTTAATTTACAATAATTATATGTATTTCTTAAATTATTTAATCTTGAAAAGGAATGGTTTTAATGCATCTGAAAAGTTAGCAATATAAGATTAATTTGTACATGGTTCATAGTGATCAATAAATTTAAAATTTCTTTCAATTACAATTATAACACATAATAAATTCTACAATATGTACAATTGTATTTATGTAAAAATTATTTCAATTATTTTTTTCTATAAAACATTGAGTACTAAACATTTAAAACTCTTAATAATATTCAATACAAGTTAAAATATAAACTGAACATACCACATTTAATTGTGATTCTGAATTAAAGAATTTGTTGCAAAGCTGGCATGTCAACAGATTGGTTTTTGCCACAGGTACAGGAATATAATTTGCCTGCATTTCTATTGAACTGCTACGAGAAACAATCTCTTTGCCGGTCCAGTCACCTATGCATCAATGTGCGATCAACACTATCTATATATCACAATAGCTATTCTGTGATAATAAATCAGTTTGAGCACTACATCCATGCCACGAAAAGAATATGTATTTTAAACAAATTCTTCCAATAAAGAAATTTAACCAAGCTTTAAAATACCTATTCCATTTATAAAATAATAAAAAATATACATACCAATATAAAAGCTGAATAAAAATCTTATAATCGAAAGTCAGTACTAATAGGAAAGTTGCAAATAAAAAAAAAAGCAATTAATGTTAGAAGCATGAAATTTAGATTAGAACATGCTTGGATTTATTTTGTCATAAAGTTTTCAGATTGCAAATCATTAACAAAATAAAAAATAATAATCTACACTTCAACAACAAAAATACTAACTAATAATAAATAATGGTCGTCAATCTGACCATGTTATTTTATAAATAAGTATAACTTATGTGTATAACTAACATGTACAACTTATAAATATTTATAACGCAATAAAAATTGTGAATGTTCAATTTGAATGAAATAAAAATAAATAACAATATGTAACAATTGTAAACAAATAAATAACAAGAAAACAAAAAACGTCAAAATAAATATAACAATAACAAATTATAGAAAATAATTAAATATAAAAGTCAAGAATAGTATAAAGCAACCAAAAATAAACAATATTGCGCAAATTAATAACACCAAAGATCCATTTGTAATTAGTTTGTTTAAATGCATGGAGTGCCTACATCTAAAACTACAAGATGGTAAATTTTTAAATGTCTTACTCTTATTACCTTTTGACATTTTTTTCTTATGTCGGTTTCCTGTTGAGACATTGATAATACAGATTATTATTAATAATAAAATTAAACAAAAAGTAAATATTCATAAAATTTACCATTTAGATGAGTTTGGAGTTGTTGTATTGAATTTAGATATACATTACAAACATTACATTTTAAACCATTAGTGTCTTGATCTTTACTAAAAGTTACACTAGTTTCCTCCAAAGAAGCAAGAATATTTTTTGATCGCATCTATATAAATTAAAAAAAATTTATTAATAAATTTGTTTACAAATATTTGTGATTACAGGTAGAAATAATACTTAATATAAAATTAAATATAAAACTTTAAATTATTTATTGTTAATAATAAAAGTATAGCATACTTTTAAATAAAACATAAAACTAATTTAATAAATCTAATAGAAAAGAAACGCTTGAAAAATAAAAATGTAACTCTTATAAAATAGTGCAATAATTTAATTAAATTATAAAATACATAAGTAAATTTACAAATACAGTATATAATGTATATAAAATTATAAAAAATTAGTGCATTACCTGTTTGGCATGTCTAGATCCAAGAAGATGTGCTTCTAGCACTACTTGGCTGGTAAAATCTAGATCGCAATCGTTACATCGTACTTGTGGTCGTTTTGTTGGAAGATTTCCCATAATATTGTCCACCACAGCTTTTGTTACTGGATCATTAATAGAATGATTCATTCCTCCTTGTGTTGTAGAAGTCATATTTGTTGATTAACTGGAAAATCCTATGAAAGAATTTAGATTATAGCAATACTATTAATGTATACAAAAGGAGATTTAAGAATGGACATAATAATATAACATATACATACGACTGTCACATACTCACCTTCAAATATAATAACAGGTACTCAATTGAAATTTGATTCACAGAAAGAGTAAAGGCAATGAACTTTGCTCAAAATAACTGAATGATCGAGGCACTGAATATATTCTCATAAATTCTGTATCATAAAATGTTATAGATATAATCAATAAATATCGAGGTACGTGCTCATTACCATTAAAAAAACGAGGAACTAGAATAATTTAGCAAGGCTAAGAAATAATTTTTATAATTGATATTACTCAATTACTTTCGAATTTATTAATTAGAAACTTTGACGCAAAGACGAGATTGTTGAACTAATTTTACTAATTTAATTAACGTTTTACGAATCGAGCGACAGTTAATCGCAATCGCAACATTCGCAACTCACGAGCACGAGCGATTCTCATCGACGATAGAATATAGACACGGATAAATCACATCACATCACAGAAGACAGTTTGCGCACCAAGTGAGAGAAATGCGCATTGATGGTTATATGGTATCTCGTTCACTCGTTGTTCGTTCATGCATTAGGGTGCTTACATAATCTCAATTTTCATAGCACACTCGAAAAACAAAAAATCGTATATCACAACACAGCTCTGCGGTGTCGAGACTAGTTGTCACTCAGCACTGTCACGATGCTCAGTGTTTTTGTTTTAATCAGCTATTGTTTTATAAAAAGACAATTTGTTTTACTGTTGCTAATTAAATAAAACATTTTATCTCGATTTATTTGTCGATGATGAATGATAATTTAACAAAATTATTTGGTTCGCAATTGCTAGACTGAGGGTATAATGGACAATCGATTGATCGAATCGCCGACCAACGATTTATGGATGGAAGCACCTTTATGTCCTCACCTCACTCACCACCAACTATAGTCATTTTATATATATATATATATATATATATATGCGCTTATTCCGATTTCCGACAAATGCGCATGCGCGAAAACGCTACCTACTATTATAATAAGATTTTTGAAAAGAAGGGACTCAAATAATGCTGAACGGGAAACACTGGGAAACGGACTGAGAATAAGGAATTTAATTGATCGACATTGTGCCTAACAAAACGAATTGGTATTGACGTAATTACAACCTTGTAGGGTGTAGTTAAATTAGTTTGAAAATTGGATTTTGGTATACTTTATTTTTTTGTTACGTGATGATTACGTCCATAAATTGATCGGTATAAAAATAAATGAAGTTGTCCACCAACAGAATATGCAAAAAATATTTATATTTATATCGGCGTTTGTTTAGAGCATTAAAAAATTGCTCGATAACGAATAGATCAATTACATTATAATGAAATAGTTAAAAATGTTGTTTATTATATATAAGTACAATTAAATTAAAAACTCCGAGTATTTGATGAATATTCCGAAAGTGGATACAATAAGTAAATACATAATTCAAGATTACTGAAAATTTGTGTAATAAATAAATAAACAGGCTTCTTCTGCCTCAACGTAAGAAAAGGAGTAATTTCTTAGATTGTCGGTAGTTGTAAGCCATTCTGGATAAAAAGAGAAAATGTTTTTGTAATTGCAGCGATGCGAAACAATCGATCGCTCCGTCTGCAGGAGGAGAAAGACGAGGTTGGTGAGGTAAAGAAAAAAAGAAGGAAGCCTTCGAGCGAGCGGAAGAAAGAGGAGTTGGAGGAGCAGAAGAAGAGAAGAGACGAAGGAGGAGAAGGAGAAGGAGAAGTAGAAGGAGGAGACGGAGACGGAGACGGAGACGGAGACGAAGACGGAGGCGAAGACGAAGACGAAGAAAGAGTGCACATCCACACACAACGATAGAGTCCCTCGGAGTCGCGAGGAAGCGTCCGAGAGATCGGACCAATCGGCGGTGCGTCTCTTTGGCATCATCGCTCCTCCTCGCAGCGGCCAATTAAAATCGCGGGTGCCTCGCGCGCCGCGGCTCCCCTACAGAGGTCCCCGCGCGCACGCAGCGCCGTCTGCCCGTGAGATATAGCAGCAGCCATCTTATATTTTGCCTTGGAGAAAAACAGAGTCAACAGTGAGGCGTTTCGTACGGGCGAAATGTCCCTTCGGCTTGGAGCGTGAGCGTCCACGCGAACCCTGACGCCTCAAGGCAACGGATCGCCCCATATGAGGCACTTTTTTCATACGGAGCGTGGACCTTTACAATAGCAAAGGTTAGTAATTCTACACAGGGAGAGAGCGGGCGCGAGTGCAAGTACGAGTACGAGCGCGCGCGCGCGCCTTTTCCCTTCACCTCGGCCGCCTCCACGGTCGCGGCATCGCCGAAGGTCTCCCGCGGCGTTCAACCCACGCGGCTTCACTCTTGATTTAGGGGAGGGGTTATCCTGGCTCTCGCGGATACGTTTTGCGCTTCACCGGGGTGTCTACGCCCGGGCAGCCCTGCCTCCTCCGAATGCGCGCTTCCTCCCCCCCCCCGTCCCGACCTCTCCCCCTACCGCCCTCCTCCTCACTCATCCCCCCGTCCCACGTCGCTGTCCCCCTTCCCCACCTCACCGCGCTCTCTGTCCTCGTGCGCGTGCCGCCGCCAAGAGAGACGCCGATTTTTGCGCTGTCGCGGAAAAGTTATGCAATCAGCTGATCGGCCAGCTTGACTCTGTCACTTGTCAAAAATAAATGTTTGCCAGAGGGCCGCGAGCAATGCCTCTAACCTGACGTACGTTGGCGCGCTTTTCGCATCACTCGTTAGCTCGGGACGTATACGTTGGCTCGCGCGCGTCCCTCTAGGAATTTGCCTCCTCGGTTTCATTTCCCTCGCGTTAAATTCTTTTTTCTTTTTTTTTTTTCATTTGTCTGGTCTAATTGTGCGTCGTTGCATTTTGACATGCAGGTGGATTGGTACGCAGGATATGAGCAGTTTGTCAAGCGCAACCTGACTCTGCTCCCACACCAACAAGCAGCGCAGACGCTGCACCACCCCCAGCAGCCCCTGCAGCCGCTGGTCCACCCGCATCAGTCGAACATTATGCCATCTATGTTCGACCAACAAATCAAGAGTGAGCCTATGGGATTTTACTCCGTGGCATCTAGCAGATCTGACGGTTCCAATTCTATGGTAAATCTCTCTGACGATAGGGAAGAATTGTCTCAACAAGAAGGTCACCTTCAGGTACAGCAGTCGCACCAGCCGCACCAGCAGTCTCAGCAGCAGCACCACCAGGCCCAGCAGCAGCAACATCAACAGCAGGAGCAGCAACTACAGCAGCAGCAGCACGAGCACGAAGGAAGTCAGCCGGACCACAGTCCGTCGATGATGCATGAAGAGTCCCCTACAAGACAGTCGAGTGATCAACCAAGCCCAAAAGAAGGAAGTAGAGCAAAGCCCCAACCCTGCAAAGTCTGTGGTAAGGTTCTTTCATCTGCATCATCATACTACGTCCACATGAAGCTTCATTCAGGAAACAAACCGTACCATTGTACGGTGTGCGAGGCGAGTTTTTGTCGCAAACCCTATCTTGAGGTCCACATGCGGACGCACACGGGTGAGCGGCCGTTCCAGTGTGAACTCTGTCTCAAGCGGTTCACCCAGAAGAGCAGCCTCAACACTCACAAGCGTGTGCACACAGGCGAGCGACCATACTCGTGTGACATATGCCAGAAGCGCTTTGCAGTTAAGAGTTACGTGACAGCCCACCGCTGGTCCCACGTCGCGGAGAAGCCCCTGGTATGCGAGCGGTGCTCCCTGACCTTCACCTCCAAGAGTCAATTCGCCATCCATATCCGCACTCATACCGCAAGCTCGACTTACGAGTGCAATATATGCGGACGCACATTTGTGCGCGACAGCTACCTGATACGACACCAAAACCGCGTGCATCGTGGTATGTCGCAGAACAGTTCGAATCACGATCCTGGAACGCCTCAGAGCTCGGGGGCTGGAACACCGGGAGCCGGGTTTGAAAGCCCTGTTTGCGACTTGCGCTATAACGAGGGACCTTCGTCTCTCGACGGTCTTGGTCAGCCCGGAGGCAAAGGAGGCGCGGGTATTGCCGCCGAAATTGCTAGCCTGGCCAAACAGAACAGCCTGCAACTGCCGTTGCCCCTGCTTCATCCGCAGTCTACCAACTAGTGCTCGCCTGAGCCACAGCAACAGCAACAGCACCAGCAGCATCACCAGCAGCATCACCAACACCACCACCACCACCACCACCACCATCACCACCACCATTCGCAGGAACAGCAGCAGCAACACCAACCGAGCGTCTACCAAACGACCGAGCCCTCGACGGTCAGCCCAACCACCCAGTATACGCAACTATCTTCATCGCCTCTCGAAGTCACCGATCTGCATCATCACCGTCACCATCCGATTCCGCCGCCTGGGTTACATCCAGCCGCGCTCTACCTCTACGCTCAGTACACCAATGGCAACCCGGCAATTTCCTACTCCGAGTACGTACAACGCAATAACACGTGAGAGCGAAAGAGAGAGAGAAAGAGAGAGAGTGAGAGAGAGAGAGAAAGAGAGAGAAATAGGTAGAGAGATAGATATAACGAGAATGAGAGAAAAGGAAACAGCGAAAAAGTTTTGTGTACAGAGCCGATTTGCAACCGATGTTACAACCACTCCGTGCGTTCGCTAATACGATCGGGCTCGAGGAAAACCTGTTTCGAACCTCCCTCGCGAGCACACGAGTTTAGGCCAAACCTTACGAAGGTGGTAAATTTCTTTTTTAAGTGGCATTTTGGTTAAATGTCATTATTAATAATAATTTTTTCACGCTCAAAAAGAATTTTTTTTTCTTTCTGTATCTTGTTATTCGTATGTTTGTGCGAAAATTTTAATTAGGGGTGGATTTACTACTATACCGCGACAAAAAGTTAAGCAGGTTTCCGGATCCCTTATCGTGCAAATTCGTTTCGACCGAAGTACTCAGCGTGGATTGTCCATGATTTCTTGTTTGTTTTCATTTTTTTATATAGAATATGTATTGTAATTATATGTTTCTTTGTGTAAAATTTTGTTAAGCGTTGTTTAAAATACGTTATTACGAGAGTTGATTATAAATATTTATATTGCTTACTTGTGTTCTCCAAAATATTGATTTGAATCAGAAAAATTTTCGTGGAGAAGCCAAGACTAAGTAGTTAGAGTTAAGAAATATTCAAAGAAAAGCGATATACAATGATAGAAATTTAAGAAGAAAAATTTAAAAAAATATTTAACCGCGGGTTAAGGAAAAAGATATTTTAAAAATATGTAACTCCACGCAGAGTCAAGTGTCGAAGTCTTTTTATCCTAACTAAAAATCTCAGTAACTTTTTTATTGTCGCAGGAGCATCTTATCATTTCTTTTATGGTATTCTTTCCGAGCGCGACTATACATACATATATTGCAAGCATCACATATATTTATATTATATTTTTAAAGGAGTTTAGTCACTTGAATCTGTGATATAGGTAGTAATTATCGTCTATAAGGAATTTGAATATTGGTTTAAACTGTTTCGATAATGATAATCGAGAGTAAAAAAAACTATGAAAAAAATATTATAAGTAGGAAAGCAAACGAGGAAGTAAAATGAAAGCAAATCCACGGCGCGATGTAATTGAAACATAAGAAATTGAAAAAAAGTCGAACGAATCGAACACAAGTAAAAAAATTGAGCGTTTCTACCTAAGGTGTTTGATGGGCACCTACACCCTATTACGTCTATTTACTATCGGGCTAACGAAGCAGCTAGCGAAAATAGTATAAAATAATTTCTTGTCGTTCAGTTGCCTCGGATATCGGGAATCTGGTAATTAATCAAACGAGTTCGTATACTGATTAGATCGTAATACTTATCATTTCATAAGTACAACACAAAATTACTTTTCCTTTCTTTCCTTCATTTTTTTCGTTTGGAAACGGCCTCGAGCACCGTGTGTTTTATTATCTCAAGAGAGAAAAGAGCGAACAAGAAAGACAGAGAGAGAGAGAGAGAGAGAGAGGGGAGGGGGGAGAGTGAAAGTCAAAGTCCTGCAATATTTGCAGCAAATCGACGACTCGAGCAGATCCAACTACTCCCACTTACTACGATCGTTAGATCTGCTACTGCTGAATATGAAAATAACGCCGCCGCATTATTACAACGTTGTGAGCGGACTAAATGTCGTACGTATACTCATGATTTTCGAGTTTGTATAAACGAAATTAAAATTAATAATAAACCGTGGTTTATGCGTAAATAAAGTCATGGTTTCTCTTTGGCTAGATGAAGAATATGAAAGAATATAATAATAATAATGATGACAAAGCCGCATCAACATTTTTGTCCAATTATATTTTTGTATTTCCTATTTATTTCTATAACACTCGTACCTTCGTAAAAATTTTGTTGCATGGAGCGCTGAGAAAGAATGAAAAAAGAAAGAATAAACACTCTAGTTTTGTCGCGTTTTTCCCGAGGGTTAATTAACATCACTATTATTTTGAATCCGCAATTAATAAAACAACACAATAATTATAATAAATATAGAAAACCGTAGAACGTCTTTCTTTTTAGTTCCACGTAGGCGTACTTACTTTCTTCGTATCAGTACTAAATTATTTTAATAAATAAGTCGACGTGGAAGTTGTAAATTCTAACGTAGAAAAGGATGAAGTATGATAAAAAAGGAATAACAAAGAAAAACGTAAAAAAAATTAAAGATTAAATAAATAATAATAGTAAAAGAAATAAAGAGGAAGAAAATAAAAAATAAAATGAAAAACATTGCGAGAGTCGCAATCGCAGGGCTGTTATATCGACCGTTAATTATTAGTTTAATCGTTTTTTTGGATACTAACGCAAGGCTTACACACATTATTACACGAAAGGATACACACAAGTACAGAGCCGAAGTGAAACGCTGATATATTTTTATATCTACGCAAAATCACAAAAATTTGTTATTATTTGTTAATATAAGGGGAGAGTGGAGAGTGAATAATCCGAGGAGTCTTAACAAAAAATAACAAAGAGAGGAAACGATCGCGTTTAAGCTTCCTCGACGCTTAAGATCGATTCTTCCAATGTACGTATCGTATAAGCGCGCTTTTTAATCTTGCGTCGTTTCCTCGTTGCAGGATTACGTTTACTTCATCCGAGTATATAAGTAGTCCAAGCACAAAGTCGGCTCCGTCGAGTGACGATTGTACATAGCAAATGAAACAAATTTTTAGCAAAGTTCAGAGAGTCGATCAGAGAGTCGGTTATTATTTTCAAATTCGAGGTGAAGTAAACGTAATCTACCGCTGTGCTTAACAATAATTTGCATCTTTCCGTTGCAAATGAATATCATTGTAAAGTTTCCTGTCTCGAAAATTGTAATAAGCTATACTTATTAAACGATTATCGGGTGGTCAATAGTTTTTTCTCTCACCGCGCGTATAGACAGTTCCATTGCACGTCGTGTTCGATTAGAGAAATAGGCATTGCGCCTTGGTACTTAGTGCCTTAAACTATTTAGCAACACCTCGCTCTCATCATCCATTAACGTCCTCTCGCTTTGGCCATTGATCTCTATTATTTTGCGCATTCGTTATTGGAAAAGTTGATACGACAATGACCAATATTTTGCGTTATTTTCGTATTTTATTTCTTGACTATCGTTAATTGTGTTTTTAGTTTATTATTTTTTCTTTTTTTTTATGCAATGAGAAAATCGATGATGCTCACGTATTTAGCAGTCGATCAGGCAGAAATTTTAAAACTGTATTGTTTTTACAGTTTTATAAAAGCTTAGAATCACTGTAGTTGTAATAGATCTTTAATGTATACTTCACTATAGCGGAAATGAATAATATAATGAAAATTAGTATGGTTGTATTAAAACTAAATAATCTTTCTTTAGTATAAACGTGCGGTAAATTTTAGTCTAAGTATATACAGTAAGTTTTTGTGACTTGTCGAAAATTTGTAAAGAATGTATAGTCATTTTTAATAAAGTCCATTTTTTTTACTGTGCGTTGATTGTATAATTGTAATAAAAAATTAATAATCATGATCATTTTAACTTGTAATGTTTTGGAGAATTAACTTGATTACTAGTTTCTTTGTTTAAACATTTAAACGAAACAAAGTATACTAGGAATTAATTAAATACTAACAAATGTGTATTTGAAAAAAGAATAACTTATAATTCTTGCATGACTAACAACAAAATTACGATGAAAGCAATGTTTTAAATTACTTTATTATTAATTTATTCAACATTGCTAACTGAGTTTCAAGTTTGTCAGTTCAGGATTATTCAATGTCAGTATATTGGGTTGTGAGTTATAAAAATTTGTTAAAATTGATGTTTCAAAGTTTTAAACTAATACTTTCAATTATTTAAAAGTAAGGTTATTGCGTTATCAAGTAAATTGTGAATGAGATTTCTTAAAGGAAAATTTTGATTTGATTGTTGATTTTTAATAATTTAAAAATAACCAAAATTGTGGATGTTATATACATACCTATAGTAGTGTTTTTTTAAAGAAATTTTTTGAACTAGTAATACGTATAACTACATAAAATAGTGAGCATCATCTTTAATTTCTAAATATACAAGTGAGAACAAAAAGACTTGTTTACTTTTAAATAAAGGTCAATTTTTGCAAAAGGCAATTCATTCACAAGTATCCATTACCCGGGGATTATACAAACTTGGCGGGTGGAGAGAAATTAGAAAATAAAATCGTTCAATCACACGATCGGAGAATATTTCCATTTCAGTGTGTCTTGAAACATCTTAAAATCACCCGACAGTCTAAAAATACGATAGTTAGCTTAAAAAAAAGTAAGAGAGAAATCTTGTAGGGGGAAGGAAACCGAAAAAGCCAAACCAAACGCAGCCGCGCAACTGGCTCCACGATATCTCCACTCTCGCCTACGTGTAGTAGCAGTAGATAGTTCTTATTTTTATAGAGGTTTTACCGTGCTACCGTAAGTCTTAGAGGCCTGCGTATAATAGAATTTTTGTAGACGAGTTTTTCATAGGAGGTACTAGGATGATAACGATTAATTATTAAAAAAAAATGCAGAACAAATTAATTAAATATATAATGATAACAAAAAAAATGAATAATAAGTAATAACAAATGGAACGACGACGGATGGTATGCGAGTGCCGATCGCTCTCACGCAAATCACACGCGGAAGATACGAAAAATAAATAAACAAAAAAATGAAACAAGAATAATTAATATAAAAATAATAATAATAATACTGACACTTTTGTAATAGCAGTTGCAATTATAATTAAGAGATGCGAATTTTAATGAAGAAAAAAAGATTAAAGAGTTAATACCGTGAAACAAATAAACGCGATCAAAGTAAGCGACAGGATCACGTACATAGTTTTCACCGACATATCCTGGCTAAACACATCCTTTTAAAACTTACAAAATACGGAAAAATACGATGATGAAACAAATAAATAAACTGCGTACGATTAGCTATTACGTATATACATGTTACATAGGCTATTTTATGTGTAAACGATAATTCGTAAATTATCACTGTAACGAGACCATAGGTAAATATTATATATATATATATACATACATATATATATATATATAACGATGGTACAAGTAAGGCAAGTATGTACTGTACATAGCTGTCACTTACCCCATGCCCACCCATACATACGGAATTATATATACGAAATATATATATATACACACACACATATATATATATATAATATAAATACATATAAATATATAAATACATCCTCCCCCACATGTTCCTCGTCCCTTCGCCTTTACCTCCATCCTCCCCACTCACACTCATTCACTCACTCACACACATACACACAAACACACACAAACACACATATATATATTATACGAAAAAAAACATTAATCACTGTTGTACTAATTATGAATTATGATTAGTTGGTCATAATTACTATTTGATTCTTATATTATTAATTGTAGACAATTATTATTATTTTAATTACGATTTGATTAATTATATTATTATTATTTTTATCATCATCATCATCATCATCATGACCATCATCATTATTATTATTATTATTGTCATTATTATTACTATTACGACGAACAATATACTAATGTTATGTATACTTTAATTAGAGTGCGCTTGATCTATTAGCGAAAGTAGACCCTCACTTTTAGTACATTCACTCACACATGCATAGAATTAAACGAAACTAAACAAAAGATACAGATAAACAAAGTAAATAAATAAGCGGATAAGGTGTGTTCTTGCTTTTAAAATTGGATTCTACCTCAATTTTATGATAAAAAGTCGCAAAAAATTAATAAAACTCTGCGAAGAAATGACGAAATGATACATCGCATATAATTCTGTATATCGACGAAGAAAAATAAGTAAACTATATGAGCGTAGAGCAAAAGGCAAGAAGCGTGCTTTAGCGAGAAGATGAAGGAATGTAAACGGGAGACAAAAAATGAACATTTTTAATGGTAAATTAGCGAATGGTTGGCCTGCAGCGACCTCACACTGTGATAATTGTAAAGAATATTATTTAAATTGTAAGATTCGTTGTATTAAGTCAAACGCATCGAGCAGAGATTGGCGATATCTCTTGAGTTTTACTTCGTTTAAGAGCAACTCTGAGAGATTCCTGCGATGATGCGAGCTATCAGAATTCGTTTCCTAATTTTATGTCTTTCAACGATCTTTTTTCCTTTGACTATACTTTTTTTGTATTTCGTATGTAGTGTTCTACGAACGGTAAAACAAAGAAACGAAAAATAATGTGTTTTATTTTCGAGACAAACTAGTGTGTCCGACACACTATATATGTATGAATTTTCTGCAACTCTTTAATTTGTCATCATCCAGCGTGATGTGTAAATCTTTTACCGCGTCTCGTAAAACTAGTCTAAAAAACTTTTTATCTGACTTTTTTTTATTTCTCTATTATACCTTTTCTCGTGTTAACTACATGCATACATACTATTTCTTTAAATTTTAATGTCGCAGTCGAGTACGATCTGTAAAGAGAGAGTGAGAGAGAGTGAATGTGAATGAGAGAAAGAAAAAAAAGAGGTAGAGCAAAGTTCTTTTTATAGTTAATTTCGTTGGATGTCGCTAGCGAGAAGTAAAAGACAGTCGTGAACGAAAAAAAATTAATCACAAAACTCCCCTTCCGTACATGCTGGGAAGTGATAACGTGCTACTGCTGCTGCACTCAGTGAAGTGAATTGTTCCACACGAGCCATAAACTGAGCGAGAGGAATATAAATTATTTTTTCGCAGGATCGACCTTGCAATTACAAGTCCTTAGACTCTATACAATAAAACAGTAATATTTTTACGGATAAAACATGAATTTGACAAAAAAAGACAAAAGAGAGAAGAGGGTAGGATTAGATACTGTAAGGTCGACTCCTCCTTGCCGTGTATGATTTATAATGTTTAAAAGCGCAGCCTGTTCCTCTGTCAACGAGTAGAAGACTGCTAAAGGATCGGCGATGTTAGATTGTACAGGGTCGAAGCCCTCGATGATATTTTCAGTATAATTATATTGTGATGTTAGATTAAGCTGTGGACCTAAGTCGGTGAGCTATGCTGAGGTCGCTGCAGTCAGACTTGCCGCTTTCGTGAGGGATCACTTTCACACTTTTTTTAGGCCACTTGACAAACAGAATGATATACAAACAAAACAAAAAATATATAAACAATTTTGCCTGTGCGTGAGTTGGGCGTAAATATCGCTCCATGAATTAAACGAAGGGTGAATCAACAGGCGCATTACTGTCTCTGGATCATCGAGCGCAATTGAAGGATATGTATATTGTAATCGGCAGACAAACTACAATGTAGTTTGTTCGTACCGTCATGAACAAACGGAAACACTTGTGTAATAAAGTAGATATCCATAGACAAAAAGATGATCGATCATTATTTTTTTATTTCGTTAGACGTCTCTTATAATTCGTAAAAGTTATTTGGTTCTTTCTTATTCCATTTCTACATCAACGGTAGCTTCTTCAACTACAATTTGTTCAGAAGGCACTGGTATTTGAAGTGCAGGCAGTGGATCGGGAGAAGGTGCGTAAACGTTACTCGCAGGATGAACTTTGAAGTATTCTCCACCCCTTTCCTCGTAATCCTTCCGACTGACCAAATATTCAGGTAAATTACCACTGAGACCAAAATCTCGGGCTCCATACCAAGCATCTAGGTTAGTATTTTTGGCAATGTTAACACGGAAATTGGATTGAAATGGTCTGATCTCTTGAAGTTCTCGTTGCAATCTTTTTCGAAGTCCTGGGAAAGAGCTTGATCCACCAGTCAAAAATACGTTGCTGACCAGGCGATTTTGTTGCTCCAAACTGTACCTTTTTAATATAAATTCAATAGTTTCGGCTATTCCTGCTTCAACTACACCGATCATAGAGGGTTGGAATATCAGTTCTGGTGCTCTTAGTCGTTCTAAACCGACGTGTAGTTGATGCGTTTCTCCTGGTACTATTTGAGCCGTTGAATTACCGGCACCTTCGAAATCTGGATCGTGATGACGAAGTACATCTTCGAGTTCTACGAGCTTTTCTTGTTCGAGTTCAGAATCTGAATCGCCACCCTCCTAATAAAATGTAAAATGTGTAGGTATTGTTATATTTATATCTTATATATTTAAATAATTTTTTACTTTTGATAATGAAATAATTTTTTTGTGAATCTTTAATGTAGAAGTCAATAATTTTATTCAATTATTTCATTAACACATATGTAAAAGTATTAACAACTCTAATGCTAAATTTAATGCAACTTACTCGATTTATCACTTTATAGACATCCCAGTCCTCATCTCTCATACCAAAATCGTCATCTCTTTTATCTTTTTTTGCAAGTTGACTGATAATTCTCATTCTTTCTTGGGCTGCTGCTGTCCTACGCTTTGCCATATCTTGACGACGTTGCCTTTTTGCCATACGTCTTTCTAGAATTTCTTGTCTGAAAATTTTCAGTTTATTCTTTAGCATACGAAATTAATATTTAAATAATCTTCTATTAATTACCGTTTTTTTCTAACACTAGCTATCCATTCATCAAAATCTTGCTGATCTTTAGGTTGAAGAGTAGTTTTAATTTTTGGCTTTTGTTCTTCCATTACAATATTGTCTTCTTGGGAATTAGCAGCAACTATTTTTTGTCTTGTCCTTTCCACTTTAACTTGTAGATTATTTATCATTTTTATTAATTCTGCTTCATTTGCTAAAGAGTGATCTTTAAGAGCTTCTTCATATTCTTCCATTTCCCCTTCTTCTAAAAGATCTTGAATCGCTAACAACTGGTTTAATTGTTCTTCATCTTCTGCCAGCTAAAATAAATTAATTATTCATATTTATTTTACTTATTTTCACTATACTCAATACTTATAAAATTCCTTACCCTCTCTTCTCTTTTGCGAGCATTAATTTCCATTAAACGTCTTGCTAGTTCACGTTTTCTTTCTTTCTGTTGTTCAACTGTGAGACCTGGAGTAGTTGCTGGTGCTACATATGGTAATTGCACTCTTAAAACATTGTTATCATAATAATCTGGATTAGACCATTTTAAAATTTCTTCTCTATACTCCAAGGCGATCATCGAATGATCATGGATCAATTCCTCCAATAATTATTATGTTATTAATAGATTTTAATTGTACATAATATATTTTAATAATTAACAATTACTTACCTCAGCACGGCTAGGTGTAATTGCATTAACATGAACAGGATACTTCAACTGCAACAATCTGTGCATATAGGATGTTATGTGAAACCCTCCTAAGTTTATTCTTCTTGAATTTACTACATCAGCTTTACCATCCAAAATTGGAATTATGTGTGTTGCTTGATATCCAATGCTGATGATTAATCCATCGGGTGGACAATTATTATGTAGGTAAGAAAAGAGACAATCAACACCATAAGCAATAGAAGGTATGTTATAACACTCGAATAATAATTCTGCCATTACTAAGAAATTATTTAATTTGTAGCATACTTTCACCTAATTTAAATTAAAGTATAGTTTATGTTAATACTCACAGTTCCTAGAGTAATTAGGATTTAAGAATGTTTCCGTTAAAATTATGGGATGATTGACACTGCCTTCTGTATCGATACCCATGTGGGTAAAAGTATAATCAAATATTTGTTCTTGAGCTTCAAAGTGAGTGACAACATTTCGATCAAATTGAGTTTTTAATTGGAATCTCATTGCTTCAATATTAGCAATATCATTTCCAACTTGAATCTCTCCATCTTTTTTTCCTCGCTCTTTCCTAGGTTTTGCGATTAAATTTTTAAATACTAATTGTGGTTCTTTTTCAGTGGCCCATCCAACTCGACAATTGTAAGAACCTAAAGATAAAATTAAAAGGAATCAATATTCAAAATACTTGTTTATATACAAAGGTTATGTACCATTGTCAATAACCAGTGGAGTTGAATCTAATTTAATTTTATTCGTGTACGGATGAATTATATCTGGCACAGCCTTCGTGTCTTTGAGTTCAAAAATTTGCATTTTATTTTAAATAATATAACAATTAATATTTTAATTGTATTTACTCTCAAATAACTATAGGTCTAATCGCCCGCGCGTATATACGATGAAACTACTAGAATTGCATAGTGCCGACATCTTACGGAGAAACTGTGTACTATTACATTTAAATTTTCTAATCAATTTGTTTTTATCATAAATGAATATCATTTTTTTAAATTTTGTAAATAATGTAAAATGCTATAGTAATATTTTAATTATGTAATATAAAAACGTGTTATACCTACTTTAAAAAGCATTCTTTTCTGTAATTATATATATAAGATAAGAGTATTGATTTTTTTGTGAATGCGGAAGCTTCATGGAAGTTTTGAAAGATGTCACTCCAGGTTACTATACTGCATAGTAGGATAATTGGACAAATTTTTAGTTGTTCATAAAATTTATAAAATAACTAACTTTATTTAATTTTTGTACAATTATTTTTCAATATATTTAATTTAAATATTAATTAAAGTAACTAAATATATATAAAATCATTTATTTTATATCATTTAATAAAATAAATCTTAAATAGTGCAGGATATTAATAAAAAAGACGTTTTTGTTTTAAATAAAAAGACTTCATTTGTAATAATGTATAATGTTAGACTTGTAATCCCACTTGATCTTGTAGCGATTTTGCTCGAACAATTAACTCAGCTATATCCTTCCCGCTAAAAAGTAATAAATGTTAGTATAACAATTTAAAAATTTAATAAACATATTTTTCTTGATAAATACTGACATTTGAGACAGTTCTGTTTTGATAGCGTCAATTTGTGATGGTTTAAAAACAATTTCAGTTTGCTCAACGTTCTTTTCTGATTTAGCTAACATAGCTTGATTAGAAGCTTTTTTCTTTTTCAATTGTTCCAGGCGAACGTGTAGTTCTTTTACTTTATCTGACATTTTTTTAATTTCTTCACCTTCGGCTCGCTCTGCTGCATTCATATTCGGTTCTTTTAAATGTACTAATCTTAAAACTTCTTCAGCTCTGTAAATTTAATGTATCCTTTCAAATATAATTATAGTTAATATTTTCAAAATATAATTTATTACTATTCTCGATTGCTAATGTTTCTTCGCTAGAAAATATTAATTTTAAATGGGAAATTAAATTTTGTTTTACTTTATGTAAAGTGGATTGTAGTTATTAATTGCAACGTAGACACGTGAAAAATGAACGAACGTGAAATAGTGTTACACCAGACTTATAAGAGATCAATTTGTTATAGAATCTAAGGAATTAGTCCTTAACTACATCTACATTATGCTAATAATTTCAAATAAAACAGGTACTGATAAAACGTTTTCATTATAGCTTTCTTAAAATATCACCTTCGAGCAAGCTCTTCTTGTTTGTCCTTTATATCCTCGTATCTTTCTGCTAGAGTTTCAGCATTTTTGTGCAAAAATTTTTTCATTTCGCTCAAACTTTCTAGTTCTTTCAATTGATGATTTTTCAAAGCTTTAAGTGTCCTCACTTTTTTACCAAACTCTTCACGTACTTTATCGTGACGTGCAAAATATTGTTTACGAAATAGCGTAGTTGGTCGATATAATAGCTGAAATTTGTGATCAAATATAATATGCAATAAATAAAACTAAAAATAAAAATATATCCACGTTGTATTATTTTAATTAAATAATTACCTCGACGCACTCACGAGGTGTAAGATTTTGCCGTAGTCGAATCATAGTTATTGGTTGAGAAGTTTCTCTCTTCAATAATTGCTTAACATAAGTGTCGAAAGCTTCTTTAATTACCTAATAATACAATTTTAAATAAATGATTAATTATATAAAAATTCAAGATAACATATACATACATATACATACACGTAGAAACATTTTTGAGTAAATATTACAAATATTTGGGGATGAATTTATTATATTTTGTTATAAATTAAGGGGATAATTGATTTATAACAAATATTACAATTTTAATAGTAATATTTTTAATTCTCGCTTATAGTAAATTGTACTATTTAATATAACAGTTTTTTTATAGCATATATGCAAAAGAAACATTACTTTGACAGCTGTTTTGAAAGGTCACAATTATTTTATTCAAGGAGCTTCGAATTTACCGTTTATGTATAATCGTACTTCACGCGTACAACTGCCCGACAAAAAATTTTTTAAGACATATGGATCAAGGCCTTATATATGCCGCATCATGGCGCACGATTCATGGTCGGGTTTTCGAAATTGATTTGAAAGTGTACCTGATCACAGACAATAATAATATTGAGTTTTTCAATTTCTGACACTGCTTGAATGACCGGAATATTTTCAGAAGAATATCCCGACGCTTTACGGAAGGACTTTATCAGGTGCCTTATAAAGTCTCGATCAAAATTTTCAGGCTCTGATCACACCCAAGCAAAGATCGGTAAGTATTCGGTCACATCTTTTACACTTATACTTTTATATTTGTGTGTGTGTGTATGTGTGTGTCTAAAAACAGCGATGTATACAAGTGAATGATTGATACCTAAGTAAGAAAAAAGAATTTTTAAAAAGTAATCGAAAAAGTGTTCGTCGAATACTTATGTCAAGTCTTGGTATTCAAAAAAATATTCAACAAACACTTTTATCTTACTCAAAAGCATCGATCATCCTTTTGTATATCGTGTTTTATCTTTTATTTTCAAATGATTCTTTGAAATATTATACATAAACAAGAACTAAAACATCCAAAAAGTCGGAGATAGTGAGCTTCTCCGTCGCCTCGATCGGTGAGGTATTTCCAACCCGGAAGATTATTTATATGTCCTCGTCGCATATAATATCCAGAATGGATGACATATCTCCAACCCCGTTACCTCTCCTTAAAGAAGGTGGATTAACGCGTGGGAAGTGAAAGTACATTGCTAAAGGTTAGCATTTTCACACGATAATGAGAATGACACAGAGCTGTTGCTTATGTTGAGTATGAGACAGTTCTAGGCTGAAAAATCCTACTTTCCAATCATTAATTAGTTGAGGTAAGTCCAATTTTACGAAAGGTACTAATAAGAATACTTAAGTAACATGGATCGCAAGATGCTTTGGACTTATCAAATCCCGAAAATTATGTAATCATAATAAAATAATAATATTACCATTTAACATAAACTTAAATTAAAACTGAAATCGTTTTTATTAAAAAAATATTATTGATATTTTAACAACTAGGAAGGTAAAGTATTGGCGATTCGATAGCATACGTATATAGCTACCCGAGCCGAAGGCGAGTTTATCAGTAATCTAACTGTGTGCTGAATTTGAAACTAAAATATTATTACGTTTTCGAGACAAATCTTACGAAAAATGTGAACCCAACCTCAACAGGATGCATAGACTTGACATTTTGGTAACGAGTTTCTCAAAAACACTATAATATTTTAGTTGCAAATTCAGCACGCAGTTAGATTACTGGTAAATGAAAGCGCCCCTTCTCTTATTTTTTTGATCGGATATTATTTATCAAATAATTTAAGGTCAGAACTAATGAAAAATTTAATGTTTTTATTTTGCTCTTATATCGCATAATGTTCTCATTTTTCCATACAAGGAACGGGTTTGGCACTTGCATTTGCAAATGTATTATTAGAGACTCTGTAGCGCACCGTGACACGGCACACTAGGGGCCTGCTAGAAAACCATGTTAGGATCTAATGTTTATTTTTAAGTTATACGGAACTGGCCCTGAAACGTCTCGAGAATATGTTTCTGATAAGGTTATCGTTATTATAAATAAAAATGTACAAATCCATGCATATATCGCTTGTTATTTTGCTCGATCAGGGTGTTGCGACTTAGTGGTAGCTCGTAAAAATTTCCTGGTAGTTAAAATTTGTTTACAAATGTTATTATTGATTGTGAAAGTTTAAAATATAAATAGGCAAAAATATATGGGCCGCAATTTTTACTAAAAAACATAGTAAAATTCAAGATGGTTATTTCTGATATTGGTTTAATTTCCTTTATATTTAAGTATGCCTCAAGCGTTACTATCTAACATAGTAATATTTACTGAAAAATGTATCTCCACGTATATGTCGCACAGTAACATTTAAACAAAAATATATTAGAAAAATAAAAAAGTACTTTTTTACTAGGACTGGCAACAGGAGCAGTTAGTTCGATTTTTGGAATATAATAAAAGTCAACAACGGATATGTCGATAACGACTCCGGTGTGGAGTAGCGCTATTAAAATGCGAGGCTCTTGGAGCAATCCAAATCCAAGAATTGGCGTAGCCTCTTCTTTTCCTGTGTACTTGGTACGCGTACTCACGAGATACTGAGCACTTGATTGTTTTATAAGATTTGGAAGGTATAGATCAATACTTGCTGTAACGTAATATTTCAATTTACCTATTAATACGTTTTTTTGGTTATTTTTTGTATTATTTTATAAACAAAAGAACGAATTTTTTTTTAAATCCCGAGCCAGGCTCTTAGGCATGTTTTAAACAATATACTTTCCAAATTTGTACATCGATAATTTAATTAGTATGTTTGGGTTGAAAGTTTACGGTTGAAAATTTACGGCTATTTTTACTAATAATTACCGAGCAAAAATTGTCATTTGTGATGTAGATCTTCGTAATTTGGGTCCGACGTCCCTATGTTAAAAATTTAGTATAGTACTCATTATGACAAGAGTTTTATGAAATATTATTACTGAATAGTACGAAATTAGCCCGTAATGTTAAGAATGTACAAGAAAATTTAAGAAATGATTGAGCTTTTCTTATTTCGAAAAATTTACCTTCATTCGCAGTGACATACTCGTCTAATTGTGCAACCATAGGCACGTTCACTAAATGGATACCAGCGTTGTGAGAGCAAAAGTACCTGTAAATCATTTAATGTATTTAGTGTACTAACAATTATTTTTTAAACACGGCATTATTGTACCTTGAACGATTTTCTCGATCGCCGTGAAGATGAATAGGGCAATTATATTTTTTGTCGGTATCGGTGTAAAATAGCCCTAATTCCATTTCAACACATTCGTAGACGTATAAAGCTTCTTCTGGAGTGTGGAGGCTGTATGTGGATCCATATTGAGACCATGTCTGTTAAATCAGTCAATGATATTTGCATTTAGTATGTTAGAACAAGCTTTGAAAAAAATTATTCTTTTCTATTTTACCGGTAAAGGATATATATACAGTTTAGTTAGTATCTCTGTGCACTTTCAAAAAATAAATATTTTTTATCACGTATACAGTTATATAGAACAATTTTAGACTATCTTTTAAAGCCAAAAGTTACAAAATAATTAAACAGTATGCATTCATGCTTACTTTCTTCTCGTCATCTTCCAAGTTTTCATTCAACATAATTGCATGATATATTTTTCCTGTACACGCTGCTATAATTACAATTGGTGGAGTGGTTTGCAAGCACATAATAGAACACGAGTCGATACCATAATTATCGACAGCTGGTGGATACATTGAGAGGCTTCCAAAGACAACAGGCTTATTGTAACTGAAAAGATAGTATTTTTTCTTATTTGTGTGTTTTTCGTATTTATTGAATATATACGCACTTTATTAAAACGTTTCCACGAACTATAAGTACGTCGCCGTTGCCACGAAGAACTAAAATGGGCCACTCGATTTGCTTCCACGTCACCTTGTCTACCTATTCGTATAAACATATTTTAATCTATCAAATTGTACAAAGTAAATGAAGGTAAAGAATTTTAATGCTTTACATCAATATCTTTATCGGTATCTTGTTTGACTGTCGGAGTACCAAAATCAAAATCAACGGCAGTGTCACCTATCGATGTAAAATTTGGAATTTTCGATGGTGAATGTAAACTCGGACCTACTTTCCAAGTTCTTATTAATTTTGGAACGTTTCCAATTTCGCACTCGTACAGTCTGTCGGATAAAATATCGTTGATACATTTTTTATTTGATGCACGTGTTGTTGGATTTATAGGATGGACTTACTGGAATATATTGTCCGACGTAAGGACGACCAAATGTGAATCCGTTGTCGAGCCTGGATGCCAACGAGCTTTTCGGACTTCTGACGTCGATAATTGAGAGCAGCATCCGTCCAGATTGTGACTTCTGAAAATTAAAATAGTAACAAAATTAAATGAATAGTTCTTGCTTCGGGGTTGATATGTATCGTCATATAGCTAATGTAACTTTAAGTGAAAAAATTAATGTAATTAAACAATCGATTATAAAAGCATAACACAATATTAAACTATCTGCAGTCTGCAATATTAAACCATTTTAATTAAAAGTATTTTTCATTATTTCTATGGAACTGTTAATTTTTAATCAACAATTTAAAAAAAAAACTTTTATATTACTTTAATAGATGAAAAATAAGTAAATTACGCAGATCAGCTATTTACAATGTTTCTTTGATTCGTAATTAAATTGAAGATTTTTTACATAATTTGGATTTCTTAATTTCCTTACATAAACGAGACAATCTATTAAGGTTGGGTCAGACTATATGTATATATACATAATAAACAATTTTATTATCTTGTTTCATCTTCAGATTATTTTTTCGTATAACTAATAAAATTTTCTAAAAAAGCGACTTGTCAACTAACATTTTAACGCATTAAATAAAACAATTATAAAGTCTAACAATACTAAATGAATAATTTACTCAAAAAAAGCGTGACGAGCTCAGAACCAAATAAAACTAAAAGTAAATGTAAAGTAATAGTAGATAAAAAAAAGTACAATGCACGATATCACTCGCACTCGACTAATTCCGATTTCGATTGTCACGCGCACATCTCGAGGGTGCTTACAAAAAACGGAAAAAAACAAAAAACAGAAAATAAAAAAGGGAAAAAGAAAAAAAGAAAAAAAAGGAAAAAAAGGAAAACAAATAAAAGAATAAAAAGGTGGAACGAGGTACATACGTCCGGGACGAAAAACCGAAAGTAATGTAATTTTAAAATTTTCCTCATGGAAAATAACATATGCGCGCGGGCGAGTTTTGCAAATGTTATTCCCGCGTCGTTGAAGCCCGTAGGAGAAAGAAGAGGCGAGGACCCCGGACAGATGCAGCGGCGCGTGGCCTCCCTCATTTTCCTCGGCTCGCGCCCTTACAAGAGAAACGATTTAAATTCCGCGTACGGCCCGCGAGATAATCGCGGTCCGCGTGGAATTTCAAATAAAATACCGGTAATTATAATCTATTTCCACGAAGGTAACCCCCAAATTAATGTCCAATTCGATTAGCCAAATCTGAAGAAGGGTCACATAAAAATAAAATAAAGACTTGAGTTTCCAAAAAGGTGAGTGTTGACAAAACCCGGGTACGTGAAAAGTTTTTATATTCCAAAGTAGAAAAAAAAGAAGAAACCTGAGTAATCCATCTTATCGTGGTATCCGCGTATTATCCGTTCGCGGAGAAGCGACAAAGGCTGAAGTATAACCGAGGCTTGCCCCCGGGTGCTGAGTTAGATGCGCTGTGTGGTGGTTTTCTCTCTCTTTCTCTCTCTCTCTTTCTCTTTGCCTGCGCGTTTCGTATATTTTATTATTACTCGTACTTTCGCGTGTCCAGAGAGGTGGTTAGCTCGCCCGTTATTAATGTCCCTGGCACGCACGCCGAAAGAGAGGACTCGTAGCTAGAGTGAAAAATGAAACGGGGGGAGAGAGAGAGAGAGAGAGAGAGAGAGTGCGTGAGAGGGAGAGAGACCGTGGACAAAAAGAATACTGAGAAGGGTACGCTCTCGCGAGTTCTTAATAATTGATAAAAATGTATGCACACGCATTGCCAGTCAAAAGCGCGAGCACGGGTGCGCGCTATCGTTTTTCGCCTCGGTATACGAAGCAGCGACGCGTGTTGACAAAGGCAACGCGATTTATTCCCACTTTTCAACGGTCGACCTCCTGGTCCTTCCCCTCTGTCGCGAATTTTTCTTCGTTCCGTCACAATTTCGGAATTATCAAAATTTATTTCTCTCGTCAGGCGCGTTACTTTGTTTCACCGGGAAACGGGAGTTTTCGAGGGGGAGGAGGCAAAGCCTTCGTCGATGCGATACGACATCATACCCTCTAGTACCATCAAACATTATACGACATTCTCTTTCATTTCATTAAGTAACGACACTTTGGTTTATTATTCGCTTTAGTATTAAGAAATCTTAAAGCTATTTATTTATGTTTTTTAATATTTTAAGAAGTTAACAAAGTTATTACAAATTATTAATTTTAATAAAATATCAATAAATATTTATACGAGGTTAAGTTTTTTACTCATGGTTATTGCAATGACATTTACTTATTTTAACGGATCAAACTTTTACATACATTTTTCAATAATTTTGATAGTGCACAGAAGAAAATGAGTGTTGAATAAAATATTTATTTACACATATTTGACTAAACAAAATTAGAAATAAATTATACAGTGAATTAAAATAGATGGTATTTATTTTAAATATGTATTTAATTTTATTTAATCAATTATAATATATTTAAATCAAGTATAAATTATTTTCATACTTCTTTCCTTTAAATGCCTAAATTTTTTCTGTGTAGGAACTAGTTAAAATATACAGATAATATACAATTAGATTATTCACTAAAATTATCCAAATTATTTGTAGAATAATGAAAAAAGTATTTAGTAATCTTAGTAATAATGTTCAAAATATATTGTCTTAATTATTTCTTCCTCTTAGAGCTAGATGTATTTTGATCGATATCCGTTTACACAATTGAAATATTCTACACCACTTTCTAAAAATTGTGAATTAGAAATGTAAGATAATACTTTATAAACCACCAAAATTAAATGTATCTATCGTCGTTGTATATATTTTCGGTAAGCCTAAATAACTTTTAATAAAATTAAAAAGCTTATTGAATAAAAATAGATATATGCTACAAAAAGTCTAGTAAAGAAAATCTATATTTCTATCAAAAATTGAGTAACAGTTCAAAAATATATAAAATACTGGAGATGCGTTTACCGTGTACCGTTTATAAAACAGTTCAGATTTCCTTATTTAAGTATATCGTATAAAGTCCATAGTTATACATTTACTGGATTGATAATAGGATACACGTACATTTAAAGATGTTAATTCAAATAAAAATTATTTGACTAATACAAACTTTTATTCATAAAAGCAAAAAAGACCAACTAATCTACAATAAGTCTACACAAGTTTGTCCACAATTATAAGGGTTTACGATTTTCTTTCCGGAAACAAGTATCTGGGTGACGGAAACTATAGTATTTTAATCAAAGTAGATTTGCCTATACGTAGCTATATACGTAGTCGATCAATAGTTTTTAAGTAGTTAAATCAAAACTATTTAAGTAAATTAACCGTTAATTTCTTTTCTCCGCTTACCAAGGAAAGTGATTTTTATTAAGTAACTATTTTTTGTACCTTCACTCGTTACAACTTATTAAATTTAATTGATAGGGAATAAATTAATATTATTCTTATTTGTAATTATATTATTAACGAGTATAACGCTTTTATTAGAAAGGTAAATCGACTTCCTTTAACTCATTTATGTGTTTCTTTTTTTCTCTGACTCTCTTTCTCTCTGCTGAGGAAATTATTGGGGGTCCTGCATAGGAGTAGAGCAAAATTTGAATTTGAAAATAGTCAGCGAGAGAGAGAGAGAGAGAGACAGAGTAAATATAAAGGGGATACATGTGGGTGTGCGCCAGTTTTGCAACTTTGCCGCGTAGATAATTCGAGCCGGAGAGGAGAGGCTTTCGAAAGAGAGCGCGAGGAAGGGAAAGAGTAGGTGGAGTGAATACAACGCATCCTTGAACAATAAAATTCGTTATCTCCTTTCGGTCTCACGGGCGTCTAGGCGCGGGCTCCTCTGTACGCGAGACATAATTTCCTGGAGAATAACAAATTGGACAAAGGGAAAGGCCCGTAGTACACTTACGTTTTACCTCTCTCATCAGGCCTTCCTTCACGAAAAACGCACACGAGCATCCTTCTGGAATTATTTAATACGTCACACATAGGTATATCTACATACATACGTCAAAAGCTTCGTGCGCTCAACGCTCAAGAATGTGATTTCCGTATATACATATGTGTGCATGCTCTCACTCACTCACTCTCTCTCTCTCCCTCTCTCTCTCTTTGAATATCATTCTTTCTAAACGTTTCCAACCCAGTTTATTCTTTGCGTCAAAGCTCCATCTCCACTCGAGTAGGAAGTTCGTGAACCACCAACATCCAACAGGGATGGTTAAACAAAAGAATCCCACCTGCCGGGCGTGTGCTCTCTCTCCCCCTCTCTCCCTCTCTCTCTCGATCTAATTAACAAATTCTTACGCGAGCGTGTCGTCGCGCTCGCTCGCCCAGTGCGAAACAGAAAGAAAGGTTTGGTTGGACAAGGGGCTGGACGCTCCACGGGGTTTAAAACCCCTTTCCCTTATGATTCTTCCTTTTTTAGCTTTGCCCTTCCCGTCTAGAAATTAAAAATAATTTCTTCAGCACAAATATATTAACCTCGGGCGCAAAGGGGCAAGCTCACCGGACACCAAAGGAGACTCGACTGACTCGACGTACAACTGGGGTGGGAAGAATTCATTGGTCACGTCTTTGTCTTTCTCGGGTACGTCAGAAGCTCAGACTCCGACTATGTGTTTCTTTTTTCTTTCTCGTTCTCTCGACATTTCGACGGAAAAGAAAATGCTATCCAAGTGCTTTGAAATTTTTTCATTTCATTCCCTCCTCCTACTGTATATATAAGTGAAATATTCGTGTTCTCGACTTTGAAAAGTCCGGAAGACCACGTTATGACAATGAAATCGCATTATCGAGGGTTTTAGTTTATTCTGGACTGTATAAATTGTGTATTCCAATAATTAATTCGGATATAACTCTTTGATACAATCACTTTTCATCCTTCTAAATGCTTATTATGAGCTTTTTTATTATATAGTTCTTGATCACAACTGATAATTACTAATACTATTCATCATGATTAAAATTTCGATCTATTGATCAAATTAGGGGGCCATTTCATATAGTACTTTCTCTAAAAACTTATCTTTACAAACGATTGCATATGATTTATAGAGTTAAAAATAAATGTATATTAGAACTACTTCAATTAAAGAACAGTTTTGATAAATCTATATATTTTTATTAGTAAAGAAATATTGAAAAATTATTATTGTATATAGTTAAAATATTTTCTATAGCTGCTCTTATGTGAATATTACTGTAGGTCGATTTATGCTTCACTAGTAAAATAAAAATATATTTTATTAACTCTTAAACCTCTTTATTGATTTGTTAGGTAAATAATAATTTAGTTTTAAATAAAATTAGATGGTTATAAAGGATTGCGTACAATTTATTAGAATATTTTGTAATTTTTTAAAAAGAATGAATTTTGTAAAGGCTCAAAAAGCAAAACTGCAATTTTGTAGCTAATGAACACGAAGAAGCGTCCGTTTTTGCATTTTGCTGCAACTTTGATATGATTTTGCTGTTAACTGGTTTATGGGATGCAACCGCGCATGGCGACTTGTAATTATCTTATACTTAATGATGTACATGTACGATTACACAAATCCCAGATAATAATTGAAATTTACAATTTTAAATACTCATAACCTCAAAATCATATATTATTTATTTAAACGAATGATACGGAGAACTCAAGTTGTCCATAGACAAGGTTTTTCGCCAAAATGTGCCCTAAAAATTAGTCATTTACTGTTAAATGTTAAGAAGAGTTATTAAAATAAGTAGAAACTCATTATAATTAACTCAATAATCTGTCTTAAAATAAAAAGAGATATATATTCTTTGTTCCCGCGATAAAAAAATCAAGAATCATTCACCAGTTAATAATTTATTGGTTACAGAGTGAAAAATCCATCATAAAAGGGGAAATATTTGGTAAACCACGAATAACGTATCGAGCAGAAGACCGAAAATTAAAAGATTCATCGTAATTGGATTCTAGATAGACGAAAAAGGGAGCGATTCATGGTCAGTCTAGCGTGGAAAGAGCGAGTGTGAGACGATGGCTCGATTTCACG
Organism: Theocolax elegans; assembly: GCA_026168455.1. NCBI lineage: Eukaryota > Metazoa > Arthropoda > Insecta > Hymenoptera > Cerocephalidae > Theocolax > Theocolax elegans. The sequence goes on along the minus strand of CM047426.1, from coordinate 33,620,215 downwards.
GAAGCACCGGCACTGAGAGATTAACGACTGATTTCCCTCGTTCCCTCTCATTTTTCCTTCTACTATCTTTCCTTTTTGCCTGTACGCTTTTTACCCGGCTCTTTCTTCATCTTCCGACATTTCCTTTCTCGGTGTGGTTATAAATTTAACCGAGGGCTAAATCATCTTTGGTTTTTAATTAAAATGAATTTGTAGCGTTTTTTTCGAGTGTACCTATATAGGTTTTAAGCTTCAAGCAAAACGGTAAGTTTTCACCAAGTATATCCACGTGGAAGATACAACACCGAATCTCATAATTTTTCCTGGTCGAGATATAAATAAATTTAAGATATAGGAGGACAGTGATACGATAAAGTTAAAATTACGAGGTTTGGCCCTTCAGACGGTTAGCTCCCCACTTTGCAATTGAATAACTCTCCAAAAATTTGAGTTCATTAGGATTCTTCGAGACGAGTAATAACATTTTTTCTTCGTATAAAACTTTTCAAAGTTTCTTTTTCATTTTCCAAGCTGCACACATTTACCTTGGAATATTTACATTCCAGTTTGTAGGAAAATTTTTCTCGCGCGAACTTTGGACGTGCCTAGGCGACCGAGTGGCATAAAAGAAACTGGGTGGCCGCTGGAAAGTAATTAGAAATATGGCTTACCGGAGGTAAATGGGCCGTGATGCCTAGAATAATCATCTCCTTCCTCAGGTTCTCATTCTCATTTTTACCGCGCACTTACGTTTCTCTGGCACTCGTATGGACGTTTGCGACGATATTTTTCGCGTCTATAATCGCGTAATGGCTCGTTTTATTTTTACTACGAAGAAACATTATTTTTTTCTTTCTTTAACTACCAACCGATAAATCCTGATAATTGTTGATTTCGTTGTGCTACACGTTAAAAGTACCGTGGTGTTAAGATTTAAATTAGACTGATTCCATCGGTTACGTGATTTTGTACTATATACCTATATACATTTAATATGCGTATTATACATTTTATGTACTGGATTTTATTTTAGTTATATTTGGATATAATGAAAAAATACATATACGGTTATATCAAAATGGTAACAATATGCTAATATTGATAATACAAGCTAAATTTATAGGAATAATTATAATTTACAGGTGTAAGCTACGAAATTTAGGTATACATATTCGCATTAAAGACTAAAATTCACGTTATAAAATTAAACATACATTATTTGATTATTATTTTCAAATAAATAATTTTGAATTACCAAATGATATATTAACGTACATCGCAGTCTGGTGCTTTTAAGGTATACCGATTAGGAAAATTTGAATTTTCAATGGGAAATTGAAAAAGAAGCGACATCTATATATATATACACATCAACGTAGCGATTTCCGAATCTCTTGACGTCGCAAAAGCTACAGGGAGGTAACGAGGATGCCATTATGATAATTAGGCGCATAGATTAAACATAATTCGTTAGGTTCCACCTGGTGGTGAATGCCGACGAAACTACTATATTGGCATCTTCTTACGAATTAATAATAGTTCATCAAACTTTATTAAACGCGAAAGAAAAACCATACACATGTGTATATGAAATTGTCAGTATACTCATGTGAATCACAGACGGGCATTGTGAATACGTGAACACGTACATGTATAATCACAAATCTTTCAAAATTTCGAGGTCTCGTCCACGGCGGAAAGGCAACGTTGAATTTAACAAGAGTACAGCGAATAAGGAGGAAAGCCCAGCCCCATAAAATCGGGATGTTGCGCAAAATATAATGACTACAGGGGTGGACTGGGTGACGCTCTCGCCGTAATTCATCCGAAGAGAGAGAGGAGAGAGAGAGAGGAGAGAGAGGAGAGAGCGCGAGTGAGGTCTCCGCGCGACACCTGTGCCAGCAACTAAGCCCGTTAATTCATGCCTCGTGCAGCAGCCAGGACCGTCGGAGATCCGACAACGGAGAGCGGAAGTCGAGTCGTCGAGCGCATTTCGCTTTCTACGAGCTACCCGTACTTCCTTCCTCGATCTTCCCGCGACTTACCGATCGCTTTATCAATGAGAGGGATTTTCTGAGATTTATTATCGTCTCGGGTGATACTCAAATATACATTGCGCGTCCAGGTATATAACTTTCCTTTTGTTCTAAGTAAGATCACTTTATTAGACAATGAATACAGATTTTTGATGAAATTAAATGCTTAGATTTTTTAATCCACAATACGTGAAATAATTTAATAATTATTTTGAATTTTATTACTTCTCTTGCGGTCTAGTCATAATCTTAAAAGTGGCTTTTTGCAGAATTAAGTTGCTCGTGGATAAATGAAAAATTTCCAGTTTATTTTTAACGTTGTTAGAATATATAATTTAGTATTTTTACTAAATATTTACTTCAACGGAATTAGTGAAGTCTTAAAAGAAAAATTGTAATTTGTAAAGATAATTTATTCATATCATATATATTTCTTAAAACAAATAGAATAACACTCGGAATTAACATTACTTGAATAGTTTAAAATTCTCATATGTGCACATGTAAGATGGTAATTTAAAAAAATACGTATCTTAATTTTAGAAAAGATTATAAAAACAGATGGATTTGAATCGATGTTAACTTTATACTTGAATCAAGAGCACATGACGAAAACGACCAGTATAACTGTCAAATAAATTAGTCGATTTAACAAAGGTAGCGATTTAAAAACATAAAATATATTTTGATCGGAAGTCTAAACTGCTAAGTACCGTTATATAAAATAACCGTAGGTAGAGTTGATTACCCAAAGGAAAAAAATGTAAGCGCATAAAAACTCATTACATAAATTACGAATGCACTTTAGAGTGAGAGTCTCCATGGTAACGTAGATATTTAGAAAAAGTGGTGTCGGAGCGGTTGGGCGGTCGGTGCGTCGAGGTATGTAAAAAGCTAGAAAGAGGATTCAATTAAGTGCATAGCTGCGGAAATATGACATAAAATTTTTGCAGGCCCGCGTGCGTCTTTTTGAGAAGTGTACGGCTATATAGTCCAAGCGAATCGACGTTGGCGAACGTGACAAAACCCTGGAGACGAAGAATCGTAAAAATGGCAAACAAAAGGATACGGTGTACGTGGGGCACCCGCATTACGTATACTACGTCCACGTAGACCGAGCGGTAATTAAAAGAACCGACAGATGTCTCTCTTTTGGTCCTCGGGCTTTTATTTCGTTACGGGGGAGGACGCGGCCTGCGTAGTTAAATGCGAAAGAGCCGCGGCTGCTTCTCCCGCGCACGACGATTCTTTGATTAGAAGCCGAGCAAGGAGATACCGCGCTCGTTCGCTCTCCCCCCCCCCACACACACACTCTCTTTCTCTCTTTTCACCCCCTGCACACTTTTGTCACGGATATTTATTTCGTGCGGTAGATTCATAAAAAAAGAGAGCTGCACATATATATGTATGGACATCCGCGAGGGATACCTTATTTTCATCTTTTTCCTTTGCCCCGGTTTTTTCGCTCGTTGCGCGCTGGCGAGCGCAAATTCTGAGTTGTGCATAATAAAGCTTTACAATGCTCAGCTTGTCTTTTACATCGCGTAGTTTCGCTGTTAACGACGACTTGCTAGATCGAGGTGCGTAGGATTTTTCTACTCTTTTTTTTCCGACTGAATTAATAAAAATAGTTGCAGCGTTTACTTCTATTTTTTCATAAAACGAGGGATTTTATATTTTTTATTTTATCTGATTAAGTTATTATTTTTATAGCTTTATTGAGAAAAACTTTGTCTTGTAGTTGCACACGTTTATTAATTAATTTTTTGCCTTTTAAAGAAACCTTTAACCGTTACCGCATATTAAAGTTTATGGAAAAAGGAACAATATTCTTAATTCATTCTGCTCAACTTAGGTCACTCAAATATTAAAGACATAGTCGACAATACATCTTAGTAATACTAAATAATATAAAGATAAAATTGTTCTTGTTCATTACATATAAATAATTGTAACAAGTCTGAAAATAAAATCGTTGGTCAATATAAATAATTGTGATCCACATACCTTAACTTTATTAAAATTTAAATCATACAAAATAAATTTGTTTTACAAGTAAACTAAAAGTTAATAATTCAGAACAAAGAAAGTGTAAAAAATATTAAAATTAACTATTATAAGAAAGTTAAGATGAAATGTATAAAAGTTAATAATGAATGCATAATTTTGTACGCAGGAGGAAGAAAAAATATTATTTCGGCGGAATATATAATAAAATACGTTGGCGAGATTGGGCCGCGAGGTAACGTCAGTTGGGTCCATCGTAGGAAAAGATCGTTTGGTCTCCGTCTGTTGTTGGCTTTCCACCCCCTCGAGTGATGACCTCTCTCACTCGCTCTATTGGACCTGACGTTCAAGTTTTCTTTCTCCCGCGTATTCCCGTGTGGTCGGCAATCGGAGCTTTACGAGCTAACCGGCGAGAAGTAACCCCGTAAGTCTGCGTAAACTCGAGGAGAAGCGAAATTGCGAGGGAGAGACCGCCCCCTCGATTTCTCTTTCATACCCCCACAACCCCAAACTCCCCCCCCCCCTCCAGCCGTTCCCCTTTCCCACTGTATCTCACTTCCTCGACGAGGACATCGGACAGAGCGATCGATCAACCACGCACGAGTCTCCCTAATTTTTTATCATTGTACTGTTTACTTTAAAGAGCCAATCTCAGATTTAGTATGCACAATATCCGAAGAAATTTTACTATAATCTGGCGTGCTCTGATGCGTTTGGTCGATCTTTCACACAAGCCACTTTTGCTCGATCGTATCGCTTTTATCCGTACTACGTTTAATATTTAACCTCCTCTATATACATTTGTTTTTTCTAACATATTAACTACGCCTAAATTTAAAACGAGTATTGCATGTTTACAGCGTTATAAATACATATATTGTATTTTATAAAATTGTTCTATTTAATTTTTTTATTTTATATAAGAAGTTACACATTTCGTATAGGATCTATATTTTCAAATGGTGCATATAGTTATCTTTAGAGAGTAGTTCTTTATCATTTTATCGTAAATTAATAGTAATACATTAATAAATCTGCTCAAGTCGTAGGAGGTATGCTGACGAAAAAATATAAGTTAATGAAAAAAAGTGTCAGGATTGCTCGTTGATTTTGTTCCACTGAGTTAATTCAGCAGGTTATTTGGTAGCCTCATAAAAAGTCGAATCGAGCGCGGGTGAGTCAGTTTTACAAGAAGATATGAGCCAATCGCAGGACGAACCCGAGCTTTCTTCGACGGTTATATCCGCGAACTTGCAACTTCTCCCAAGTTTCTTTAATAAATTTGTCAATGGAGGTTGCAACTTACGTTTATTCGTCTAAGTTTAATTGATTTGTTTCTTTTCATCTCGCAGTATTATTTTCATTTACCCTATGAATTCCTTTTATCAAATACTCTGAAGAAAATGTATAATTAACCTTAGACTTACATAGATTTACTTTGTACATAGTAACATAGTAATGCATTGAAATAAAATAAAAATTATAAATAAGCGTTAAAAAAATAAATAAATAATTAGATTTAAACCACATTAACCAATGATTAAAGAGGCACACATAGGCCAATGGTTTAGCCAAAATAAAACTAAACAGAAAAGCAAAATAAAAAAGAAAAACCTCTGAATCCCTGATAAACGTGTGAATTGGACGAAAAGCAAGTTGCTTTCTGATCGTAACTCGGACGAGAGGTTAATACCTAAATACTGTTGGCACGTATCCTGGGCATAGCTCTCCCTCACTCCGTAAACAAAGCTCAATCCGTGTTGGTGCTGATTTTCACCCTGCAAGCTCGTTCATCGAGGGAAAAAAAAGTTTGCGGAAGGGTTGGACACAAAAAAGGCGCGAAAATGGACTATGTATCGGACACTGCGAGGGGGAGTATGGATTACCCTGGGTGCACGTGAATATATGCGACTCGACCGCGCGTGCTCCTACGAGATTAGCTCGGCTTTATATCGGGATTACATATGTAGAACCATTAGGTTAAATCATTTTTTTGTTTTTAAACAAACCAGCTCGAAGGAGGTGGAGTACTGGACTCTGGACTCTGCCCGATAGCCGACAAAATATTCGGGGGCACGAATATCTGAAAGGTCCTCGCAATTAATCGCCTCGTACGCTTGCATTAATTATAGATTTTTTTCGTTGCACTGAGCAAAGACTAACGGTGTGCGTCGCATTTTTTCCTGGTTTATGGGACACGTTGGAAGTTTTTTTTTTGTTTTCGTAACCGCATCCCCAGAGGGTGCAAATAATTTTTCTTTTCGAGACCCCTTTTTCACTCAAATATGCAATTTTTTTCTTCTGTCACGGACTTGATTTGGAATTCAAATTTGTAGCGTTACCATCTTTTATAAATATATAATTGTATTTTGCGTCACCACAAACGTGGGTTACGAGCGATTACGATTGTAACCTAATAGTGTTGGTATAAGTGTACGACTATAAATCAAGCAACCCTTGCGTTTGCTAAAAAACAATGCATTTTTTAACATATTTTGGGATTACACGCATAAGTTTGTCAATTTTACTTAGATTTATTTTTAAAGTAAACTGTTTAGTTTTAGTGTTATAGCAAATCAAATGATTTTATTTATATATAAAAATGGTTAAGAAAAATAAAAGAATTTCAGAAAAGCATTAACAGTTATTTAATAGTTCTTATTAAAAGAATTTAGTGTGATTAAAATAGTCGGTTATTATAGTTTGTTATAAAATAATATGATATATCGCAGTCATGAACAGTATAGAAACATTGAAAATTCAATTTAACAATTTTCAAAAGGTACTTGTAAGATGAAAAAACAGTTAAAAAAGATATCGCACCTTGGTTCCCACCTGAAAAAATTAAAACAGAAATGTCCGAAACACATTACCAGAATGAATTAAGCTTACGGGTGTTGAATGATAATGAACAACAATGTACGCAACGTAATGAAAAAGAAAACGTAGTTTCAACGATGATTCGTTGATTCCGGTTGATTATTTCCTTCAACAAGAATTTTAGTTTTAAACTGATGATTTAGCGTAGAACGGATTAAAAAAATCACATCTTTCACGGATGAGCGCAACATTTTCTTTTACAGCCACGAGGGTAGTGAAAAAAAATTGTAAAGATAAATTTTTCATTACTTTGTTTTCTCAGAATTATTGCAAAAAACGATAGCGCGACTACGTCAAGTGAGAAATGAAGGTTGGTTAAAAAAGAGGTGCAGTAACGCACCGGACTGGCAATAAAAAGGTAAGAATTATTCATAAATGTGGGTAGAGAGCTGCGAGGTATGTATACGTGTGTATATATGTATATATATCTTTTCGAGTAGCTGGAGTCGGCAAAATTCTGCCGAATATTACCAACCGAGATCCTCGCATAATAAACACATAACGGTAATCCTTAAAACAATAATTAGCACCGCAAGAACGGTTGAAGGAGTTATATCTAAACCCCCTTAAAATCCTACCCCTTTTCCCGCAATTCATTGCATATTATTAAAGATATAGGTAATCGACGTAGTTTGAAAAAGATAGCTCTCGCGCGCACGAGTGGGTGTGCGTATGCACGTGCCGCGAGTTTAATAACTATGGAAAAAGAAAACGTGATGTGAGCAGTAAATAGAAAAATCGCGAGGTGTTAATAGGAGGGAGTGTGGGTGGTGGAGGAGGGGTAGGGGGAGGTGGAGGAGCGTAAGACTCGAAATGCGCGTAACGAACGGGGCCAAGTGGCAATAGTTTTAATCCGGTGTCTTGAAGTCTGGATTTGGCGACGCGGCAGTTAGTGGCCGGGAAGCCACTTCGCGCACTGATATTATAATCCGAATAATCGCCATTATTGCCGCTATTTGCTTAATCCACGCTACTCGTCGCGCTACTCTTTCTCTTGGATCTCCACGTACCTCCTTCTCTTTACCCGCTGGTCTTTCCGCTTCTGTCCCTACCGATGATACTTTTTCTTTTTTCGCCAAAACTGCTGAGGGGATGTTTCATTTGAATTATAAACACTTCGCCAAATAGGTTGTACGAGAAAAACTTACCGACTCTTGATCCTTGCTCGCTTGATATCGCTCGTTCGACTAAACGATATTAAATATATCTATGAGAAAAATGGTACCTTAAATAAATACAACTAGGAATTTTAATGAAATAGGACGTTATGACTTGCCCCGATCACCATTCAATAGTCACATTTTACGAGTGATCATTCAAACTCGTCACTTTCGCTGTGCGAACTCATGAGGAAGTTTAAGAAATCCGCGATATATAGCATGCATTTATCAAAGATGGATAAAGTATGTTGCACGACTTTGATCAATCGTATGAAACATACGATGATAGCAAGAGACAACAGCAAATAGAATGGTTGACGCGCGTAGTGTCGATGTGAAACTATTTAATTTCTATAGTCGTGCGGTACATACAGTGTTTCCATATAGGTTCTGGCAAAATTCAAGAAATCAGTCTTGAGTTATTTTGAGTATGAGTAAATTGAAAAGTGGTTTTCCAACAAGGAGATAGAAGAGTAAAGTAAACTAAAGCGATTGCGTAAGACTACTTGCGAGTAATATATTTATTGTCTATGAATATGCGTATCAGATCTGCGCAGACCAGAAATATAGTTATTACGTATTGAGGAGTGAAACATACAAAGCTAGAGTGACAAAAAGGGAGTTTTACGTTCATTTTTGTCTTATAATAAAAATGATAACAAAATAACAACACCGGGTAGTTAATTAGATGAAATTGCACATACAAGTTTTTCGATTGCTGAAACTACTGTAAATTTGTCGGTTGGTTGCTTGCCCGCTAATTCCTATTAACAAAGTAAAATTAAAGAACCGATAAATAAAAGACTCCGGCGTTGAATAAAGAGGTCGCACGAGAAAGAAGACTCGGAGCAAGAGGGCGGATAACGTTTGAGTTAGTAAAACAAAAAGGGAAGGAAAAAAATAAGAGAAAAAGGGTGAAGGGTGGGGTGGAAAGAAGAAGAAGAAGAAGAAGAAGCGTAGTATAGCGCAAGACAAAAGGAAAGATATAATCAAGAGGCAGAGTTTGTTACTGGGTAGTGTCTGGTCCTCGAGAATGTATAGGCGCACAGGCGGCACGCCGGCAACATCCTAAATCCCCGAGATTCGTTCTAATGGCCGCAACTTGCTTACAAACTGTTCGCGTTTCCACTACGTGTGCGATCGTATAAATTCGCACGCCCGCGCATCCCTTTCTCTTAAATACAACCTGAGAGTAAAAACTCGCGCTTCTAAATAATCTTACAGCTTATTCGCTCGAGCAAACTTTCCAACCCCTTCCAAGAGCCGAGCAAAATATGTTTATTAATCGCGCGAGCCCGAAAATGTTCTCTTATACACAGTACCAATTCTACTTACTCGAGATGGAAATTGCGATTCTCTTAGTTTATCTATGTACTAATGCAAGATACTTCTCCTAGTTATTGGATTAATTTTATAAGTCGCTTCTTGACAACTAGAATCGAAGTGGGTTACGGGAGTTGATGGCGGCTACATTAAAATTAAATATAATTATGTATACAAAATAATTAACTACGTTCATTTATTTACATTCGGAATTAATTATTTACGAGAAGACTAGAAAATCACTTGTTTATATTATAAACCATAAGTTGATAAAAAAGTGACAAAAATAATCTAGTATACCGTAAAAAATGTTTAATTGTTGAAACAAATATGTATAAATAGTGTCTATAGTAGAGAGAAAATAACTGAGAATATTTAACTCGTAGGAAAGACGAATCGAAGAGGCGATAAGTAATTCTGTTAGAGTCCATCTAGATGGGTATGATTTGAAGGCGAGACACGCTTTGGCGATTATATGCATTATCCGCGAACCACGAGATCACTTGATCACGTGCGCCGATAAGGATAACGGGGTTGCGCTGGGCGAACTTGTAAAATTATCCGAAATAAGATTAGAGATTTCGGAAGAGATGTCGAGCGAGCGCGGCCGGGCGCGCGCACTCGCGGGATATAAGTAGTGAAGTAATGCCTGCGCAGATAGTGGCAAGCAGTGTCGCATGTGTTGTTGATGAGGCGGTTAGTATTCCACGGCGACTCGGCTCCAACTTTTCAAAACTAACGGGGTAAAGCCACCTTAATTCCATAAGAGGGCCGTATAGCGTTCACCACCTTTAGACCTCCCTTCCCCCTTTCCGTGAGCCTAACACCCACTTAATTACCGGATATTAGGAGGCAGCTGAAGGAATTGCCCCTTGAAGGAGGACACGCGCGTTCATCCACGAGGATCAACCTGTAATTTACCTTCAATTTCGCATTTTTTCAATTTCGTTTATACGTTACTTATTTTTCGATTTTTCAACTCACTCATTTTATTTTATATTGACATTTTGGGCAACATTATAATAGAACACTCGTATCTTGTGTACCCATCTTCATTCATCTACATCATCAAAATATTATCTAACCTTTTGACACCCGACTTAGGGAAATTATAATAATAATAGCTAAAATACTATCTTCATTTTTCTTGGGGACAAATTACAGTAAAAAACAGAATTCTTTAAGGGGATGTTGGACTCAAAAGATATACATTCGTTACATTTTCCATAATAAAAATCCTTTACGTTAAGCCCTCATGTATGCTGATAAACAATATATCCAGAATTTTTCAGATTTTTAAATCACTAAATATAACGTATAATGTTTGAGTAGAGTATAATATTATTATTCCAAAAAGTACATTTTTTTCAAAAAAGTCACATTCTCACAAGTCACAAGTCTAATTATATAATTTATATTAAATAAACAATTAATTATAAAAATTAATTGATTTTATAGCATGAGGACCCTGGTAAAAAATAAACCAACGAAAATGGTTGACCAACTAATTGTTCGGTAATTTTTTTAACTAACGGTTAATCAAAATATTAACCTTTTGACACCCGACTTAGGGAAATTATAATAATAATAGCTAAAATACTATCTTCATTTTTCTTGGGGACAAATTACAGTAAAAAACAGAATTCTTTAAGGGGATGTTGGACTCAAAAGATATACATTCGTTACATTTTCCATAATAAAAATCCTTTACGTTAAGCCCTCATGTATGCTGATAAACAATATATCCAGAATTTTTCAGATTTTTAAATCACTAAATATAACGTATAATGTTTGAGTAGAGTATAATATTATTATTCCAAAAAGTACATTTTTTAAAAAATAATTAACTACGTTCATTTATTTACATTTGGAATTAATTATTTACGAGAAGATTAAAAATCACTTGTTTATATTATAAACCATAAGTTGATAATAAAGTGACAAAATAATCTAGAATACCGTAAAAAATGTTTAGTTGTTGAAACAAATATGTATAAATAGTGTCTAGGTAGTAGAGAGAAAATAACTGAGAATATTTAACTCGTAGGCAAGACTGAATCGAAGAGGCGATAAGTAATTCTGTTAGAGTCCATCTAGATGGGTATGATTTGAAGGCGAGACACGCTTTGGCGATTATATGCATTATCCGCGAACCACGAGATCACTTGATCACGTGCGCCGATAAGGATAACGGGGTTGCGCTGGGCGAACTTGTAAAATTATCCGAAATAAGATTAGAGATTTCGGAAGAGATGTCGAGCGAGCGCGGCCGGGCGCGCGCACTCGCGGGATATAAGTAGAGAAGTAATGCCTGCGCAGATAGTGGCAAGCAGTGTCGCATGTGTTGTTGATGAGGCGGTTAGTATTCCACGGCGACTCGGCTCCAACTTTTCAAAACTAACGGGGTAAAGCCACCTTAATTCCATAAGAGGGCCGTATAGCGTTCACCACCTTTAGACCTCCCTTCCCCCTTTCCGTGAGCCTAACACCCACTTAATTACCGGATATTAGGAGGCGGCTGAAGGAATTGTCCCTTGAAGGAGGACACGCGCGTTCATCCACGAGGATCAACCTGTAATTTACCTTCAATTTCGCATTTTTTCAATTTCGTTTATACGTTACTTATTTTTCGATTTTTCAACTCACTCATTTTATTTTATATTGACATTTTGGGCAACATTATAATAGAACACTCGTATCTTGTATACCCATCTTCATTCATCTACATCATCAAAATATTATCTAACCTTTTGACACCCGACTTAGGGAAATTATAATAATAATAGCTAAAATACTATCTTCATTTTTCTTGGGGACAAATTACAGTAAAAACAGAATTCTTTAAGGGGATGTTGGACTCAAAAGATATACATTCGTTACATTTTCCATAATAAAAATCCTTTACGTTAAGCCCTCATGTATGCTGATAAACAATATATCCAGAATTTTTCAGATTTTTAAATCACTAAATATAACGTATAATGTTTGAGTAGAGTATAATATTATTATTCCAAAAAGTACATTTTTTAAAAAAAGTCACATTCTCACAAGTCACAAGTCTAATTATATAATTTATATTAAATAAACAATTAATTATAAAAATTAATTGATTTTATAGCATGAGGACCCTGGTAAAAAATAAACCAACGAAAATGGTTGACCAACTAATTGTTCGGTAATTTTTTTAACTAACGGTTAATCAAAATATTAACCAACAGTTGACCAACCGAACTGGTAAAGACTAAAAAAAATTTGCGATTAAAGTTTATTAAATCTTTACAGTTTTTTACTTATATAATGTAATGTAGATTATAAGATTATTATTTAAACTATAAATATTAACAATTAAATTGTTAAAACATATTTTTTAACAACAACTTGATTTACTTTATAGGTTACGGTTCATTGTATTATAAGTTATATATATATATATATATAGAAGCGTCAGATCAGCTGACGCGTGGTCTGTTTGCGTATAGTATAAAGCACAGGAAAGCGTTTGATCATCTGTAAATTAAAAAATTACGTATAAGATAGTTTCTGTATAATATACTATTTACAGATGGATAGCAAACGTCGCTCTAAAATATACAGAGACAGAAAAAAAATGAAAAAAGTTTTGCAAAATGTGTCTAATGCTACTAAGTGTTTAAATGATTACCTAACCTTAATTGTGGCAGTGTAAAAAGTGATTCAGAGCTACCTATAACACAGAAGGATTCAATAGCATGCTTAAGTGATGTGCTTTGTAACGTTAAAAATTGGGACAGAAAGAAAAATTAATTATTGCTAATAACAAAATTCAACATTGGATTCAGTGATTATATATATTAAAAAAAAGTATACATACGTTTATTTATATTGCATACATTTGTATTATATTTTTTGATAAAATAATAAAAACTCAATGTTAATGTATCAATCTGTCAATTGAATTTAACCTCGAAATCTCAATGTATTAATTTGTGAATCTCATTTAACCTTACAATTAAAAAGATATAAATAATTTATGCACTTTATACAGTATTTCTTGTAAATAATCTATTTACAATTAATAAAAATAATTATTTACACATAATTATAGAAAATAAATCACTATGTAAAGAAATAAAATTTAACCAACAGTTAACCAACAGAACCGTCTAAAATGTGACGGAATAAGCCGTGTCATTGGTTAACCGTTGGTCAATCCGTTGGCTAACATCTTCATTTTTCGCCAACCGATGTCTAATTGCTTTCTTACGTTTTTTCCAGGGGATATATTTTAAAATTAAATACGTCGATTTTAGTGCATGAAGTATATCTTATTGGATCTCGCATTGGTCTTTATAACTCTAATACAAGCATGCATTATAAATTAGAAGAATGTTATTAAAATGCTTGATCAAAAGTTCTGATACTCGCACGGTTAATTCGAGGCTGGTGCAGGTAAATCGTTTTTTATGAATCAGCATTGAATTATTTACTATATTTATACACATTATTATAATACATTATTATATAAATAAAAATGTTTATTTTTTAGATTACTTTGAAAATATATGTTTTTTCATGTATTATTTATAATGACAAATTATATAAAATGCTTGTAAATGCTGATAAAAATATCTAAATGTATATTTTATTTAAATTCTTAAAACTCGATTAGAGTAATTCAATTTCAATACAACTATAAGATTTATTCCACTATCGATTAAAGTAATCCACTTTTCGACCCTGAAAATCGGGTCGAAAGTAATATATTTATAATACATAAATAATTTAGTTGACTGTTGTAACATACATTACTAAAATTTCTAAGAAATTTAATTTATTAAATTAATGAAAATAATCTTTTGTTTTGTTTTGTTAAATAAAATGTTAATCACTATTTTAATTAGTTATAGAAGTTAATATTAACTTTACTAAAATTGGAAATATTTAAGGAGATTTATCTTTGTAAGATGACATAGCTGAAATGTTTTAAAAAATTTGAAAAGTGTATCATGAAACATAATGTACGTACTTATTAATTATCACTTACATATATACGTTCAGTACTAGAAATTTTAAACTTACAAACATGAAATAACTTCTTTTCCTCCTTGAAATTTGGCATCTTTTCCCCATCGTTTAGGCAACTCGACAACGACGATACCTAAACTCCCCCAGAGTATTAGTTGAGTAACTGTTTCATTGATAAGCAAGTTGGTCACTTCGAATATTGGAGGATCGGTTGGTTGTAGACTCTGAAAATTCATACAAATCGTAATTCATAACTAATCAGCAAATTTATAACTCGGCAAATAATAGTTATAGTCCATTATTTAATAATAACAATGCAATTTTTAAATTGAAGGCAACTAAAATACAGGATCTATGTAACGCAAATAAATCTGAAAAAGCGTGTTATTCTCGGTCGGATTACAAATTCATTATTACAGAGTTTGGTAAGCCGTCCAGATAATTTTTCGCCCGATCGCAACTCGATTCGCACGCACCTTTTTTCCCTCGCAATCTCCCGTGGTGTTTTCTTAATTCCTTTTAGTTTTCCGCCTCGGTTGGGCTTCTTTTTTTCTTCGCCCCCTATACTTAACGGGGAAAAGCATCGCAGAGCATCGTCTATCGATTAAAAAACTTTTTAATGCGATCCTACGCTTTCTCCCTCGTTTGTTTTCCCATTTTGATTTTTTATTGTCTTGTCGAAGTCTCCCTAGCAGGTGTGCGCCTTCCCCGACGGATATTTAATTTTTCGAGAATTTCTCATTCGCCCGAGTCGATTCGGCGATCGAGTTTCGAAACTCGAAACTAAGTTTCCCAACGATCGAATAAAGCGCTTCTTTTTCCTTGATTTTTGTACTTTTACTACTTATATTTTTTATTCTGCTCTTACTATGTTGAGAGGAAATTAAACATTTATGCTATTTTATATCCCCATATGTCATAGGTCATTATAATCAAAGATTTTCCCAGTTAGATACACTGTTTTATAAATTAATTTTTTCAATAAGTTCAGTGTATATATAATATTTTCAAGTATAAATATTCCCTGTTAATGTATTAATACGTAATTAGCGCACTTAATGCACAATTTAACGTGTAAATAAAAGTATGTTGATGTAGATGAATCCAAGCACAACCCAATAAATGGTGAAACTGGACTTAACGTAACTGGCCATACGAACTGACAAATTGATCGAGTACCAAGCGTAACATCATGAAAAGTAATCGCAGTCGGGTGTACAAATAAAGTTACAACAGCATTTAAAGAAAGGAGGAAAAAAATAAAAGTTTTTGTCTTCTCTCACCGAAAAGCAAGTTAAGAATCATTCCCAAGAGTCGTGAGGTAAGTCGTAGGGCTTTAAATTAAGGGGGTGGATGAGACATTTATATTACTAGGGTAGCACAAGGCGTGAATTTCTCTCGCGGTCGGAAAAGAAAAAAGGTGAGCCATAGCGTCGACTCTTTATTAATACCAGGGAAAGAGAGGCCTCTTTGGAGAAATTAAAAGAGCACCAGGGATAACGCAAATACGTCCATTCGAAGAGCTTGAACCTCAGGGTTTTCGCTCGCGCGCGCGCGCGTGCACCGGCCTAAGTACCCGACAGATAGACATCTTGAGCCTTGTCAAGACTCTTTAAAATCCAAAGCGTATATATATATATATATATATTGAGAGAGGGAGAGAGAGAGAGAGAGAGAGCTAACGCTTTCGACGACGGCCTTCATTTTTAATGTTACTGTAGATCTCCCTTCGCGGTGAGAAAGCTTTCTTTTTTCTAACATTTATTCTTTTTTCTTTTTTGATGTACCTTTGTCATCGTCTACATGGTGCTTTTGTTCTTTAGCTGGTGACGAAATTTTGTTTGCTTTGATTAAGGTAGCACCTTTGTTGTTGTTGGATTTAGAATTGATTGACAGTTGTTTCTTCCTATAATAGAGAGGTTGCTGCAAACTACAATCGTCTTTTTTCTTTTACAATTCTTAGTGAACCTCGAATCATTATTTGGTAATTATAAATGTATTTATTTTATTTATTTATTTATCCAGAGTAACATATACATTATATAATTTTATACAATTAATGTACGTAATTATCCAGCAGAGAAAAAAAACATTTTTCAGAACGCTGGTCCGAACTTAAATCCAAACAGACTAAAAACTAAAATTAGTCAATAACATAATTGTAGACCAACTCTTTACTACAAACTAAACTGAATTTAAATTGAGTAACAAAAAAATTTTTTTTTATTTCACATTTTACAACTGTATATATAAAACTGTATTAATCTGTTACTTTAATTTATATTAAAAATAAAATATCAATATTTCAAATTAAATGATAACAGCTTGTTAACTTAACCAAAATAACAAATGTTAAAAATGGAATGCTAAATTAACCATTTGCTAAATTAAATGAGTTGGAAGGTTTTTAACCATGGTTTAAAATAAAATTTTTACTTGCTTTAAAACCAATCAAAGATGGTTGTCAGTAACTAATATATTTATTAAATAAAGGAAGTTTTTTTCGGAACAAATTAATTATAACATATGATAACGTGTTATCCAACAATTACTTTAGTAGATATAGATAGTAATACGTATAGATAGGTATACGTCGTATATAACAAATTTAGATAAACAAAATATTTATACTACAATAAATAATTGCATTATAGTTTACATAAAGCGTACGCATCGTAGGAGGTCACACTTACGCAACCCTCAAAAATAGGCGCCTTTGAAACCACGTGATTGGAACGCAAAGTCGTACATCAGCTGTTCGGAAATGGCGAGACGGGTCCGCAATCGGTGCGAATCTCGTGTTCATCTGGCGCTTCCCGCGCTTTAAACCGATATGTAGATCGATTTTATGACGACCAAATGAAAATATGAGCTCTGACGTTATTAGTTGTTACATTTACAGTGACGACAAGTCGCTGCCACCTCAGTTTTTGCCTGACAAACAAGAAGTGTTTGTTGGTAGAAATGTCGATTCAAAAATTACTGATCCACAATGTTCTCGAAAACAAGGTTAGTTTAGCTTACCTTTGATACTCAGCGTTATTAAAAGTCTAGTAAAATTTGTTATAAATTGAATTGTACTTTTATTGAGTTTTTTATTATTCACTAATTGTACTATTTACATACTAGTCGATATAACCTAAATTCTTTATTGCAATCTGTTGTATTTGCTACTTTCCATCATATATTATACATGCATACACGCACACACACACACACACATATACACATATTGTCTTTCAGTTCTAATTATTACTTTTATTTTATTTATCTAATCAGTGAGATTGTACGCCAATTATGAAGATCAAAAAGTTTTTGTCGAGCAGATAGGTACTAGGTCAAGTGGACTCAATGGTTATAAGATTGAACGAGGCATAAGACTTATTGCTCAGCATGGGGATTGTTTGGAAATATTGTATGGTAAACTACCGTATAAAATAGAATTTAATCCACCTCCAAAAGTAAATATACAAAAAGAAAAGTCTAAAAAGAGATTGTTATCGCAAGATTCTCCAGAGCAAGATGACTCACAAAGTTTAAAAAAGCTAAAAGTTGAAAGTGATAGTGATAATCATAACAGCATGGAAGAATCTGAAGATCATAGGGTAGACAAAGACAGTATTACTGATATAGATATAGATGCAGCTAGCACGAGTGTTAATATCAGCAATAAAGTTAATCAATCTGAAAATGGTACATGGGAACATTTTAGCAATAAAACTTTATATATATACACTAGCAATGGTTGCGAAGGACGTTCAAAAGTAGGATATTTTTAATTATTAATCTATGTACTTTATTTTAACAATATTTGAGAGAAATTTTATTTTTTTCCTTAAAAGATTGCAGCTTATGATATGGATAAAACTTTGATAAAAACAATGTCTGGACTGCAATTTCCTAAAGACAGCAACGACTGGCAGTTAATTTATTCAGAAGTACCAGGAAAAATTAAAAAGTATTATAATGATGGATACAAAATTGTAATTTTTTCTAATCAAGCCAGTTTAGGAACTGGAAAAATTACACTTAAAGATTTTAAAATAAAAATAGAAAGAATTGTTAAAAAAATAGGTGTTCCTATGCAAGTTTGTAATTTCTCTGCTCCTTTATACCACTCCTTACTCTTTTATTTTTAATAAACTGTAATTAAATATTTTAAGGTTTATCTTGCTGTAGGACAAAGTATTTACAGGAAACCACGTACCGGAATGTGGGAATTTTTATGCAATAAGGTTTGTAATTTTTGAAAACAAAGTTTCCTAATTATGTATATTAATAAAGCATGTATTTTAGAAAAATGATGGAGTGATTGTGGATAAAGAAAATTCATTTTATGTGGGCGATGCAGCAGGTAGACCAGCAAATTCATCTAGAAAAAAGAAAGATCACTCTTTAGCCGATCGATTATTAGCTCTTAACGTTGGGTTAACTTTTCAAACTCCTGAAGAACATTTTCTAGGACATAAGAAAGCATTGTACAATCCTCCTATGTTTAATCCAAAAGAAGCAAGTAAAAATACAATTCTTTGTGAACCTTCGCAAGCTAAACTCACTTTGGATACACAAGAGGTAAAATTGATTGCTTTCCAATCATAATAAAATTTATTTATATAAAAATGTAATAAATATAATTTTAATAGTTAATTGTTATGGTTGGAAGTCCTGGCTCTGGGAAGTCACATTTTGCAAAAACATATTTAAAAAATTACTACTATATAAATAGAGATTCACTTGGTAACTGGCAAAAATGTGTATCGAAAGCAGAAGAAGCTTTAGCTCAAGGAAAAAGTGTTGTTATCGACAACACAAATTCAGATAAAATTTCAAGACAAAGGTATATACAAGCTGCCAAAAAGTTTAAAGTTCCTGTGCGATGCTTTATGATGACCCTGGATAAGGAACATATAAAGCACAACAATATGGTAAATAAAACATATTTGTATAAATCCATTAAATTTGCACATTTCAGTAATTATAATTTAGAGGTTATTATACCTTAATGCTTAAATTTTTCAGTTTCGTATATTAACTGACCCTACTCATCAAGTCATTAGTGATATGATCATCAACAGTTACTTGTAAGTTAAATAAATGTTAAATATATTATTAGTTAGCTCAGGTACGCGGGATCGCTTTAGTGAAAGTAATATGTAACGTTAAGGTTTTGGGCAATCCGCATCCAAATAATACGGGGTATTTAGTATCTAGTTTTCTTCGTAAAACCTGTTTATGAATAATGTTTTTTATCAGTGAAACAAAGTCCCAATTGGCCCGACGTTGCATAAGATTCACGAAGCTGCTGCTTTTGTTGTTCCTTCGTATCTACATTTATTTTTCCATCCGTTTCTCCAAAACTGTCCCAACATCTTACAGAAAAAATTTCGTACCGCCAAGCAACGACGAGGGTTTCTCGGAGATCGTCAAGATCAAATTTGTGCCGCTTTTTAAGTCCGAAGAAGACAGGAAGCTCTATGAGATGTACCTCTTGGCTTAAGCCGCCTTTAAAAGGCGACAACAAAAATGCAAGATCGTGGAAAAAATAATATTTTTCACTTAACATTTTCTCGCATTCCATTATTGCAGATTAGATATATATATATATATAAACAAACATTATTTATATTTTGAGATCGTGTTTACTGTGTAAATCAAATGTACGTAGCAGTTGAGATGGCGTAATAAATTATTTAAAGTAAATATTGATAGATTCTTTTTTACATACCTATATAAAATGATATCAATATTGCACACTTTTGCAGTAAAAATTACATTCTCTATTTGGGGGACGTATAAATCTATTCTACCTATTAAGTATGTATTAGATTAAAACGTTTACTTCATCCAATTAATTTGTATATACTAATATAATAATAAGAAAAGATACCGTTATATATTTATATTGACCATTAATAAAATAATTGAGACTAATGTATTAGATTAAAACAGTTTCAAAGTTTACTGAACACAATATTATTGGATTTTAATCTCAAAACTAATACTCACTGAAGAGTGTAAAAATAAATGAATATGGATGTGTCTAAAAATAATAAAAAAAATAATATATACATATATATATATATATATATATATATATATATATTTGTGTGTGTATAGGCACTATAGTTTCTAATACGTTATACAAACCACGCATCTAATTTATAATTATGTAGAATATACAAGGGTAATATAGGCATTTGAATTGGTTATAAAAACAAACTCATTTTGTTCGGTTGAATAATTCAGGCAGAAAAATTGACAATTATTTTTTTTCGCAAGCAAGACCCTCTAATAAGTGTAACAAGGGAGGGAAGAAAAATCCGCGGATCCTTGGAGAGAGGCCTCATCCTTCATTTACGTATATACGACTATAGTTAAAGTAAAAAAAAAAGAAAGAAAGAATGCGGGAGTGCGTCAGAAAGGAAAGCAGCAGATAAGCGGTATTTTTACGTGCTCGTTACTTATCCGAGAACTTCTCAGAGGGGGTAAAAAAAAGAGAAAAAGTGAGAGAGAAAAAACAAGAAAAGGGAACAAGAAAAAAAAGACGATGTACTCTCTCGCGGTTATCCGGTAGAATCGCTCCGGTAATTATTTGCTTTGACCCCTCGCGGCGTCGTTTCGATTTGAGTTTGTGAGTAAGTATACCGATAAGAGGGTTCTCTTGAAAATATCAGGAAATGGTAAGAGTTTTCGATATTAATACATTGGTTAGAGAGAATGTATATTTTTTTAACCTCGCGTCAAAACGAGCTTTCTACCCCTCGCTTCGTTAGGGTAGACATTCATCGCTCCAGGGCTAAACTTACCGAAGTATATAACGCAAAATTTTCTTCTTAGTAGATATACGTATATAATGTATATAATCTCAAATAGTTTGCAATTTTCTGACAGACCAGTCAGTTGCATCCTACTAAATATATATATATATTTAAAGGATGGATGGACTGTTCATTTTTTGGGAGTGCTTTTTTAAAAGTAATGTACAAATTCTTGATATAGGTTCACGATACAAAGAGAAACAAGTTTATCGAATATTTAAGTATGGTTATTGCTACGATGAAGGAATATTATTTATAAGTTGATTGAATAAAAAATGTACGTGATAATTTCATAATGCTTTAGTCGAGGCGAAATAAGAAAAAATTATTTTATCTATTTTCTGTAATCTTGCTATATGTAATCGTATAAATAATTGTGTGATATATGTATAATAATATGGATATTTTTCATTAATATTAATGTAGTAATAAGACGCATTGACATAAATGTAGAGTGAGATATTATATAATAAATCCATAAAAACATTAATAAGTATTATTCAAAAGTGTGTATATTGAAATATGAAAATGTAATATCATCTTGCGGTTTGAAATCATAAGTCAAAGATGGAAAAGGGATATTTAACGCACATAAAATTCCAGTTTCATATCGAGTCTATATAAATTCCAATAAACGTGAAACAAACCTCATAATATCACAAGCTGGTGCGGTCGCACGTTCCTAATCTGCTATAAAAAATCCGTAGAAATAAGAAATAAAAAAAGGAGCGAATTCAGTTATTAGAAACGGGACGAATTGCTGTAGCTTTGAACTCTTCTACGGATCGAAGGAAACTCGAATTCTATGATAATCAAATGGCAGTGGCTCGCAGGTTTTACGAGGTAAGTACCGCAGCCGTGCGTGGACGCTCGCGCGCCTCGTGCGTTATTATTTTATTAAGCCGTATAGTACGCAAAGTGAGAGAGAGGGAGAGAGAGAGAGAGAGAGAGAGAGAACGAGTTATTCGTAAGGAGGGGTCGATGCAGGGGTGGCGCTCGTCCCATCCACCGTTTGGTCTCATCCCTGTATCTGTGTGGAGCAATTCCACGCGACTATGCAGATCTAAGAATTCAAATAGCTGGCCCCGTCGTGACCGTAAAATGACGGACAATCGCGCTCGTAAAGCAGTATATTAAAATTCTATATCGTCCCGGTGACGCGCGTATTATCGCTCTAGCTTCTTCGCTACCAGTATATTACGCACACATATATACCTATATATACCTCGATTCGTACCGGTATTCTCTCACGTACCGAATATTCCGACGAAGCGCGCGATCTTCCCTTCCCCCCTCACGCCCCCCCCCCACTCTCCTCATCCGCCCTTCTCTCTTACCGTTTCTCTCTTACACTTTATGTACTCTTGCGTTTATTTATTACAAAAACGAATCAAATAGCAAAAGATTTCGTGATGTTGGTCAAATCATATAATGAATATTTTTGTTAAAATATCGCAACTTTTTGGAATCTGTAATGCACGCGCATATATGTTAACCCACTAGTCGTACTTAATGTGCTATCGAGTGCATCTAATTCACAGAATTATTTATTTTTAGTTTTATTTAGATGAATAGATATTATTTGTAACAATTTTACCCTTGTATTACGAAAACATTTGTAATGGAATTTCTTACTGAATAAGTTGATTAAATTAGAAAGTTATGCAATACGATATAGTTTTTTTTTATTTAAGCAATTTTAACCTCCTTATGGAAGTTATTTTGCATTACGATATAGCTATCAAAGTGATGGTAACCTTCATCTTGAATAAATAAAATAATAATATTTAAATTTAAAAACGCGCGGATAGATAGAATTTATGAACGTAATGAAATACAAGTGGTATATCGATAAACTACCAGGGAAGAGTGCAGTTAAATAACAAAGTATAGGTATTCGAGGTTGATTGAAAAGCAATATCGTTTTATGCGGGTTGCGGAATCGCTCGGAGAGAGTGGTCGAGAGATCGTAATTGGCAGTAAAATAGCATAGTCGCGGAAAGAGCGAAGAGCGAGGAGGAGCGCGCACGGCGACCGGTAGGACGGTGTTACAGCGGCCAGGAATTATGTATTTAACGCGACCAAAAATGTCCCAATTGGCCAAGCGTCTCGCTCAGCTCTCTCAGTCTCCCTCCCAATCCCCATCCTCGAGCGTCCAAGGTACGTAAAATACGTTATTAAAGTACATTAGCCCGGCTCAAATCATACTAAACGACGTAACTTACTTTACTAGACGGTATTTCACGGGCGCTTTATGAATCCCAGGTTACACTGCCAGTGCTCGGGCGCTCCGGCGGTATTCACCATGAAATAAAAGGCCTCGCGCACTTTTCGCCGACCTTTCACTTCGGAATTACTGCATTAGTCGCCACCACCGCCTACCTCTCTAGTCTTTACTCTCTCACTGTCTCTCTGTCGTATGTCTTTGAAAGCTCCGACTCTCCTGTCCCTTCAATTTCCAACGTTTTTCCTTCTCACCTAATTAGCCTGGGGCCACTCTTTCCGCTAATCAAACCCTTTTTCACCCTTTGAAGAATTGTACGCGCGAGAGTTCCATGCGTATGCGCGTCTCTCTCCCCGGTCTCTCTCCTGACCTCCGAGCTCCGAGCCCCGACCCCCGCACACACGTCCAGTGGACGCAACTTCTGAAAATTCACAAGACGGATATTGGGGGTTTAATGAACGGTGTATCTACCCTCTCACGGGCTTCCCAGCCCTTCCGAATTCTCGCCCAAGAATTCGCATTTCCAATAAATCAGGCTTACCACCTGTGAACTTGCCGCCGGATCTCGATGCAGTTTCGGAATCCCGCTGCCGAGCGTCCCTACGCGCGTACACGCGTGACACGAGGCCCAGGAGGGTCTCCTATGCTCTCCGCGCATACGGTAGATGTATATATACGCGCATCTACCCATATATACGCGAGGGAGAGAGACCGAGACCGAGAGAGAGAGAGTGTCTCGAATTATAAAGGGCCGTCGGCCGCGCTTGTAATGTGTTATTAATGAACACCAAGAATTTCATTAAAGATTGTTTGTATATCAAACTGTCCACTAAATTATGCCTCTGGAAACCCCTGTACCTTGGCGTCCCGGGGAAACTATTGGACTAACCCTACTCGCTTCGACTCGAATGTATCTTGACTAAATTTATCTTGGAGAGCTCGGTCGAACGAGAAATTCGCCTAGGATACCGTCGCTCCAATTTTACGATGCTTTTTCACCTTCCGACTTTTTCACGTCGATGTTGGCGACTCGGTTATTTCACTATCACGGGGCCGAGACTCGGTTAATCGTTCGGCGAACCTATTAACTTCCCTCTGGAATGCTTATCCCACGACTTCGTTTCGTTCAATGCAAATTTACATATGCAAAGGAAAAACGTTGCATTGTCGCCGCATTCGCTTCTCTTTCTATTTCTTTTCAACTAAATTATAAATGGAATTTAAACCAGTGAGCGATTAAGTAGTTATAACAACAAAACAATACCTACCATAAAAATTTAGAAATGTTGATGCATTATTCAATACTAATAACAAAGAATTACTAAATGTGATTAACAAAATTTAATGGATACATTGTTTCAAAATTTCAATCTCATAATTAATCTTATAGAAACTTGTAAAATTGCTAGTATACCTGTGCTTAACATTTCCTTATCATTTAACAGAATAATCATAATTTTCAAACATTCAAATAATACGTTCCTATAGATGTGGTTCGGTGTTTAAAGTCTTTGATATATTTACGACTAATTTATGTCGTATATGCAATAAGTATACAAAAATTACTCTTACTAATAAAGTAAAATCCGATTTACAAAAAAGTCATCCTAATAACCAAGACAGTTGAAAAGAAAATAATAGTTGCGATAGTATTAACTATCTTTGTCCCAACTACAGTATGTTTTAAAATATAGCGCAACTACAATTACCACTGTAACAAAATCGATTTTGTTAATTAGAGTTAGATGTTTGAACCAAATGTTTGGGTTAGTACAAATCAAGACAAATTATAAGAATGAAAAACATTTACTTGAACACCTTAAAATGAAATTATACATTATTGATTTTAATATTGTAATACCCTCAAACAATATAAAAGCGCAAGCGAGTGTCATGGTAGAAAGTTTGTAAAAATAGTTATTTTTAGATGCTAAATCGTTATTATCAACCTATATTAAAAAAAAAATACAGTATGTATGTATTATAAAAATTAGTTAGGTAATGTAAAATGCGTTATTTCGTTCTTACAATCATCAAATTCAATGGACAGAATAACCAAATATTTTGGTATTACAAAAGGATACGGTAAATCAGTTTTGTTGATGTATATATACTAAAATGTTTTTGATGTCTCAACAAATAAACAGCAAGAATCATTTTTCTGTCGCAGATAAACTTTTTCTTTTTGTACATAATTATATAACTGCAAACAAAGTAAAATGGCTTGGCACAATTTATTATTTAAAGCGTAACATCGTAAAAAAATATACTTTTTAAACAGTTAATAAAAGTGTATAATCTTACAACTAACAAGTTAAATAATCCATTCATTAAAATTTTCATCTTATCTCATAGACAAAAGCCTCTTTTTATCATGAAACTGCTTAGCTCGCAACAACGATAATTGTAATATATCTTCGTTTTTACACTGCCCCCCCCCCCCTCCCAACCCTTCCGGCACTCTTGTGCGTACAAGTCAAGGAAGCTCGTCCTTCGAAGTTAGCCAATTTAGCCGAGCGGCTTGGTGGTTGGTAAGGAAAGGAGAGGGAGGGAGGGAGAGAGAGAGAGAGAGAGTGGAGCGAGTATGCACGATCAACGTCTTGTAATCGGTGTCCCGTTGCCGTCATAAGCTCCAAGACGGCAAGTGTCGCGCTTTTCCCTTCATCGGCCGGCTTTTACGCTCGTATGGCTGTCGCGTCCTCTCAGCTTATTAGTTTCCAACTTATGCGGCTGCCTTTAAACTTGCGCGAGCTCGTGTGAAACCCAAAACGCGTTACGTCCCCTTCACGATTTATTGATACTGCACGCGATACTATATCCTCGGATTTCCTTTCTACAAATAAATTTTCTCTTTTCTCTCTCCCTCCTATCGTGATCGCTCAAAAGGTAGGCGTTAAGATTTGTCTCAATTTCTCTCTAAAATCATACATCCCTTGGCAAATGATCAGCCAGATTCGCTCTAATGTGAACGAATGTCCAAATATATATCAGAGCTTGTTTGCGAGTCTCGTTTGCCTTTCTCGCGTGCATTACGGCATCACTTGGCTCGTTAAAGGACGACGTCGACGACGACGACGACGACGACGACGGGGCGGAGGAAGAGGAGGACGAGGAGGAGGAGGACGCGAGCTCCTAATCCATGTAATACGGAAGCTCCTCTACCATTTGCGAGGCATACAGTACTACTACTATACCATATCTTCGAAACTTTGTCACCTAGCCTGTTCAAAAACCGCGCTTCTTTCCGTTAAAAGCACTCTATGTCAACGTGGTCAAAATTTAGTCGTATTCTTCCAAACTTGGTAATTCCAGTAGTAACTAGTTAACTTAACTTACATTCGCAATTAATAAAAACGATTTGCGGGTTATTATACCTTACCCATTACGTTGTACACACATAGGTATGCGGTATTACTCGCGTTAATTTCGCGCGAGAGCGCGCCTTCATCGCTACCGTATAAGCCGTATCAGTAATAAATTTACAATGTTATAGCGATTTTATGTATATCTGCCGAGCCGCGGAGAAGTATTATTTAAATTAAACTGAGGCTAAACTGAGCGAACGGCCCCCGCGGCATCGGGGGATCGAGCCAACCTGCGCTATGCAAATTATTATCGCGGGGCGATAATTTAAATGCATATTTCGCCTCCTATATCATTTTGTTATTGCCAGCCGAGTTTAAGACGCGCTTCTCTGCTGTCGAAGCGTTTTTCAGAGCTAATCCCTCCATACCTCCCTTCTAGAAGAATTGGCTAAGGGTCGGTCCATTCTCCTCTACCGCTTAAGTAATTCTGGGCAGATCACTTTATTCTCTACAATCGGATAAATTATTAATCATTTCCATCGAATTTGATAGTATGGTGAATTTTACGAAATCGGAACTACTTTGACAATTCAATTAAGTTTCAATACTT
Organism: Theocolax elegans; assembly: GCA_026168455.1. Taxonomy (NCBI): domain Eukaryota; kingdom Metazoa; phylum Arthropoda; class Insecta; order Hymenoptera; family Cerocephalidae; genus Theocolax; species Theocolax elegans. The sequence continues at coordinate 33,592,869 of CM047426.1, read as the reverse complement.
TTAAGCTAATAAAGTTTCATTCACTTTTTTCTAAATTTTATATAAATAGTGGAACTGTGTGAACAGTTCTCTGATATGCTGTGACACGTGCAATATGACAACTTGTCTACACTGATAAGATTAAACTTAAGATTGTGTAAATATGCATCTTACCTTTAGCTAATGTTAACATCTATAATGTATATTTACATGTAAGAATGAGGATACAGCTAACAAGTTACGTCTGACATGACTTGAACACAACTACTTAACTTTAATATATATATACATACATCGGTCAATGTTTTTGTTAAATAATATGAATTATATTTTTGGTCAAATTGTACTATTTTACGATATGAAAAATATACAAATACTGCCAATAATAAGAAATTCATTGACCACGATCAATAAACATAACAAAGAGTCCACAACTTACAAAATTAGTTCTAACGGCTGATAAAATCTTGACTTATGTACTCAATGCATCATTAATTTAATTTAAATTTTCCCCTATTTTTTTTATATTTTCTTACAGTCAAGAAGCGCGTTAGCACTCCCGACACAAGTATGGGATGCACGGCTAGCCTTATATTCATCTAACTCGCTATGCATATTTTTCCTTGGCTTATTTTAAACTTATCTTTAAAAACAAGTATACCATTTGATTTAATAATAAAATGACGAATAATATACCACTAGTTTGTCATTAATTAACAAAAAACAAAGTGATATTAAAGTTAATATAGGTAATAAAATAAATACACCTGTCAAGATCAATACTTCTCGGTATATTTTTCTTGTACCGATATTGATATATAATAATAGAAATCTTCGCAGAAACTGAGTGAGAAAGTTAGTTTACATTATTTTCCGTGATATCTTCTCGAATCGCAGGAATAAGCATTCGAAAATCCGATAGGACAGGGCGAGTTTGAATTAATAGGGAAAAAGGGAAGAAGCGCGGCCGCGGTCAGTATTTTAATTCCCGAGTGTTATCGCGGGTTTTCTCTCGCTCTTTTCCTCTCCGCTCCTCTCCTCACTCTTTCTCTCTTTCTCCCTCTCGAGGGGTGGGAGTTGGCCCGAGCCAGTGGCGTTCGGGTCAGTGGCGAAAGATACATGTAAGTTGACCCCGCCCTCGGGACCTCTGGACGCTTATGAATATTAATTTCTGGGCTCGCCTACCTACCAAGCCAGCCAGCCCCGGACAAGAACAAATTAGATCTTTCCTTCCATACATTTCCCTTTTATTCGGGCCGCGCAACGGTACGAACCGTCTTTCTCCCTCTCCCACTCGTTCCATCCACCCCCCCTCCCCCCTCTCACTCTCTCTCTCTCTCTCTCTCTCTCTCACTCCTTCTTCTCCCTTAAACTCGATGCGCCTCGGCCGGTTCTCTGAGCTTTGTGCTTTAAGTGACCAAAAATACTCGAGAATTTTTTACCGCTATATATACACGGAAGGAAGCTGAATAACGAAAAATTGCCACAATTAAGGGCTTAATTATACGAAATTTTTGTTTGCCTCAACCTTAGAAGAGAAATTTTCGAGTTCTGAATTATACCGACGAGCTAAGGCTTTTGTTTACTTGCGCGTAAAGGCTTAGAGAGATAGAAAGATAAAGAGAGAGAGAGAGAGAGTTAGAGATAGAGTGAGAAAGGGGGCGTGGGGTGGAGGAAAGGGGTACACGAATGGTCCAATTACGAGAATCGGAGAATCTCGAGTTCGGTAAGAAACACTAGGTTGCACCGAAAACTGGGTTCTCTTTTGGATTAATTAAAATTAGTAAGTGTTGGGAAAGTCGTCTGTTGAAGAAGAGTAGAAGAGAGGAAAAGAGAGAGGTCGAGAGGTAGGATGGGTGGAAGGGAGGGAGGAGAGGGAGAGAGGTAGCGCTTAAGATTCGGCAAAGCACCCAGGAAAATGTATGGAGGTGGTGGTGGTGGTGGTGGGGAGGCGCGGGTCTCGCAGGCGGTACCCTGAATCCGGCAGTTTCATAACTACGGATATAACCAAGAGTTAAAACCACAGTACGAATGTCGTATCTCAGCTCGAGCCCCTACCACTGGAGATTCTCCTCTTTTCCCTCCACCTCCTTTGCGCGAAGGGCGGATCTTATTATCAAACTAAATCTCATCCACGAAACAAGTAGTTGGCTGCTGCCCCACCCTTATTTCTATATGACCTCTATCTAGTAAATCTTGGTCTCTACTGGGTTCTCTGGGATTTTGTCCCCATATACATTATTTTGATCCTCGGATATGGTTTTCATCGATTCCGCACGAGGAACCGGGGTACCGAGGCCGAGGCCGAGGCCCAGGCCCAGGCTGAGGTAAGGGACAAGGCAACGTAAGCTACGGAAAAACCGAGAGAATCGAAAGGTGTGGGAGCAGCAAAGGAGGCGGTGAAATACCGGTCGCGCGATCTCGGGCGGGAGGTTTCGTAGAAATATCTCGTAAGTTGCAGTAAGTAAGAGCAGCCAGGATGCTTCTCGCCCGACTATACGCGTATATACGGATGGGAGGGGTGCAAGCGGGGAGTTGCGTGTCTCGGGACGAGGACTCGACGAAAGGAGGGAAGGAGGGAAGGAGAGGAGGACGCGCCGAGTCGTAACTTGGGCGAAAACCAGAGTGAGAAGTTGCAGCTGAGATGCGTGGAGCGCAGACACGGATTTTCTTTCGTAATTTTGTTTAATGACACTCGACGGAGTTTTATTTACAAACGTTACTTACCGCCTTGTCTCGCGAGCATTTTCTCATTCCCACGAATTATCGTTTGTTTTACTCACCTGAAAACATGAAATGTAAATCTTTTGTTAATTTTTTCTTCTGCGTTATGCGATTCACCTATTTTTCGTACCTTACGTTTTCTTACATCGATTCCTACGTGTACACATACATATATATGTATAAATATGTATTAGGTATACCGTATACGTATGTATATATATGTAAATAGTTGTAGTTGCTTAAAATTATCAACGGCTGTAAACGATCGAACTTTGATTTTATACGTCAATTTTGTTAATAATGGTATTTCTAATGTATATTGGTTATATTAGTCTTGGATTAAAGAATTATGGAAATTAATATATATATAATGCGCAATGGTAATAGCAAAATACTTTATAATTCAAAGATAGGTACGAGTGTAATGTCGATAAATCGGTATAGATTGACATAGTCACGCGTAGTTGACATGCCCATCTTATTCGTAAAAAAGTGGTAAATAACAGTGAGATAGGTGGTCGAGGTAAAAGTGAAATAACCAAGCCGAAAGAGAAGGGCCGGCGTATACAGTTAATAGATCGGCGGGACGCGCTTTGTATTCATACAAAAACACGATGTCACACTGGCTGGTGGGATATATCCGGGGAATTTGGACGTAAAGGGTGAATAAGAGGTGCGCGACGGTATCATAAGTGGGGGAGGTTGGGAGCTAGCCCTGAGTGCTGGAAGAATGACGTCAGACATTAGCAGTAATGCCAGGGCGCGCAGGAACGCTCCTACATGAGCGAGCGCATAAAGTGGCCATTTGTTACGTTATTACGCACGTTTGATACACAACGTGTGGAACCCGAGGGCAAAGCTCGTGCTCGAGCTCGAGCTCGTGCTCGTGCTCGCGTTCGCGCTCGCGCTCGCGCGCTACTCCTCCTCCTTCTCTAAACCCTGAGCTGAGGATTTCAAACTCGGCTGTCCCCTAATGGGACTCGATTTAAAATATAAATTCCCTTCTATAAATATCATTTTTACCCGTGAAAACGTCCTCTATTCGTTCTTCTTAAGAAACGAGAATTAATGAGACGCAGGCTCATGACCGACCGCGCGCGCAACCTTATTTTTCAACCTCGTATCGCTAAACGAAAAGCTATGTACGCTGAAACCGTGATATTTTTGTCGCTTTTAAACATGACCTTCTCCTATTGCCTGATCTGGAGCATCATAAATATTTACCTTTCTCATACGGTTCTTATATTATATTATATTATATTATTATTGTGTACTATTTCTGTCTACATTTCGGTTCCCACATTTTTTTTAATTTATCATTTATATTTTTTTATTTAAATTTAGCTATATACACGCACACTTCAATAAATATTGTATAACATACGTACGTACCAAATTTCGTAATTTAAAACACCCAATATTATTAAACGAAAAGATATAATTATTACTATATATTTGTAATTTGATTAAAAAAAATTATTGCTATTACCAAATAGGAAACGAATGATACAATTTTATAAAATTGCACAAATACGTTCAAAGAAATTTAGCTTTCAAGTTCAATGATTTTTTATCGTGAATACTATAATTATATTGGCTGTTGGCTTTTAATTTAAAATTGTATGTTAAATTTGCAGATTCTAGTTCATTTAAAACTTATAGTTACAGAAAACAGGACAAAAATCAATCTTTAGGGCTTAACTAAGGCTACGTATCAACTAAGTAGTAAAAATTGTTAGTAAGTACGTCGCGATGAAACGCTTCTTCACCTATTTTGTTAGTACATAATAGAATGGTCATAACCTCAAAACACTTCAATAATGTTTTCCGTGAGCAGTAAACTTAAAAGTCAATTTAGTTCAAATTCAAATTCAGATTTACAAATGATTTCTGTCATATTTGCAATATTTACGAATAAATATAAACGTGATTTAATTATACTTTTTACTTGTTCATTTTTGACACACATTTAATAGCAAATAACTTAGATTCAAACTTAAGCTGAGTTTACAAGCTAAAAAATAGTTGAAAATTAGTATTTTGTATTTTATAGAAGTAAATGGTTATAAAATGTGAAAAAAACGTTGTTCGGTTAAACAAAAACAGATACATCGTTCGCTTATTTTTCTCAGATACTATTGAAACAATCTATTAATATTTATTTAATGGAATACAATTTCTACGGGGATAATTGCAAATAAAAGAATACACAGGAGGTTCGGATGCGTTGTCTTGGAATCCGGAAATAAAGAAAGACAATATCTCCTCGTCCGAGCGTAGAATAGACCTGATAGAGGGTGGAGGGCGTCGCTCGAGTGATACATCGTTTCTACTATATTTCTTCGCGCTCGCGCCTCCCGAGTAAATTGTGAATATGATAATGCGAGAGCGAGAGAGCCCACAATCCGATTCGGTATTTCAGCAGCGTTTCTCCGATTGCCCAGCCATTTGTTCGAGAAGCTCTACGGTTGCGAAGCTCGTTTCCCTTCCGAGAGAGCCGGGAGACAGCCTGACGAATGGCTGATACACTCCACTTTTTCTTCCGCTGCGTTCTTTTTATCCTTCGCTCGTCCTCGATTTTACTTCTCCTTGGCCATGGGACGAATTTCTCATATGAGCCCGCACGCGCAACCCTACGTTTACTCTGCAATCTTATGCCTATTTTTACCTTTCATTCTAAATATGTATTTATTTCTTCGGCGGCCGAGGTATATCATTTTTTTCTTGACAGATAAATGGTTTTATTATATTTATTACAAGATTACTACATTTAAAAACATTTTAATTGCTTTTTACAATTATGAACACAATACTTGAATTTTGGAAATAAGGCATAATAAGATTCTATATTATTTATTTTATTTTCAAAATATTATATTCAAAATATATAATTAATTAAAATAGCTCCGATTTAAAAAATAAAATTATTTTTAATAAATCTTAATGATTATTTATTTATTTTTAAACATGTACATATAACATATTTTTATATTGACGAAATAAAATAATGTTGTATCCATGAATATAAAATTGTTACAATTTTATACGAGGGTTGTATATTAAGGTTGGAAGCAAACTTCAGTTCGTACAAAATAGATACGTATAGGAATGTAATATTTACACAACGTTATTTCCCGCGGTATTTACAAGTTTATTTGTTATAAGTGCATTAATGGAATATTTTATTATACTCTAAAATAGCTTAATTTAATGATAACTGTAACGTATTCGTTTTCGGTAGTTGTATATCATTTAAATAATATTTGTCGATTATGTTTAGACCAGCGGTGGGCAAGTATTCGACCGCAATTTTATTGAATTTTATTGAATTGAATTAATACTTTTTAAACATTGTATATAAATAATAATAAAAATACAGAAATGTGATATCCAGGTGATTGGTGACCTATAAGAGAATTTAAAACAATTTTGAAAAGTATTCGAGCAAAAGTATTCGATTAATACTTTTTGTCGAATACTTGTATTCGAGGACAAATTTTCGATGATCCAATCACCTAAATATCACATTTCAGTGTTTCTATCATCATGTCTATAAAATTTTTAAAAGGTATCGACGAAAAGTTGCGGTCGAATACTTGCCTACCTCTACTATGGTTTAGATTTACTTACTATATTAAAAACCATAATAGGTTCGGAGATATGCTAATATTATATTAAGATTTGTTGATTGTTAATAAGTTAAATGTTAATTCATTTGACGGAGGCAAAAAAAGGTTAATAAAAATAATATATTATTTTTCATTAGCTTTCAATAACAATTTTTCGGTTAGGTTTAGGCAACCGCTTTATACCGTAAAGTTAAAATACTAATATTATAATTACACGAAAATTTACCTATCTATTTTTGTGTAACAATAATATTAGATTTTAATAAATCTATAAACCGATAGAATGTTGTTGAAAGTTAATAAAAATTTATTAACTTCCATTTCTTTTACCTACGTTAGATCTATAAACATTTAACTTATGAATAAATTAGTGCAATAAACATTTTTCTTTTAAAGGTGCAATAATTTGTTATTATAATGTATATACTAATTTTATATATCCAAAATATTTATTAAGTGATAGACTTTGCAGTGTACCAAAATATACTATGTGGTATAATATAGATGAAAAATTGATATTCGTCGAGGAATCGTAGAGGAGTTCGATTATGAGGAAAGAGTACCCGACGTTTGTACACTTTAAAAAGTCCATTAGACATAAAAAAATGAAGAAAATCACCATTACGGATAGTAGAACGCTCAAGAGGACGTTATTTTCCAAGTCATAAAGAACCGATATTGCAGGAATAATTCAGGATAATTTAAATTGATGTATCAATCTCTCTGGTAGCGGTAGAAAACAAGGATATAAATTATATACAGATAGGTACTATAATTTAAATTGCTCGAAGTGCGAGTCGATATCGCGCAAGTTATTTTGGTTCATACGGCTCGTAAAATTCAAATGAACTGCTCGTTCACAAAATTCCCCGTTGATGGATTTGCTTTATTCAGAATGGGTTTCCGCGATTTACGGAGATTCTTCGTTACGCGTGGAAAATGTATTCTCTCAAGACCAATACTCGGCAATTATATGCGTATACGTACGTGCGGGGTGTATGGGTGCGTGTGATGTCTATATGTATATATATATATGCATAAACACGGAGAGACACAGATACGTGGGTGTACGCAATATACGCACGCATACGTATATACTCGATCGACTGAGTGTTTTACCTCGACGCAGTCGCTTTTAGCGCGGTGGTGGTACCGCAATGCGAACGTTTGTGCGTTATTGACTTTGGCACTTGGTGTGTTCTCCCTTTACGGACGCGAGTCACACACTCGGGGACGCATTAGCCACGGTACGCGAGCAAACGGAATACATTGCAACGACGGGAAGTGGATGAGTGCGAATGCCCTCGAAAGAAAAGCGATGATGCTACCTACGTATCACGTATCGAGAACGAGAATATCATGGGAAAAACCTCTTTTCAACGAGTAACCTCGAAGCTTTTGTCGAGTTTCATTTTGTTGTTACAACCTGCCGAGGGAGACGTTACCGGGCATCTATTTTCCCTTCCTACCGCTTACACCACTCTTGTCTGGATTTTTAGACTATTCGGTTTATTTCGATGTTGACGTTTCCGCTTATGTTATTAAGATATAATTAATTGTGACTTTATAATGGCTATGTATAGTTTCATTAGACATTATGGAATAAAATGGTATTACATTTTGCTTTATTTTTTAATAGTGCATATATCGTTATTTTGCATACCAGTATTGAATGATTTACGTATTAATTTAGAATCTTTCTCTCTAGATTCATTGTAAATACCTTTTTTTTATATTGAAATTTTTTATTTTCTGCTATTTATTTTTTCAGATTAGTCATTATTAAAGTTAAAGCGCTTTATTAGTAATTCTGTACAATTGGCATATTATGTAAATACTGTATTAAATTTATGTAATATTCGAGGGAAAATTAATAATACAACATAGTGATTACAACAGTTATTAAACTTAACTTCAGAAAGCATATTAAATGATCATTTCTTACTTCAATACTTTTTTCGATATAATAGAGCATTCTTATCGCGGAAAATATTAATCTATATTATTATCCTCGTTCAATCTTTAATTATGAATAATATGAATCTTGCTTATTTATTCGAAAGTTTTATGTTTAAAATAATAATAAATTATCATGTATGAGTAAGATGTATTTACGTATATAAGTAGGGTTGATGAAAGAGAAATATATATTTGTAGTATAAAAAAATTGAAAGCATATAGAGTATCCAGATATAGACTCAAGCGTTTAAAAACCGGGGGAACGAAAATATAAGTATATGTGACAGGCAGTCGCGCAATTTGACATTGAGGTATGGCCACGTTTTTCCATTTATCCAACTTAAAGCCAAGTAAATTATACATGCGCATATCTCGTCGGATTGTGTATAAGAAACGAAAAAAGGCTAAGAAGCTATCGATGCGCTCCAGTACGTGTAGCGTCAGGTGCTTCTCTCCCTTTGTATATGCTACGGTACAATACATATATACATTGGAAGAAAATCAGATCGAGTATTATACTCGTGATGTATGAGTTTTCGGGATCAGCTCTCAAAGTGGTATCTTTCCCCCAAAATATCGCGCGTGCCTGGTATATTCCAAGTCTGAGGGTATTTCCTTCTCCCTTCATTGAGATTCTGGTATCGATAGACAGTTAGTTCGTTAATTTTATGCTAAAATTTTTACCAAACGAACATAAATTTCGCTCGAGAGTTTCAAATTTTCTCTAAACTGGGTTTTCCCCTCGCTAATGGCTTAATTGAATTTCGATTAGCCGAAGAAGTCGTCGGTTTGCATCCCTCGGTTCGCGATAGATTTTGGGGGTTACGCGCTGTGTTCCGCACTATGAATCAAGAACAGGTCTCTCGGACGCCTGCCACTGACGTAATTATTGAGATCTCGATTTTGCGTAACTGCACCCACCGTAAAGATATGTTCGTTGGTAGGCGGATGGCAGATGCATTAAACTATTAATGACTCGACCGACGCCGATGCCAGTTTAATTCTATCGACGATGGAAATTGAGAGTTTCCGTTTGCATGTGGGCAACCCTACCGAATCTCTCTTTTTTTTTATTTGCGGTATTTTTATAATACGTCAAATTATGATACATCAATCGTCAACTATATTTCAAATAGTAATAATTACATTAGACATTATTAATTATAAAGGTATATAAAAATGGTAAAACTCATTTAGTTGTTCAAACGCACAATTTATCGCATTTGCATTTATCTTCGTCGATGTAGAGCCCCGACGGTGTCATTGGCAGAAGAGTTGGTAGTATTTTTATCCATAAATCAAAGCGACGATATCGGCGCGCTTGGAAAGATCGTCTGAAGGGGAAGCCTTCACGAATCCCTGCGCTTATTATTTTCATCTTTGATTCGAGTCGTTGCACGGCCGTGTTTTTGACGTGGACCGATGAGGATCGGCGCGATCGCGCGTACACTCCCTTCTACTTCATCGTAAGACTTGAATTTTAACAATGCCCGAGAAATTTCTGACGTGGCGAGGCCCCTTTCTCAAAACTTTGATCGTTCGACGGTAAACCTGTGCTATGGCGCCTAATCGCTCAGAACCACGAGATTCTTTGAAAACGTGCAGTTTCTACGGATTATAAATCGATGCTTTGTTAAGTAATACGTTTGCGATCGTTACGAATCACAAACTATGTATTTTTAAATTGCCCGATGCATATATTTAAAATCAATAATATGATGGAGATAGATGTACTTTATATTTATTATTTTTTATGTATATATATGAATAAAGTTATTTTAAATACGTTAGGTGTTTTTCATTAATTTATTCTTATACTTACTCTCTATGTTTCTTTAAATCAAAAATTACTTTTTTAGAGAAAAAAACGGATTGAGTAATATGAAGTCAGAGTTTCATTGCAATAAGTTTCAATATGTAAAGAGTGAAATCATAATTTCAACATCTCGATTTTTTTGAGAGAAAAATAACTCAATCCGAGCGCAATTTTCACTTAGAGAATGCATAGTTACTCAATTTTTTACTATAAAATTACGATTCAAATATGTATCATGGGTCGATTACAGGACTATTCTAGGTTTTTTAAATAATTTGTACATATAATACATATACTAGATAATAAAATGAAATAAAATATATTCAAAGAGTGTTATTTCTTGTATACTGCGTTAACTAAATAATTATTTCCCTATCTGACAATTCTGAATTTTTCAAACCAATACTGAGAAAAATAATGACATATTTGTATTTATCTAATATTAATAAATAATTTCATAATTCATGAAATGTTATATTTTCACATTCTACATTACAAATTTTCTTATTTAAATTAAAGTTTTAAAAAATCTTCATCAATTGAACATGACTTAATAGTTAATTAATATGAATTTAGAAATACTAACGTCGTGAAACATCCTTAAGTGATTGCTGTCGCGTCGTGAAAATATTCAACGGTGTTATCGAGCGTTAGCGGTTTGCCAGCAATTTGGATATTCGACTGATTTCGAGCGTTTAATTTTTTAATGTATCGAATTATTTAATGATGGATGTGATACTCGAGGCTTGGGGGTTTGCTTCTGCAAACGTGATAATGTAACATATAGATTTTTTTTAAAGAAAGTATATAAAGAATTATGTACATATTATGACCCAATATTACTACAAAAATTGATTGATTCGGTTTTTTTAATTTTAAAGAAACCCTTGCTACCATTTAAAGCGCATTATATATTTTGAAGCGTTATTTTGATTCGCGTAGAAATATTAATGTATAATTCATTTTTGAAAATAGATTTACGCAGTTTAAATATTATACATATGATTTATATACTCGTTTTTCACAATACAAAAATATAAAGGAAAGAGCTTGAAAACAAATGCATTCTTCATTTACCGCAAATTACCAATTTTTTTTATATATAAATGATCAATTCATAAACTGCTAAAGAATATATTGCGAACCAATATTTTTTCTCAGTGAATATGTTTTAACCTGCTTTATCATATTTCTAATAGAAATCTGACCATAAATATAAAAACCTAAAATGATCAAGTGTTATAAAATTCCGAACAAATGCCTTATTAATAGCAAAATTAGAATTTTATTTGACCTGAAATTTTAAATATCTAATAAGGTATATTTGCTAACAAAGATCAGCAAACTCTTGTTTACCATTATTGACATTAATTAACATTAAGAAGATTACATAGTCAATATGTATCCTTCCTATCTTACCGACATACGCAATAATTGGCAATAAAACGGTAAATAAAACAGAATGTGGAAAAATAAGAGAAGATGAGCCTTCATCATATCAATAATTTAATTGATTACTGAATTGCAGGTTAGAATACTATTGTGTTTTTGACAAAAGTTTTACCAAACATATGAACCTAACCGTAACAGACTGCACATACTTGACCTTTTTGGTAAGGGATGTCATAAAAATAGAATAATAATTTAGTCCAAAATTCAACACACAGTTATATTATCGATAAATAAAGGCGGCGCCTCTTCTCTTAAATTTGCACATACTCTTTTATTTTTTGATTAATTAATCAATATAAAAATTGAGTATGGAAACCCCTTAATTCATTAGCAAGATTGTATTTTACAAAATAGTTTTGCAGGAATGAACGTATCCAGTACCGTAGGAGTCTCGATAACAAAGTGGATACTACCCACACACTCGAGTATAATATCTCTGGCTTGAGAGCGCGTAGAATCGTGCACATCTGACACGAAACTCGGCTCTTTTCCAGTGGATCAAGTGCGTTAGTTATCAACCGCGGAGGGTAACACTATTCCGGTGAGCAGCAACGTCATCCCCGAGAATTCCCATTCCGGAAGGTGAATTTCGCGTCGCGCGCAGAGTCGTTTCTCTCGTGCGTGCAGACTACGGTATATAATTTCGTCGCGCATCGGACCGTCTAGAACGACAAGGACCGAAACAGAACGAGTTGGAAGACTAGGAATGGAGGAGTATTGTCTTGGTGGCGCACTGGTAATTCTACCGTAGATCTACCGTCCTTTTCTTCGTTTCTCGCGGTCGCATGATTAAAACTTGATTGCATTAACGCGCGTTCGTGCAATTCTTAGACACGACCCCCTCGAGATCGGTCCTCGGGTTAGTACGTTTATTGCATCCTGATGTAAAATTATGTGCGAGTTGACCATATTTTTATTTTTTATTAATACTGATAAGCATCGTATAGAATGTGCGTACAATAGTTTACACGAAAATCAGGGTTTTAATTATATCCACGAGAAAATGTTTAGTTAGGAGGATATCAATGCCAGTTGTTACCATAAAAAAAGTACTATTTCCTTAAAAATTAATTTTTAATCTATAAACAGACAACATTTCAGATAATCCGTGCACGCATTTCCGAAAACAATTGTTTTGAAATGTTAGTATTATCATATCCGATATTTTTCAATTTATCAAAGATTGTTCTCGAAAATACGGAAGATAGTGTTCTCATGATTTAGCTTAAATTTTAGTGAAGCAATTAATTTTTAATTAAATAGTACTTATCTATTGGTGACTCCGACTATCATGGTAACAACTGTCAGTGACATCCCGTTTTGATAATAACTTTTAATAATATAATAACCATAATGCGAGTTATAAAATATGCACTTTTAACAAATCCCCACATTTATATTAATAACGTGCACGTTTAATAAGATAATATCGTAGTATAAATTTTTAAAGATTTAGGTGAAAAAGGAAAGAACAACGAAAAATATATTTGTAGTAAAAAGGTGATTGTATGATTATGTACGCGGTTGCTCTCGAATTAACCGGGCAAATTGGCAATTCGTGCGAAAACTCGAAGCAGTTAACGAGAACAGGATAATTCCAGTTTGTAAAAGCGTGGTCGAGCCAGCAGCATTACCACCCGAGGGGACGAAAATCAATTAGCGAGGCTATTTTCCATTTTCCAATAGAGTCCACTTAGCCGCGGGGGTGTATCCGTAAAATTCGTAGCGGACGGCGCACGTGACCCGCGTATATACGGGGTTTGAATTTGTGTCGGCTGCCCGATATCGGGAAGGGATCACCTGTTGCGTTGGGAACGATGGGGTTGCCCAAAACGAGGGGTTACACTGTTCGAAAGCCATTCAGGAATCCAAGAGGATGAGGGAGATCGCGCTCGCGCTCGCGCGAACTACCCTCCCGCGGTGGCTGACCGTTTGGTCGAATTCGTCTTGACGCCCCTGCGGAGGGTTGGTTTCACTGGCTTCACTTTTCTTGCTTATGGATTCTTCTTACAAGGATTTAAAAAACGAGGGGTACTTTCGGACAGTCTCGTATAAATCCTCGCTTCCTTGACCTCCAATAAAACCGTCAAGATTCGGCTTGTGTTCAATGGCACCCTTGGGTCGATTCGAATCGTTTTTCTTTTTTATACACTGTATACTAGAATCATGTCAGATCCGATCAGCGGGATTCAATTTTTCGGATATCTAAGGGATTTCATGAGTTCAGTTTATATTTTATCAATTCGTATTTAGAAATAATGGATTGAATAAGTTGTATGAATATTTTTCTGTTTTAATTGGAACATTTCTACTTTGTAACAATTTAATTACGACTGAAAACTTTGGAAAATTAATTTAATTATTATATAATAATTATCTAATTAACGTACTCTAATTAAATATTAATAAAGTGTTTTAGTACATTATCGCACTTGGTACTACTACCATAAGTTAAAAATACAAAATACAATACATTGCATAAAAATATAACATTTTAAGTATTGAATTAAACTAAATAAAAGATTTTTATTACAATAATTTAGATAATAATATAAGTCTTATATATTTGTATAATTATAGAAAAGTGATATTAATTAGCTGACCATGCGTTATGATTACGGTTTGTTGATTAGGTTATGGAAAAGATGAAAACAAACCCAAAAGAAGTAAGAAGCTTAAAACCTATATATAGTCACTTCGAGGGGACGTTAAATATACGAGGGTGACTCGGATTCCTGTGGGATCGAGCAAGAATAAGCCAGGAATACTTTATAAGCTCAGACGGTGACCAGTATCTTATGTACAAGTTGATGATCTATTTCCAGAAAACTGAATTATTGTTTCTACGACCCGCAAGCCTATACCGTCATAATTCATCAACTGGCACATTGTCATTCCGAACGCGATAAATGATATATAAAGTCATTGCCACATTTCATTAATATATTTAATTATTTTATATTGGATCATACTTATACATGTATATCGTACAGTTAGTTATAAGGAAATCGATATAATTATTTAACTGTAGTAATAATGTTACTAGCTTGATGCCGCGGTCGGACATAACTCCAATTTTAAAATCAATAATAAAAAAATTTTTAACATTGTAAGCTTATTACAGTTAAAAAAGCGTATCTAATATGTTTAGTTTATATTTTAAATCATTGATTAATTATAGTTTTTACGTATCATTGCCATATTAAAATAATTTAACAATTTTTAAACGATATGAATAATTAGGGCAATAATTAAAGCGATTGATAAATTAAAACAGCGAGTAAATAAAGTATTGCCATAAGTCGATGTAGCTCCAAAGAAAATCCGTAAGTATAAAGAAGAAAATGGTAGTGGAGAAACTAGACAGGGAATTCGAAGGCGCGAGAAGAAAAACGAGTCCATTTTGATAATGGCACCCTATATACAGAAGCCAGCCGCTCTGTAAAGCTCTGCGGGGATTTGGCAGACCATCGTCACCCCGGATACGCGCCGAAAGAAACAGATGTATGGTATATCTTGTACGTGAGCATATACCCACTCTATTGCGTAAAAGTGTCGCTTATTCTCCACCTCTTTGAATTATCGACTGTCGAAATCACGAGATTTCTTTTGAAATTACGAGAATAGTTGTTCGTAAACAAAATTTTATACAATATTACATATAGAAATATTACATATGGAATAAAAATTACTTGAAAAAGTATTTTGATTACTCGTATTAATAATTATTATTATAACCAAAATTTTATTTAAATTTAACTAATAAACGTAGGTAGATAATTAATTAATTAGAGATAAAAGAATGAAATAAAATGTCGAAAAATCAAGCATGTTTATCGAGATTCGAAAGCAGACCACGAAGTCAAAGAGAGCAAGCGCAAGAAGAAGGTGCGGCTGAAGAAATTGCCGAGTCGGTGTGCCTAGGAGAGGAGGTTAATTTTAACGAAATTCCGGATGGGGAACGTTTTAACAGGATAAGTTAATTGTCGAGTATTGGTTAAGGAAGTCGTGGAGCATTGCTCGAGCATCGTTAGTAACTTGACAGACGACCGGAATCACAATGCACTTTCTTACCAAAACTTGAGAATGAGAGAAAAGTCACAAGGGAAAAGGTGTACACCTCGTCTTTGTCTATTTTTTGTACGCGCTACTTTCTCCATCCTGCGGGCGATTCCTTCATGCGCAACCTTCACTACTACTACTCTTTTTCATCTGAGTATAGCAGTTACGTCTAATTTTTATTTAATTATTATAAGTATAATTATTCATTTAAAATCAATTTAAGGCTATTTTGTATTTTTTAAATTGCTAATTACTACGTCATTGAGCAATCGAGGAATAGATTTGACAAATCAAAAGAATTACTACACTCTGTAGGAACTACAAGTTATGAGCAATTCAACAGATATATGTAGTGAATTGTTATACAACATAGTAATTTATATCAGTGTTAAGTCTGTACCTCAAATACCAAAGACATAGTAATTTTTATATATACAAATATTACAAGAATTGGGATGCCAAAGTCGTCAAGTTACAATCATACGAGTCATTAAAAATGATTATTTTATATTAAAATTTAAGTGAAATTAGAAGAACAATGCCCTTTGTTATGATGTAATCCTTGATTCTTCAGTTTTATGGCGATTTGTGTATAGTAGTTAATGATGTTAATTGTTTTAAATATTTTACTCGCTTGGTGAACTGTTACATAAAAAATTTCAAATCAAATGGTAAATAACCAAACTAAACGTTTCACAAATATAGATTAGAGGATAGTAAAGGGTAATGTTCTCATGATTTTACTTTGCATTTTATGATAAAACATTAATTTATGTAAAAACAGTACTTTAAAGTCGGCAAATGACTCAGATGGTGACATAACGAGTTTAACACTTCCTTAATCAATTGCTTAAATTATAAACTACATACTTCTAGTACAAAGAACTTTAACATTGTTGAAAACAAAAAATTAATTTTGATAAAAATGATAAACGTTTGGTTTGACAAATAAAAGTTGAACGATTTATAATCGTGAGATGCAAAGTAAACGAAGAAAAACGAGGAAAAATATATATTTATATAAGATAAAAAATGGTCAACGTAATAGTAGCTCGGAAAGGCAGAATCGAGAGTAAAATCGAAGAAAGAGATACTGAAGAGGGACAAAGAAAGAGAGCGTTCTGATATCATTAATCAGGAGAAAGGGACACGTAGCATATAGGTAGTGTTTGTAGGAGTGAGGGAGATGAGAAACGTAATAGTAGACAGTATATACGATCGTCAATAATAGGGAAGGTGGAGGTATAGAGGGGTCAGAGACACTCGTTTCATCAAGACTCGTCGACGCGGCTCTCGGGACTCGGGAGTGTCTACGAGTTCTCAAAATGTGTGTGGGTATATATATATGCATTAACCATCGATGTCGCTTAGCGAAAATATGGGCTTGCGCTTCGCTTACGTTGTTCTTATTGACCGAATGATTAATCGTTTAGCAATAGTAGATGAGAAATGACGGGATGTATTTATTATCCTTTATTGTGTAAGTAATGATCCAAGTTATGCTTTAATACGTGAACGCTACTGTATTCATTATTCTATTGTGAATGAATTATTTATTGATTTTTGGATTATTTTTATCATGTTCTTGGGAATAATATTTCCCTAGATGCTATTTTTAACTGAATATTTAACATCCTTATTCTACGTACAATATTTATCTTATAAATTTAATTTATAATTCTACAATTGTTTAAGTGATATTGATTATTTCGATACTATTTGTGATTTGGATAAGAACAAAGAAAAAGACAATATTAAAAGTAATAATCCTGATTAAAGGAATGAACCGACGTGACTTTTCGACGGTTAATGAAGTTCCACCGGAAATCGAAACACATATGGTCCTTTATACTCGAGGTAGGATTTGCAGCAGAAACGACTTCGTTGGACTCAGGCGCGTGAATCTGCCCATCGCGTCTTTATATTCGAGGCTTAGATTAAGTCCGCTAAGAAAAATCTATCCTACTCCCCTAAACTCTGGCAAGTCGTAGAAAAGGACCCGAAGAAAAAGGCGACGGTAATACGAGAACAGTGCAGAAGCAAAGTCTCTTTTTCTCTTTGGGCTGGGTATCTCGAGGAGTAGTAGCTTAAGAGCAGGCTTGGATATTACCGAAACCTCCGAACGCGTTTGAGGAGTGAAGGTGTGTATGTGTGTGTGTGTGAGAGAGAGAGAGAGAGAGAGAGAAGAGAGAGAGAGACCCGAGACACGAGTCTCTAACTCAATTTAGATCGAGTGCCGAGCATTTGTTACGGGACTCGAGACTGTCTCCCAATGTTTTCCCTCTCTTTTGGTGATGCGACCACTTTATTCCGAACTGAACCGGGGCCGCTCGTACTTTTTATTTCACCTTATTTATCTGGATAAATAACTCGGATCTTCGTCTTGTCTTACCAACTTTCTGTGTCTTTTCGATTTTGTTTATTACTTTTCAAGTTTATCAAATATACCTATAACAGCAAAGTTACTTTTATCTTTTTTATTAAAGTAGTCACATAAATATATGTAAAAAAGTATCATTAATAGTTTTCGAAATAAATGATAAACGATAAAAAATTAAATTACTATGAAAATTAGTATTTTAGAAATTCATGTTTTTTATTTGAACTACTTTAGCTGATAACACTAATTCATCGGGCGAATTAAACAGATATAATGTGGCGAATCTCCCCATTTCACAGGAAAGCAGGTAAAAATGATGCAAATAGCAAATAGTGTATATTTGAGAAAAATTAGGGGGTCTTGAGAATATAGTATAGATATATTTTGAATACATTTCGAAACAATTGTTTACACAAGTGATAAATGGTAGGCGGAGTCGATTTCTCATTTGAATGTAATAACAATCAGGTTGGTAAGGCAGTAATCTAATGCCTCGTGTAATCTTGGATGGACGAGGCGGCGCATCGTCTGCGGTGGGTAACAGGGACTCAATTTGAGGATGTAAGAGGAAACGGTCAGGTGGACCCGTGAACCAGATCCTAACGTTTACGACAGCTACAGGACGCGATAATCATTACCGCAAAGCAGCTCCGGGGCGCACGAATGCACATCGACATTACCTGTCGCATATGAGCTCATTTGCCGAACGATTAACGAGACCGCGGAACGTCGTTACATCCATACCCTTAGCCCCCGTCGCTTTCGACTACTTAAATCACATTGACGAACGTTCCCTGTTTGCGATAACAATTTTCGGCTTAATTCCCTTTACAGTCTGAATTACAGCATTGCTACGAAATGCACAAACGACCACTATTCTCTTTAATATGACCAACCATTTTCATAACGCCAAGTTTCGAGATATTCGTAGCATTGTAAATATCAGTTGTATATATCATTAATATATGTATATAAGTTTACATGCATTAAGTGCACAGTCAAAAGTTAGTAAAAAATATGAGGCTGTTCTAACCAGACGAACGTAATTCTAAGAAACGTAGACGATAATCGTCCGTCGAGCGAGTAATAATTGAAAGCGACAAGTAGTCGATGTTGAATAAAAAGAATGAAATTCAGTCGACAAGGTACTCGGCAAGAGGGCACCGAAAAGAATGGCCAACGTGGCGTTGCATTGTTTAGAACTGTAAAAAAAGAATATCCGCGGACGTTTGAGCGATTTCGAGGGTTCGAGTGAACAACCCTTCAAGTCACACGGGGCCACATGGAGGCCCTCGACCTTTATAATCCAGGGATAATTGTAGCGCCTCGTGTGTTAACGCGTGAAACACCCCCACCCACCCCTAACACGAGAGATTAATTGTCATTAATTATATTCCCGGTGAGTCTGGGTAATTTCGTCGTTTTGCGCTGATCTCGTACACCACTTAACAATAAGGCCAAGTAACTTTCTCGCGAATGATGTAGTGGACGCTTGAGAATGCGGATAACTTCGTACGTTTCTTTCGCCGCTTTCGAAAGAGAAGTGCGTGCGATTTTGTATTACTGATTTCATACTTGACGCGATAAATTTACTTTTTCGTCACCTCCTACTACGGACTGTGCTTATTTTATACGAATATAAAATGTAAAATACAAACCGAGTCTCTCGTATAAATAAAATTGACTTAAAAGTACGTTAATAAAATTATACATCACATGTTTAAATAAATAAACAAACAATAAAAATCAAAATTATTCATTATGTAATGATTAGAACAAAAAAACGATTTAACAAAAAATCCCCTTCCGAACCTACCTAAGTTACGCTTTATCGTTATCTACGAAAGAAGAACAATTATGATGGTAGAGCACGAGCGAAAAATATACAAGGAGTACGTTAGATTCGTGAAAAATAAAAGAATGGTAGGAATGGTCACTCGATGATTGTTTACCACGAGCATCATAAGTTTCTCGAGTACAGTGGCAGTATGAAGAGAGCAGTTGTGTAATCTCGAGGGAGATGCTAAGATAGTTTTGCACGAGGGGTTTCGGTTGTTTGCGACTGAACAGGGCCTCGTTTTCGAGAAATATTTAGGACGTACGTTGCTCTTTCCTCGCGGGAAGAACAACACGGAAGAGCCTGCTGAGCACTGCCGGGTTCTATTCACGCACTTTGCTCATCATATAATTTTTCCCCGCTCAAATAAATTGAACAGAGCATTCTACCGCGGGGCTACAACCGCATATATATTACCTACAACGTTCAACGAAATTACTAAAAATAATCGCGAAAATGTATCTTGTTAGATAAACTTTATCTAAATATATTTTAATTATTTTAAATTACTTTTATCTATCAAACAATTAAATTGCTCCTTTTATATTACAATAATTCATTAATTATTATATTACATAATTAAGGAAGGCCGCTTTTGCAATATTCGCATTTTTTGAAAAATTTAAGGAATTGGATAAAGTTGAAATTTCTTTATTAATAATTATGCTCCGTGCCAAATACGTTTAACCGCTTTATTTAAATTCTCTACTATCCACCGTGGGGATATCTATAGTTAAAAAAAAGTACAGCTTGGTTTAAAAAAATGAAGGGAATTATTTTAAGGATCAAAACATTACCAAAGATTCAGCGAGTATCCCAGGAAAAACAGTGCAGCACGTATAAACACAAAAAAACAAAAAGGGAGTGAGTCGAGTAATATATAGAAAGCGGAAAGGTAAGGAAATATAGAAGGAAAAGTCAGAAATAGGAAGCATTAAAGTAACAAGATAATCACAAGAGGAATTCATTAAGGGGTGCACCGGGTGGGGGCAAAACAATTGGACCGTAGGGGAGGGGGAGGGTTGGCAAAAGGGGCGAATAGATATAGCTGGGTGGACGCTCTTCTCGTGTGTATACGTAGGCGGTCTAAAATTTGCGGAGTTGCGCGCATATCGTAAGAGTCCCAGAACGTTATAGTAAAAGGAGAAAGAGCCAAAGGGGTGTGGGTGTTGGTCGAGCGAGGCTGTCCGCAATTAAAATAATTCCCTTTCTGGCTGCAGCCGAGCGGAAAGAAGTTAGCAGCGCCGGCGCTCGTACGTGGCGCGTCCGTCCGAAGCGACGTCGTCTGGCTGCTTCTCTCCTGCCACCTTCCACCTTCTCGACATTCTTTCTCACTCCCGCACTACCGGAGCTATTTTAATTGTCCTTCGCGCTATAGGGAACAGAAAGAGAGGGGGGAGAGAGAAGAGAGAGAGAGAGAGAGAGAGAGAGAGAGAGAGAGAGAGAGAGAGAGAGAGAGAGGTGGTGGGCGAGGACCTAACGGAATGACCGCGCGTTCCTCCCGCATCCGCGGCCTTCGCGTGATGCGAGGAATCGTCCGGCCGGCTGATTGCGCGAGGCGCCGCTTGAGCATTCGCAATTTCCTGCTCGGAGGATGAGCTTTCTCTCTCCCTCTGGCTCTCAGCTCTTTCCTTATATAATTGCCACGATTTTCCTATTTCTTGGTAGAGTACATTTTGAATATTTTTCTAAATTGTTTAACTTTGAGCTTTTGTTGTAAACCTATTTAAATATGCATGATTTATTAATTTATTCAGTTTATGATTTCTTGGGTACTTAATGTATTGTTTTAAAACTAAAAATCTTATTACCGACTCCATGTATTATTAAAACAAGTTAACGGATTCCCATGTATATTCAAGATAATTTCGATGAAAAGTCACGTTTGGATCAATGAAAGATTAAACCTCACCTTGAAGAGTCATAAATCGTTGCTTGATTGACAATCCACCAATGTGTGGCAACGACTCGCGTCGTCTAAATTATTATAACGTAACGAGTGATGAGTAGACTATAAGCATTTAGGTGGCGAGTACACGCGCGCAAGTTCGCGGTTAAATTAATCCAGCCGAGTCGACGGTTAACCTCAAAAGCAGCGAGGCGGTGCGTAAGCCTTGGTACAACGGGCTTTCAGCTTTGCACTCGCTTTTCGGCTTAGCCATGCTCGACTCGCCGCTCGAGCGACTGAACGCAAAGGCCCCCGCGGCGAAGAATCAACGAGATGTCCTTCTTCGCAGAGTCCTTCAAAAGAGTGCGATTTTCGGCTCGGCGGAGCTGAGATTTTTTCTTTTTCTTCTTACACCCCCTAGCCTTGGTAAAAAAAAGGACACGGTCCCGACCAAGTACGAATCTCGCGCAGATTCAACGCGGCATCTCGAGTGTGATGCGACGAACCCGTGCTTTTTTGCGCTTCCGTAAACGCGAATGTAAATTCCTGCGTCGTTATATTTTTGATAAAATAAACAAAGACTCCGCGTCTGAATACCCTTTTTCCTCTAGTGCAAAACGTGTGCCAGATGAATTTTTACTTTTTTCACTTTTCTTACCCTCCTATGAATTTTCTCGGGAAATGAAAAAAAAGATTTTTGTAGCGAAAACCACGGAGAGAAGAAACAGACTAGCGTTGTAGGTTAGGCTGTCAGCGCAAAGTTGCAGGATGTCATACCGCGATGGTATGGCCGCCCTGCCAAAAGTTTCCATAGGCATCATAGGTGAAAACGCGCAGGGGGCGTGGCTAAACAAGCAATAGTATGACGATCATACCAACGTGGTATGGAATCACACAAAAGTAGCATGGATATCGCGCAACCATAGCACGATTTCACGGCGGGTAACGGTTGCAGAAACGTTCATACAACGCTGGTTTGTTTCTTCTCTCCGTGACAACTTAAAAAAATCCGTTTATAAATTGTAAAACAATTGAAAGCATTTTTATATTTTACAATATGTAAATAACAATTTTTATTTCTAGTATTTCTGCCACACTTATTGATCACAAAATAAGTTAAAAAAAATTGAAAACAAATTTGATAATTATCATTATGAATAACACGTACAATTAAGTATATATTTATAGGTGAATTTTGTTTTATTTTTTAAATAAGTACATCAGATTGTAAGTCATTAAGATATAAAAGTGTTTGATATATATATAATTTTTAAATTCATAAGGTTATTAATACAATTTTTAATATAATTATTATTACTATTTGAATTGCTAAAATAAATAATCAAGATTTAAATAGATTCTATACTTGAATCGAACTTATGATTGTAGCATATTTTATAACAAATTGTCATGTGTTTATAGTAATTTTCATAATAAAATTAAATATTAAAACAATAACATATAGTACAAATTATGTATATATCAAAACTTTATTCTAAAATATATATTATAATCTTTTCTGGTAGAAATGTTGAGCAGTTTTTTTGGCTAGTCCATAGCGAGTGAAAGACAAAAGGATAGTAAGTTGAGTAGTGACTGGCTAGTCGACATGTTATTTTCGTCAAATTTTTTAGTATTCACTAAGGAGTGACCATCAACTTACAGTTGAAAAAATAATATAATTAAAGATTTTATTGTTTAAAATAATAAAAATATATTTAAAAAATTTAGAAGAATGATCGAATGTAAGTTTCTGTCAATACATTAACTTAAGCTTCCAGGACAGAAAAACAATAAGCAGTGCTTTTCCAGTGTCTAACTATCAGCACTAGCCAGTTCACAGTTTTATTTTCTGCCAGGGTTCCGCAGTGTAAAAATTCCATCATTCTAAAATCGTAATTTATCATTTTATGTTTTACGATCAAAAATGATCGTTGAAATTGCTATAAATGAGCTATAAACTTATGACAATATCGCAAATTCATTTAAATTAATTATAATACCTCGAGTATTTTTATTAAATGCATTATTTTATTAAATAAGTACACAGTTACACAATAGTCAATGTTTATAATCTGTTTTCTTTTTTAACTAGTAATAACTTAGTTAATAAAACAATTATATAAATACGCATTATAATTAAGTTTAAAACAAATGTATGTCGCAAGTAAAAATAACAAAATGCATATAGATGTAGAATTATCAAAGACACTAAAATATACACAACTGCATTGACCTCTTATGGGAAAGAAGAGGTTATCTTAATATTAATTCAAATTCTTGTATTTCTTTAAGATAAGTTTATTGTATTTTAGTATATTATTATTCAAAATATTTATTTGCCTTTGCAAAATAATGGTATTATAATCAAATTATCTGAATTGTACATATATACATATACACACGTGTAATGACAATTTTATCGTGATTTTATGAACATAAAATCTATTATAATCCTAAATTTTTAAATAATGAAGCCTAAATATGACTACTATTAGTGAGTTACTTTAGAAATATTATCAAAACCCTGCTACAGTTAAAAATAAGAAAAATCACAGTAAAAAATAAAATCTAGTTCCAATTTACATATATCAACAATCTAACACGTAAGGATGTCGTAGTCGAATAGTAATACACAAGTGTTAGATAAGTTTTAGTCTAGTTTATATCTACTTGATGTCGTTTCCAAATTTTCTCAAAAAAGTCTAACAAATCGACGTGCAACTTGATGAAATAAAACCCGATCGTCTCGAATCGATCAGGTGAAATATCACAATGATGGAAACTAGCCCCCAGAAAGCAATTAAATCAAGACGTCCGAGGTTCCAAAGATATTAGGCTCATCCGAGCTCGAGCTCGCGGTGGCCGGGATCTTGGGCAAAAATAAGTAATTATAAAATCCAGCGAGCGCATAGATAATGCAGCTCGCAATTAAGGCTAGGGGGGGTTGCGCACAGAAGAGAAGTCGGGGCCGCGCAGGCTCGGACGAGTCTCCCGAGAGCGCTCCCACCTACCATCACCACCTCACGGTTGCACCTGGGTGGAGCTTCGCCCGGATGCGGATTCATAATTAAACACGCCCTTAAAACAAAATCATTACGCTTCCAGGGAGACCATACCAAGAAGAACGAAAAGAGGTGGTACCCGATCATACGGTTTTCTTTTACACCGAATAGGATAAGAAATCTTGGTAAAGAGGGAGAGGGAGAGGGAGGAGAGAGAAAAGAGAGAGAGAGAGAGAGAGAGAGAGAAAGAGAAAGAAAGAGAGAAAGAGGGTGAGAGGGAGAGAGGGAGATTTGCTTCGAGATGATAGGTGCACCATTCGACGTGCCGATATATCCATAGATAAGGCTGCACCTCTGAGAAGGGAGTAGGCGTCCTCGGACACTCGAGGATTTCTCTCGCGAAGGAGGAGGCCAAGAGGAAAAGAGAGGGAAAATCATTTACGGATGGTGGGATGGGCTTCCCGGGTTCCGAACGGGAACCACCCACCGAGTCCATCGCGCCGGTCCGGCCGCCCCGCGGCACGACTATTTCCTCAGCCCCGGAGCACCGCGCGCACGGTGTATACCTTTCGCGCTAGTTTTGCATTATCTCTCGGCCTCTCCCCTCCTAATTTTCCCAACAGTTGTATGCCTCCGCCCTTTTCATCCTCCGATTATCCTCTTCGGAGTTAACGCTGACTGCCGAACCCGTTCCTGCCGGACATTTTCTTCTATTTCTTCTTTATTCAATTTTGAATTTTTGTATCCTCCCTTTCAATTTTTTTGACGTTCTCTACGTTAATATTAGCATAATTAAGCTTTTTTGACAGCATTATTAATTTTTCGAAATAATCTGCAGAGTTTTAATAAAAATTGTGATTGAAAATAATATTTTACAGTTTTGGCAATATTATTATAATTATATCTACGTGATTTAATTTTATGATAATTTACATAAAAATAAGTAAGCAATCATTTTAACTCCTACAAAATCAATATTTATAATTTCAAAATTCTAATTTCTCAAAATTAATTAAAATTTATTGTATTTCTGAAAGAACATTAAAATTGTGGACGCATACCTAATTGACTATATAATTTTGTATCCTTTTGTGATATTAAATACAAGGAGTATGACGTAAATTAGTTTATTATAAAAAATACCTTTACCACTAGCTTTTAAATATTTCTAGTGATTATTATATTCCTTCCCTTAAGCACGTAAAATAGTGAAATTCAAGAATATCCACTATATATTTTGAATTTGATTTGACTTGTCGACACGTTTCATATCTAAAGGTATACATCTCAGTTATCGACACGTATTCTAAGCGTATTATAAAGTTATAATATTTAGCGCATTTCCGATTTAGCATATGAAAATTATTCCTGCTTAAGGTGAGATTCAGGTTTGTATGAGTTAGACCTGTCGATGTGTACGAAGGACATTTTCTTCGATTCGACATTATATGTAGGGAAAATCTTAGTACACAGAAGCACTTGGTTTGATAGAAATTACTACATTTTATAGTAAGATTATAAGATATTCGAATTATCATAATTTTTAGCATATTTTATAGCAAATATTACATGTAGCATAATAACTTTTGTTATAATTAATTTGCTAAAAATAACTAAATATATGACTATTTGTATATTACACAACCTGTACAGGAGGGTAATTTTTTTAACTCCATATTTCTCAATATATACAAATGTTGTTGAGACAACGCATTAAATACTGAAATAAATATTAGCTATCCTTCAATTAAATATAATAATAAAGTAATTGCATTGACTTATAATTGTTTGAAGTTTAAAAGATCTTTACTTAATTACGTTTACATAAAAGGCAACTGGGACATAATTTATTTGATTAGATGGATAGTTAGTACCATTCCAGTTGAATGTCTGACATTCTGATATTAAAAAAAAGTTGTAATCAATAACGGTAGAATAATTAATATTCTTAGTATGTAAGAAGCTACTCCGAATTTTCGTGTCAATTAAGAGTACGTTGAAAATTCAGTAGGTGGCACCCGCCATTTTTAATATACCAGGGTGATTCGCAGGAGGCAAATAAGGAAAAGGCAGCAATGAAAATTGAAGAAATGCAGAGGCAGTCGGATAAAAGAGGCCAGAGTAGAGGGGGTTAGCAAGGGACAAGGAAAATAAGAGCGAGAAGTACTTGAGCTTAGCCAAAGAGCAACAAAATGAACCGTTCGCAAACGAGTCACGATTCCGTAATTAGGGAGGCTAAATACCGCTGACGTTTTTTGTCGTTGCAATATTATCATATTTAGTATGCGCACTTAGGAAGCCAGCTTAAATAAGCCCGACGAGAGCACGAATGCGAGCTTCGCCGAGGAAACTCGGAAGCGCGCGCGCTCGCTCGCGAGGCTAATAAGTTCCACTGGCCGACGACGACGGCGAAGCCGGGTTCGCGTCATATTTCCTAACGGAGACTCTTAATTCTCTACTTGTTTCAAATTTTCACTTCGGCTTAAGCTCCCAAACCAGCCAATTTTACTCCATCACGCGAGAAAATTAAATATTACTATTCATTTTTTGATTTTTTGTTTATACTCTTAATTACTTATATTGAATTGATTGCACGGTGCACAGCAAACATTTATTAAGTTATCAAAAATATATACTAGAATTGAAATCTATTAATCAACTAAGTTATGGCTATAATACAGATTAAATAGCTTAAAATTAAAGAAAGTTGTTCTTGACTTATCAAATTAAGATGAACTCGAATTACTTAAAGTCAAACGTAAGTTAATAAGAAAAACTTAAACAAAAAATGGTAAAAATGATATCAATTCCGAAACTAATAGCTTTTAAATTGTTAAATAAGATAAATTTGTAGATTTATTCGAAGCCTTTGACTAAAATATTATAATTATTTGACATTAGGTAACATGTAAGGTTATCATATCTTATATATATATACAAATTTTACGTAAATTACATGAAAATGTTGTTTTTATTTTATTATTTTTAAATTGCCGAAATACAAAGATAGTGTTTTACATTTGGAATTGAAAAACATACTGAAGATGATCAATAATGCTTTATTCGAATAGAATTCACTATTTTATTTTTAATTAGAATTAAAAGTATAATCTAACGAAAGTCTATTAGAATAAATGAAGTTGAAATACGATAGAATGAATAATATGAATAGTATCTAACATCGATTTAGTTTCACTTTTAATATAATCGAGTATTATAATATACGAATAATAAGTAGGCTATATTCACCTCCTACGATCAAAAATTTGAAAATTTGAAAACGAAGTGAAAAAAATAAGAATGAAAGTTAGAATTGAAGGAGTAAGGTGAGCAATGGAGGAAGTCGAGAGCGCATCGGTGGGTTCGATCTGCTTCGGCATTGAAATCTCTAAATCGTTTGGTCGCAGTGAACGGGAAAGTGCTTCCCGATGGATTGAATCTCCGTGGTCCGACAAACATCTACTAGAGCGAAATTTTCGTTAGTTTGGAAGGGGTGAGGAAAAGTTTCCAGTGAAAGGAGCAAAACGCGGAATACTCGAGCGAACGAGAAAGAAAGTAGGAGGTTGAGGGTTGTACAAGGCGGAGAAAAAGCCAGGGCTCAAACTTAGCGAGAGACGCAGGGACTTTGCGTCTGAGCTAGCTGCTAATTTAAGGGTTAATTCCTTAGGAGACAAGTTGGCAGAGTTACGACGAAAATATTCATGGCATTATGCATACGCTTAGGTAGCGGTCGCGCACTAATCAAAATTAAAAAGTCTAATTGCAAAAGTACGTTCCGAGCTCTATTACCTTCCTGAATTGCATTAACCGCTAAGTCGACTTTTTATCAATTTCTTTAAATTAGCTTTGGATAAACAACGTTTTTATCAGATATTTCGTTTCTCATTAATCTTTAATTTAGCTACGATTTGCTTCTCACTGTTGTTTTCTTAGGTACATACAGTACCTGCCGTTAGTCACAAAAAATACTTCGGTTTATTGTGCAGTCAATGTAATTTCGTACGCATATCATGGGTAGTCCAATTAAAATGTGTAAACTATTTCCTTTTTTTCAACATCAAACATATTTTTAAATAAATTTACTGTTACAATCTAGGTTATTAGTGTCAAATATACTTATTTCTAAAATAACATTATGGTACAAAATAAAAAAATTAGATTACACAATATTATTAATTTTTTGCCAAAATGTAAAATAACTTGAACTTTCAACAAAATCAGATTACAATTACAAAAATCAATAATTTGAAATGTTGACAAAGTTTTAAAGAGGTATTTCTCGTAAACAAAACTGTTCGAAAGACTGAGCAATGGTGCGTTATACTTTATGTTTCGGGGCAAAGAAAACCAGAGATTCTCGACAAGGCAGGGGTAAAATGTAGGGAAAATCTTAGTACACAGAAGCACTTGGTTTGATAGAAATTACTACATTTTATAGTAAGATTATAAGATATTCGAATTATCATAATTTTTAGCATATTTTATAGCAAATATTACATGTAGCATAATAACTTTTGTTATAATTAATTTGCTAAAAATAACTAAATATATGACTATTTGTATATTACACAACCTGTACAGGAGGGTAATTTTTTTAACTCCATATTTCTCAATATATACAAATGTTGTTGAGACAACGCATTAAATACTGAAATAAATATTAGCTATCCTTCAATTAAATATAATAATAAAGTAATTGCATTGACTTATAATTGTTTGAAGTTTAAAAGATCTTTACTTAATTACGTTTACATAAAAGGCAACTGGGACATAATTTATTTGATTAGATGGATAGTTAGTACCATTCCAGTTGAATGTCTGACATTCTGATATTAAAAAAAAGTTGTAATCAATAACGGTAGAATAATTAATATTCTTAGTATGTAAGAAGCTACTCCGAATTTTCGTGTCAATTAAGAGTACGTTGAAAATTCAGTAGGTGGCACCCGCCATTTTTAATATACCAGGGTGATTCGCAGGAGGCAAATAAGGAAAAGGCAGCAATGAAAATTGAAGAAATGCAGAGGCAGTCGGATAAAAGAGGCCAGAGTAGAGGGGGTTAGCAAGGGACAAGGAAAATAAGAGCGAGAAGTACTTGAGCTTAGCCAAAGAGCAACAAAATGAACCGTTCGCAAACGAGTCACGATTCCGTAATTAGGGAGGCTAAATACCGCTGACGTTTTTTGTCGTTGCAATATTATCATATTTAGTATGCGCACTTAGGAAGCCAGCTTAAATAAGCCCGACGAGAGCACGAATGCGAGCTTCGCCGAGGAAACTCGGAAGCGCGCGCGCTCGCTCGCGAGGCTAATAAGTTCCACTGGCCGACGACGACGGCGAAGCCGGGTTCGCGTCATATTTCCTAACGGAGACTCTTAATTCTCTACTTGTTTCAAATTTTCACTTCGGCTTAAGCTCCCAAACCAGCCAATTTTACTCCATCACGCGAGAAAATTAAATATTACTATTCATTTTTTGATTTTTTGTTTATACTCTTAATTACTTATATTGAATTGATTGCACGGTGCACAGCAAACATTTATTAAGTTATCAAAAATATATACTAGAATTGAAATCTATTAATCAACTAAGTTATGGCTATAATACAGATTAAATAGCTTAAAATTAAAGAAAGTTGTTCTTGACTTATCAA
Source organism: Theocolax elegans (assembly GCA_026168455.1). NCBI lineage: Eukaryota > Metazoa > Arthropoda > Insecta > Hymenoptera > Cerocephalidae > Theocolax > Theocolax elegans. Next base: position 33,562,485 of record CM047426.1, on the reverse strand, counting down.
ATTAAGATGAACTCGAATTACTTAAAGTCAAACGAAAGTTAATAAGAAAAACTTAAACAAAAAATGGTAAAAATGATATCAATTCCGAAACTAATAGCTTTTAAATTGTTAAATAAGATAAATTTGTAGATTTATTCGGAGCCTTTGACTAAAATATTATAATTATTTGACATTAGGTACAATGTAAGGTTATCATATCTTATATATATATATATATATATATATATATATATATATATACAAATTTTACGTAAATTACATGAAAATGTTGTTTTATATGTATATTTTATTATTTTTAAATTGCCGAAATACAAAGATAGTGTTTTTGAAAAACATACTGAAGATGATCAATAATGCTTTATTCGAATAGAATTCACTATTTTATTTTTAATTAGAATTAAAAGCATAATCTGACGAAAGTCTATTAGAATAAATATAAGTGAAATACGATAGAATGAATAATATGAATAGTATCTAACATCGATTTATTTCATTTTTAATATAATCGAGTATTATAATATACGAATAATAAGTAGGCTATATTCACCTCCTACGATCAAAAATTTGAAAATTTGAAAACGAAGTGAAAAAAATAAGAATGAAAGTTAGAATTGAAGGAGTAAGGTGAGCAATGGAGGAAGTCGAGAGCGCATCGGTGGGTTCGATCTGCTTCGGCATTGAAATCTCTAAATCGTTTGGTCGCAGTGAACGGGAAAGTGCTTCCCGATGGATTGAATCTCCGTGGTCCGACAAACATCTACTAGAGCGAAATTTTCGTTAGTTTGGAAGGGGTGAGGAAAAGTTTCCAGTGAAAGGAGCAAAACGCGGAATACTCGAGCGAACGAGAAAGAAAGTAGGAGGTTGAGGGTTGTACAAGGCGGAGAAAAAGCCAGGGCTCAAACTTAGCGAGAGACGCAGGGACTTTGCGTCTGAGCTAGCTGCTAATTTAAGGGTTAATTCCTTAGGAGACAAGTTGGCAGAGTTACGACGAAAATATTCATGGCATTATGCATACGCTTAGGTAGCGGTCGCGCACTAATCAAAATTAAAAAGTCTAATTGCAAAAGTACGTTCCGAGCTCTATTACCTTCCTGAATTGCATTAACCGCTAAGTCGACTTTTTATCAATTTCTTTAAATTAGCTTTGGATAAACAACGTTTTTATCAGATATTTCGTTTCTCATTAATCTTTAATTTAGCTACGATTTGCTTCTCACTGTTGTTTTCTTAGCTACATACAGTATCTGCTGTTAAGCACAAAAAATACTTCGGTTTATTGTGCAGTCAATATAATTTCGTACGCATATCATGGGTAGTCCAATTAAAATGTGTAAACTATTTCCTTTTTTTTCGAACATCAAACATATTTTTAAATAAATTTACTGTTACAATCTAGGTTATTAGTGTCAAATATACTTATTTCTAAAAGTAACATTATGGTACAAAATAAATAAATTAGATTACACAATATTATTAATTTTTTGCCAAAATGTAAAATAACTTGAACTTTCAACAAAATCAGATTACAATTACAAAAATCAATAATTTGAAATGTTGACCAAGTTTTAAAGAGGTATTTCTCGTAAACAAAACTGTTCGAAAGACTGAGCAATGGTGCGTTATACTTTATGTTTCGGGGCAAAGAAAACCGAGAGATTCTCGACAAGGCAGGGGTAAAATGTAGGTAGAGAAGAAGGCTGACACAGGACTGACAACTAGATTTACATTCCCCAAGCAACGTCTTTTACGAAGTACTGATTTTTCTTCACTTTAGGACTTTATTAGCTATTTCGGATTCATTGCCTCTCAGTTTCATTGTATCATTTATCCTCTCTTGAATAGTAGCTGTAATTACTAGAACTTTTATTGAATAAAATTGTTTTTGTACATTAAGAGAGAGAAGTCTCTGAGAATATTTGCCCCATAGAATTGATGCATTAATTACAAATAATGCATAATAACTTACGTTTTTTACCATATATATCTAAATCAAAATGTACTTCAGAATGGCGATATAGTTGTTTGTTCGTATTTGAGTCTCCACAGTTCAATAAAATTATTTGTTGTAAATATTTCTTTTCTCATAGTCAGTGTACGTTATGTATACGATAGAATCAATTTCGCAGTTAAGATAAAAAATAAATATAAAAATGCGATGTGAAAATGACAAAACCATCTTTACAAATTTTTCTATCAAATTAAGTAAATCGCATTGAAACAATGAGGAGAAAAACATTAAAATGATTAATAAATTCGTACAAGAGGATAATTATAACGTTATTTATAGGAACAATTAAATTCACGAGTCGTGAGAGAAGGGAGTGTCGTCGAATAAAAAAAAAAGAATTACAGTTGCTCTCGAGTCCATCGTTAAGAAGCCGATTCGAGATGCCCGGGCGAGGAAATAAGAGTCGCGCTGAAGACCGGGCGATTAAAGTAAAGGAAATTTATTTGAGCAATTTGAGCGAGCAAGCCGTGAAAAAGCGCGTGTGTCCAAAGCTTTGCAATCGTGTACCCCTCCTAGCCCCGTTTCCCCATCAGACGAATCCTAGTACCTTAGCCCGCTATCACGAAGGAACCCTTAAGAAAGCTGCTTCTCCTCTCGACTGTGAGACCGGCAATATAGTTTCCCTAATGGCGCTTAAAAAATCTTAAAAAGACGATATTAAGAATGTGACTGAGCCGGGGTGGGTCGGTAAGATAAAGGAAACCGGGGGAAGAAAAGCCCAGCGACGTAAAGGCGAACGTGTACGAAAGAAATCCAGAGTGTTAGAGAGAGAGAGAGAGAGAGAGAGGCAGGGCGCGCGAGCAACGAAGGCTACGCGAGGTTCTGGTTAATCGCCGTAAGACAAGTAGAGAAATGAGCGAACGGGCAGAAAGAGTAGGGCTGGTCACGAGGACGCAAAGAGGGTTCGAGTCTGAAGGGGGGAGGAAGAGTGGCGCTCGAGCAGTTGAATTTAAAGGAGTGTCGAGTGCCTCTCGCCCCTGGGACTAAAAAAAAGCTCGAGAAATTAAAGATGAACCTTCTGCGAAATGGGGCGTGAGTTTGTAAGGTGTCGTGAACCTCCGACAATCCCCTGCTTTTCAAAATGCTTTTCCTCCTCTCATTCCGCTCTTGTCGCGTTATCGTCACTTTTATTACCTTGTACGACCTCGATCTTACCTAGGAAACATTGGTTTTCTATATTAATCAGTACAATTAGATTTCCATTGTATTAATTTCTGCAGTCGGATTAACACTGCTGTTGTATGCTGTCGATAAAACGTCAGATATGCAGATATAGATGCATATTGCGCCAATTAGATAATCTTTGCACAATTTTTTTTAATTTAATGACAGCAACAGTATAGTTCATATTCTAAACATTCAATTGTTTTCGTTGAATAATAAGATGTCCTCAAATTACATTTTATCTCTATTCCATTTCCAACTGTATAAATAGAAAATAACAAAAACATTATTTCCTCATAAAAACACGTTGAGACGTTTATTTCCTAACGAGACCATGGAAAAAATTCATGGTATAACAATGAATTTTTGGAATATTTAATCGTTTAAATAACGAAAAAAGTTTATTGGAACGTTGAATTCGAGTCGAGCATTCGAGCTGAGAAGCATATAAACGGCATGTTGGAGTTAAGAGTTTTCGGGCTTTGAAAATCGTTTCGTGTCGCAGGTACAGAAAGAAAGGGTTTAAAAGAATTCTCGCGAGTATTTAAAAAGAGAAAGAGAGAGTGAGAGAGGGAGAGAGAGGGGTGGGGGTGGGGGTATAGGGAAGAAGGAAGGGAGAGGGAAGGAGAGAAAGCCCGAATCTTTTTGTATCCTTCCGAGACTCGGTGCAGTTGCTTTCGGGTATAACGTGTAACCTCCCCTTGACTCCCTTTTTAGAGCTCCCGGTCGCCTCGGGTAATTACGAAATTCAAATTAACTCGAAAAATAGCGCAGACGGCCGTTTTTAAGCATCCATCCCGGTTTTTATAAGGCGGTAGTGGAGACCTATTCCATTCGTACCGTGGCGGTAGTATGCCACTCGGATATTTAACTACTCGAGGCTTTTTAATTATCTACTACGCGGTAATGCTAGCAAGGGAAGCAAACCTCTACAAGTGCAAGGGAGAAAAAGAAAATAATTACGCGCGTCGCGTATACGCGTTCTTTCCTCGGACCGGATGTAAGAGCAGTCCTATACCTAAACCCTCAATTCGATCGCAATTCTTTTGCATTTTTCTCAAACTGAAGAACTTTTACACCTTTCCTGCAAAAAGCTCGATATCAAATTTAATTATACTGGTATTGCATTAATAATACACACACACACACATATATATAGGTAATATATATTTAAATTCTGCCTGTTACTTATTAATCAATGTAATTAATTACGAGTGGAACGTAAAGCTGGAAAGATTAAAATGCATAACAAATAAAATTATTCATAACATTGTCAATGATTTCGTGATAATTATATAAAATAATTCGCGAATATAAGAGGTACGCCGGAGGCCTCATTTGCCGTAGATAAAAGGATCTTTAATTAAGGACTCGAGCGAGCCTTTTGCCCGGATTCCACGTTTACACACGACACTACCATCTCTAACAAAAATTCACTCGTAAAGCTTGTTTATAAGAGGAGTAGAGTTTAGTTCATGGCTCGAGGATAATTTTGGAATATAGGGTTGGGAAAAGATATAAAATAATGGTTAGAGTTCGATAACACGAGTGAGGAAAAATGGTCTTGCATTACGACAAGTATAAAAAGTTATAGTTATATTATAATAAGCTCGGTGTTGGTGAGAACGACTTTTGTCTTTACTGCGACTGTAAATATAAATGTGTGAAGGGAATGGCGTTTATACGGGCAATGAGTTGTTTGAAAAGTACTCGTTGGATATCATCGTACAAGTTGCGTAATCGCGAAAAAAGCAGATGTACCAAGCGAATTCATCGAGCATCGTAAACTGTACAATTCCTGGTTATTGGTGCATTACCGAGTCGAAGTCGTGACTTTTGTTATTACGATTGACTCTGCTCCCACAATTGGCACAATACTTTTTTATTTGTTCAATTAACTTGGTAAAACATTATTTTATCTTCTTAATATTCTTCAGGATTTACTCTCTCCCTCTCTGTAATCGTAAATATACTTATTTATTTGAATATGTAATATTACGATTAACACTGTGTATTTATGTGATTTTGGCGCAGTAAAGAATTACGCTAAATAATAAAAGGGAAGAAATTTCATGCTAATAATTTTAAAAAAATTCGTTTAATAACATAATCAAGCTCTCTCAAAGTGATGAAAATAAGAAATCAATATTGAAATTGAATAGGCAGTAGATATCTGGATCATGGATCTCTTCATATCTTAGTAATAGAAATTTTACGTCGGTCTTAAAAATGTATTAACAAACCGTTGAAGAACCGTTGAACGGCCTGGTAGGAGAGAAAACTAAGAGTAAGTTGCGGAATAAACGGAAATTACTGGAGCCATCTTGTAATTATACGGCTAATAGGAACGTAATTTACTGCGTCGAAGTCGGGGGATGTTAGTGCGAAGGCTTTTCCGCGGCGCAAACCCGAAACGAGCCGGGCGTCTTCGCGCCCAGCAAAATTAAAATAATAAACGGCATCGTTAGGATTCATCATCTGATTTTAATTTCCATTCCAAAATGATTGCACATTATCTCCGGCAGAGCAGTAAAGCCGTTTTCTGGATTTACTACCTTCGGGAAGCGGGGCGAAGGGGTGGAGGGAGAGGAGAGAAGATCGACGAGAAAAACGCATATCTGCGTATCTCTTATTATATTTCCACGGTTTTACCTTTGAAAAATTATCCAACACCCTGTTCGAACTAAACCGATAAGTTGGCGAGCCAACGAAAATATACGCACGTGAATATACATACCTCGTGCTTTGCTCTAAAATAACATGGCGGTTTTATGGGTGAGAGGGTTATGGAGTCACGTCACGCACCAGTCGTAGAAATGGGGTATTGAAAAAGTTCCGCGGTGGCCGCAACATTGCGAATTTCTAATAAAGACCGTGAGCCTCCGGCAAGAGTTCTCAATAAAAGCGAACGGACGACGAGTGTAACGCGCGCGTCTCGCTAACTTTGCTGGTTACACCAACCGACTCGCTGTAAAGGTCCTTTACGACTTTTTCACCGTGAACCTTAGGCTTGTTGTGCACTTATAAACGTTTCCGTTTTTATCCGGAGAGCTTTGTTGCGTAGATTTTACATGTTTTCATGATAAAATATTTCGTGTTTTTGTCTCGCGATTATACTTTCTTTTATTGTATACACCGATTAGTGCAACTTTATTCAATTATTACTTTTACAACTTTATAGAACCTAAACGATCCGATTTAACTTTTTTTTAATTATTCGTTTATTTTCATTAAGAATATATGAATAATTAAGCTTTGGATTTTTCAAATCAATTTATTTTATTTTATTACTGAGCGTAACCATTTTATGTATAATTTTATTATATTTTAATAAACAAGATATTATTTGTTATTAAAAACAATTTGACAGTACCGTGAATTTTGATATAAAGAAGAAATCCTCGATAAATACATTTTGTAGGAGGTCACAAAGAGAAGATTGGTTGTTGAGAGTAAAAGTTCGCCAGTATATATTCGGACGTAGTGTTATAAGAGGTAAGGATGAGGGCATCGCATAATGGGTTCTCTGGTTGGTGTACGCGTTAAGTATCTAAGCTAAGACGGTATAAATTCGTCGCGTTTCGCGCTACGGAGAACCGGCGTCTTAGGTCCTGCAGCTAATAAATAATCCCAAGACAATGGACACTGTCCAAAACACCGCGGGATCTTGCGCGTTTAAGTTCGGGCAAGTCTGCCGCGTCCTTAAAAGGGGTATGAGTTCTCTCCACCCCTTTCATCTTGCGACACCTCATCGTCCGTTCAGCTCGGGAATTATAATGTTTGTTTCTAACAAATTACCATGATAATGCCTAGCGAAGAGAAAGAGAGAGAGAGAGAGAAAGAGAGAAGAAGTGCTGGGAGAGGGGAAAGGTCGAGAGGCGGGGGAAGGAAGAGTGAGGAGGTGAGGCTTGAACGATGATGAATCAAAAGCAAAGCGGCTGGAAGAGAAAAGGCAAGAGAGATCATAGCATCGGAGATACAAACCTCCGTGAATCGGCGAGAACGCGCAGTTGTAATGTTAATTAGTCACTTGCGTCCTAGACAATCCGAGTTTGTCGCCTTAGAACCCGTCGTATACGGGTATATACGTACCTCCCGTTTGTTTTCACGAGGATCCTTTTTCCCGTTGTTCGTCACCTGGTTAACTATTCATTTGTCAGGACAAATATTCGAGAATAAATAAAAAGAAGAAAAAGTAGAAGAAGCGTCCGACTACGGCAGTTCTCATACTTAAAGTATGAGGCTAGGATGGGGCGAAGGATAGCGAAGGCGCGAAAATTTTAATTTTAATTGCATAGCGCCGAGATAATAAATTGCATAAGCAATTTGCTCGCACGGGGATCAAACAAACGCGACTAAATCCGTTACACCGGGCTAGTTTCCGCTTGAAGGTACTTAGAGACACTAGCAGTCGAGAAATTATTAGATATGTAACCAGTGTTGGCGCGGCCGCTTCTCGCTTCCCACTTCTGGCGTTATTAACTTAGTTATGAATGCCCATTAAAACTGTAAAGGAAATGCATTAGCCCGCCAACGAGGAGATCGCGAGCGCTTTTGCGCCCACCGCCCAGCCCTCCCCTAACCGCCCAGTGAAACCAGTTACATCGCTTTCTTGTTATCTCTTAAAATTAAGACCGCTTAATGTCATTGCGGGACTTTATACTTTTTGACAACCACGACCCGCAAGAATCCTTAACAAATTATTGATCACTCTTTCTAACTTGGAAAATCTTGGGTGTACCTACAGTTTTCTTGGCCCTACATCAACCGACATTTAATATCTTAGCTAAGAATTTTCTGTTTAATTAATAAATTTTTGCTAAAATGTGCCTTTATTATACATACGTGTAACAGTAAAAATCTTAGTTGACAGTTCATATCGTCGCTTCCGAATAAAAGCAGATGTACCAAGCGAATTCATCGAGCATCGTAAACTGTACAATTCCTGGTTATTGGTGCATTACCGAGTCGAAGTCGTGACTTTTGTTATTACGATTGACTCTGCTCCCACAATTGGCACAATACTTTTTATTTGTTCAATTAACTTGGTAAAACATTATTTTATCTTCTTAATATTCTTCAGGATTTACTCTCTCCCTCTCTGTAATCGTAAATATACTTATTTATTTGAATATGTAATATTACGATTAACACTGTGTATTTATGTGATTTTGGCGCAGTAAAGAATTACGCTAAATAATAAAAGGGAAGAAATTTCATGCTAATAATTTTAAAAAAATTCGTTTAATAACATAATCAAGCTCTCTCAAAGTGATGAAAATAAGAAATCAATATTGAAATTGAATAGGCAGTAGATATCTGGATCATGGATCTCTTCATATCTTAGTAATAGAAATTTTACGTCGGTCTTAAAAATGTATTAACAAACCGTTGAAGAACCGTTGAACGGCCTGGTAGGAGAGAAAACTAAGAGTAAGTGCGGAATAAACGGAAATTACTGGAGCCATCTTGTAATTATACGGCTAATAGGAACGTAATTACTGCGTCGAAGTCGGGGGATGTTAGTGCGAAGGCTTTTCCGCGGCGCAAACCCGAAACGAGCCGGGCGTCTTCGCGCCCAGCAAAATTAAAATAATAAACGGCATCGTTAGGATTCATCATCTGATTTTAATTTCCATTCCAAATGATTGCACATTATCTCCGGCAGAGCAGTAAAGCCGTTTTCTGGATTTACTACCTTCGGGAAGCGGGGCGAAGGGGTGGAGGGAGAGGAGAGAAGATCGACGAGAAAACGCATATCTGCGTATCTCTTATTATATTTCCACGGTTTTACCTTTGAAAAATTATCCAACACCCTGTTCGAACTAAACCGATAAGTTGGCGAGCCAACGAAAATATACGCACGTGAATATACATACCTCGTGCTTTGCTCTAAAATAACATGGCGGTTTTATGGGTGAGAGGGTTATGGAGTCACGTCACGCACCAGTCGTAGAAATGGGGTATTGAAAAAGTTCCGCGGTGGCCGCAACATTGCGAATTTCTAATAAAGACCGTGAGCCTCCGGCAAGAGTTCTCAATAAAAGCGAACGGACGACGAGTGTAACGCGCGCGTCTCGCTAACTTTGCTGGTTACACCAACCGACTCGCTGTAAAGGTCCTTTACGACTTTTTCACCGTGAACCTTAGGCTTGTTGTGCACTTATAAACGTTTCCGTTTTTATCCGGAGAGCTTTGTTGCGTAGATTTTACATGTTTTCATGATAAAATATTTCGTGTTTTTGTCTCGCGATTATACTTTCTTTTATTGTATACACCGATTAGTGCAACTTTATTCAATTATTACTTTTACAACTTTATAGAACCTAAACGATCCGATTTAACTTTTTTTTAATTATTCGTTTATTTTCATTAAGAATATATGAATAATTAAGCTTTGGATTTTTCAAATCAATTTATTTTATTTTATTACTGAGCGTAACCATTTTATGTATAATTTTATTATATTTTAATAAACAAGATATTATTTGTTATTAAAAACAATTTGACAGTACCGTGAATTTTGATATAAAGAAGAAATCCTCGATAAATACATTTTGTAGGAGGTCACAAAGAGAAGATTGGTTGTTGAGAGTAAAAGTTCGCCAGTATATATTCGGACGTAGTGTTATAAGAGGTAAGGATGAGGGCATCGCATAATGGGTTCTCTGGTTGGTGTACGCGTTAAGTATCTAAGCTAAGACGGTATAAATTCGTCGCGTTTCGCGCTACGGAGAACCGGCGTCTTAGGTCCTGCAGCTAATAAATAATCCCAAGACAATGGACACTGTCCAAAACACCGCGGGATCTTGCGCGTTTAAGTTCGGGCAAGTCTGCCGCGTCCTTAAAAGGGGTATGAGTTCTCTCCACCCCTTTCATCTTGCGACACCTCATCGTCCGTTCAGCTCGGGAATTATAATGTTTGTTTCTAACAAATTACCATGATAATGCCTAGCGAAGAGAAAGAGAGAGAGAGAGAGAAAGAGAGAAGAAGTGCTGGGAGAGGGGAAAGGTCGAGAGGCGGGGGAAGGAAGAGTGAGGAGGTGAGGCTTGAACGATGATGAATCAAAAGCAAAGCGGCTGGAAGAGAAAAGGCAAGAGAGATCATAGCATCGGAGATACAAACCTCCGTGAATCGGCGAGAACGCGCAGTTGTAATGTTAATTAGTCACTTGCGTCCTAGACAATCCGAGTTTGTCGCCTTAGACCCGTCGTATACGGGTATATACGTACCTCCCGTTTGTTTTCACGAGGATCCTTTTTCCCGTTGTTCGTCACCTGGTTAACTATTCATTTGTCAGGACAAATTATTCGAGAATAAATAAAAAAGAAGAAAAAGTAGAAGAAGCGTCCGACTACGGCAGTTCTCATACTTAAAGTATGAGGCTAGGATGGGGCGAAGGATAGCGAAGGCGCGAAAATTTTAATTTTAATTGCATAGCGCCGAGATAATAAATTGCATAAGCAATTTGCTCGCACGGGGATCAAACAACACGCGACTAAAATCCGTTACACCGGGCTAGTTTCCGCTTGAAGGTACTTTAGAGACACTAGCAGTCGAGAAATTATTAGATATGTAACCAGTGTTGGCGCGGCCGCTTCTCGCTTCCCACTTCTGGCGTTATTAAACTTAGTTATGAATGCCCATTAAAACTGTAAAGGAAATGCATTAGCCCGCCAACGAGGAGATCGCGAGCGCTTTTGCGCCCACCGCCCAGCCCTCCCCTAACCGCCCAGTGAAACCAGTTACATCGCTTTCTTGTTATCTCTTAAAATTAAGACCGCTTAATGTCATTGCGGGACTTATACTTTTGACAACCACGACCCGCAAGAATCCTTAACAAATTATTGATCACTCTTTCTAACTTGGAAAATCTTGGTGTACCTATAGTTTTCTTGGCCCTACATCAACCGACATTTAAATCTTAGCTAAGAATATTAAACATCGCGCGTACTTGTCCAAAAGTTAGACAGGAAAGTGATAACAACGTGCACAAATGCACCCACATACGCGCGCACACGTACTCATTATGTACATATGCATATGTATAAATGCATATACTGCGAGTGGGGAGGAGGGGGGAGGGGGGGGGGTGAGAATAGAAAGAATTTTGTAGGATTACGAAAAATGCCGAGGCAGGAAGGGTTTTAAAAAACGAACGCGTTCTAGATAAAGCACTTTTAAAACGATTTGGTGCATCACCAAGGGAAATTCGACTAAAGCATTTGGTTTGCTTTTAAACGCTCGAGTATTTATCGCTTTACTGGCAGGAGCGTTCTTTCGCCTCGTTTTGGGTCGTTCGGCCTCCTCTCCTTTTTTTGTACCTCTCACCACCTAACCGAAAAGAGAGCAAGAGCCGGACCACGCGCGATTGCGAGGGAGTTGCAGGGAAGGGGGTGGCAATGGAGTGGGATGAAAATGTATCTAACCGTCGGAGGGGAACAAAATACGAATGCCGAGGGCCAATGTCTACCACAAAAGCCATTGTCCGCCACTTACTGAATTCGCCGTGACTCTACTGTCGCTTCACTCCAACCACCCTCTTTCCACCTCTCTTTCTGGCTTCTCTTCTGTGCTCACTTTTCGTGCAGCACGACGACGATGCCCATGTAAAACACTTTCCATGAATTTTATTACCGGCACCTTCGTTCGCCACTCGCTTCGGGGCTTTCCTGCCTTTCTAATCGTAATCATTCTACCGTTTGGGGTTTATACTTCTAACAATATACCTACGTGTAATGGATTATTCGATCACCATTACAGTAAATAATTAGCAGGAGATTTACCATTATCGCGAAACTCGTTGATTTGGTGGGTTACAACAACACTATAAGAAAACCTTTTCAAAAATTAATATACAATTTCAGAATTTCCTAACTTTTATTATTAAATAGTGATAAAATTAAATAATTAAATAATCTTGTTACGATTATAAACAATATAAAAATAAATTTTTGCTAAAATGTGCCTTACATCTTACACATTACGTGTAACAGTAAAAATCTTAGTTTGACAGTTCATATTTTCTCTTTCATGTAAAATTCAATATCAATGCATGCTAATTATTACAAATTCAAAAAAGCCTACTCTACCAAAATTGATAAAAGTCACAAAGTAATAAAGTTGATCGTAGTATGTTAACGTTTAGAAAATTGTTAAACATTTTTTTGTAAATGGATAACGTACGTTCCAAAACTATTATATTATATGATTGGATCAAACCATAATTAAATAAACATCGCGCGTACTTTTCCAAAAGTTAGACAGGAAAGTGATAACAACGTGCACAAATGCACCCACAACCGCGCGCACACGTACTCATATATGTACATATGCATATGTATAAATGCATATACTGCGAGTGGGGTGGAGGGGGGAGGGGGGGGGGTGAGAATAGAAAGAATTTTTGTAGGATTACGAAAAATGCCGAGGCAGGAAGGGTTTTAAAAAACGAACGCGTTCTAGATAAAGCACTTTTAAAACGATTTGGTGCATCACCAAGGGAAATTCGACTAAAGCATTTGGTTTGCTTTTAAACGCTCGAGTATTTATCGCTTTACTGGCAGGAGCGTTCTTTCGCCTCGTTTTGGGTCGTTCGGCCTCCTCTCCTTTTTTTTGTACCTCTCACCACCTAACCGAAAAGAGAGCAAGAGCCGGACCACGCGCGATTGCGAGGGAGTTGCAGGGAAGGGGGTGGCAATGGAGTGGGATGAAAATGTATCTAACCGTCGGAGGGGAACAAAATACGAATGCCGAGGGCCAATGTCTACCACAAAAGCCATTGTCCGCCACTTACTGAATTCGCCGTGACTCTACTGTCGCTTCACTCCAACCACCCTCTTTCCACCTCTCTTTCTGGCTTCTCTTCTGTGCTCACTTTTCGTGCAGCACGACGACGATGCCCATGTAAAACACTTTCCATGAATTTTATTACCGGCACCTTCGTTCGCCACTCGCTTCGGGGCTTTCCTGCCTTTCTAATCGTAATCATTCTACCGTTTGGGGTTTATACTTCTAACAATATACCTACGTGTAATGGATTATTCGATCACCATTACAGTAAATAATTAGCAGGAGATTTACCATTATCGTGAAACTCGTTGATTTGCTGGGTTACAACAACACTATAAGAAAACCTTTTCAAAAATTAATATACAATTTCAGAATTTCCTAACTTTTATTATTAAATAGTGATTAAAATTAAATAATTAAATAATCTTATTACGATTATAAACATTATTAATGTAGCTTACTTACGTTTTATAATCAGCACTCATAAAAATTAATTTCTTATTAACATCGACAATTAAATAACTTGTATCAACCTTATGTTTAATAAAAATAAGATTATTTAGGCAATTTTGATAAACTAGGTAAAATTTATTTCGTGACTATTAATAGTAATAGCTTGATTCGTTGTACAATTTGGTTCCGCCAAATCAATCGGAAGTTTTATTTTAAATAAGGAAATGTTTTAATTACTGTTTTAATTCGCAAGTTTCGTGTATTCAATAAATCAAAAGGTACGAAATGTATGTAACTTGAATCTACATGTTTTTACTTTTCAAATATAGATAATAATAGAATATTAGATATACGATTTAAAATTTTAGATCGAGATATTCATCGCAATTATAAAATTTTCGCTATACGACAACATGGGAAAGAAACGCCTTAAATTTAATTTAGTCGATTCCCTAAAATATTCGAGTGAAACGAAAATGGGTGTTAGAGGTGTACTTTGATTTCTTGCCCTGGCGCAGAGAGGATTTCGCGGTGGAAGCACGAGGATGAAATTACTTTTTAATTATCACCGGGCGGATTTCGCTTTTATTACATCACTCGACCTCCCTTGTCCCCCTTTTGGCCGCACACTATATATTAACTTTTTTGCTCGCGTCGGCTCTCTTACTTATCATCGGATACGAGTGCGAGTAAGAGAAAGAGGGAAGAAACTCACATCCCAAGAAGAGGAAACCGTGGAGCGCCGGAGAGAAAGAGAAAGATAGAGAGTGGGAGAAAGATAGAGAAACAGAGAGACAGAGAGACAGAGACACCAAGAGTCCAAGAGGAATTTTCTATTTCGTCCTGGAGCCTGATTACTCTCTCACTACGCCCTGGACGCGAGATTCCGCGGCATTTTTAATTTAGATAATAACAACCACCTCTCGGTGACCTCTGTCCTGGAATATCTTATGTAATATTTCCTCGGTTTCCCTACGCACCTCCTACCTACCTACCTTTTACCCCGAATAAAGGACTTTTCAAAATAAAGCAATTGCAACACGGAAATCTTATTATTGCGCGTATTATTTTATTTTCTTTACATTTAATCAGGGTAACTCTAAGTTAATAATAAAACATGTTAAGGAAATTTGTTTTCGTTTTTTATTTTGTAATAATAACTCTATAATAAATATCTATATATATACTGAGGGAAGTGAATGGTTGTGATAAATAAACAATTCTTAACTATTAAGTCATTATCTTTCTTTCGCATATAAGAAATTTTCCTCCTATGGGAGTTATACAGGTGTATTAATAGTTGCGAAATATTCATTTGTGTCTGTGTACCAATAAACAATATTATTAACTAAAATTATTTAAACAAATTAATTTCAATAACTTTAAACGATTTAGGAGATTTTTCAGTATATAAGATTACTTGATAGAGTTGAATTGCAGTAAGAAAATCGGTACTAAGAGTAAAAAAAAGAAAGTAGCTTTGTTGTATAGTGCCTATTTCTAATTTTGTATAACATTACTTTATGCTAGTAGTATGTAAAATGTAATGCAATAAATTAACAATTATAAATCAGTTAACATAACCTTATTGTATTTTTATTTATTTACATTTCAGTTATTTAACCATTATTATAACCATTTTTTCAAACAAAAATATCAATAACTTTGTACTACTAATTTATAAAAAAAATTGTTTATTCCTTAAATAACCTAAAAACAAACCTTAAATTGAAAAACAAATAAATGTATGCTCTGTATTTCGACATTTCACAAACATAGCTATTATAACGACAATAATAGCGCATCTAAAAGTCGATTTTTAAAAACCAAAAATTACCTCTAACTTAAAACATTTTTTTGCAAATGTACTAAACAAGATATTTTATTGAATTAATTAAATCTGTGTATATAGATAATAAAAACTTACTTTTTATAAAATGAAAAAATCATTGAAATTACAAGGTTTATCAGCGATGATGCTACCACAAAACCATAAACATACAAACATGCTTACACTTATCATCTATTGTTGACATTTGTTTTGAAGAAGTATAATTAATCATTAAAATTGTTGTACAAATTTCACGCAATGTAGAAAAAAAGGAAAATAACATAATTTATAAACACTTGCATGGAGGTCTATATTTCCCCCTAAGAAGAAAAATGGACAGCGTTAAAAGCGCGTATATCTTATATTTATAGGGCTTTACAGTTCGATCCTCGATAGAGCCAACGACCGAGTCTACGTGTGGGGCGTGAAGGGAGCGCGTTTTACAACACTCGGAAGGGGATTTAGCATTGCCTCGCTTGGGTTATTGAACATTGTGTCGGGACTCACGCTCTTTTTACGCCTACACCCTCTCTGGTTCCTTTTTTTTATGGGAATCCACGTCACACTTTGTGCGTTCTCTCGTACATTCGTAAATGTAGGGGGGTGTGGGGTAGTTGAGCGTCCGTATGCGGTATTGGAGCTATTCGCGTCTTCCGTTTATTTCCGGTCGAAGATTATTATCGACGTGCACGACGGCGCCGTTATAACGCCCCTACACAATCATTCGGCACCGCAGCTTTTTTTACCAACCGTAGCAAAAAATGGGGTAAAGGCAAGTGCGAATATTGAGAGGAGCACTTTCGAATACAATTCTTTGAGAGAGAAGGGTCTAGGTATTCTTCTTTTATAGATTAATTTTATGCAAAAATGAGTTAAATATATTCGGTTTACACTAAAACATTATAAGAATTAGTGTGTGCATCCTCCAAAAATATTGGAAAATATTAAAATTATTGTCCTTTTTTTACGCTGCACAAAATTATCTTAATTTCAAATTATTTAAAATATAAGTATTTGTGAATTAATAGGCATATCATACTGACATAAATTAATATTTGAGTTAAGAAAACATTCAAACACAATTTCAGTGACGTTTAAGAATTGTATTTCGCATGTTTTAAATAATCTGCATTAAAATTAAGATTTTAATAACTACTGTATAATTAAATTTGAAAACACGGAGTAATATATTACGGAATAATCTTAAATTTTGTGAGATGACAAGAATTAATTTTTTTTGTATTTCGGCCTAAGCTTCGGAAATAATAAAAGTATAGTTAGTTACATGCGGTTAAATATCGTCTACTACAATTGCGGACCAAGGGCAAGAGACCCGTGAATCTAGATGACGAATACAGTCAAACGGGTATATTTCAGAGGATTATTTGATGAAACAAAATTGAAGAAACTACGGTGCTTCCAGATAAAGTTGGTGTAATCTAACTTGTAAGAAAGCGTCGTTGAAGGAAACCGGACTAATTCCCGAGTAAAAATAATTCGTGATGAAAAGCGAGTGAAATATTTTTGGTCGACGGCCCACCAAGAAATCTCCAGTGGTGATAAGGAAAGGGAGAAATAGGAGGAGGAGAAGGAGAAAGAGAGAAGACACCTAACGTAAATTCGCGAATTAAAGAACTTATTCCATTTGGGCAGGCAAAGGGGTGTGAATGCTTTCGAGGTGGCATTATCTAGCGAAGGCTCGTTCGAGAGAGGAAACTCTCCTACTCCTTCTTTCTCTCTCTCTCTCTCTCCCTCTCCCTCTCTGGGTCGAGTGAAAGAGAAGAATCGCGAAAAGAGGGGTGAGGAGTAAGCGCTGCGCGTTTAGACGTTCGCGGGGCGGTGGTAACAAAGATAACTCTATGCAATAAAAATGATTCAAAGTTTCCCGCGGCGGTTGGCGGTTCCGATGGCGGAGCGCTTGACAATGGCGCGTCTTTGTCTCCCTTGGCCCGGTCGCGCTCTCTCGCGACACCTATCTTCCGGTTTAAAGTCCTGGCGTGCGCGCTAGAGAGGAACCTCGCTAACTTTTATTATTTACGACTGATATTGCACCCGCCGAGCGGACGTCCTATCGCGGCTCTGGACCCTCGCAGAGAGGCGAGGCGAGGGGCTGGTGCTTTCTTCGTTATTCTTCCGGCGGCTCCGTGTCTCGCGCGTACGCTCGCCTCCTCTTTCTATTGACGTTTATTACGCACTACCTAATGCGGATATTTTTTCTTTTATTCTTCCTTTGCGTCTTCCTTTCCTTTCACTTTTATACAAAATTTCTCAAAAAATGTTTGTATTGTTTTCTCATTTTTACACGGTAATCACTTGTATCATTTTTTCTGTAACACGGTATTCAAACTTTTAAACCTTCAAATGATTCCTAGTAGAAGAATAAGATGAAGTCGCGTTATTGATTATAACAATCATATTTTTGGAAAAGTCACAACAACATTATCCCAGTTAAAAAGAATATTTAAATATATGTGTAAAGGTATATTTGCATTTTAAATTTACAATTTTGTTTAGATATTATATGTCGTACAATGTATTAAAATTCTGACTTTTTAAAAAATTTTGTAAATACCGTACATTTTCGAATAATACAATTATCCAAAGGTTTAAAGTTGCGTAAAACAGTTTAAAAATTTGTCAGAATTTTTATGTTGATCCAAAAAGCGATTAAAAATGTTAAAAACAGTTTATAAAATTTTGTTGGAAAACACGGTAGTTATATTAACCAAGTTGGATAAAATTTTTACAAGAGTCTAAATACTGTTATGTGACGGTCCAGTTTATTCACATAATAAAAAATAAGATAGAATCTCCTTTTTTTGAGTTTCAGTCTTATTTAATCCATCGATCCGTATAGGGTAGAGATATTATCCCATCCAATAGCAAATCGATGAATGAGCATTGATTCGTCGAGTTAATATTTTACTGGAAACCCCTTATGACTGCGATACCACTTCAATTCAGTAACGTAGTTCCAAGAGAAAACAAATTCTCTTATCCCGCGTTTCTTTACGAATTGAAATGTGTTCGCAATCTAGGTCTAGAAATATCTAATTGCATTCAGCGACGTAGGTCTGAGAGAAAACAAATTCTCCCATCACGCGTCACCTTAAGAAAGCCATTGAGATCTCTAAGACCTAATAAAGGGTTGCCTTATTTGGGTCGTTTGGTAACATATCAAAAGAAAAAAGATCAATTATTACAGTCGAATAGAAAAGATTTATTTTACGTTCATGTAGGATGTTGTAAGAACACCCTAACATGACTTTATAATCGAATTAACATTTGTATTCCGCGAGACTCGACCAGAGCGGAGAGGCCGCTTGAAAGGCTCGTCGTCCTCGACGAAAATGCTGCTGAGACAGCGAGAGTCGCTGGTTTTGTCAAGTCTTGGCAGTGGTGGGGGAACTCTACTCAGGATCTAAGTCTCCCACCATCGGCATATCAAGCACACGCGTCGATATGTGCGTGTATTCGCTCATGACGTCGTACTCTGGCTGTTCGTCTATATTTTCTTATATTAGATAATAAATGTATTAATTATTAATTATTATATTGTTTGAATATAATACTCGTAGTGTTATATTTTACAAGATGCATTATTTATGCATAAATATAATTACGCTATTGCTATATTATTGTAAAACTTACAGTTTTATTGAAAATTGGTTTAATACCAATTTTCATTGTAAATTATAATAAATAATAATTTTAAATGTTGTATTTTAGTTTACTTATAACTAAAATATTTAACTTGATTTAATTAATTAATGGAAATTATTTAAACCATTAATTATTAATAACTTTGTCATTTTTGGTTGTATCGCATTGATATTTTGACCAAAAATGGCAAATATGTAAAAAAAAATAATAAAATTATAAATTTTACAATTTTACACTTTTCAATGTTTAAATTAATTATTTAAACATTAAAAGTGAAAATAAAAAAATCTTCCCTAGCCGGGAATCGAACCCCGTCGTAGCGCGTATCAGTCAGATACTCTACCGCTTGACTATCTTAGTCTCTTATGAGAGATGATCCGATATGTCTACATTAGCTAATTGACAGTATTAGCTTATGTAGCATTGCTTTTTTATGCTATTTCGCTGAAATAAAAGCTTGAAATTTTGTATATCAAATTTGGGATGTCACATTACCCCCCTTTAAATTTGATATAAAATTTGAAACAAAAAAAATTTTTTATCTAATTTAGTGTTTAGGCTTGAACTTGTTGCAAGCTAATTATACACAAAATTGATATACAATATTCTGGATTTTACTGATTTTTGCGAATATTCAATTTGTTGAATTTGATGCATCTAAATTTTTAAATTTTTCGGTGCGGGCTTTACCCCCCTTAAATTTGTTATTACAAATTTTGTATATATAAGAAAAATTTTAATTACAAATTTCACATAAGTTTTAAGCATATTGTAACATAAGTGAAAAAAAATCTATTCAGTAGCATTGAATTCGTATGTGAATATGGAACTTACGAATTTTTTTTATTAAAACTATATTTTTTAAGTTAAATCTATGATTTAATTTACCTAAATTATTTATTCCTGTGACGTAATTCGGGTCTTTCTCCAGTGCGCAAGTATGTCTCGAATTGCCCCATGGACATGCTTAAGTCATCGCGATTACTCGATACACCTTGATTATCCAATGAATGAAATAATTCATTAAGACCACTGGCATCCTCATTTGCTGGTGGGTTTTCTGCGTTGTTGTTGTTGTTGTTGTATAAATTGTTATTTATATCGTTTTGGACTTTCTCAATTTTTGCCTGTATCGCATGGAGACGTTTATCGATTTCCTTGAGGTTGTCCTCTTCATATTTACGCTTTTCCCTTTTTGCAGTTTGAGTTACAGCGTTTTTTTAAATGGGTTGTTATGCTGAGTGTGGCGTCCGTTTATTAATACGGGTTTCTTGCTTTCTATCCACTGGTTGCGTGGATGCATGATTCTCAAGCAGATACGGCTGTATGAGTGCCATACAGTGCCATTATCCTCTTCGCTGCAAAACGCGGTTTGCGTTTGTGCATCGACCACATTTAAATGTTCGACTTGTTGCGTGAAGTCCGGCATCTTCTGATGTAAAGTGTTTTTATCGATGTAACTATAGCGAGTTGTAAAGAGCAAATGATCTACACCTGTGCTTGGAAGGGTGCAAAGAGCTAGGATTTTAGTGACCCTTGTGTCCTCTAGCTCGCAATTTATTTTGCTTTTATATATAGATATAAATATACATGTGTGAGAAAAATAGAGGGCAAATAAAGTTTTATTCTGTTACTCCATATTCACATATAAATTGTACATATATATTGCTACTTTTTATTTCAAATAATGTATCTTAGTTATCATTTTCGCAATAATATTTTTTCAAATTAGAGACATGAAATTTGCCTCGTTCTTTATTAATTTTGTCGTCGTAAAGCATATATGTGTCTAATCCGACTTTTTCAATTATTTTATATGGTCCCTCGTAGGGTGACATGAATTTTGCCGTTTTCTTTTCGTTTTCTTTTGAAACGTTAAGAGCTTTAATTAATACATAATCATTTATTTTGAATGTAAAATGTTTATTACTTGAATTAGCCTTTTTGGCTCTATTATTTAAGTAATTGTGCATATTTGATTTTGCTTTTTCCAGTTTTTCTGGATATGTTAAATTATTTTTGGTGAAATTAAAATCTATGTAATTTTCCCAAATTCGTTTACAATTTTCATCGAATTGAAGTTCAACAGGAGGAAAACCTGTTGTTTCGTGGTGTACGCAATTTATTACATTTTCAACATTTTTTAATTCGTTCGCCCATGCTGTATGACTTTTTAACATAGATTTAAAAATACGAGCAATTTCTCGATGTACTCGCTCTACAATATTGCTTTGCGGGTGGCGAATCGATGAGAATAACATTTTTATTTTTCGCTTTTCTAAATAATCTTTCCATTTATCGGAAGTAAATTGTGTTCCGTGGTCTGTTATGATTGCATGTATGTTATTAACATTAACAATATAATCACTAATTTTATTTATGACGGAAACAGTATTGGCTTTTTTGATAGCATATAATTTAACATATTTACTAAATACATCGACTGTGGATAGGATATATTTAACATTTCCTGTCGACGTTGGTAACGGTCCTAAAAAGTCAATGCTCAATAATTGTTGGGGTTTATCAACAATAATTGGCTGTAAAATTGGATAATATTTGTGTGTTAGCCATTTATTTCTTTGGCAATTATCGCACGTTTTTATATAAATACTACATTTTTTCCTTAATTTTGGTGCAAAAAAATATTCAATTAACATTTTATAAATTTTACGAGCTCCTACGTGGCCATAATATTCATGTATTTCTTTAATGAAATTTTTTAACATTGATTCGGGTAGCACGATCCGAGTTAAATTGTTAAAGTTTTTGCAAATGTATCCATTTACGATTTCGTATCTGGAGTAGTGTTCGTTACTATCCATTTTATTTTTTATTTTACTTATGAATTCATCATTTTCTTGTAACGTTTTTAAATTTTTAAAATCTTTTGATATTTTGCTATTTTTTACCGATTTATTTATTATCGTGGCAATTATAATTTCGCAATCATTGATATTATTATCTCGATTATAATCAGTACGACTTAAATAGTCTGCTGCTAAATTTTTAATTCCTGGTAAATATTCCAGTTTTAAGTTATAATTTTGTAAATATAAATTCCATCGGCGGAGTCTAGAATTGCTAAATTTACAATTTTTCAGAAAATTAAGTGCTTCGTGATCTGATTTAATAATGATTGATCTTGCGCCCCGTAGATAAGTATCTAGTTTATTGAGAGACCAGACTATCGCTAGCATCTCTTTTTCGGTCGTAAAATAATTTATTTCAGAATTTTTAAGCGTGCGGCTTATAAAAGTCACGATTTGCTCTTCATTATTTTCATTTAATTGAGACAATATTCCCGCAATTGCATAGTTACTCGCGTCCGTTGTAAGTATGTACTCTTTATCTTTATCCGCAAAATTTAGTATAACGTTTTGATCGAACAAATTTTTTACTTTGGCAAACGCGACGTCGTGTTCGTTTGTCCAAATAAATTTAACATCTTTCCGAAGTAAATTTAATAAAGGAACGGTCTCCTTCGCATAATTTTTAACGAATTTCGTATAAAAATTAATAAATCCTAAAAAACCTTGTAATTCACGTACATTGCGCGGTTTTTTAAATTTATGGATTGAGTTTATTTTTATTGGATCAGGTTTGATCCCATTGCTGGTAATAATATTACCTAGAAATTTTATCTCCTGTTTAACAAAGTTTGATTTATTGAAATTTAACCTCAGATTGCATTTTTGTAATCTTTTAAATAATTTTTCGAGGTGATTTATGTGGTTTTCAAAGTTGTCAGAAATGACAAATAAATCGTCCACAAATGTGAGTAGAAAGTCGTCAAGTCCCGTAATTGCTTTTTCCAGTCCCCTTAATAAAGCAGAGCTGCTTATTTTTATACCAAATGGCACAACATTAAATTCATAGACTTTATTGTCGCAAATGAAAGCCGTATATTTTTTACTATCTTCTGTTAAAGCAATTTGCCAAAAGCTGTTGGAAAGATCGAAATTAGACATATAATTCCTGTTCTTACATTGCATGAAGATTTCTTCGACACCCGGAGGGGATTCATAATCATTTTTAAGTTTTTCATTTAGTTGTCTCGCATCTAAACAAATTCTAATAGACCCGTCTTTTTTGGGGACGATCACGCATGGATTTATGAAGTTACTTGTCGAGCGGCGAATTAACCCAAACTCTAACATCCGTTTTACTTCGATTTTAACCTTTTCTCGATAATTAATCGGGATTGGGTACGGTTTATTGAAGAAAGCTAAATTGTCGTTTAATACTAATTGATACTGGAAGTTTAATAATAATCCCGGCGTACGTTTAAAAATGGACTTAAATTTGAAAATCAAATTTTTTAATAACGTTTTTTGTGTATCGTTTAACGAATTACACTCTTTTATTAATGACTCGATTTCTTCTTTTGAGATATCAAAGTCGTAATCCAAATAATTGGATTTATTATTTTTGAAATGAACGTCTTCTTTTATGAAGTTTTCGTCATATTCAATAACCATTGTCTCGTACTCGCTTGAGTCGACAGACGTAGTTTTATAATTTATTTTGCCATTATCGTTACCGATTTGATAAGTTATTACTTCTTTCTCTGTATTAATTAACATTTTAACTGCTTTTTGTGTATTATATCCGATAATACAATTTTTTACCAATTTTGGTATAACTAAGTAAATTACTTGAAATTTTAAACCGTTAATATAAGTATTCAACAAAACTTGTTTAGTTATATGTGAAGATTTTAATCCAGTGGCGCCTTTTATAACCTTGCCTGAAATTGGTAAAGTCGGTCTTTTAATGAATGAATCTTTAAATTTATTATAAAATTCCTCCGATATACATGAAATTTCACTTCCGGTGTCGATTAATGCATTTACATTAACATTTTCGAGGATTATATTTATTTCCGGACAAGAATACGAATCGACTTTAATTTGTTGATTATCATCTTTTTTAGGATCGATATCAAAAATTAGATCATTGCGTGGATCTGAATAAATAGTGAAAACATTTATTTTGTTCGTTTCGCTATTATTAATTAACTTTTTACTAGAAGCATTATTTTTAATCGCTTTTTTGTAACGTTTTGATATTATTTTTTCCCGTTTAGTTGCATTTTTGTTTGTTTCTTTATTAGTTTTCGTTTTTAGGGAATCCGAGTTAGAAAATGCAACTAATTCGCGTTTCCCTCATGATCTGCGTGAATTAGAGCTTCTATGTTCTCGAATGACTCGTCGATTCCGCTTACATTCTCGGTATTTTGCGATTTATTACCTTGATTGCCTTTTTTGGCGAACGTTGGTTTAATAATTTTTTTATTTGATTTTTGCTCTATTTGAATCGAATTTACATTGGGTGTACTATTTCGATTCCAATGAGTATTTTGATTAGACGATTGTCTGTTATAATTTTTATTAAAATTGTTGCTTTTATTTATGTCGAATTCTTTTTTCGAAAAATCATAATTTTTGTTACTGTTTTGATTTATTCCCGGTTTGTTAACGGATTGATCAAAACTTCTTTTTTGATTACGTTCTGAATCGAATTCATTTAAAATTTTAAATAAGGTCTGTTTATCACGGGTTTGTTGGCCCATTATAGTATGTTTAATTTCACGCTCGAAATGCTCGCTGATTTTTTCTATTAATTCAGCTTCCGTAAGCATTGTATCGATTTCTCGAGCTAGTCCCAGGATATTCGTAGCATATTCCACACGAGTACCTTGATTTGGAAAATATTGTCCAAACTCGATCTTTCGTCTTGCATGGCGTTGCATATTATTATTCCAATACCTGTCTTTAAATTTGCTTTTAAAGTCTTCAAAATCGATAATATCGGAGTCTAATAAATACCACCAATCTTTCGCCGTTTTCGTAAATACTTGGGATAAAATGCTTATCATATCATCGCGTGATGTAGCCGTGCTTACAACGTATTTCTCAAGTTCGTTTAAGAATCGCATAGGGCGTTCTTCTGACGATTCTCCTGAGAATTTGGGAAGTTGTAACCTTATTTTTGGTACATATTCTCCTATTGTATGATTAATTGTGTTTAAATTGACTTGATTTACTCGATCGGAAAACACGTTTAGTTCTTCCTCGATTTTACTTATTTTAATTTGCGTTTGTTTATCTTTATCATTTATTAATTTAATTAACGCGTTTTTTAAATCTATTGGATTTGAATTCACAGTTATTTCTTTCTGTATTTCGTCCAATTCTAAATTTAAACTATGCATATTAGCATTTACCCGATCATTTTCTTGTTCAACAATAGTTAATCGTTTTGATAATTTTGTGATTTCGTCCGAATGTTTTAGTGCTTTAGACGTCAAAACCTCTAATTTTTCCATTAAATTCCTATTGATAGACGAAATCTGTTCATGAACTATATCATTACAAGAGTGACACTGTTCAATTAATTGTTTAGTGGTTGCTTCATTTTCAATATTTTGATCGAATAATAAATGAAGTTCCTCGGTTACGGCTCTTTCCCAGACTTCGCGTTTTTGTTCAACGATATCTTTTTCGTTGTTTCGGGCTGCTTCCTCGATTTCAAGTAGAAAAGTACCCGATCTTCGCGTTTGAGATGCCATTTTATCGGTTTATATCAATTAATAAATGGTTTAATGGTTTATTTACGTTTAGTAAAAGAAATCTATAAACGCAATGGTTTTAAATGTTTTTGATATTAACTTTTTAATTTTTTGAATCGATATACTTTTATCGGAAATCATCAAAAAATAAAAAATGATTTTAAACTATTTATTTTTATAGTTTTTCATTTTATTTTTGCTTTAGTTTAATTTTAGCAATTTTGCATTTTTAATGAAAATTTAAACTAAATATCGAAGTTAATCGCTAATACTTAATTTTTTAAAATTATTGATGATTACATTTGTAATGAAATCTTCAATTAACGTTACGCGCTGATGAAAATTAACATTTTGATACCGTAATCTTTTCTGGTAATCAAATACATCACGTTCTAGTACGTTAATATGTTTTTCGAGTTTTGAATTCTTTAACTTTAAACTTTTATTTTCAGTTTTTAATTCGCCTATTAAACTCTTTAAATTTTTAATTTCATCGCGTATTTCATTAACGTCTTCCTGTAAATCAGAGACACATGCATTGTTATTCTCTAAACTTTCGCTAAGCAAAGTAACTTGTCCGCCTATGTCGAACAGGTGGTTTGAGCGTATTTCGCTAAAATGATCGTTTATAATGTAATCAATCATAATACAAAATAGAAATAGTAAAAAAAAATTTTTTAATTTTACTTATTATATTCAAGTGTACTAGTCCACTCGAGTTATTCGACAATTTATACTTTTATCGTGCTCTGCGGAATAGGGTATGTTATTATCTATTTATTTTTCCCGTACTGTAACACAATCTTCGAGATTACAATAGAATCTAAATCTAATTCCTTAGATTGTTCATCTGTGAACAAATTACTCATTCTTTCTCAAAAGGTGATCAAAGGAACGAAAAAAAAATTTTTATTGAATTATAATTAAGAGGTTTATGGTAAATGATGTGCTACAATTCAACCAATATTGCTCTTTTAGCGCGTTTGATTAAATATAAAAGAAAATTTTATTTTGGAACACAATTCACAAACCTTGGTTGGATACTTTAGTATCTTTGATGATTAGACCTCTGTTGGGTCCTGTCACGGTCGCCATTTTTATTATGTGACGGTCCAGTTTATTCACATAATAAAAAATAAGATAGAATCTCCTTTTTTTGAGTTTCAGTCTTATTTAATCCATCGATCCGTATAGGGTAGAGATATTATCCCATCCAATAGCAAATCGATGAATGAGCATTGATTCGTCGAGTTAATATTTTACTGGAAACCCCTTATGACTGCGATACCACTTCAATTCAGTAACGTAGTTCCAAGAGAAAACAAATTCTCTTATCCCGCGTTTCTTTACGAATTGAAATGTGTTCGCAATCTAGGTCTAGAAATATCTAATTGCATTCAGCGACGTAGGTCTGAGAGAAAACAAATTCTCCCATCACGCGTCACCTTAAGAAAGCCATTGAGATCTCTAAGACCTAATAAAGGGTTGCCTTATTTGGGTCGTTTGGTAACATATCAAAAGAAAAAGATCAATTATTACAGTCGAATAGAAAAGATTTATTTTACGTTCATGTAGGATGTTGTAAGAACACCCTAACATGACTTTATAATCGAATTAACATTTGTATTCCGCGAGACTCGACCAGAGCGGAGAGGCCGCTTGAAAGGCTCGTCGTCCTCGACGAAAATGCTGCTGAGACAGCGAGAGTCGCTGGTTTTGTCAAGTCTTGGCAGTGGTGGGGGAACTCTACTCAGGATCTAAGTCTCCCACCATCGGCATATCAAGCACACGCGTCGATATGTGCGTGTATTCGCTCATGACGTCGTACTCTGGCTGTTCGTCTATATTTTCTTATATTAGATAATAAATGTATTAATTATTAATTATTATATTGTTTGAATATAATACTCGTAGTGTTATATTTTACAAGATGCATTATTTATGCATAAATATAATTACGCTATTGCTATATTATTGTAAAACTTACAGTTTTATTGAAAATTGGTTTAATACCAATTTTCATTGTAAATTATAATAAATAATAATTTTAAATGTTGTATTTTAGTTTACTTATAACTAAAATATTTAACTTGATTTAATTAATTAATGGAAATTATTTAAACCATTAATTATTAATAACTTTGTCATTTTTGGTTGTATCGCATTGATATTTTGACCAAAAATGGCAAATATGTAAAAAAAAATAATAAAATTATAAATTTTACAATTTTACACTTTTCAATGTTTAAATTAATTATTTAAACATTAAAAGTGAAAATAAAAAAATCTTCCCTAGCCGGGAATCGAACCCCGTCGTAGCGCGTATCAGTCAGATACTCTACCGCTTGACTATCTTAGTCTCTTATGAGAGATGATCCGATATGTCTACATTAGCTAATTGACAGTATTAGCTTATGTAGCATTGCTTTTTTATGCTATTTCGCTGAAATAAAAGCTTGAAATTTTGTATATCAAATTTGGGATGTCACAGTTAGGTATTAAATTACTGAAAACGTTAAAACAGACGATCGCAATTCGAATTAGAAACATCAAAATTAATTTTGTTAATGATGTAAAAAGATCATAACCTAGCTCATATAATTACTTATCTTGATTATTTATTCTTCAAAGTGAGAGCGCAACTTGATGGCACATATAATTCCGAATAATTTGTCCACACTATTAAAATTGGATTGTATAATAGGAAGTGAAATTAATCGATAATGTACAAAAATAAATTGTGTAAGTAAAATAAAAAATATTCCATCTCGTTAGTTTGAATAGCTAAGATAATATTTTGAGAGGAGTAGAGCTGCGCTATATTTAAGAGTTGAGTACAATAACAAAAGTGTATAGGTGCGTATAAGATATTTCGGTAAGAGTAAAACGGTAGAAGTCTCAGAGCGTTCGCAAAAGAATAGAGGGCAATTATCAGAGAGGAATGTTCTCGGAGCATAAAGCAATTCATTCTTATTTAAATTTGCACGCGACCGGCGGAAGGAGATAAAACCCGGGATGGAATAAAAATCGAAAGCCCGAGCAAAAAGTTGAAAATGAGAAAAGTCGAATCGCCCAGAGCGGCCAAGTCCTCCCTTATCGAATCAACGGGTGAATGGAGCTGTGCGCGCGAGAAAGAGAAAGAGACTCCGAGAGCGGTTTCTTCGGTCAG
Organism: Theocolax elegans; assembly: GCA_026168455.1. Classification (NCBI taxonomy): domain Eukaryota; kingdom Metazoa; phylum Arthropoda; class Insecta; order Hymenoptera; family Cerocephalidae; genus Theocolax; species Theocolax elegans. Next base: position 33,533,830 of record CM047426.1, on the reverse strand, counting down.
CGTTAGGAGGGGATACGGCCGGTCATGTAGGTTACGCGAAAAGGGTCTGAATTTGCATTTTATGTGCCGTTGTACGCCCGGACTCCGTGCTGCTCGGACATTTATTTTAATTAAATTACGCGGGAACGTAGTCGAACAACCCATTTCCTATAAATTATCCCCTCGCTCTTGCGCGCGCGCTCGCGAGTTTGCTCTTTCCTCTATCGTATATACATATATGTACATGTACATCTACGTATATACATTTCCTTTTATAAGCGCGCAATGGCATTAATGTACTCGCTGATTCCGCGGTGCCATCGAAATTAAATAAAAGCAATGCTCTTCTTTTACTTCCTTTCTCTTTATATATGTATATCTTTATAAATATATACGTACACGTCTACATATATGATTTTTTTAATACGTGTTCTGGGTAAACCCGATGCGAGATTCCAGCAAATTATATGAAGGATGGATACAAAGCGATACCAACTAAATTTCTCTCTTTCCTTTTTATAGTAACGTTTAACAGTGTAAAACTTCTAAAATTTTTACTGTACAAGCTAATTTTTTTATATTTTCATTTCTAACTTATAAAAATTAAAAATTTTATCTTCTGTATTGCCTTTTTCAACAATAAGTTTAACTTTTTTTAATTAAACAAGTCAAATTCTAATTTTATTTAAATCTATCTGCTTTCAATCAAGAATTTTGTCACTAATAAATATAAATAAACACAAGTAGTGTTTATATAAATTAACAATAATAAAAGATTATTATATAAAATATACTTCTATTATATTTACAAAAAATAATATCTACTGGTATTAATATTTTCACACATTATAGACATATATTTTTGCAAATATTCAATTACTTTTGTAAGCAGATATATTAACCAGGTCATATAAGTAGTTGTATTCTAAATTCGTATTACAGTGTTTTATCTTTATCTTAACATATGAGTGAATCAGATTAATAACTTTATGCATTATATGAATGAAAAATAAAAGAAAGATTCTAAATACTTTATATAATTTAAATAAATCTTATTTCCATTTGTGCGACTCCGATAATCTATTACAATACTACGACATAAGATTTTTACTAATTACTCTGTAAATTATGTGATATTATTATTCATGTCACTTGTTGAATTTTTATATAATTTAATAACTTAATAAACTTTTATGGAATACAAATTTTGTTATAATTAAATTGTACTAACAAAAATACTGGTTTGCTATGTAATTTTACATGTCAGGTGCTGTACATTGAAGAAAATACTTATGGAATTTTATTCATTATAAAAGGCAGGCTTGTAAAGTATACAAGGTTAACAATTGTTAATATTTAGTTATATTAATAAATAGTGATATAGAATTTATAACAACTGATGATAATCGTAAGACATCGCTATAAAACGAATCAATACATACAATAATGGATACTGTTATATTATATCCATTACTCAATAACAATAAATCTAAAAATGTTGTATTCTTTGTACACAAATCTTGTATATGTATAAATTTTTTACATAATATTTGTTTGAAATGAATAAATAAAATTGAAAATTGTATAAATATAAGTAACTTATTTCAATACTGAATTACAGAACATAAATATTTTACAATACATCCTTTGTACAAAATATTTATGTATTTATTAAATAGAAATGTAATAATAAATTAATAAAATATTATTATCTAATTCAAAATAATATAATTACATTTAACTAATGAAAGCAGCGGAAGAAGCACAAATAAAAAATATCATTTACTAAAATTATAAAAAATACTTATATTTTATCATAATAATAAATACAATCTAAACTTTGACTTTAAATAGGCATAAGATAAATTTAGAACATTAAAGTACATTAATATGATAACTGATTCAATATTACATATATTACCAACTAAATAGATAGTATCAATTGAAGATTCTGGTACCCTGTGATCGCACATTAATAATGTACAAATTAAATAAATTTCCACACACCTCTAGATCTATAATAAAATAATAAAATATTATTTCAATCCACAGTCAATAATAACTGTGTAAATAATAAATTTATGTTACCTCAAGAGGTTAAATTAGATCATAACAATATTTTTGCAGATAGATGATAAAGCAATTTGTCCAATATTTTGGGGTCACTATCAAAATAGATATATGAACAATGTAAATATATACTAAATAAATAAATAAATTATTAATTAACTTGCCTGATAAGGAATGTCTTCTTTCTTTCCACGTACTGCTGTAACATTGAGTGTAAGAATACAACATTTTTCCGCATGCCAAACGTAGAGTATATCATCACGAATTTCTAAAATATTCCTTGTTTCTTTGCTGATTTTAGGTAAGCTGCATTTTAAATCCTTGAATAATTGCTTCTCGTTTAAACCAAGAGGATCGGTACAAGAACTCATTTTTTGGAAGACTCGTCGACACGCGCCAAGCTTACATAGGCGAATATATATATATATTGGACGCAGCAAAACAACGAAGTTAGTTGGGAGTCGGCGAGGCTTCTGCGCATGTCCGTATCGAAAATCGAAGGCTACCAAACTATGCGACATTTGCCGTTAGTCGATAAACAACGTTGTTGCCAACCCTCAGATGACAAAACTCAGCTGTTTTGCCAATCTTGCATTTTAGTAAGAGAGTGACTGACTGTCATTATTCATTCAATCGTATGTTTTAATATTTTATTAGGTATTTTGTTATTAAATAAAGGAAATTTTTTTATACTTACCTACGTGAAGCTAAAAGTATTTTTATTAATAGTAGCAGTATTAGTTTCAATAGCAGTATAAGGTTCAATGTGTTATTATTTTTTAAAATACTTATGTATTTTATTTATAACTGCTTATAATATTAAAAAATAATAATAGTATATATAAAAGTTATTATTTTTAATACTTTTTTACAAATTTTAAACGAAAATATAATAATAACTACTACTAATACGTCAATTGTATAGTTTCCTTACACAAATAAAAAGAAAAAGTAATAATTATTATCAACATTTTACTTATTAAAAAAATAATAACTTTTATTAATAATTGTAAACAGTCAGCAATTAATGTTAATATTAATAATAAATATTTTTGTAGTACATAATTTGATCTTTATAAATTGTTATTTTTTTTTGTTAATATTTCATAATTATTTTCTATTGATAAAGTTCCTACTTGTATTTCCTGCCGAAAATAAATAAAAATAGTTTTTAAGTGTTTTTATAGTTTTTTTGTAAAGTATTTAAAGATTGATTATAAGTAATGATATTTTATTATTATCCAATTAGTATGTAATATAAAAGTGTAAAATTTACTTTATAATACACGTTTAATTATAAACCAGACTAATAAATATATTTATCTATTATAATAATTAATAATTAAACAATTAAGTTTTAGTGTTTCTTGGCCAATGGAAAATTGACATTCTCTTTTATGTAGTATTTTTTAGTTTTTGTATATTTTTATGTATACGATAATTTATAATTATTTAATAATGTAAATATAATTAAAATATTTTCTGAATTACTGAACAAATGAGAAAAAAAAGGAAGAAAAAAGAAGACAATAATGCTGTTATAGTATTCTTGAAATTTATACGATTTAAAAAAAGAATAATTATAGAATGAATATTTCAAAAAGATAAATTTAGTACATTACATGTATATAAAACATGTGTATGTTAGTATCCATTCCGAGTGACATAAAGTTTCATATAATGTGTACAAAAGTGTATAGTTTCTTGCCTGTTCGAGACATGCGTTATTTTGGCTCGCGTTCACCAAGCCTCCGTGGCGCAATTGGCTAGCGCGTTCGGCTGTTAACCGAAAGGTTGGTGGTTCGAGCCCACCCGGGGGCGATTTTTTTTTTCAACAAATTATGTATTTTATTTATACTACGCTATTTCCAACAATTTGAAAATTATTAAAAATTATTTATGTTATATTACATAATTATTTACATATTCGTGTCAATTGATTGGATCAAATTTTAAAAATGCACCAATTATTTACAGACTGGAAATGTTTTCCAGAAAACGGAAAAAAATTTCTAAGTGTTGAAAATAATTTGTTCAAAAGTTATTTTAACCTCAAAAAGTCAGTTTTTCAAGTTTTTTCAACAATAGCTGTCATTCAGTTATTTATCTCAAAATCTATCAACTTTTATTGTATAACATTATATGAACATTGGTTGCTAGTATTCTCCAGCATTTATTCTTTTGGGTTAGAATTCTTAATCTCAATGTCGATGACTCTTAAACTATGAGTCAGCATTTGTGTTGAAATAAGGTGATCACGCCATATTCGATTTTTTTCATTTAATAATATAATGAAAGATTTAAAGCAATATCTTTCTAATGGTCTTTAGCTTTTAAGTAGCCTGTAAAAAGTAACGGTATTTTAAATAATTTTCAAAAATTTTCAAAAATCTTCGTCAAATTCTTTAAAGTACCATAGCTTTTTACCTAGAAATTACCATAACCGAATTATATCCTACAGTTAGACATGATGCGTGTACTAAACATATGAGGTTCATCTTGTAAGTATTTTAGATCGGTATAATGTCTCTTTCTGATTCACTTTTTACAAATTATTGTGTTATAACATATGCAAATCAAGAATTAATTAATTGTTTCAAAATAATTTTTTCTATACTATACTTTCAATATTAATTACGTCAAAAAAATCGTTCGGTAAGATTCTTCTTTGTCATTTAAGTATCACATACAAGTTTTTCAGATGTTTAATTCCATAATTCGTTTTTATTTTTGGGTTCATAAAGATAGATTTAACATGCGGTAAACAGTTGTTTAAAATCATTTATTTAAACCACTTATAACTTATTACAAATTAAAATATACATCATCAAATCAATAAGTCTTTGTTTCAATTGGTTAAAACTAATATTCGTGTAAATGAGAAGAAAGCTCTTTTTAAATCTAACTTTGTTCGAAATTTGACTTTGCTTAAGTTCTTGATTTTAATATACACTTATTCTATACAATTTGATTGAAAGTTTATAGCAATATGAAGAATTTCAAAAAATAAACTAAATAAAAAAATATTTTAAATTTTAGTGATATTGCAAAAAATGTCAAATAAATGCTAAGTAATTGTTATTTTTCCATTACGTTAGTAAATATTTCGATTTCGAAAAGATATAATAGATTAAAAATTTGACCACAATTTATTTGTTATAGTATAAATAACATATTAAATTTGCAGCAAAATCGGTTCCCTATTTAAAAAAGTATATTTGATAGTAAGTCCATTATGGAAAAAAATTAGAGTAGAAGGTCTCATATAATTAATTAAAATAGTTATGTGACATATAAATTGGCCAAAAAATTCAAAATAAAAGTTAATAATAACATAATTTGTTTAAAAAATTATGAAAAGTTTTCAATTGTAATGAAGAAAATGATTGATTGGAAATATTGAATAGTTTTTTTTCAATTTCAACACTGGCTGGTCTCCTTAATGGTTTGATATTAACTATATTAAAAAATAATAGTATTATAATATTTATTTTATAGGGAGAAAAAAGTACTAGTTTTAGTCATTTTTAATTTTTAGTCCCCGCATTCACCTTGCCGTTAATATAAAAAAGTAGCAAACATTATTAGTTAAGATTTGAAATTTTTTTTGACATATGCATGCAGGCAAAAAATATAATAAAAATATGAACATTTAAATAAGCATACAAAAAACCACTGTCAATTCATTGACATGTAATGTATTATTCTTACATGAAATTTAATTAATGCTAACAAAATTATCCAACGTTTTCAAAATTGTTTATGTTTCGCATATGATATGGAGATAAAATTTAAATAATACGATTTTAAGAAATATAGAAATACTAATTATTTCATAGATGGTTTGAAAGAATTTATTGTTCGTCCCAAGTCGATTAGATGAAAAAATGATTTTATTGATCTCTACGAACAATTTGTATGAACTTGACAAATTGTATGTATTCGTAGAGATCACTATAAAGGCATATTTTGAACTAATTATATCACTTTAACATCCATTTGTTTTAGGACAGATAACTATACATTTTCCAAGTATTCTACGCCAAACATGTTTCTAATGTCAACATGTTAAAAATTCAAACATGCTTTACCAGAATTTTAGATTTTTAGATTATAATTTTTTTCTCAAGATCCACTTGGTACAATGTTCTGAAATTTCCAGCATGTAGCCACCATTATGTTTACAACCACGATTTTTTCATCTCATTTGACAAATTAGTTTGAAAAATAAGACATAATGGAAAAAACAGTTTTTTTAATAACTTGAAAACTAGTAGAATTAATTTTAGAAAATCTGAATCGAGAGGAACAAGATATCCTCTGCAATATTCAAAAATTTAAAAATAAATATTTGTAATATCGAAAATTGATTATAAAACAAAAGCGAATCGATTAATCTAATAAATTTTTTTTCTCGATTTTAGAAAAAAGAAAGAAAATTTCATGCCCAAGTCCCAGGCACACACATGCATACGGACATTTTATAAAAACACGTTTCTTGAACTCTAGAAATCTCAAAACATACTTCTTACTATTACACAGCTCTTTACGAGGAAGCAAAACATTATTTTTTTGTTACTGTTAAATAAAGTGACCTTTTTCAGGATGCTTTAGGTGAAAAAATTTATATATATTTCGAGAGTAAAGGCGATTATTTTCTTAAATGAATTACTGCCCTCGCTAAACCTTGGACAACTTTCATTCGTGGTAATAAACGCCTATTTTACGCCGTTAGTACATAATTAACTATTAGAACACGCAATTTCTCTTTAAATGTTGACAATGATAAAATATCAATAGATTTATTAGTCCTCCAAGTAAATTTATTGTCAATATATAGAGAGAAATGATTATTAAATAATTATTTATTAACAGGGTACTATACTCGATTGTTATCGACCGAGAAAATAAGTGTTAAAATTAATTCACAGTAACAATTTAGGTATTTTAATGTAATTTATTTATTGCACTTAATAAATTGACTATTTTATGAAAACCTCAAATACAGAAAAGAAGTATACAAGATAATTAAATAATACATCATTCTACAAATTTGCAAGTCAATAAATATGACATCTTTGTGAAAGTTTGCACGGAAAAGTCTATATTTCTTGATAATATACTTATTAACATTGTTTTAACACGTCAATTTAAATTAATGCACAATGCTTCGGAATAATTTTTGTTTCCCTCTTTAGATGTAGTACTTTATTAAGTAATAAAAGTAAACATTAATTTACACTCACCGTTAAAAATATATTAAAATTTAATGTTGTGCATATAGATCTATATACCCAATTCTTAATATTATGTCATATTATCCGTTAACGGATTTGTCAACTAGACCATAGTAATTAATACAATGACAACTATTTATTATAGCAATATGGCTGAACAATATGTAAACAGAATAATTACTCACATAAAATATAATGTTTATATCAAAACAGCATTTGAATAACCCTAACAAAATTCTAATATTTTTTGGTACAATACTTTGTTAAGAAGATATCAAATTCGTTTTTTTACTATCCGAATTGTTTAGAAAAAAACTTATCACTTTCTGTACTGACGTTTTAAAAATATTAAAACAATTAAAAACAGCGTGACAATAAAAGGTATAGAACATTAAATTTTCTAAAATGTAATAATTTTTATGATAAATGAATTTATTGATCTTCACAAGCCAAAGAAACATTCCTCACATCTCAAGTAAGGCGGACTGTATTAATACCAGCCACTTTAGAAACCTCACAGGATGAGTGTTCGAAAAAAGACTAAGACAAGCTAAGTCAACAAAAATGTAAAATTTAATTGATTGTAGTATAAAATTAATTAAAACTTAATAAGATGGAAGAAAAAAAAAATTAAAAAATTATGTATTTCGCCCTGAGTATGCCTGGTGGGCTCATCAGTAGAGTCCAGGCATCTCGTCTCTAGATACAAATGACAGATATAAAAATATTTGAAAACCTGACGAGGAAGACATGGGGTATATATGCCCTACCGATAGCAAACTTTAATAAGTGCCACATATTAACAGGTAGCCCCCTAACGCACTTACATAGAACTAATGTCTTAATCGTCAGAATATTGTTACATAAGGCATATTCGTGATCCAATGCCATATAATTTTAAAATTTGAATTTTCCAACTATTAGAAAAATTCGAGAATTTATTGCTTTTGTACACTCTAAGTTATATGATAAATGAATTTATTGATCTTCACAAGCCATGTAATAATTTTTGTCTAAAGAGGAGTAAGAAAATATTATTAATAAATTAAAATTCTATCTAAATAAATTACTTTACTTTTGGTCATATATCTGTAAATAAAACATGTGACAAATAAGAGAAGAGGCAGCTTTATGGTAAGACTTTTCTCGAAAACGCATTAATATTTTAGTCTGAAATTTAGTACACAGTTAGATTATCGACAAACAAAGGCGCTTCTGCTCTTATTTTATATATACTACTTTATGTTTCTATTTCTATTATCAACAAAAATTGATATGCACCCGTTATACATATTGCTATCGAAGGTATTTGCTACATTAACTGACTGGCATAATGTGTGAATTACGATTAATTTTTTGTATCTATTTATACAGGTTTCCATACGTATTTTTTGAAGTAGGATTATTAAAAGTAAGAAATTTAATATTGCCTTGCAGGAGATTTGTTATTCCATATACTTTTTGAAATATTTATCATTAAAAAGTATAGATACGATTGAGAATAGGCTTTACAATAAATGTTCAGAAGGTGACAATGACGTATTGTAGCACTTAGCTTCGTGCGACGAAGTATATTATATAAGTTTATTGTATTTTGACTAAATGTTATCAAATTTGATTGTTTTCAAGTATTAAAGTTCATCTTATATAATAAAGAAGTTTATGTAAAACAATACAATTTTACAACCATAATAATAATATTAAATTACTCTATAAAATTAAAATCAATTTGCGCATTATTAATATTTATAAAATATAAATTATTATATACGTACTTACTTGGGTTTAAAGCGATACAGAGCTGCATTAAAAGCCTTGTAAATAAAATGTAACTATATATTTTATTCTGAGATATGTTATTGGTTGAACAATATTCATTACGGGTGCTTTAGAATACAAGGGATGGACGAATTTTGGTAATTTATAAATTGGTTAAGAGATATACTTGAATAAAATGAGCAGATAAGCAGAGAAAATGGATAATTTTACATTAAAAAATTGGCCAATAAATAGACATAAAATAATAAATTCTTTCATCCAAGATAATTTAAAGTAGTACTATTTAAATATATAATTCAATAAAATGTTATTTAAATTCAGTGAAATTTTCATAAAATGGGCAAGAAAAAACTTCATTGAATGAAAAAGTGAAATATGTACTTTACAATCAGATGTAGTGTATACATTACATTATATATTATATAGTTACTATATAATACTTTCTATAATAACTGCTTCTATAATGCTACCATATAGCCTTATATAGTTTTAAATGTTACTACGTGGAAACGGTTGTTTGCCAAGACCTTAGTGATTTCCTTCGACTGTCAGAAATTGAGATTGATCCAATAATAGAATATTATGCAATTATAACAATAGAACGTAACATTTAAATCTTGTATCTTATAGAAATAAAAAAACCCTGTTAAAAAATAATAAATCTTAGCAGAATTTTTTTGTTTTAAATAAATATATAACAGTATTCGATTTTGTTAAAATATGTTATATTATAAGTACAATTAATTAGTATTACAATGGCATCCTTCATTAAAATTTCAAATAATCCTCGGTATCGATTTTCTGCACATTTTCTTAAATGTTAAATTGGTTTAAAAAATTGATAACGCGTTGCAAAAAGTGTAGTTATACTACAATTTAAGTCTGAAATCTGACTGATTGCAATAAGTAAATAGAAGACTGAAAGTTCAGTGAGTTTTACCATTGCCTATCTGCGCGATTAATGTACGTATGGATGTGTGATTATGTGCATATCAGACGAATGATGGAGATATTGTCATTGCACAATGTATTAGCAAAACATTATTTTGCTAAAGTATATAGAAACGCGATATTCATTATAAGAAGCGCAGCGTGTAAGGCTGTTTGTATACGTGGATAAGTCTTTGCGTTGTCGTCTTCGCAGCAGGCAGTGCTCATAGGTCATTGTAGTGCAGAAAAGGGAGTAACTTATAGGAGCATTGGGAATTACCAGTTTATTATTAGGGAGATAGCATAGAGGCCGAGAGATCGCAGGGGTTGCCGTTAATTCTACGAACGCTCGGTTCTCTCTAGGGACAACGCGCGGTCTTAAGACTTCCTTCTCAAAGCATCGTATGCTCACTCGCATCGTCTCGTTCTTGTCCTCTTCTTCCCTTGTATAAGCCCTTCCTTGGCACTTGAATCGCTGCTGTTAATTAGTACCTACGACTTTAAACGGACATCTGTACCGCGACTCCTCTCCTTGTGGTGTACACACCATATAGGTATACCATACATATATAGGTATAGGTATAGGTATAGGTATACAAGTTGCATAGAATACATTCGTTAACTTTACTTATCGGAATATATATCCCAGGTTATTCCTCTCTCGTCCGTGTACGTCGATACACCTGCTTAATGTAGATATTTTCAAGTTTGTATTTTTTCGTTAAATTCGCTCACCTTATTTTAAAACGTTTGATCGATGATAAATATAAATCATTGAAATTGACGAAGAGCGAGCAATGCTTGATGTTCCAAAGGCGTACGATGGCTGCGTGTCGTCGATTCGTCTTCTCTGTTGTGCCGGTCGACACTTTTCGCGTTCGGTATCCTTTGGTACAACCTCTTGCGGTACTATCCTTTCGGACCATAATAAATGAACCTACGTCCATGGAGTATGTGTATCCATCCATCGGGCAGGCCGCAGATTGCTCTACTTCCGCACCCTGTAACCTCGATTTATTCATCGAGTTTCTCTTGCGTGCGTCATTCATTTTCTATTTCATTTATCATATGCTTTCGTTTCTTCGCTTTCCTATACGTCTTAATTTTCCCTTTCTTATACTTTTGTAAATATTGAATTATTTCTCGATCATGAAGTTTTTAAACATAAACAAATATTTAAGATTTTTCTTTCAACTAAAAAATAAATTTTTAACTATTTGCTTATATTAGAAAATATATTTTATTATTCATACACAAACAATCGGTATTTATTATACATTGTCGAAATCTGCTTCAATTCTTTCTTTTTTGGAAGATATTTAAGGCCTACTTTATAGGTAAAATTTTTTATTTTAGAATGTACACCCTTCAAGACTTAACTCTACTCATCTACGAGTAATGGAGGATCAGTGCTAACTGTTTGACAATTATGTGTACTTGAAGAGGTCTGCAAAACCTGGCAACGTTGTACAATTTTTAACATCAAAATTGGTTGTTAATTTCATTTACAACCTGGGTTTAACCCTTAAAAATCGTTATTTTTTATTTTATTATGGTAAAATTTTTTCTAAAATCAATATATTTATTGGTTTAACGATCAATTATTATTATGAGAATTGTCACGATCATAAAAAGTGTGAATGTATTAATTTTCTTTCGCTTAAAAAAATAGTTCCAAACAATTTTTCATTAATGGTTTACGTGTATTACACAAAGATAAGTTGACTTGTTACGAGAGTTTGCCGTTCACTTCGCATAAATCGAATTTTGAGGGAGTAAAGAAAAGTGGTGGGTATGCCTTTGTATCGCTGCCAGAGAATAGAAAGAAAGGCGTGCACGTCGAATTGGAAGTAACAGGGGTAGGATCCAACATCCAACATCCAGCATCTTGTATAAAACGTTACGACACGTTATATCACAAACTTCTGTTTGTTCTCATCCTTTTCCTTTTCTCGCGGGTCGAATAAAAAGTCAGTCAGCCCGCGTGTCTCGCATGAGCCTTCACGATGCTGCCTTATAGATAAATATGCGGGTATGCAGCGCGCTTTTACTAGTTTCAGCGTCACTAGAAATAGAGGAGGAAACGGACAGGCAGACAGCTAGATAGCGGAAGTCAACGGTAGACCGTTTCCGATGTGTACTATTGTACAAGATAAAGAGAAAGATAATGTTTAAATCATTGCATATACTTTGAACAAAATTATTTTTTTTCTTTCCTTACAAATATCAGTTGAAATTCGTCTTATAGTTACAGCGCAATAATTTTGTTTAAAATGTATATGTATCCTGTACAGATGAGATTTTTTTTTTCAAAAATTTAGATAATGTGCGTTTGGAATATTGTATAAAAAGTTTTGAATATGTAAACGGAGAGCAATTTTTTTAAAAATTTTACTAAACTTTCATTAGTGGAGTGCAAATTACATAAAATTGGCTATAATTAAAAAAAGAAGTTAATTTACGTAAATTTAGGAGTACAGTCCCCTTCCTTTATTAATAATCTATCTGTTTTATAAATTTGAAGAAAAAAATTGACTAGTTTTCTAGAAATGCCTTACCAAAAATCTTGACATGCCTTTTAATTAGACGAGCCTATAACCTCAAATTGCAAAAAATTATCATAAATTTTGGTAAAGGATTACTCGAAAACCAATCGATATTTTTGCTTCAAATTTTGAAATCAGGCAGATTATTAATAAAGGAAGGGGACTGTTCTCTTCAATTTACGTAAATTATCGTCCTTTTATAATTATAACTCATTATCTACGACTTTTGAAGCTGGCAAGCTAGGGAGGATAAAACTTAACTTTGGTAACCCCTTAAAAATTGATAGAAGATTCAGTAAAGTTTAATAAAAAGTTCAGTAACTGGCAGTCTGTTACCGCGTTAATGAAAGTTTAGTAAAATTTACAGGAATTTTTGTAAAATGTATCGAAACCTTGCTCTCCGTGTAGGTATATATTGGTTGAATAAGTATTCACCAAGTATATTGTATACTTTATAAAAACGATGTCAAAATGATTGATTTATTAAAGAAAGTATTCACTACAAATGACAGATACAAAGACAATAAATTTGTAATTTCATTGCAAATTTGTAAACGTTTGCCAATTAATTTAACGAACGTGTAAGGAGATATTTTTTCATGAAATTACCGTCAAAAGAAATAAGTGTGAAAAAAGGTTAACAAAAAGCAAGAAAATCGGGGGTGATTCTTTAGCCTGAGAATAAATAACGAGGGCTCGTCCGGAATGTGTGCGTCCACACGAGTTTTCTCTCTTTCTTTCCTTCTTTTTCGGGTTTCCCGTTTTCGCGACGCTCGTACAGACACCATCACACGCATACACCCATACAGAGAGGAGCTCCCAGGGCATTTCTGGCTTGACCCCGAACACGGTAACAAGACAAAAACCGGGGGAGAACACATTTTAACGTCACAATTAAAAATATTATACATATATTATAGCGGGCCGAGGTCGGCCCACGGGCAAACGTGCGCTGGCTCGCCAAGGTATACGGCGTCTGTGTAAAGCGGATGCTCATCTTTCTCCGACGTTCCTCATGTGCGCGCCATAACGATCACAATGCAAGAGAGCGCGCGATACGAGCCCTATTATACTCGTGACTCCGATCTTTTTTAGACCCCCTCGAGACGTGCGAGGGAGAGAGTGAGAGAGAGAGAGAGAGAGAGAGAGAGGGAGAGCGCGAGGGTTAGAGGGGCGGGAGGGAAACGGAAACAGAGAAAACAGCGACTCCTATGTGCGAAATCGCATTTCATTTTTGCCTCGCCTCTCGCCAAGACCTTCCCTTTTACAAGATCGTAAAAATTAAATTGCACAAGCTAGAGGAAAAACATTCGAGCTGCCGAGCCTTGATTTTTAATTACTACTTTAATTAAAATCCCGCGGACTTTGGATTCCTGAATGATTGTCTTGACTCGAGAAAAGTGCGCCAGTAGTTAACCCGCTCCGAGAGTAAATAGGTGGAATATTGTAGGAAACATACTTGATCCTTTTTTTGTTAAACAAAACATTTCATTTTAATAATACGGAGGTACAAATTGCGTTTTCCACCTAAAGAAATGTATGACCATTTTTTTGCTTTTTAAAAATGGAACCGGCGCTCCCGCAAAACTTGATTTATATGGAAAAAAAGTAAATTTATCTTAATGGACGATGAAGTGCGAAATGGTTATAAAACTAAACCTTCGTGGTGATTAATCGCTTCACAGTATTTTGGTCATACAAGTATCATTTTTCGGTGAATTTGTATAACAAGGCAATTACGCGGATTCCCAGTCACATTTGAAGAATCGATTATCCCCAGCGAGAGAGAGAGAGAGAGAGAGAGAGAGAGAGAGAGAGAGAGAGAGAGAGAGAGAGAGAGAGAGAGAGAGAGAGAGAGAGAGAGAGAGAACGGTAAATGTCCGTTCGTAATGCGTCCTTTTCTCTTTTTGGACAGGTGATTGATAGAACATTGAAAAAGCAGGGAGAAAAATATGGGCTGACCGGAAGGGTTTTGCGCGGTACGCAATTATTAATGGGTCTGTCGCGCGCGCGGGCGCGTGCAGCTCCTTGCGATTCATTGATTCGCGCGCGCTAACGCTCAGGAAAGAGAAACGAGTCAGTCGACGAATGTCTAGTCCCGATGACAAATGAGCTTCAGTTGGCAGGCTCGATCGAGTATTGGCATTGGGCGCGTATGTGGCGAACGCAGCTCGCGATATAAATGAATCGCGTCCCCACGCTCGTATCTTACGAGAATAAAAAACATTAATAAACAGATAGGTACGTTGCCGAGGACGGGAACAAATGGTAGGCCACAATGCGATCAATTCGTTTCATCGGTTTCCCGTTGACAAACGCGGCCGCCTCTCCACAATTCTAATGCATCGCCCTACAACTTTCTATATATACCACACTCCCTCAATCTAAGACAAATAAACCTATATTGATTTGATTGTTTATATTATATTGATCAATTGAACCACTACAACATTATATTAAAAATCTAAGTATTTTACATTGTGCAAGTCATTTGAAATTCTAGTTTAAAATAACAGTCACTTATTTAAATAAAAATGACAATATTAATTAAATTGTTTCCACGTTTTGATAAGAATGATTGACAAATAAAATAATGAATACAGAATTGGTTTTTATACGATTTTTAACTACATTTCGTACAGGAAATACTATTTATTTAAACTTAATTCATAAAAAACTTGTATAAAGATTAAAAAAAGTTATTTTACATTATATATACACTTTCATTAGAACTTCAAAAATAATTGTTTTAAAATAATTTGAAAATAGATAATACATATTATTAAAAAATTGAATGTATACTTTAGTATAAAATGGATACCACATAATAATAAATTAAGAAAAAATCGATTGATGTTTAATTTAATAGAATGGTCGAAAAAAATGAAGAAATAATGTGTCCAACTTTTTTGATGAAACGTTTTTTCTCGTATTCGTAACTATTAGAGTAACCCTTTTAAGCTTAAACTTGGTATGCAGTTTTTACCTATAAAGTGTTCAAGTCAAAATATAATAAAATTCTGTTTCTCTTTATAAGTTGTGATATTCCGTAGGAATAAAAAATTTATGAGTTTCAAATTGTTGTACAATGAATGTAGGAATATACTAGATTAAGAAATTAGGATAATATAGTTTTTAATTATTGTATGCTAATCATTAGTGTATAGTATTTTTATTTATTAAATTTATCAAATCATACTTTAAATGCGGCAACGCGATTATAGATTGCTATTCAATTGGGTTACAGAGTAAGTTAAAAGTCGTATATTCATAATGTATGTACAGCTCACTCTTGAGATTCGAATGTTAGGGAAGTAACGGCGTTCGTATACAGTTTTGACGACGTCGTATAAACGGAAATCGAATCGCCAAAGAATTTGCATAATAATTATTGTTATATTATAGAAACAATCGATGTATTGGTGACACGAGAAAATCATGTTTAAATTTGGTGAAAAATGGAAGTATAGCGTTAGATGGGTCGAGGATAAGGTAAGAGGGCAATGTGAAACTCCGTGCAGTAGCGTCTCAGGGCAATGGTCGAATGCCCGGAATGAGCGAAATGACTTCGGTCGGTACGGCAGTCGTGCCGGTAAGACATCGAAGGGTTGCTCGGCTCTAGTACGCCTTATTATCGACTGGAAAGCCGCTTTCGAGCTTCGCGATGGGAAAGGGGTAGCGATCCGACGTCGCTGCCGCATGAACCCCACTGTATATATACATACATTTGCGTTTACACGAGAGCCAATGGATATTCTTTCATCTCGAGCAAGCTGATTTCAAGTCTAGATTCATTTGCTTTTTCCCCGCGAATGAAAGAACGTTTTAATGGTCTTCCGTGCAGTATATTTTGAAAAGTAAATACTGCATACAATTTACGAGGATGGAAAAGAAAAGAGTTGCTTGAAAAAAACATAAACCCCTCAGTTTATATCTTAAAAGTGTACGTATAGGAGGTGCAAAATGTGAAATGAAAAGTCTTTCCCAATAAATTGTTCTTGGCTATCAGACCGGCCGATATCAAGCGACGAGTATAAAAATGCCAGCTTACGGCTCATATCAGAGGCGTAAATACATTTGCTGCATTTATAGCAGTTTAGCGTGATCGCTCGCGGGGACGGATTATCGTTTCACTCTGGCGACATTGTACGATTCTTCGTAGCATATACCAGGGAGTGATTTAAAAAGCACATATATTTAATTAAAGTAGCCCTTGGCACACCGGGACGTACGAGCGCAGACTCGCGCCCGTAATCGCGATTCATCACGTTCTCGTTAGTTCCTTCTCCCTCTCTATCCCACCCTCTCCCACCCTCTCTCTCTCTCTCTCTCTCTCTCTTACTTTCTATCTACGGGAAGGGAAAAAGAAGGAGCTTGCACGCGTGCCCAATGAAAATGAGTCTTTGTGGCACGCGGTTGATATCGGCCCCAATCGTAAGCGCTCGAGAGAAAGAGAGAGAGAGAGAGAGAGAGAGAGTGAGAGAAGAGGGATCGAAGACTCGTTTCCCAGGTAGGCACGTATCGCCGCAATGTGCATGTTCCGTGCGCTATCATCCGCTCAGATCGGATATCTTGGGAATTTGCATAAAAATCTATACGCTGGCGCGCGTTTCGAGTTGCCTCCCGCGCTTTTTCATCCCTGTTCGGACGGGCAGTCCCAAGTCCACCTTGCCTCTGCAAATTTCGTCTTACCTTTAAATTTTTATGTTGTCTTTTAGATTCAAGATTTTTTTATGATTCCAATTGATATTGCATTTGACTTTTAATTGATTTCATATTTTGATTATTCTTATATCTAAAATTTTAAAAAGGAGCATTATTTCAAAAATTATAACTAGAGACATTTTTTCATTTCGATTAAAATATTTGTGATAAAAAATAGTAGCTTGTTTTGGGGTTTTCCATAAATAGTCTTACACGTAAAAAAGTATTTCAAGATTCAGGAATCTTGCAATTGTTGCACTGAGAAAAAAATTGAAGTAAAAATTACAATATTGTCTAGTAATGCGGAAACAGACTGACGCAATCCAAAAATTTACCATAGTGTATAATAAAATGTACTAGAAAGTTATGAATTTTTACTACAATTCTGGTAATATTTACTACAACTTCAGTAAATTTTATTATACACTATGGTAAATTTTTTGATAATTTTTGATGATTTTGATTCAATAATAGACATTATTGTAATTTTTACTATAACATTTTTCTCGGTGTGCGTATAAATGAAAATAAATCACGTTTCATTGTAATGTTTAAAGTATAATTTGTGATAAAATAATTAAGAGAATTTGCTTACTATTTCCTACTTAACGTTTTGATAGCCAGCTGTAATAATATTCAAAATAATCCCTTCCGTCAAGTTATTAGCTTTTTCTCGAAAGTTCGTACGCATTAGTAAATTATGTGGTATAAGTCAAATTGATTGTTTTAATATACGTAAGTCGGCATTGTTTATCTGCTTAAGTCGTCGCTTGAAACTCGGAAAGCGCTTGTAATAATATTCTTCAGAATTTCGTAGCTCGAGAAAGTCAATAAGTAGCTAATTGAATCAGAGTCGGCTAATGTAAGCCTCGACTTAGACATATGGTAACAACAAACCGAACTTGCTGTTAAAGAAAAAGCTCGAGCGCTTCTCTCCCTTTCTCGAGCAATTTCGCGAATCGTGTCCCGTCTCGCCCTCTCTCCCTCTCGTGTGCATTCAAAGTAGCTTCGTGTAAACATCGCTGCGCGTGTCTAGCGGAGTTTGTTGTGGGTAGGCATTTAATTAGGCGCTCGCGCGCTTTCACAGGGGCCGTGGGATCTTGCAGCTTGAGTCAACCAGGTCGGTAGCATTCGCGCGACGAGTGCGCGCGCTCAAGATGGATCTGCCCGAAGCTCTTGGCTAACCGACCTCGCCACGCTCACGCAAACGCGCTGATGATGACGTTTGTCCTCTGTATGCTTCTGTTTCCGTCTATTGCTTTGCCTCGCCGATTCACATTCTTATACTTTTCATATTTATGGTCCGCTCACCCCTCTTTATACGGATTCTTTACCTTATTAACCATTTATTTTCTCTAATAATCGATAAACGTTTTAATCTCAAACTCTAATGTCAATTAGATTATTCAATGTTGAATTATCGGAATAGCTAAATTCTAAATTCTAAATTGTTTCTACCACGCATACGACATTGACTACTACATAAATTTGTGTTTATGTACATGTTTTTACAGAATACAGTACTTGTTAATAGCTTAAACACATTCTAGTTCTCCAAGACATCCAGATCTTTTAACGAATTTCTATATACTTATACTGAATATTATATTCAATTTCGAATTCCCTGGTGATAAAGAATATATGCTTAACTTTGCACCTTTGATTTAAAAAAAATAATAAGAATATTAATCGAATAAAAGAATAATCGCTATAAGGGCAAGGAAAGTGGAAGAAATAACAAAAAAATAACAAGAAACGTAAATGTTCGTGACAGACAATTACGAGTTTATTATTATAGCTCAGTGCTTGCGTTATTTTAATCGAACAGTCTCTCTTAAATGTCTATTTCTTTCCTGGTTATCCGTTGACATTTGCGAAATTGAGTCGCATTCAATTTTAAAAGACTCGGTTCGCAAGGTGCAAGGGGCTGGGTGAGTTCGCTACCGGCAGCGAGGCAAATGAGGCACGATAAGTCAGACGGGTAGCATGCCTCGGTGCAGAAAGAGACCCTCTTTGTCTTAGCTCCGTAAGCTCGAGCGCAAAAGAGGAGGAAACAGGGAGGAAGAGGAAGAGGAGGAGAAGGAGGAGGAGGAGGAGGAGGAGGAGGAGGATCTCTTCTCGCGTGGATACTCGGTGATTTAAGATCGTCCGAGAGCAATGTATATTTCAATCAACGCACATTCGTTTGAATAATTGAAAAAGGAAAAAAAATTGTTAAGAGTCGAAGCAATCGAGGGAACCAATTACGAGTCTTTGCTCGGCTTGAAATTTTCTTTCACCGCGGGGTTCAAAAATAAAAAAGACGGCAGGGTACGAATCAGATTTAGAACGTGCGGCTTGGGTTAGTAGGAGGCCACGCGGTATCGGCTGGACGGCCTCAATACCCTCGATACAAAATTCTTTTCAGCTCCGCTGAAAGCCTATAGGAAATATGTGAAAGGCGTTGCAGCAGTGCCGGATTCTCGGAGCCTGTGTGTGCACAACCTTTCTGAATGTAACGGAATAGCGTTTGCAAGGCGCCTATAAGCCTCGGCTCGTAATGAAACATAAATTATTCAATCGAAATCAGCCACGGACCAGCTCTTTCATTTTACCCTCTCTCTCCCTCCCTCATCCTCCCCCCCCCTCTCTCTCTCTCTCTCTGTCTCGGTTTCCCCGAGTGTTTTTACCAAAACCGGCCTTTAAAAAGCCACGGATCCCTTATACACTAGCGAAAGAGAGTGCGGAATAAAAAGCGCGCATCCGAGATCGCGTCCAGTCTCCTGGCTGATTGAGCCAGGCATCTCGCTATTCCTCGCTATCTCCATCCAACCCCCGCAGGTTCTCACATTTTTTCCTCCTTGTCTATATTTTCCTTTTACGGTCTTTTATACGGTTTCAATAAAAAATTACTCGTTAATATCTTCCCAAATACTGCAGGTCTTTGTATCTCAAGCAATAAGCGCGTGCATTTAAGATAAGCTAGATAAGTATCGATGAATTATCGATCGTTCATGATTGGATTACCACGTGTTAAACCCTCCCTCCTTATCGAGATATAAGTTGAGTATCTAGTCAATTGTGAACCTCGAACTGTAGCTTCGAAATATACCCTGAAAAGTCGAAAATCGAGGGTTGAATTATTGAGAATCTCTCCCTCACCTTTCCTTCCTTTGCAGATAGGCAAAAGAAGAGATATCGCCCGCGAGTTCTCATTGCCGAACTTTGTCTCGGTTCCCTCGCTTGCTTTTTCGTTTACTCGCGCAACGATGCGCGTCAATATTTTATAATACGAGCAGGCGAATCCGAGGGGGGCAACTTGTCCTCACCCTTCTGAATCCTAACGTTTGCAAGATATTGTTTCGGGCTGGGGGAGGGGGTGGAAATTGATAGGGAGAATTCGTACACTTGCGTGCCATTACGAAAGACAGAGGGAAAGCGGAGCTAAAGACAAAGGAAGAACCGTGGCGAGCGCGATACCTACGCTTTTTAATTTAATGCCAGTCAATAATAATTTAAGGCGCTTCTCTGATTTCTACTTCACTATAACACATTAAAATTCTTATCAATGTTTGCTTTTCCATGTTCTGTCGGAAAGTAATTTTTTTCACGTCTCATCCGATACTTTTAAATTAGCTTGGAAAATACATTGATTTTATTGTTTTAGTTTTTAAAATTTAAAAAGTTTTAGTTAAACTAACTTCAATAAAAAATAATAGTTTGCAAAATAAAGGATGCTTATTTTTATTTTCATGTTATATATACTCTATATATGTGTATTGGTATATAAAATTTTCAATAAGAATCGCAAATCACAAACATATACACATTCTCGTTGCAAATGAAGAATTGCGCCTGTTCGCCTGATGTACGGTGCGTGTCGAAAGAACGAGTCACATACAATTGTATAAGTTGTTTGGGCGCGAAACGTAGTATTAATTTGAAATATATACCGCACTGGTTATTAAAGAAATTTGCATTTACAAGGGCGCGAAGCCGCGGTCCGAGGATAAGTAAAGAGGGGTTGAACTAGGAAATGGCCGTCGTCCGATCGTCCGGTTAAATAATGTTGGTTTTTTTCTTTGGTAGGCATGCCGATCGATACGTAAGAACCGTTCGTGTACGCTCGAACACGAAGGTAACGACCGAAATTAATTTGAACAATAGACATTTTTAAGGGGGCACACACCAGACAATACATCAGAGACAATCAGTGCGATCGACTTGCAGGAACAACCAGCGGTTTTGATTACTCGTTATCGGGGTAACGCTAGTGACGTCTGGCATCTGATAAAGAGGCTCGCGCGCTCGCTCGAATAATTATTAATCATAGGTCGCCTGGTCTAACGATCCACGAGCCTTATCTCGTGGCTCTCGAGAGATGTATACCTACAAAAAATTGAGTATAAGAAAATTCACTTACGTTTCCTTGCAAAATTTTTATTAAATATTATACTTCGTATATACGTTACATGACACACTCATTTTTTATATTTATATTTTCATATTTTTTACATTTTTTATATAACAAAAAGAATGAATTTTTGAAATAATTTTAAACGTCAAGCATATGTTTTAAACAATTTTTCCCAAGTTTCCAAGTTTGTATTTATCCGAAAATATCGACAAAACATTGTTCATTCTATTATAGTAAAAAAAATTTTTTTTCTTTAAAAATCAATACGTCGGTTTTTTACTTATGTTTCAATCTATCCGTATGGATTTTTCATGTTTTTAATTCAATATTTTAGATAGAATTTTTGGGTTGAAAGGTGTAAAACTCTGTATTTTGGGCTCGACAACATTAGCGTTAGTTTTATTAAATTAACTTCACTAGTATGAAAATTTAAGTTTTTTATCAAGTAAACAAAAATAATCATGCGTTATATGAACAGTATACACCCTCTTTTATCATGTAATTTGTGGCGACTCGTGTTGCGTTCAAATTATTATATAAGTTTGTGTGCAAAAGCATAATGTGGGTATTGATCTTGTTCAATTTTAAACAGTGAGTTTTATCAGGTTCTGCCTTCATAAGCTTTTCAGAAATTTTTCATTCATAGTTTTGATTATATAATGATAAAAATGATAAATGTGACTAGAAAATAATGTTAACTGTATGATTTTTGATATCCATCGATTATGCACTATTGAATATTTGTCGTAACTACTACTATATAATTAGTTTACTGTTAATTTATTATTTCCTCAAATTTTATTATTCCCTTATGTGCAAAATGTTGAACACTATATAAGTAATCCAATTAACAGTAAAGTAGTTTACTATTAAAGCATTATTTTATAAAAGAAAGATAATGAATAAAGTATAATAATGTGACATTGACATATGTTTGGGAAATAAAATTTGCTCGAGAGAATCGATTAAAATATTAAATGTGAAAAATAATAAAGTTTGATAAATGTATATAAAGTCATGTAAATCCAGGGATAGGTTCATAGGCGGGTTCCGCAAGACACTTCATAATAATTTAATATCCCATGGAAAATTGATCCGGTTTATTGACTTTTGTGAAAGACGTAATTCAAGCTTCTGACATGAAATAACGTTCTAATAACTTTCTAATAACCTTCGCCTGTTCGTCTCACCCCTCGGTGACAGCGAGGTGACGCTCGAGACTTGATCGAACAATAAAGCGAAAGCATAAAGTACCGATAACCGAGTTGACGCGGAGGCGGTAAAAGGGCTTCGACGAGGCGAACGATGCATAGGCGCGCTACCCATTAAAAGCAAAAGGACGCGAGTGCGATCGCGCTATTATGAGCCCCGTATACACGCGCGCGAAAACTGGGGAGAGGGGCAGAACTCGGAGGCTTTCGCGATCGAACGCACGCAAACTCGTAATCGAAATCGACGACACACGTCACGTTTTCACATGATCGTATCTATACCTTTATGACTTTTTACGTTCTCCACAATTATCGAGTGTGTATTGTCGGTAGACAATTTCACAAACATCTAACTTTGCTTCTACTTATTGATCTATAGCACCACACGTTATATATATACATATGTACGTATATATATATATATATATATATATATATGTACGTACATACACACAGAGAGTTAAGCTTTCGAATGTAGTGATTTGTCATGATTTCCTGGAATTCACCGTGAATTGAAGCTCAGGGGGAGAAACGTATACCTTTGCTTCTCGGATCATTCTCTTCGACCGCGATTCGAATTCCTGATGTCGAGCGACACTAATAATATGCGTCACTATACATAAGACAAGACGATTCTACGGAGGTATCTTCATAGAAGAACCTTGGAATTCGATATTATTGTGCTATATTCCGTTTGGCATTCGCTTTTCTCCACAAGAGATTTTTTCCATCAAAAGAAACTTTTCCTCTTCATGGGAAGCGAGGGGCCAACGAAAACTTGTATGCTCTTGCGTCAAGATTTTTTCTGTTTGTACGCTTCTGGCGAAATATAAATTAATGTTAAGAGATAGTTTTGAAATGCGAATGAAATAAGATAAATAATGTAAATTGTCTATTGGTATTGGAATTTCGGATAATTGAGGAATATTGTTCAATTCTTTTAAAATTCAGGTAAAAAGTATAACAAAAATAATAGTGAATTAATATGTTGCTTTGATTCCTTTTGGTAATCTTCGATACCAGGTTAATTAACTGTGCTAGAAGGTTTGCACTCGAGAAGCTTGGCAATACATTACCATGGTAATGAAAAGTTGCGAGGCTAACGGAAAAGTTAGCAACAACTTGAAGGGGGTGCAATACTGTTGCGCATGGGCGTGTATCTACCGTTGACGCGTGAACAGGAAAATCAAGGAAGTTTTCGACATTAAAATTGTGATTAGAAACGACCGGGGATTACCCGGTCGTAGAAGCTAGATGTACGAAAGTCTGTAAGCCGCGGAGAGGAGAGGAAAGGAGAGGAGAGGAGAGGAGAGGAGCGGAGAGAAGAGAAGAGAAGGGATAGGCGGCAGTTGAAGGCGGCGCAGCTTATCGAAGGACGTCGCGCGTTCTCTCATCTCTCGATGGGGTGGTTACGTTTTACGATGCTCCTTCGAGGAAATTCCATAGGACGAGTGCGCGCAGAGCCGCGGCTCGTTACGAGGAGACCTGTTAAAATAAAGTGTGATTAGGACGATAGTTATGGCGTTTTGTATTATAATTCTGAGCCCCCTCACTACTCCCTATTATCCCCTCCCAGCCCGTTCGCGTTTCTCGTTAAGGCCTCGGCAACTTTTCGACGGGTGTGTATATCTTAGACTCGAAAATTCTCCGTGACTCGGTGGTATCGCCATTTATACTAAAAGTTACGTCCTCTTGTTTTTGGTAAATCTAATCCGAGAAGCACGTTAATGCGAAGGATCGAAGTACAAAGTATCGGGGAGACAAAATGCGGGTCGAGTTCAACAACAAGGATAGGATGATCTCTCGGCTCGATCGCAGTTCGTAGCCGACTAGGCGAATCGATTGATCTCTCGGCTCGTCTAGGTAGACCAGTAACCGCTCGACCGCCCGTCTCTCGCGAGAATAGGTAGCTCACGTCCGATGCTCGCTCGCTTGCTAGCTGCCCGTATTTGATTGTTTAATTAGTAAGATGACCCCGGCATTTCCCGGCGGAGCGTCTCGAGGACGCGCTCTTCCTTTTCGTAGGAGGGAGAGACAACTCCAAAGAGACGAGAAGAGGTTGGATTTCTCCTGTATAGGGGTATTAATCCCTACCCTCAATTACCCTTTGTCTTGGGCACAGCTTGGTCCACTTGTTAAGACACCGCCACTGTTTGTCTTGAGGGGGCAGCCGTTCCTTCCCTCCCTCTCTATCTCTACCTCTCTCTTCCCTTCTTTCTCGGATGGCCCGCCGACACTGCTTCTTCGAGGTAAGACAGCTCGAGTCGCGGCTCTCTCGCTTTCAGGGGTTAGATGTATACCTTCCGCGCCTCCGTAACCGCGGAGACGAACTACCACCGCCCAAACTACTGATCGTTGCGGTCCCGTATTCCTCCGCCGAGCTCCACCACCGACCTCGACTTTAAACGAATCTTCTTTGCTCTTTGATTCTGTATACAAAACGTAGATTTTACACGGGATGAACTTTACACATATCGAGAAATTCAAATTGACTATGTAACATTTATTCATTATTATGTATATTTACTAATGACAGGCAATTTAAGTAATCATTTTAGATCAAATTAGTGAAACATTTGAATGAAAGGTCCATTTATTTAAATAGATTCGCTTATATACATGCTTTTGTGTTTGAAGTAGTTATTACCTATTATTCTTTTCTTTTGTTGATATACCTAAACATGATGTAAATACATAATTGAAGGTCAATTACAGGAACGCTGTAAATACGCGATTAGGTTGTACATCGTACCAGAAATAAAGTATGCTGAAAAAAAAGGAAAAGAGAGTTGGAAAAGCTAGAGGGAAAGGCACGATAACTCGCGAGAAATGCCGTGTAAACATTTGCAATGGATTTGCGAGCTATTCAAACGGTTAAATTCTCTTAAGAATTTGGTTTGTATAGGGGCGTGCTTCCGGCACCCTCCGCTCCTTCTCCTTAAGGCAGTTGTTTGCAGCGCCTTATAACCCAAGACCAAGACTACGCCTCTTTCTCTCGCCCTTTGTATTTCTAACAATTGATATTCTTCTCTCTGTAAAGAAGCAGATTTCGTCTACCCCCTCCGTCCTCTTACAGTGGTACTGGTCGACCGTCTCTGTAACGATGTCGAACAAACAATACGAGTCGAGTAAAATCCAAGAAATCACCGAACCGCTCAACTCTCGAAATCTTTGCTTTTCTTATCACTTCACCAGGACTCGCGTATCGAGTTTCTTGACTCTCTAAAGCGATTAATCGCATAAATTAATATTGCCTTTCCTTCTCTAGAATACTTGAGAATTTTTCTTTTCTTTCAAGAACCACTCTCTTTGGTTTATAGAGTTTTATTAATTACTTATCTTCATCTTATTGTGAAGGAACAATGTAATGTAAATATTTTGTGGATTACCAGGCTTAGTACGACTTTTCTCGCATAGGATACATATTTATTGCGGTTTTAAAGTATTTTTTATTACTCGGACTCGCACTAACTACAAACTACAATATTAACTATTTCTGAAGTTACAAGTATTATGACGTTTGAAACGTCCAAGAAATCCATTCAAAATTCGATATTGTTACTTTTATTTTGCCTGGTCCAACATAATTTGTTACTATTAATAAACTATTTAAACGAAGCAGCGGAGAAAATAAGCTCTTTCGTTATTTATTCTTGATTTGTTTGAAGTATCTAATAATGTATTAAAAGCAGACGGCACGCGTTTTATTATTTTAGTAAATTAGAAATTCCGTAAACTGTATGTGAAAATGAGAAAATGCATTTTGATTTGCGGTGAGAATTCTAAAAGGGTCTCGCGAGTGCTGCCAAAGACGATTTTAAATACGGACGAGGTAAAGGGAGTTGAATTCCTGCTGGCCAAAGTTGAAATATGCAGGGTAAAGCAAAGGAATATGGCTTATTTGCGTGCCGAAAGTTTCTGGCAACCGCGCGTATGTCTCGTTATTAACGATTACTCGGCTATGAATTTTTTTTTCTCTATTTTTATTCGTTTTGTATTGCAAGTTCATAATATATCGTCAAATTCGAAAATTCCCTCGCAATCGAAACATCCTTCAAACTTTTACTGATGCGAGAAAAAAAGTTTGAAGATCGATGAAAGGAAAAACGAAAATTTTTATTTTACATAATGATTAATTAAATATTCAAATATTTTCGCAGTATTCGCAAACGCGCAAGCTCAATTTAATTCTCGGTTCACTTAATCGCTTAAGCAGCGAACCAGTAGAATAGAGGATAGTGTTCGCGCTGTTTACGAGTTTGCTGGTTGACCTCGGAAGTATAACTCTCCACGCGGTTGCTCCTCAATCTTGTCCTGCAAGCGCATCGCATCGTTGGCATAACTTTCAAAGAAGACCTCCCGCTTGCCCTGCGTGAGCATATATATATATATATATACATATACATACATACACACACATAAACACACAAACACACGCACGCACGCACATATATACATAGATATACCCGCATGTACGTACTAAGAGTATATTTCACTCTATGTCCGACTTGTACAGTCCCTTTACTACTGAAAGTAGGCATTCCCTTCGTATCAACTCGAGTACGTAGTTGCAATCTTATAATCTTAAATACTAAATTCATTACATAATTTGGATGCTCACTCGGTAGTATAAAAAAATCGTTAATTGATTTGACACAATTTTTACGTGAGATACGTATATCGTGTACTTATTTTCTTTTTATTTGAACAATTAAGCTAAATATGTCGGAAGAAAAAACAAATATTATATACATTTGCATTTACAAACGTAATGATTGATATCAATTTTTATAGTAATTGTAAATAATTTATATTTGCGAAAAGTGTGTATTTGAAAGTTAGCGAGGGAGCTGGAAAGTCACAAAGAATCAAAGTTTACAAAAGAACTGCGAACTGATTTTTCACGTGTTGATCGGCAAATGGCGTGAGCGTCGGGTCGTTCGAATCGATCATGCTATGAACTAAATAGCTTTTGTGCAGTATGTAATAATAAATACAACTGGCTGTTCATGCTGAGGTCGTTAAAAAGCAGTTGTCGCGCTCGTTCGTCCAGGATCTTATGTAAATTGCAAATAGCAATTGCTATTTGAAAGAACGGGGCTATATTCGAATAACAGTAACAGCTGTACCACTTAATTAAAAAGAGTTTCGTACCGTATTGACACGACGAATAATGAACGATACGCGATATCTCCTGTCCATTTAGGCACACCCATATTTACTCGGAATCGACTGTCGAATCGTAATCGACGATACGTTTAAAGAAACGTAACGAAAGGATCAATCACCCGTAATCAAGATAAAAGCCATTCCTGAGTTTTAAAGTAACGAGACTAATCGAAACTCGCGGCGAATAAAAAGTACCACACGCGCGTCACGATGCAGTTATTATCGACATGAAGTTCGAATGGTGCATGGGACATGTCGTGCATAGTACCGAAAGAAACTGTATTAAAACTGCAACGTCCTGGTTTTCTTTTCTCGGCGAGGTATGACTTGCAATCGTGAAAAAAGAGGTGGCCTGTGGAACGTGAGCTTTCAGCATTTAAGCGTCGTAACAAGCGCATTCGTATAGTAAAATCGAAGCTCTCGGTCTTTGGCGTAAAAAGCACTTGATGATCTTTCCATCCATTTTTGCCGCCGAGAGCTGGCGACGCTCGGCGGCGGCCGAGACAACCTTACAGGGGTGCCCGAGTGGAAGAATACCGGTGGGTGGTTGGGTAGGTGGGAGGAGTACGAGAATATAAGGTGGGGGAGAGGGGCCCGAGTATACGTATCCCGACAGCACACTTTGCGATACGTCGAATGACTAATACGGTGAAACAATAGGCCGTCGTTGCTCCGATGGGAGTGCGAAATGAGTGAGCCAGCGACCCGAGTGGAGATACGGAGGAGAAAGGCGGTTTGAGCGATTCCAATGCACCACTTAAGCGTTTCTATATCCGCGTGGCTTCGAGCTCTTTCTCTCCTGACGAAGGAAGAGGTATGAGAGGGAGAGGTGCCAGGAGGTAGGGAGGGAGTGGCGAAAGACTGAGTGAGAGAGAGAGAGGGAGAGAGAGAGCAGGAGGGTGTGAGGGCGGGAGGATAGCCTCGGCCAGGGCGATATGTGTGTACAGCGCCGATGCTTTTATCGTCCACAGCTTTGCGCTATACAGCCTGCTGGTATTAAATTATGAATTACGTCGGTATTGTTCGCCGACTAGGTGATTTCCTCGATCCGAGATTCCCTTTTCTGTGCTCAGCGCAAACTGGAGTCTCTCTCTTTCTCTCTCTCTCTCTCACACTCTCACACTCTCTCTTACTCTCGTTGCCCTCGTTTCGAAATTTTCGGCTATATCTTCGTTTATTATCGGCCAGTTCGCTGCACAACTACCGCGAATTATAATGAAACGTTTCTGCAACTGCATTATGGATATATACTGGTGGTAATATCTTCGCTTTTAATACAATATTTTGCTAAAGTATTTACACTATGTAGATTATTTTTCTTAATTTTATAATAGTAATTTACAATATCACAATTTTAATATGTTTATTATATCAATTGACAATATGCTAATGTCAAGGTTATGGAAAATGTAACTTATTTGTTACCTACCTTTGTATGCAGTCAATATTTATAAAGAATTGACATATGTATTCTTTGGTGATTTAAATATAGACTAATATTTGTTCTATCATGATAATAACTTACATAATAAGAATCATTACTATGATTAAGTTCCACTTAAGATTGATATTTTGATGCTTTATTAGAGATTATTATTTTTTGCAGAGAAACCAAGCCCGATTTTAATCAATAAACCAAAAAATGTGTTACCGTTGTTTTACTTTTTTTATGCTTTGGAAAACTCTTCTATAATATATCATGTTTATATTAATCGCGCCGAAGAGAAAAATATTTTTGTGCTCATATCGTTACGGGAAGATTGAAATTCCAGCATCCTCGTGTCCTTTGGCTATACCGATGATTGCTTCTCTGGTGTCCCTTAACATTGACGTCATATTCATTATATCCTTTCGACCCTTATATTCGAGGGGAGTCGCCGCGCTTATCTCTTTCTCTTTTCCCGGCGGCGTCGTCGAGCCAAGTCTCTTTCTCTTTGCTGTCTTTACGAGAGAGGGAGAAAGGGAGAGAAAGAGAGGAAGAGAGAGAGAGAGAGGGAGAGAGAGAGAGAGACACGTGCGCATACGTCCGTGTGTAGTGGCTCGTGCGTGATATTTGCGCTCTGGTAGAGGCATCTCCTCTTTTCCGTGTGTACACATATATAAGCATATCAACCCTTCTCTCTAGTAGCCACACCCTGCGCAAGCTCCCTCAAAGAGAAAGAGGGACGGAGACGGCGAATTCGCGGGTATATTGCGCTGCGCGAATGCCTTTTATTTTGCCCTCACCTTCCTTTTCACTTTGTCTCCCTGGCTTGGCTTTGAATAATGAAAATATTCGAGTAGCGTAGATTTTTCATTCCTTTTTCAATGTAATTTTCTTGGTCCAAAACCTATAAATCTATGGTTTCCCAGATATGTGAATGGGGTTGCGCGTCGAATCGTCGGTCATTCTTTGAACCAAATATAGAGATGGAAACTGTGGGAGCCACGGCGGGACCGACGGGGAGGGGGGGAGGAGGAGGAGGAGGAGGGGGACGAAGGAGTATAAAAGAGAGGGAGAGGGAGAGGGAGAGAGAGAGAGAGAGAGAGATAGAGCGAGAGCCCTTGCCTCGCGACTTGCCGAAGCAACCCCCTGAAAGAGCTTCTATCCCGGGAGAGCTTCCATTACTAATCCATGCAAAAACCGGAATATCTTTATCCCTTCGCGTGCTGGGGACGTATTTCCGGAATAAATTCCGCCGTACTCGCCACGCGAAAGCTCGAGTCTTTCGTCGTTACCGCCGTTGCCTCTGATGCTGGTGTGTGTGTGTGTGTGTAGGGGTGTATGTGTGAGTGTTTTGTATGTGTGCGCGTGTCTGCATGTATACACATGTATATATCTATATATATTATATATACATACATGAACTCGACGATGCTCTCTTTCGGCACCGCGATAAGAGCCGGCAGAGAGGAATATTTCAACTCCAAAGAGAAAATTCGGGGCTTCTCGCGTTCGTTACCGATACGCGGATCTCGATCCTCTGTGTGCGCTGTTTCATATTTCTACTTTCTCGTTTAGCATTATCGTACAATACTATTCGGTATAATTAAATTAACGTGATTAAACGGAAATACTATAAAATTGTAAAATGTATAAATAATATTATATTATTATTATAAATAATAATACAAACATGGTTAGTTACACGTTAATCCAATTTATTAGAAAATGCAGTTTATGGTGAATAAAAGTATTTTTCTTACTTTATCAAATAGTTTTAATTAAAATTCAAGGTAGATAATTTAGTTATACGCGTACATCTGAGGTTAAACAGTTCTTTAGTAATTCCCCCATCTATTAGTTTCAATTTTGACTATTTATGTACTATACAATTATAATTATTTATAATTTAAAAAAATTCGTGTAATGTTTTAGCATTTTCTCAAAATATATCCCCTTTCCAAAGCAAATTCCAACAGTCTACATCGACTCATCTAATTAACAATTCATCTAGTATCCGGTGATTCATCGCAAGATTCGTAACGAAACACATTTAGGTAAAAGTACACGTAGATATACATATTCAGGTAAAAAATATAAAATTCTACGTCGTGCGCGCTAAGTCAGATGAGCGAAAAGCATTTAAGCGAAATAAAAAAGTAAAAATTCCGGGGCGCCGAGAGACGAAGGTAGGCAATGGAATATGAGACGAAGTGCGGAATACGAATATGAGAATTAAAGCCGTCGAAGGAATTAAAGCGTATAAGCGTAGCCAGAGAGTGCGAGAGCGCCGCTCGCGAGAGTCCGTCCGTCTCGCTGGCCCGGGATATATATCGAGGATCGGATCTGCACGCGCTCTCTTCCTCTCTTTCCTTCCACAAGAAAGCCGGTGCGATGGTCTCTCACCCTTTCTCCCTCCCTCCCTCCATCCCTCACTCTCTCTCTCTCTCTCCCTCTCTCTCTCTTTCGGTCTCGCCGTAGCTCGTTACCAGAGGGAGATGCGGACTCGGCGGCGGCTTTTCATATTTCATTAAGGCGCTGCGACTGCGACCATTTTGCATCCCGCGCACTCCTACCCCTACACACTCGGGGTGAGAGAACCCCTTTGCCCGGGTCCCGAGCCTCTGGCAATTCCTTCGCTCTCTCTTTTTCTCTACTTCATTCGCTTTCAAAAAGACGGCCGATAAAAACTTTATATGCGCGCGCGCGCTCGCGCCCGTCCGCCCGCTAGCACAGCGAACGAGCGAGCCCTTTTTTATTTTCGATGTCCGCGCGCGAGTAAGAGCCGCGGAAATTATTCATTATTTCCCTCGTCGCGTGTACAAGGGGGGCCCTCTCGCCCTCTCACCCACTCGACCACCACTACCTATATCTTCGCACCTGTCTTTTTATTAACGATCCGGAATATTGTATACGTTATATGTATTTTAATTAACATCCACCTAGGGTTTTAATCTTTTCCACCCTCATCCCTTATTACTGCTATAATACAATTTACGTACTTATTCAAAATTCTTACAGTAAATTGTTGCTACTTTTTCCAAATTTTCTTTTTCGGATTATGCTATTTCGGAGTGCAAAAATTTTTCGTTGGACTGTAAATTATTTCAAAATTTTGCATATTTTATTCAACCCAAAAGTTACTTTTTTCAAGGAAAACCAGGCAGACTTATATGAAAACGCGCAAATTCCTAAAATGAATATTTTATTTACAAAAATGTGAATTATGAAAATGTATTGCATCGTTGGAAATTAGAGATTCTAATCGTTTAGTCAAACGTAGCATGAATTTCGGAAACTTAGCGTCGAGCAACGACCGGGAAAAATTTCATTTTATATCAATCGAAATATAATTGTATCTTTTTATAATTATACGTAAAGCAATTAATTGATGTATCGAATGTGCGAAAAATATTCATTGCTATTAATTTGTAAACAGTTTATGTATATATATACACGCTTCAACTAAGGTAGGTCTAGCAGAAAGATTAACCTAATTTGCAGTACAAATTGTCCTCGTTGTACGCATAACGAAATGTTGCATAAATGCAATGTACGCAACCTGTGCAACATTTATGCGTAAAAGTGCAATACCCTAAAATAGTGAAACTTTTGTTATTACCATATATAGGCGTACTTCAGAAAATAAAGAGAGCTCGCGAATATTCTTTTGCGTTTAACTCGACAAATTCGAGAAGAGCAGTTGGTCCGATTGGAAGGATCGAGGCTGGGGGTGGTGAGTGCAGGGGCTGATGGTAAAGTGTGGCATTCGGACAGGCAGTGCGCGGCAGGACACAGTCACAGAATAGTGACGGCTCTCGCAATGGTCGTGAAAACGTACGTCACGGAGTCAGCACTAGCAGTTGGCTCTGTAACGACCGCATCTCTATATCAATCACTTGGCTCGGCACGGACGGGCTTCGTACCGTTTCTCTGTGCGCGGGCTGTGCCGAGTGAGCGCGTATGTCTCGGTCGTACACTCGTACCCGAGCGCTCCTCACCACCCGCTAACCAATGCTCGGATTGATAATTTATGCCCGTTAATTATGACCCTGCGGTTTCGCGCAAGCTGCACCCCTAGCTATGCAAGATCGACCGAATCTTCGGTACGGATAAGATCGTACACCACCTCTCAAACAATGGTCCAACACTTTTTACAAGCTTCACCGGACGCTATTTCATCCCACCGTAATGGGTATAAATAGTCGACCTCGCAGTTCGTTACTCGATCCACACCAACAATGAGATATTTCGCGGCGTGGCAATGGCACTTTGCGCGGTACCTACGCTCTGCGCTACCTCCGTTATTTAAAGCGATTCACACGAGTGAATACCGGCGACTCAAAAAAGAAAAAAATATCAAAATACAAGGCACCCAGGAAAAATGTTGCGAAAAGAAAAAATAGTGCGGAATAATGACGCTTACTCGCTAAATGATACCTCTTCCGGATGTGCGTCATCGACGAAATAACGCTCGTGCACTTCGCCTTGTTTGCGAAAGCGCAACTTTTTTATATTTTCAGCATCCTTTTTGTCCTCGTTCGTATTTCGAAGACACAGGTTCGCGTATAAGAATAATACAACTTACCGGCAGCTCTACCCGTGCGAGTTAGTTTTCCAACCATTCATTCCGCGTGACTCTGTTTTTAGCGCACTCCGCGTTGCAAGTGGGAAACCGAGTTTCGTGTCATTAAAATGGAGGTATTGACAATGGTTTAATTCATATATGTATATGTGGGCGGTATACGTATATAGATATAAGAACGGGGATCACTACGGAAAGCCTCGAGGCTGTCTCACAGATCAATGGGAATATTGAACAATTGTTTCTGGCTACGGTGGAAACGAGCGGCCAAGACAATCAGCCCTCTACGAACAATGCGTAGCTTAATGACGTAGCGGCACCGCGTTTACGTCGCGTACCCTCTCCTTCTTGATCTCTGATCCTCGAATTCTCTTTTACTAGTCATCCTCTACATCCCGTAAGGGTTTTCGTCGATTACAAATAATAAATTGTAATTTATAATATTTTATTAACTATAACTATAACTGTTAGAATTCGAATACACATTTGATGTTCCCCTTGGATTTAGGAGAAACGAAATACTTCAAATTCCATTATGAATGATATTTAGTTAAATAACTAGACGATAAATGTATAATAACCTGCACGTGTGAAATTAAAAATATAACAAATAAAATATGAAAATAATGAAACCGCTAATAGGACAATCAACCATTTTTTGGTAAGCCAAAGTTACTTATTACTTAACAAATGATAGTACTGTGAAAATAGGAAAAAAAGAAATAAACAATATTAGAAGAAGAAAGGTGGAAAGCAAAGTCTGAGGCTGGCACAAGTAAATCACGCTGAAGAAAAAAGTGTCCACAAGTCGGTTCTCCGGCGCATCTTCTTATACGGTTGCGGGCAGCTCGGTTACATCCTGGCAGTCTCTCGCGATATGGCAGTGGCACTGGCCAGACTCCACCCCCCTCCCTCTCTCCCTCTCTCACTCTATTCGTCTGTCTCTCTCTCTCTCTCTTGCTGTTGTAGAGATCAATAATTTATGCAAATGTGTACGCGGCAAGGGCGCTACCGTGTGGCGCTGAGTTACAGTCGGCCCGGCGGGTAGAAGGGAAAGAAAAGGAGAGGGGACTCCGGACGCGCGCTAGAAAGGAGAAAGAGAGAAAGACCGAGGAGAGGAGAGAGATCGTAGCGACACGAAAGGGTTTGACGTTCAACCCTTTCATCGATTGTACTCCTCCGCGCGCCTACTCCCTTTTATCCCTTACGAGGGAGAGCCACCCCCGCTACTCCCAACCTATCCACTCGTAGAAAACCCGTCGGCAGCTAATGCCCGATAATATTCCGTTCGCTCTCTCCCTCGACTTATCCCGCGGTAATGCGTGTCGCGAAAATTCACGCCTCGATCGCAATTGTCCTCTACTTGAATTTTACCTCGACACTTTCCACGGTGAGAGAGACAGAGAGTGCATTTGTGCCCTCGAGCGTTTACCCCTGCCTCCCGTGCCTCCCGTGATTCCCAAGCCTCGCTTATTGTTTACGCTTAGTTCGACGACGTTTACCTCGTGATCGCGGCAAATTGATCTGCCTCGCCGGTGTCGCCGCTTTGGAGGCGCACATGGTTCTTCTTTCTTTTTTCGCGATTTCTGGACGCGATATTTCGTCCACTTTGTCGGGTGGCTTACGACTCGAGATACGAGCCTCTCGCTCCGTTTCCTTTCTCTTATTTCGCTTTTTCATCCTGGAGAGTCTCCCACTGATACGCGAGAGTTATTATTTTAATTTGTCCGGTGTTACAAGACCGCGCTAGTCAAAAAGTAGAAACGGACGTGTGCGTTTCCCATATTGTCTCTCTACTAAGCTTACTTTTTTCCCGCCAAGAAAAACTCGAGGTCTCCCCGCTTTAGTCCGACCAAGAGATATTAAATGCATTAGTCCTGAGCCTTTTTAAGCGCGCGCAGTTTGAATATTTAGCAAACAGAAATAACCCAAGAAAATTTTTTACCAACTTGATTAAGCTTTTGAGGTGAGAGAAAAAATATCAGCTATGGAGATATTGTATAGTCAAATACACATTATAGTTCAGTTCATTGCTGATTGCGATATTACGCAATATATAATCGATATTAATTAATTCAAGATTGTTTATAATTAATAAATCTAATTTTTATTTTGATATTACTATACATTTCATTATCTTGTTGAAGAATTGATGCTGGATATATTATAGGTATAACAAGGAGAAGAAGCACCGCGCTCCTGAAACCGGAATTGGGTGGCATCGTCAGCTGTGTGTGTTATGATACGGTGCGCGAGTTTCGCATTCGGTACGCGTCAAAACTAGGAATCGAACCTACCGCGACCCTTCGTCATCTCCCGGGCTTTGCCAGCCCCTACCCTTTGATCCCCCAATAATCAATATATTCTAACATAATTCTAATGGCTACCCCATTTGAATACAGGGAGGAAAGAGCCAACCCCGTAACAATACCAATCGGCCGAAATATTCTCTGACTACATAGATATATACGTAGATATAAAGGGAGCGCCTCTGTCTTTCGCGTGAGCCTCAAGCCGCGGGAGTGGTATTAAAACTTTCGAAGAGGGGGTGTCGGCTTGAGATAAAACTCGATGTCCGGCGTCCCTCTGTCGGGTTTTTCGCCCGGGGCAGGATGAAAAGGACTCTAGGTAGATTTGTCATCGAGGTTCGTCGTGGTTATCGGAAGTATATCGCACCGCCTACTGACAAAACGCTCTCTGCCTTTGAGGGAAGAAAATAAAACGTCGAATCGTCCGTGTGCCCTCCCTTTCCATAATCTCGACCTGGCTTTTTCCTCGTGAATTTACTCGCGCAAATGTTGCCTCGTATTGCCTTATCGCGTCTCTCCGACCGCCCCTCCAATTAGAGTATTACTTTAACCACTTCTGTGTGCATGACGGCGGAAAAAAATTATTGGAAAATGTATTGTATCTCAAATTCCCCTCCCATGCTCTTTCTCTCTCGCCACCCCCTTCCCCTCCCCCTCTCCAGTCCATCTCCTTCATTCTCTCATCCTTGGTTATTATTTGCATTTTTCATTATGTACAGAAAAATGCGTTGAACCACGCAGATATTTTCTTTCCTGTGCATTTAGCTTTCTAGCTTTTTAATAAACGTATACGAGATTAGGCGACGGATAAAAGTGACGTTTCGAGGTCGTTGGGCTAATAAATCAATTCAGGCCGCGAAATATACCGAGAAAAGGGGACGAACTTGGTTGTTTTCTCCGTATACCTCGGTTTTTGGTTTCGAGTGCACTCGATCCGAAAATAAGGATTTACATATTCATGCCAAGGATCTTTTCTCTCGGTTCCACTGCTTTCAAAGGTTACGCACAGACTTGACGAGTCCGCGTGAGATTACTTGGTAATGGGATTTTCGAGATCCCTATAGGAAGGGTATCTTATATCGATTTGTTCTATCGGAAATGAAAACTATAGAACTGTTGGTAGTACGACTTCCCTATCGCTTGTAAACTCAAGCATTGATCAAGCATTTCATTTCCTTGGACATGCTTATTTGTTTAGATAATTTGTGATTTAGAAAATTGAATTATTTTAGTATAATTTCAACTGAGTTTAAATTATATTAACTATATATAATTTAAATTATATATTATTAGTAACTAGCTCGCCACGTGCGGCCTTAAGCCCGCCGTGACTCGCGACTTCGGAGCTCTAGATTAAACGCTTCGCTTCGTGAGTTCTAATACGCATGAATTTCTTTTATAATCTATTATCTAGTATATATTGATGCATCACACATTTTGCGATGATGAAAATATAAGGCTCTCCCGTGTACCGGTCGTGCTTAAAAATGGGTTATTGGGTTATCTGCAACTATTATATTAATATTTTTCAATTCCACATTAAAATACACTAGATTAAATTAATAAAAATTTGTTTGCATTCAAACGTACTTCATTCGCAAGAAGTAATACAAGCGAAATATGTAAATTTTAAGAATTTCGTTATTACGATCAGATATACGTAAACAAAGTATGTGCATCACGTAGCATTTTAAACATCGTTGCTCAAATCTACGTTGAGTTGTAAAACGTCAAGGAATTGCGGTTGCGATTCCAATCGTGAAGGAAATTTCGGACGACTGGATAAATATGCGGAGTGCAACCTCTCGTGTTTTTCCAAGTAAGAAAAAAGAAACCTAGAATGATATGACGAATCGTTGTTCAGTTACGCTAAGAAGCGCCTGGGGTTTGAGTCAAAACGCGATGGGGAAAGAGAGCGAGAGAGAGAGAGAGAGAGAGAGAGAGGGAGAGAGAGAAGCAGAAAAGCCGAGGGGCTTCTTTCTGCCGTTCATCCCCTGATATATCGACGCGCGAGCGATTCCCACGGAGGATACCGCGAGCCAATCTTTCGGAAACCAGCCCCAAATCCGAAGGACGTACGGCCAGCACCGCAACTTGCTCAGGCGCGATATTTATAGGCAGGATTTAAAGTATAAAGTCGAGAGCGGATAAGGTCTCGGTCGGTCGCCTGTACCCATTTTCTAAGAGGAGAGACACAATCGTCGAAGTGGGAGTGAGAGAGACCGTAGAGCTGAGAAGGAACCGCGAGACGAATTCTAAAACCTTAAACCGGGCTAAATGCCCTGGATCGCTTCTGTCTCTCGGGAGAAATGTACATGGCCTCGAGCATTCGATCAGCAAATACCAAAACTTAAATCGTGGATTATTAACGATGCTCTCTATTTTATACGCATTTTATAATTTGTTACTTTTACTTCTTGTTCTAACATTCTGCACAGTACATTAAATTTCTATACCATTTCTAATTGATATAGTATATTACATTTATAGCAAAATATCTTTCGAATTCTAAAAATATATACAATTATGTTAAATTAATTCTATGTAATTATGTCTACCTAATTTTAATAAATTTTGGCTTATTTATCATTTACGAAGAAAATGTTATGTAGAATTTACAAGCTCTTAAAAAAATTAAGTACAATAGGATGTTTTATTAACCAAAATTATTGTTTTCAACTGTTATTTAATATTATGGAAGTATTTCAACTTGATTGTGCATACCTTACCCTCTATTTA
The DNA here is from genome assembly GCA_026168455.1 of Theocolax elegans. Taxonomy (NCBI): domain Eukaryota; kingdom Metazoa; phylum Arthropoda; class Insecta; order Hymenoptera; family Cerocephalidae; genus Theocolax; species Theocolax elegans. The sequence goes on along the minus strand of CM047426.1, from coordinate 33,494,753 downwards.
AAAAACGGGTGCTATTTAGTAGAGTGAGATAAATTTACGAAATAACAGTGTTAGAGATATACGACATGCGGTCTTAAGTAGCCAAAAAACTCGAATAAATTATCCACATTTTCTTAGTACATATCCAGAACTATCGAAAAAAAGTGGCACGTGCCTTACTTTACAGTTTCCCACAGGCTCGAAATTATTCAAATTGTCCAAGCATAACGTGGGGATAAATGTGACAATAAAGAGGGAGGAAAGGAAAGGAAATAAAAAATATACCTTATAGAAGAAAAAGTAAATAAAGTAAATAGTGAAGCGTAGGTAGTTTGTTAATCCTGTGATAGCGTAAGTACTAGTATTTTTCTTTGTGTTCCCGTGTCGATAGGAATCATTTGCGAGGAGTACTCCCCGGTGGTCCCAGAAAGTTGTAACGCCGCGCGATCGAAGATGGAATGCTAAACAGCATCCGAAGGGTTGAGCTCGACTGTCGCTTGGCTGTCGGGTTTCGACCGATCTTGTTGGGGTCTCCGTCTGTTGCGCGGGCTTATTACGCGTACCATCTCGCTCGTCCCGGTTATGCTCCCCGCCGCGCCTTACTTTGCTTCAGCGAGGCAAGCGCTGTGCGCATTTAGATAAGTTAAACTATAAATTAGACGGATCAGTGGTAGCTACTCGAGGAAACGTTGTCGGCGCCTGAATATGTATGATTTATACAAGGAACCCGGTCCTCTTCGATATAATTCAACCAGCGCGCGCCCGCGTACCCGCGCTCCCGCGCACCCGCGCACCCGGCCACCCGCGCGCTCGCGTCTGGGCTTTCTGTGACAGACAAGTTTCCAATTTCGATTGCCCGAATTCCCGGGGTCGACATGATTCGTTTTCCTACTGAATTTCCAATTTTGTAACCGAGTGATTTCGGTGTTAATCAACTGTAACTGGGACGGTTTCCTCAAATTAGTTTGGAGGAATCTATGCACGTCTGTTTCCTTCGTTATTTTGTATAATCATTTCATCGCACTACTTTATTAGGTTTGTTTGTATGTGAATACCATCAAAACTTGAGAAGTGTATAATACTGCACACAACAGTAATCGTAAGATACAGACCTAACAACCCATGGGGTAAATACCTTGAAATCTGCATTCAATTATTTCAACATTGGTTTATTTTAATATTATTAGTCAATACATGAACAATTTTTTAAAATGTATCTTTTCATTTGCTTGATTATAGTACATTTAACATACCGGAAAATTACTCTAGTGATTGTACCGGAATTAAGAATCAACTAAAAAAATAATTCTAGAACAGGCGAAAAAACAACAAAACTTGTTCTGCGAGTAGCTTAGAAAAGATTTTGATTGAAACGATGATGAACCGAAATCCTGTTAAAACTTTGAGTTATTTTGATACTCAACGAATGACGGGATGGGTGTAAATGAAAAAAAAGTGGTGTTCAAATGGGTGAAATGTATAACTAATGGATTTGACTGAACGATAAAAAAAATATTTACCGTTGATTGTTGCTGATCGTGACTTATTCGTCATTTCGGTAGAAGTAAAGATACGAGTTGATTTAGGATTTGAAGCCGCAATCGAGCGAGCGGGACGCTCGAACGGAATACTAATCAAAGATACACACATTCCAAGGCTAATACTTCAAATCCCCTTTAGCCAGGATCTCAAAATTAAATTATTGGATTAGATGGGTGGCATTGCAAGCCCTTCTGTACTCTATTGCCTACTGTATTTTGCATACGTCTCTGATTTTGCACGCGTCAACTCATCTTTTCGAAATGACTTACTGGACTCGCTGCTGTGGACAGTTTCTCTATCCGTACAAATTGCTTCGAGATTAGTTAAGACTTTGGCAGATGCGAACTAAATTACCTCTCCTATAACCTACTGCAAGCTTTGCTTGTAAAACATTAACCTAGCTACTCGTTTTTTTACTCCTACAAATACTGATATAGATTCAAAATACGTTTATTTAATAAAATATTAAACGCTGCATCAACATCATAGTTTGTTTGAAAATATCGTGCTATCTACCTAAGAATCTAGAAAGATGTAAGTCGAGGAAAATGAATTATCTGAAAATGTTTAAACCTACAGGTATAACGTATCGTCTTATTTTCAAACAATCGTCCATATTTAACCATTATTTTTTATACTTTAGTCAGTTGACGATAAATTTATACTAAAAACTTAGTGAATATAAAGAGCGAGCGAATAATTTTGGCATATCCACGATGTAAGCAGTGACAGAAAAATAAAACTATAAAATATTGAGTCGAGCAGTGGAACGGTTACGGGGCGGGAAAACAAAAGGATTGCCATCTTTTCTTTCCCATTGTTTTTTTCCTTGGCGCAGGCGGCAGGCGGCAGGCGGCTCCGGCTGTTCGGGTGGATACCCTCGAGTCCGTGCGGTGAGTGGTGCGAGGCACCCGGTTTCTCCTGGGGAGAGGCCCCGCTATATTTTCATATCAATGATTTTATGACCGCATCCTTCCCGCGGGAAGGCTGGGACACGAAGCTCGCCTCTGCCGCGCCTTCGCCTCGTTTCGCCGCAGGGTACGGCAGGGAAATCTATATTTTATCGCGCGTGAAATTTTTGCTATTTATTCGCGTATGAGAATTTAAATGTTACCCGATATACGAGCGCCTGTATTTCCCCTACTTTCACGTTTTCCCGAGCTTTCTTGTTTTTCTAGCGGGGCGGCCTCGTAATCCAAGCACGACTTAGAAGTGAGAGATCGCCGAGTCGACCGAGTCCACCGATTCTTATGGGTATTTTGTTAAAGAAGTATGAGGGAGGTACTTTCAATTTGCTGTCCGTTTAGTTTATAAACCAGTAACGGATATGCAGTTTCATTATCCAAGATTATAATAATTCGATTTTTATGTATTTTTTAAAGTGTTTTAGCATATATTAGATGTTCAATTCAAATTGGATCTAATTTTTTTTGCATTCCAAGTCGATTGTATTGAATTTTATCTTAATCGAAGTAGTTAAGAATAGATTTACTATTATATAAATAATGTTTTTTACACATGTTATTGTAGTAGAAGTGTATAATATTAGTTTACATTGTAAAAGCTATTTATTTTATATAAAATACAAATTTTGTAATGCAATACATCACGTTAATGAATTTCTTTTCAATTCTTTTTGTCGTACCAGCTGTTTGAAAATGTTGATTAAATGCAGGATCGTAGCATAGCGATGAAGATGCATTCGATTAGCAGTTGATAATGCAAAATGATGGGTGTTGCGAGCGTTCTAGAGGGAGTTTGGGGCGATCTCAGGCAACCGGCTTTCTCACTCTAGAGCTATCTTGCCGCGGCCATCTTTGGCTCGGTAAAAATATATGATCGCGGTATTTTAGAATAACGACGCCATTAGCGGGGACTCCTGCAAGATGAACGAAGTAATGCCTCACTTTTGTGCCGGCTCGCCTTTTAAAAGGGAAATTTGTTTTTGATATTAGGCTCCTCGAGCCGGGCGACCACTTCCACGGCTTGGCACGCGTTTTCTCTCTTCGTTAATATTCACGAAGCTGAGAGGGATGAAACGACGGTTCCCTCGGCGCTGTTGCACGTTCACCTCTGCCGGATGCAGTCCCGTATCTTGTTATGACGAAAAAGAATGTCGTCGAATGCTTCAACTCTTCTTCCTTTTTAACCTTCAAAACGTTTCACGCAGGGCACACTTATCCCAATTCGACTTATTTTCAACTTGATTTACTTTTATATAATATTGGGAGTGGATAGTTTATTTAATTCGGACTTGGAAATTCTCGATTGTTAATATGTAGTTTTACTATAACTACATATTTAATTACACGATAATTTTATATTGTTCTATGAACTACATCTATAAAATTTAAACATAATTTATTGTAATTATGTGATTTAATGATAATAACATTGTTTGGGAATGTTATATTGAGCACGTTACAGTATTTTCATTAATGTATCATGTAATGCTGAATGATTACTAAATCTAGGTCAAGTATTACACAGGCGTAAGTGATGAAGAACTTGTTCGGAAGGTGATCATCGTTTCTATGGCAATATTCCGGTTTCTTTGAAACCTCTATTAAAGTCCTTGCGAACTGCAATGCTCGTATACTTCCGCTGAAGCTATAAAGTTTATTGCGCCAAATGGACTGGATAACGGGAAAAAACCAGACTAGTGAGAGAATGAGAGAGAGAGAGAGAGAGGGTGGGAGGGAGGGTGCGGGAGAGAGTGAGAGGAGGGGAGGGGAGGGGAGGGTAGAACTGGCGCATCCCGTTACGGTAGAATGAACTTTAATTGGAATATGTATGCCCTTCCGGTATTTCCTGATGCACCAATAAATTATTCGACATTCCATTTGCCTCGGAAAAACATCGGCGTCGCGCGTCGTCTGTCGCCAATTACAGTGTCGATTTATACCCTCGGAAGCGATTGCCAAGGATCCTCGTCGAGGAAAAAACGCCTGTCGGCAAGAAACTCCTCCCACTCGAATTTCATCGGGCGTAACAGTTGATTTCTCGTGGATCGATCGAAATCCAAGAGTAGTATACCTACCCGACGATTAATCGGTGTAACGACGAATCGGAGAGGGTAGATGCGAGTTGCAGCCAAGGGAAGATGAGAGGAGTAGCAGGGTGGTACGAGTCCTTCGGAGACCGAAGAGAAATGCCGGGCATTAGCTTTGGGATGGCGGGCAATGACGGAAGTTGATTCGCCACGATTCGCCGTGGGACTCCCGCGGCCTTCGCGAGTTGTGTGATCTATGCCCGGTATATTCTAGGAAGCTCGGTAGCCCTCGGCCAGCTCCTCCGGGGAATCTCCGTGACGTATGTGGCTACCTGTCGAGAGAAAACAATCTTCGAGAATATATCGTTCACCCTCCGAGTTCCTCGCTTTCATTATCCCGGATACAGAGCACTTTCCTTCCTTTCTTATCCGTCTCCGCTGTCACTGTGTGTATCACTCGCCTTCAAAAATTCCGACGATCGATACGCGTTATACGACTTACCAACCCATTATTAAACTTTCGTACGTATATGCGAGACTCAACTGACAAAATTATTTTATTCGGTATATTTTAGAAGAGAGTTTTTAATTTACTATTGTTATATACACAATTATTACAGTGATTTACGAAATGAAAAAGTCTACTTGCGGCGGTAAAGTCTCTTTTATTGCACTTCATTTTTTTTAATATTAAAAACATTGTGTTAGGACAATTTAAACTATTTTTATAAGCACAAACACAGCTAGTTACATCAACCAAACTGATTTGCTGCATGGTTTTATTGTAGTAGCGGAAGATTTATTTATTCTGTCGATGTATTTACTGTAGGTGTGAGAATAAAATAATGTATCGAAGCTATAGCTAAATAAATTCTTACATCAGAATTGCGTTATTCTATATTATACATTTTCAAACTGAAGAAGATAAAATAATTAATGTGTACTTGTTCGCGCTTTTATGTCATTTACGTTTATTACAATAATAACATATACGATGTTTAATTATATTCTAAGAATTGTAATTCGTGTAAATGATTTTTATTACTCGTTTATACAAAATGTGTGCTAACAAAATATTTGGTTCTATAATTAAATTATCATTAATTTTGCTGAAAATCTTTCTTTTTTATCGATAAAATTTAATAAATAAGATCAAACGCCTAATTATCGGATCGTTGAATAACTTATGAAATAACTTAATGAATTGGTTTATAGTGTTTTTATGAATTGAAAACTCTATGTAATTTTAATTTACTGTAAAAAATAATTATTTTAATTATTTTATTTTATTTAACGTCGCTCTTTTTATGCTTTTATACCGGAATTAATCAGCGGCGGAAGCATGCGGTGTGTTTGTTAACAAAGCACTAACTTCAATAGTGCTTGTATCAATCGACAGAGACCGGGAATCGAACTCGGATCATTGAGTTAATTACGAACCTATCGTTCTATCGACCGAGTCATCGCAGGCCTCTAATTATTTTAATTATACACCATTCTTTTGGAGAAGAAAGTGAACAAATTAGCTAAATCTTTTTAAATAATTCAAAAGGAACGACATCAATAGGATAATAAAAATTTTTATTGCGCAGTATTGGACTTTTATGTTGACAATTTTTTTCTGCGTATATACTGCATTATCGATGCTCCATAAAAAGATTAACGACGATGGTGCATCTTAAGAAGCAGCGAGCGTATGCTACCGTATACCTTTTACCAATCTGTCTTCGGGTAAACGCGTGCGGTTTAGCTATTTCGCCCCTTGACCGAGAAAAATGGCTATCGGCCTTGGGAATTCGTTTACGAGCCTCCTGCGCCCGGTAATTCTATTACCCGAGGATTTTTTGTGCTTTATACAATATCGGACCTTGTAGCCTTTTAAGAAATGCCATCCTGTCCCCGATCTGTCTAGTCTACGTCGTTATTTTTACGTTGATCGATTTTTAACTATATTTCACCACAACGTGGAGTGATGATATAACCAATGAAATGTTTTAGATTAGTTATTATTTTAATGATTTTCAATGATGTTTGATCTTTATGGGCAATGCTATTTAATTAAATACGATTTTGGCGATTTCTTTCTATAAAAATCATTAATAAGTCTAGACAAAAGTTTCAACTATAAATCTATGTTTAAACATAGTGTTTCGGTTATTCAGTAAGTTCTGTTTTGCTTGAAAATCTATATGTATGAATCATGAAATTAGCCAATTTGTCAATTGTAAAAGAAGCACTTTGCGATATCGAAACTATACATAAATATAAAAACCTAAAGACAATTTGTCAAATAGTTACAATTCCAAGCAAAATGATAGATTGGCCGTTTTGGTTGAAAACCTTTATATTAAATGGTCCCTTCTGCCATTTAACGAAAATAAAAAGAAAAAACTGTTAGATCGAAGACGATCTCACCGATACCAGATATTTGCATGGGGTTTATGAAAATTCTATAGTTTATGGAAGCATTCGTATGTATTATCGTATTAGCATATTCCAGAAAAGACAGCAATCTCAATATTGGATAGTGAATCGAGCTTGTTTACTACCCCGTTTGTGCTTTTTGGCGATACCCACTCGATATAAGAGTTTAGCTGGGGAGAAAAAAAACGTTACAAGCCCAACGACACACGTGTCCTCCTTCTTGTATACGGTAAACTCGTCGTTTTTCTCGTCCTAACCCCTCGATTTGGTTACGCGATATCTAATCTGCATAGCGTTTTTATCGACGATTTGCCGAGGGAAACTTCCCCCCCTTACCCATACGGTAAAAAAACGCAAATCTTGCGTAACATTCGAGAAAACACATATGACGCTTCGACCCTCGTGTTTGCAGTCGGACAAAAATGGCGTTTTTAAAAAAAAGCCTACGACTCTGCGCGATAAGAGTCGGGTAAATTATCGACCCGGATGGAAAGATTTTGCCTCGAGCGTTTATATTTCGAGGCGCTTCTGGAATCACACGTCGTATCTTTGAGTCATTTAGCCGGAGTTGAGCCTAGTTTAGAAAAGTAGACGTGAATGATTAAGGTTGAAACCTCAGACATGTCGCTCTCGATGTTCGAATTCGTCGTCGTGGTACGCGAATCCAAGTTTGCGATATTCAAATGAATTCGCGATAAGTATAGCACGACGGTTCGCAACGAGGTCGACTAAAGATTCTTGTAATTTGATTGGTCAGTGTTTTAAATCCAATAAGAGATGGTAATTTTTATTTAATCTCAGTTTCTATTCGAAATAGATTTCGTGAAATGGTTAATCTTAAGTAATTTCTCAATTTTTAATATATTTCATTTTTTCTCCTTAAATATTCTGCTTCTTTTAGATCCCGACATCGTACAACTTTTAGTTTTACATTATTTATAGTATTGATAATTCAGTGATTTTTGGAGGAATTTAATTCGATTACCTTCTAAGTTAATTTGTTTGAATTACATCTTTAGTTGTTCAAATTTCTTTTTCAATTCAATTCATTCAATTTTTGTAATTGTGGTTGGGAGATAAAAATAATTCACAGAATAACAACAATTTACTTAATTATATAAATGAATTACATTTATTTATATTAGAAGCTTATGATAAAAAATAATTAGCAGCAATCATTTTTTTAAATATGTCTAATTATTATCTATCTCTTTACTTTGTCTTTACGAGAATATGAGAATAGAGATGAATTTAACGTACTATCTGGAAATCGTAATAAAATGTCAATAAGAATTATGGAATAAAGTATTGTTTATTATTTGTGAACTAGTGTAAAATCGGAAGTATCTTTGAGTTGTATAACCGCGTTAGACTTAGGGAGCGAGTAAGTTGAACGCATCACCACCTATGATCAGCGTAGGTGGAACGGTGGTATGGGTGGTAGAGGTCGGGTCGGGCATGGCCGGGCCGTCGGGCAACTGAGCTAATCAAGGCACAGTTCGCGCAGTGGCTTCTAATACGGCTGGAAGGCATTTAATCTCGACAACTTGCTAACGACCTGACCAAAGCCGCACTCGCGCGCCATTTCCGATAAGCGACGAGGTTCGCGCACCGGAGCAAGAAACGCCGTTCCCGATGTATCTGCAAGTCCGACCGGGTGAGCTTCTGAGCTTCTGCCCTCCTCTCCTACGAAACAGACTTGGCGCCTCTCCCTCTATTTACCTCTTTCTCCTTCCCCTCACCCGAGCATCGAGAGGTAAACGTGACCGTAGATTCGGCAACGCTTGCACACATCTACGCTCCGCAGGAATCTTGGATGTTTCGGATAGGTTTGGCATTAGCTGCTGTTGTTGCCGATACGGCTACGCTTCTATCCTCTCTATATCGCGACGTTACTTCCCTTCGTGAACCTCGGTCTTTCGCCAGTCGATGCTCTTTGGATACGAAGTTGAATGATGCTCTCCTACTCTCCTATCTTTCGTCATATACTTTGACCTCGTGAATCTGATGTTTCCTTCTATTTTCTTAATATATAACTTCTATATGTCAAAAAAATATTATTTAATTTGAATATTATATATTTTTATAGTATGTGTCAATGCGACATTTACTAGACACAAATAAGATGTTTTGAAAAATTCTAACAATATAATTGCAATTTAGATATCGAAAACCGTAAAAAAATAGCTATATATTACAATAAAAATTGTATTAATATTTGTCATATTTTTATAATTTTATAAATGTAAGTAAAAACCTATATAAGTAAAGTTTAAATCACATTAGGTATTAACAATAAGCAATTTCGTATGCGTGCATAAGAACTTATACCGAATATCTATCGGTACATAGTTTCCGGATCTAGCGTCGCATCGAGTCCTATCCGAGTGTCGTGCCAGCGACTCAATTCAATTTAAACTTTGGGCATGAACCGAGGGAGAAAGACGCTGAGATCACGGGTGAGAGAGAGAGAGAGAGAGAGAGAGAGAGAGAGAGAGCGAGCGAGTGCCGGGCAAAGTTGAGAATGCACAAGAGAGAAAGAAGAGAATCGGGTGTCGCTGGCAATACACCGAGAGGAGGTACTCGCACACGCGTCACCCGCACTAAATCGCTCGAAATTAACGCGAGTTATTAGTTGACGGCAATAATTAGAGGGCAATTGCACGGAAAAGCGAGCCGAGCCACCGGGGATCCAGATACTTCGCTTAAGTACGCGTTCCCGATAAGCGCATTGAACTCTGCTGTTCTCGTTTGTTACTCTTGGCTGACTTTGCTATCAAACATTATTCTCGATTTAGTATAATTTTGATTGGCGGATATCCTTTTTTCACAATAATAATAATGTATGTATGTATAAATTGTTACCCCCAAAATATAAAAATTGAGTGATATTCTTTCTATGAAATCTTACAATGTATAAGAATTTTATTTGCTTTTGGTATTTTACTGAAACATTAACTATGCCAACGAACGCAACAGTGGATAATATAAAACAAGTTTCTTTATAAATCGAAGACGACCAAATGTATAAGCAATAAAATAACTAAATGATGAGAATCAAAAGTTAATTTGCAAAAGATAAAAGTTTTGATTGGTTAGGATAAGTTCGTTTGACGTCGGTATAGAACGAAATGCGAATAAGTAACGAGGTCGATAAATCAGCCACAACGGGAGAGGGAATATTCAAAATTCGATTCGCTTTCCAGACTTGGACTTGTCTCGGCATAACCCCGGCGTCGACGGCGCGAAAAGCCGCGCGCAAGATATTCATATTGGCAATACACTCGGGAGCAGGCGAAACTCCTGAACCCCCGCGACGCACAAAGGCATATTAGATATTTTGAATATTGGCTTTTACTCTCGTTGTTTTTCCTTCATCCAGAGGGGAGTACCGTAGACTCAAAGTCACAAACAAATAAATCGACCAACTTCTCCTTCGGGTTTTTCCATTCGCCGTCATTTATTTTTATGCCGCGCGTCTCCCTATAACGATACTTAGCCCGGGTTCTTGCGGAGGGCCGCGAGTACGAGTAAAGTTGAATTTGCATGCGTGCGTGAACGCATTTTGCCCCGTCGTGTTAATATTCATACGCGCGCCATGACGAACTGTCGTCTATGTGTGTCGGTCTCCCTCCCCCCGACCACTCTCTCTCTCTCGCTCTCGCTCACACTATCACTGTATATAGATATATACATACATACATGTGTGAGTGTGTGAGCGCGCGCGTATGTGTGCGAATTCACTTGGAATATAGACTTCGCGGAACGGAGCACAAAGTATCGGTAAATAAATCATAACGGGGTATACTAATAGTGTATTTGAATATGTTTGATGCGGGAGTGCTGGGGCGACGCTTTCGCGATTTACTCCCTCGGAGTACTTTCGCCTCATTCCCGCCTGACTAAATGCTATGCCGTTACTACTTGTTCCTCGATGTTTGCTTTTACCGAGTTCACCTCGGTTCCCTTTTCTACTTCGATCGTTTCGAATGTTTATTTGTTTGTTTGCCATATGAATTTTAAAAGAGACCTAAGAAATAAAAAATTTATTTAATTTCATGGTACTTTTCTCAAGATTTTTCAAGATGGTTATTTACAACGATAAAATAAATGTGCACCTAATAAAATACTAAGTAGGGAAGGCAAAGGTATAATATATTTTGACAGAATATATAGTTTATTGGTAACTAAAAATTGGTTAATAAACTTAAGGATTAAATTTTTATCCATCTAATACAGTCAATTTTGAATAGTGGCCTTCGCTGCAATTATTCCAACGAAACGAATACAGTATTAAATTTACGTTTGGCATCACCTGTCAATTCAACGCTAGGGGTCAAATCCCACGCGTTCCACATTTATTATAATACACAGTTGGTTTAACGAATGCCGTATTCATAATGTATATGATTAATGAGATGCGCTTAGATGAAAACAACATCAGCGTGAAAGTAGATAAATGACATTTATGGGATTGATCGACGTAGCCGAATGATGCACGCGCGAGTAAAAGCTCGTATTGTCGTCGCAGTTGGAAATAAAGCAACATTCGTCGCCCTAAGCTTAACGAAGCGCGCGGCAGTGTCTAGCAGGGTCTACAGTGTGTTTCCAGTATGATCAGTCCTACTGTTCATCGATGGGCCTCGATCTGCATGCGAGGGCCGGATATAAGGGCACACCGAGCACTTAATGAGTCGGGGAATGGCTGAATGGAGTCGCACTGGGGTTTTGCGCGTCCTAAGGGATGACTCCCTTGTACTGCCTCGCTGCCACCTCTGATTTATCGGCATTCGTCGAACTGCCTCGCGTAACGAGCTTCGGCTTTTAAAGTTTCAACCTCGGGGTGGGCGAATGAGACGCAATACGCTCTTTGATGGAAATCGCTCCGAGAAATATTACCACCTTCCTCCTCTCCATTCTCTCGAGAGAAACGACAACTCGTCATTCTCTGTCGTTACTTTTACATGCCGATTCTTCGTTTTAAACGATTTGCGTTTATCGCCCTTTTGTTCGAACGTTCTTTCAACTTTTCGAAGACTTAAACTCAAAAGCTTCAGTGTATCGTCTGGTTTTGTTTTCACACTACTATGCAGTTTGATCCTACATATTATCTTGAAAATTGGATAAATAAGCTTTCTGTTATTTTGTATACAATAGTATAATGCTTTCGTTTAGATGATCAGTATTTATTTAAATTGACTAATACAACAAATTATATATAGTTAGAAATACAGAAATAATTTGGTTTAATTCCGTAAACGAGTCCCTTGTTACCTTCAGATCAGATATCATCATTCATGGAATACATTGGAGTAGAATATTTGTAGCGACTTGACAGTCATTTCTATCATAACTGTAGTGGGAACCATAAATCAACTGTGGCGTGCCTATTTTGTCCCACCTTTGTTTACATTGTTTATAAGACAGATTAAAACATTTTGCTCGTTTCGATTTTAATTTTTGTGAGATCTGTATCCGAACAATTAAATTAATGTTGATTTATGTAATTATTTCGAATATCTAGTTGATCATAATACTTTACTTACAAGGGGAATACTTGACCTCTGGGAAACGGATCTTATCCTAACTTTGGTATATCTTTTATAATGTAGAAATATGAAGAAAGCCAAGTTATTGCTTGCCAATGGCCACTTTGACGAAAGTTATTCGACATCTAACAATATTTGCAATAAAAATTACTTTCACTTTGATTGCTTATAACTCAAAAACGAATATTGATAGAAACTCAGTCCAAAACTAAAATATAGTTGAGTTCAAGTAAATATGGTTTGAAAAAAAGAAGCTTAAATTACTCAATTTGGAGCAAAGTTATGAAGAAAATAAGAAATTAAAGAATTTCAGGCCAAAAGAAATAATAAATTTTTTATACTAAATTTTGGTTAAAATTTCTTCAATTTCTTATTTTCTTCATAATATAAGTTCAAATTAAGCAAATAAAGCTTATTTTTTTCAAATCACATCTACTTTCTTCTGGTTTTTGGTTTGAGCTTGTCTGTCTATATTTGTTTTGGAGTTATAAACGATTACATTGAAAGTCATTTTTACTGATATTATTAAATGTCGAGTAAGTTTCGTAAAGGTGGTGGGTATTGGCAAGTAATAACTTGGCTTTCTTCATATTTCGAAATTACAAAAGACTTACCAAAGTGAAGATAAGATCTGTTTCCCGGAGCTCCAGTACTCCCTTTGTTAGATTGGGTGAAATATTTCAACGATGATTGTAGTTAGGATATCCATCGTTTGTTATGACTAATACCAAATAATAACCAATAACATTAAATAAATGAATAGAGTTTGGCGTGATTCAATACTTGGCCAAAAATAAGGCGAATATTTGCGTTAATAGCATTGCTTTGGTAAACGCGAAGACATTTAGAAGGAGAATTGATTTTGTTGGAGTAGGTTAGACTAAGCGAACCCTTGTGAAGATGAAGCCGGGGAGAGGCGAAGAGGAAGGTATGGCGGGGATGCGAAGGCGAGCGACGTCGTGATAAGCCTTTCTTCTCGGCGCGTAAATCTTAAGTTACCGGTTGAGCTGTGGAAGAGAGTCGCGGGCGGGGGCAGGTGTCGCGGTAAACTCAGTTAATTAGACAAGAGGCAGCCATCAGCCACCCTCTGTCCGCACCCCCCGAGGCTTGTTAATAACGCGTAATTACTATTATACATGGCGATACACTCTTCTAACCCGTGGTTCCCACCCGGCGACCCTATTAGATAAGACGACACCTTATTATACGGCAAACTAACGTCGGTATCGCGCGGTGAGTGCTTCGCCTTCAAACTTCCCGCGAGCCACGTTTCTTCTCTATACCGCTCCATAAGCGTTGGCCCGTGTCGTTTTCCGAAACTTTACCCGAACTCGCGTTTACACCTTCCACCCCTATTTCGCCCAATATCGATGTGCTCTGCATCTCGTTAAGATTTCCCTAAGTTAATTGGACAAATATCGCGACGATGATACTAACTTACCGATAAGAAAGAAACACACTATTACATGTTTCGGTTTGGAGAGTGCTGCGTTTATTAATTAAAATCTGATCAAATTAATCATTTTCTTTTTTTATGCAGCAATGTTGCACAATATTGTAATAATTTTCCTTGTTGTATTCCACTGCTACTCCATATCAATAAAGCAAGCATTTCTAAAATCCTTAGTCAAAATTGCTTGAACGAGTTCTATTACAGAGATAAATTAATTATATATTTAAACAAAAGGTGACGTATCTTTCGCGATTCAAAACCATTGTCAGTAATTTTTTTTTTATAATTTATCAATGTATTTTTTTACGCATGTAGCACTCTCGTTCCTTAATTAGGTAAGTGCATTATGACACTGACATTTAACTTGCTTACAAAAGGATGCATTAACATGCATTGGCAAAGCGGCTCGTGCGCAGGCTCGATTTCCTCGCGTGGTTCGTCGCTATTTAAATCGGCCAAGCGCAAATCGTCCCGCGTGTAAAGGAGCTGCTTTTCTCCCACACTGCAAGCTCTTGCGAGCTTCTCTAATTTGTACGATTTTGCAGTTAGATCGCAAGACGGGTTTTTATTCTTCAGTCTTTGTCCACGCCGTCATTCTTCCCTTTCCCGTGTGCGCTTTCTCAATCTTTTTTATGATGAGCTCGTTTAATGTGGTTTTTTATAGCATTAATTCCTCTGTGGGCGTGCACGCGAGTCCGTCGGTTTCATCGTTTCATAATTTTTCCTCGGGCTCCTTAAGCGACCCGCGCCTCCGGAAAAAGCTTTCCGACGAGGCCGTTTTTGTTAGATAGTAATCGACCGCTTATACGCAGCCAAGTATATTACGTGCCCGAGTTACTAGTGTGCGACTGACATTCGCGGGTAGAGCGCATCACCTCGGTTTTTCTTTCACCCTTTTGATACTCGGCCAAGCGAGAGCCTCGAGCCTCGCTGATTCGCAATAGGCGCGAGTAAGGAGTAAGGAATCGCGACCATTTATCCTCGGCACGAGTCGTTCTCATTAACAGAGGATAGAGAAAGATGTCTTTGATATTTTTCTTTCGATGATGAATCTATTGTTTACCGATGAATGTGCCACGTACGTGTTTTAACTATATTGTAAAAAATATAAAACTAAATCGTTTTCTCACTGCCGTCATTATTCAACAACGTTATTTTTTATTTTTTCAATTAAATCACGAAAAGTTGAATGGAACTTTGTTTAACATTGATACATTATGGTGTTAAATGAAGAATCTCCAAGACTCGTCCGAGAAAAGTTGGAAATTGACGAAACGCAGGTTTCGCGAACGCTATCCCTCGCCATTCGGTGAGAAAAAGAGGTATAGAGCTCGTCGCCGAGATGGAATTTCATTGCCTCGTTTGCCTCTATCTCGTGGGCTCTCGCATACGGGCGCTAAGGCATTTAGACGTTTTCTCAGCTCATCAGCTTTGTACCGTCAGTGGCCGGCGCGCACCTAATAGAGAGGGCCGCACACCACCCGAAAACACGAATTTTCACTTGAACTTTCAGCTAACTGCTCCAGCGGATAAGTGCATTTTTTAATTATACGCCCACAAATTGGAACTTTTGCGATTGCTCCTCAAGAATTTCCAGGCGGCAAAATTCTCCTCGTCAAAAATGAAGTAAATATATTAATAATATTTTCGTCTCGCCCTTTTGAAATTCAAATGTTTTCCGGGGAAGTATAAGGTTAAACATTTTTTCACCATTCCCCTTGTCCCGAAGGAAGTATGAAACTCAAAAGCAGCATTTTTGTTGGGCTAGGGTTCTTAAAAAAGGAAAAAGTAGAAACGGAGTCACCCGGCTGTAATAGCGCACAAGGTAGAGGCAGCAACAGCCTCCGTCTAGTCCCAAAGAGGCAAGAAAGTCACGTATGCTCGACAATAATACGGGTGCAAGTTTACCGAGTGACGAAGTCACGGAGATGTAATGCATTATCGACACAGGTGCTCTGTTAACGAAAGAAAGAGAGGAGAAGGTAGGATGGTCTCGGTTCCGCTCATTGGGCACCAGATGTACCGGCGTTTCGTCAGTCGCGTCACGGTTTACCCCGCAATGAGAACGTACTGCCGGCCATATTTTAATTCTTCGGAGACAAGAGAGCAGCCAGTACTCACGCGCGCGAGCGCACACCCCCTTTTCTTCTTGGCCGTTTCCTCGCGCGACGAGTGGCGCTTGACACCGCGGCTCGCATAATATTTAATAATTATTTCCATTAAAGTTGTAATAAACTTTAGGATACTTTATTAATTTATAGGGCTGGGTGCGCCACTCGGCTAAAGGGTTGTCTGGGCTGCTGCTCGCTTCGCGCGCCATTCGTATCAATTATCGTCGCTCACCGCATCTGCGAATTAAGAACTCGGCCCGACGACTTCTTGTTTTCCCACTCGTCTTTGATATAACTCGCGAAGGAGGGAGACCTACGAGGATTCTCTTTTTCTACTCCAACCTCTCAACATTTTCACCCGAAAAATTTATTTGCTATCCTTATCCGTATCCTTAACCTTTATAATACTATGCGGTTTAGTTCTTATCACTTTTGTTTAAATTATTTAAAAATCTAGAAAATTGTTTTACATATCTATAAATATTTAAAAGTAAATTATGATAGTGATTTCTTAAAATTTATATTATTTGTAACAGTATTTTTAATCTGATGTTCATATAAATAATTAATAACATTAATACACATTTTAGTACCGCAGTCAACAACTTTACTAAAATTTTTGTGCGTTTCGAGACAACACAATATTGCATTTATTCATTTTCGCGTAGAAACACATCATGAAAAACCTTGGTGTAATCCGTTAATAAAAAGACTAGAGCAATTGTGGCTGAATATGAGAAAAATACAGCTTACATCCAAGTTAGTTATACACCAGGACCTTCAGTAAAAAGCAACGAAACGAAGTAAAGAGGTTGGATCTTAAAAGCATTTATTCAAGTTAAGGAGCAAAGATAATATAGAGAGTGAAGTGGAACTTATGTGTATCCATACCGAGGATCGACTTTCGCGCATAAAGAATGAAAAAAGAAAAAAGTACGCAACCTGAAAGGATTGCGCTTTTACGAAAAAAAATCGTGAGTAAGTATGAAAAAAATGTTTTATCCTCATTATCCAGGCAGTTGGCGCGTCACTTAAAAAAAGGTGAATATAATCAAGGCACAAGGGTCAAAAACTCATTGCTGGCATTCTTAATTTCGGGAAAGAGGTTTACCTTCTTGCGGGGCACGTACGTGGTGGCTACTCTTTCGAGTAGCAAAAACGAGCCCTCCACCTTTATTTACATGAGCCGCCTTTTCCTTAGCTGCAATTGAAAATCTCTACCCCTCGTTCCCAGGGTTTCCACGCCCCGGGGAAAATCGAGCGGGTGTAAGCAAATCGCGTTACTCTACCCGCGTGGTCATCTCTCTGCGTTCCGAGCGGAATTAAAATAAATACATATCTTAATTAAGCTCAGGACTTTCATCTACCGGGTGTGCAAGCTACTCTTTCCGGATCTCTCCAAGATTAGTACACGGAGGAGAGAGTCCGAGATTCTTTCTCCCACAGCCCTCCCCCTCCCCTCCCTTCGCCCCTCCCCGCGTCTCACTATCTCTCACTGCTTTTTTGCGACCTTTTATGAAACGGGACCGAGCAAATTTTTTACGTCCCGGGATAACTTGAAATGTTACTTCAGCAAAAAGTTTCTGTCTGGAATGAATGAAATTCCCAATCTAAATCTTGAGGATTTTTACGAATTTCTTTTCTCTTTCAAGTGATCCTTTCAATCATTACTGCAAACGTCGATACGCGATAAATAAATGTGTATAATCTCGTTTTATTTGTTTATTAAGTATGTATCAAAAAAGCTCTTACATAATTCGTTATTTGTGAACTATCTAGTTTATATTATTGCTCTTATAAACTGACGTCGAATTTCCTGGTTTTACGCAGCTTTTCCGTAAGTCCTAGATGTAGTGTAGCCTTTATTCCGCTCTGCATGCACATTCAAATATATCCGCAGGCTGCATCTCAAACTTGTTTCTCCGAGGGTGTACGCTAGTCATTTCAAAGCAACGTACGTGAGGGAGAGAGAGAGGGAGAGAGAGGAAGGTGAAGCGCTTTTGCCAGTTTTTTTTGCCTCTGTCTCTTTCCCTATCTCTCTCTCTCTCTCTCTCTCTCTCATACACACACTCTCCCCCGCTTACGCGCGCGTGTCCCTCGCTATTCCAGCCGCGGGTTTTACTTCGCAACGCGCTAACGTCTAATCTGTAATGCAAAAAGAATCGGAAACTATTTTCTCGAAACGTCCCACTACCTTCGCGCGCAAAAAAGCCTCATTTAAGCTCTCGTAAGTCCCTTTTCATAATTTTCGCATTTCCCCTCGATGCTAAGACGACTTTTTTTACGTTGCTTAAAAAGGAAAACGGACCGAGGCAGAGGGAAGTGAGCGGCTACTCGCAAAACTCGTTATTATTTAGACGGATCTCTTTTGCCCGGTGGAAGTTTGCAGTCGTCCCCCTTCGCATCGTATAAGCGTGAATGAGGGGGTGGGATTACATTTTGTCGGATGGTGAGTGTGCTACCGTACCTTTTTTCTCTACCTTTTCTACGTACGTACCTTGTCAAAGCGATATTCGCACAATCCTTAGAGTATCATTATTTTAATTCCACAGAGCTTGCCAACTCTAGACGAATAAAGGTCAATATTTGCAAGATTATGAGCTTTTTTAGTATTGACTGGTTCTATCATTTTAGTATCTAATTACATTTTTTATTCTACTCTTTCAGTTTAATAACAATATTATACACAGAAAATTTTTATTTTTTGTAGGTGACCTAATATTATAAACGATCGGCATTAGTTAACATTTTTTGCTATTTTAATTCCATTAGTTTTCTGTCTAGTGGAGTCGCTTTTTATTTTACTCATTGTAACAAACAACATAAAAGTAAAAAAATATTATGCACCCAACTCGGTAATAATCAGTAGAAGCACTTATTGAAAATACATTCTCCAATGGTGCTTGTACTAATTGGCAGTATGACCGAGCCATTACAGGCCTCTGTTATTTATTATAATTCTACAATTTGTATTTACCTAAATTTAAATATTTAATTACAATTATTCAAATAAATTATCAATATATAGGATAGTACAAGTAGCAAATATGCGACATGCATCGTGGGATCCTGAAAAAGTGAACAGTAAAAGTTTAACTGGTTCGTTTGGCATTTAGTTTGACTGTGTGTTACATGGAGAATCTAGCTAGTTGCTCGGTACATATAGGCTGTTTCTAACCAGACGAAGAACGAATTACCGAAATAATCGAAGCGTCAACAAGGGGAAAGGGTATCCCGCAGTACCGCACACCAGTCAATCGGGTTGATTCTCTAGTCAACGCGAAAATTAGTAAATGCAGGGAGCGACAGGAGCCACGTGCGATATTACGTTTCCTACACACTCCGAAGCACGCGATGTCGTAGTTATATTAGATTGGAGACGGAATAGAGCGAGAGAAAGTCGGGCATGCGACGAAGAGGGCAAGAGGGAAAGGCGACAAGAGCTCCGGTGGCAACTGCCGTCTTTCACTAGGCAGCTACTGAAACCTCGCGCGCAGCCAAGAATCTCGCTAATTAGATATATAAGGAGGCTAATTGTAATAAGGTGGAGTCGGGTGTATGCACGGGCGGCGGAGAAGACCAAGTCGAGCCCTTTTCCTGCCAGTTTCTCTTTCTCTCTTCCTCGCTTCAAGATGACGCGGCCTATACGTGTGCTTCTTCTCCTCCTACTCCTCCTCTCTCCCTCTTTCTCCCTCTCTCTCCCTCTCTCTCTCTCTCTCCCTTGCACTCTTGCCATTTGACACTCATCCGCGCGACTTTGAAACGGAGCCGGAGCTTTGGATTTCTGGATACATGCTCACTCTCGGATCTTTGCTTGCGTTTAATCAGTGCCTTTATTAAACCGCAAAGCTAAATAAAAAGGAGATCTTGTGATCCTCGAAGCTTGCTCTCAAGATGTCAACTTCTACTTTTCCGTCTTCTCTCTCCTATACTCGTGCATTTTATATTTATTTACGCGTCCTCCAAAATTTCCTTCAAGTATTCTTTACTCGGGATATAAATATTAAAATTTACTTCTTGCCGTAGAGACTGGGTAATTTATTCCTCGTAATATGTATGTAGGTAAATTTGAGAAACTCCACATTAAGTTAATATGAGTTTTTATAGAAGGAGTAAGATTAATGAATATTAATTCAGTGTTATTATAACGAGTTAATATTATCATTTTAATTGTAGTTCCTTTTCTCAGTAATGGATTTGATAATAACAAGTAGTATTCTTATAATCTTATTTGTTTACTTATTTTCAAAGTTTTTATTTTATTACTAGTTGCTTAGATTTTAAAATTGTTGCATAATATACTATTGTAAATAAATAAATATTTTTAAAATCAATGATTTTTTTGTACAAAGAGCTTTATAAAAGTATAAACGGTTCAATTAAGAATAATTAATTTTTTAGTTGTTTTAGAAAATAATGCCACATTATTAAATAAGTTGTATTGATCAAATTCAAGCAGGTATTGAATGCGATATGAAAACTAGAGGGGATTACGTCAAGAAATATAATGAAGCGTCAAGATTTTAGGCTTTTCTGTTGCAAAGACAAAAGCTATATTGCGCGCAAGCACATTCATTCGAATGAGAGCAGGATCGAGTTGCGAGAGGAGATGGAGGGACAGGAGAGGAGGGCAGATAACAAAAATACGAGGCAAGTTCCTTCGGCCATAACCTTTCGCGGGCTCTCGTGTGACATTAGCATAGTAATGAATATTATTACATTTTGGGGGCATTCCTAGGTGCGCTCAGTTTAATTCCATCTTCCCGCTCGTAAAGATAATAAGCGGGGGGTGGTTGGCGGGTTTCTACCTCTCGCTCTATCTCTCTCCCTCTCTCTCCCTCTCTTGCGTGCGCGAATCGTCGCTTTAAGATTCTTCTTCGGGAGAGAAGGAGAGAGGATAGCCCGACACCTTCCCTCTTTCACTCTCTTGGATCTTGACTCCCAGCTGCCTAGTAGCGGCTGACTCCCGACTTTAAGAGCTTCGCCGTGAAGGAGTAAATATAAACTTGGGAAAGTGACAAAGATAATTCTAATAAAAGCGAGGATGACTACGGGAGGATGCAAACGACGACGGGAAAACTCTCGCTCCTACCGCTTTCGCTTAATTTGTGACATATTCCGGCATTGCATTACCCGCGCACACCCTTCTTCGTACTACCGAATTAACGCCAACCTTCCTTTGTGTCCATTCCGCGTGAGCTTTACGAGTGCTCGCGTACAAAAAGTGAAGCTCCGAGAGTACCCGGGAAGAAGAATCGCTCGACAAATCGAGTGATTCAACTATCAAGATTTCGATCGATCTATCGGGTTTTTTCACCCTGAAATCTCCTTGGATCCGGCGATGAGACTATGGAAATTCAAGCTGCTGTTTTATTGTTCGCGCGAGGCAATAAAACCGGGGCGATTTGACTATAAATACTCCGGACATACGTCGACGAACCAAAATCGGTTGAGAAAAAGGGATCGAGCAAAAAAGGGAGAAAACGAGTAACCGAACTTACTTTTACGACGCGCTGCTCGGGGAATAAAGATATAAAGCCATGATAGGCAGGAAGTGAGGTTCGGAGCTTTCGTATGAAAAGTCGCTCCTTAGGCGCGCCAAAGATACATATAACTTTTTATTTCCGAGCACTTATGATAGTATTCAAATCAATAGAGTTCCTCAAGTCTTGTAGAGAATAAATGTCCTGTTTATTCCATCAATACAGTAATGGCTCTTTTTTCGAAGAGATACGATTTAATTTTTTGCGTTTTTGATTACCGATATTTTTACGATTATGTATATTATACCAAATAATATAAATATAATTGCGATAAAATAAAATAAAGGGTAATACATTATTGAAGTTTCACCTCAAGCACAAAATTTTTCGTAAATTTGTTAGTTGGAGAAAATGTTTAATGGAAATGCGTGAAAAAAATGTATGAGAATGTCATCTAGTTTAATCTCGCGAGCGGTCAAGCTCTATGAATCGCCGATGGTCCGCATATCGAGCCGAGTTACGGGTCATATCCAGTTTCACGCAAATTGATATACTGTCGCAGCGATAATTCGTCCGGTTTACCTGGGACGTCTATCGTCCACAGTCGTCGTTTTCACGAGAGAAATGACGCGGATTCGACGCCGTAAACATACAGTATGTATACTTCCATTTTGCAGTTATGAGAGTCGAGTTGGCTCGCAAAGGGCATCACCTATGCAAAGAGTAGTTTAAACCTAATTGTTAATAATAGAGGATTGGTAAGGTGGGAATTCTGCTGTTCTACGCGTCGAATCGGGAGGGCTGGGAAGGATGAGAAGAGTGAAGAGGATGAGGTTGGTGGGGGCGAAATATCGCGAAATTGTTACTTTTAGAATGCCCAAACCCACGTATCTTTATATGCGCGAAAAAACGCAGGTTTGTAGGTATACGAACAGCCTCTCCTGCGGATACGTGAGCTGGTATTATTACGTATAAACGCGTAATTCTGAGTTATACACGCTCTCCCGGCCTTGTTAATGATAATTAAAACGACTCGCTCTATACTTTTGGCGCCGCCTTCCAGTTGGTTTCTCCCTGTGTTTGCGTGCATTATATGCCAGTGCAAAACATTTTTTTAAAGGCCTTTATCCTTTTTTAATTTATCTATGCTTTGCCGCAAAACCACTCGTGTTATTTGAAATCGCTAAACGAAATTTTAGTTAGTTCTGACGGTGAATTGGCTGCAACCCTCCAAATTTTTAATTTATCTACTAGTAAATTCATCTCTTTTTATATTTTGTATATGTATTGTAAATTAACTTTATGTCTAATTTTATCTAATTTTATCACGTATTTTGAGTGATTAATTTTTTGATATAAGATATATCGTAATGATAGAGAATATAATTTAACGATTTATTATTTCTTCAAGTATACTTCTAAATTAAAGGTAACTAATTATTAAAAAACGATTAGATATATTTCATATTATATGTGATATTATATATATTCCATACAAAATAAGTGAATTACATATAATTGTAGATTTTAAATGAATTTAAATATATGAAACATTACTTTTTTAAAAACAACTACATACTTTAATTTTAATAATTTGTAAATGTATTAAATCCAAATTAAGCCATATTCTTGAAAAAAATAATGAAAAATTATTAGTTGTAAAATTGAAATAAATGAAATTTTTCCACAAGAAGTATGATTAAAAATTACGTAGTTTTCAATGTTTCTGAACATATGAAAATATAATGCAATAATGAAGAGTTTCAAGTGAACCAAGATGTAAAATATAATTATAATATATTTTATTAGTAATGTGTCGAATATTACAGTATGTAAAAAAATAATAAATTAATTTAATTGCATTTCATTAATAACTATAGGAAGATTAGGAATATTTAATATCTGTTGAAATAAAAATGTTCACACTTTTATCAGATAGCACAAAAGAAAGTTTCTCCAGAAGTCTAAAAGCTACACGAGACATAAAGCGTTGGGTAAAGCACGGCGACATCCCTGTTGGTATAATCAAACGATTAATATGTTTATTAGTATCGGCAATGGCTCGCCATGGAATACATTACACCCAGAGCTCATTTCATCCCCCTTCGGAATGCATTAATAAAGTGTAAACGGCACAGGACGATATTTATTTCGCGAATGATTCCGCGACTCGTGAAAGTAAAAGCAATCTTGAAGCGTATAGCTCGGCCAGTGGAAATACTCGCAGTATATGTGTAATATAATATTCCACAATGCAAAGCTCGCTGATTGTCAGAATGTTATACGAGCCTTGAGTAAGAGATTCGTGAAGTTTATCCGCAGGGTGGCTCACGTAAAGGTATATATGAAATTTAAATTCCGATAAGAAGATCGTCACATCGAAGACGCGAGGCTGGGATAAAATCCCCCTGAGGGAAATCGGTGCTACCTGCAGTGACGCATGTGCATACATACATACGTAAAGGGTGTCGTGGTAATACCCCTACCACCCCACCCCCGCCCCTGCCTACCCCTCCTCCCTCTCCAGACGTAAAATCTCGATCCACGGAGTTATGCGCTCGGTGGTACGAGCGAGCAACGTTCCGCGTCCTCCCGTATTAGCCTATAAAATCTTGAGTTTTGTTCCGGCTTCTCTTTTTTTTTATAGAGCCGGAGACGCACCACTCGGGTAGAGAGATATCCGCGGGCGATGCACACAAGCTCGAGATTCTCCTACTCAGTACCAGCGAAACGACGAGGATTTTTTCCGGAATTTTCAAGTATATTTTTACACCGTTAGGGAAGAGAGAGAGAGAGAGCCGGATTTTTTTTCTAACCGATGTATAAAACGAGGAGAATTTCAAGCGAAATGCGACGGTTTACTTGACGTCGTAACGTTGCGCATGTAGGAGAAAAAGATTCACCTGAAATGGTCGTGCACGTACGTGTTTCGCCGACTGCTGATTTGCGAGCTAAATTTATATTGAAGTTTCAACGAGAGTTTACAAAATTATTAAGGTTACGCTTTCTTTACTCTGGTAGATCTGTGATAATGTAGGTACTCTTTCGATTTATAATATTTATTACAAATTTTAATGAATATTTTGGTGTTAAATACATACATATATCATTAAATTATTGACCGAAATTGAATAATAATCATGATTTCATTAAAATCTCTGTATATAATCTGTATTAAAGTTGTCTATTTATAAATACTATAATATTTATGTGATACACGTAGTATAAAAATTTTCAATGATTGTTTGATTAAAGCCTGATGTTACCTTCTCAAAGAAAAGCTTTAATAAATTTGTAAAAATATAATCAGCAAAAGGTTGTTGAAATGTTATTTCGGAAAATATCACCGCGCATCGAATTATTAATTCAATAAGAAAATCCTTTGGACACGTCAATTACGTTAATTAACAGAGTGTGTTAAAAAGGAGGAGCAGCATATCATCAGACGCACATTCGCGTATATGCGAATTCATTCGTATTTATGGAATTGTGCGCTCGGAGAAAATATAATATCAAAGTTTGCCGGGTGATGAAACCGGGTTGAACCAACCCTTTCTTCGAGGCTCGAGCGGCAGACAGAGCCGCTTGGCAGCGGTGGCGGCGGCTTCATTAGCCGTCGCGTTGGCTCGTCGCGAACGTGCCTTGAGCTCGCCTCGACTAATTTATATTTATATCTCGCGGTGTGTTCATAATGCATTTTTATAATCTGTCCTCCAGGCGGTGGCTTTACGATAGGGTTAAACCGATGCTGAGCTTCCCCCTACACGAGTTCCCGTCTTCCCAAGGACCGACCTTCCTTTTCGCACCAGGTTCTAATTCTAATTAGACGCACGATGCCACTCGGTATTACCGATTCAGGTGCTGCCGCATTTGATACCCCGAGATTTTCCTCAACATTTTCGGAGATGACGAAATACCATTCAGAGTGTCGTATAATGCAATCTCGAGATCTTTGATTCATGGTAGCTTGGGATTACCGGTACGTCGGGCGAGAAAACGAGCCGAGAGGTTTCGCGATTCGATGGGAATCGAGGGACGAATCTAAAGGGTTGCTATTCGTCCACGAGAAGGAAAGTCCAATGGAGTCTGCGAAATACGTCGTACAAAATATGGCGGCAGCCGATGCGATCCTCCACGGGGCAACTTTATAACCCGGCGCCTCGCGTCCTCGTCCTCGTCCTCGTCCTCGTCCTTTCCATCTTTCGTTTCGCTCCCGCAACTCATCAGCATGAATATTCATTATTCGATGATATTTCTCTCTTGGCCCTGCACCTACCACCACCGCCCGCGCCCCCTTCCTCCTCCTCTCTCTCTTTCCGCCGTTACCCCGACAAGCCGCCCTACACCATTCACCAGGAGTCCCTACCCTATCCGTAGGATCGTTAATTTATAACTACGATCGGCAGCCGGGGGATCTTTATTGCTAGCCCTTTGCGCTCGGCTGTTAAGATCGCCTCCGCTATTCGAGTATCAGAATATTAGAATCTTCTTTCGGGTGTACTCGCCTACTCGTATTTATGTACCATAGAAAATCACACATTTTCGCCAAGCACTCTGTCGATTTACTTCACTTTCTTTATTATTGTCCATTAGTTGGTTCTCCGACGTATATATTCACCGTGTTTCATTACCGTTACGTCAATATCATCCGAAATTATCCGCCTATCGAATTGCGTATATTTACAATATGGACGTTATTATGTATTAAGTGACATGTATCTTTCAAACATTTTCATAGTCCTTTGTAAGCTTTTACAAATAGCGCATGGAATATCATATCCTATAATAATTTATGTTAATTGATAAATTCGAGTAACCTTTGATCAAGTGGAGCAACAAAAGTGAATCTACATCGATGGATCTACCGCGAGATTAAAGTTATTTTAGATAGCGGTTCCCGTGAACGGTCCCTTAACGGCAAGATACCTCCAAAAGTTTTGGTCGAAAATTTAATTTCTGAATGTTGTTCACGCACTGAGGAATAGAGCCAAGGGATAGGGAGGGAATTTAGCCCACGTGCATAAGGGCGTTGTGTTTTCGTTGAGCAAGGAAATTGGGATCGCGCTTGCGGGTGTCAGATGTTAATAAGCAGGGCGTAAGAAGGGTGGCTTTAATGTTCGCGCGCCTTCTGAAATATTCAGGTTTCTAGGCTCGCCATACGCGCGAGCGCAGGAGGAATATCTGCGGTGTACAGGCGGATGTGCGGCTGCGGCGCCCGCCATACGTATATTGCGATTTATAATATATATTCCGCAGCACGGAAGTTACACCTATCGCGCCCGCGCCCACGCACACACACACACGCGCGCGCGCACTCACATTTTCATATACACGCGCCCGCCCGCGCAAGGGAACTGTAGATCTGGGGTTGTCGGATTAATGAAAGCCAATCCGCGGAGGAACCTTTACGCAAAGACGAGCAGCCACGATTGGATAATGTACCTAACCCACTCGGAGATTCCGAATCTCGACGTATTCTATATCGTGGCAGACATGCTTTATTACCGGTATTTAATAAATCAACCGTCCCGTTTTATCCGGATTCTCTTATGTTTGTTTACGTACTTTCGATCAAACGGTTTTTATTAAATGTTGTTAAATGTCACAAAATTTGCACAAATGAAACCTTTTGAGCGACAAACAAGTATTATTAAGTTATTGATGAAATTATTATAATTATTATAATTATTATAATTAATAAAAATCCAAATGAAATGTTTTTTTCTAAAAGAAAATCTGTATTATAGGGAATTTCAAGATTTAGGTTTATTTTGAAAAATCAATAAATGCGAATTATTTGTGATACGTTTTATTGTATCATTCTTTTAAACATAAAATGCATTTGCATATGAAAGGATTTAAATTTCGATTCAGGCGTACGTTGGTAAAACGCAGCTTTCAATGCCCAAGTGACTAATATAATCACGTATATACATATTCCTTTATTGACGTTTACCTCTCATACATTTATTATGTTCATTGATGGCCTATCGGTAAACTTTTTTTTTACATTTATGTAGTTATTTAAGTTTGAGTCTGCGTAACGATAAATAAGTTCGGCAAAAGTTTTATCAAACTTAATCGAAACTACATTTTTATGTATTGTTCTAAAAAAGTAAACTACAATGTTTTAGATAAGATCAGAAATACTTTTATTAAATGCATCAAAAATTGATTATTTAAAAGAACATTTCTTTTGTAGATTTGAATTTTATAAGTAAATATTTATTTAATTTTTTAATCAAAAATTTTTCATTATTTTATTGTCCACGTTTGAGAAAATTTTTGTTGAATTGTATTGGCAAAACGTCTGCAAAATTTATTTATTTTTACGCGAGAGCCTAGTTTTTTATCTAAAATAGTGCCTTTGAAAATACTTAAGGCAAAAATAGAATACAATGACATTTATCTTTATAATCACCACAGTTATAATTATGCAAACTCTTCCAAAAGCAAACCAGATTTAGAAGAAGCTTTACGTTTATTACTCGTTCAAGCTTAAATTTCATTAAGCGTAAAAAAATTGGCTACAAAAAGTTTGATTACAGGCTATGAATTGGCTATTTTTACTATATGTTTTTAAGATTGAAAATTTTTTTTCAGGGCAGAAATTTGACCTGATTTCCAAATACCATAAAATATAAATGAAATAAACTATAATTAACACCAAAATCGAAGAATCGAATATTGCAAATTAAATTTTCAGTGAAATGGCATGCTAATTTTTTTAAAATAAATTTTAGCACAGAACTTAAAGTTATTTCTTATATGTTCTTCTAATTCTGGAGAAAATCATGCAAAGACAATAAAGTTTAGTGAAAGTAGTGAATTTTTATATCACTGAAAGCATTTGGAGTAGACGTTCGCTAAAAACGTGTCGGTAAAGATTTTAAGTCATTAATTCGAAGTTGAAGCAGCCAGTAAATACTTTTACTCCCGATGCCGAGTCGAAGCCGAGAGACTCGCGTCATCGCGACTTGGGGAGGTAAAAATTTGAATCTCTACTGGGTTGGCTCTTAGCATATCGTAAAAAGCCGCGCTCGAGTCGTCATCTCGCGTACGAGTGTGGGTTCGCCGCAACGACGTGTATCGCGCCATAAAGATTATTACCAACCGGAGTACTTTATTGTCACGCGTTATAAATGATGCCGAATACTCCATCTCGGTCGCGCTAACGTTCCTCGGGACTCGAACTCGTCGAGTATTCAAATGGTATTTTTATCCGAGCCTCCTTTCGAGCGGAAGGATTCCGTAGAGTCGCAGGAATGGCAAGGACGCCTAGACGCCGGTGTTGTGTACGACTCGGAGTAGAAAGAGAGTTGAAAAGTGAAATAGACAGAGACAGAGAAAGAGAGAGAGAGAGAGAGAGAGAGGGCCGAGTGAAGCTGGGAAAGCTAATGCCGCGTTATCGGAGAAGGCATTATGTCGAAAACGCTCGAAAAGTAACGAACCCTTGGCACGAATCCGTTTTAGAGGCATTTGCACGGTATGCAGTCGTAACACTTTTTCCACTCTCCTCGTAATTCCTACTTCGACCTGACACGCTTTGCTTTTACGATAGATTTTCTTCTTTTTCTGTATCACTTTTCGCTTAAAATCTTTTAATTATTTCAATATCTCTTGATTTTTGTTACGGTCAATCTGCCAAGTTGATGCATTGATCCGTGAAGCTGTAGTATAAAATGCTGCTTGGCAGAAAAATGCTCATTTTGCGGAGTCGTTGGGAAGATATTTCTGTCCTGCGTTCAGATATGCAACTTTATTGATTATTTTTCTACAAACATATTTACGCATAGTTATTTAATTGTTTAATAATATTTATAAATTTTTAAATATTTCTAATGATCTATAACGTACATGATTGATTTTTGTTGGAAATTAATGTTCTGTGATTGCGAATAGACTAGATCTAATTCAATTCAATTTAGAATAAATATTATTTTATGTATTCTAGTAATACTTTCATGTATTTTTATACCTTTAAAGTGATATGTGATAGAAAATATCAAGTTGAAAGCAAGTTAATAGACTTGTCTTGATAATGATAAAATAAAGCAGTACGAGATATGTTATACATTTTCAGAAACAATAGTTGTCTATGTCATCACCTAAATAATCTCTGTAGAGTATATAGCAGTAATTTATTTTTCATTTTAGTCACTGTTAATTTATTGTGTATTTCTCGGGTATTAATACTTTTAGCCTTATGATAAATACCTTCATCTCTCATGCGTTTTACAGCATTGTTTACATACAGACTATTTCCTTTAAACAGTTTAAAGCAATTAATTAATTTTTTGCTTGAAAATTGGTGACTCCTATACATTGAATACTCGACTATTACATTACTAGTATGGAATTCTTTATTTGTATAATGTATTGCATAGGCAGACAAGGAAACATTTTTTATGAGCTAATATTCAATAAGAAGGTATTCTATGTATGGGATTATTAAGAATAATATAAGATTTTATGAGAAGAGTGTACGTTGATCTGGCAAGTATAAATTATATGCGGCGAGATATGATTTTCTTCGGGTTGCTCAGAAGGGCACATCAATTCATACGGAAATACGATGATTTTTCAGGGTATTAAGTGCGCGCGACTCTTGATATTAATAATAATAGTGAGCGACGTTGAGGGGGTGCAAGGGAAACGTTAGGTTGCGCGCTGATGACGTGCTTGTGGGGGTAACTTTTGAACTCAGATACAAATTACAGCTCATTTTTATGCCATTTTAATATCGCCACGCGCCATTAAGTATCTCCTGCTTTAGCCCTCCTACTTGATGTCTCCCACCGCTCACCTCCCCATTCCCCTTATTTTTCCTTTTTCTCTTATTTGCTCATTGCTCACTCGGTTTTTTTCAAACACCGTCTTTTGCACGGAATGAAAAATTCTTACGTACTCATTACAGCCTCAAAGGCGGAATCCTGCTCTTGATGTTAGCGCGGCGTATCAAGTTATCGGGTGTTTCATTGAAAGGCGATTCTTTCGTTTTCCTGATTCATTACACCTGCAGTTTATTGGCTATTTGCGTTCTTCTTCCTCGGAATTTGAATTGTTTAAATTATAATAAGGGATAAGGAATTCAAGTAACGTCACAAATAAGACGTTTAAATTTTCGATTTCGAGTGAGTTATATCGCCTGATTTACCAAAAATCCCACGTTAATTTCACGTGTATGCCGCGTTTCATCTTATGTCGCTAATTTTATCAGCCGGTAGAACTTACTATTTTGAATAAGTTGATAGCTCCTACTTATTCAGACCTCAATTTCACTTCTACCTTTAAAAAAATATTTTTTAAAGAAAATTAGATACATGCAAACTAGGTTTTCCTAAATTTGATGCCATTATTTTAATCGTAAAATAGTTTAAAAAAGTGAATAAAACACAAGTGTTACTAAAATATCTGAATGTAATCAAGATGGGTAGTTGAATCGTACAGTGCATTGTCGAAATTTGGTAGAAAGGCGAAACGTATACATAAATGATTTAGGGGTGATGAGCATCAACCCAGGACAAAGGATAAGTTAGACCCAAGTCAGGTTAGAAGGATGCCAAAGTGTAGCGGGGTAGTGGAGCGCAGCAAGTCCAAGGAGCCGAGCAACTGCCGCATGGAAGAGGTAGTAGGGAGTTGTTGTGCGATAGTTTGGACGATCTATGAGTCGAGTTCACTAAGAGACCGCGAAGGGGTGGATTTACAGGTCCGCCCTACGTTCACACCACACAAATCCAAGTGACCGTCGGTCGGTTTCACCCCCGTGCTTCCGTCTCGTCGCACGACTTATGGCACTCGAACCACCGTTTCCCTCCATTCCCGTTCGCCAAACCAAACCTGCAACAGAGAAAGACAGAGAGGAAGACAGATTCAGAGAGAGAGAGAGAGAGAGAGAGAGAGAGAGAGAGAGAGAGAGAGAGA
This sequence comes from Theocolax elegans, assembly GCA_026168455.1. Lineage (NCBI taxonomy): Eukaryota > Metazoa > Arthropoda > Insecta > Hymenoptera > Cerocephalidae > Theocolax > Theocolax elegans. Next base: position 33,463,296 of record CM047426.1, on the reverse strand, counting down.
GAGAGAGAGAGTGAGAGAGAAGCTCTACTCGAATCGTCATACAGTATCAGTCTCTTTACTTTCTCCTCTCTTTCTCTCACTTTGATTTATTCATTTTAACATAATCATATTCTTAAATATATACGATTACTTTATAATCAATATCTTTTCAAGCGTATTTAGACAATACTAAGTCTTACAAAAATACAATTTGTCAATACAAATATATCATTAGTAATTATTAATTAATATTATTATAGGCACTTAGTAAATGTGTGATATACTTCAAAAAATAATATATAATGACTTAAAAATCAGATTTATGCGACCTAGAACACAAATAAGTCTTTCCCTAAAATATATTGGAGTAGACGGAATAGTTTATTGGCCACTTAAAAAAAAAACCGACGCACAAATGTTAAAATAATTAAATTATTGTCTTACAGTAGTTCATTAACTATAAAAAATAAAATATTAATTAGAATTGATTTCTTATGTATAATTTCTATAATTAATATTCTATTTTTAATGGACTGTAAATAAGACTGAAATAATTATGTTTTAATTTATAAATAATTTATATTATAATTTGAGTTACACATTTATGTGAATAATTAATTAACTAAAAAAGTGTTGCATAGTAAAAGTTCAGATTATTCAAGAATAACAAAATTTAGCTGCACAACTCCGAATAATTTGAAATTAAAGGGTACTCTTTAGCCCAAAATTTAGCCCAAATACAATACCCGGTTGTAAAATGTTTTTCGTCACTTTGTTCTTTCTATGCTTATGTGGCATGTAGGCGGGAAAATTGCTGTATCAATATTAAGTCTTCACTGTTTAAGTGTTTATGTTATTGCTAGTCTGTGCTTGAAAGTCATTTGATTGTTTCTTCTGTATGCAGAAAAGTTTTGAATCGAGTTAACAAACTAGCGTCGGATCTAATAGACAGTAGTTGATATCTCGTATAAACAACTGGTTTTCCGAATCTTATTTTAAATTGATGCCGTAATAATTTTAAGTAATAACAGACGTGAGTCTACTGGTTGATTAAATTCATTGGCTGATTAATTCAAAGTAATCAAGCTAAAAACGTGTATCTATAGCGATTGACACCAGTCAGATGTGGCTTATCACCACGTAGAGATCTTACTTCCTATCCGATTGCGAGGATTGGAGAGTCCTCTTTTTATTTTTTCATGTTTCGGTATCACGGTATCACGTGGTCGATTTAGGAATTGGAGCTTGTCTCCTCCTGAACGTAGTACGATTACGTATGCAACAAAAGTACTGGCTCGCTCATACACACTCGATACATATTATAACGTATATAAATATTAACAGTTTATAAAATTCAAGTGCTTTTTTTAGCTTTTTCCTTTAAATAATTTTCACTTTGTTATTCGTTTTCTAAAAATAAATCCAGATAATTAATAAACTACTAGATTTTACCCACGTTAAACAGAATTAAAACGCTACAGCATTCTCAATCAATTGCATGCATGTTTCTTAAATCTTTGAAAAAAGCAAAAATTACAGGGTGCTGACAAGAAGATCAATATAGCTTTTAGAAACACTAATAGTCAGAATTATGATGGTAGATATTCAATATTCAATATATTTTTTAATATAATTACAGTAGCTTTAGATTATTGATTAAATTTACTACTTCTTAACAACTCTAATTTAAAAGTTACTGACTTTCAAGATAATGAATATTTTTCACCATTTTCATTTTGTATTTATATTCTATACGGTGTAATACGCTTTCCATTATTAAAGACAGTTAATAGAAGTATATTAATCCATCAATGTTTATCATAAGATCTAATTAGAGAAAAAAGTATTACTAGATCGATGAAATAGCAGGAGTCGTGAGAGCCTGTCATCGAAAGCTCGTTGAAACTCGACATATGTCATTCTACAGCATCTTTCTGACGTGGTTTTTCTCGTCGTCTCCTTGAGCGTCACATTTATCTCTTGTCGATGTCATTGCGCAATGCCCAGGTTAGCCACTATTGCGGAACCACCGAGGGATGCGGAGCAACCGAGAGAGACTCGAAGGGAGCATAGAAGGAAGTGAGACGAGGAGGGGGGTACGCGGGGAGGAGAAGCGGCGTTTGCGAAAAAAAGAACGGTGCTCGTTAGCTACGCGAGAAATTAATTATTTGCTGGGCATATAGCCGTGGCGCGCGGCGTTCGGTGACTGGGGTGGCAGCCGCTTCGCCGACCACCATTCAGCCACCCCCTTCCCCGCTCGAGTAATGGTGAAAAATGTCTGGATTGTACGGGATTACGCGGGAGATGGCCGGTGGAGTGGGGCGCGAGAAAGAATAAGAAGAACCGTATCGGTGTGGCTCGTTACACTTAAATTGGAAAGAATGACGGAGTGTCCTCGTTATTCACCGCGAATAATATAGGAAAAGAAACTCCGACCGAGGAGCGAAAACGACGCGCGATTCCCTTGTATTTTTCCAGTCTTCCTCTCCCTATTCTTTCGTTCGCCTTCTGTTTTTTCATTGCGTAATTTTTTTCTCTGACCGATTCTGCTCACCGAAGCGAAATTTCCTGTCCGGATGTCCTTGACGGGCTCTCGTAATTTTATTTTTGACCTTACCATCGAGACATTGATCTCTAAGGTAATAGCTTAGCGCAATTGAAATTTATTGAAATAATACTACAAAAAAACAATTAAAACCAAATAACTGCGATTATTAATGATTTTACAATATTTCGCACTAAATTACGTTAATTTGTAAAACAGTACTACATACGAATGGACAATTATCATTGAAAATAGTTGTAATTCCAGGTGTCACATCGTAACGCATATCTGCAACTAAAATTTACTAACTGCGCAGGCCACACTTGAGTTTACTCGCTTATACTCGGTTATATCCTTATACATCGCTTGACCGCGTAAACGTAATCGTACCCAAGATAAAGTTATCGGATCGATTAACGATGCATAAGAGAAGGTAGGGTCACCGAATTCTGGACCACGTGTATTAAACGACGCTTAGGTTTAGCGGCGTATTTGCTCCTCAAGCTTCAGGCCTCCTTGCGCTTCCGGCAAAACCACGAACGAAGGTCGCCCCGGAGTTGAAGCTGCCCGCAACCGTGAGCGCTCCCTCTCTTCTCCAAGATCAAGTGCCCGGGCGCTGCCGCTTCGGCGCTTCCGTTCTAAGCCGTGGATCTCTCTACCCGGTGTCTATCCTTTTTCGTTTCGTTACCAAAGCGCGCATACCGACCGGCCCGAATTCTTGCGGTCACCCACTGAATTCACTCGAGCTCATTGACTTTTTACGCTCGGGCTCACCAGGGCGCAAAAAAGCAATTTTCCCGCGGCGAGTACGCTTTGCCATACACGAATCTTGTTTATTTCCAAATTTACGTGTAAAAATAACTTTACAAAGTTTAACGTATCTCTTCTTTATGAAGTTCGCATTATGTTTATAACAATTCGTGCGAACAGACTTTGATTCTTATAAGTGTTCGTTGACAATATTAAAGTAACACCTGTCATTGGTTATTTATTTTTTTAAATATTATACACCAAAGAATGATTTTCGAGGTAATCAATTTATCTGGGTCTCCATTAATCTATTCGACATTTATACGAATGTTTCATAAGGAAAGCATTACTAAAAGGAAAAACACCTGTAACACTCTTGATTTACTTGTTACCTCGATTACTACACTGAGGTCAATAAATGTATAAATTTTTGTATGCCATTCAAGTTCGAATGAAATAAATTCAATAAGAGTAGGGCAACTGGGCGTAATATAGAATGAAAAAGCTCAGCACTAGCACACCACTAGAATTGTGTGGACGAGTCATAAGTAAAGGCACGTTCATGCGGAAGGACCATCAGAAGAAGGGATCGTAGATCGTCAGGAGCAGTAGCAGGAGGTTGCGTACGGAAACACCCGTATCGTAGATCCTTGGTTCGACTTTTTCTTTTCTGGCTCATAGGTGCCCTTAGGCTGTTGGTCGATGGGCCCGGCTCGGGATACCGCACGACTTGTTTTACTACCGCTTGTCACGAATAGAACGTAACACTGGGTCAACCGGCCCCTCGACAAGAGAGGAGACGTAGCCGAGCCAAGAGTATTGTCGCCGGAAGTCACCATAGACTCCAAGGTTGGGGTAATTGGATCGAGAAGATTGGGAGAAAGGGAGAGAGAGAGAGAGAGAGAGAGAGAGAGAGAGCGACTGGCCATTCGTACCCCTTGGACTATAGTCGGAATACTTACTCCTCTTCCTCTCCCTCTTTGTCCTTCCTTATCCTGCGATACATAAACCTATCGCCCTAAGTTATATTTTCTTAGGACAGTTTTGTTTTCCTCTATCTTACACCAACGGGTTTCTAACAATCTTATTGGTTGAATTGAATTCATATTTGTATGTTTTCATTTATACTTAATATTGAACTGTCGCGAGTTATATCAAGTTTTCTACATAATTTACGTTAGTAATTTAATACTTGACGTATGGATTCTCATGATATAAATCGTAGAAGACATTTTATGTATGCTAAGTATTATATTTTCCAAGGCCAATCTTAGCATTAAACAAACGTATATTGTTAATGTCAATAATGCAAGATTCTATACATTCTCAGATCTAGATCTAGTATATTATGCAACTAGTGCGTAAAATGCGATTTTACGCACGCGTAGCGATCGAGTGCACGAGTGGCCGGCGAAGCCGGACACGAGTGCTTACAAGATCGCTACAAGTGCGGAAATCGTACGCACGTGTAGCATACGATATTTTTTATCATAGTATGCGGAAAATTCGTAATTGTACAGTTCATCTACACTTTAAAAGAGAGAGTACCGCAGATTGTGGAAATGAAAGGGGAAACGGTATGGGGAGGCAGCGGGTCCAGGGCCGCAGGCCCTGGTGGGGGTTGGGGGGCGGAGCCCCCCCCGTAAATAAACTTTTACGTTTGTAATGAAAAAAATTATAATAAATATATACAATTTAAAAAAAATGATTTTTGATATGTATAAATACGTGTACTCTAGAAGGCTGCCTGAACCATATTAATTCATTTGTATACGAATTTCTACTGTGTATACCCAATAGACAATTAAGTGATTGTAGGTGTCAGTAGTTGTAGATGATTTTGAGATTGTTCTGTATTTAATTTATCAATTTGTACGTTCGTAATAAAAAATTAAAATAAATATATTAATTTATTATTTTACGCATACTGTGCGTAGTGTTTAATATATCTTCATACTATGCTTTAACACGTCGTTTTACGCACTAAAAATGAGGCGTAAAATCGAATTTTACGCATACTATGATAAAAACTAATTTTTAAGTTTAATAATGTATGCAACGAAGTGTAATAATTAAACCGACTATGGTTAGTTTTAGTTTATTGATGAATGAAAATATTTGTATGAAGTATATGAATATATTGATAGATTTATGTATACACTTAATGATCGTGCGATGTTTGCAGTTTAGAGAAATAGATCAGTTCTTATTAAAGAAAGATTCGACGAATAATATTTTTGTAAATAACGTGCAATCCCGCGTAGAAAAAAATTCATGTGAAAATCATGGCAAAATTTTTCCTTGCAATATCTTGGCAAAATCGTGGCTAATGAGCAGAATCCATGATTTTGCAAGGATTTTGCCATAAATATTATTCAAATTATAATAAAAAAAATAATTAAAATTTGTTGCAAACGTATGGCATTAATTAACTATAATTTAAAAAAAAAAAAAGTAATCCTTCGGAGATTCGAACTTGAACCTTTTATAACTGAGCTATTTTATTGTTTATTTCAATATGTTAAATTCAGGTTATAAAATGAATTGAAGTGTGCTGCTATTGTTTTTTATATTTAACCTGAATTTAACATATTGAAATAAACAATAAAATAGCTCAGTTGCCCGAGTAGAAATGCTAGCCAGGCCGCCTGAATTAGAAAACAGGGCCTGAAAAGGCCGCCTGTTAAGGGCCGGGATACGAATGTAATGGAATTTAAGTCAGGGCCTAATTTTGTTAGTTCGGATGTGAGGTTATAGTAAAAGTCAATTTTGTTAGTTCGAATGTGAGGTTAGTAATAGTATCTACAAATTATATAGTATTGTATATAAATTTTCAGGTTAGAATTTTATCAAGAGTTTTTTATAAATATAAAATGAATAAAAAAATTGATAATGCTCAGAAGCTTAATTTACTAAGAGTTCGAAGGTATCGATTGAAAAGGAAAATACAATATATAAATAGTGAAAGTTTAAAAAAACACATTAATAATATAAAAGTTTATGCAGTATTATATTGCTTTAAATATGTGAAAAGATTTAATTTTGTATTGTATAAAAAAAGTGCAAAGTTATTAATATTATATTATATTAAGATTGTTGTAATTATTTGGAAATTATATTAAACCATATATTTTAATTATATTATCTATAATATTTATGTTTAATAAATATTAATGTATTAAAATGCATTTTCTTCTATTTACAAAACCTATACGCACACACACGCACACACACACACACACACATGCATGTACGCACGCCTAATTAACCTTATATTTATAATTTTATATTAGTATATTTTGTGGTTTTTAAGATTACAAAGCTGTTACACATGTAAGATAACGTTTTATTAACCTTTAGAGGACGGGATGGCCCCTATACGGGCCATGCCCATGATCGACCCTTTACATGTGTTAGTTTAGAGATGTGAGGCATTACATAAACTCGATTTCTATAGAAAAGTGAGAGAAAACAGTAAACCCAAATCCCCGTCCTCTAAAGGTTAAAAGTGATCCGATGTTTTTAGACATTAATTTTATTGAAAAAAGAAGCTTTTTTGAACCAGAAAATTCCCGTCCTCTAAAGGTTAACAATTAAAAACAAATGTAAAATAACAAATACATTCAGATTTAGTTTTTACTACTAATTAAGTGCCTTAATATCACCTGAACATACCCACAAAATAGTATTACATAAAACAGGCCCTGATCTCCACCCCATTACATTTTTAAAGGCCCTTTACAGGCACCTGTTCAGGGCCTTTTAATATTCGTCAGGTACCTGAACAGGGGCCTTCTTTTTGCCTGGAAATCATTTCTACTCGGGTGGTAGAGCGAAGACTCCGGTATAAAAGGTTCAAGTTCGAATCTCCGAAGGATTACTTTTTTTTTTTTTTAATTATAGTTAATTAAATGCATACGTTTGCAACAATTTTAATTATTTTTTTTATTATAATTTGAATAATATTTATGGCCAAATCCTTGCAAAATCATGGATTCTGCTCATTAGCCACGATTTTGCCAAGATATTGCAAGAAAAATTTGCCATGATTTCACATGAAATTTTTTCTACGCGGGATGGTAAAATGAAGTTATATTTTCTTAGGACAGTTTTGTTTTCCTCTATCTTACACCAACGGGTTTCTAACAATTTTATTGGTTGAATTGAATTCATATTTGTATGTTTTCATTTATACTTAATATTGAACTGTCGCGAGTTATATGAAGTTTTCTATATAATTTACGTTAGTAATTTAATACTTGACGTATGGATTTTCATGATATAAATCGTAAAAGACATTTTATGTATGCTAAGTATTATATTTTCCAAGGCCAATCTTAGCATTAAACAAACGCATATTGTTAATGTCAATAATGCAAGATTCTATACATTCTCAGATCTAGATCACTAATTTTTAAGTTTAATAATGTATGCAACGAAGAGTAATAATTAAACAGACTATGGTTAGTTTTAGTTTTATTGATGAATGAAAATATTTGTATGAAGTATATGTAAATATTGTTAGATTTATTTATACACTTAATGATCGTGCGATGTTCGCAGTTTAGAGAAATAGATCAGTTCTTATTATAGAAAGATTCGACGAATAATATTTTTGTAAATAACGTGCAATGGTACAGCAAATCAATATATAAATATAACGAGGAAATACAATTTTGGAGAAAGTAAAAGGAAATTTTAATGAAAAATCGTGAAGTAACGGGATTGTCGAGCTGCTTCTAAATCAAAGCGATAATTCTTTAGGGAATCGTAGGTTGGATATCGCGTTCAGGCGGTTACGCGGGTGCGCGCTTTTGATTTATTCTAATTGCTATTTCGATAATGGGCCTCGGCTCTTGCATTCCCATTATCGAACTCGCGCAAGGAATACAATTGTATTCGAGTTAACGTAACATAACGCGGGAGGTTGCGAGCGCGCGAGCTCAGTAATTATTACCCAATTTGCCGTTAAACCTTCGCTGACCGCTGAATTATCGCCTACAGGAAACGAGTGACGGTAATTGAAAGGCTACCTCTAATTGCGTTGTTCTTCGACCCTCTTTCCGGTTTTTCCGTAAACCCGCGCGACTCTAGATTTAGTCCGCGACCGCCAGTAAGGACCGCTGGAAACATTAATCGGGGTACCGTTCCCGGACCGCTGACCAAAATACAAGTTCTACTTGGACTTAGCGATACCGAAGATACTGTTTTGCGGGTAGGCATTAGTTTAACCTCAAGCAGCTTCCCGTCAAAATTCACCCGGGTTCTTGCCGTGGTACCATAAACAGAGCATTGCCGGAAAAAATACGGAGGACCAGAGTAGATAACCGCATGCGGGGATGGCTCCCGCGAGAGCCGCGTTCGAATCCCATTACCGGACTCGCGGCCGTTAAATAGGTCTCGCATCGCCGACCGGAAAATACACGCGCTCCCGTAGACTTTCTCTCTCTCTCTCTCTCTCTCTCTCTCTCTCTCTCTCTCAATCTCTCTTGACTAGGCGTACGATCCCTTGTAATCCTCGAGTGTACAGAGAGGGAGAGAGCGAGAGAGATGGGGAACTTCGAGCCACAACCTGGGAAGCTCTTATTTGCCGCGCGATGGGAATCGATGCGTTCTATTACGGCTTCCGCATTACGGTTCCCGTAACTCCGGCAAATTAGATATCGGCCCGCCGCTCTTTCGTAACTTCGCGAACCGTGAAATGTTTACCGTGTGTAGAGGATATTCCGTGCTTCATCAAGTTGACTTTGTGAGGCTTAGTTTTTGTTCAGCGTACTTGCATTGCTTTACCGATGGAATGTTTTACAGTATTCATTCAAAAGAGTATGCATACATGCATTTTTTGTTGAGATATAATTGGTTTATAAATAGTTTCTATGATATTATGGTCGGTGAAAATGTAAATAGATTGATATTAATGAGAAAATACGGCTTTATAGAATTCTTCATACATAATCATTTGTATTCAAATAGCCATAATAAAGGAATAAAAATTAAAAAAATTGTATGTATTATAAATAGAAATAACTATATATTTATCATATTACTATTTTTATACAGTTCTACTAATTATAAACATGATACAATAGTGCTTTTTGATACTAGTTCGTTGTTTCTAAGTTTTTAGTAAACGATATGATTTAAGGGGATTGTCGAGCTGCTTCTAAATCAAAGCGATAATTCTTTAGGGAATCGTAGGTTGGATATCGCGTTCAGGCGGTTACGCGGGTGCGCGCTTTTGATTTATTCTAATTGCTATTTCGATAATGGGCCTCGGCTCTTGCATTCCCATTATCGAACTCGCGCAAGGAATACAATTGTATTCGAGTTAACGTAACATAACGCGGGAGGTTGCGAGCGCGCGAGCTCAGTAATTATTACCCAATTTGCCGTTAAACCTTCGCTGACCGCTGAATTATCGCCTACAGGAAACGAGTGACGGTAATTGAAAGGCTACCTCTAATTGCGTTGTTCTTCGACCCTCTTTCCGGTTTTTCCGTAAACCCGCGCGACTCTAGATTTAGTCCGCGACCGCCAGTAAGGACCGCTGGAAACATTAATCGGGGTACCGTTCCCGGACCGCTGACCAAAATACAAGTTCTACTTGGACTTAGCGATACCGAAGATACTGTTTTGCGGGTAGGCATTAGTTTAACCTCAAGCAGCTTCCCGTCAAAATTCACCCGGGTTCTTGCCGTGGTACCATAAACAGAGCATTGCCGGAAAAAATACGGAGGACCAGAGTAGATAACCGCATGCGGGGATGGCTCCCGCGAGAGCCGCGTTCGAATCCCATTACCGGACTCGCGGCCGTTAAATAGGTCTCGCATCGCCGACCGGAAAATACACGCGCTCCCGTAGACTTTCTCTCTCTCTCTCTCTCTCTCTCTCTCTCTCTCTCTCAATCTCTCTTGACTAGGCGTACGATCCCTTGTAATCCTCGAGTGTACAGAGAGGGAGAGAGCGAGAGAGATGGGGAACTTCGAGCCACAACCTGGGAAGCTCTTATTTGCCGCGCGATGGGAATCGATGCGTTCTATTACGGCTTCCGCATTACGGTTCCCGTAACTCCGGCAAATTAGATATCGGCCCGCCGCTCTTTCGTAACTTCGCGAACCGTGAAATGTTTACCGTGTGTAGAGGATATTCCGTGCTTCATCAAGTTGACTTTGTGAGGCTTAGTTTTTGTTCAGCGTACTTGCATTGCTTTACCGATGGAATGTTTTACAGTATTCATTCAAAAGAGTATGCATACATGCATTTTTGTTGAGATATAATTGGTTTATAAATAGTTTCTATGATATTATGGTCGGTGAAAATGTAAATAGATTGATATTAATGAGAAAATACGGCTTTATAGAATTCTTCATACATAATCATTTGTATTCAAATAGCCATAATAAAGGAATAAAAATTAAAAAAATTGTATGTATTATAAATAGAAATAACTATATATTTATCATATTACTATTTTTATACAGTTCTACTAATTATAAACATGATACAATAGTGCTTTTTGATACTAGTTCGTTGTTTCTAAGTTTTTAGTAAACGATATGATTTAAGGGGATGTCGTAGCTAATTACAAAATCGTATATAGCATTTTTCGCTATTTAAATTGGTTTTTGATTTTTACATAATTATTGTTGTCATCACACATTTGTTACGATAACGAAAAGTACGAAATATCGGTAAGCGTCATTTTTGTAGATGACTCCGACATTCCCTTAAATGCGTGTTATACATCTTTCAACTAAGAGTATCCTTATAGTGTAGAAACTTTAAAGTATCATAAATTAAAATGGAAAAGTTGATAAGAAACACTTATAGAATAATTTATATAAGCAATCTATCGATTTTGATGAAACGAATAAAAACCTTAGCACACAACGAATAAAGTTTAATGAGACAACGAGTTTGAGGAGTGTGGAATCGTTAATATATTGATAATATTTATACCGTGGAGGTGCGCCTTCCTCTCTATAGCCACCCCTTACGGGTACATCCATCTTGGTGTTTTTCTACGGTCGCCTCGTCTCTTCGCTTTTCTTCCTCGTTCGTTTTCAGCGGCGCGGAGCGTGGCGAAACGAACGAACACGGCGAAACGAAAATAAAATGTAAGTGGAAATTTATCGCCCCGGGCGATAGAAGACGTTTCCGTACTTTTAAATATTTTATAAACTTTCTTCTTGCGATGGTTCCCGACGGTTCCCAAGAGCACCAAAGCGACTCGCGACTCCGAGAGTACGAAAAAAGGCACTCGCCCCCTCCTCCTGCAACGACAGAAAAAGCTACCGCTCCCGTCGATTTTATTTCTTCCTCTCGGCTCCTTTTTTTCCTCTGCTTATCCTCGGTTATATACATATAGATATCGTAATGTTATTAAAACTTCTAAATGGCTATGGATCGTTTCACGAGTCGCTTCTCTTTTTTACCGCGCATCTCAACGCTCTAGGCGAAATTTTTTCCCTTACATTTTATATTCTGTGTCTCGGATCAGGCTGCTACCGTAAGTAGCTCCTCGCGCCTGCTACACGGCAAACCCGAAACTAGCGGGTACTCTCGCGCAGCTCGCTCTCAGGCGTACTAGACGTTCCTCCTCGTATTTTCAGTTCGATTGCGGTTCTGGATGCTCCACTGATATGTTATTCTTTTTACTCCGCAGGGGCGGTACTCTGTTATTTTTTATTAACACATACATACACGAAGAATATTTTTTAAGAGGATATCGGAGCTTTCTTTATTCAAATAAGTTTTTTTTTATTATATAATACGCCATTTTTATTTATTTAATTCAAGAAATAGTTTAATATGGAAATATAATATTAATTCATTATGACAAAAAATATTTTTTTACAAATATGATAGTATTAATATAACTCCCTAATAATAAAATAAAATGAATAAATTACGTATCATACAAGTAAAATCGTAACACGTACATATTTTTGATTATAATTTATCTTAGTGTACGTGATATAAAAGTGTATGCATGTACGTAATTTATTTTTTAAATAAATTAATAGCGTATATATAAATTTATTATTTATAATAATTATACTCTCAAAGATTTATAAATATTTTATTTCTGAAGCTAAGTGTGAGGAGATAAAGTAAAATATATCTTGATAACTATAGAATAATATTTTACAATTCCAATACAATATAGTCTAGGCAGTGTAAAATTCGCTGAAGACTGAATAACACGATAGAAATGAATGATAACTGGCGATATCCAATAAATGTGTCACGTTACTAGAAATAAAAAGGGTAAAGAACGATAAGATAATTCGCTAAGCAATCCGTATACCATTCTCGGGATCGTTACAGCCGGAATCAATTATCGATATCCATAAAAGAAATGCGAACGATCGCAGGGCCATTCGAGCCTCCCCCCATACCTTGTTCTCTCCCCTCATCGTTGGCATATATCGGCCCATTATTCGATAACGTTCGGGAGCACGCGAACGGGCTCGGGCCACGCACCAAGAACGATCGAGGGTATAAGAGCCGTTCACGGACTGACGAGCGTTAGCCTTGAATTGTTAATGTTGAACCATCACCAGGTTTTCGATGTATCTCGACACTTGCCCTCGAAAAGCGTAACTGAATTTTTCGCGTACCGCGTAAGTAATAAGTTTTTTTTATGGCTCCTACGAACTAATAAGGCCCCACCCGCGAAACACGCTGAATTATTTATCCTATCATCGACGGCTCGGCCATGCCGTAAAACGTACCGGAGTTTTAATATTCTTCCACGGGCGTGCGCGTGCGAATTTAGACCCGTACGCGAGAGATACCTCGAGTGCGTCCATCTCCCTTCGTTCTCTCTTAAAACCGAAATTTTACGAACTCATATTTTCAGGCCGCGAGAATATATTTTTCTCTGGCGCTACGATGTTCTCCGCTAATTTGGCAGATTGCTTCGGCCTTTATCATTTTTTTTCTACGCGAGATTCTTGTGGATTCAGAATTTATCTTTCTAATTTCCTGAAGAAAATCTTGTTGGTCGAGTAGTTTATTGTTTTTGTTTTGGGTTGCTTTTTTTAAACGATTTACTTATTTACTTTATTAGATTTTCAATGAATTTTGAACATTTCATAAAAATCAGATGTGATAGAACGTTGAAGAAACTAAATTATTTTCAGACGTTCATAGCTAACTATTTAGGGTTTCTAAGACTGATTAAAAATTGATTTTCCATTACGTATAATCAATAATTTTGCGGCATTGTTATTTTAAAGCATTCCAATAGATGTGTGTGTGTGTGTGTGTGTGTTCAAGTGAAGATTGATATCAAGTAACCGCTCGAAACTGCTCATGAAAAAATATAATTGGCATATACCGCAAACCTGTCAATACTTTCAAATGGGATATAGCTAGAAAGCAGTTACACGATACGTTAATCATGCGAATAGTCTTATCGGAATAACTTTCGAAACAACAATAACACGAAGGAATCACGCGATATGTCTGTCTTGCGACTAAGGACAGTCGGTTAATTTGATAAAAAGGAAGAAAAAAGTGAGAGAAAAGAGGGGCATAAATATAAAATATTGGCGCGCAAGGGAGCTGCGCGTTGATCTTGGGTTTGCGAAGAAGGGAAGATTACTTTTCGATAAGGCATAATTAAAAATTTTCTCATTTAAGCCCAAGCTAATTTGGTTTCTGCGGTATAGCATCGTCCCGTCTGTTCCGTGTGTTGTATCGCGCGGCTCTGGCTTGCGCTAACGGAAAAAATAACCGGTAAAATACTCGAGCGATAAAGAAGATAAAAGCACGGGGAGTCTTGTCGGTCGCGCGGGTAATTTACATCGGCCATGCGATTCCGGAGTGAGTCGCGAGCTGCGAAACGCTTCGCTAGATAGCGGTAATTAAACGCTCGCGGGGTAGGTCCCGGGCAACCGGAAGCAAAAAGTCAAAAAGGTCCCCGTCGTTTCTTTCGTGCCGTTCTCTTTCTCTCCCTCTCCCTTGTTTCTCCTTTTACCCCATCACCGACGTTTTTCCTCTCGACGCCATTTAATTCGGTACAATTATCATAATTCGCAATTACCCTGGGTGAAACAGTCTCGAAAGTACTTATCGATCGAATTAAAAATTCCCCGGGTAAATTGCGAGCTACTCGCGGAATTATATTCCCGAATTACGCATGCTCGCGCCCAGTTTACGGAAAACTCGGATTAAAATTTTGGCTGTATATAGCTATTATCTCGTTCGATATAGCTAAAAGTACGAAAGTCCGATATTCGCGTAAATTAATTCGATTATAGGCAAATAAGGTGCGTATGCTTGGATTGCCTAGTAACTTTACGACAGCTTACGTCGGGAATTGCTGAAACGGGGACTTAAAGCGCAGTATCATAAATCCCCGGGTGTAGACTAATGTAGTGGTAATAGAGTATAAATGAGGAGGGGGGGGGGGAGAGGGGTTGCTACCCGAGGTCAGTCTCGTCTTATACGCCCCCTCTTAAACTGTCGTGTGGCACCTTCTCCTGTGTCCAGTCTATGTCGTACACGTCCAACCAGTTTTCCTACCCGTTTAACCCTTGCACCCAGCTCCATCCTCTTGCTCACCCTTTGTTTTACGACAGATCGTATTTTCGTGGTGACGGATTCCCCTGCTTTCTTACCTACCGACGTTTACGATGGGGTTTCTGCAAAAATTCGGGCAGCTTCGTTTCCCTACGCGGCTGGTCGATGCTGACATCTGGTGAGAGTTCGCGCAACTGTTTAAGCTACCGTCAAAACTTTTGCAGTCTCTCTGCACCTTATTCTCATCCGCCAGGCGTATTTTTGCAATTCGCCAAGCTTACTCTCGCCCTCTCTCTCTCTCTTTCTCTCTCTTTTGCTCTCCGTTTCTCCCTCGCTCCCTACTCCAATTTTGTAACTTTAAAACGTGTAGAAAGGCATCTTCAACTATTTTCAGTTAACTAAAAACTTGACGCCCGTTTTCAAGTATTGTACATATATCGCTCGCTACTTGAAAAGATTATTTCCCTCATTCTCAAAATATAGTTGTACAATTACAAATTCTATCGATTAATAATTACAATCTATTTTACGCCAATAATTATATTTTCTATATAGCTAATTATTTTAATTTCCTTGCCGAATTCGTAGTAGTTTTAGTATATTTAACAAATTGAACTTGCATCTAGAGCAATACAAAACCTCGAAAATTATTCCACATTATCAAGTTTGAAAACAGCGATAGAAGTGAATTAGTTACTCCCGTTGAATATAATCTTAATACAGAAACAAATACATTTAGTTACTATTATTAGTATTATCCCCATGTTTGAATTTACATAAACTCGTTCGAGTGTTCATAATTGACTCAACAACAATCCATATATCATATATCTGTGTTTCTCAACAAAGGAGCATAACTATGGGAATGCAAGTGAATCGGCAAACTCATCTCGGTCGATTCAAGAAAAATGTTCAAAGTAGCCAAGAGTGATGACAGGAGTGAGGTCGAGTTCGTACTACAAAAGGTTACGTAGCGCCGCTCGTCCTCGGAAGAGACCAAGCGTTTTCCGGGCGTGAGCGCAAAGTTGTTGCGAAGTTCACGGGACAATGGAGAGGTGCGCGTATCCGCGGGGGTTGCTCCGAAAACCCAGCCGGTTCGAGCTCCTCGACTATTTCCCTATTCTGCGATCATATAACGTCCGCGGCCGTGACTGGCGACAAACCCTTTTCGCAGGACCCGCGCACGCATTCAATTTCTAGTCCGACATTTCGACCTACCCGAAGGCGTACTGAATTTCACTACTCTCCATCTCCCCCTCCCCCTCCGCCCCTCTCTCACTCTCTCTCTCTCTCTCTCCTGTCTCTGTCTCGTGTCTATTATCTCCTTTCTCGGGTTCACCGTGATATTAAAATTCACAGCGCAATGTGTTTGCTTCAATGGCTACTTTATGATATTCCGGCTTAGCGTTTGCTTTGCCACGTCTCTTATGCGGCTTCCATTATATTTCATTTCGCGGAATCAAATCATTTTATCTCTTCAATAACATACCCGTACCTATGCAAATCAATTTATATTGTTTCTCACAAACACATAAATAATTCAAATTTTATCCTTGTTATTTATCCTCTTCATTCCTCAAATTAATTAATTGCTATACTTGTTTATTAGTTCGCATAGTTCTAATTCAATATCCTTATAAATGATTTTGCATGATTATACTTGAACTGAACCGTACGTGATTGAAAGTGATTTGAAATATCAAAATGATAGTTAAATTATGTTCATACTTCTGAGCCTATAGGTTCGTGAAAACTATAAATATGACTTACAATTACGGATATAATAAGATGCCTCGCTTGAATAAAAGTAATGTTAATAGATAGCTCTCCCACACTTAAACAAAGCAGAAGTAAAAAGTCAAGGCGCTAAAAGAACGTTATCGCGAAAAGTGAGAAAAGACCATTCATTACCATTAATTACCATTTAGTTCGGAATGGTAATTAATGGAGACCCATGACTTCTTTCGAACGGGGTTAGAAACGACAGGGACTCTATTCGGGGAAGACAGAGAGTCTCTTTTTTTCACGAGCTGGAGATCGGCAAGCGTTTGAGAGTTTAATCCCGAATGAATAAAGAAAAGAACGTGCGAAATGCCCGGCGAGAAGATCTTGAATTGCAAAGAGAAAGGGTTGATCCCTTATTTTCGTTCGTTTTTTTTCTGGGAACTAGAGGAAATCGGTATCGAAATTTATTTGACGGTTTTTTTACTCGCAATGGTTCTACCGCGCGACGACTCGGAAATCTTGGGCGGGAGAAAGAGGGGAATTGAGAAGAGGGCTTTCTCGAGGGCAGGCAGGGAGAACCACCACGGAAAAACCGTCGTGAAAATAATTGCGTCCTGTTTTGCGAGTGCGAATGCTATCTCTCTTTCTCTCTTTCTCTCCCTCCCCTCCCCTCCCCCCCTCGCCGTTCCCCTCTCCTACCTTCCTCGTTCTCAACCATTCGTTCTTTATCTCAATGAAGACCTATAAATAAGCAGTCTAATGCCGCGGAACAAGATAGGGAAAAGCCGCGGTCTTCTTATTGTTTCGCGCGATTATATTTTCCCGTACATATTATTTCAAATACAAATTCCCAAAACGTTAAGAAAATATTCATCTCCCGTTGATTAATCGTCGCGAAGGCAATTGTTAAGAAGCATAACGAAGAAAGTGATAATCATCAATTTTGCATAATGTTATTTGAGTGGTAGTCACAGATAAAAATGAAAATTTCATCTCACCCTCGGAATTACGAATCGATAAAACTTATGCAATATTCAACGGGAGTTTAACAATGTCCTATTTATCTTTAACGACTGGCATAAATCAAAAGCCGCTTAAGTGTATCCGCGCTCGCGTGGATCTGCGTTTTTCGATTATCTGAAGGCTTATAAAAGGGTTTTCAGGAGACCCTTGGGGTTGGTGGTAGACGGCGTCGGCTCCCTTCTTTACACGGCGAAAGAACTTGGTTAAAAAAAAGGGTTGAGACGCAATAAAGAGAGGGGGGAGCTCCGACATCGGTAAGAAGACGCCAATAACTCATTGACAAGAATCTCATCGGTGATATAATGTTGGGCCGTTTTCTTCGTTACGGCGCTCCTTGATTAAGGATTCGGCTTAAAAAATAATTATTTTTAATTTGTGACTACGATAAGGACTGTTATTACCTACCGAAGAAACACAGACTCATGCTAATTTTATTGGAGACCCTTCGGTATTCTTTATCTCGTGTAATTGGTATTTTAATTGTACGTAGAGGAACCATCATCCTCGCGAATGAAAATCTTTCGTTTTTTGGTAAATGATGACTGGGTGATATAACGCGTATACATTGTCCCCTTATTCGGCTGGACCGGAAAAACTGCAAACTTAATTTTCCATAACGTATTTGCACTTCTTACAGAGTTGAAGAGTTATTTTGCACGTGTAATGTTTTACGCCGGTGCGGCTAATATCGTGGAAAAAGTTTTAGTACGCTCGACCCCTTCGACCACAATACACTGCGCGCGCCCGTGTAAAGCGACGTAAATCTCCATTAATATTTTTTCCAAGCATCATAAATATTTATGCGGCCCATTTTTCATAGACGAATGGGCAATTCGTCCTTTTTTTACTCGGATCCTCGTGCACTAATGAAATTTACATCCTTTCAGATTCGTCACGTTTGCTATACTCATCTCGCAAGTTAGAGAGGAAAACATCATCGACTGATTGAAATTGTCCATTTATATTCTACAGGATTCTAGCTTTGACGTACAAAGGGCTGTAGGTTTGCTTTTATTATAACTTCAGGGGACATGGATTAGATCAACTCTCATTAATATTATACTTTCAGTTTATATACTTAGGGATTATTTTATTCAAATAGGCGTCAACAAATGACAGAATGGTTAAATTCTTGAAAAAATACGAACTTTTCGCTGTTTTAGTAAAATATACATTTTACGAAAATAAATTATTCGTTACAATCATAAAGATAATTAACATTAAATTCTGTTACTTGCACTATTATAATTTGATTAGAAATAATGTACAATAGACTTTAGTTATTGTTGGGTTCGATTTTAACATTAGCAATTTTGGAAATACAGCATTAAGATACCATTATAAATAATATAGCCTTTAGGCAACGAATTTACTTGAAACTGTGGAACATGATTTTTGGCCCAAATAAGAAGACCCGTGTCTCAGGGTTTTATCCCATCGACCTTAGAGGTAAAGATATTCGTGATTTTTAAAAATCTACGAAAACGGTCTTTACGCCAATTGAAGCAAGTTATATTCAATTTTCAGGTACTATCTAACAATGAGAAGGAAGTTGGCATCAAGTGTTATTATTTGATCTTCTTTTGTTTGTATTGGTTAAACTGTACAGAAGATACGTCTGATCAAAGAATTATTAGAAAAATAAGACAAAAAGTCAATTTCATCGTTTCTACAAAAATTAACGTAAGTGTGTAACTATATTTTAAATAAACATAACTTTTAAACAGTTTAAGATATTCAATCAAAATAATGTGCAAATAAGAGCTCTTGATGAGAATTTCTTGTCATTTCCGGTTAATAGCTATAGATTAAACGAGAACTTAAGTTTTCTTAATTAGTGTAAAGTTCTTTTTCCTCTAGATTTTTTTAAAAAGGTCGAATATCTTAATCCATGGATACATGGACTAAAATCCCGAGACACGAGTCTTCTTATTTGGGTGAAAAAATCTTATTCTACACTTTCAAATAAATTCGTTTCCCAAAGAGGACATTCTCTCCTTGTGAGTACTAACTTTGTGATTGGCAAAATGTTCAACCTACAATTTATATATTTGACAGAACCCAATAATAAATTTTTCAATAGCGATATATAGTAAGGATATTTGGGCCTTGTCAAATGCCTTAATTAAGACCTTACAGCGGTCGTCACGGCACGATAACCACGGTCACCTGGAAGTAATGACAGTTAGTAGCGGTTGATTAACTAACCTGTAATTCAATAATTTGATACATATACAGTAACTCATCTTCGAAAGAATATATATATATAATTATTAAAGTAAGTTAAATATTACTTTCATACTATTAAAGAGGTTCGAGTGTTACTCGTATGCAGAAAAAACTGCAAATTGAAACGTACTATTTATATAAGTGTTTGAAAATCGTATGCATTTTTTGAATATTTATATCGATGAAAATTATAAGGTGGAGATTGTGATATAGATGGACTTTTGTGGCGACAAGCAAATGAAATGCATTTACACAGGGTGTTATTCTTGTAAAAATGCAGTGACGCAAATAAAAAAACTGCAGGGATCAAAGATGCAATATTAAGAAAATTATGAGCAATAGCTAAACTAAGGTTTTACGAATAAGTTTCTGAGGAATTGATGAAAACGTAAACAAAAATAATGACTTGGCGGGTGCGCGGGGAGCCACAGGGTGCTTGAAACACCGTGCGTGGCAAGGGGGAAGGTCCCCTCTCTTAAACTCTCTTAACCTCTTTAAACAATTATGAATACATGTTTCTATAGAATTAAGGATTTATTTTACATTTATACAGATTAAAGTTATTTAAATCACATATATAAAATATGAGTAAAAAGATTAAGCGATAAAAAAGCTCATCTAAATAAATAAATATGTATTATAAATAAATATGATCAATTGACTAATACCTAAGTTTTTGGTATATCATATATATTATAAAATATACTTTGTAACGAGTATGAAACTTGTGATTATATGTTTATGGTTTTTATTTTGAATAGCCTTCTTAAATATCCTTTGGTTACTACCACTCAATGATTTTATTTTCATGTTAGAAAGTAAGACCTCGATCATAGTGCCGTAACGATATTGGCGGCACCCTTATTAAGTGCATGACAAGGCCCTTATCAAACTAGGCAGGTATACCTAACCAAGCGTGAGTGATCACCTTACAATTAATTATTGTCAGAATACAAATAAATAGCTTAGTTGTCAAGAATTTCCTTAAATGTCACTGTTTTAATTTTTTATTATTTATTTTATTTTACATGGTTTTACTTGCTTAGTTTGGACGACATATAAGTATAGTAATAGTTTAGCTCAATGTTCTCAATATATTGGGTATTAAATGCCAGATATATTTACTATATATAATTAATACCGATATCCAATATATTGGCAACGCGTTGTCCGTAGTTAGAATTTTAGGAAATTCAATTAGCAAAATAATTGCAGTTGAAACATACCTTACTGTAAATCAAAAGCAAGCAAAGTTTATTAAAAAGTAAAGTTCTGATTCATTAGTAGAGGCACGTAAACTAAGGGAATGCCTAAATAAAATAAAAAATATTGGTTTTACCTACAAGATTAGTCATACAAGGGAGAAGAATCACATTTACACAACCATATATAAACTCGAATGTGCGAAATTTAAATAATGAAATTTCTCTATTAAAGCCGAGAGGTGGGGTTACGGCAAACACATCAATTTTGTTGAGCGTCTCGAGAGTGAGTTTCCGTAGTTGCGGTGTCGGCATTCAAGAAAGGTCAGTCGTCAAAGTTCGTTCCGCGGTAACGTATGTTTGTGCGCTATCGCCATTGAAACGGCAAGTGAAATATACGAAATAAATCTTGCAAGACCCCATTCAGAGTAGACAATGGCGCGTCCAGTGCTGCGGCTCGGACGCCGTGTCGAGGGCCGTGGTATTGTGCAGTGGTTCCTCCGCATACACCCAAAGAGAAACGCCATCTCTCTCCCTCTCTCTCCCTCTCTCTTTCTCTCTCTCTCTCTCTCCTTTGCCGTGGACATGCGCCCCAACCCCAACACTTCTTCCCTCGCGCTTTTCGTCTTTCCACACCCTCCCGATTCAATACCACCATCTCGCGAAAATTCATTACTTTCTCTCTCTCTCTCTCTCTCTCATTTAAATACATCAAGCTAATTATTCATAAGGCGTCTACTAATTAAATACTTTACTTTTTCCATTTAGTCGATTAGTTTAGAAATATTGACTTGAACGGTATCAAAGCTTATTAGATGGTTCGTCGTCGCGTGGTCGATCTTTGCATGGGGTGGTCGTAAAGAATGCTACCATTCAGAGGTCCGGCCGCACCCCCTCATCTCTTTCACCGACACCGCCGCCACCGCCGCCCTCTTTCGAACCCGTGTCGCTGCTCGGTCGCGACCACAGTGCAAAGTTTCTGAAGCGAGACAAGCCGCAATATAATGCCACCCCTCGGTGCCTCTCGATCCCCTGGTTCGCCTACCTTCGACTCCGATGTATTCCTCCTTTTTTATTCCACCCCTGCCGAAACAAATCCAACTTGCAACCAACGTCCTTTCTTTATTCGCTTGCCACCTACATTTGTCATCGATGCTGCTATTTTGGACCTCGATGTTTCGCAAGGTTATTAGTTTTATTAAAGACTTTTATTTCTTGATTTATTACCTATCGGCCCTATCGGCTCTACTGCCGTTTTTGACGAACCTTTACTAATTCTACTCATTTTTTTCATTTCTTCCTTATAATAACTTACACGCTTATCGTGATTAATTGTTTTATTAATTTTAGTTTTGTAATCTACATTTGTGGGAAACAGGTCAAGGCTGAAGCCAAGTTAAATTTATCCAAATGCTTTTTTCGAGATACTCATAGACATTTAAAAAATTTATCAAATAGACATAATGACTATCTTTTAAACTTTTTCTTCCTAGTTTTTAAGTGAATGCTCATTCTTTAAATTAAGTAGTATCAAAATATTTAGAGTAGGATGCCTATAGTCCGATTATTAAATAAACTGTATCGAAATTAATTAATAATAAAATATTGACTTTACATCTTGTCAAGAAAGATAAAATTTTTTTGTTGACAAAAAAATATTAAGAAATAAATGCAATTATTTAATTATTTGTTAAAAATTAACTAAAAGGCACAGTTTTACTTTTAGTTGTTTGTAGTTATTTATTGTTTAAGTTAAATTCGTCTTTTCTTGGTGTACTTCAACTGAGTTGTTGGCCCTATTAATTGAGTTTGTCAGTTTTCTGATTAGTTACATGCAGAAAAAAAAATTTATAGGTAAAATTTACAGTAGATCTATTAATATTTAGTATATATATATTTGATAAATTTAACCTATAAAAATTAATAATTTTTACTATTTGTCAAGCTTGCCTCTTAACAGGATATCGGACCCAAATTACAGGAATCTGCACGTTTCAATCCAAAAATTATATCTAAAATATTGAATTAAAAATCTGAAACATATCATAAAGATATTAATTTAAAACATAAAGAAAGGCTTGACTTTTGTTTTTAAAAGAAAAAGTCATTGTTAAATAGTAATTGAGTGAATAATTTTTGGTCGGTAATTAATAGTCAAAAAAAGAATAAACTTTCAACCCAAACGTAGTAATCAAATTATGGATTTACAAATCTGGAAAAATTTGGGTATATTTTTTAAAACATGCCTCAAGTATTTTTAAAAATGTATTCATTTGTTTATAAAAAATTGTTAAAAATGACCATTTATTGAGTCCGACATCCACCTCAATAAATTAATAATATTTTTTTTTAGAACCTTCTATTCGTGCAGTGGAGGGTGTATCTCAAATTTCCAATCGATAGTCGTAATCATTCCCCAAGTATGCTCATCGAGATTATGCGTATAGCGTATGTAGAAAATGGTGTGAAATCAAGCGATCGGATGAACCGGGTCCTAGCGTCGCTTAACGAAGGGATCAGGATCACACCTAATCTCGAAGAAACGTCAGATATGAGATAACAATTAATTTAATAATCGGCTGGTCTTCGATGGAAAGGTGGAGGTACATACGTCGTTCGCTGCGGCTGGGGCTGGTCGGAAAGGGCAGGGGAAGGAGGTGGGGCTATGGTATAGCGGGGTAATATTGATTAACGCGTGAAGGTCCCGGAAGGCTAATCCGACGCGGTCATAAACAGCTCAAGTCCAGACTAAATCCGGCGCAAATTGTTACTAATTCGCATCTTAATAATGACTGCGTCAGAGGCGTCACCGTATCTCAGAACCTGGCAAATTAGCCGCGATGACAAATGACGGCCGGTCGGGTGTGCACGTGTGTAGATTCGTAGCATCCCGCCTGTTGCCTCCCACCTCCTTGCTTCACCTGCCACCTCCTCAGCGGTGCCTCCTCCTCTTCCTCTACCTCCTCCTAGTCGTGCATATGTACACACGTACGTTGTATGCCCAGTGCGATTCCAAGCGTGTTTGCGCGATGCCGACGGCTGCTTGCCTATGAATCCACTGGACATACCGTGCGACGACACCCACAGGCCTCGTCTATTCAACTTGTGCAACCGTCATCGCACTTGCCTACGATCGATTGATTCAATTTATCATTTAATCCTCTAATTGCTTGTGACCTTGCTTATTTCTTTCTATTTTTCCACTTATTGTAAATAAATATTTTTTTTATATTCGGTATTATTCATATTTTGAAAAATTATAATTAATAAATTATTATTGATAACTTCAATGTGCAATAACCCAATATACTGATTGATAAAATAATTGGATAGTGTACAGTTTTAATATTGTCTGTCGATAGCTCGTAAAAGATAAGAAAGTTAGTATATCGGCATATTCTATCTAATCATTCATTATATATCTATATATATATATATTATGCAAAATCGTAATATAACTATAGTGAAAACAATCATTGTACTTGGAAGGAAAGGTATTGATCGCGATATACATTCCGATAATTGAAGAAAGAAATAAAAATGGTAAATTAATAGAATAGTAATAAGGATTAATTAATTTGAGTAACTCGTAATGGATCGTGAAGAAAAGATGATTTGTTATGATAACGGAAAACGTTAAGACGGGTGATCGTTAATTCGTACATCGGATGCACAGGATTTCGTAGAGAGATCAGTGCAGATACAGTTGAACCGAATGCATCCGGCCGCGAAACATAATATCGAATGTCACGCACAGGATCCGTCATTTCATCGGAGCGATTCGACCGCACGTCATTGCGGTAAGATCTCCTTGCAGCCCCTACCTGCGCGAAACTGTCTCTGATTTTCCGCGCAAGCGTTTCATCGGCCTAGACAGAGATCATCCTCCCGCTCTCGAGCGAATATTGCAATAACCGCATCAAGGCCCCTCACTCTTGTCTATCACGTGTCTAACCCATTACCATAAATCTTTACTTACCTCACAAGCCCCTCTACATACCAAATATTAAGCATCCGCATTTCCATCTCTGTTTTTTACAATTTTTTACAATTACAATTATTTATTTATTGGGTTATTTTTTAAATCATTTATTTTAATTTACATTAACGTAATCGGGAGTGTTGATTAAAGTGAGCAACTGGAAATTCTTCGGTAAAAATGTTATTTAAAAAAAACATTAGGAAAAATGCTAAAATGATACATTAGTAAAAGATGCATGAAAAAATGCATCTATACTTATACAATGTTTTGAAATAAATAATTTGAACTATGATCCAAAAATAGTATATTTATAAATTGGTAGAAGACGTTTACTGATTAATTTCCAAGTGGTCTCACGTAAACTATGAGTGTTTTGATAACATTGTGCGATAAGAGAAGCAACAAAGCAAAGTCAATTAGATATCCGTATGTTTGTCAACACTAGTCAGGAGGATCAATCGTTATTGTTTATTTGTTTAGCCAAGAAGGACATTGTGCGGTACGGGTTCTGTGATTTGCATATAACTGCATAGACACTGGTCAGTGCAGCTGCATCAGAAGCGGTCGAGCTTCCTCGGGTCGCTCTCCCTCGCGGACCGGCTTCTCCATCCTTAAGCTGACATTGTGTAGATAGATACCTTCGCTTACAATTTGGAGGCTCGTGGACGGGGGATCCGAGTCTCCCGCGCTCCCCCCCCCCCCTCCTCTCACTCTCTCTCGCTCTCCCGCTCTCACCCCACCGTCCAGTGCTCGCGTCTCGTATCTATCTAATTATTGTCGCGGACTGCGCCGCAACGCTCGCCGTGATATACCGCATGCTAATAAGCGGCTAAAGACCCCAGGACCATGCCTAGCTCCCCATAAATCTTAACGACCGTTTCTGCATCCTGAACCCGCTATCTCGCTCTCCTCGAAACCTCGCCTTCCCCTACCGTGTCCCATGCCTCTCTACGATCGTCTTGGGAGATGTCGCATATTCATCCTCGTTGATGCTCAACCCCTTCCTTCTTGACACCCTCGCGATTCCTGCGAGTAAGTAAATATACAGCGTTACTCCCCAATACCCTCTGGTTTCTCTAAGCATAGGGTATCAACGAAAAAGTTTCTCAGAGTATTAGTTCCCTTACTTATACATACTTACTCTATTTGCACCTTACGAATATCGCTAACTTTCGATAATAACCATTTTATTCATTTACTTTATTAGTAACCCATATGTATATGTTTCGTACGATGATTCGAGAATGTCAGTGGCTACCTTATGTTTTTTTCGTTTTTTCAAATTAAAAGAAACTTTAATTTATGCACTTTATATAACCAATAATAGTAAGAAATTACTGTTTATTTTTCATTAAACGGTTTTGGAAGCAAATGATTGTGAATAATGTGAATCTCTAAATTGTGCAAAATTAAAGGTTTACACATATTTAAAGCGGCACAAACAACGAGCAAGAATGTATTGTTCAGAAATATAGGGTCAAGAAATACAAGGTGAGTAATGAAAGGCGCGACCACATCGGACACGCGAGCCATCGAATCCAAGTGGTCGTATTTCCCGTGACGTGGCGTCGAACGAGCAAGGACCACCGATGTATCAAGTGTTTAATACATCGGGAGCAGTGGCCGGACGCGTCGAATCGAAGGGAATATACATTTGGCGCGGGGATCATCGCGATGTATATGCACGGGCTTACATTTGCAAGCAGGGCATTTCCCCTCGTGTGCTGTGCGTGAAACTGCGCAACTGCAACGCTGACCACACATCAATTCATTGCAAATGGACATCAATATTGGTAATTAATACATCGCGCCTCTCCACCTCCGACTGTTCGTACTATTCACCGCGCTCTCGTTTCTCCCTTTTTTCCCCTTTAGTTTCTCCTGGGCATGGGGTTATCGGTTTCTCTCTCGTTCGCACGTTCTCTCTCTCTCTCTCTCTCTTTCTCTCCCTCTCTCCCTCGGTTCATCTCTTATTCAGCAGCCGATCGGTTCCCTCCTCCTACCACTTTCATTTCGCATTTCGCGTGGAAACACGCCCGGTTGCGTATCTCGCTGCAGCGGTGCGAGGGATTTCAGCTGCGGATTTGCATGTAAGTGATACCCATGTTGGCGGATCCGATTGACGGCTCGTACCGGACGGGAGGTTGGGAAGTCAGGTGTACGCTAATCGAACCTCTCTGTATATCGCTCTCACCTCGTTTAAATAATGCCCGTTTTGATTCCACTTTTTTTTACTTTTCAGCCTTTTCGTGGGCTTTTTTTCAACTTACAAATTACCGGCTTACCCATATTTATCCTGATTTAAAATTACTAATTAAAATAACCAGGATTTTATTATCAATGATAATAATAATATAGAAACCATTGAAATATCGTATTAGCCATTGTATACGTATATAAAATATTAATGGACAATGATGTTATATACAATATCAAGCCATTTTTTATTATTAATAACGCTATTTAGTTAGTATATAGCTTGTAAAAAATCCAAGAAAAAATTATTATAACATATTTTGTGTAAGTTTTCTTCTTAGGTTAAATGTTTATTCTGCAGATTTTAATTATTTGATATCTATCGACACTACACTTCCATAATACTAATAATAATGATGAAATTAAATAACAATTGCAGTGTTTAAGAAATGGCTTGTATCGATTTTCAGTTATACTTTATAAATTAAGTCGACACAAATAATTTGTCTACTTCTTGTACGGATGTATGGAACGAATAACCGTACAAAACAATTCAATTTCAATCCGTCGCGAGAAAAAGCCGGTCGAGTTCCTGGAAATGCAATTTATCTACGTAATGCGATTTAACGCGCCAAGGGTGGAGAGAACGATCGCCGCATATATACACGCAATATGTATGCGGGCGATAAATAAAAATACATCAAGTGCAACCTTTTACACCGCAAATCGATGCGACCCACCACATTCGCGCAACTTTTTACATACGTGGTATCCGATAAACTTCATTATATACACCGAGTTGCAATTTTTTTAACTGTTCATTTACGTTTGTCTATAAATAATTGTCATTATAACTTGTGGTTTAAAAAATATTATACATCGATCATTACAATCGTCGAATAGAACGTAAAATCAAATAAAAAAAGGTTGACATTTGAACGCGTAATAGAGAGTGCAATAATATACGGAGATTGATCAAGAAGGAAAGGGTGTGGTTAAACGAGAACGATATGGAGCCGTTTAAAAGAAAGTACTCGAATTTTTATTGTATACAAAGTGAAAAATCGACGGGAGTGACACGCGTGGAGAGGACTCGGATGTAAATTGGTTATCAAAAGGTATTAGCGAGACTTGCAAACCGATAGCTTGCGCACTCAAAACCGCGTACCCGATTGAACGAGAGAGGGATAAAACAAAAAAAGCTGGTGAGAAGCAAAAAAATATTTGCTTGCACGCTTCGGGGGCTCTATCGGATTTTCCACTTGCGGCAATGGGTTTTTATTAAAAGCTCTTCGATATGCGCGACTCGATGTGCACCAGCCGCCGCCAGCGGAGAGGGCGGATATGCGTATACCATGGGACGGTTCGATAATTAAATTTACGTCACCTCGCCGATTCAACAGCTTCTCTACCCTCCCTTCATCTCTCTATCCCTCTCTCTTTCTCTCTCTCTCTCTCTCTACTTCCTCTGCCCCTAATCCTACGCGCTTACTCTTTCGCTTAATTGGCTTTAAGGGAAAGATTACCTTTTCAATTTTTGTTAGCCTCCTCCTTTTTTCCTTTTCGCGCCCTTCTTTTTATTGTTACGGTAGATTGATGTTTATGGAGAATTCGTTACTCTACGTGTTATTCCGCTTCGCCTTGCTGCTTACATACGAATCAACGTGTATGCACCGTATATTTCGTGATGCAAATTTTTTATACTATCAACATATATCGATGTGCAGTGATATAAATATTTCAATTTTAACAAGTATATTCAGGGGGTACAACACTTTTAAATATACAATTACAAATTTTATTATAAATCATTCTAATTAAAACATATATAAACTAAATTTTGTCTACAGTTAGTAAATATATTTACCTATGTTGTAGGGGAAGTAGGACCTCTCTGTACCTCTATATAATGCTTACTTATAGCACGTAGCTACTCAAAATTTACG
The DNA here is from genome assembly GCA_026168455.1 of Theocolax elegans. NCBI lineage: Eukaryota > Metazoa > Arthropoda > Insecta > Hymenoptera > Cerocephalidae > Theocolax > Theocolax elegans. Next base: position 33,434,187 of record CM047426.1, on the reverse strand, counting down.
TACCGTAAGGTTCGAAAGAAGCCAATAGACTAAACGAGCTTAAACTCAGAGCTATTCTTTACAAATATATTAGTTATGATATACGAATATAAAGATTTTAATTTGAATATATAGAAAAGAAGTTACAACATTTATTTGTTAAATTAACAAAAAATTAATAAAAACTAGAGGGTCAAAAATATGTAAACGCTATACGCTTTTACATTTCAGGCACGAACGTTATGTGCTTTTAGAAATAAACAACTATAACATTCAGAAGTTACTATGAACATAAATTTTAGCCAAATGGGTAAAAAATAGACTGAATTTTCGATTGACTTGTTTACATACATAGTACATACATACATACCTACATACATTTTCAAAACCAATTAAAAGGTGAACAAAAGTTTTTTTTTATTGTGATGAACATTTCTTACATTTAAAATTCTACGTAAAATCAATATTTATTTAGTTAATGTCTAAATAGCTTCTTTTATTGTACATTTTAGGCTTTTTCAACTGTTTTTTTGTACGTAACTTTAAAAATATTCATCTAAGCAAAAAGTGTTGTATACAAAAAAATTTATCTTATTAAGATTTTTTTCGTTTAAACTTTTACAGTACAATTTATATTTGTCTTTATAAAGTAGAAAAAACGGGTTTTTTGCACTATTTTGACACTTTTATGCGTTTAACTTGCCAGCATTCAGTTGTACATAAAAAGTTACAATACAAAAATTAAATTAATTAATATTTTTATCGGTCTTACAGTCAATTATATGGGCAATCAGATTGCCCCTACTTATAATCACCCCCGAAGAATCTATAAAAATAAAAATAAAAAATATAAAATATAAAAAATAAAAACACTAACTAAACATAAAAACAAATTATTAATAAAGCAATCTGACTGCCCCCCTGCACCAAAAATCTACTAACCCCAAATATGATGTCCGACGTTTCGAGCTCGCTGCTGCTCCTCATCAGGGACTGAAATGAAAATCTATTCCACACGATATTTAAACCCTCAAAAAAGCCTCCCCACTCCAAGGACCCACCCTAAATAAATTCACCTTTTTTTTGAGGGTTTAAATATCGTGTGGAATAGATTTTCATTTCAGTCCCTGATGAGGAGCAGCAGCGAGCTCGAAACGTCGGACATCATATTTGGGGTTAGTAGATTTTTGGTGCAGGGGGGCAGTCAGATTGCTTTATTAATAATTTGTTTTTATGTTTAGTTAGTGTTTTTATTTTTTATATTTTTTATTTTTATTTTTATAGATTCTTCGGGGGTGATTATAAGTAGGGCAATCTGATTGCCCATATAATTGACTGTAAGACCGATAAAAATATTAATTAATTTAGTTATACTACAGTCGACATAAGTAATATTTTATTAATACAAAAATTATCACATATTTTATATTTAAACATTTTCTATATTTATATTTTAGATTATTTAATTTTATTATATTATGTCGTAGAAAAACGTTTTAGCGCCTTTTTAAAAAGTGCTACCTTTCACGACCTATTTGACCAATTTGGTCAAGTTTACTATTCTATTTATGTAGAAGATATCATTAAAATTTCAGGCAAATCGGTTCAAAATTGGCTGAGTTATTCGATTAACTTGACTACATACATACGTACACACATACATACTTTTTCAAAAACGTTTAAAATGACTTATTTTCTGGACGAAAAATGTTTCTATGTATGAATAAACAATATTTATGCTGTTACATTTTTCGCGATGGTGAAAATATAAGGCATTCTCGTGCAACGATCGTGCCTAAAAATTACTAATACTATTATAGAAGTTTTTCTATATATTCAAATCAAAATCCCTGTATTTATACCATAAATAAATATATTTTTAAACAATCTCCTTCAGTAAGAACTCACTTGGTCTATCAGCTTCCTTCGAATGTTACGGTAGGTGAATTTTGAGTTTGCTATGTGCTATAAGTAAGCATTATATATAGGTATAGAGAGGTCCTACTTCCCCCACAATATAGATAAATATATCTACTAACTGTAGACAATATGTAGTTTATATACGTTTTAATTAGAATGATTTATAATAAAATTTGTAATTGTTTATTTAATGGTGTTGTACCTCTTTAAGAATTTGCTAATTCATTAAACGCCTTGTGTTAAAGTATAATCTATATATATATATATATGGGGTATTCCACGTGAAGTGGTCCGATCAAAATTTTAAAATGCACCAAATTTTGGGTACACATTGCAAATGTTTTTCAGAATACAGAAAAAAATTTTTAGGTACTGGAATCTATTTGCTCAAAAGTTATTCTAACCTCAAAAGTGAATTTTTTCAAGTTTTTTTCAACACCAGCTGGGTTTACCGCTATTTAACTCGAAATCTATCAACTTTAACTATAAAACATTATATATAACATTCGTTGCTAACTATGTCTAGAATTTATCCTTCTGGTTTAGAATTTCTAATCTCAAGGTTAATGTTACATAAACTACATGTCAATATTCAACTTAAAAATAGTGTAAGTGCGCCACAATTGATTTTTTTATCCAAAAGTCTAAAAAAAAGCTTGAAGCAATACCTTTTAAATGGTCTGTAGCATTTTTGGGGCCTTCAATTCTGTAAAAAGTTATGATAATTTAAAGAAAGACATAAAATTCACAAAAATTAACGTGGTAATTCCCATTTAAATTTTTAAAAAAATTTCGAGTTTCTTTAAATTATCATAACTTTTTACAAAATTGAAGGCCCCAAAAATGCTACAGACCATTTGAAAGGTATTGCTTCAAGCTTTTTTTTAGACTTTTGGATAAATTCTAGACATAGTTAGCAACGAATGTTATATATAATGTTTTATAGTAAAAGTTGATAGATTTTGAGTTAAATAGCGGTAAACCCAGCTGGTGTTGAAAAAAACTAGAAAAAATTCACTTTTTGAGGTTAGAATAACTTTTGAGCAAATAGATTCCAGTACCTAAAAATTTTTTTCTGTATTCTGAAAAACATTTGCAATGTGTACCCAAAATTTGGTGCATTTTAAAATTTTGATCGGACCACTTCACGTGGAATACCCCATATGCAAAGTTTACAATTATTTATTACTTAAAATATTAATCAATTACATCCTATTTTTTCATTTTATGGTATTTCAAGCTAAATAATATTAAAGTTCAAGTGTAAATAGAATGCAAACGTAGTTTATTCTAATCTAAGTAGTATAGTGTTGATTGAAAATATTTATAAAGTGATGGAACTCAAGGCGCTTTAATCACAAAAGGCATTGACTCCTCAAACTGAACACCGATGATACCAGCACATTCCCTTTATCCAGAGAAAATCTCAGAACGCTGTTTGTCACGCGTAGCAACGGATGGCAAGGCAATAATCAATGATCAGTCTAATTGAGTGGGATTGATTGCATCGATGATAAGGACACGCGGGCGCCTACGAGAGCTCGTGAAAGCGTTACCTCGTGTGCGCATTATTTGCGAATATGGTGACGCATGGCATGCGCGTTAGATGGAATTATTAAATTGCGATTCCGAGGACGTCGACGCCGTGAGGAACGGAAAGCCAATCGAAAACCGATCGCACCAGTTTATCATTTAACCATTGAGTATAATGAACTCGGAGTCACTCAATCGGTTTGAGTCTTGTTCACTCGAATTAAAATACGTACTCGCCGAGGGACTTTTAAACAGAAAAACAAAAGATAAAAAATAACACCGTTTGTCTTTTCATGCAAATGGAACGTGGTATATGATGCCAGTGGCGAATAATAGAAAGTGGTAGATAGTAAAGAGCGTTATGAAAATGGATAGAAGTTGCTGAAGCGGTTGTTGGAAAGAACCGAGCAAGTTTGTACAAATGGGGGAGTTTCGGCGGCACACGTACAAAGGTAAAGCCTTTTTCTTGGGCGAGGCCATCGTACACGATCAAAGGGTAAAACAATCCGGCGTGACGAGAATGAGGATCCCACGAGATGTAACCGCGATATCCAAAGCCACGCGTCTATCTCTCGCTTTTTATTTTTCTGCGCGCAAGCTACAGCTCTTTTCTTACTCTCTTACCGGATTTCGTTGGCTCTTCTCGGCACCCACATCCTGAGGTTTATATTCCGAGAAACAATGAGAGATGAAACTTTCGGGCGGATATGACAGGCTTCGCGTAGACACGGAAAACCGCGGCGCGTGCCATTTCGATAAATAAGATATTGATACTTATTATTCAATCCTGGTATATCATGTTTTAGCGATCTGCCCGTTGGAACTATTTTTTACATTACATTTTAACCATTGCATTGAGTTATTGAACATATTTTTGTTCGCTTTCAATTAGATTTTAATAATTTATAAATATATTTTCTCTTGTCGCGTGTAGTTTTAAATTTTTGACATATAACTTTAATAATTTTTAGAATAATAAGAATAAGGAAAGTAGAAGAGATCATGTTATAATAGACTCTAAATGAGGACACGTAGGACAAACTTCCTATTTATTAAATATACTGGATCTCTATCCTAGTTGTGAATTGCTGACTTTGACTGGCTAGTTCACTAATTATTCGACAATTTCAATACGTAATGTTTGGAGAAAAAATTTTCGAAGGATTTTGATACATGCCTGGTTGACTCGGATAGGTTCAGACGACACGTGACATCCAAATTGGTATAAATTTGCTTAAGCATTTAAGGTGGTTTTTCCACCTTTTAACGAAATTGATTATTGAATTTTTTTTCGTAAAAAATTGTCATTTACGCATCAACAATGATTCCAGTTACTCAGATCCTATCGGCAACTAGTCATAAAATTTATTAAGGAAGAAAATGAGCCCAAATACGTTTGATTTCAGTACTTTGTCATGAACTTTTGATACGGTAGCGATATCAGCACAATCGCAAGACGAATTTATATATATAAAAATTATATATATTATATAATTATATAATTTATATTATATATTATATAATTTATATATATAAAAATTTGTATATAAAATTATTACTCCTCCTTAAACTCTTGATTTTTCTATATATACCTCTATTTGGTACATAATGTTGATAAAACTAAAAATAATAATTACTTTTAAAAAGGTCTTTATATACGATAAGAACAACCTTAAATATGTTTCAAATTGAGTTTAGCTATAAGCTACGCGTGTGAGTGTTTTCGTCAAATTTAAGTAATGTTTATTACATATTGTTAAATAGTAGATATTATTTCTTCATTTTTTATGTAATCACGGAGAGAAGAAACAAACCAGCGTTGTATGAACGTTTCTGCAACCGTTACCCGCCGTGAAATCGTGCTATGGTTGCGCGATATCCATACTACTTTTGTGTGATTCCATACCACGTTGGTATGGTCATCATACTATTGCTTGTTTAGCCACGCCCCCTGCGCGTTTTCACCTATGATGCCTATGGAAACTTTTGGCAGGGCGGCCATACCATCGCGGTATGACATCCTGCAACTTTGCGCTGACAGCCTAACCTACAACGCTAGTCTGTTTCTTCTCTCCGTGATTATTTAAATTATAATTAAATAAAAAACTACTAGATTGACAAATGCAGATACTTAATTGCAAAATACATTTTCGTCAATAGTATAGCGACTGTCCGAGCTTGTTCATCAAGGCTCACCAGTCCTAAATTTTCTTTTATCTTTTCATGCATTTGACAACACTAAATCACAAATTGTTTTTCTAATAGTTTACAAGATGAAAAATATTAAAAATATAAGGTAATTTCTTTGTTAGAAATTTTGAAAAATCTTGTCAATGATGATAAAATTTGGGAAGATCTGGTAAGTAACTTTCGAATACACATATAGTAAGAGTAGTTTGTAAAGAAAAATGTATTTTTCTGTGGTGATAATGGATAGATAAATGAATAAGTGTAATTCCGTGACTAAATTATAAACCAACGAGTGGCATTGTTTCATCGCGTGACATTGTCCGAATAAGCTGGGAGAGTGAATCCAACGATTGATTTGCCATTGCGTGCGAAGGGTGCATCGGTCGGTGGATGACGGATCATCGCTCGGTGGTCTAGGATATACGGTAAAAAGGAGGTGGGAGGTGAAGGCTGACTCGTGGGCTAATGCTCCTGCAAAGGGTGCAGTTTGACGCATGGAACATGGGATGGTATATTCACCGATCGATGGTCAACGTCACGAGCCACCACGTCGAACAAATGTTCTGGCCGGAGTCGACCGGTATTGAGCAACCAATCATCGTGAAAACGCGATCCGTCATTGCCCCCGACGAGTCGACTGCTCGTCTGCTCTCAATTTCTCTTTCCATCTCTATCTCTCACTAGTACCTAGTTCTCTATCCGTCCTTCACTATCGCTCGAAAATTTACTTACTGCTGACACAGCCTGCTCGTTTTATGGAATTACCGAGCAGCTGCCTTTTTCCTTAATCTTAATCCATCAAAGCTAGAATTTTCATTTAACGCGATAAGAGATTGATTCGTCGTATATTCTTTCTCGTTCTTACACCTTCATAATTTTACTTGTAGTGAACAAATAATTTAATAATTTAAGAATTTTTTCTTACAAGGAGAGTGTCACATCTCCGGGAAACGGATCTTTATCAAACTCTAGGATATGTTTACGACTATAAAAATATAAAGAAAGCCAGATTTTTAGACTCTAACGCATTTTTTCACGATAGATATAAGCAAATAACGGAAATCTCGTCGAAAGAACCCTTGACTTTAATCGTCTCTAACTCGGAAAAAAATAAATATAGTCTTTCAAACTTAAATCCAGAAGAAAACTGAGATCAAGTAGATTACATTAAAAAATTTTTGCCAAAAGTTATGAAAAAATAAAAAACAAAAGACAATTTCGCCTAAAAAATCAGCAAATTTTTTAATTAAAATAGTCATCGAAATATCGTTAAATTCATTTACTTTCATAATTTCGACCAAATCAAGATAATTAAGTTTCTTTTTTTTAATCCAATATACTTGATCTCAGCTTTCTTTTGGATTTGAGTTTGGAAGCCTATATTTATTTTTTTCCGAGTTATAGGCGATCAAAGTCAAGAGTTTTTTCGAGGAGATTTTTCGTTATTTCCTTGTATCTATCGTAAAAAAGAACGCTAGAGTCTAAAACTCTGGGTTTCTTTCTGTTTTTATAGTAGTTAATATATCCTAGAGTTTGGTAAAGATCCGTTTCCCGGAGGTGTGACACTCGACTGCTTATGAACCCGATATCGAAAGTAAATGTTGAAATTACTTACCGTACTTTTGTTCCCTAGTTTTATTGGTAATGTAACTTCCGTTCAGTAGTTTCTAAAGCATTCGCTACAAAAGAAATATTTTTCTTTTTTAATAACAGAAAATAATACTAATAATAATACTTGAGACTAATCTTCTTCTTATTGTAAGACGTTTTTAAATTTATCAATGATTAAGGCTAGAAATAACTATGTTATAGCTTGTATCAATTTTATTCTCAGTTTGAGTTTTAAATTTGTAAAATGTAAAAAAAAAATTTGTATGAAAAATAGTTGAGTAATTGAATGATAGTAATAGTGTATGAGTAAATAAAGATGAAGCTTCCGGTTATACACGAGCGAAGCTAAAAAATAATTGATGTATAGATTTACGAAAGCATGTGGTAAGGTATAATTAGGATGGGTCAAAACTGAAGCGCCGAGGGGTCGTCGCGAAGCCCACTGCAGGGGAGCATTGGTCGCGAAGCTGGCTCTCAAGCCCTCAGATAATGACGCGATATTATGCATAGGATATTCGGCGCACATCCGCGGGCGTATTCTCCTTGTTGATTTATCGTTGTCTTCATTATTAGGAATGCACGCGGTTGCTGGCTCTCGGACCATTATGCACTCGAGTGCGAGAGAGGAAGAGAGAAGGAGAGAAGGAGAGAAGGGCACGTCTGAACGCCCGTCTGTCAGCTCACCGCAGACGCCGAATCTGAATCCCTCCCCCTCGGCAATACAATGTTGCACATGCGGGCCGGGTGCAAGAGGCCATTGAGACGTGCTCGAGCGTCTACCTCCGCCAGATATAGATGGACAATTAGCTACACTGTCGCGGCGTCTATAATTCCTCGGCGTGCGTCCGGTCTGCCGTCGCGTTTCGACCCACGCACAATTAGAATAGATGTGACCGAGATACCTAAGATCACTAATTTTCTAAGACACATGCTGGACAGGTGTAACACGACTAATTACCGTCCTCCCGGAGAACATAATTCATTTGCCCGATCGGTTACCCGACGATAGTAACTCACTCTTATATATATTACAATCCCTCGACTCTTATGATATCTTCTAATTGCATTCATAATAGGCCGAATCAAAGATAAAATATTGATTTATACTTTACAGAAATTTATGTCTCACAAGTTTCAATTTCTTTCACTACTTCTTATTGAGTTAAAATATTTTGTCCCAACATAAGTACAACCGTTTACGATAATATTCATCATTATTTTAACTTGTTTTATTGTATTAGAAAAATAGAATATTGTTACTTAATTCGTTCGATTATGTAATGTCAAAATACAATAACCGAAATTCGAAATCAGAGAAAGAGAGGAAAGAAAACAAACAATTACTCAATTTGATTTATGTAGGATCCTCCTAAAGGACCATAAAAATATTGCTCGGTTACAATAGGTTTATAAAGAGCCGCATATACGGAAGTCAAAGAATCGACGCAAGGCAGACGAATGGAAGCTTCCTCGCGGAAAAAAGGTCGAGGGGCTCCGCCCTCGTGGACAGTGATAAAATATTCAGGCTACGCACGAGGGACGCATATTTCACGTACAAAATCGGTTGGTTGATTTTTATAATACTGGTCAAATATAGCCTAGGGAGCGCAGCGGACGCGAGCGGGGGTCGGAGGAGGCCAAGTGCTGGATGTGCGCGCGCGTCGCTCGCGTACAAAGGGCCGCGGCATAACAAATAGAGGCATAAAAGGGTCAATAAAGGCCCCGCGGCGTCGTGCGACGCGAACCAAGGAGAAACCGTGAGGGAGACCGTTGGGGAGAAAAAGAGGCTAGCCCGGTCTCTTTTCGTGCTCCCCTGAGGCAGGCCAGCGAATAAATCTGAGCCGAGTTTCCAGCGACGTTAGCCCACCGCTCGAGCGGGAAACTCCGAGACCGTCTACCTTATCAGGGGCTGCTTCGCGTACTTGGATTGCTTACCCTAATAGCGAATGGCCGAGTTTGACTGGCTTAATCACTTATTCTTAAATAATTCCATTGGGTGCATGTGTACAAACGAAATTTCCGAAGGACTATCGAGTAATTGTCGAGTCGGAGGTTGTGAGACTTAACGACTGACAGGTTGCATACTAGTCATCTTGCCTTCACCATAAACCCTTGTACACGTAGTTTCGAACGTTTAAATACGTTTTTAATTGCTCAATATATCACGGCATTTTAAACAATTGGTATTTAACAATATTATAATAAAATATAATATCGTATTGTTTTAGTATTTTTTCTATACGTACATATTGTTATGGATAAATTAATTATCGTGACAAGTTATATTACCAATAGATTGTTGATTAGGACATAATAAATTTCAGAGTACAATATAATTTACGTCTAGAACCCTCGTCGGCCATCGCAGAAAGTAAGAATCTTTGATATTGTAGGAGAGACTTCGACACGAAAGTTGGAAATGTAAAACAGTAAAATACGATATTGTATTTTCGTGATAGGCGCCGTTGAAAAGTTCCAAAGGGCCTATCAATCAGTTTACGAGTATCGCACATTCGATTTGCTGGAAACGCACCGAGAAAATTGAGTCACTTGCACGAGAGGAAATATGGAAATGACGTTTTAAGGAAGGTCTTTGTAAAACGACCCACAGGGAGACACTAGTTTATTGAAAAGCCGACGGCGGACCTCTGCGACGGTCCATAAACGTGATGTACCGGTGTAGCTTCTTCGATATCGCCATCGCCGTGCGATTTCGGAAGCAGGGTTCAAGATTAGACGTGGAGCCTCGCTTTCTCGTTCCCCAGAGACGTTCAATAGGATTGAAATTTTCCTCGGCCCTGCTCTCGCTGTCATCTAGACGGCTAAATCGCCATTTACATAACTTACGGCATCTTCTCAATCTACTCTCGTATCTTACAAGACTTTCATCACGCGAGTTCTATTGTCAAACTCCTACAATTCAAACCTCTAATTAATCTGGCTGGTATCGCGCTCTCAAAATTACATAGTATTTTCGCGTATAGACGTTATTTTCGTTAGTTCTGCACCGCACTAAAATTATCGGTTTGGAACTGTATTTTCACAAATCACGTAATTTAAAATGTATTTTTAATCGTAAAGTCAAAATTAAATCCTACTGATAACAAGAATTTTTATGACTTATTGATAAATATTTCTTTCTTATAAAAAGAGTACCTTGAAAATGGTTTAATTAAATAAGAAAATGGTCACGTAATTATATAATGTACGAAAAAGTTTTAATCAACTTTTTACCTCACTTTCTTAATAATGTAGAATTTCGACGTACCTTTTGCATTTTAAAAACTTGTACCATTTGAGTCAACGTAAATTTTAAATCGTCCGTTTATTATTAATTAATGTGTTCCATATTTTTATATTTTTAATTATAATTTCATACCTATATATATTATTATATAGTTTTCAGGGGGCTTAAATTAGTGATCGCCATCCCAGGTATACTTAATTGAGACCGTCAATACACTTCTCTAATGTTAAATTTGACTTTTGTAGGAATAAAATACTGATAAATTGATATGAATGTAATAAGAAGAATATATTGATAGTAGGTAAAGAGGTTTATGAAGGTATGCAATACTAACGAATCCGAACGAAAATCGTGAAATAATTGGTCAAGAAGTAGGAAACATCGTCGAATGTTAACACATCCTTAACATTAAGTTCGATTAAAACGAGGTGGCCAACAGCCGAAAGGATGAGTGAGTAAACCAAGGGACGCAACCGGCAACCGGCGGTAGGAACAAGAGAATGAGGAAGCACGAGATAGGGAGAGGGAGAGGGAGAGGGAGAGGGAGAGGTATAGAGCAGCAGCTCACTCGTAATAATCTGCGCTAATTTAGCTTCTGGAATACGGTAACTGTATCGTTAATATTCCGAGGCCGTTTAATAATGGATGTTGATGCGCCATTTGGGCCGATGAGATTTCGGAGCGGAGAGTTCGAGCCCGAAGTGGACCGCGGTCGCTACGGGTATACGTATACTCGCGAGAGGTTCCCGCGTCTCGGTTATACCTCGTTTGTAAATATTAAATACCGTACCGACACTCCCCCATACAGGCTTTCTTCGATCGACTCACCTTTTTCGGTCAATTTTTAAAAAACCCAAGCCGCAAGAACGTATAGGACCGCCGATTGCGATTGCGATTGCGATTCCGATTCCGATGCCGCTTTCGCCTCGAGGTTCAATAATTCAGTGGGGGGAAGTGTACGCGGATGAGACATGTATAAGCATGCACGAAACCTACGGCTCTTTGCCCGGACGAAATATTTCTCGGGGGCGGGTGTGCGCGGCGCACCTATATACAGAATTCGTGTGCACCCTCGCTCTAGGGAATAACCCGGTCCCGTTGCATCGGTTCAGAGATGGAGCGGGAGAATCTATTTTGCGAAAAGGCGGCGGGAATGGGATACATGTGCCGTATGCCCGAGGAAAACGAGAAACTTTTGCCTATCGCGCTTGGAACGAGCTCGATTTTTCACCGTGCGCGCACAACACACCTACCTCGATTGCTATTGTAGAGGGTATATTTTTTTTCGATTGTATACCTTCTACCTTCCATTTTTTAGAGGCAATCGCATTTAACAAATGCTCCGGTATTTTCACATTTTTACCCCTACAACTAGGCAATTGCGTTCTGCATTAGTTCTTTACTAACTTCCAAAGTAGCACAGTGCATTCGTTCGCTATACAACTAACTGATTGTTACTTCTAATTATATTCCAACACCTGTTAAATAATCTACGTTATTGCGACGAAAAAAAATCGAGACTTAATAAATAATCGTGTGTATCATTTTGTTTAAAAATTATCGCATATTTTAACAGTATATTTTTTAAATTACAGCGATATTTGTATTCAATGTTTGTTAAATAATAAGTATTTTAAATAAAATTTCGATAAAAATTTAACGCGCGTATTTAATTTTTTTAAGTAAAATGCCACTCACTTTAAGTGGAATCTCTTTGTTTTAGAATGACATTTCACTTTAAGAAATTTAGAGATGAATTGTATGACTGGGATGGAAAAACTGAAACTTTAACTCTATTATGTTAGAATTTAATGGACGTACGAAAATAATTAAAAACGTTGATCAGGGTTTTAACAAATTTCTTGATATTTTTCAGAAAAAAAAATATTAGACTATTTGTGAGCAAAATAATAAACACATAAGAAGAAATAAATAATTGAGTCAAATAAGGCAGAAAGCGCGGATGATAAAACAATATAATATTTGTTAAAATAGAAGGAAAATAAGGAATTAGTAGGGTTATTGGTTGATAAAAATTTGATCGGAATTGTGCTATCGGTGATTAACGTGAAACGTGAAACGGGGACGTGAAGTCAGTTTTTGGTAGGCTGCATAAGGTTCGGGTGTGCAAAAAAGGGGTAGTACGAGGTAAATCCATGTCAATCTTGGAACGAAGCTACGCGAATGTATACTTTTCTCGCGTTAACGCAATTAGATGCGATATGACAGAGGGTAAAAAGAGCAGGGCTTTCTGCCAGTCGGCGTATATAACGTGTCTATATCGGCGAGGTTTTCAGGGTTTTCAGATGAGGGCGAGGGAAGGCGGGCTCTGGGGGGAGTTGCGGCCGAAAATTCCGAGTTTGAAATTCGGCCCCTAAAGTATTTAAAGTGTCGGTGCGCGCCGGTTGCGCCGCTTTCGCAACTCCGTCGATCGCATCCAAGACAGACTTTGGACAGGGGAGCACAGGCTCGCGAGAGAGGCAAATTCAATAAGCGATAATCAATGTCAGACTGGCGAGAGTGGGACCGACCGAGTAAAAATCGTTCAAACAGTCAATCAAAAGAGCAGAGCCGGCTCCGTTCTCGCTCTCTCTCTCTCTCTCTCCTCCCCCGAAAATCACGGCGTCGGTGCGTTTCACGTGTAACGACGTTAAAGAACGAGTTTGCGAAGGGTCGGAGCTTTGGATTAAAAAACGAAGAAGTCAACGGGAGAGAAGGTCCTATCTCTCTAGCGTGTCCCGGTATATATACCATCGAATTAAGAAGGCGAGAAGGTTTGATTAATGAAAAAGTAAATCGAAAATTTTCCGATCGTGAAATCATCCCGATCCTAACGAGCTTTCTAACAAATTTAGTCGGTGTGCCTCCTCGATATCACCTTTGCGCGCAAGTCCGAGAGTCGGTGTATAGCGGCTCGTTCGTGGATAATAAAGGAAGATACAGGTCGAAGCACGCGTGGGGTCGAAGGGGCAAATTAACCTGGGTAATGAAAACACAATGAAATTATAATAAACCAATTGCTGGGTTGATTCGCAGTCTCGGGAAGGAGGCCATTCAATAATAAAACACGAGCGTTCTCTCGAGTGTATACGTATATACGTATGTATACTTATCTCTGTATGTGCGTGTGTGCGTGGGTGCGTGGGTGCGCGTGTGTGCGCGTGTACGAGCGGCAGCGTATATACCCGAGGTGCAGCTAGAATTAATTTCTCGAGAGCCTTTATGTTCTCGGACTGACCAAACGTTACTACGTCTCGACCGCGCGTAAAAGCCACCGCGCACCTTCGCCATCGCCGGATGTATATCTCGGGCGTTTGTGTTGGACCACCTCGTTCGCTCGTTCCCCGTTATGATTTTCCTTTTTTCACCGAAACCCCATCCCTCCCACTCACGTGCTTTATTCTTCTGTTTTCTCATTTACACTAATTTGCAGAGCGCGGCTCTGTCTCTTCGAGTCGACTGACCACCTACCTCCTACCCCCTCCCCGTCTCTCCCACTTTACTAAATTATATTTGCTCTTAACTGATTAGTTAACTCGCGCCCCGTCATTCTTCCTCGGGAACGTGTTACCCTTGCTTTCAAAGACACCGTTTTTGCTTGCATTAATATTTATTCGAGGTGAGGCTACGAGCAAAAAGGATCAACCACTTAGACGTTTAGAATTATCTGACATTGTATAATCGTTTTATTATTTTTCTCTCGTTTCGTACTCCTTATTTATCTCTTTATCCTTTAACAGCGAAAAATTTTCCTCTCGTTAATTACTAGCTAAAGTTCTCTTTGGTTTTTATTCTTATTGTAAAGTCGCTACATTTCGCTCTTCAGTATCTCGTAAATACGAGGAATTTTCTATTCAAGTAGAATTCCTATGCTTATACGGTGTCCATTGTTAAGAGCCTTTTCCTCAAAAGTTCATTAAATATTATTTGTACTGGCAGTCTCGAATCCTGATTTGTATACGGTACAGGTACGAAGTTATGTATACTTGTACACCTATACAGAATAATAGTCGTCCAATAAAAAAAGAATGAAATAGCAGCGTCAGGAAACATTGCCGCAATTATATTAATACTAGAATTCAAAGAGACGAATGTATAAAGGTCTAAAGGTCAAAAGTATATGGGTTTCTGATCGGACGACGTAAGCTCGGACGGATCACCGGGAAAAATATAAGGCATCGGTCGGACGGCGCGGGACAAAAGTACGGGAGTCCGAGGCGCGTATATAGATTACGGTTGGCCGGCGCTTTGTTGCGGTACGTCGGTGGCGAAGGCAAACGCGGGAGAAGGGCAGGATTGTATTTTCGCGAATGTAGATGCGGTTCTCAAGCCGCCACCCTTTCGAGCTCCGAAAACCCGGGGGTACCGCAGCCCTTATGAAATTATTTCTACCCTCGGGGTGGGGTAAGGTAGCTGCCGGGGAGGACTAGGGGAGAAAGAGGAGAGGAACGACCGGGCACAGGAAAAAGCAACGCACAACGGTGCCCAAGACTTATTAGAAAAATTAATTATTTTCCCTGTCTCTTAATTAATTTTACAATTACCTCTGGCACGGGGGGGCGCGAGCTTTCCGCACATGTACACAACGATGAGCAGTTCCCGTGCATGGACGCGGGGCATAAAGGATTTCACCGGCTTACCGCGGGAAAAATTTCCGAGTAAGAAAAAACCGCGCGTTCGAAATCCGAATCGAGCCTTGATTTTGCACCGAGAGGGAGTAACGCGAGATGCGCGATGCGCGTCCGGTTTTCCTCTTATCCGAGATAGCCATCTCGGAAATGGTGCATTTTTTTTCCTAGCTACTCGTACCGGATGATGAAATTTTCCTGGGCGAGAGCCGGTAGAACCGCCAGTGGTAGCGTATCCTCTTCCCTTTTAGATTTTTTGTCGGTGGTCTGGCCGCGTCTCAATTATAGAAAGGCCTTGCTTCGACTGCTACGGACGAATTCCAATTAGTCGGCGGCCGGCTCGTGTCGCGGTGGCCTCTCCGCGAATGGGGTTTCTCGGATTCTGTACGAGTTCTTTTCATGGACCCGCTCGTTCATTTGCCTTTCCTCCGAGCCCTGCCTTCTGTCGTTTTCTCTCGTTCACTCCGCCTATACCCTTTTCGCTTTCCCGGACCGAGTCCTATATACATATACCGACATTTTTCCCTCTATCTTCCTCTTTATTTGCGGGTTCTCTCTCCTACCTCCCTTGTATCAACCGCTTGCTCCTTCTTTCTCTTTGCCCAGAATGCTTGATATACGTACGACCGGATTATCAGGGGCGTCAAAGCCCGGAGCTGCTCCGAGCACAAACGAGATACGAGAATGTAATCTATACACGCGCGCCACGCACACATTCACATACTACGTCTATATACACTCTTATGCGCAAAAATTATTATTCTAAAATCAATCCAATTAACTAATTGATATTAAATTTACTAAAGTTTTTTTTTTAAATACTATTTGTTATTGACAAATGTCCTAATAATATACATTTTCAAAAAGTTATATATTTTATTTCTCTTCTTTTTGGGTTATAATACACATCCTTGTATAATGTTTCAATAAATATTCCTGATTTGTAAACATCTACGTGCTGTTGAAACAAATCTATTATACCTTATAGATACAATTTTAAATGAAATATATCTTTATATATATTTAGTGTATTCGAACATATAATAGTTTGCTAAAAGATACGAAAAAGCAAATTAACTGTAAGCAAATTAACGTGTAGCTAAATAAACCTTTGGAATACTATATCCGCAGGTTTGATAAAGCTAAATAAATGAAAAAAAAAAAAAAAAAAAAAAAAGTGAAAGAAGGGTAATTTTATTATTTTAGTAATTTTAGCAAATAATACATAAAAATCGATATTGAAGTAAAATATGGAATTCAAGCTGATGTACTATACAATTTTCACTTGATACAATTGTTTTAAATACTTGATAAAATTTGTAATATTTTTTTTTTAATCTCTCCTGGTATATTCGCACATTTATTCTTCATTACTATATTATATGCTATTATTATTTCACGATAAAATCAAATGTAACTTTCGTTTTTATTATTTTTTCGTTGAAGGATCACGTAAAAATACATAAATTTATGTAATAGACCTATTCCATTAGTATTAATTGTTGACATAAATACGACATTTAGTTGATAAGTCGAAAAAAGGCCGTTTGTGAAAATATTGTGATCGTTATTCCAAATGAAGTCGATGTTAATCACCCTCCAGAGGATAAACGCAGTCGGGACAGCAACAGTTGGCTTTAACTGCAGCAAGAGCCTGTCGTTCTGCACATCGACCGCCCACGGGTATTGGCTCATTCGTTCGGTAGCAGGGAAATCCTGAAAATAGCTCGTTTGCAGATGAGACGTTCAGAGATGCAGCTCTCAAGCTGACATCGCCCCTACTGGATGCGCATGTTAATCAGAAACGTGGCGCGTGTTACCCTATGCATGCGCATTTTCGCATATCCGCATTGAACTTTATCCGTATACGCCGATAGCACACGAGGCCAATCCCGTTGGCTGTTTCGTTGACTTGTAAATATGTATATGTATAATGCATATGCCCGTCTTGAGCATTTTTCGGATTTATATAGAAAAACGTAGAATAAGGGTCAACGTGGCATTTTTGTATTGGATTCGCCTAATATATGATTAGGCGCACTGCTTCGTGGATTTGTGCAATTCATGCATCCCCGATATAGACCATGGACTTGCATACGAAACGTAGCGAGTTATTTATATTTCCTTCGGTGCGTACTCCTTGCGTGTCTGCGATTCGGAGTTGCGAAGGGACAAGATTCCCGAGAGGTTGGTCGATGGCTAAAATAAATCTTGGATAACGCGGGATTCCTTACCGCGAATCACGCACTCGACTGCCCCCAAATTGAATCCGAATAAGAAATTCATAAGGGAGGGCAGCTTTGATCGTTCGCGCGTCAAAAGTCGCTCGAATTCGTCTCTTCCTCTCTCCCTCTCCTCCCTCTCCTCCCTCTCCTCCCTCTTCTTTCCTCTCCCTCTGTCACTTCGACATCGCGTCCTTTGCGGCCTGGCTCAATCGAAAAAGCAAATCTTGAGCTCGAAGAGAGGCCCGACAAATTCGCCAGACGCGGATTACGCGGCGCTTAATTCCCGATAAGTAGGTGAATATTTGAACGACGGGGAGATCAGCGATGCGATCACTCGCTGTTGCCGTCTTTCATCCCTTCCTTTCAAGCTTTTTTCTTCCCTAACCCATCGTACGAAGCTCTTTGAACCATTTCGATTGACTTTTAACCGCGGCTTTTTGCCTCTTGGAAATTTCCGTGAATTAAGGAAATTAGATCTTCTTTGTGTTGCCTTGAACTTCCTTGAGTTTATTGCCTCGGGATGTATCTAGCTATATAAAATATTGCGATCGTGAACAGAATGAGAAAAATAATGCCAAAGCAACTGTATATTGTTTTATTTTACTCGAGCGCATCCCTATGGAGTTGCCAGTCCATATGTTATGCTATTATATAAAAAAATAGTCGGTGATTTGGAGGTAACGCGATATTTCTCCGATAAAGGGGGTATCCCTTCATGCGGATCGTACGAAATGACCCGTGGAACCTGTGCCGCCCACCCCGATAATCCCCAATAGAATAGCATTACGTATTCCTCGACTCGCTTCTCTGATTCACTGAAATCCTTCCAAGTTATCTGTCGTTCGCAGGAGAAACCGTCTATTTCTTGGTTTCTCCGCAACATTCCATTGTTCACACTTTTCAATACGTGTCGCGATATATCAGCAATATCTCAACAATCAAAAGTATCTGATTATAGAGTCGACTAAATAACACTAATTTACATTAAATCAAAATTTATAATCACGAAGAGCAGAATAGACGTAATTAAGAAATGTTACTGCATTAAGAAATTACTCTATAAGGTGACGTTAGAATAAAATAATTTATATTTCAAGCAAAATAATGTTAAAATAAAGTGTTAATATAATTTTATTTTTCATTATTTTAATTATTTAAACGCATGCAGCGAAGCTGTCGCGTGTAACGAAAATTACAAAGTCAACAAAACCACGAAGCAAGTAAACTCGTTAGTGATCATGAGAGAGAAATAGAGATATCGGGTCGAGACAGTGGACTTGCAGTATCCCTTTTATCCCGCCCAATCGTTCGCGATACATCGCCCGGCTTGGTTTACAAGAGCACAAATCTCTCCGCGGCTCGGTAACCCCCGACACGGGTGATTTAGCGGTTTTTTCTGGGATTCGAGGGATTCGAGGGCTGGTTACAAACTCTTTTATATCAATCGACAAACTTGAGTTCAATGTCCAACGAACTATGTAGTTGGGAAATATATGCACTACTTGCTATTTCGATTCTTTATAACTTCGACTTCCATTGTCAGTTTTCTTTTATTATTATATACTTTACTTGATTCAATATTTTATTGAGTTTATTTTAATGAAGAAATATTTATTATTATTATTGTTGTTGTTGTTGTTGTTGTTGTTAATGTTTTAAATTAAGATTTTGTAAAATACATTGAATGTATGTCGAATTCACTTATTTTTGTCTATGACTGTATTTAATATTAGGAGATTAGTTTATTGAACTAACATTCGTTTGCATAAAAGTACTTTGTGGAAGTATACAACATTGTTTAATTTAAGTTAATTATTTAATTTAATTTACGAAAAATTTAAAAGTAATCTACATACTTCACTTTGTAGATCGATAAGAAATTAATATAGCTATGCTTTTCTTTCTTTTAAGCATATGTTTGAAAAAGTTATATGAATTATTTTTTTGTTTAATTTATTTCAATAATTATACTTTGTATTTGTTCTATAAAATTATCTCAAATTATTCCAGCGATTGAAAATTTTGACAGATAACAATATTTTGTAGAACTGTTATACTTTCTGTTGAGAAAGATAATTTAATTTAGACCGTATGATCCTTTACTATGAAAATTCGTTTAGGTGACAGCTCATACAAAGGTAATGTATGTATACGAAGAGACAGCAGTATAGGAAAATGGGAATGCTCGCTCAGTATAATTTCCAATATAACAAGTTCCAATAGCTATTAGAGTAGCGGTCTCGAATTGGTTCAAGAAATTTCGCAGGTTGTACGTGGCATGGTAATATCGCCAAGTCTATTTCGAGGTGTCACGGGAAATGGCTCCTATATCATTCACTCTCGCGAGATCCACTTCGAAATTCCAATTTCGCTGAAACACGAGTATAGGTGGAAGGCAGTTTGTCATGTGATTCGCGAGTTTTTTTTCAGCTCCACCCTCTTTTAGCAAAGTTAAATCATCGAATGTTCTCTAAATCACGCTTCTGTGATGAATCTTTCTAATGTAAGGGTTCCGCACGAGGTTCCGCATAATTTTGTGGAACGGTACAATGCGCAGCTGACAGAAGAAATAATAAGGAAACAAACAAGTGCTAGGTTCACTCTAAATCCCGAAGATAATAAACGACAAGCCGAGCGCGAAGATCGTTGCGCGTCGAGTCACCGACTAAATGCCTCCTTCTCTGCTTCCCCTTTGTGGAAGCTCTCACGACAATCATTATATAGCTAATTAATTATAATGAGTACCAACTGAATCGGTCTTGACGCATTTTTTCTTTCTTTTTTTCCACTCTTGGGACGGTGTTCATCGTTATACCTGAGAGTTTCTTGTGATCCTAGAGTGAGCAGTCAATGTACCGGACGGCCAGCTTGGTGATTTTTCTCTTTCGTTGACGCTCGCAAGCTTACATGTTTCAGACAAATGCTTACTTTTTCTACTATAATAATACTTTTATAAAATTATTAAAGATTATACGTATAAAATTATTATTTATACGTATATTAATGTTTACTAATTTTTTTTGTATTACTTAACATTGTTATTTTTATGTTTTTATTCTATGAATATCAACTTTAGTTTTAGTTTATTCAGAAATTATATGAAGACAAATAATCTAATAGGGTGATATTCAGGACTAAATAATAAATATTATAAATCGTACATGTTAAATATAGGAATCTGATATCAAGATAACGATATTTTAGTGATATTTTATAGAAAAAAACATCTTTGACTTTTATATTTTTTAGCAAATTATAAATTATATGTATAACCAACAGATTTTGAAATCATTTTCACACAACAAAAACTACAATATTTATTTTAATTTTAAATAATTAACTTTATTTAGTTTCTTAATTGCAATGTATATTTGCTGCTACTGTACAGTAGTTTCGTTATAAAGATATTATTTTATTTCATTAACAATAATGTTTCTGTATCCTAATAGTTAAGAAATATTTTTATAGAAACTGCAGTAATATCTTTAAATATTAACTATTCCATTTTGATGATCACTCGAATGACTATATTGATTTGTAATGAAAAAATACTTTTTTCAGAATGGAAAATGTAATTATTTTTTTAAATCTTAATTTAAATTTATTTAAAACACAATATTTTTATAAAATTCTTTGGCAAAGTCTAATCTTATAAGTTTCAATCAAAGAGAGTATTGTATAAAATTATTAAGATATTATTTTACTTAAATAAAACACAATTTTACGTATAAAACAAATTTCGTATCGTATTTGCAAATGATTATACTGGTAATTAAAAGAAACATTCGCATTTTATTAGTAATGAAACATTCTTACTTTGGTAGTGCCATTATCATTTATAGCAGGTAGAGGCTGTACGTTATCAAAGCACATGGTTTATTGATGCTTCGAGGGGGTGAAAATAAATTCACCCGGTGAGGGATGTGATCAGTATAGCAGAGATCGATCGCTGGTCATCCTATCAGAGTTTCCCATGGGAGTGAATCCTGTGCCAAAATCCAATCATCGATCTCGTCATCCTTATCGTTCGCATTAATTTATCATTTTTTCTCGGTAATACCTAAACACATTTTGTTAACCTTGCGATTTTCTCTAATCACTTCTATCAATTTTCTTCGGTTCGATTCGCTCGTAAGCATTTCTATTCGTTTTTTCCTCCTAAAAATATTTCATTATTATTTCCACACCCTCGTGTTACTATAATTTATTAACTTCATTTTTATTAAATAAACGAGTATCAAACATACGCTCGATGTAATTTTGTTACTTATTTATGACAGTTGATACACCAGATCGTAAATAATATTTATTCAGATAAAATTCACATATGGAACTCGAAATATTTAATGCACTTGTGCACATTGTAATAACTTTTTAAATAAGATAAACAAAAATTACATAAGTTAATGGTGGCTCCTAAGTTAGTAGATAAATTTAATTACCAGTAACTTTGTGTATCGAAAATGTATAGCAACGCTCCTTCGAGAATTGTGTACATTTATTCATCGTCAAAATTGTGATCAATGTTGTTCATTGAAATTCTTACCGAATTCATAGAGCCTGCAGGGAAATACGAAAATGCGTATAGCCAAGTGAATGCGCATTAGAAATGAGGACGCGAGACATTTTGCTTGAGTGTCTTGTCGGGCAAACGAGAACTTTGAAATCAATCAGAGCGCAGATGTATTCACGAAAATTAATATTACCGTCGTCGAGATCCACTCTCGTTTCTTAATCAGGTTATCCTTGGACGTGAGTCTGGAACATTTAAGTGTCACAAGTATTTCCTTATACGCGAGATTGCCTTTCAAAAAGTTTGGTAACAAAAGCCAGTGCACTATCGTCTGTGCGCATATATTATTATTTCTAGTATTGTCTTAATTATTAGTTCTCAGTTTTATGTCCATTTGTATATTGGGCGAAACACCCGAAATCGCAAAATATATAGTAGCAGTCTATCATCTCGTCATTTTTTAACGCATGCACATATACTCGTACAATGGATTTTAGGGAACAAAAGAACATTTTACCTTTACCAGTTGAAAAATGCTACGCAGACTTTAATTAATTTCAGCTATTAACATTAAGCAGGCTATGTAGGAAAACTTTGTTTTATCGAGGCTACGTTCTTTGAATTTAAATGTATTTTATACGCTTCGCTTTTATGGATTTTTTCTTCCTAGCCCGTGATGAAAGGCTATAAATTATCTGCTAATTAAAAAATTTATGAAAATATTATTTCCCTCCGTGTGCGTTAGACTCGGAATTAAAGAACATTTCATAAGAAATGAGTGTTTATAGCATTTTTCCGTGCATGCAGGTAGGTAAAAATAAAGTAGACCTTCCTTTTTTTGTTCTTCCTTTCTCTCGTCTCGTTTTCGTCTTAGTTCTGTATACCTAGTTTG
The DNA here is from genome assembly GCA_026168455.1 of Theocolax elegans. NCBI lineage: Eukaryota > Metazoa > Arthropoda > Insecta > Hymenoptera > Cerocephalidae > Theocolax > Theocolax elegans. Next base: position 33,411,449 of record CM047426.1, on the reverse strand, counting down.
ATCTCGAATTCGAATTCTTAATGCTTTCCACGATAAGTAATCGAAATCCCTTGGCTGGACAATATTTTTGCGAGGAGCTTATCTTTCGACGAGTGCGACATACAAACATCAATTCAATGTATGAAATCTGTCAAAATGAATTTCGCTCGGGAACACGCGGAAACGTGACGTGGCTGTCATTTTTCTTCCCGCGGCGAATGTGATCTTGATGTGAAATATCGCTGTATTATTGCTCGACTGCGTCGCGTCGTCTGCCGCATTGGACGCCGAGAGAAGGGGGCATCCAGCACCCTTCTTTTCCTTACTCTTTTTTCTTCCTTTTTTTCTACGTGAATTTCTTCGGTTGTCTTATTCATCGGTCGAAGGGCGGTCGTCGCACTTTTTCTAGGCGCTCAAGTTTTCTTACGTAAACAATGAACAACCTAACGGACCGAAATTGTTGTCACTCTCAAACTATTCATGAGTTTTTTAACCTGTGTTTACAAAATGTTTTTTTTTAAATATTTTTATAAATATGTAAATAATTTATTATGCGTACTACATAATAATTACTCCTTCTGTATTGCAGAAATCAATATAAAACAAATTCATGAAAATGCTAGAAAATTATTTCTAGCTCACATATACAAAGAAAGTATGAATATTGAAAAAGAATTATTATTTTTTAGTACAATATTTTACACAAGTTGAATAATTCATTTTTGCTCTAATAAATTAATTTGCGTTACACAAATATCACAGAGTTTGCATTGATTTAATTACAAATATTTTCGATTGACTAGTAATTGCAAAATTAAAAACTGGATAATAATAATGCAAATTTAAGTTATTGCCTCATGCACTATTCATTTATTTTCAAATGCAGAAGTAAAATTATATTTCCATCAACAACAACAAAAAATCAATAATAGTTTAAAATTTTATGATTGTGGTATACAAATATTAAATATATGTATTATTTAATTTCAAATAATATAATGTATTGTTTACTAAAACAATCGTCAAGTACCAAAGCAATTGAAATCATAGATGGACGCATTCCGCAAGAACGTAGTAGAAATTTATTTCTACGGCGCTCGAGTCGTTCAAAAGCAATAAGCACTTAGCGCCTCAGTAAAATCAATTAGAGCTGCTCTCCGAAACGGCTCGTGAGCAAGAAAACCCATCGGCGTATGGGTTTGCCGAAGGGAAAGGCGGATATATATGTGCGGGAGGGTATGTGTATATACATATACATAAATGTGTGTATATATATATATATGCGTACCGTTGTTTTATTGGCCCTGATGGCCCTCTGAGTTTCTCCACGTACTTCTTCTCCCGCAGACTCCTCGAGCCTCGCTTCCGGTTTCACAAAGTCGTCGTCTGGCTCCCGCTATTTCTTCACAGCGTCACATCCGGGGCGATCGCGATTTATAGATCTTTTTATTGCCTGAGCGCGAGCTGTTCCCAAGCATCCTTTATGCTAAACAGCCGACTCCGCAGTTGGAAATCGTTATATGGCCATTGAAGCCGCTCGCGCGGAAGCGAATAAGCGCCATTTCCATCCCCGAATGTATACGATCAATTTGTCCAACACCTCGAGATCGGCTTTATTTTTTCCCTTTTATCGAGCACATACTTTTGGACATTTTATAGCTTTCAAAAATCATTAAAAGTTGCATGGAAATTGGGAATTTTAATATCTATTGAAAAATCAACGTTATAATACTTTTCAGTGTTACGATTTTTTTTAATATTATTGATTCATACTTTATGAAGTAACTACACTTTAAATATCAAACAAAACGCTGCAATTGCATTTAGGTTCATCGTTTTTTACAGAAACGTATATATTACATTAAATAATAACATTTTTATGGACCACTTTAACGTATCTATAAATAAGTTTTACTGATGTCTCTCTATCCGACAGTATGAGCATCATTAACGTACACAAAAGTGCTGGGAATATAAAAATGAAAATAAAACATTGGCGTTAGGTGGGATGATAAAAAAATCGTTTCCCGTTTTTATTTATCGGAGTGTAAACTTGACGAAAAAAATCATATATCATTTGGAACGTAAAGCACCAACGAGAATAATGTCGGGTGACCAATTAAATGCAAATGTGTTTGTTTATAGCCGTAGCGAGATGCAGAGACGTTTATCGATGTGCCGCATTAGCCTACGCATTGACGTCCGCGAAACGAATATGTGGGCGAAAAGCTAGGGCATTGCGGCATTAAATCAACGGAGGATGCACTGATTCATCGAAATATCCGTATACTTATATGTTCGATGGAACTTGGAAAAATAAGGTATTTATTACCTCGAGCTGCTAATTAGATATATCTTTTACCAAACACCCGTGTATCCGTAGACGAACGGATAAGAACTTAGGAGAATACGAAACGTTTGATCGGCCGCATAAGGAAACAGGTGTCTCGTACACGGGCCGAGTTTGTTTAGGGCGTAAATAAACTTCACGAATGCAGTCCTTGGTAAAGTTCGAGGAAGCGATTAGGCCATCGTTGATAACTTGGTAAGGTCCTCGGGGGGGCGGAAGTCGTTGGCGTATGGGAAAAAGGTAGGATCGTCGGTCCGGAAGTGGGTCAAGCATAGTTCGCGTATCTCGAGGCGAGGATCGGCAAATTATTAGATTAACGTCCGATATAAGACGGGTCGCGATTTATGTAGTGTTAAATGCGCAGAGTCGCTCGGTGCAACGAAGGTTCGAAGGGTCCTCGGGTTCTTCGGTTAATTGGAAAGCTACGGAGTTTCCGAACAGTTTAACTGGGCTTCGGTGTTGCGCCTCACGTATATACATATATATATATATATATATATCTACGGAGTATCCTAATGTTACGAGGAACTCCCTCGGTATTATCGCGGCTTGGACACTGCTCGGTGATCCCTTCTCGGTTTCTGACCACCCCACCTATAACGGTCCTATACAGCAAATAGATCTACCGGCCTCTCAGCCCGCTGCTTCGAATTCCACTTTTGCTAGTACCTTCCTTAGGGAATTATGCGAAGAAAGCAAGTTTCTACTCGATCTCGCTTGGATTTTCCATTTGCGATATATTACGAACAGACGCACTTGATAATCACCATTGTTTATTTCATAATAAACTTTTGTTTATACAACATTATCCAGTTCCAAGATAGGATCAATAATTTATTCAGTTAATTACTATGTTAAACCGTTTTTTAGAAATACGGGTTATATTTAATTAAACTCTTTCCACATCAGTTCATTAATTTATGTGAAATTACAATAACACTATATTTTTGTTTAAAATATCTTACTTTTCAACAATTAAGAAAATTTACTGATTTTCTATTGATTTACGGTTAATACGTTCATATTAAGTTAAAACTGAGTTGTATTATTTTAATATTTTAATAAATATTGCAGGCACTTTTTTAAATGTTAAAATTATTTTACTATTGTAATAAAATAGACGCGCGTCGCAATAAATTAAAAAAAGTAGTAATTATTATGAAAACACATTATTATAATTATAAATCGTGAGACCCATCCACATAATTTGTTAAAAAGTAACTGGTTTGATAGTAACAAAAATGATCTACGAACAATATTATTATAAAAGTGTATTACAATTGCCTCATTGTTAACAATTGCAACATATTTCATTTACAAACAATTAAATTTTATCTTTTCAATAATTTTCTGGAAAACTTTGTCAGAGATATATAGGATATCCGGTTCTCATGGATTTGGAAAAAACATGATTTTCGGAAATATTGATTAATATTTAAAATTGCAATATTATAAAATGATTGAATTAAATATTGAGTGTTAGTTGATAATTTATTTAACTTTTATTATTATTATTCTCTACAGCACGTATATTGCAAAATAGAAGAAAAGTTATAGGTATATACGTGAAGCAATACGATGTTTATTTAATGGTCGATACGATTCCCGAGATGGAAGGTTTTAATTGCACGAAAACCCCTAAAAGACAGAATGGAAGCGAAGCAGTTGCGTGGTCGTCCCAAAGGCTGTATTAGAAGGCTAGATGCGGTATACTGTATACGCTTAATCGAAGGCTCCAGAAGGATCCTTTGACCATTGGATTGTGCAGACCGAGGAGGGAGGTGGACGTTTGATACAATGTTGTTTCATAGGCCGTTAGCCTGTAAAAGCTCGTTCGTTCGATAGACGTTTCTTGCCGTGGTGACCTTAATCACATTGGAACAAATTGCAATCGAGGTTCCTACGGATTTTTCATTACCCAGAATCTCTTAACTACCCCGAGTGTCTGTAGACACACAAAAAGGAGGAGGAAAGGTGGGAGGGAGGAGGGTGAGAGAAAGGGAGGAAAATAAAGAAGCTCCGAAAGGAAGTAAAATTGCTAGGCTTTTCTTCTTGGCATGCTGGAATGTGTGTATGCGAGGGTGGGTATAGTAACTCGCGATCAGGTGGTTCGCATACTTTTCTCGACACTCACGCGCCCGCGCGTCTACCTCTGCTTATAAATCTCCGCGGCACGCGATGATCGAAAAATATTACAAGAATATATCAGAGCCGTCGGCACCCCCGACACCGTCCTTCTCCCTCGCGCCTTTCGTTTCTCTTATTTCCCCTCTCGGTCTCTCCTGTCTGTGTGCGTCTGTGTACGTCTGTGTGCGTCTGTGCGTGTGTACGTGCACGTGCATATACATATATATCTCTATGTATAATGTACCCGAGGATCAAGGGAGCGTGCGAGTTATTCGGGAGGGGCCGCGGAGAGCGACGTCTATATCCCAGGACAATGATATGTGACCCGAGCAATATCAATAATTTTCGCATTTTTCCGTCGTATATTTCCCGATGTATTCGGAGCCCCTTACCAAGTTTCTTCCTACCGGCAGTCTTCGCCATTGCTACACTAACAATTTCCTTGACGGACTTTTCATTTTGATTCTTATACCTACAGATTTATTTTTATAAAGTATCTTAACATTTCCCTTCGACTTCTTGATTTATAACTATACGATCTATCGATTTTTGACTTACCAATAAATATCTCTTCTATGACGAGGTTATTCAACTGTCATAATTGTATTTTTATGTTAGAGTTTGCTGGAATTTTATATACATATAAAATAAATAAATAATAAGCATAGTATATATTGAAATAATATAGAGCTACAATTGGGTTTTAGAATTCAAAATACTTATAGATATACGCATTGTGATTGTTTTGCGGAAGCGTGTTGCTTTGGTCTGATCACGTGGTTTTTGTTGTATCGTGATCTTCAAAATGATTGTGGACTCGAGTTGCCGCACGGTCGTTAATGAAGGGGAATAATAGTTCGATAGCAATTAGCGAAAGAGAGTTTTTGGGGTGGAAGAAGCGCACGGTTGCGAGCCATAAAAAGAAAGTGCCGGTAGGTAAGTAGGTAGCTGAGCATTAACTGCCCCCACGCGGCTTGCTGGGACTGGCCGACGTTAATTGAACGCACCGCTCTTAACGGACGCCGCGACGCTGAGAATCTATACCACTTACTTTTACAGCTGGGCTGCCCAGTCAAGTGTGGCCCGCGAGCGAGTTTTCCACCGGCAGGGCAATAAAATTCAGTGGCTCGGGCTCGACCCGAACCTACCACACGTGCCCATCGGCGATTCGTCGAACTTATGACATCACTAGGGAGGAGAAAATTTAACGAACTTTACCGCCCTCGAGGTTCACGTTCGGTTTAATGCTTCCTTCTCCCCTTCAAGCATAAATTGCAAATCTCATACCTTACAATTTCTTTTTTTTTCTGCATACTTCGACACTTGATATTGCGCTTGTTTCACCAAAATTCTGCTTATCCTCTAGATCATATTTTTAAGTTAAATAAAAATAACGGCTATTGAGATTGATGAATAAAATTTTCAAAAATTCAACCAGTCAATATTATATTGAATAGAAATGTTAAAATTATAGCAGTACGTCAACCCTGGGTTTGTTGTAGTAAGATTTATTTACTAATATTAAAATATTATTTGTAGTAAGTTGTAACTGTATCATTAAAAATGTAGTTAAGTACAATTTATCATCATACTCGCACCAAATTATTCAATGAAGTTTAAGATTAAATACTGTGAAAAACAGCGTAAATATACTTTGATTTACCGTTTAGATTTTAAAATTGATTATTACAATTATTACTTTTATTTACTCGAAGATTTTAGTGTAAGAAATATCGCACAGTCTATTTAAAATCGTTGAAGAACTGTTTGATCAATATAATAATTAAATTAACAAAAAAAGAGTTTCACATTGATTTTGAGGTCAGCACGAAGACTCACAGAGCGACTCGGGAGGCTTGTTCGCGGTTTTAAGGGCCCGCCGCACAGACAAAACTTTACGAGCGTTTCGTCCCCTTCCTCTAAGCCAGCTTGCGCCCACCTTTTTTTCGGTCGTATATCAGGGCTTGCGGTTTCGAAATTATTTTTACGTCCGGATGTTCAAAGAGCGCGCGGTCCCGCGCGATATCGCAAATCGACGCCACGCGCGTGCATAAACGCGATATTGCTCGAAGGCAAGCCTCGGTGTTGTGCCGACCGCTCGGGTTGTGCAATCTCAATTCTGTCCAAGCCCAAGCCCTTAATAACCATCAGGGATTGCGTCACGCGGTTTTAATTAATCTTGTGGTATTACACATGTAACAATCGATAGATTCTATCGCCGTTGTTTACCAGTTGGTTTGTTTGTATATCAATTAACGAGGAATAGAACTCGAGTCGATAAAGAAAATTACGTCCCCTATATAAGAGTAAGAGAAGTAGGCTTTCTTTCTTTCTATCGCAGAAAGAGAGTCAGTGCCGTCGCTTCCTTACGTCCGATAAATCAACGGTCGTAAATAACGTAGAGTGTACGGGACTCGTACTCGTCTCGCGACGGCCCGGCGAGGACGAAATAAACCGAGCATTGGACTACCGAAGGGCACTAAGTCTTTCGCCGTTTTAACCCTCGTCGCGCGCACTTTGTTACCGGAACGACATCTATCAAGATGACTAGCGCGATCGGATTCCGTTTAACTTAACTGAACTCCTGATGTCCTTGTTTGATTTTCCTTTTCAACCGATCGACCAAAGATTAAAATTCTCATTAGGTACATTTTTATCTATCGCGTATACTCGATTCGACAAAAGACATTCATTACCGTTGGGTAAACAAAATAAATAAATACGACCGTACAGTCGGTAAAAGAGGAAAGAAAATTTGTAAAATGTAGATGCGAGAAATTTATTCGACGATGCTCCAAGCTGGCCAGTCGCGTAAACGATGAACTCGATGGGTAAAGTGACGCATTGCTAGCTCCAGAGGTAGGAACACGTTGCGCTCTTAAGTGGGACTCATGTGTCTTCTTCCTTTCGAAGCCTGGAATCGAAGGGTCTTCCTCTCGCCTTTTCTCTCTCTCTCTCTCTCTCTCTCTCTTATAGCTTTTCTCCCTCCTTGAACACTTGGGGTATCGCACGCGTGTGTGCCTGCCAGAGAGTCTCTGGCTGATTTATGCCGAGAACTAAGATTTATAAGGAAGAGAACGCGGGATTGAGTCGCAACACGCCGTCGACTTATCGCGAGTGGGTAGAAACGACGCGGGGTTCGGCAGAGACTCTTGAATCCCTATACTTCGAATCGACCGACAATTGCCGAATTTCATTTTTCTTTTGCTCCATCCATGTTAATATTTACAATTTTACTTTTGTCCTTTAAATATATATGATGATTCGAGTGTACAGTTATTTAAATTATAGAGATCGCATTTCCCTAATTACGTTTACAAATATTAAATTGTGTGTTAGATGTTAATAGGTATACAATGAATTTTGCTGGTTCAACAATTAACACTCAATATCCTTGATTATAATAATAATTAAAAACTTCTTTTAAAATGTACGTGTATGGATATATAATAAAATTGATAAAACCGTGTGAAAAACTCATTTTCTTTGTAAATATGTAATCTACTGAAATACAAGTTAACGAAACATCGGAGGTAAATTTTTAATAAAATTACCATCAATTTCTTTTGGTAACCATATACACCATATTCAGTGTTAAACATTGTAAAATCTCAATATTATGATAGAATTATTAGTATCTCGGAAGAGTCTATACCAACCGATAGAAAAGCGTTATCTAACAGTTAGTATTATAGATACAGTCTCTAAAAATTGATGGATAGGCATGGATATTAGCATAGCGTGCGCGTGAAAAGTAAAAATAAATAAAAGATGTGAAATTACTCGCGCCGCTCGCGCGTATAGCCGCACGTAATGTTAATTTAAGAGGATTGTAGTTCAGTAATTCTTAATACTCGTGATGACAGATGGAAATTGGGTAAATGAAAAGAAAGCTGCGTCTATGGCGAGTTTATTGGCGCGGTACGTATGAGGACTAATTACCCCGGTGGAGAAATATTGAAGGAACGAATCGGGCGTGAAAGGCGACGGCGCGGTCCGCCGCGAGTATAATGAGCATCTACGTTGCTACGTTGAGCGGTACCACACGCAGTATCTTTATTGGTAGTTCTGTACTTTTGCGAGACCGCATTTCGCGGTTTTCTTTAACCAAGCCGACAAAGTCCCTTCTATTAATCGCGATCGTGCCGCGATAATAAGTATCAATTAGATGGTCCTCTTTCACGACGAAAGACATAATTGAATCTTTAATAACTCGAACGACTCCCACCAAAATGTATTCACACGTCCCTTACCTTACATTTTAATTTTGTTTACTCTTATTTATACTGAATAGTAAGATTTAGTTTACTTTCAGTATCGGATAACACGTCAATGTGGAGAAAGAAACGAATTCTTAGGAAAAAAAAAAGAAATAGTCAATTTTTTCTTTCTGTATTTACTGTACACTGATAGAACGATAACACGTCTTATTGGCAGATATTACTTACTGTACGATAAAACGTGAGAGTATGTTTATTAAAGAGTTTCTGGTCCCTTGGTGGTGCATCGCAAACCGAGCGAAATGCCCACCCTGGAAACAGGCCGACAACGCAGACCGGTTCGCTATCGAGACCGCGTCGCGAGCTCATTAATTAAAACCGACCCGTGGATCCGTGGACAAATTGGCCGATAAGCCCTGTCTTAATAGCATTTTTTAGATACTTCGGCTTTCAAAGGAACACGGACATTCCGAAAACCACTGGTTTGTGCTGCTTTTTCTTTTTCTCGCAAATAATCGATCTTGTTACGAAACCATCCTATTATCGAGGTTTTTAAGAATTTTGAAATTGTTCATTTCGCTTATTTATATTTGCAATTCTCGAAACAGTTGATTGGTACATAATAACTTTGCACTTTAAGTGTCTTTCACCCTGTTAGAAATCATATCAGATTTTTAGATAATGATTAGCTAATTTGTGGGTAAAATTAGTTTTAGTTATTTTTAAGAAAGTGAATTATTCGATTCTCTTCATTGAAACTCAAAGTTTAACAATGAAATTTTGTTAAATAAAATCTAAAAAGTTAAATAAATATATCTATTTCGATGTACTTTAGGTTATCTTTGTATTGTTAGCTAATTTTTTAAATTTAGTTAATAATTAACTAATCCTTAGTTATTTAAATTACCTTATTTTTAATACTTAAATAAAAATGTTTGTTAAGCTGTTAGTAGATCATTGTCGGCTTTACACTAATAATTACCTCTTAACATTTTGCAATATTTAAGTTTATTTTAATATTATCAATACCTTGATCAATGCTCTAAATTTTATTCCCAGCAGTAATTGAACCTTTTTTCGGTATGAAGAATTGACCTATAAAACAGTTATTTTTGTCTTCAGAACATTAAAAATGATTAAATTGCTATTAGGGATATATTTTTATAATTGCAAGGTATATAATATAATAAACTATAAAGTATATTTGCTGGTCTGAACATAATATTCGATTTTATTTACTAAAAATCTTGTTTGTGCTAAGATTGAAATAAACAATGGCCGTATTAAATGAGGAAGGTTATGCAGAAGTAAATTATCTTCCTCTAGGTTGTTAGAAATTTCTAAGGTAGAGTTCAGTATCGTGCGTTGAAATATACCGAGTTTCTTCGAGGCTAATCGCAATAGCAAGTTTACATTTGTGTGCGCGTAAAGAACGGTCGCGCGAACAGCCCATTGAATTAACTTACGAGGCACGAGCTCGCGATTAAGCGGGACTCGGCTAAGTTCTCGCGTTGAAACAAACGATCCGAACTCTAAGCAATAACTTTTCTTGACTTACCGATTGACGTTGCTAATGTATATCTTCTATTCAGGAGTTATACACTGTCAATATGTATTGATTATAATACTGTGGATTTTGTATGAAAATACTGATCGATTTTTTGCCTACTTAGCTTGACTCAATATATTTTAAGACGTAATTCACATGCCTACGAATCGTATTTAAATATTACTTATAAATATCTTGTTAATCATTTTATCTAGTAAGTAAATTACAATTTTTATCAATATAAAATATTAATAGACAATTTCATTGCGTGTTCGGGTGTACATTATATGCACTGCACATATATGCGTGTGTGGATTCGATAAGAATCAACGATCGAAGCAATTAAAAAGTATGTACAATTTACGCAGATGAGATAAGAAAGGATAAATTAATCGTGAAACGCGCGAATATACAGGTAGTTTAATCAGTCATTAATCAAATCGATAAATGTAGAATTTGCGAAGCTTGCGCATACACCTATACATATTGTAAAAACGAAAGGTAGAAATTTTTATCGGATTCGATTCGTACGCATATACATTTATATATAGAAGAATAAACAATCCGAGGAGAGGCAGGGTGAGAGTCGAGAAACCGGGACATATCTTGCACGACAAATAAAGTATTATCGTCGGGGCGACAAGTTCTCTCACGGCCGGTCTTCCTCCGGTCTGGCTTTGTCCCGTGTGAGGGGGAGAAAAAGCGTGCGCCGCCCGAGTGAATGAAAGGCGCGAACTCGACCGAGGAATGCCTACAGACATCGAAACATAGCAATGCTTTATGGTGGTCCGCGGCTGAACCTGATTTATAAGTGCATTACTGCGGCCCGAGCGAGAAGGGCAAAAGCCAGAGACACGCGCACATACACCTTTTCTTGGCTATCTTGCACACACTCTCTCTTATTCTCTCTCTCCCTCTCTCTCTCTCTCTTTCCCTAACTTCTCTCACTCCGAGAATCGCTTATTACCTCCTCTTTCCTTTTTATTTTTCTAGTTCGCGTTTTATTAATTTATTTTTATTTATCAGAGATGTTTCACAGTTTTTTGATTATTCACCTATTTATTATAAGTATATACATTACATGCAATTGCTCAAATTCTGTAACAACATTATTTTTAACGATCTTGTTCTAAATTGTTTTATACAATATCGATAACATTATTTTATCAAATTAGTACGCTGTTCAATAATGGATGTACAGACTGTCAGAATAAAAAAATAGTGTGTTATGTGTAGTACAATTTTATGCAAATTTATTATTTTTTGCTATAATTACTGTATGTATATTTTATTACACACAGGCATACGAATTCATTTTATTTTGAGAGCCTACATTTTCATTAGTAAACAATATACTAATTTTTAATAAAATAATTGTATAACTGTGTGATAAGGAATTTAAATAAATTAAGAATTTTGAATTTTATTACGTAGCACAATTAGACGTAATTTAATTGTAGTAATTTCTGCAGTTTCTCTTTCCACAAACTATTGTGTAACATAAGACGATTAACATTTATTTTTAAAATATAAACATGTAGAAAAGCATTTGATTATACTCTTAATAAATCGATTTGCTTTGATGATGGATTTACGAAACATTGACGTTAAAGTAAAATTAATCGATTTATTCCTCTCTATCAAAATTTCATGATGGATTTACTAAACATTGATGTTAAAGTAAAATTAGATAAATTAATCGTACAATTATTATAAAATTTATTGGCTTTATGTGAAGTCTTCAATCAGTTAAATTTAATATTTATCTTCGTAAACAACTTTTCAAACGATAAATTTACAAGAAATTAAAAAATTAGCTATATACCATTATTTAAAGAATTTTAAATTCACTTGGTAGTTAATTATTAAAAATCCAGCTGACTCGAAAGTTTAGTAAATGGAATTCAATATACCGAAGAGCCTCGCAGAAGAACAGTCGAGTCGCAGAGAAATCGTTGGTGGTACGATGGTAGACGCGGGACTCGCAATCTTCCGATTCCAAGTTAGGGATCCTTCTCTCTCTCCCCCTCCCTCCTCTCTCTCTCTCTCTCTCTCTCTCTCTCTCTCTCTCACTCTTTCTCTTTCTCTCTGTTTCTGCGGTTCGTGTGCAGGTACGTATGGTACGATATCAACTGCGCATTATCGCGCGCGACATTACCAGGCCTTTGACTAATGTCCACGAGCGAATGCCTACGCTTTGCCGATTTATAACGCCGGTCAACGAGATGTAGACAAACATCGTGCGCCAATATATTTCAGATTATAGCTAAGTCTCCTATATACTCCATCTCAAGTATTATAAAACTGCAAAATCTCACTCAAGTAGATATGTGGATCGTTTATTTATCTTTAAATAATATTTAGTAGCAAACGCAATTTTACTTTCTCGAATAAGACTAATTCAAATACTTTACATTTATATATTTTTACTGTAATGTGCTATCGGGCTCTTTTATTACAATTCAAGTACTTATACAAGTTTACATATCTTGCGGTATTTTTCGAAGTATTGATAACTTTTAATTTCTGGTATTAACATAAATTGCATATCGAACTTGCATTTCAAAATCTTCCTGACCAATGATTTTCAGTTGCTGCTATACGATCAGTTATTTTAGAGTATGCATTGTAATAAAATGTTTAAAATGTCTGTAAAATTTATATTAATTTAATTATCTTGAAAATATTTTGTAGATATATTAATATTTATTAGCAAATCGAAGTTATATAATATTATACGAATAGGGGTTGTTATTGTTCTAACGAGTATTAAATACAAAAAAATGCACGTTATAGTTTAAACTTATATTTTTCCTTAGAAAAAGAAAAAAAGAAGTAAATATTCCTTTGAATAGGAAAGTTAAATTTTTTATACAAGCTAGAGGGTAAAAAATATCCGCACGCATTCTTTTTGCGCTTGGCGCAATAAACGGAAATTTCACGTGGACGAGCGAGCATCGAAGCATCTGGCGGACTTTTTCAAGTACGAGGCATCATTTTACCTTCGTCCTGTGAATTCGTAAAAGAGGGATCCGCGAGATCTTGGCCGGGTGTCAGGGCGCGACGGAAAAGAGATACAACCAAGGCAAGGAAATCGAGAAACCAAGGTATACAGCAAAGAGAGAAAGAGAGAGGAGGCAAAGGCATGTGTCCCAAACGACGTATGCACGCCGAGACACGTAAACGATATATCAGGGGGTTAGCCGCTGGGGACGGACGAGCTCGAGCCATCTTTCTTCTACTTAGATACACGGGTAGAGACGCCCGCGATGATCGCATGCGCAAACGTGATACAGTCCGCGTACAGAAAGATCCGCTCGAGGATAGCGCGAGGCTGTAAATGTATTAAGCTTTGACGACCGGGCTGGGACGCCGACGCAGCCCTTTGGCTCAATCCTGCGGCGCCCGGGCTTCTTTCCTTTTTCCTACGTGCGCGCATGTGATCACCCCGCAACGCTCCTGCACACTCGGAAATTCCAAAGGAAAATATTCCGCGAGCTTACACTCTATCTACCTCTGCTATTCCTCTCTATCTCTATCTCTCTCTCTCTCTCTCTCTCTCTCCCTCTCGCTTCCTCTCTTCTTCTCTCATTCTCTTGGCCTATGTTCAATTTGTTCTTGTTGTAGATAAAACATTTGGGAACTAGGGATTGATATTTCATTTATTATTTTAATCATATTAGAGTATGAACTGGAGCCGGTTAAAATGTACGTACTTACGTATTCTTTAAATTCGTACTTTAATATACCTTTCTATCTTTATTATTTTTATTATTTTCTGATTACCCACTCATCCTAAGCGTTTTATATTTCAATGATTAATCAATAATTAATATAACCAATATTAATAAATAAATTATCCCAAAAAAGACCTTTTTTGGAACTTATTTATGTATTTATTTCGTTATCTAGAAATATTTACAATGATTAATTCTATAAAGACACACAGCATTACCTTTACGTAATTATAATTTATTTTAATTTTGTCTCATTGTATATTAACTTTGATGTAATTTTTCAACTTATTTCTAATACTGTGATTATTTAATTTTAAGAATGTGAGATCATTAAGTAATTAATTGAACAATTATATTCTTAAAATATAATTACGCTTATCGCTAACCATTTTACTTCTAGGAGGTAATAGAATAGTTTATATCCAGTCTTCGTGTCAATGAATAGAAACTTAATTTATTTTTAAATAGTGATAAAATAAGGCGTTAATTTAATAAATATTGATCATCTATAAATTTATTTTTGTTTATTATCTTCAGTAGCTGATTTTGTATTCTCTAAAATTGGCATGTATGAGTTCTATATGCACCACTCCATGCCATTATTCCGTAATGAAGAATCGTTTAAAAAAGTTTATGATAAATTAACATTAATGCTTTGGTTTGTATGAAGTTAATATTCATAACACAAAAATAAGATATTTTGTACGGTTAACGTGATCGTAGATAATCGTTGATGTGATTTTCCCACTTTATATTATAGACCTCTTGCATTATCAATTTTGACATTAATAGTTCGAGCAACACTATCACGATAATTTCCAAACGTCATAAATACCGTTTTTAGCCTGTTCGATATTTGTTTCAATAAGCAGTAATTTTTTCTTGAGCAAATATCCATGTATAGTATAAAAAAAATTAAATACAATTTTATTATGTAGGAAAATATACAAGGATTTTACGATAGAAATTAATTAAATTCTAATAAGAAATTTGTTATAAAAATATGTTACTTAATTGTTTTTAAATTATTAAAAAAAGTGTCCTGTGCAGATCGTACCTCCCCATCTTTTAGTAGGAAGTATTTCGCTCTACCACGAATTGAGCTATTATACTGTTTATAACAATGTCTTAATCTTAGGCTAAGTACAAAAAACTGTTCGAACAATCTGTAAATAACTTGAATTTAATATATCAACATAAATAATAACAAAGTAGCTAAATTTGTAGAGAAAATAACTTAGAATAATTTAGAATAAAAGACGGAAGGTTCGAATCTGCACAGAGCAGTTATTTTAAGAATTTAAAATAATTTAAATACTATAACATATTTTTGTAGCAAATATCAACAAATATTGAAATTATAATTCAAATAATTTTTATGACAGAAATGTTGCATAGGGATGGATTCTAGCTCATTAGCCACATGCATATTTGGTAAAATTTAAGAAATAAATATTTTCCAATAATTTTTCAATGACATTTTTTCGCACAAGTAAATTCAAAATTATTAAAAGAACATTCCAAGTTTTTAATAGCCTCGGCTTGTGAACGAACCGGAATCACCAGATTTTACACTGCGGACCATTGCTGTTTTCCATAGCTTATTTTTTTTCTTTTTAAACTATTTAATATGTCACCTTTAATACAAATGAATTTATTTTGCACGTAAAGCTAAAATAGATTCCTTCAATGACACATTATCTAAATATTTTGATAAATGAATGAAATGTCGTTTTTAATCTTTTAATTGAACAAAAATATCTGGAGTGGAGGACATATTTCGACATTTAATGCTCTTAGGTTTATGGATTGATATTGTTTGAAAGCGAGTAAAATTAAAATGGTACAAAGTTTGACAAAAAAGACCACCATTGGTGACCTAATAGCCGGCGCCGCGGGGTTTCGTTGGGCAATGAATCGAGTTGCGCCACGAGACTGCTGAGAGGAAGAAGAACGAAGCTCGCGCGTGTGCTAGCGTACCTGCATTATTACGTCCCTATATATTATATTCGCGGGACTGTACGAATGCCGCGACGCGTATACCTAAAAATTCGTAGCGCGAGGAGGATACCACACCGCTGTGGGAGAGAAGAGAGAGATAGAGAGAGCGCAATAATATCTGTGCTGATAAATGAGACACATAACCGTATACACGGTTCTCCTGAGCGCTCGCGCCCCGGCTTATTCCACTTTTGCAAAGATGCATTACGAATTTTACATTTTACAAACGGCGACGCACTATCTCGGTCGACGCGCACTATCCTTCGAGCCTCTCCAAGGGCTGTCACCTTGCTGATGTAAGGGACGCGACCGAGAAACCGGATGTTATATCCTCATACTAGATATGCAATTTTTATATTTTTAGCTTCATTAAGACTATAATTAAATTTCCCTGAGAAAATTCTTCTTTCTGTAGCTAAACATTAGCTAATTTTTTTACTAAAAATCATATTCAGGTTTTTATGGACAAAATGGTTTTAGTATGAAGTGTTATTGAGTATTTCAAGGACAGGCTTGTTATATTATAAAAGTTACTATTTTTTGCTGTATATATTATATTTACTACATATCTGGTATATTTTTTTATAAAACATTGTAATTTTATTACTAAAACTGTTTTCTCTGTGCAATTAGATAAATAATTTCATTTATTTTTTCATTTATATGAAATATAAAAATTTATATAAATACATAATTTTTAACATTGCAAAATTCATGTATTTTTAAAGGTGGGCGAACGTTTTTCCCAATCCGTTTTTTTTCCAATAGATTTAGGGTATGTTCTTGATGTAAAAAATATTGGTGAAAAATTATATATGTTTATTTTCGTTCCATAAAAGAAGTAAAAAGTTTTAGATGAAAATAGCTAAAAATTATATTCCCTTTTTTTCAAAATATATCTCTGTAACGTCGCTCTTCCACTCGCTATAAAGATCATCTTCAAATTCTTTTGTATACTCAAGTGATGGAGATCTCTTGGATAGCTCGATTTATATACCGAATCTTCACTGATAAATAGTGATTATTTATTATTTATTAATTGAGAATTAATTATTTCGGAGAATTCACTCTGTAAGCTTGTTCTACATTGTTTAGGTATTGTATACATCACGAATTTTTTCAGATTTTTAGTTTCATATTTTCAATATACAATTTTCGAGTTTTTACAGGTAGATCTCTGTTATTTGACTATTGCATCGCGTTAATGGAAAGCAGAAATGTTATCGGAAATATAGTTAAAATTAGAATCAATAATTTAACATGATGAAAAACAGAGTGATACGCTTTTTATCAATAATCCGATGTATTGCTTACTATGTAGGATAAAAAAAAACCATCTTTTTTGGTGAATATTTATGTTTTACTTTAATTTCTTCGTGTTTATCGATTCTTCGATGACACGCAATATTAAAGAGCAGTATTCACTGTAAATCCGGTAAGAAATAATCCGCATTTTATTTTTCATCTATGTAAGTTACAAGAAAATATGTGTTCAATTAACACGAGTATAAACACAAATGTAGCAGTAAATGTTGAATGTAGGTAAAATCCTGTGGTATCGAGGATCTTAGTTATATTTTGTTCGAGCCGATTATAGACATTTAAACTCTCACTCGCCTCAAAATAAAACATATTTCACTTAATATAGTATATTCGAAAATGTATAAAATTAGCGAGAGAATATTTTATAGGTCTGTAAATTAGGTAAGTAGTAAAGTTAAATATCACTAAACTGTCTATAGGATATATAAGTAAAACTACCTTGAGGCATCACTGTTTTAAATAACACATTTTTACGACTTATTTATAATAATACTCGAGCGTAATAATAAAATATTTGAAAACAGTCGTACGGTCGCATTAAAATCCGC
The DNA here is from genome assembly GCA_026168455.1 of Theocolax elegans. NCBI lineage: Eukaryota > Metazoa > Arthropoda > Insecta > Hymenoptera > Cerocephalidae > Theocolax > Theocolax elegans. Next base: position 33,393,615 of record CM047426.1, on the reverse strand, counting down.
TTTGGTATAAGCACACAGACACACACGACCCATGTTTCATATGATTTTATCGATAAGGCCATAATTTGTCACGCATAATGCAGATATATTGATATATTAGTAACTAATGATCGTAATTCAAAATAATACCAATCGCATTGCAATAAATAACCTGCTATCCAACGATATTTCACTACATCCACACACATATTCGAGTGCGAAATTTAAAAGTCCCTCGGCGCTCGCCGGGAAGAACCGGTTTACCCGATTTCGACGCTCAGAACACAATGACGCGTATATGCGCACACGGTCGGCCGTATACGCACAAAACCTACACACACCTATATACATACATATGATTTTGAACTTTGGGCAAATCCTCAGAAAAATAAGCTTTCGAACTATACCTATACCTGGATTGACGATGTACGTCGAACAACAATGCGTTTCAAATTTACCAGCGATGCGTGTATATGTTACTTAGGTTACTTTATTTATACACAGCTCGTATCATACTTGTACGCCTCTTAAGAATTTTTATCTAGGGTAAATTAAGTCAAGTGATGATAACCGAGTTTCCAGCAGTTGGGTTCATACAATTTTATTTATTGCGAGCTGCCGAAGGAATTCGCTAGGTTACAGTTCTTTTCTCTCTCGGGTGTAACTTGGAGCGTTTCTTGCTTCTCGCGCGAATTTTTTGCCACTCGTATATAGCAGCACTGCTAGGACTCACTGGTATCCACTACGTTACGGCCGCGATATATTTTGCAAATCTTTTGCTATTTATCACGCCGAGTCTACGATCCAAGGGTCCCACGTGCACGTAGTACGACGGTACCTTTTTCCCGGAGAGGTGCTTTCATATTCTGTTACCATTTTCCGAGGGCGCGCACACACGTACACACACCCGTCGCATACGCACACAACCCTCTGGAGATTTTCAAAATTGATCGGACGTGAAGATCTGCGTAGGTGATAAAGAATCCGGAGGTAAATGTTGGAAATTCAAAATTTCGCTACACGATAAAACTGTAATCCTTGTTAACTGGTTATAGCTTACATGCGCTTTGTCAACGGAAAGCTTAATCGCGACCCTCGTTTTTCACATATGCATTACCATCCTCGTTTTTACGATATTGCGAAAATTAATATTTTCGTGTAATACTCGATCTTTTTCTTCTCACTATTTTCTCTTATTCGAACGTTGACTATTTGATCCCTGGATTATGAAACGTAATACATTATAATCGCTCTTTGTAGATCAATCAATGATTACAAAAATGTGCTCTTCCATTAAACTATTTATAGACTAATGTATGCATTACAGTTATTTTAATAACACAAGACACAAATATTCATCACTGTAAAATGTTGATATATATATTTTAATATCTCAACACACATAACTATATGACAAAATATAAAATTATTTTTTGTATACGTTAAATATTGTAAACGTTCAATTATAAGAAATCATTAATTAAATTAACACATTTTTTAATTTGCGAAAATATTTAAAACTAATCTAAAAGTTTATTAGATGTATTTCGAAAACTTAATATGTTTTGTAAAAGTTAATTCCTCGATTTAGAAGCTAAATATTCAACATCATCGACTTCAGTTACAGTTCGAGGATCCAATAAATTGCGATCACGTCGAAGATTAGCCTCTATGTCGCATCATAAATATCAATGTTTTTTATATTACACATTTTCGCTAGAGAGTAAGCCGATTGGTTTGCATCGCTTCTTCTCTTTCGATGATTTTACTGCAGTTCTTTAAGCTTGTATAACTATACCTGTTTTTATATTAACTTTATAAAAGAGATTAACACTATATTTATCGCGAATTTTCTTATTAAATTATAATTAAGTTTCATACTATTTATCCAATTATACAGTGTATTGAATAATGTAATTAGGCAAAATAAAGGATAAATATAATGTACGGTAATTTTTAACAATTCTTTTATTATTTTGGTTGAGATTGCTTGAAAGTTGATTTGCCGGGGTTGCTAAAATTTGATACGTTGTTCAAGAATACCGAACATTATTTTCACGATTAATGAAAAATTATATGAATTTATTTATTAGACGGAGAAAAAAGTTATAATATCATTTTATATTGAGTAATCGAGAGACAGCTAGATTGGACAAGTTATAAAAATTACTATTTATATTTTTATTGGTAAAATTTATTAGAGATTTATTAATATTTACTATATATCAGGTAAATTTTACTATAAATAATAGTAGTTTTATAATTTGTAACGTATTCTTTCTATCTTACAATTATTGAATAAAATAATAATTTTTACTATAACCTTTTTCTCCGCGTATGAACATTCGAGAAAAGTTCATTATTTAAAATAATAAGATAACTTAAAAACACAGTTATCAATTAATTTTAATATATAGAGAAAAACTATGAAATTTATTCCTTATTCAGTGATTAATGATGAAATCAATGGCGATTGCGTGGCAAAACAAATGTAGAAAAGGTCCATTTTTTGTTTGTATAAGAGAAAAAAGAATCAACGTCACCGAATTCGATCGACCCCACGTTAATCCTCAAAAAATCGGGGCTGGCTCCCTTCTTAATCCTCTATAAGGAGCATCGAAGCTGCTGGGCTGTCGTGTATAGCAACTATATGTATACAAGTTCGTTCTTTCGAAGGTTTTGTGCGAGGTGTAGGTATCTCGAATTGGTATGCGCTTCGGCCTTCCAACAATACGACAATTTATATGGATTTGGTAGAGTCCCGTGAGTTATCCCTCTCGCTCTTTCTTTGAGACCGATCTCGAGTATTACTTTCCGTTTGCTTTCAATAGGGCTTTGCACTTTTTGTCTTATTCTTCTATCTTCACGCACTGTTTCAGATTTTCCATTTTTTTCGTTCTGCTACTGCGTTCTAGTATATTGCCTCTACTTTCCAAAAGTGCTTTGACACTTTTTTTCTCTATGTAACTTATCAGGCAATTTTAATATTATTGTAAAATAATACTATTTACACAAGGGTGTAAAATTGCTCGTTCAATATGTTAAATACTATTTAAAATGTATAAATCATGTTTTCAATAATTGATTAATTATTTCTGCAATACAAGTTTATCAATTTTATCTTGCGTATTTTATGTTTCTTAGTTTCTCCATTTGTTTTCGTAAGTTTTACAGCTTGTCATTCTTTAAATTAGTTGCTGAGAAAATGCATGCAAAGATTGTCCTATGAGTTACAATGGATAAGGCGGAGTGTCGTATACAGGATTCTCTGGTAATTTAAAGGTTCAATTTTATACGGTGATAGATACCTTCTAAAGCACCCAGGTGTGTACTTTCGCAACGTCTAACGATTTTGTAAACTGCTTTTCTATGCTAATATCGATAAGAATGAAGAAAGCTACAATAGTATCGGCTATAGTCGCCAAGGGATTTCTTTCGTGTGTAAGTAATAACGCGATAGCTGCTTGTTTTGATCAAGGTATATTCATCAATACCAAATGATTCTATGATTAAGTATGCAGTAAGGTAAATATACTGTAACTTGGGTGGGGTCCGATTTGTCGAAGGTTCATTCAAAATGTGTGCGATATTTCGAATTTTAAAAATTAGATTAATTTTTTTGTTATTTCGAACCGAGAAAATAGAATGATCATTACTTCGAAAGTAATAAAATCGTCAGATATTTGATATTATAGGTGCAATATTTCAAATTCCGAATAGTAGATAAATAATTTTCTACATTATTGTCTGTTACCAAGGCGTTAATAGGTAAATATTATAAAAGTTATTTCTCTACACTATAAAGTTTGAATAATCGGAACAAATATATAAAAACTGAAGAATGCATTATTTTCGAAATAATGATCTTTCTATCTCTCTTGATTCTAAATAATAAAAATGCATTTCAAATTTTTGAAATTCGAAACAATGCATACATTTTAAATGAGCTTTCGACAAATCGGACCCCACCCCATTTATTTAACATTACATATATACTATTTTATTAAACACTATTACACTGAAAAAAATAATTTCTTACTTCAAAAAGAATTTTTTTTTAAATATGACCCAAGAAGAAATCTGCATGATATTAAATGAATCCTCTATAATCAAATTGTATTTCTTTGCGTCCAAAACTAGGAAGGTTGACTTGAGTAAATCAATATACAGGATTAAGCATATTCTTCTAAATTCTAGAATATTAATTTAATATCAAGCAAATTTCTGCTTGGGTCATATTTAAGGAAAATTTCGCTTAAAGTAAGAAATTATTTTTTTCAGCGTATGTCCTTCATAATAATGCTTTGAATCATTGTGTAAAATGTTTTATTATTTAGAATATCAAGACTCACGTTTTTAATACTTATATATAGTCTGTTAAAGTAGTTGATTGTTAGATAGATATTTATTATTTATTTTTCTCGTATTTCTTTTATATCTGCTAGTAAAATTATATCTTTATTTTTCGTATTTACAGTGTAAAATTTAGAAGCATATAATTATAGTGTTGTCTGATTGATTAAATTCTAACATGATTTTATTATATACTCTATTTAATGTTTCAATATAATTATAAATAATTTATTAGTGTTGTGACTGTGGTTTCGATTTAGTTATAACGTGTAAGCTTTTGTGAATTTTTCACCTTGAATTTTTATTTCAAATTTTCTAAAGTAATGTCGAGCTTCTTAGATATATATAAAAACTAATAAATTATCTAAGTAGTCTTTAAGTAATTTAATTGCAATTCTAATTTATTTATTATTTCTGATCATGCAGGTATATCGATCTGCATACAAAATATTATATAACAGTCTTTTTATATAATTTTGAAGATAACTTTATGAAATATTTTTTTCTACAAATAATTGTATTCTATTATTTAGATAACTAGTCACTATATTATTTACACTTCTCAGAAATATATTTTTAAATTTTTGTATTAATACATTATGATCTACGGTATCAAAAATTTTGGATAATTTTAGAAAAACTGCAGCTTTTTGTACATGATTTCAGTTATGTTAGCTAATACTTCTTTGATACCTTTCCCAGAGAATATTGTCAATCTATTGAACTTATCTGTAACATTTATGTATCTTTTCAATAATGTTTTTATATATTTTTGAAGAATTAGATATTGAAGTTATTCGAGTAGTATTGTTAATTAAATAATATATTTAGTGAAATCAGTGAAATATAAATAATTTGAATACCATTGAAGGCTTGTAAATCGTGGAATATCCCTGAATTGAGTATCACTGGGCTTGATGAGAGTTTGTCCTTATCCCAAGAGATGGCGCTGGTTGTCTGGTTGTTCTACTCAGCAACGGCTTCGTATCTACTAAATATTATATTTAAAATTAAGCTGTTTTTTTAGTTTACGCGGTAAAATGTGTCAAGTGAATAAATATGATACTGTAAGATTGGCTTTAAAAGATATTTTAATACGAAAAGATGAATATAAATTATCGTTTTTTGCAGATACAATTATTTTTACTCTAGTAATTACATCATTTATATAAAAAATTCGATTCACAGTAATATTTCAGTACACAAATAGATTCATTGATTTTTCCATTGCGTGCGTTGTATGTTGCTTTAAGAAAGGCGTCTGACATTCTTCGTGTCGCGCGTTATTAAAGTGGAACTATCATAGTGATTCATTTCGACTCGAAATCGCTTAATTTTAGCTTACATTAGCTCCTCTTCAAAGAATTAGTGTACCAAGCATAACGTTTCTTATATTTCCTTTTTCCTACATTCGGTTGTAACAAACACTAATTCAAAGATTGTATTTTCAATAATTAGGAGTAAGTATTGTATTTCATCGAGACAATTGATTGTTAATAATCAGTAGAATTAAGGGATTAACGGTAATTATTATCCTATAAAACGTTAAATTGTAAGCGAAGAGAGTAATATTACATAAAATAGAGTAATTATTACAACCGAGAAAGAAGAGTTTTATCAACGGGTAGATTAAATACGTCAAAAAGCATATAATCTACGAGGAAATGCAAAGTAATCAGGAGTATAAGGAGAAGCTCACGCATTGCATAAGTACGTCCGCAATCGTCCTGTAAGATCAGCGAGTCTAGCCTCTCGAGAGCAGCACGTTACCCCCTCGATATTTCGCGATATTTATTGTAGCGCGAAACAATGGATCGATATTGTTTTCTGATTGGGAACATCGGGAAGACGCGGTTGCAGAGAGTCGGTATATATAGAGGAAGCCGCACAATGAGTCAAAGCGGTGCAGCGTGCATATGTATCCTTAGCTGCAGGCGGAATGTGGCCAGTAGCCGGGTCTATACGTTTGTACTCTCCGCCTCGGCATAAATAATATTTAATATGACGGGGAAGTGGCGATGTGTGCGTGCGCGTTCGTGTGTGTGCGCCCGCGCGCGCTATAGAAACGTCATCACGCCTATCGTTTCGAAGATCCGGTGCGGTCAATGAGGCGCGAAAGTTGGCTAATGGTCTGCGGCATTGTTCGCTCGCAGAATCTATGAAAGTTTATTAGATTCGTGAGTAAACGAACGATGCCATATACAAAAGAGAATATCGGTACAGAACCTCTCGAATAAATCGATTGGCCGATCGAGAAATTGCCCTCGAGACAAAAGATCGAGTCATTTGAATATCAAATTGATGCTCTCCGCGAGCTCACCTGATCCATAATCGTATTTAAATGAAGATCGCGTAAGGTAGTGTGCGGAAAGGTAAACGCTCGGTGTGCCGAACAATAACGATAAACCACATAATGGTTAGGCGAGCGCATGCGCGCGCCTTCTCGCTCGCGACAAATGCACGGGAGCCTCGTTCATATGCATACAATTGATACAGATATACTATCGTTGAGCCATGAGCCTTATGCCGGTATATATGCTCGAATTTAAAAACTGAAAAATAACCAACGGCGAGACGGAGGAGGATATCACGTGGGAGTCGGTCATATAGACGACCGAGATCCTCGTTGCCCCTTCCCGAGGCCCGACGGGTACAAGTCTACGTACACGTATGGATAGATATACGGTATACGATATACGATACACGATATATACGCATATGCACAAGTACTCTATACACGAATCGAGAAGAGGCTTATATGGCGCCTTCCTCCCAAGTCCCAACTAGACTCGACAAAGCCTTGTAGACATCTGTTCTTGTCATAAACGAAGAGTCAGTTCCACGCACGAGGACGTCTTCCCTATTACTAGTAACTATTGGTAAACTTTTGACATTCCAATTTTATGAGATTAAGGGAATTAAGAATTAGTGTTAAGTTACTCGTGATATTTATATACTGTTAAAACATTCAAACCTCGATCAACACTCGTCTTTAAGGAGTTCAATTTCACGATCTTAACACTTTTCGATTTATAATTATGACAAAAAAACACATCAATTTCTGCTGAGACAAGGAGACCATTACCCTAAACATATGATTTTCACTCTGTACTTTTTTAATTAATAGTATTTATTCATACAATACGCTTACCCATTTAATTTTACTACGTACTTTTTCAAAACAATTAATCTTTCGAATGTATTAATTTATAGTTATTGCAAACTTAAACGAATGATATATTGTATACATACACAGGACATGACAGTGTACTCAAGCTGTTTTTATAAATATTGGGGAAATCGGAATACTCGAGTGTTAAAAAGGTAATTTCTCTAAAAGCTTAAAGTTAAAATTTAACCTGATAAAAATAGTGCATTTGAATGCCAATTTTCCTGTTTACATATTATAACATAACGTTAAAAATACAGATATTCAAATGTTGCAAAAGTATACAATTTCGAACATTTAAAATTGATCACTTAAATATTTCAAATGATAGTGCCAAAATCCGTGAATTGTATGTATTTCAATTTTTAACTAAGGAATAATTTAAACCGAAATTATAAAAAAAAATAAATAAATTTTAAACGGCAAATATATATATATAGCTGTTATAGTTTGTAAAGAGAAAATAGATATTTTTCTTGATACATTAACGATTGATTTAACGAGTCAATTATAATTCTTATGCACAACGTTTCGGAAACATTTTTGTTTCCCTCTTCAGGTGCAATCAGAAACCAGATTTCTCACATGAAAACAATACTTATATCTCTCTCCTTTCATGGTGAACATCGTAATAACATTAAAACGAAAATAAATAAATAAATAAATAAGAATAAATAATAATAAATACATGATATTAAAAACATTAAAAACACTTAATAAATATGTATATAGGACGATAACTAAAGAACAGATAAATTTGTGTAAGGTACGAAACATACGATTGATACAGTCAAAACACTGATGAAATGCTCACCATGAAAGAAGGGAGATATAAGTATTGTTTTCATGTGAGAATTCTGGTTTCTGATTGCACCTGAAGAGGGAAACAAAAATGTTTCCGAAACGTTGTGCATAAGAATTATAATTGACTCGATAAATCAATCGTTAATGAATCAAGTAATATACTTCAATACGAGTGAATATAAGAAGAAATAGATATTTCTTTCTATTAAATTATAAATAGTAAATTTGATGTTTAATTTTGTAAAGTATTAAGTTTTTAAATGAAAATAAAAAATAGAATAAAAAGTAAGGTGTATAGAATAATCAATGAAACGCTGATAAAAAGAAGAGGGAGAAAAAGTGAAGAGAGTGAGAGGGCATATATAGAAAGTATGAAGGAAACTCGGTAGGACAGAGCGTAATAAGGAAAAAATGCCGAGTCGTTTCCAAGAACCTTAGAGATCGAGGGTCTGAACGCTCGGGTCTCGCGTTTCTCGCATTTAAAGTGCGAATATACGGGAGAAGACGGGAATGCGCGTTGGTCCGTCGGTGTGCCGTCGATGACGTTGACTGGCGTACGTCGAGGCTATAATAATACGAGGACGGCTCGTTGAACTCGGTCGCGTCGCTAACAAGGCCCATTGCCACTTTATTATCGCGCGCCGGATCAGCCAGGAATAGCCACAAATCACCGGGAAACTGGTTATCCACCCGAGGCTCGCGCGAGCTCGCGTTGTCTATATACCTGCTGGCCTGCCGACCGGCCGGCTCGCGAGATTGCACTGTAAAGACTGGATTCGCGTTTTACTATATAGACACGTGTGGCGTGTCTCTTCAATCGTCCAGTTAATTGGGACCCCGAAATTTCGCTTTCTATATATACGGTCGCACTTGTTCGACTCGGTAATTAATTAGCTCGGTTACTTTTCTCACGGCGTATATATCCCGGAAATTCGATAGACCAGATAACGCGACACTTCGTTTTTCTCATTTCGCGTGAATATCCACCTTTTCCCGTAAAAAAATTTCACAGCCGCGAGGGGGTCGTTGACAGCTGTAGATTACAGTGTTACATCAGCTCGCGATCTTGATTATCAGACTCGTTGCCTCGCTCGTTGCGTTTCCTAGAGTCCTCGGTCAGATAGCCTGGGCTCGTTTGCTCGATCGGTGATCTCGTGGATCCTGAGAACGGTAGCCGCGACCCGAGTCAAGGTAAGGAGGCCAGACCGCTGACTCACAGCTCGCCTCGGGGCAATGTTTCGCTCTCTTTCTTCGGTCGCTCACGACGTCACGCACGAAACTCGTTGTTTGTCTTACTTATTAAGCCGCGAAATTTATGCTCGCGAGCTTTGACAATTTAATATCTTTTTTTACTTGGTTTCGCGGTACCTAGGTGCCTCCTTCTTAAATCCGCGTGTAATTTACCGAGATTTATCGTGGAGTTACACGCTATTGCCGTCGACTTTTTTTCCTTTTACTTTCTCGCGGGTAAATGCTGGGGGGAGGGAGTGAGAAACAGAAGAAAAGGACGAGGAGGATTGGGTGGTGCGGGTGGTGCGGGAGGTGCGGCAGGAGGGGAGTGGGGTGGCAAGAGGAGAGGAGCGGTGAGGAGAGGGGGAGGGGTGAGGGGGATGGGGGGGAGAAGGAGAGTTAACAACCCCTCATTCCACGCAGCAGATATCGCGCGAAGGTGTGCGCTCGAGCGTGGTCGAGGATATGCATCGCCGACTCGGACAATGTAAGCTTATTGTTAACGAGGATTTGGTTCGTAGGCCTGGCTTCGTGGTGGTACCGCCCACCAGACTGATTCCTGTCTGGATGGACGTTCACTTCGACTGCCCCACCAATGATCGGGCCTTCTCTGCGTAAATAAAATTTTACTCTCCCGGATGCATCAAGAGAGTTCTTTATACGGGATGTCATTGATTTTTACGAGTAGTTTCAAGGTACGACGCTCCGTATGAACCTTGATCCGCTGGTCACGTATTTATTGCTTTTAAAAAATCGAATACTGTAGGTTCATAAACTCTTTCTTTTGATTGATTCTTTCATTTATTAATACAGCTAGTGGTATAAATAATGTTTTATTTGTAATCCTTATCTAGCGTACATTATATCTATCAGTCGTAGAATCGTCTCTCAATATACTATCGTTTAATTTTCCTTCAATAAAACGTCAAAAAAATTACAAGAAACAAAGTAATAAGAACATAAAACCTAATAGTGATATAATAAATTGATACTTAATCTGAAAGATTAGCTAGTAGCATGAATGCCTATTCGTATTAAAAAAAAGGCATTGTGTGCGATAAGGATTTTAAAAGTAAAAGAGTCACGGCGAAGAGGGTCAAGTAAACGATAGTTTTGAGTTCGAAAATTGTGTAAAATGCAGAGTGTACATTGTCCAAGCGATTGTACTCGCAATGTCGTTTGCGTCGGGATGCCACCGGTCTTATCAAAGAGTCAAGGCACGTTTTGCACGGAACCAGCGAAAACGTCCAGCTGACTCGTTCGTATGCACTGTCCATTATCTCGAGTGCATGGATCAGTCGCTACAAGTATCTTAGAGATACTCGTTCTTTCTTTATTCAGCTGAAACAATGAAAGAAACGTCATATTGGCTTCTAGAATACGCTATCGAATAAACTAAGAATCAGAGAAGAAGAGTCTCGTTACACACGGATCGCGTCATCGTAACGAATGAGAAACATTAGTTAAGAGGATATCAAAAGGATATCCCTCCTTGGCCACCACGAAGCCCTGAGAGAACGAGACCCCACCCAGCAGTCCTATCCGAGGTTGGTGCGAGCGTCCGGGAACCGAAGCTTCGCGGAATACAATGCCTCGAACCCGAGACTTTATCGTGATATCGCTCGGTTATAAATTGGAACACAGTTTCGCTCTGGCATTATGATGTCTCTAATATGTCTTTTTCCTCGATCCAACGGGAGTCGCGAGTATGATTTTTTAACTGCATCCGCTTCCCCAGACATACTTTCTTATTACACTTTGCTTTACTTTGTTCGTTAATTCTTATTTTATTGGTTCGAATAGTCATCTGATCGATATATATTTACATTTATCATACTTTTGATACAAATATACATATATACGTATATATAGTTATTTTTACATCACTTAATGTAAGAAATAATATTAACGCTAGTAAAATTAATTATTAAATAATTGTATAGAAGAATTAATTAATTTATTGCAGAAAAGAGAGTACCCATAAGCGTAGAAATCTTCTGCAACAGAAACATATGCCTTAATCATAACATTTCTTTTTATAAAAAAGAAAATGTGGAGAAATAGAGGAACAAATTACAATTAATCATCAAAGATTCGTGTTTAATATGGATATATATATATATATATATACATAAACTTTTGGTATATAGATATATAGATATTGTTCCAACGCATTTCATGGACATTCATCTTATACGATTATGTAAACAGTAAACAAATGGTAATAAAATAGCTTAATAGAAAAACATTAATATATTTTATATGTACAAGTATACAGACTTATAATCTACATATTTGACCAATCAAATAAGTCGTTAAAGTTTTACCTAATACCATATCCAATTCGTACACATTTTACATTGCCTAAATTTTATAATCTTAATTGTAAACAAGAAATATTCGCAATCTGCATATAAATGCATATTGAATGCTTTAAACTAAATTGTTTGTAACTTTTTTCTCGCACCCAAAAAGTTAACCAAATTTTAGAATCTATTTTCAACTAATATCTGGCTTTCTACCAAATTTCAGACTTTTTAAAACGTCAATCGTTTACCGGTTGTATTTTTTGTGTCGCTTTTTTTACACAAGCAATATACTAGCGCAAAATAAATTACGAATGAATTGTAGTATTTGCTTTTACGCGAGTAGATTGCGTATAGTTTTATGTATTAAACGAATGTGAAACCCAAATTATTGGGATCTACACCTTTTAACCTAAAAATTATATTTAAAATATTGAATAAAAAAATTTGAAAATATTCGTACAGATATTTTAATACATAAGGGAGGGCATGACAATTGATCTTGTGAAAAAAAAATAATTTTTGTATATAGTAATGTAATAATTGAATAAATAATAATTATCGTCGGTGATTTTGAGTATAAGTTAAGAGTTCGAGTTAAAGGTATAAATTTTAAACCTTAATATTACACGGTAACTAACGTTATAAAAATACAAAAATATACAGATATATAATTTAAAGCATGTGCATAAGGGCCTCACATAAAGAATTTTTCCAAAAATTCATTTCTTTGTTTAAAAAAAATACAAGAACTATCAATTTTCTGAGTTCGACATCTTAAGCAACATCATATAAATATCATTGGAATAAAGTAAAGCAAAGTTAGATACAGAATTTAATAAACAGTAATAATAAAATTATACCGAAATTAGCCGGGCTGAAATTTTTGGTAAGTGGAAAAGGGTGTGACCGTCGAGTCGTCAGTCTTGTCATACTTTTGGCCGTATAGCGATCTTCTTGTTAAAATCATTCAAAATCTAGGTTCTCTCGCTTGGTCCGAGATAAATAACTTTAACCCGCCTCCAAGCTACTCTCCCCTTCAAGAGGAAACTCGGAGGTCCAAAATGTGCGTGGGTGAGGAAGCAACTCGCTACACTCTTTTTCTTTCCCCGCATTCTTTTTTTTACGTTTAACATGGGCAATCATTTATACCAGTCGGCTCGTAATTTACTCGGATGTAACATTAACCATCTCTTCGATTCGTTATAGTTTTGAATATCTCTTCAATGCATCGTCTTAAATAAATACAGGTATACGTATAATACATATATCGATCTTGGTCCACCTGCCGGATCGGCAAAAGTGCGTTTGTGCCCTCCCGCGGCGGGATAAAGCCTTGCGACAGTAGCCGTGTACACCACGGAGTTAGACAATGCCGCGCGCATTAATACACTTCATATTAGCCAGGCTTAATGCGTGTACCTTACCCATTGTGGGTGAGCGTCACTGTTTATCACCGGCCCCCGTGAGCAAGGGAAAGTTACCCTTTTGAGGCAGCTTCGCCGCCGGGGGCCGCATTTGTCTTGAGCGCCACCAATCGCGAGGATAACGAATTCGTCTCCGTATACGCCCGCGCCTCCTCCTTTTTTACTTATATTCTCCATCCATACGGATTTATCAATACCCCTGCCTCTTTCGCGTTTTCTTCTCGTACGAAACCGAGATTATCCTTTGTACTCGGATCGCCAAGTGCCCTTTAATGCTTCGTTCTATACAATTGCATCAACTCGTGCATTAATATGTTCAAATTTTATCGGAGATTTATTTACTTTTGCGTATAGTGCAGGTATAGTGTGCACCGCAAACTTTTCTACTTGAGGATACTTGATATCGTCATTTTTATTTCTTGTATATTTATAAACTAGTAGGTTATATAATACTTATAAAGACAGCGTTATGCCTGCGGGAAAGGGATCTTTACCAAGCACTAGGATACGCTTTCTACTATAAAAATATGAAGAAAGACGGAGTTACAGATGCCAATAAGTGTTTAACTTGAGTTGGTTATAAGTTTAAAACAAACAGAGATATACTATTAAATTTAAGTTCAAAAGAAAAGTGAGATCAAGTATATTTGATTTAAAAAATAGAAGATCAAGTATCTTGATTTCATCAAAAGTTAAGGCAGAAAGAAGAATAATAAATAGTTTTGCCTATAAATCAATACATTTTTTTAACTTATATATTAGACTAAATAAGACCTAAACGGAACAAATTTTTTTTTCGATTTTCGTAGTTGCTATTTTTTATATAAATTACAGCCAATCATAATGTCAATTTAATAAAAAAATTTAATGTCAAAATTAAAAAAAAAGTTATCATTTTTCAAATGTAAAAAATGAAAAAAGGTTATTGCAATCATATTTTAATTAATTTTTTTCATAACAAAAAATTCTTATTTATAAGTTGCTATAGTTTAAAGTTGTTGATCATACTAGATAATAGAAAAATTTTATTTCAATGAAAATTTACGAAAAAAATAACGAAAAATAAATTAGCTATTTTTGGTACATTCAGTATAGTATCTATTGATTTTAGGCCAAACTATCCTATTATTTTTCTTTCTTCCGTAACTTTTGACTAAATCAAGATCTTTGAGCTTCCTTTAAGCCTAATCTATTCGATCTCAGCTTTTTTTTCAACTTAAGTTTGAGAGCATCTTTGTTTATTTTAGAGTTATAAGCAACCGAAGTTACATACTTCGTTTTGTCGAGTTTTTCTTATTTGCTTATAGATTCCGTAAAAAGAGGCATTGGCATTTGTAACTCCATCTTTCTTCATATTTTTATATAGTAAAAATCATATCCTAGAGTTTGGTAAAGATCCGTTTCCCGCAGGCATGACGCTGTTCTTGTAAGTATTAAAATATACTTAAAAAGTCTATTTTATTGACTTCAAACGAGCGAGTAGAATTGTATTTTATTTCCTAGGGAGTAAAAATATTTGTTACTCTCGATCGTCAATTTTTGCAGTCCTGGGACTTACTTTTTAGTCCCCACATTCACAGTTTTTATTATTAATATAAAAATAGTAACCAATACGTTTGTAGTTAAGACTAAAAATGTTTTGAGATTATATTCAAAAACATTAAATTGACGTTTCTGTCAAATCAAATGTATTTTTCCAGGATAATTTGGGTGAAAAATTTTATATACATTTCAAGTGTAAAAAGCGATTATTCCTAGATGAATTACTGCCTTCGCTAAACTTCGGGTAACAACTTTCATTCGTGGTAATAAACGCCTATTTTGTTCCCTTAATGCGTAAATAACTATTGTCAAATATCGCAAATAATTACTCTCTATATATAGTCAAGTTCTTTTACTTCTTAATTCAAATATTGAAAAATTATTCAATTTTTACTTAATTACCGGAGGTTGATTATTTGATTAGACAGAAGATATAGATGTGTAATTACAGAAATTCTACTCAATTATTGTTTTTAAATAGATTCATCAAGTTTCGATAATCTCAAGTTCTTAAAATACACTGGAATAAATAAGGATCGTTCAAAGAAAATTGTAAACAAAATAAGAAAGAAAGAAAATCGATAATCCGGTGAACGTCCTTAAACCGTATATTATTCTACACGGTGTAGGAGCCTTTTTTGTAAGTATAATAAATAAAACAAACGACTCGCAGTAAAATTACTGGTACAAAAATAATCTTACGGAGAGCAGACGTAGGAGAAATGCTTTCGGATCAAAAGATAATTTCTGGAGTAAGAGTGCATAAAGCAGAAGGGTACCTACAAGTCCAGAGACAAATATAGTTCGTTAGTCGATGATGTCTCCAACTGCCTCCACCCTCAAGCTCTCTTTCTCGCCCCCTACCCGCTCTCTTTCTCTCTTTTCCTGGCAGAGTCGGGAGTGCGCATATTATTTCTGGCATTGACTCCGCCAAATATACGACCCGACGACACCATCATCGCCGAAACTCCGTGACTCACTTTGCCCGAAATATTCGCGATCATGGCAGTCGCACATTCATTCTCTCTCTCTCCCTCCCTCCTCACGCTCACTCTCTCTCTCTCTCTCTCTCTCTCTCTCTCTCTTTCTCTCTATCTATCTATCTTGCGGTGTCTTTATTCCATTGTTCGCGATTGCCGCTCGTACACAAAGCATCCTTTTAAAACGTTCCCGACGAAAATACCGATAATAAGTGGGTGTCGTTTTTGCATACAAGCTTTTTGAACGGGAAACTACCATACTTTAAAACTTTGTGTTGTGGCCTTTGCATTTCAAAATTTTATTCTCATATAGTAACTCAAAGTGCATTTCTTTTAAAATTAATTATTGAAACAACTAGCTCGTAGGGACCGTGTTTTCAAAAATGTTTACTATAACCATTGTAATTAAAAAATTAATTAATATAATAAATCATAATCTGCTTAGTATTGGTATTTATATTTTGTCTGAAATAATTAATTTATGTATATAATTAAAGTTTTGAATAATATCGTTACACGATCGCTCGATCAAGCTGTGACAAACTTATGAACTATTCAATTTTGTTACTCAGTTTATTTGTTGTAAAATTGTTATGTTGTTACACGTTTATCTGACAATTTAAAGTGAACACGTCAGTTTGATCAAGTTTTTATAGTCCAGGTGTATATACTTTCATAGCTTTATTCTGCTTTTATCATATGGTCGTAGCATTAATTTCTTTTCAATTTATATGCGAGGGTGCAAGTATAAAGACGTAAAAATTTCATTTGAACAAAAAGAAAGTTCACACATTCAAACGTGTTCATGCGATTATAAATGTGTTGTATTGGATCATAAATACATTCATAAATGTTCTTATATATACGAACAATAAAGATGTTTGAACGCAAAATCAAAGCTCATTTTATATTGAGGGTCGTTCGGTAAAAATGTGATTATTGCAAAATATGTCTTGTACAAAATACATTTTGAAGTATTAGTAGTAGGTGAATTATACATGTGATTAATCATCCACAGTCTATCACACTGAAAAAGTTAGATAGACTTTTAATTCGGTACATTTGGTCGCGATTCGGAGAATTGAATTATTTGCAGCATCGATTTGGATGGTCGAAGAGAACGAACGTTAAAGATTATATATCACAAAACAAAGGCCTAAAATCAACGCTGGCTGTTTTGAATAAGCTGAAAATAATCAATGCCGGCGAATCCCACGCGCACGGCCGTTACAAAGCCGCTTGAATCCGCATTGAGTGTATTTACGCTTTGTGTCGTCAGACATAAAGAGCCAGCGCTACAAGCCCCGACGCCGACTGTCTCTCTTCGTAATGCGTTTCGCGCGTTTTTCCTCTCGTTCGTCAAATGATGCAAAACCCATAATGCACCACGTCTTATTCCATCCGTGATCGAAAGAGGGTCTTGTACACCGCACCACCAGAGAATTTATGTCAGTTATAAAGCTTATAGTTTACCTTTGATTTCGAGCAACTCCCGGCGACAAATTGCTAAACTTATTTTTACGGCCCATTTTGATATTCGGCCAGCGACCTTCGGTTTATTACGTTTCGTCTTGATTAAAGAAAACGTTTATAATGGTCGGTATATAGCGGGTATGCTAATTTTGATTTCGCGACGTTCGCGGCTCGATCATCGGACTGAATGTGAATCGCGGTCGGCGAGGTACAAAGGTGACTCGCGTCGGAAGGGCACGCGAGGTGGAAAGAGTGCTCGAAACTCTCTGGAATACCAATGAGTTGAGCAGCGGTGGCCAATCTTGCCGCGGTGTTTTACAAGTTACTGGAGAAACGCGTCTCGGGTACCGCCTTACCTTACCTTTGTTTCTTGACGCATATGCGGTTAATCGCTCTTGTTATTCAATACACGCGGTTACTATTTTACCAGAGTCTTTTTTCTCGCCGACGTCGATTCGGAATTTCTTCGCGGGATGCATAATTATATCAATTGATACATTTTGTTTTCGGTTAATTTTTTACACATCTTTCGGCACATATGACGCATACACACTCCTTCAATTTTAACATGCAATCCTATGAATATTTATGTAAAACAGAGTATACAATCTCTCAGATTATTCAGCGTCCAACTATTTGAAGGTAATACTTAATTGTATTCAGTTGTAGAATTTCATATAAAATTAACATATAATTTCTGAAAACAATTACTGCTATTACTTGCATTGCTATTGACATATTTATGATTATATAGGTACAAATGAGATATTTTTTAAAAATCGGTAAAAGAGAATTATGTATAACATATAAAATAACTATTAATTGTCAATTTTCTATCAGCGCATTTATAACAATATGTACTAGTTTTGAAAAATTATTTTTTTCCTTGTATATATCCGAATAAGTCGTAGTTTCAAACGTTCTTCAAAGTTTATTCAATTCGTATCGATCGTACGGAAGAGTCATAAGACGTTATAGCAAGTGTTGGAACGTAGACAAAGGGTCGGAGACAGTAAATTAGGGAGGTACAAGTCATGTCTCGCGAATATCCAAGTGTCGATCGCGCCCGGTCTCTTTACAATGGAAGGTGCTTGGAGAAATCTTCTAAATTTACATATTTATTCCACGAAGCAAAGATTCTTTTGGACAGATGGAATTGTCTTGGCGACCGATCGGATTTCCCGCCTCCCTCGCGAATCACCACAAAAATTTCATTTTTCTCTTACCTCTTTTATGAAAAAATCGATGCGCACTTAAAAGATTAGCATCATTTGCATTATACTTAGCCACATTCTTGGAATTTCTATTCATATACCATTAAAAGTAGTTCAACATTTGGAGAAAGTATAGAGGACACTTTAATAATTTTAAAATTTCTATTTTTAAATTGTATAAATAGTGATGGATATTTATGGTACTATATATAAGGCTACTATATACCAATAATGCAATATAAACTTGTAGAGCAAAAAGAAGATTAATATTAATAATTTACAATCTATATTATAGTTAGATAAATTACAATACAAATATGATATTGAGTATAAATAAGTGGACTAGTAAACAAAAATGTGCATAATATGTGGCATATATAGGCCGGTGGATTGTGCAAAAAGAATAGACTAAAATAAATTAATGATGCATATAGTGTACCCTATGTCAAAATATAAATAATACAAATCGATCTAATACGTAGTACCACATTGAAATGATGTAATTTCAAATCCAAAAGGGCTTGCATGCCTTTGGAAAAGAAGAAGCATTAAATAAGGGCAGGGTAAGGGTAAGGGATCGGCTTTGAAAATGATCGCCAGTGAGTAAAAGCAATGGAACGGGGTAAAAGGAGCATATCGCTTCGCCCGTAGCCGCGAGGTATCGCGTGTCAAGGATGGCTCGTGGCGGTTTTCGCGTCGGCGCTACTTAACGAACTTAACCTCTCTGTGCGAAGCCAAGACTCGCAGCATCGCTGGCGCATATCCTCCTCCACCCCCTTTTGGCCCTGACGACGCAGGCTCTGTGTGCACGAGCGAGAGGACGTAGAAATTCTTAACGCTGTTAAGATATGGTAATTTTGTTTACCTATAAGCTATTAAAGGGGCTCTAACGCGCTTAAAGCTAAACCAGTTTAGTTTTCGCGAAGAGATGTGTTCACGGAGGATCCTAAGGGATTCTCCTGAACTCGAGGTAGAAAGGGTCGCGCGTCTTGACTTTCTCCAAAGGCTCGGGAATTTAGGTTTGCGCGACTCGGATCCTTATCTCTTTGTCGCGCTTGAATATCGAAATTCGGTGGTACAACAAAACTGTTTACATCCGAGGGTGTGATGATGCGACGGTTAATTCTAAAAGTCTTTTATCAATCTATTTAATTAAATTCGATTTAATTAGCACCCTTCCAAAATAACGAAAGAACTTTACTCTGTAAATAGCATTTATTAAGGAAATTAATCGCGTGGGAGAGGAAAAATCATTTGAACTCAATGAGATTTTCCAAGGAGTTATAGGCGATTCTGCGGGTGTAACAATTTAAATTGTTTGCCATCGGTAATAACCCGGGCCGAGTAAACGCGGCATTATTAACAGGTCGGCAAACATCTCTCCTGTATTAGCGATCCCGCCCGCATAGTCTTTGCGCGCGCACGTTACACGTCGTTTTCGCGGAAGCCACCCGGCCCTTATTCCGATCTCTTGTACAGATATTTGCCGTGTCTACAGGACCAAATTATCCTCGGCGATTTGAAGATAGTGGATTTTCTCTCTCTCCCTCTCTCTCCCTCCCTCTCCCTCTCTCTCTCTCTCTCTCACTCTTTCTCGCTTTCTCAACTGGGCGGGGAAAGTTCTCGCGGTAGAACGAATCAAACGCTAGCGAATACGTTCCTCGGATTTCGACATTTGCATGGTAATCGGTCCGAGTGACAATCTTGAGCCCTTGGCCAATTAGTCGCCGAGTTCCACGAACAAACGACTGGAATTCGAGCTACCAAATCGGTGAACCACGTACTAAATCTCTGCGATACGATCGGACTCACCGAGAGAAAGGAGCCTTCGCAAGCTAACATTAAAGCTCTTTCGCGGTGTGCCGAAAACGCATTCAGGACTCTGTTGGGCCAAAACGACCGAGCTCCGCGGAAAAAACGAGGCAATTTTTGACAAGCTAAATTTCGACGGATTTTGTTGAAAAACTGACGCGTTCAGAATAACCAAGTGGATCAAAAGGGTCGAGACCTCGCCATTTTGGTGTCCCGCTGCGGTGGTTTTGCATTTGCATGCATCCTACGCTCACTCATTGCCGGCTAAATCTGCAACTGTTGCTTCTACCATGAGTACCCGATGGTCGCTTCCGACTCGATTTTCTGCTTGGTTTCTTCATGATCTCGAGAATTATCCTCGGCTGTAATTAAATTAATTATACATTAGGATTTTATGTGTTATATTCATTGCAAATGAGATTGTTTCTTATAGACAAGTATTTATCGAATTACTTTAGATTGACTGTTAGATATGTACTGTACATTTTTATAATTCAACAATAAACATTTGCATGTAAGTGTGCAAAATCAGTTATTATTCTGTACATTTATTATAAGGTATATGCATAAAATATCATCAAATATGATCATTAAATGCTTAATTATTACATTATTTTCATAGTATATATCGTGTGCGTAAAGCAAAAGGATTAGGAAAGGAGAAGGAAAATAATAAAATTATTATAACAAATATCAATTATAATTATAAGAAATTATAATTAATATTTATGACACAAAAAATTATACAATTAAAATTTATCATCGTTTACATAAAAATATAGTAATTAAAAACATTAAGCTGTTATCACAATTTTTAAAAGTAATAGATAACTATTTTTATTGGTTTTCAAAAAAAATTTCAATTGCCACTTTGTTAAAAAAATTTTCAATCGGCACCTTTTCAAAATGAATTCCGAATCGGCATCTTATAAAAAAGATCTTTAATTGGCACCTTCTCAAGAAGAATTCTGAATCGGTACATTTCCAAAAAGAATTCTGAATTTGATACTTTTCTGCACTAGCCAACGATTTATAGTAGTTTTTTTATATACGATAAAATATAAAAGTGATGTTTTTAATCTGAAAAATAAATTCAATAATTATAGATACTTGTATTCGTGAGATGGAAATTTCTTTGGTATACATGCATTGAATAGTGTATATAAGAAATAGATTGTGATAATTATACTATTGTCGAAATAAAAAAGTGCAAGTACAAATGACGCCTAAAGAGTGACAAACGATCAATGCCGAATATAAATTGAATGAAAATATTAATTAAAGGTTTTTGACATATATCCATTACACTTCCATTTGGTATAGCACTATAGTCCAGATTAATTGTACATTATCCATCGAGAATAATTGACACATCGATACGACATCCCATTATTCTGGAGAAACCATAGGATGAAATATCTTTTGTGTTCTGAGGCGCGCGCACACCCCCCTAAAAGAGAAAATGATTTAATTGATGAATGTGGAAATAAGCAGGTAATTCCCAATGAGGGCCTCACATCTGAGCTTGAAGGTCGGAGGATCTAGTCGCAACCCTCGAAGCCTCGCGAGATTTACCTGACAGTCAAACAGAAGAGTTTGGCTTGAATAAAAAAAACTGTTACGACAAAAAATATATAGAGAAAGAAAAAAGAAGAATGGGTGAAGGGTGATAGGGACACGCGAGGGAAGGAACGAGAGGGAGAACGCGTATTTTTATTTATTCAGATTTCGATTATCTTGGCTGTCTCGCGGAAACCAGTTTGATGGAGACCACCTAGAGGGGGTCGTGCTGCCGTAACTCAACCGCCACCGAACCCTCGGGAATTCCGTTCGGCTTCGAAAATACCGAACGCCGCCCGCAACGCGGCCACCCTTTTTGCCCCGGTTTTCCGTAAACGCTCCTGGTTGCCCGTCGAATTTCCACTAATTATTTAATCGGCTCTTCCTTCCCGAAGAACTCGCATAATCGAATGCTTCTTGTTACGTGGTTGTATCTCTATTTTTCTTGACAGTTTGTATTTAGACAAAAAAAGCATAAAAAAAGTTTACTTGTAATTTATGAGTATCCTAAAGAAAAAACTTATGTACCATAATCTTCCTGTAAGTTAACTATAATTATCCAGTATTATTAAGATACCAATTATTTCCGAGTATGATAACTTCAAAATTCAAATACAATAATAAATACATTTTAAACATCGATAACTACAAATGCTTCAATTATTGTCATATTTAAGATAATGAATGAATTTGATCTAGGAGATAATATTGTACTGCACGATGAAATAAGGTAAAATAATTTAATTTAATAACCTTGAACGTAATATCGAGTAAGATTTTTAGTGTTATTAATCAGTTTATGGCCCGTGAATAGAAAACGCGGCGAAAGAAATGTGATTTTCTAGATGGAAGAAGAGAAAAAAGGGGATGGCCGAGGAAAAGACAATAAAGTGCAAGAAAGAAGTCTTCTTCTCTGGTGGAGCGTCATCGCACGGCCGTTTCTCGGTTCGATCGTAAAATCTAATGGCGCATAAACCGTGGAAAAAAGGCTTCGTTACGTAGGGAAAAATGTAGACGACCGCAACGTTATTAGTACTTTATGTTAAGCGTCGTTTCGGTTTGGACGTCGAAGGACCTTAAATCGGCGTATCGTGAGTGCGCGTGTTGGTTTTTCGATTTAAATCAATATTTTGTTCATCGTCGAATGTTGTTGCTTGCAAAAAAGGAGATATCTTTATATCGTATCCGCAAAACCGAAAAACCATATTGTCGAACATGCAGATTCGCGATATAGGGGATGAGTGGAAGTTCCGTATAAACCACGATGGCTCGCGGTTTTGAGTCTAAGCCCATGCGCTTTTCACTCGCACGCACTGCTCCTCCCTCTCAAAGGGTCCGGCCGTAAAATATATATTAAAGCTGGGGCGCATGAATATTCATGGCGTCAAGTTTTCAATTTTCTGCGAATACTTTCCGGGGTTGCATTTTAGACGTTTTATAGGCCCGTAAAGAGGCGGGGTCCACCGCGCGGGATTATACCGTCCGGCTTATTAGTTTCGCATACGCGTAACGCACTTTGTTTTCTCACTTAATAAAGACCACCGGTTTAAGCTACCGGATATTTCGACTCGCTTCGGTCCCTTTTTGTGCGGCGTTAGACTTTGCATTTTCAAAATCTTGGAGGGTCGACAAGTTCAACTCTCGAGGCTATATGCGAATTTCTCCGTCCGTGATAATTTAACAGTCAATTAGGTCGCGTTTCGAGTAGTGCCGAACTCGGGTACGATAATATCGACTGGTAAGCGTTATTTTGCTGAAATCGCTGGGGTCCTGCATGAGCGCGGTTTCCTGGATTTCTAGATTTCTACTCCCGAAGTTCACCTTGCGCGAAACTCTCGCACGCCCTACGATTGAGCGAACTGTTTCCTCTTCGTTTTCTTCTCCTCCCTCCGTCTCTCTCTCTCTCTCTCTCTCTCTCTCTCTCTCTCTCTCTCTCTTTACCTCTCTTCCTCTCTCTCCTTCTCCCTATTTCTATGGCTTACTCTTCTATACAGAAAAGCCCGACCTGCCTAGCAGTAGCTTCCCTTTCTATATATATATATATATATCTCACTCTCTCCTTCCCTCCCTCTTCTTCTCTCTAGTTGTGCCGTAATTGTTTGATTACTCAGCACCGCTGCATCGCCACGGGCTCAACTCAAACTATGGACCCCGTGAAGGCCAAGATTATCGGCTAACCTCGGTTATAAATACTTTTCCCTCGATGTTCATCGGTAATTAGGTACTAACAGGGAATCCTTTTCATTCTCTTTAACTCTGCTTTGCTTCGCATTATTTATCGAAAACATCGTTTTTATCATTAATATCGAAATATTCCATTATAAGGATCGTTTGTTTGTTGATTACAAACATTCTTTATTGACTACAATATTATTTAACTGTATCGAATCAAATTGTATAATACTTATCAAAAACAATTATTTGATTGCTTAAAGTACTGCTATAAATAATTACATATCATTCATTAAGATAAGACAGCTATATACACTTTGTTAATTTGATTAAATTCTTTATGCTATGCAATAAATTAAAAATTTGTTGACATTTAAATTCATCTTTTTCACAATATACATTATACTCAACAAATTGTTTAATATAAGTTTTATGAAAAATAATTTCTTTTAATTTTGTACTGTACTATTAACGTAAAAAAGGTTCATTTATTTTGACAAACACTGTAGTAGGAATTTTACACAGTATTAAGTTTCACACTATAATTGTCAATAAAGATTGACGAACCGATTGGTGTCAGTATCGAGTCAACATGTATTGTAGTACTCGAAAGGCTTCTCACAAAAAGTTTCGTAAATGTCGAAGGATTTGTAAAGGTAACGGAAAAAATACAATAGAAGTGCTGTTGCGTGAGCTATAGAAAAACCATGGATAAAGTGCAGCCAACGATCTCTAGAGTGTGGGTAACAGTTGAAAAAAGCGAGGGCGGAAAATTATTTCTTAGCGAGACGATCGTTCGTTGATCTCAGCTTTCACGCGTGACTGAGCAAGGCCCTCGAGAAAATCATACATTACATAAAGTTTCATTATTGCTTTAAAAATATTTTATTTGAATGGAACGAAAAAATTGTTGTATTATTATTATACTCGAAATAAACAATTTATCATTAAATATAGTAGGTAATTATGACGGTAAAAAAAATGTTATAATTATTTTAATCCATGGATAAAAATATCTATAATTTCATTATTATTAATATAAGGTGCTGTTGTGACAATTGATATAGCAGCATAATATAACATTTAAAGAATAAAGAAGTTTAAATTACTTTTTAAATCGACAATATTAATTTTTTTTATTGAAGACGTAAAAACAATCAGGTATTCTTTGTTTGCCCGTACAAGTTGAGCAGCAATCAGCTGTCAAGTACATCTCAATCAAGTGTGAATGTTATACGATAAGGCAGATCGTTGCATTATCAAATACGTCCGGTCGGTTATTGAATTCATTGTAAGACTCTTTATATTTATGCATGAACAATTAGCCAGCGTCCCGCCGCCCGCGGGGTATCGCGTTATGTCTCTCTGTGAACATCGATTCCAGATAAGCTCAACGCGAACGGCGATGATCTCAGCGCGCAGTTCAACGAACATCTCGACAAAGTAAGACCGGTTATGCATCGTATATGCGAATAATCCCAACCTCCGAAAGCAGCGATGATTATCTACAAAGAGAGAATCGAAAAATAAACGTAATAAGTAAACGAAATTGAAAATTACGATGCGGCCGATGCCTCGACAATTCATCGTGTACCCACACAGACACAGCCACACACAGAGACACACGCACCCACACGCACACGCACACACACACACACACACACCTTTTTTTTACCTTTCATTAGAGATTGGCCAAGGGCTTTTATTCTTTGAATCAGTCGTCGTGTAAAGTCGTGTCGAGGTCGAATGAGGGCAATGAAAAAGGTCCGTCCTTTTTATTGTACGGTTTGGCCTATCGAATCCCGGTGCGTCAGATATTTATCGTACCGCGAAAGGTGAAGAAAAGCGGTGAAACGGGTTTAATCGCGGGTCTACGCGCGTGGGAGACTGGAAAGTCTCTCAAGATCGACGATGTGACAATATATGGTAGACTCGCGGAAAAAGACAGAAAAAAAAGAAGGGCAAACGATAGAAGGTAGAGAAAAAGAGCCATGCGTGCGACAGTCTCATTGTTCTCACGACAACGCGCGAGTTCTCTTGTGGGACTTTCTTAGGGATCGCTCACGCACGAACGAAAGACCGATTACCACTATTATTAGGTCGTCTCTTCAAAGACCAAGCTTCCTCGGAATTGGCTGCTTTACTAGAAAATTAGGGCGGCGATTTCTTATTCATAACGCGAAAACACTTTTGCGTGTGTGCGAAATTCCACGCAACCATTTTTTTCCTTGTTGTACTTGCTGTCTTCGAATGGCTTTCGCCATTTTCACTTGAATGCAGGTGTCTTTATTTCTCTGCGATCCTCTAAAGACAATTGCTCTATAAATTATTTTTTTATCTTAAATTATGGGTTATTGTACGCTGAGAGAATGTTTTTACTTAAATTACAGTTGTCGTAATAAATATTGATTATAAACTGTTATTACAGTAATAATTACAATACTGCATAATATGCTTAAATTTCATACATTTACCAGCATTCTTACGATTGTACGGAATTAATTTGTAATTATATAATTAACTTCATTACTTATACGTAAATATAATTGATTTACAATTTGTCGTATTTATATTATGTAGGTATTTTTAATAAAGCAAGATTTCAAAGATAATTCTAAAATTGCTTAATCACAAAAATTAATATACTTCGTATTAGCTTGTCAAAAACCTACTCTTTATAATTTGTATGTCAAGTTGTAAATACTTAACTTATTCTCCCTTCCTTACGATCGTAACAATTATTGACTTTATTTCAACGACAACGTAACCGACTTCTTTTTAATTTAACGTATTTGTAACTTATAGGTAATGTTAACTAATACGATGATACGTTGATTATTATAATAATTCAATTCTGTATGATTGCATTAATGATGTAAAATATTACTAAATATCCTAAAAATAACGATAAATATTGTATTAATTGTTATTTAATAATATTAAATATTACCGATCTTGACATGCATATCAAAATTAATAATATTTTATTTATAAAAAAGGCAATAGCGCAATCAGAGTCATATGTCAATCCCGGCCGAGTGGAATTTAATTGGAAAAAGTTAGCTGTGAGGTAGGGCAATCTGATTGAGGTTTGATCGGCCATCGGAGCGGGTGTTATTGGAATACCCGGATCGGACGGGTCTCGTATCTCGCTTGCTCGCCTTTAGCATCCATTTCTTTCGAAATGGTCGATGCATCGTACCGTGGCAAGTCTAATCGGCTTTCCTTTTTGTACTTTCTGCCGGCACGAAGGGGCAAGGGCCCGGTGATTGGTTGAGACTGGAGTAGGGAGACTATGTAGATGGGACCCTTAGGCCCCCTTTGAGAGCGAGAGAGAGAGAGAGAGAGAGAGCGAGAGAGAGAGAGAGAGATGGAAGCCATCCTATCGCCACAGGGATGGCTTTGACGGGATACGGAAAGAACAACAAGTATGAAATCAGCCTCCCGACAGACAACGGACTCTATCAGATGGTAATTATGTGTATGGCTGATACAGCTAGATATGCCCGATACATCTATTCAACAGCTATACTGGGTGATTCCCATCAAACTTCATACCCAACCCTTCTATTCGACTTTTACATTACTCAATTATTTTATTTTAATTATCTACGAATATTATTAATGGCTACATTTGTTTATTTTAATTACAATTTTAAACTTTTTAATAATTTATAAATTAAATATTGTTTACACGATGCAAATTTTGTTATACATTTTTTTATTGAGCTATTGTAATGTTTATATATGCATTACAATTGAAATATTATTACACGTTATTACAAATATTACAATCATTTTTTATATTTATATTACACTTTTAAATTACACGCTTTTAGAAAATGGAGTATAATCTGGCAGGCTTTTTATGTTAGGTTTACACAGAAATACATCTACGTACAGCGGTCGACGAAAATTTAATTGAGACATAATTTTTTATTCTTAACCATGTACACTTTTATAGCAGCGTAGTTAGATTGCATAGAATTCATTAGTAGAATTACTAAGATCTAACTAAAGTATACAATATATATTACAATAAAATGAATTATATAAACTTAAATAATTGTAAATAATTCGGGTTTTATGTATTGTATAAAATAATGAATAATAGGAAATAACAGAATAATACTCGGAGAAAAGTGAGATAAATATACGGCAACAATTATTATGATACTTATGATAAACGTAAAATGCATGAATTTCATGTATTTTTCTCTATTGTATACTATTATATGTTTACTATCAAATATATTTATCGAATGACATTATTTCTAACTCAAGTAATACCTGATTCAATGAAAAACAAACTATTGCTCGTCAACATTAAAAGTATGTGATAAAATTTGAAATTGACTCGGCGTTCACCCGTTATATCAAATGCATTCGAGACGGTATGTTAGCGACTGACACGGTGAGTGACGTACGACATGGAGGAAGGCATCGGGCAGTCTATAATATATCATAAAATGCATCCACACGTCTGGATGAGTTGATTGTCTTCTTGTCCGGATGCCAAAATGTCCGAACTCGTGCATTTAATATCGCGTTACGTGCGTTTACGAATTGCTCTTTCTTTGTACCGGGGTGGTCGATGAATCGGGCCCTTACTACCAATACACAGACGAGCTTACTCCTTTACCACTCGTAGAACCATCTGCTTCTCGAGACAAAGAACGATCATTGGAAATTCTTGGCCATCATCTCAGGAATCGGGGAACCCAAGCAGCTGCTTAGACATCCAAATGACGACGCGACGACGAACGATGAAACGGAATCGTTGAAATTCGCACAGCGGCGCCCGAGGATTTGCATTCGACTGTACCGGTTGCCAGGGTACACCTTGGGTATACCCATTGTTTGCGCCGCCGTCGCGCAAGTTTACAATAAACCTAAATTATGTTTTATTTGTTTAAATTTAAGTGCAAACATTTTGACGTTTCCTCGCAAACTTTATTAGTTAACCTTTTCGAGTTCGAGTAATCCAGTTAAGCGAGAGATCGCGCGATCGGCCGGTGTGGTACGCGAATTTGAATTACGAATTGTAGTTTCGGTTACGGAATTCTCGAGGACACCTTAATACACGAATCACCGAGGAACGACCGTCTTGCAAAGACGCGAGCAGTTAGACACCGTCGAGCGGTAGTCCTTCGCTTTGATCTCGGTCAACAGGGAAAATTTAGACCTTCCATAGGATGGATTATCCTTGCGAAAGTTAATTTTATTCCCGAGTGCGGGTTCGCGAATGAGGCTACGGGATCGATCAAAACGAGAGGTGGTGAATGATTACGCGATTTTGGGGTGATTGGCCGAGTCAATCAAGATTCGAGTGAAGAAACTACAAGGGGAGGACAATAGATGTTCGCGGCACGAGCGAAAACAGGGAGCCGAGTCTCTGTGTGATACCCGGTTGATGTCCAAAGGTGGTTCTCTCGCACTCGACAAGACGGCGGCTTGGTCTTAGCAAATTGTACAATAACAATCCTGGCAGTGGCTGGTGTTGTTAGCTGGGCTGTCGTACGTAGACTCGTAGACTCTGGCGGGTTCCCTTTCGTCCGCCCGCTTTGGTGGCCTCCTCCCGCGATCTTCCCTCCTGGTCTGACCCCTTGCAGTGTTGTGTACATTAGCGGATGCTCTCAAGGCACAAGACAAACGGAATATTACGCAAATACGCTCGCGCGAACCAGGAGCCCGACGTCCGACGACCCCACGGGCACCATCTTCGTTCGCCAGAGCGTTTCATCTTGAAGACGCTGCGAGGGATGCGAAACCCGGGAGAGGCGGAAGCCCGGAGGAGAGAGAGAGAGAGAGAGAGAGAGAGAGAGAGAGAGACCGAGAGACGAGGCGAGATAG
Organism: Theocolax elegans; assembly: GCA_026168455.1. NCBI lineage: Eukaryota > Metazoa > Arthropoda > Insecta > Hymenoptera > Cerocephalidae > Theocolax > Theocolax elegans. The sequence goes on along the minus strand of CM047426.1, from coordinate 33,363,741 downwards.
ACGCGCGTGCAACACGCGGCTTTCGCCCTTAGGAGTTCGGACAATTTCGGAGGGGTTACGCTCGCGCGCGAGCCTTCCGATTGCTTAGCCTAATTCATACGGCTGCACCCGCGGCTTTCTCTCTCTCTAGTTGCGAAGGCGGCATCAAAGTGCCCGCCGCCGTGCGCAACCTCGTCAAGAAAGTTAGCGGCGCGAGCCTTCATCCGCGCGCTCGATTCAAAAGCCATTAGGGGCCAAAGGCGCCGCTCCTCCTTAACAACGATAACCAAATGCAGCTGTTGCGCCACTCACGACACTTGCTCTTCCCTTTCTCTACATATATCTTGAGTTGAACCTATGATCTTTCATGTAATACCTCCAATCATTATATTTACCTTCCAAATATCAAATAAACACATTAATACAAATATGTTGTAAGTAACAGACGTTCCACAATCATTTACGTATTTTTTTATTCAGTTTAAAACTTCTGATATGGAGATATCTAACAATATTTATTATATTAACATATATCATTATCTATTATTTTATTATATATTATAATATGTATCTGTTTAAAGAATACAAATTATATTTTTATTTTGTTTCGCTTAGATTATCAGTGATCTAATTTCTGCCAATTAGTGTCAGGTACTATCTCTTTTCTGTATTTTATTGATGACGGAAACTAGCCGTTTGCGTACTGTTGGTATTTTAATTAATGATCATTTTTCAATAAGGGGAATAGGATAATAAATAGCGAAAATGAAATTATTTGAAAATCAAAAAATAAAAAAGCAACTTTTAGGTAAAGTTCAATGCGTCAATTTGATACGTAGAAGTACATTTCTATACTTAATTCTTTTTACTTGGTGTACGTAATTTTTATCACAAGAGCGTTGAATTTCATGCTTCAGCGTAACTCTCACCTTCTTTCCGTAGGTGTACGCGCAGTGAAATTATTCGGTATGATTTTGAGCTAGATAAAATTTTCAAAGAAACGGCTGAATTATAACATTTCACGTCTGGAAGCGAAACTCTCTCTGGTACGGATATGCGAAAGGATAAAGGTTTAATAAGGGATTCTCTCGTCCGTATGATTGTAATATTCGTTTTGTATAACCATGGCTCCTTTTATATCTGCTAATTTTTCTCATCAGAACCGTATCCTCTCTCCCTCTCCCATTCTCTGTCGTGTGCGCCTTTTTTGCCTCGTCTCCCGCGGGACGCCCTGGGCAGTCCCTGTCCCTCCTGCGTCCCTTTCTGCACCTTTGCCGCGTCTGCCGGTGACGGAGCGGAATTCACGGAAACATATTAATACATAATAAGTCAGAGCGCGGCCAAGCTTTTCTCTGGTGTTTCTCCTTCCCACTAGTCGCGCGTATACCTTCAAAATGAGAATATAAGTGAGTCAAATTGTCCGGACTACGATATGATCATTGGCTGAACGTCAAAAAATCAACATAATGCGAACCATTACCACGAAATCTACTTTGAAATATGATTTTAATCGACGGTTTTGAGCGAGCATTAATGTCTCAATTGTACGTAAGAGAAAGACGATCGAGACGATCCGATCCTGCGAAATTTCTCAGCGCGCGTTTATAGATCCGAAGCAGAAGGTCGGTCGAGTCAGCACAGCTGTCTAGTAGAAAAATAAATCGGTGCTGTCCAAGAAGAAGAAGAAGAGGAAGAAGAGGAAGAAGAAGAAGAAGACGAGGTTAAACATAGAGAGTATAAAAAGAGCGCTCGAGGAGAAACGAGACATCGGATGGACCGGTGTATATCCTGGGGAGCATCGAGTTCCCATGACGTGGTCCCAACCCCTTTGACGATCGCGTCCAGCTAATTCTTCCCTCTTTGGGCTTCCTCACGATCGGTTATTTGTTTCATACGCAACGAAAGAGAGGAGGGAAAAAGGGCACGCCCGAGCGAAGAAAGAGAAGCGGAGCTCCTGGCGAGTCTCGGGGCGGGCTCGTCCGCTGCACCTGCAACTCTTCAAAAGGGAGGAGACGTAGGAGGCTAATATTTAAATGCGCAAACGGCTCGATCATCGGTCCCGGATCTCTCTCCAGCCCTCTCATTCAAACAGCCGATCGCGAGATAATACGATCGCGTAACCCCGTGCTTATATACCTGGTTTGCATCCCGATTGTTTGTACTCGCGCTCGAGAAATTTCGTGTATTCATCTAGGCCTCCGTGACGTTCCCAAGCTTCGTGGATATAGAGTCTACTATCTACATCTACCCCGAAATGGAATTTATCAAAAAGGCCCATTATATTTTTCCTCGACGCGCACCAAGTACTTTCGACAATAGTCTCTATGAGATTTATTGGAGTGGTTGCAAAATAGCCACCCTCTTTTTTCGACTCGTTATGACGTCGTTTTGAATTATCTGTCCTGAACCCGTCACCTATTATGCGACTTTATCGGTCCAACTCTTGTTTGAATGAGTTTCGAATGATACTCTCTCTCTCTCTCTCTCTCTATCTCTCTGTTTTTAAACAAATCTATTGTACAAGTATATAATATACATTCGTATGTGTATAGTATACTTTGGTTTCGATGAAAGATTACCGGCGGTATTTAGTGAGAGGATTAATCGGCACGCGAATTCGCTTGGGGCTGCGTCGAATCAAAAGCTCATTCTCAGCAGCGCCTACGGACGAGAAGGATATTAATATTAATATTAGCAAGTGAGAAAAAGGGAACCGATCGTCGAGAAACTCAATAATTTTTGTTGTTCCTCCAAGGTGATGCCAAGCTCTCGGTTCTCTCTACTTCGTCTCATCGAAAATGCAATAAACGACGCGGCCGATGCTTCGTAGCGGAAGAGTAAAAAGATCCTCGTCCGTCACGCCCATCTCCGAGCGCCTTTTCTCTCTTTTTCCTCTTCCTGAATATTGAAACGTCAATTTATAAACTTTGATCGGGTTTTAATTCGCTTGCCCCAGTGCACAGCAAATCGAGTCCCCCCTCCCTATCTCTCTTTTTCTTACTCTCTCTCTCTCTCTCTCTCTCTCTCTCTCTCTCTCTCTCTCACACACTTTCTTACTCTTTCTTTCCACTTAGGCTCCCCAAGTCGCTTGAAAAGTTAACGAAAATTGATGGGTAAACGAGAGCGAGTAAAATAAACGATTGGTTTAAAAGCCCTATGTAATCGTCTGTACATTTTAAAGCCGCGATGTAATATATTTATCGAAAGAGAGTACACCTCGGGGTACATCTCATGTGTTTCTTTGTGTATCTATTTTATAATTTTTAATACCCCGAAAAGTAAGTGCAGGGAGACACGTGCAACCCTTTCAACTGTAACCCAGTTTCAGAGCTTAGACCGTTGGAGCGAAATTCATCGAGACACGAGATATGGCATTCGATTTTTCCAGGCCGTAAGAACTCTGGTCGAACGAGAGTCGAGGAACAATAGTCGATCGAGGAAGAAGCGATGGTCCGCTCCTCAATCTCCGTATTTTACGGGGATTTGGTCGGAAGACATTTTCACCCAATAAATGGATAGGCCGACGAGTCTTACACACGGCCGATCCTTATTATAAACTCTAACTAGCTACCTCCTACCCGGTCGTTTTGCAGGCATAACCCAAGGGTACGACGATATACACTTGATGGGATTCCTAGCCGATGGTGCGGACAATCCTATTTGGACCCTCTCGAAATCGCTCGCCTTCGCGTCTTCCAGTTCCGAGCTGCGCGATCCGTTTAGCCGAACGCGACGTTACGTTAAGTCGAGGCTCCCTCCCGAATCGAACCGAATGTTCTTGCTGCGCGTGTCTCTGAAATAACGAGTTCCGATCACGACTTACTATACGAATTATACTGTACCAACTCATCCTCTTTCTCTCCTCTCGTATACGGGGCTAAGCTGATTCCATCTGTAATCGTTAATTACAATTCCATTCACACCCATGTTTTTTTTATCTTTACTTTCTAAGTATTGCTGTTTCTTTCAGTCTCTTTGTGTACTTACACTAAGCACTGACGGAAACGATTCTTTTTTTATTAATTATATCTGAGCCTTTTTATTAAATACAATTAACTTTATGAACAAACGTCAAAACTAAGTTCGACCTCTCTATAACCGAGAAAAAATTCAATTTTAAATAAACTTTATGTAAAGTTATGTTTGGCTAATCTTTATATAAGGCTGTCCAACAAAACTGAGTCAAAATTAAGTAATACTATGTATGAAGAATGAAAACTAAATAAATGCCATCTATAGCATTAAAATACGTTTCTCGAACTAATAAAATTTGAATTAACAATTAAAAAATAGAAATGTTTTGTATCCGAGACTAGAATTTCCGATTTTCTAATTCGGAGTTTTCCAAATAGAAATTAAATTAAGGAATTCGGATCCAAATTATAGAAATCTACACCTTTGACACAAAAATTGTATCATTGAATAAAAAACACTTTAAACATAAAATAGGACGTGACGTTTTCACGTTTTTGAGAAAAAAATCATTTTTATAATAATAATTGAATAAACTATTTTTGGCCGGTAAAATTGAGTGAATAAGATATAGACTTTAAACCCAAATATTATATGCTAGTTAGCAATTTAACAATAAAAAAATGGTTATTATTATTAAAATCCACAAGCGCTTATAACGAAAAAGATTTGTCAAAAATTAAATTTTATTGTTTATAAAAAAATGGCATGCTCATTATCTGAATTCGACATTCCCTTGTGACTGATAAGGTGCCTGTAATTTGTTATGTAGCAATTATTAGGTCTATATACATTTTTGAAACTGTAAATACTGTATCAAATATAGGTATGTATATGTAGCAACTTTACGTAAATACACGCATTGTTATATTGTAAGGAACAATTTTATCATTATTTGTATATTTTCTAACGTACGTTTATATAGAATATTATCATTAATATATTATGTGTTTTGTAGGTAATGGTTTTAGATAGTATAATATATTATCTTATGATAAATGACAACTATTTAAAATAAAATAATAAAAAGAATAAATTTTTGTTCATCTATACGAGTTTATAAATACTTGATTAAATGGAGGTAGATGTGTGTTATTAAATTATGTATAATAATTAAATTCACATAAATATATAACATGCTGCTAAAAGTTGCTGTGCGAATGATGAAAGAAAAATATTGTTTTATTGTACAACATTGTAAACTCTTTAAAGACGTAGACCTTATGCTCGAAGTGGCAGTTTTTATGTGGATTTGAAAACTTGCATAAAAATTAGTCTCCCATCATTAGTTGAATTAATTATACAAATGCATTTTATCGCTATTCATCTGTACGAAAGAATATGCTACGAATATTTTGGGTTGGAGATTTAACCGAACGAAAGCAAAAGGAAGTAATAGTATATATAAAGTGCAAAAAGTGGAACTCGTGCGCGTACGTATTTACATTTACGTAGATTCTCCACATGAATAACGCGCACTCTTGTAGTGGGCTCGGATTTTTTTGGTCGATCTCGAGTCAGATCCATGGTGCTCGCGTCCCTTGGAGTTTCAAGGTCCTTTCGCCGGCACACATGTGTATGCGGCCTCTTCCTCTAATCTCCCTTGGTTTCTCTGTCACTTCTTCCTCGCGGTCCATCCTGAATACGCCCACAAATTTATCATTGAGTATTATTCATTGAAGCGTCAATAGAGTATTTGAATATGAAAAGAAGGAAGTTAGTGAATGGGTTGCCGACGGGAGCCTCGCGTGTTCTCCCGCCCTCTCTCCCTTTCTATCTCTCCCTCTTTTACTTATTCTCTCGGAGTACACATACGCGTGTGCACACACGCGCCAACCGCGAACGACCGTTGAGAGAACGGACAGCTAGATGCCCGGGTTCGATTATTTAATCGATTCAGAGTGTTTCCGAGGACCGCGGGATAGTCCGTTTTGTCCTAACTTCCTGCGGAATCCCGCGAGGGCCGAACCCTCTGCTATCGGCTCTTTTACATACGCCAACCTCGGACGCCCTACTCCCGTCTTTTCTTTCTTGTTGAGTGTTCCTTTGCCTTATGTATTATATTTCGTAACCGGTACATGCTCGCTCACTGCCTACCTTTTTTATTTCTCAGTCACGACTGTCGATCGTTTTCTTTTATATTTCTGTTTCTTTGCCGTTTTTATGACCAATGTCGTTCATTGTCTCATTTGCTTAATGCACTATTTCCTATTTTTAATCATTTATTGCTTTATTTATTTCACAATGTTAGTTTAACGTTATGCAATTAAAAAATCTCTAAAAGTTTATCTTCAGTTTGAAAATTGCGCTCTTTTACTACAATTTTAAATTTAATGATTATACATATACATGGAAATGAATTATAGTTTAACTTATTTATAGCTCCAAAATATACTTATTTTGAAGCACGCAGGTAACTTTAAAATATCATTTTTTACAAATTATAGATAAAATAATACAAACTTACAGATTCTATAAAATAAATGATTTATTAGTTAGTAGTTTATTTATCAGCATATTATAAGTCCCTTCGAGACGAATAGGTATCAATATAGTTATCCGGTTGTTCACGCAGACTACCCGAGGAGAGTAATTAAATTATCAGCGCGCACACGCACGACTGGGTTTACGGCGAGAATTATGCAAAAATGAGCCGAGGGTTTGGCTCGTTACATGCCATCACGTACCTTTTTCACCTAACGAACTAATAATTCGTTCTCACGGAAATGATTATAAGCGCACTTGCGATGAGCCCGATCCGCGGGTTGCAAGAAATTTCTTAAACTGCAACAAACTCGCGTAATTACCGGTAATTATTGGAAAAATCTTAACGACCTCTTAACGATCCGCCCGTACCTCACGAGACAAAACACTCACTTTTTTCTCTTTCCATCGTTCTACCCGCAATTACTAATTACCACACGCGCTTGGCCGGAAAAATTCACGAATTTTATGTTTCAAGAGGGATTGCTAACCGCGAGGACAACCAGCGGACGTTCCTTACCTCGGCTCCTCGTTGTAACACTGAATTAACTGAACCCATATTTCTGCTTTAATTACGTGTCACGCTCGCTTTGGCGAGTTAACGATGTTGAGATATGTTTGATGAACGGATCGAATATCGCTAAGTAACGTGCTTAAAATTTATTACTGTCTTTAACTTTTATATAGAAAAAATAAATAAACTTATTTTTATTAACACTATATCGCCAGCGTCTACCTTTGTGATAACGTATAGAAGACCGCGTAATCTAATGTAGAGATAAGATGATAAAAAACACCAAATCTTAAGAATTAATAATTTTTTCTTTAAATTTATTAATTCAATTAGTCAATAACGTACTGTTGCTGCGAGATTTATTTTCGAAACATTTAAAGCAAACAGATGCTAAATACGTGCGATCCGCACTTTTCGGAGCTAACGTTTGCGCATCCTACCTTCGACGGGTAATCTCGTTATTGACACTGTCGTTAATAGTCCTGGTGGGATGTAAACATGTGCAAACATCATACACACATGTAGACGTAGTCTATGTAAGTAGAAAGAGAGAGAGAGAGAGAGGGTGGGAGGGAGGGAGGGAGGGAGGGTGGGTTTTAGACACGAAATGATAACGCGCGTGGCGAGTGAGAATTAGCGTATCTCAGGCCGATCGATGCCAACTAATTGTTATTATAAACTTACAGTATAGGTTTAATCATAATAGCTCGGGGCTAATTGGATAGATAATTAAGGGTACAGGTAATTACGATGGTGGTACAGTACGAGAGTAGCCCAGCTGCCGTTATCAGTGCGAGCGCCTGCTCTCTCTCACTCTCTCTCTCTCTCCCAGTCGATATGGCTTTGGGCTACGACGTGTTTATGAGGTACGCCGATGCGCCGACGGTTGCCCGTCCGAAATTCACTTGATTTCATTGCATTACTAACCTCATACACGTCAGATTTTAGCATTTCTTTATATCCATCTATATCCCTCGAGGGTTCATACGCTCTCAAATAAATAATTGACTAAGCAACGATACCGATAATTAACGTTCCGATTGCCGAAAACTCCTTTGTATTGAGGTGACAAAAGCGCGAGACGTACGTAAAAGTGGCAAGAAAAGTGAATGCGAGAGAGCAGCGGCACTCGAACACCGTTATTGCTCATTAAAAACAGGGAGTTCATCGCATATCCCATTATCGCACAAGTGTTGGATTCATTGAAAGCGCAGCCAGACGATAGCGAGTACAAGAGTCATTGGAAGGTGTCACATCGTGGCATATTCGTTTGTCTTCCTACTCGTCACTATCTGATCCGGCTCTATTGGGGTTGCATTTCGGTCGTATCTCGAGTACGCGTTTCACCAAATCCAGATAGTCAAGAATTTCTCGTCTTCGCCTCCGCCCCTCTCCCTCCCCCCTCCTACTCCTCTACCTCGCATTGTCTCTCTTCCTTAATTTGTCCGGTTGATTTCGTCTATCGCAATTTTTGCGATTCGTTGCCATTCTCGTTGCAGTCTATACGGTGAAATAATTTCGAGAATCACATAACGAGCACGATTCGTTATACGCGTGATCCTACGGTGAAACAAAGCGCATTCAAAATTTCGAGTGTCAGTTGCCATTCTTCTCGTCAATTTCGAATTTGATTCGCTTGCTAGATTCTTTGTTGTCAGTCATGTTAAATTTTGCTTTCGAGTTTGTAACGAGAGGTACAATTAAATGTCACTGTTATTTTTTTCTCTTCCCTCGACGATTGCAATTGTAATTTCGTTCGCGAGCAGAAATAAAAATTGAGCAGTCGATGGATTTCGAAGGGGTGGAATAAGGGACAACCGTAAGAAAGGGCAACCGGTGCTTCTATTCGCAGACATCATCGTTAACGAAGTTACAGATTCTCGTAATCAACGACAAGGGGTTGAGTCACAGACGTCTGTAGACATTCAATATGCCGCGGTTGTTAGCATCCGCAATGTTATTCATATATTCAGACCGCCGCCTCGTGGACGCGTGAACATACCGAGTGTATTATACGAATACACGCGAGGGTGCACGGAGGGAAAGTTCGGGTCAAAAAGGGCGCTGCGATCAAGGTCGATGCCTTTTTCTCAGTCTCGATCATCCTACACCGTACACCCCCCATTAAAATCTTTGCTTTTCTTTCTGGCGAAGAGCTACCTACTTTAGATTTATCTTTACCCGTTTTTTGTTCCACCCTTTACCTGGTAACAAAATACTGCTAGCGTGTTTTGTACAAATCAATTTTATTTGTGGTTTACAAAAACTTCGGAGATTCTGAAAAGCTGTAAATTGGTTTACAAGACGAAATTAATTTATACTACGAGTATTTTATAGCCTTTACAAGCACAATTAATTTTAATATAATATTTCGGATATTTCCTACATAAATCAAATTTAATGTTAAACATACTCGATATTTGTAAAACCATATTGCTTGATTGATGTTAATAACTATAAAGTTTTCTTATATTAATATGTGATCTAATACAATTTAGAAGATTTTTAATAATTTTATATTATAAAAAATTTACGTTTAACAAATGACAAGTGGATTTTTAATTATTTGTCAATAATTTACTGTATTATACGTATACTTCTTTGAAGAATATATTTAGAAAGTTTTATTATGAAAACAACTGGATTAAACGGTAAATATTAAAGTAAACTTAATAACGAAAAAATCGTTTAAAAATATAGAGGAATTAAAATCGAGTAGTATAAAGGAGAGATCAAAATAAATAAGGATACAGGTATATAGAGTTAGCGAGGTTTCTCGCGCAACGCGAGCCGAAAGTGCAGTTTGTCTTGGGCCATTAAGGGAAAGGCTAGTTGGCTTGCTTTCTCTACGGGGGTGGTAGCGATACGGGGGGTTGCAGCTCGTAGGAAAACGAGGAAGCTCCGGGCTGGTTGTTTTATGGCCCAGCATCTGTTCGACGATCGTCTCGTTCCGATACCACTTTATCCTTGGCGTTAGCCGCTTCTAAACTGTTTGCGAAACAGGCTCCATCCTTCTCCCAGCAAAATCACAAGACCGAGGAAAGCTCGCGATTCCGAGCGTCGCCTTCCTTACTTCTTCTCTTTCTCTTTCCCTCCTCGTTGCTTTCCGATCCTTCTTTTCGAAAGCTACCCTCGGTGCTTCTATTACCGAAGCTTTTCCTACCGGAGGCTCTCCCGCGAGCTTTTATTCTTATTCTTAGCTAGCTGAGATACGACTTACAGCTTTCTTTCTACTACATCTGTTTTTTCCTTTACTTTTCTTTTTTCGTTCGTCTTTGAAAAATCATACGGTTTATTTATTTCTCCCGTTCCTGTTAAATTAACATCAAAACTTGAGTATAAAATGAAAAGAAAAAAAAACGTTGCTCATCTTCATTTTAATGGACATATGATTGAATAAGTTCCTTGAAAATGTAAGAAAACTGTTGTGTTTCATTAAATATTTATTTATTATTTATTATTTGCGAGTTAACAAACAAATAAATATTGATGTTTAGTATTATTTAGTAATTGCGATTGTTGATTTAGCTTATTTTATCGAAACATTTGACCTATTTATCCACGCAACGAAAGCCAATATTTCAAGATAATCTAGAAATTGTAATGCAATTAGAAAGTTAAGCTTTTCAATTAATACGGTAAACATTAATCACTCAGATGCAGTGAAAGGAAGGTGATCGTTGGCAATTGGAGATCAGGTTTTTAATTACGTTGAAGCGGCGGGTTCGGAATATAGATTAGAATCGGGAGGTGGAGGTTATAGGTGAGTTTGCCCGGGTGTTTTTCCCGCGGGATGGCCCCGCCAATGATACACGACCGAGTGGCCGGGGAAACTAGCAGGAGCACGGTCATAACTTAATGATCGCTCGTATTTCTTCGGCGGGGTTTATTTATTGGTCCCCAGCAGTTATCCAGCGCGTTGTACCTCGTAAAGAGAGGCAGCCTCGAGTCCGTGGTTCGGTGGATGCGACTCCCAAGGAACTCGGTTGCCTTTCTGCCCGCCAGTAAAACGCAAACTGCTTTGTCAACCGAGAACCGGCCGGCATGATCTTTTGCCGCGCGGTCTGCACCTTTACGATTCGTCAAACAACGCACCCGCGCGCCATGTCCCGATCGATGAAAGCGCGCGGTGGCATCAACCCTGGAATATAATACACGTATATATATATAACAGGTAGCAATAAATAAGCGTGTGCACCGTGGAAGGGACTGGGCGATAATACGTGATCCCGTACCGCTGAATACTTGATGCTAAGTACTTTGTGTATATATCTGTAGGTGCGCGCGGCCTCCGCCACCCACCGTTCCGAGCATGCCTCCCACCCCGCGTTTCTTTCCTCCTTCGGGCTCGCTCCCGTTCTTTTCCCGCATATATCGAATAAGCCCGGTCTCGAACAATCCTTCCGGCGCATCTTCCTCCCTCTTCTTCACCGGGGTAGCACGGCGTACTCGCGTACACATCTGTATGTGTATACAGCCTGCGCGGAATAACTCGTCGAGAGAACCGACTTCCAGAGATCCGTAAGAGCGTTTTTCGCGTGCGAGAGACCGAGCGAGGGAGAAATACGTAATGCTCGAAGCAGAGGGAGCTACTATTGAGTCGCAGCACAATAAAATAATGCGAAATACTTGAGAGAGGGAGTAGCTTGGGTGCGGGCGCGAGTTTAACCGAGAGAAAGAGACGCGCAACAGCCTGGCGTAGAAAAGAAGAAAAAGAGAGGGAGAGTGGGTGAGAGGGAGAGAGGGCGAATCGGCAAAACAAGAGGCGAGAAACCGGAGAACCCGACCAGCAGGGGTGGTAGCTGGTAGCTGGTAGCTGGCTTCGGCTGGATTTCCAACGGTGTGTGTCTGTGCATGCATTATGCACGAAGATAATGCTCTCGGATACTTTGTCTATATGAGGATAACACGGAAATCCACCCCTGTTGGTCCAACCAACCCCCACCTCTCTTCTCCCCCAGACCGCTTCTTCCATCCTTCCGGGAAAACCGGTTCTCTCCTACGACTCTGCGCCACTGGAATACTTTTTATCCGCCCCAGCTTTTCAATGTGTAGCCTATCTTTTTCCTTTCGGCGGTCTACCTGACCGATTCACCCTACCACCACTAGACGTTTCTTCTTTACCTCGTTTTCGTATTCGTTTGATTATGCCAATCTGATTGATGCCCTCTCTATCGATACATTTGCCTCAATTTATTATTATTCATATTCTTCATTTATTTTCATCGAATCAAAATTTCAAAATAGTTTACTTGATTACTGTAATGCAATATATTACCAGTGAATATTGTCACCCAAATATATTCACAGCGCTATCAATATAATATTACGCATTTTCGTATAGGATTTTCGTACGGCCAGAGCATTACAATAGTCATTTTAATCAAGCCGTAAATATCTAATAAAGGAAAAAGTGTTGAGAATAACATACGGAGCAATACCAAATACTTTTTTTTTTGGAAAAATTTCAACCCCGTATTTGATACTTTTAGAATTGTGTAGTGCTTTGACAACTTATTTTGAAGAAGCACCTGTAAATTATAATTATAAATTAATTACAGAATGCAAATTTCATCTACCTTGTCAAATTTCTTTGCACTTTCTAGTTATTCGAAAAAATCAATCATTTTTAGCAACATCTGTCTACGTCACTCATCGATCTTCGTACTTAAATTTATTTAAAGAAATAAAAATTAATACTGTGCGTAGTACAAAACTTCTTACTCGTACTGCAGGTTCCAGAGAGTTTTCCGCGGCTGCTTAATGTGTAATCAAGCTCGTATTTTTTTAACTGCTCATCATAAATTTCAAAGAATATTTTGACAGTGGTCCATTAAAGAATTACTTTGCACAATTTTTTAAAACAGTTTTCTTGATTTAGTAAAATTTTTTCATTATAATTATATATTTTCATACAATTATAATTATACTGATTACGAAGGTGGATTGTGCTAGGAGTAAATACAACATTAATTCTTTATAGCTCTTAATTCCCTTGGATATGCATATATACTTTGCTGATTTCTATTAATCGATGATTACGTGGCTCCTCACTCACCAACCATCAAAAAAATTCGCAAGTGCAGTGCATCAGAAAAATTTGAGTGTATATGGCTTACGCTTTGCATTACAATTTGACGTTTACTGGACGGTGATCAGCGAACGAAAGAGCTTTCGTCTCGATGTGATTCACGAGCTTCAGATAATGTATTTTACTCTAATGTGTCCATATTAGGTGTGATTTTTAAATATAATATAATAAGGATATATCACCTAATCTTCCATTTTTTCAATTACTTATATTTATTTTTATATGTATTTTATTCTTATACATACGCAAAGGTACAGAAACTAATAGTTTTTGATGAACGTATACAAATATATATTTTACATATATAATTATAAATAAGATTATCAGACGTTATACTAAACCGTATTCAGTTGTGCAGGTAACTAAAGATCTTGTTTTTGTCAGTCATATTCAAGCGAGATCAATTGGTAAGAATATATTTATTCAAACAGTTTTAGTGTAAAGTACATAAAAACTCGCTTAATGAGTGTCTTATAGAGCAGTTAGTTAGTGGTACTTCTTCCATTAGTTTACATTTTGCGTGGAGATAACACAACAAAACACGTAATTCATTCAAAGTAATTACAATAGTTTGTACTATTTGGGGGCAATATGTTGGTTACTTATATTTCACGTAAACTGATCGTATCAAAATATTAAAATTCATTAAATTTTAGGTACAGATACGAAATATTTTTCACAATACAGAAATAAATAAATAGTTACGAATTTATGAAAAATTTCGCAACTAAATATATTTTCCAATGATTTTGTTATAAAATTTGTTCTGCACAGGGTTGTCTAAACAAAATATTTATGTATTTTTTGAAAGTATGAAAAAATGACTAAAATACATTTGAAGTGGATGATAAGATTTCATACGTTGCAAGTTTTATAATTGATATTGTAGGTGAAAGAAAGTTCAGATAACCTATCGCAGCTCAGTTATCGTTCGTTATTCTGATGCGCATCAGTGTGACCCGAAGAGACATAAGAGACAGAAGAGGTCTAACCTAAATTCTAAAAAAATGGGAACTGCATAAAGGATTAGGGGCGTGATGAAAAACAAACAGCGGTTTAGGTTTGCTGTTTGATCTTTGGCCGACTCATTCACGCAGAACTCGACTCGGGCATCTATACATTATCTGCCGACCGCGTTCGGGTGCGCTCGAGTGCCCGCTCGATACTTTGGCAAGACGAGCCTCCTCCAGGAATTCATTCTAAGGTAGTCGCATTGGAAGGAGAAGTTGGGTACGGCGCAGCCCTTTTTATATTCATACACTATAAGCCTAATGTTTTAGAATAGCCTTTATGGAAGGTACGTTACCTTTCATCTTTCGTCTCGTATCGAGCGATACACGCACGTGTACGAACTCTTGGTACGCACCATCTATACCTACACATTCACTGGCACTGACGCGATTCGCAGGAAACGTTGAAGGAGTAGAACGGCTTCTCCATGAAACTTTCAAGAGAGCGTATCATCTTTCTTCTATCTATCCTACTGACGATTTTCATATTGAGATTTCTCGGGGACATGCAATTAGAAAGTTTCCCTTCGCTCGCGGCAATTATTTCGAGGGAAGCTCTTCTTCTGGATCGTCGAACCTCTCGAATTGGGATTGGTAATGTATCGCGATGCTGCCTCGCGCTCATTAGTGATTCGGTTTCTACCTTTTACTCGAAAATTTATAACTTGATTCCTTCCCGACCGACTGAAAACACGGATTTGCTTGTACCTATTTATCTGATTAAATATACTTACGCTTTGCAAATTACCTTTCCAAAAATAAAATATTTATGTATTTTGTAACGTAAACTTTTAAAATTATTGAAATCATATAGGTATATATCATGAGTATATACATTTATAATTGTTATACCGCTATAATAACTTTGCAAATCTATTATAATATTTCCAGATACGCAACCCATCGTCCCAAGTTTTCTTTATATCAACATTATACAAAAACGTTGAAGCGGTAACCCATGAAGCATTATATCGACGACTCATTCTAGCGTATAATTCAATTTCAGTATATAAAAGTAAGTTGCGCAGTTCTTTTTTATACGGCCTCCCCGATCTGACTAGTAACGACGAGTCGAAAGTTTTGATGAATTTTTGTAGAATGTTTAAGCATCGTTGATATTGAAATACGACTCGATTCTCAAGTACTTTGGACAAGATGATCACTGTGTCAGGTTTTCGAGTGGTGCAGGGGGGAGGCTCGCGATCGCTCTCAGGCATGTAAGAGCTATCCGGAACGAGAGAGCCGATAAGAGATGGATGGGTGAGCGAGAGCGTCTGATTTGTGGTACCGTGATCTCCTTTTTGTGTAGACACGCACGCACGCAAGCGGGGTTATTGCGTTTCCTCCTCCTCTTCCTCCTCCTTCTCCTCCTCCTCCTCGCGAAGCCTCTTTCAGGCCTTCCTTTTCACTCGTGGTTTATTGAATATCCCACAAGTGGAAAATCAGTCGGGTAGCCTGGGTGAAAGGCAGATTCGCGGTAATAGATCCAGCTTCGTCTTCGTCGCACTATTGACGTCTCTGATACAAAGAAGTGGCAAGGGGAAGGACTCGAGTGAACAGCGGGGCAACCCCTGAATTCGAGTTATCGCATTCAACGTGATTTCCCGCTGATCAAAATCTGATTCCCGGGGTGTGTGTGTATAGCGCGACTCCCGTGGCCGTGTGCAAGCAACCCTCCTTTTTAAGACGAAGCTACTCTCCTCCGAGAAAAGGAGAGGAGAACACAAATTGACGTGTCTGACGTTACACGCGAGTGCCGGGCTTGAATACATGTTTTTCCTTCGTTGCTTGTCTTCGCATTGGTCTTTTCGTTGTAGAAACGATCTCGTTATTGGCTGCTTGTTCAACTCGCATTGATCCCCTTACTTTATCAGTCCTGACAACTCTGTTTATTATGCGACTCTCCAATCGGAAATTTATGTATCTTCTCGGCAGTTTCATTTTAAAGTAGCATATTTCTGTTATACTCAATTAAAGTTTTTCTTTGAGACGATATTTAACAAACGTTAACCAGATTAAGACAGCTGCTGTATCTGTTTGTCCCATTGTAGGTGAAAATCAATATTAAATGAAACATTAAAAACCGTCTATATACGTGCACCGCGGGTATATGTGTATCAAAGCAATAAAATTAACGGGCTGAAAAAAGTACTGGAAGCATATACACACGTTAACAATATATATATATCTCAACCTAATGCTTTCTATATTCGTTTGCGTTTTTTCATTTTCTAAAAGATAAGACGTCGCGTTTGACGTCCCTCCATGTATCATCTGTCGCTTTCCATCACGCGGCTCGCCAATATTACCGTCGGTAAGTCGCGACGACCGAGCGCGGCATAAATGTATTCAAAGCGCGCACTCGCGCCTGACTTTTCCCTATATAGATACACGTGTGCGCGACCCCGTTCGAGAAGAATAAAAACCACCCCGACTTCTCCCGACTCTCGAGATTATTTGCCGAGGCAAGGGGAATTCGATCGTTTGTCAAATAGACACCATCTTGCGTAAATTGCAACTGTGCTTTTCCTTCTTCCTTTTCTTAGCCTAACCACTTTCGAAATTGGCCTCCATTCACAAGACGAAATCAATTGCCACCCCGTAGTTCAATTTACCTTCGATTCTTTCATATATACCAGCTGATATATCAATGTTGTTGAGATCTTCCCGTAAAAAATACATTATATCCTTTCACTTATTTTTCGCGACGTAGGTTTTTTGCATTCCTTTAACCTCCTCCTCCCCCATCTTTCTCTCTCTCTCGCACCAGAGTGTTTGATCGTCAAGCTAAGAAGTGAATAATATTAATTGAAATGTTCTTTTGCTACTCTCGTCTACCGCTTTCAACTGTTTCTCCCCTTGTAGGCCACTCGTGGCCTCCTTGAAAAGATATTTATTCGCTCGTTTGTTTTACTTACTAATTCTTCTGTTACTTCTTTTTATTAATACGCTCACCCTTGCGAAGTCGCATTTGCCTTATTTGCAGCCCTTCACCTTGTCGCGTGTTCGCAAAGAACTGAGCCCTTTCTTTCGTCAAGCTCAACGGGCACATAAAAAAAACGTTAAAAAATACGTTTAAATCAGCTTTATTAAATAGACTACTCCCGATGCATCTTTCATTAAAAATTTCCACCAGAAACCTGTTTACTTTCTCTTTGATTATAATTAAACTTAAACATTTTTCTACCGCGCTCACGGTTTCATATTCGATAATTTAAAAATGGTTTCAAATCATTTTCCTGTGAATTTTTATGAATAATGATAATATTTCGAGTATGCAGTTAAAATAATATCAACGGGTTACCAACTGCAAAAGCGATGAAATACGAATTGCACGTGTGTATAAGATTTGTAATATGTTTTCCTACATTTAAATGTCTATATCAACGCGAAGCTCTTATAACCATCCACGAAAACGAAGGACTGCCCAGAGTAATTCACCGTCTGTTTGGATAAAACGAACGGCATTGGCAAAAGAGACCGTGCAATGAAGAAAGCTTGCGAAAAAAGTAGGAGTGGATGAGAAAAGAGTAAAAAAACGAAAATGGAAAAAACGGTTGGTTTCGAACCTACAAACGGGATAGAAAAAGAGAGAAAGTGAATATGAAACGAACATCAGTAGGTATTAATATTTAGCATCTCTAAACTCACCGCTGTACCTATTCTTTTGGTGGTTGGTTCACTCGCTTTCTTTTTACCGTAAAATATGTAAATCAAACTAATATTTTTTAAGGTACGTGTATAGAAAAGCGAGTTTTCGTGATGCGTTGGGTTTTATTGACTACATCTTGCACGCCTTTTAGTGGTATAGCTGCTCAAGAGGATTACGCAGTTTTAAATTATATCTATTCCAAGTTCGAACTCGAGGTTGAGTATCGTTAGTAAATATTTTCCGAGCTGTTGTCTATAACTTTAAATATTGTTACTTGTTTTCTAAATATTTAGTTTTGTAATATTTTTAAATATAATATATGTTATATTATCATGAATAAATCAAATATACTATGAAAAATATTTTTTAGGAATGATTAAACTTTTATAAAAGTAAATAGTTAAATAAATAATTAATCGACGAAAGTGATATAAATATTGAAAGTATAAAATCGAGTAAGAGAATTGTGTAGTAATAAACGGTAATGACGTATTCAGTGACATGTATGATAATTATAAATTAATCAGACTCGTACGATTACTTTCAGGTGAGTAATTTCGTTTGTTTTGTTTATTTAAATTACATGTGGAGAGTGAATGTTACAGAAATAGCATAATAATGTTTGTAGATCTAAGTAAGTAAAGGAAATAGTAATATTCACATTGGAGGAAATCGCCTAGATGTCGCAAAGGCGAGTAGTACTCGGAAATAATAATGAAGCCTAGAGTAGGATTTTAATCGTCGCTTTTTGCGTCTTGGTAGTAGCTGCCGCAGCTGCTAGCGATTATCGAAAGTAGAGAGTTTCCGTGGAAGCGAAGGGGTGGAAAAGAGACAAAGAGAGAAAGAGAGAGAGAGAGAGAGAGAGAGAGAGAGAGAGAGAGGGAGAGAGAGAGGGAGAGGGAGAGAAAGGGAGAGATGAAGGCAAAGAGAGACTTTCTATTTTCTCATCCTCGGTCCGCCTTCCGGGCCGATTCGCGACAAATTGTAATTTCTAGAAACAAATTGAATATAAACGACGGCGTAATTCGAATGCCTGGTGCAGCTCGGCGGCAACGGTGGCAACGGCGGCGGGACCGACATAATAATGATGATATGGAAGAGAGAAAGTAGACAGCGAGAGTCGAGGGAACTTTCGAACAAGAGGGAGGCCAACAGGTATACCAGAGAGAAACGAATGGAATAGAAGAAAAGAAAAAAGAAAGGCGATGGGACTACCAGAAAAGCGCGGGAGGGAGATAAATGGATAAAGAAGAAGGTGGGAAACTTGGGTGAAGAAAGGAGTAGGACAAAGCAATTCGGCCCAAAAGCGCGGTGTAGGCAACGACGTAGCCACGCGCAAAACAGCAATCTTTCGAGGCAATCTCTTTAATAAATGTATCACACGTTTCTCTCGTTTCGAATTGCATCCGAGTAATAGCTTCGTCTTACCGTGCTTCCATCCTTTGCCCCGCGTATTTTGAACGGCAACGCATGCTGAAAAGACTTTTCCACTCGTTTGTGGAAAATACAATAAGCTGCAATGAAGAATAGAATTTCCCTACTCAACTCGTGCACAATGCGTAATTTCGTTTGACCTCATTCAAATTCACGTTTTGCCCTATTTGGGTAATTTTCTGTTAAGCCAATGTACTTTTCCGAAATTAATTGCTACGTCATTTTCTGATGCCGGATGCTAGATTTTAGTATCTTTCATCAGTGTATTCTGCATTTCTGGGATCAACATTATTTTTAGCAATATATAATATATATTTGTAACAAAGCTAGGTTTTTATCCTTGATTTGATGATTCGCACAATTCGTACTGGTAATTGTATTGTGTCAAGCACATTTGATCCACATAAAGTAATGTACATGCAGGGAGCCATTCGTTATCGGACTATATCTAGACTGGAAGACCGATATGTAAATATTTGATAAAAATGGTTAGTATAAAGACCTTATAGCAAACTGTTAGATTATTTCGAAATAATTCGAATAAAATTATTGGAATATATCAATTACAATTGGAAAATATACGAATTTATTAGATTGAGAGACATATTCAAAGGTAGGGAGTGTAAGGAGCAAAAGTGTTTTCACTAACATTGTCGTTTGATTTTAGTCATATGGCCGTAGTAGCGACCCCTGTCTAATCGGTATTTTCAATAGTCGCGATGTAGTACGTTGGACAATGGTCAGGGAAGAATTTAAATTTGGCGATAGGCGCGACAAGTTCCAAGTAAATGCAAAACAAGACCGAGTGTCTCTGGAATCTGGCCGATCTCTGGCGTCTCGAGAAAACAGATTTCGATTCTGAATGACAAGTCGGAAGGGAGAGGGTCCGTGTAAGGGGAAGGGGATGGGTGGGTAGAATGTAAGGCATTCGCAGTTACGTAAACAGTGAACCGGATCTTAGGCCGCCCTGCCACAGATCGAATTAGAGATCCCTCGGAAATTCGGAGACTGCGCGAGAGAAACTGGAATTCGTCTTGCAGCGAGTTTTGCCCTTTTCGGATATTTCGACCGGCAGAGAGAGGGAGAGGGGGGAGAGGGGGGGGGAGAGGGAGAGAGAGGGAGAGATAAGGCAGCATCAGTTTATCCCGGAAAGTAATCGGGAAAGAGGGAAACGGTAGGGCAGATTGCTCGTTGATACCGAAAATTGGAATTAAAACGAATCTTGAATTCGATTTGGAAAAACGAGAGTACGCACGCGCGCAAAGCGCGCCAGCGATGAGGAATTAACGTAATAAAGCAGTGCGAGAGCTAAAGGGGTCGGAAAATTTAACGAGACAAGACGAGAGACAATGCGTCGTCGGTTGTTTTAACCCCGAAATTCCGCTTACGTCCCCGCGACCTTCTGCGCGCTCAAGAAAGCAACGACGCCAAATGACGAGACTCGCCTTCTACCCTACCTCTCCTTCAGCTTGCTTCCCCGTGCTTCCAGACACTCGAGCAGGAGCTGGTTTGTGTCTCTTAAGTTTATTTGTAATCAACGATCTTGCTTAGAAGTGTACGCGGATTCGCCGAGTGAATGCGCCGCGCTACTAAACCCGTGCGTGTACCTTCTCTCTCTCTCTCTCTCTCCCTCTCTCCCTCCCACCCACTCCCTCCCGCGCCGTCTATCGCGCGCGCTTGCTCTGCCCGTGCACCCTCCGCCTCCGCCACCTGTATATACATGTCTATATAGCGAGCGGCAACGACGAGACCCGATGGCAATAACAGAATGTTATCTGTCAGCATCTGGAGAATTCGGGAGCTTCTTGACATTGGGATCTAATAGACGTTTGGAAATATTTTACTAATTCATTATCGCATACCAAAATATTTTTTAAATCCATAATCTTTATCTTTAATACACTTGACTCGTAGCCCAATTTTCATCTACCTTCACATTTTATTAAAAAACAATGAAATTGTTAACGTTTAATTATCTCCGAGTAACAGACATTGTGATATCTACCATGTACCTATATTTAAACCTTTCTGAGTCTGAGTAACTAGCTGATGTTTAGCTTAAAATAACATATTAGCTACATTAAGATAATACATACCGTTGGCAAGTTTGTTTACAATTAAAATTCTATGTATATTTATAAAACAATTATAACAATTTGTGAAGTTTACAATATACAATTTATATTAAAATAATTTACTAAAACTAATTTATTTAATATGTCTTAGAAAATTAGAAGAAAATTATTTGACATGCGTATAGATATGTGCACATGTGCGCGTCTGTGATTGTAGGTTAAAACATTCAATTGTAACTTATATACCTATAACAAGGTGTAAACGAGAAAAAATATTAACGTTATCTCAAATTCTACGTCACTACATAAATAAAACTGATAGAGAAGAAAAATATTATTTGACGATACGTATAGTAAAATTGTGAAATAAGGGAAATAATGATGTAGTGGCGTGAATTAATCTCGGAATCTCATTAATCACGGATAAGAGCCTTTCCTTGGGCGCAAAAGGAGGATCTTTGAAGTGACCAGAAGCGAGGTTGGAGGGGCATTACAGCCTTAGCCCTTAAAGCAGTCCCGGGCTACTCGAAGCTTTCGTTGTAGGCGATACGCCGTAAATCTTCAAGTCCAAGAGGTCGTAAAGCGATCCGCGGAGTCCTTATCCTCGGCTCCATCCCGGGTAATTACGAATCCTTTACCGCGCGGGCCGAGTGAGGTCCGAGCGAGCTTCGCCAGCCGATCGATCCTCCCCCTACCAGGAGTCTTTTCTCGCACACCGGGCGAACCCCTTTCTCTCTCTCTCTCTCTCTCTCTCTCTCTCTCTCGGTCTCTTAGCACTTCCGTCCCCTTCGCCTTGTAGCGGGATCTTATTCCTGGGATTCGCCAGGACACGACGACGGACCCCCTCCACCCTCTCTGCCTCTTGACACGCGTTATGATTTGTATCTTTGTCTGGCATCGGCATTCCCATCTACTAATTTTCAATGAACATTCTCTGGTCTCGAACATCCTTCCTGTTTGAGGGGGTGGCGATTAAAGGAGATGGACTGTTTTACCCAACGAATGGATAAATCGAATTTTTATCTCGTTTTGCTCTGGTTCGACGAGGCTCTTGCAGTAGTTTACGGTCTTGGAAAGACGAAAGGCAAGGAAGGCACTGCGGCACATCGCGTGGGAGGTTCGCTTCTCATTCAATACGGGCTTATTGTTCGCGTCTTATCATGATATCTCATAATTAATATCTCGGCATTGTAATATGGATGGATAGGCAGGCTTCGCTGCCAGTGCCAACTGATAGCAAAAGCTGTGCCAACCGACAACCAGTCCGTGAGTCGTCCTGCGTCTGACGCTGGAACCAAAGGAGTGCTTCTTCGAATACTAGACTCTTCGTGCACTTGCTTCTCGGAAATTTACCCTATCCCTCCCCCTCTCTTGCGCTTACTCCTACGACTCTCGTCTTAATGGTCTAAAACGATTCCCCCATCATCGACTGTTCCCCACTGTTCGTATTAAATATTGGCGATTGCTTTTATTTCTGTTGGAATATTCAACTATAATAATGTAAATTAAATTTCGTTTACAAAAATCATCGGCTGGCTTCAATTATTTGTCTCGGTGAATCTGAGATAATAAGGTTTAACACGTGGCCTGCTCGTACATTGTCACACCTGTGCACTATGCTTGTAATACGGCATTTTTGGATGCGTTCTCAGTTTTAAGCATTAATATTAATTAGTTTAGTCTCTTAGTCTAGTTTAGTCTCGAGACGATTCAAATTTTATCCATGGAATATTGTTGTGTTTTGTACTTCTTTTACCCAAATTAAGGTAAGCGACGTTGTGTGTGTGTGAATTACGAACATATTAAAAAACTCGAAATCATTAAATTATTAGTAAACATTACAAAAATAATCGCAACAATAAACTGAATGGAATAATAGATATTGTGATCGGTAAATACAATTCAAATATTTGGTTTGACAAATTATTTTAAAAAGTTGGAAATAATGGTAAGGGCATTAACAAAAATGTATCGTATAATAAATAAAAGAATCCGAAAATGTATAAAAACGAAATAATTGACATTCTTGAAATCGTCTGAAAGCGTACAACGGTTGCAACGTTATTGGATAGAACTGAGGCATGAAATGCAAATACTTTCGATATATCTTTCATCAATTTGTTGGTAGTAATTACACAGAGCGCGTGCAAGCACGTAAGAGAATTCTCTGTAAGATCGGATTCCCGGAAACTCCGGCGGCGCTTACCGTCTTCGTCGGACGATTGCGTTTGCCGGAGCGCTTCGCTGTGTGTGCATTCAATTACATTGCGTAGATACGAAACATCAGTAACAGTAGAGGCTTCTATAAACGGGGAAACGTCTTACAAGTGTCTACCGTCATAGATGTCGTCATTTCTTCTTCCTGATCGAGAATGGACGAAAATAATTAAATTCTCTAATTACCCGCTTATAAGGAATTAATATATTATTTACCATTTACGCATTTACCCTCGTTTTATTTTTCCAAGTTTAATTAAATTATTATACATACATAGGTATACATACTAAGTTGTGCATATTTAAGTACAAGTGATGCATTCACGAGCTTTTCAAGTTTTTTTAGAGTAGGTTGTTAGCATCTATTGATACATATAGATCATGCACATATGCAGCAAAAAGAACGACGATCATTATATTAAGTGAAATTTTTTCTTTGTGATTAATACTGTTTGTTTTAGGCAAGAACAGGAGCCCAAAAATTATAGTTTATTAAAAATAATAAATAAATACTTGGCAAATAATTAGTATAGATTTACACTATGTCAGCCAAGTACGTGAGTGAATAGAATAGAAGGTAAACAATTTTTGTTCGGGTTACGTTGGTCTGTTTATCTTTTCATTCATGGCGAGACAGTATCCTTGAGACTGCAAACGTCATCTTCAAAGCTTAGCCAGTACGGTGTAGCGTAAAGCTAGTCAAGCTCGAACGGTAATGGACTAAAGGGGCCGACGTCTATTCGCACTGACGGATCACATACAGTTCACTGCTAACAAGTTCCTCTCTATACAGTAATTTTCATTCAATTTAGATTAAATTTCATGTAACTGCGCGATTAAGCTGGATTTTCTATTATACCCTCAAAAACAATGTATAATTTTGTTGTGCTCTTTAACTAACACTATGTCACGACAATTAAAATACTCTACTACGCGGCATTTACTTTATCGATAAAGCTGTATTGACACAGTATGTATATATTTTTATATTCTCATTGTCAAGCATATATTGTTCGCAATTGAATTAGTTTTCCCATTTTAGGAAACAACTATTACAACGCAATTTTTACGACGCAAATCCGACAAAAGAAGTTATTAACTTGTAATACAAATAAAAGGTGGTATCTTGTTTATTTTGGCTCGCTATGAATTAATGTTGGCTACGTGTGTACATTTAAACAATTAGTCGTGAGACATTCAAATGAAACAATAACTTTTTATGAATACTTATCTGAACATAATAACCGAGTGTTCAATGTTGTATTAAAACAGTGATTATAGCTTTAAGCATTCAGTTGATGTTTGATATTTCTACTACCGATACCATTTTCTTAAATTAAAATGAGTCGTTTGGTGCTTATGTTGTTTTGCTTATTCGCGGTGCTTTTTTTGAATTCCGTCGAGTGTGCTCCTTATTCAGAAGTAAGTTAACTTTTCTTATTAAACGTTTTACTTTTTTGCATTGATCACAATACTAATAATTAATGAATTTTATTCAGCTTTCGGATAGCGAATTCGAAAAAAGACGAGATGAAAGCGTTAAACAATTGATCGAAGCGGTAAGAATATATGCTTAATATTATTATTATAATTAATTTTATAAAAGAACAATTATTTTAAAAATAGTTCTCAAAAATATTTATTAAGCTATAAAATCAATTTAATAGATAATAATTTTTAGCGTTTATTTTCATTTTAAAATGTTAAATATTGATAATCTTTATATGTATTTTAGGAAAATCTTACTTGTGATAATGTCAAGGCATTTTGTTATAGAGGTCAAACCGTAAAAACAGATATTAGCTGATGAGATGGCTAGATTAGCTTGTCAGGTAAATTATAATGCATACATGTATATACTTAAGTGTACTTATAAATAATTCATTTAATTGATTTTTTATTTTATTTATTTTTATTAGATAATATTGGAAACTTACGTTTGCGAAGATAAGAAGGTTTAAGAGGCCATTGTAAATGTACATATATTTCAAGTGATTCCATTGTCATACGTATTATACACGATCAGTTACTGTTATTATTATCGTAACAAACATATTTCTTTCATAATTTAATTTATAATATTGTATTAACCTTAAAGAAAAATAAAATGCCCAAATTAAACAAAACATTTTAATTAAATGAAGAAGGATTCATTTACGTACGTATGTGTGCATATGTGGTATACTGTGATATATATATTTCAATTCTAAAATATTAAATTCTAATACTTAGCTTGAAAGATAAAAATACTATTTTTTCCATTTCATATCACTTGTATTATCTAGCATAAAAAGTAAGATATAGTAGTGTTATCTTTTTAGAACAATAATATCTAAAGAAAAGAACTTGATATTTTTATCATGAAATAAACTGCAGAAAATTTATAAACTGTAAAGGAGGAATTAATATTCAAATTCACTAACTACATAATGATGAAGAAGAAGAATTTTTTCAACGAATCATCGGTGATAGAGGTATTCGCGTAAAGGATATCTCGAATGAAAACCTCGGAATTCCATATAGTACCAATAAAATCCAAAAGCTATACGAGTCGAGGATCCAAGAATCTTGCGATCGAATAATATTTTGCACGGAGACTACACGGAAGCAGATAAAATCGAGTTTACTTGCCCATAAAACGCGGAGGTGGGCATAAAAAGTAGAGATCGCGGCGAAGGGTAAAACGTCGTAGCTCTCGGATAAAGAAAGAAATAATGAAAGAAAGAATGGAAGAAAGAATGGAAGAAAGAATGGGAGAAAGAAAGGAGTAAAGAGAGAAAGAAAAAGAAAAGATAAAATGCGCAGAAGGCACGTCGATCGATTCTTTTGTACTCGCGAGGTTCTCTGGAAAAACAAATCGCTTCGTCGGACTCGTTAGACGCGCGGTGGCGAATGTTTAATCCGCACCGATAAATCAGGGCCGGTCTGGTCGGTTCTCTGCGGTAATAACGAAGCTGACGCGCGGAAACGAAGCCGAAGAAGAGGGCGAAGTAAAAGCGGGTATCCGGCGAGCTCGCTGCTTTTAGGCGGCTATCTCTCCCGACGGCGAAAGGTGCTTTTAGGGGGTGGTAGTGCTGGTGCTGGTGCCGGTGGTGGTGGTGGCGGTGGTGGCGGCGGCGGTGGCGGTGGCGGCGGCGTCGAGACCGAGGGAGAACGAGACCAACGAAACGAACGAACGACCTTCGCTTTCTCGCGCGTGCACCAAGAGTAGAAGGGATGCCGGGAGGAGAAGGATGGGTGGAGATAAGGCGAATCAAACCGTAAATAACTGCAGAACTGGCGGAAAGGAAGGGGGCACAACGCTTCGCCAGCTGCAAAACTCCCCGAGTTTTATAGTTGAATTGCATGACTCCGAAATCTCCATACATTCCGCGGTACCTCTTTTCCTCTCCTCTTTCTCTCTTTCGTTTTGTCTTTTTTTCATCCTCTTTTATTTCCTCCCTCTCCCTCATCTCTCTCTCTCTCTCTCTCTCTCTCTGTCTCTCACTCTGTCTCTCCCCCGCCCGTAGCCTCTTTTTCCGTTTCCCTCCTGGATACTTTTGCCTTGCGCCCGTATATATTTTTATATCGCTCGCGTTTTGTAGGCGCGCGAGCAAACGGCTAGCGCAGAGGATATCTTCCGCGCGGGCAGGGGGACGATTAACGCGCCGGATTCCAGACCCTGCCGTATAAGTGCGGAGCTTTCCTTTCTTTTCATCGGCTCGCACGCCACCGGCCTTTACGAGCCACTCGTGTTTTGCCGCAGAAAAATTGCCCGACAGCAAAACCCGTACTCTTTAGGAGGAAGAACCAGCCACCTCCATACACATATACATAACCACACTCGCGATTGCCCAATGCGTGCTATGTTATTACGTTGGCTTGCGTCGTTTCGTATTCGAGGACTATGCCTTACCGAATCTTGTGAAGATGCAGTGACAAGCTCGGCTCACCTATAAAGTCTTTCGTTATTTACATTTTTCTTTTGTGCGAATACCACACAAGTAGAGAACTTTTTTTACCACTTATTTCTATGTAGTTATTATTATACATATAAGAGTATTATACTTTCTTAAATGTATGACTTTTTAGTAAGAAACAGTTTAACACATGCAGTATTAAAATTTCAAATGTAACACTTATTGAAGAATGTGGAGAACTCGCTGCAATGACGTCTGCGGATGTAAAATTGCAGATAATACGATCTTTATAAAACTTTTTACCCTTAACTACTAATTATTAAAGTACTTTCGATCTTACAAAGTTTAATTACATCCAAGTGATCATTTGACATATATTTGACTCATTAGTTTCACGTGCGACAGCTGCATTGTCTTTATCACTAGCTTACTACATGTATTCCTTAGGAGTTGAGCTAATGTGTTGGAAATTTATTTCCTTCGGATTTTAAATATTTATATATAAAATTTGACGAATGATTATTTCACTTATTTGTGCTCATCGGGTAATAAGAAATTAATGCAATACGTATTTTTTAAATTGGTTACACTAATGTCAAATTTATAACCATAGTAGATGAATAAAAATTCTTTTTACAGACAAATGAAATATATTTAAAGTACATTACACGTATATATTAAGGTAATGCTACTTTGCATTATTTGTGTAGAAAGTCGGGCTGATAGAATTGTTGAAGCGTTTGATCAGGTTTTCCCGATAGTTTTCGAAGCAAAACCCCGTGAATTCGGAAAGAAAGAAGCGATTATTCAGTTGCATCGGGCAGCAGATAAAGTTTTAATCAAATATTTGCTTTGAACTCGTGAAATTTCTAGCTAAAATCTTGAGTTTTCATCGCGCTTAATATCGCGCAGAAGAGTGCGAACCCCTAAAAAGAGGATCGAAGAGATGGGGCGGCGGGTGAGGAAAAGGCAAGGTCGTAATATCGGCACGATGGGAAAGTAAAGCCAGACGGATAAGGAGAGGGAGGAAATGCAGATGAAGAGGAGGGAAGGTAGCAGAAGCGGGGAGAGAATGCAGGTCGAAGTCGGTAATGCCGAAAGTTTTAACGAGTTTGAGTGATCGCGGTCGATGTGGCCGCAACAACAATAATAATACTAATAACAATGGCCGGCGCTCGATGCAGAGAGAGAGCATGGTGGTACGAACTTATCGCGTCCCCGGAAACGCGAGTCGCGCGCTCTCTCGGATTTATTTTGCGTCGCTAACGACCGCTGAAGACCTTTGACTTGGTAAGTTTTGGAGCGGAGTTTGTGCAAGTTTGCGATTCGCATTAAAATGCGCGCCTCGCGGATTGACGTAACGGCGAGGAGTTGCGGCGCGGGGTCGGGGTGACGGGGGTCGGGGGGGGGCAGGAAGGGACAAAAGTCGCGGAAATAATTCCGTAAACCCACCCTTTGGTACGTTGCAAAAGATAACGTGATAGGCCCGATCGAATAAATCAAGATTTTTATCTGAAATTTAAAGTTGATGTTTACCGCTTTTGCGAACGGCCTCACCACGCTGATTGCTTCCGTGAACGAGCACATAGCGAATATAAAGCTCGAGCTTTATTGCCTGCGAGAACTTTTCTTGATGCTAATAATCAATCATACTATGGTTTCATCAAAAACTCACGATAATTGCGTGTTTGTGAGGTATGTTTGTTCTTACTACAAACTTGGGTAAATTAGAATACTGAATACTTGACTTATTATTTTAAAGTCCAATCCGTAATTGTTATAGTTATAGTTCGACCTTTTCTTCAAGATATTTAATACAATTTTCAATCAATTTTCATAGTTATATTTATTGAATTGTAAAATTAATTATAAAATTGTCATTTTTCAGAATTCCATATTCTGTTGCAGGAAAATTAATTAATTAAATAAAGTTGTTTTTAAAAGAATGGCTTCTTTTAAAAAAGATTGAATTAATTTTAATTTGTTTTTAATTCGAAAAAATCGACATTTAGATTTATGTTTGAATATATACAATTTTAGAATATTACAAATTTAACAAATTGCGATATTATTGAGAAAAAAATAGTTGTAATAAAAATACATTTTCAATGGATTTTAGAACTTTTGTGGACATATTTATGTCAAGAAGTATTAAACAAAGATTTGCAAAGTATCGGTTAATAATCCATTTAGCCAAATACTCATTCTTTTAAAAGATTTAATATCGAGAAATTTGGTTGTCCGGGAGATCGATCTATCCTAAGATAGAAGGGAATAACAAGGAGAAGCGTGGCGCGGGTGTTAATATCGCGTGGAGGCTGTCCCGACAGAGGGACAGAGAGAAAGACGGCGCGAAACGAAACGATCGAGCCAATACATCATCGCGGGAGTGAGCGAGCCGGCCAAGGTAAGCCGGCAAAACAGCAATTACCTCCGCGGAATCAAATGAAATAAAATTGCATTATCTGGCATGCCAAGCTGCGATCAATCATACACCCTTTATCCAGGGGTCCCTCATTGCCGAGTTTGCGCGCATAGAACCTTCCGCCGAGAATTGCCAAAAAACTGGCTCGAGATAACACCGCGGTCTTTTCCCTCTCACTCCTTCTCTTTCTCCCTTTTCGATTCCGCTTCATTGATTTCGTTTTACGCATATATACCTGCACATTACTCAAACACCAGAAACGTTCGGACTGTTAATGGAGAAATATTGCGCATTTACGGTGGATTATTTATTTTCCACTTCGTATTTCACCATTGTTGTATATAAATATACACACAGACAGACACACGCACACACACACATGTTCACGTTTAGCCGAGCGAACTCATTTTACTTCGCGCAAAGGATTGTTTAGCGTTAATTGTAATGTTTCTCGTTCGTTTGATGAAATAATTCCTCATTTATGAGTTAAGTGGTCCGTGGAGCTCGGAGTCGACTTCTCACCGAATGCGGGCTTGTAGAATATAAGTGAGCGTCACCGCGAACCCTATGAACTAAGACGAGTGGAAGGGATCTACGTTGGTGCACCCGTATTATAATTACAATCTGCCTACCGTAAAATTGAAAATAATTAAGCCAACCTCGACATTTTCAGAATTGTTCTGTTGAAAAGAATTTGTCGTATCCCATTTATACCCTATAATTCCTAAATTAATAACAGGATTGTCGATCTGCTTTTTCTTCAGTATTTAAAGACATATTATTTTTTGCGTTACATTTTTAATTGCTTCTAATTAAAATATGGGTTTCTCGCAGTATTTTCATTAAAATTAATTGATTCTGAAATTTTGATGGTACTAGTAGACTTAATCCAATGTGTTAGTAACAGATAAATTGATATTTCATTCTTCATTGAGTCAATAACACTATACTTTAGTAAAAAAATCGTAAATGTTATAGCTGATTATTTTTAATTTAAAATATTATAATATGTCGAGATGTCTATTGCGTAATTATGCGTATTAATGATTAAATACAATTTACATTTTCAAATCTGTCGAATAAATGAATTATTTAAAAAGTTTACCTTACAAATCATCGGATTGAAATATCAGTGTAAGTAAAAACATACAAAGTTTACTTGGAAGTAAAAAGTAAAAGAAGGTAAACCTAGTGTTGATTAACGCGCTGTAACGTGTAAACATACATATAGGAGGAGACGTATAGTCTAGAGAGCGTAAAGCCGTGGTTCGCGCGAGGGACAAAGACTTATAGCATTGTCCCTTCGTCTGGCGAGTTCTTTCGCGCGACAGCCGATACAAAGAAGGGAGTACTACCGAAAGCCCCTTTGTACGATACACAGTACGCCACGTGTGTTATACTCTCCTCTTTATCTTCGCGAAGCTCCAACCCCTACTCTCGCTATGTTGTTGGCTCTCTTTTTTTCATCATCGGCTCATAGGCGAGGCGCGATGTACCCATTAGCGGCGGACTAAAAGCCATTGGATCTTTTTGATGGACCTCTTTTCTGTGACAAAAATTCTATTTCTGCCAAAGATACATCTATACTTAGTGCACACACGCGCATGCACATAATATTATATACTTTCTTTCGCCGTTACTTTATTTACCCCCAATATCGAATTGTTATTCTAGCGAAACTTTCATTACGGTTACCTTCGCAGGACACGCCTAAAGCGTAGGGTTGCATGTTGCTCGCATCGATGCCCACAATGAGACTAAATTATTTCAATCATGCGATATCGTAATCAATAACTCGCGACCGCAGCTAAGTTTGATCGAGCACCAACATTTTCGCGATCGATCGAGTTCATTGCACTGTGCCGGAGACTCTTCTCGCTTGTTTTAATTATTCTTCAAAATTTGCGAAAGACGCGCTGGAACGAGTAAGCAAATATAAACACCCGGAGTTCAGGCGAGGGTAGGAGAGGGGAGCGCGGGGTGAAGGGTCGGGGGGCGGGGAGGGGAGTCAGGCATCGCGCAAACTACCTTTGAACCGACACGGTCGTCTTTGCTACTGCGCGAAATGATGTATGGACGAGCGTCCCTATTGTTATGCTCGACGGTTTATCGTAAACTTCCGACTGTTAATTATCCTGATGCATATTATTGTCGTAAATAACGCCAGAGTGCCTTAAACCAACCTTTTTAATTAAGACGTAAGGTGAATTTGATTAATTAATATAATGATAATTAATTAACTTTGTGTGTACAGCTCCACTCGTTTTTTGGTAGATTGGTCAAAAGCTCGAGTTTTATTCGTGCGAATCGCGGAGAGCAACAATTGAAAAAGTAGGATAATAAACTGATAATAAACGAAACGGATTGTAAAAGAAGGTGGGTGGATATATCGGAGTGAAATACCGTCATTACCTGCCAATCACTGGCATTCAGAATCTTGATGAAAAAAGAGCTCGAAGGAAATCGAAAAGAGGGACCGTGGACAAGTAGAATTCTAATTATGTATACCGAGCGAGAGATGCTCGAGTGTCCTTCGGTATTGACGAGTCCTTTCTCTCCCTCGTTAGAGCCGCGTTTCAACCTCCATCTTTGACCTGTAAATATTCATGAAGATTTTCGTGGAGGCGACGAGGCCATAACTCGTAATAAACAGGTGTAACTCGGAACGCTACTCGCCGCGAAAAGTTTTTCTTTCGATCGGCCGGGAACCGTGTGCGCCTGGATGCAAGGAAACGAGGCCCCGGTGCTAATGGTTTCCACGTTTATACAGATTAGAACTTTTCGACGAGTAAGATAATTACAGCGCTGCTCGTTCGTTTTTCTTTCCTCGTTTGGCACTGCGCGCACTCGGACCGTTGGGTATTTAGTTTCTACTTTTTTATAATTAATACCCCATCCCCCTTCTACCGAATGGCAAATGAAGTTAACCGGACGATTGCGAAGGCCGCGCTAGCGCGAACCTGAGGAGTAACAGAGGAAAAAAGAAGAAAAGGTATTTTGTAAAATAAATACGCGGCGGGAGCGTGCGCGGCTCAAACTTGCCACTTCTTTCGGTTATCTACTTATTCCTTTTTCTCTTTTCTCTTCATCCAATTATACTCGCTTAATACAATATGCCAAAGGAAAATTATAAGACTCTTCTTTCTGCACAAACTTGACGAATGTGTGAGTGTATGACGGAACTAAACGATTAAAACTCATTGACTATCTTATGATTTAATTAATTGATACTTTTAATACTACCAAATACCTTTATATTTAACTGACACTTGTTTGTTCTGAATTATTATCTATTGGTACGCTTTTACATTCATCAATATAACCTAAATTAAAGAAAATTAACAAAATTATCGGTTGGTTCACTTTTAATTTTAGTCACAGTAGGGTAAGAATAAACAATAATAATAGTAACAATTTAGTACATTTCTCGATGTATATTCAACGCATGATTACGTTAAAATTAAGGAAATAGTTGATCAATTTCAACGCGATTGCAACAATGCAAGTATACAGAAAGATTTAAAACAAGTAGATAATGAATTTTGTAAAATAAAATTGATTTCAGTTATTTAAACGTAAAGTCCTGCATTGATCAAACAAATACAACATACATAGGTAGATAAAAAGATTAAAGTCTCAGGAAGTAGGGTGGTCTAGAGAATCATTATGTACTCGCAGGGGAGATGCCGAAAGCACCAAGAGCTTGTCGCGCATGCATTCCATTTCAACGGAGGCACGAGCAATTACCGTCGGTGCAATGCATAAGTGTTTACGTATCTATATATATACATATATACGAGTCAATGCCGTACAGGCACTTTCTTTCATTTCTCCTACCCGTCTAAGAAAGTTCATCTTACCGTGAAAAGATCAATCGGCCCGCGTAAGAGCAGTAAGGCAGTGCCAGTGGCTTCATACACAGAATCATACATATAAATACGCGCGCGCGCTCACACTCCCACACGCACACGTACACGCACACACGCGCGCGCGTACGTATATGTAGAGTAAACTCCTATTCGAGAGATCCAGAGCTGGCGAGCGCGTGCGCCGTCATTTGTGGGATCAGAGCGATCCAATCCGAAAGTCAATCAACGCCGTTGATTGGCAGCAGCTCGCGCACTGCCCGTTGAATGAATAGAGAGTGCGTGTCAATAGTAAATCAGGGTGCTCGATCATTCTCGTTGCTCTCGTTGCTCCCGCTCCTGCCTCTTTTTTCGAGTATTCTCCAATTTCGGCGAATTATCAAAGGGCTATAGGTATACGAACAGGATATTTCTTTCAGATCAATGTATTAAGAATAACATTTTTCGATATATATTTTTGAATTTCCATTATTTAGCTCCTTATTGAAATATAATTGGCAGATTGAGTATTTGCTGGAGGGTCGTCCGAACACTCTTAAATATATATTTTATTCTAAACAATAATTTTCTAAAATTTTAATAAGGTAGATTAAGATTACATTAGTATACATCCAATATACAACCTTGTTATTTGTTAGTACTTTATAATTGCTTTGAATAAAATAATTTTGAGCTCGAGGCTGGATCTCGGAGAAGTTTCCTTTTCATCGTTGAAAATATAAATATTTTGAAGCATTAAGGATGCTTCGGAATTCCTCATACCACTGTGTTCATTCAAATTATTCGAGACAATAACAATCGTCGATTGCTTTTGGAAGTCATCGACCGGATGAATTCGGGAAACGTCAGAGTCATTACGCGAAAGAGCACGAGAGGCTTCATCGACAATAACAGTCTATTTGTCCTGGATAAAGATCTCGTATTTCGCGTTATCTCTACCTTTATTTTCACCGACTTTGCATCCGCAGCTCTTACATTTTCATTTATATCGGTCGGTCTCTTCCACGTTTCTCTTATATTATTTTTGTTTTTCAATATCGTGTGCTTTCCACGCTCCTCCTCGCTATTGTTCCGTCATAAAAATGTCAGTCCGTGAATCTATAGTAACACGCATAAAGAATACAATGAAAGACGTATGGAAAAATGTCCAGGAGAGTTGGGTGACCGGTATATCAAATCTCCCCTCTGTCGCACACTCGATCTCTCTCTCTCTTTCTTTCTCTCTGGGATGTTTCTGTACAACGCGAGTCGCGGTTTCCTCTGCGCACTAGAATATATTTGTCGTACACATTTAAGTACACAGCAATGGCTTATTGGTTATGCTTGAGTTTTTTTCTAATTAAACAAAAGGGGTTTTGAATGTTTTAATAGACTGTAAAACCCAAGTAATTGTATTTGTAATGACGTATTGTTATGAATTATCAGGCGCACTCAGTCCGCCT
Source organism: Theocolax elegans (assembly GCA_026168455.1). Classification (NCBI taxonomy): domain Eukaryota; kingdom Metazoa; phylum Arthropoda; class Insecta; order Hymenoptera; family Cerocephalidae; genus Theocolax; species Theocolax elegans. Next base: position 33,328,681 of record CM047426.1, on the reverse strand, counting down.
GATGCTAATTACCCAAGGAATAAAGAGGGAAAAGAGGAATAAAGCGAGATACGACTCTCGGGAAAAAGAGGTCGCTAAAAAATGTTCCGCAATTTTTGCACGCGCTCGAGTGGGCGGTTTCTTCGTCTTCTTTCTCGAGCAGCACGCCGTTGATCTAGTTTCCACCCTCCTTTTTTCTAACGTGAATTTTTTCACGCACGAGATTTTGTAAACCAGAATATTTGTACACGCCCAGACTGCTTTTCTTCTCTCCTCCCTCTCCTATTATAATTATCTTGGAAAAACTCGCGTTTTCGAAACGCTCCTTCAAAATTCCCTCCCTATTGTTTCGTTAATAAGTTCTCGTGAGGTAGAAAAAAAGGGTAAATCACGATGTCCTATTGACGAGTTCTCTTATTTCTAGTAAAAGTACTGTGGGAATATATTACCCGATAAGGTAAATTGTCGCGAAATTGGATTGCTACGCGTTCTTCCTTTTTTTCTTTGTGTAAACGATTTAATTGACCGATTGGGTTCCCCGAGAATCTTTGACTCGACGAAATAAAACGAAAGGGTTGCGCGATCGGTTGAGATCTCGCTTCCTTATCTTAATTATTTCGGAAAGTTAATTAGTTTTTTCCTCTCGGGCTCGCTTGGTACCCTTTGAGCATTTACTCTCTCGTACTGAATCTATAGCCCATCTCCCTCCAGTTTCCCCTTCGACCTCTTTCTCGATCGCGCAAAACTAAGAGGTCCCGCGTGTTTTTTTCTACCCCCGTGTATTTCTTAATTACTTCCTGTATCGGACGAAGGGAGGTCGCCTTAATTAATAAAAGTGTTCGTCCTAAATTATCAAGCTTTATTATTATTTTTTCATCGCGCGCCCATTCAAATGTTCGTTCCTTTCCTTTCATCGAACAGGTTTGTATACCGATCGACGCGTATACAATTACCCGGATACGACGTTTTAATGGCAATACCATTCTTTAAAGGTTCAATCCTGCAGGCACACGCGACGCTTTAATATTGCCACACGGGAATAATAAAATGCTCGGGAAAAAGATGGAAAAACGTAAAGGCCGACGCGACTGTTTTAAAGTAATGAAAAATTAATAGGTATGGATATTATACGCGAGTATAATGAGAGTGCCAGTGGTGGGGAAGGGGATGACGCTTGTCGCCTAGTCGCGAGGCGTCATCGCATCTGACAAGGATGCCCGATCGCTTTTCGAGCACCGAGGGCCTTTTCGCAACTGAAAGCGACAAAGGGCGCTTTTAGAATATTGATATCGAAGTCGACGACCCTGGTACTATACCATTTTTATTCTGCCGCTTTCATTATTACAATGTATATATATACTTCTCGATGATGAGATGTGCGAGAAAGTTTCTTACTATTTCCCAAATTTTCAAATCTTTTATCACTGTGATTGCTTTATTGCAATTTAAGTAACACCCTGCTAAATAAGAATAATTGCATAATGAATATATATTAATAATATATATTAACCCCCCTCCCCTACCAAAAAGTGTTTTTCTTGCGGAAATTGTATGAAATAACAAATTATGTAATTACGAGTCTAAATTTGGTTTGAAATATAAAAATAATTTTGTATTACCCGATAAATGCAATAATTGCAAACATTTTATACTACTTTAAATTTTAGTTAAAATTTAGTTTATCCATTTTAGAATGTAAATTAATCATATTAAAGCTTCAATAAATAAATAAGATACCAAGGAAAAAAAAATTATTTAGGTCAAATTTTTAATGTTCTATTATTATTATTTCTTGCTTAAAATATTTAGTTTCAATCGTGTAAATGTAGGGAACAGTAAGAAACTGCATTCGTAATTCCCTTCCGGTCTCTTTTTAAAAATATTTTTATTCTTACTATTATATTAATTAGTCCGTAATCAAACGCTGGGGCTTTTGTCCCTGTATGGAAATAGAATTTACTGACTAATTGCTGCATAACATAGAAATGTCAGCTATAATTGCTGACCGAATCTAATGAAACAAGTTACAGATTATAATCAATAATTGTTTATCAAAGATATTTTGGCTATAGTGTTTGATGTACTCTATATCCTCTCCAGATCAAAAGCCTTTTTCGGTATCCGGACGACAAAGAGGTAGTAAAACGAGATTGTAAATGGTTTTTGTATTTAATAAAACAATAAATTACTATAAGATTTATTTCTTTCAAATATTTTTAAATTGAGTTAAAAGAATTAAGAAGATGAAATGTTTATGCAATTGAAACTTTTCTGATGCTTAGAAATGAAAAATAGAAGTTGTGGCAGATTCACTTTAAAGAATGTAAATGAAAGATAAATAATAGAATAATTAAGGGGCAATGAATAAGAAGGAGAAAGAGGTTAAAGAAAAAGACCCTTGACATCTGTAATTGAGCAAAAACAAACTAAGAGGAAATCTACTACTAAAACTTTTTGTCCTAAGTAAGAAAAAGAAACATTCTTAAAAGGGTCGTTGGAAGAAATAAGTAGTAGGTAAAATAAGATATTGAAATTATTGAAGATTTTTGTATAATTAATTTAATATCGCATTGACAATCATCTTTATCAATACTTTTTAGCTATACAATACCTACAGGTTTAATAGAATACGATACGAAAAGAAAAATATTATTAAACAATGTACTTATAATTCTTGTTGCAATGTTTTTGCTATTATAATATTTGCTCATGTAACAATGAATAATTAATTGTATTATTTCAATTATATACGTGTATATGTTTTAGTAATAAACAAAATTATCTTTTATTAGTTTGCATTATTTAGGAAGTGCTTTTAAAATTTTTGTATATTTATATTTTCTTCAAATTAGATCTAAGTTTTGACACTTTCAATTACAACACTTGTGATTAGAACAAATAGGCCTGTCTTCTTGAAAAAGAATTTAATCAAAAATTTTAGTTACCTTTCTATCCCATAAATTTCAAGTTAATTTGCATTTTCATAAAAGATTCGAATATACATTTGTCAGAAACGTAAATGTTATTTTAATATAAAAATTGTGTATTTATCCGAATAAAATTATTTCTTAATCCACTTATAAACTCATAAGTTAAATTAAAATCTCATCCAAAGTCATCTTTAATCTAACCAAAATATTCACGAAAAAAGTCATATCTGTCGAACGCCAGGTGAAGATAATCGCGTGTGATCTGTAAAATAACACACGATACAGTGGGATTTAATATTTTTTATCATTTGACTGAGACGTATCGTTTGTAAAATAGAATCCGAGAGGGTGAGCCCCACATCTCGTCCCATTACGAATGCATCCCTCGTTTCCATCGAAAAGCACTAGTGGAAGCATCACAAAGCGATCAGCAGATCGAGGAAGCCGAGCAATATGCCATCAAATTCCCGTAACCATCAATATCGCTTGGTCCCTTTGAGGGAATACCATCCTGCCTAAGCCGATTGCTGCGGTCGATGTCTCACTTTCACATCTTCTCTTTTTTGACTTGAAATGTTTTACATTGTAAAATCAATGCTGCTGCTACCGGATTTTACATTCTACCACGCCTGACTTCCATTTTATTCCCTTTTCGACAGCTATCGTCACCGCTATCTTTTGTAGCTTTTTTATTTTATTTACTCACTTTCGGTAAATTGCACAATTATCGGAAACACATTTTTATGATTGCTCTATGCCTTCACCGAAGAACAAATATTCTTCTGAAGAGACGCACCTCAAACGACGATTTTCACTCCGTTAAATACGTTTCAATGCGATTTTGCTTAACACTTTTTAGATAGATTTTCTTCGACTATATTTTTTCAATTCTGATATTGAGATATTCTTGTTTATCTGTTTATCTTATTACTTCCTAGAAAATGTGGATAATAATCTATCTCTATCTAAAGTCTGAACAAATTATAGTTTTGAAAATTTAGAAAACATAAATGTAAATATTTAGCTTTCCTTAAACAATCTATTCAATTAGACAAAACATACAAATTAATTGATTGATTCTATCAAACGGTAATATAAAATAGCAACGTGAAGGGTAAAATACGATTTAAATGAAAAAGAAACCAGGCAAGAAATGAAATCACTCTAAGGTATCGTGAAGAAGCCAATCGAGTCTTTTTTTTTAAATACCCCAGTGTTTCGTTCAGTCGTCTCGCGCCGATAAAAAGTCACTTCGCGGATTGGGTAATAAAGCTCCAATCAACGGCTTAATTATTCGATTATCGTGGGTCATGTAAACGCGGAGAGAGAAACCGGATCGACCGGGAGATCAGTTAAGCGAGGCGCATCGACACCAAGAGAGAAAGGAGTCGGAAAAGGGAGGTTTAAAAAAGGTACGAGGGAGCAACGTAAACGGGAAATAAGTGCGAAGAAGCATCGCCGGTGGTATCGCAGTCCATGAGCCACGAGGCTTAAGGAATCGAACGTAATTAGAAATAAATAGTAAGGGATGCTTTGCTTCGAAGAATCTCGTCGAGGAGCGTCTTATTGTTTTAATTAAAAAGGGAGACAGAGAGAGGGTGAATGGAGGGAGAGAGGGTAGCGAAGGGAAATGCCGTACCGAAAGCCGTCCAGGAAGTCTTCTTTCTCTGATAGGATTGAGAGCCACTTGGAGCGTAAACTGGAAACAACAGCGGAAACGGACCGTCGAGTCACGCCTCGATTGAGATAAAGACGCCGGTTCCTGCTTATTAGTTCGAAGCTTATTTTACTTCCGCTCGTTTTACCAAATCCTTTCTTATTTCGCCAATAAAAGGAATTCTCATTAATTCCCGGGTGAAAAAGCGTCCAATTTGTGTATTATTTTGTACATACGTAATATTATTCGATTGGCAATTCTTTGGATTGAAAAGACTCGAGTCGTTTAATATACGAAGTTGAGGGGTGCGTGCGGCGTTAACGCAATCGACTGTTTTTATGGCTCCATTTTGAAGACGCTTTAATACGACATTAAACTATGGTGGCAGGCGATAGATGAGGGCCTATATTGAAATACATATTTTATACCTTTGACAAAGCAGTCGTACCTCGAACATTTTAACACCACTCGGCGATGTAAAAGAGAGACATCGGTTCACAACGAACAACGTTCGTTTCCACCGCTTATTTGCAGAATCACGTTATCTGGGAGGGAGTACTTGGAAGCCCAGTAAAATAGGTATTCCCAAGACGCACACATTTTATAACAAGCTGGCCGAATCGCACGATGCAGCAAGAGCTCGTCGGGGAACTTTATTAGATATTTTCCTCAATAGTGTAGAAATGCAAATAACAGTTGTCAAGTAACTCCCTTTCATCGAGGGAGAAACGCGTCTGGGTAAGGAGGTAAAATGAAGGAGGGAGGTGGAAAGAAACCGAAAAAGAGGACGAGACGCCAGAGGGAGCGAGGCTAAAATCGAGAGAAAGTCGACACGGCAAAGACGGAAGATTGTCTGAGTACCAATATTGAGCCGCGGTAAAACTTCTCTACTCGCTTCTCCACTCTTCTCCGAACTTTCTCGGCTCATCCTCCTTCTCCTCGTCCTCTTCCTCTTTCTATTCTCGTTTGCCTCACCTTTTCTTACGTTGCTCCCGAGTTAAGAAATATGCCATGTCGCTGTGTTACCAAAAGGTTGCACGACTCGAAACTTGTATTCATCGATTCGACCTGATTCTTCGAGGAAGTCGCTTGCAATGACGTTCGTCATATTAATGCTATATATACACTGTTAAGATTAATAACTAGTTGGTGCCTAGTGATATTAATACCAGCCACTTCTCTTTAATTATAGAAACGCGCAACTGCCTATAATTGTTCGCGAATTGTTCGCGACAATTGTTTCTTACGACTCGAGTGTGGTTATATTTAGGCATAATAAAATCAGTATGGCACCTAACATTCTTCAAAACAGAAAAATTACTTGCATTGAATTAATAAAAAAAAATAAATTTTAAAAGCCCGCGATTATTCGAATGATTTTGAAATATTATATTACTAATAAATAAGTTAATTTATGGAGTTTGTCACATATCTCTTATTATTTGCTAATATATGTATGTATACATAGATATATCTGTATAATGCTACGATTGGATACGAATATTTTCTATACGTTTTTCACCAATTCATAAACATTACGATCCTACTCAATTCAGAAATAGATATTACATTAAAATTATAAGTTTGAATTTCAGTAAATTTTTAGAAATCTAAATAATCTAAATAAATATTAGGATCAAGTAAATTTGAAATGAACACTAAGTGAAGATGATATAAGGAAAAAAAAACAAAAAGAAGTAATGAAACCCGTGGATTGTAACGAGCGAATTCCATTACTCAAGAGAAAATTGACCAAATCGATGATTCACGATAGAAGTCGATACGAAGGTCGTGCGTAGAGATCATTGGCGTGTGCCGTAATCGACGCTACATCCAAGAATAATCCGTAGAATCACTCGGGTTAATTGTGAAGAAGCTGCCGATGACGAGCGGAGCTTGATCTTCTGTTACAATTTTAGAAGATGTCCCGTTCATAAAGCAGTTTGCCATTCATTCGGACTATAACACATAACCGAGGGTGACATCATCCACGAGCATTTTTATTCAACGAATTAGAGTGGCGTACTCGGTTATTCATCCTGCATCACGCTCGTGATCGAGGAGAAAGTTTATTAGACGAGACTATGAAAGTTGATACATTCGCAACTGAGCGAGCGAGGCAATAATACAACGAGTTTGCAAAGAGGGACTCGTAAGTAGACAAATAACGAGATACTGATTATACGATTAGGCCCCGGGCCGCCACCGTCGCTGAGCATGCTCTCTTATAAAATATTGATTATGGTTTTATTGTAAATATGCGGGCGGCGTCGCTTGGGCTTTGTAGGAAGTTGGAAAACTCGGAGAGTGGATTAATATCGTGGAGCTCTCTCGTTACTCGTTGTTGATTTTGTCTGTCTCCGTTGCTGCCCGTTTTACCCACCCCACGGGTCGCGGCTCACCTTCAGCCCACCCGCTTCTGGCTTCACCTTCGCGAGAAGCTCAAATGTCTCTAATGAACCGGCTTGTGTGCTTATATCTGCGGCCGCGTAACCGCCTCTCTCTCTCTCTCTCTCTCTCTCTCTCTCTCTCTCTCTCTCTCTCGCGAGATTCGCGCGCGCAAATAAAGCTCGATGTAAATAAAAAAAATTCCTTTTTCCATATGCATAAATCCTTACAACTCCGTGCCCTCAACTTTTTCCTTCATTAATATCGTGAATGATACGTTGATACGTAGAAAATATTTTTAATGAAAGCTTCAACTTGATAAATTCATCCGTTATTTGTAGTTTTCGAACTTCGCTTTCCTCCAACGCAAATGGCGGATGTTTGTTAAAAGAGAAAATACTCGCGAGCGCGCCCGGCAACTCTTTATACCGCGTTCTGAAGCTTTAAATTACTCGATATGTACTCTGAATACATACGTACTACTTCGCTGAATAAAACATTTTCGTTCGGTCAATTTAATGGAACCTCGTTTCTATTAAAGATTCCATTTTGTTAACGATTTATTTTTTATTATACCTCTCACGGATCAAGACATATTCAAATTTATTATTTTAGTTGACAACTCGCTAGATTTTATTGCATAACATTTTGTATTACTTGATTTCTAATATATCAGGCTAAAATTAAATAGTCTTTATTATTATTATTTTTTTTATAAACTTAAATTTGGAAGTTTGTGAAGAGTTAAATATGCGAATAATCAATATAAGAAACCCTGTTTAAGTATATCTTAACATCAAATAAATTCGGCTTATATAGAACTGCTAAATTATAAAGTGTAATATTGGGTTGGACAATGCCAGAATATAACGATCATCGTGTTTTAAGAATATAGAAATTTTCGAATTACGTGCAATCACAGTACCACACAACGAGATTCGTAATATCTGAAATATTCAACTACCTCGTTGCCCAGAGCTATTTGAAAAGATGTCCTTATTCGACGCAGTTTACTGGCTATGACAAAATTAAAATTCGTAAAAAAAAAGATAATATAAAACATGCAAAAACGAGATTAGCTAGTTTATGCTGCAGGCTTGTGATTGCGACGCATAATCAAGAGTCAGAAAAATAAAATAAATAAATGTGCGCGAGGAGTTAGGGAGATTGAGCAAGTATTTTCAAGTCAGAAGCAACGCACGCGGAGATTCAAGAGCAACTCGGAAATTGGCGTGGAATCAGGGAAAGGATGGAAGGGCAGCATGCTAATTTATGGCACCCAGGCGCTCCATTACGAATATTTATCCGCGGCGAGTTTAATCTAAACTTCGAGAGAGTCTACCGAGGACCTGTCCCTGCCCCTTCCATATCCACCTCCTACCGCGACCTCGTGTCTTAACGACGTATTGTCTCTACGACTTATCAAAACAATTCATTGTCCTCCGCAACGTTTGCTTCGTCCTCAGTTACCCGAAAATCACTTCGCAATGCCCAATGCAGTAACAAAGTAAGTATTTTTTTGTATTTTTTTTTCTTTTTCATAAAATCGACGTGAGAGCTTGTAACGTGAATCATCGATCGATTCGAATAATAATGTACATATTTTGCGAACAATTACTATGCATAATATTCTTATATACAAGATAATCTTATTGGATATTGAAAAGAGAGCAGTACTTTTTACTTGGTGGTTAGGCGTCCCTTATTTCTAGACACCCCACTTTTGCGATGCTGCTTTGAATATTAACAATATTGTTCTTTACGGACGAGACGATACAACCATTTCAGAGGATAAAAATTATTAAGCCAATCCGTCTCCCCCTCTCTTGCTCGTGATCGTTTTCTTTCTCGCGTCGGCTTTTGCATTCCCCTAAGTCTCTTGCGTATATCAAAGATGCTTTGCGATTGAAACTCTTTGTTAATTCACTTGGTTACTTTCAAAATGTAATTAATTACACGTTTTTTTTTATATTTTTATTGCCTAGTCAATTTTTTAAGGATTGGAACATGCTTATGAAAATATAGTAGATTATATTTGCAAAATTATATAAATATTTATAGATGTATTCGCATAAATGTCTATGATTTTACAAATGTGAAATATATATGTATAGCTATATATATATATATATATATATATATATATATATATATATAGAAGCTTTATGTAGCTTTTGGTTAATTGAGTAAGAAATCCTGGTAGCAGCAATCGAAAGTTATTCACTGCGGTCTAGAATTCTGTACGCTTAACGAATGAGCTAAGTGACTGTTCAGTGCAAAATTAATAACATTTAACATACATATCGTCTATTTTCATCGCTTATCGCAGACGTTGTTATAGATATCGCGTATGTAATCAACAATACGACAAAAATGTTATTCGTTCGAATAATTTTACGCATATTATATGACATGATTGAAGATTAGTCTTAATTTTATAATTTTATAATTAAAGTAAGAAGTTTCATTTGCAATGGTTCCAGTTACGTCCCAAATACAAATTACGGAAGGGCACACTAATTACAATGGGTGTGAAAGGTGCAATGTAGTCGCTGAAAGAGTTGATTCTACCACTGTATATTTACAATTGAATAATAAGAGAACGGATCTTAATTTGAGATTATTTACTAATATCAATCACGATACAGTGGTTTTTCCTTTGTTAGAATTTACTCTATTTAAAAGTAATACTTACACTATTTGAAAATTGGATTACAGAAGAGTTCCCTGGTAATGAAAATAAATATTTTATACTCTTGTGTGAAGTATATGATTGCAATAATATTATATATTCTCCTTAAATACCAGTCACTAGAAGCGCTGTTATATTTACCGCTATATTCAAATGTAATGTTTTTACGGAAAGGAAAATCTACTAAAATATACATACAAAACGTAATTATACCAAAAATTATTGCGAATCTATGACTTATAATGTGATAAAATTAGTATTTGTTCCTTGCTATTTTTTTCAAATTGTTAAGTTGATCTTTTCTAACCTAACTTCTCACGTGCTAATAACATTTTGCTGATAAGCTCGCTCGTGTGTTCCATCAAACTCTCGCTTATTTATGCGTTCTATCGGCGCATTATTGACTAATTATTGATTAATTTGCTATGTGATTTTATATAGAAAAAGACTCATTTTGATCAAATTTCGAAAAGATGTCAATTTCCCACAAAGAAAACTTTACCTTTGAGAGTCTCATTTTGAGAAATTATGTTCTCGCGGCACGGTACCGAATATTTTTAAAAGTAATTGTTTTTAGAAATCAGAAAAATTACTAAAGTTATTTAAATATATATTTTAAACTGGATATATTTAATTAAGAGCATAAACCTATAGGTTAAAATGAAAAAAGAACTATTCAATATTAACATATAAAAATTTCTTTCACAGCAATTGAAAACATTTCTTAATTTTTTAAACAAAATATATTATTTTTGGCTTTTATTTAAATTTTTTTGGTTAATTTATTGTAACATAAAGTGGTCTGCGATGGATCGGTCAGTTAGGGCGTTGGGCTCGCAATCTGGAGGTCCCAGGTACGATTCATGGCCCCGACCGATTGATAACATTGGAGAAATATATTTTTGAACAAGTGAGACATCGTGTGACCTCCGCCGCTGATTAGCACCAAATTGGAAGCATAAAAGAGCGATGTTAAATAGAATAAAAAAAATATGTAACATACAGTTAAAATTTTAGTCTTTCATCCTGCGGTAAGTCCATTATGGAAAAAAATTAAAGTATGGAGTCTTCTAATTAATTACTATAGTTATGTTACACCTAAATTGGTCACAAAATTTAAATAAAAGTTAATCATAATATAATTTGTTTAAATAATTAAGAAATGTTTACAATTGTTAATTATTAATATTAAATAGTTGTTAATTATTAATATTAAATAGTTTTTTTCTTATTTTAGAACCCAGGCTTGTCCTCTTAATTCAAATCAAATTTTTTTTACCTTACAAGGGGAGTGCATGACCTCCGGGAAACGAAACTTATCCTAACTTTTGTATGTCTTTTGCAATGTAGAAATATGAAAAAAGCCAAGTTGTTGCTTGCCAATTGTCACTTTCACGAAAGTTATTCGACTATACGATAAATGAATTTATTGATCTCCACAAGTCAAAGACTATTCCTCACAACTCAGTAAGGCGGACTGTATTAATACCAGCCACTTTAAAAATCTCACAGGATGAGTGTTTCAAAAAAGACCAAGACAAACTAAGTCAAAATAAAAAATTTTAATTGATTGAAGTATAAAATTAAAAAAAAAACGGAAAAAAAGAAAGGAAAAGAAAAAAAAAATTATTGTATTTCGCCCTGAGTATGCCTGGTGGGTTTATCAGTAGAGTCCAGGCATAAGTCCAGGCATATAAGAAGTAGAAGAAATATTATCTAAAAATAATATAAAAAATTTATTGTTTCTTTTATTGAGGAATTTAAACTTCTTTTTTCTCAAACTATATCTACTTGAACTCAACTATCTTCCGGTTTTTGGTTTGAATGTCTATCTTTATTTGTTTCCGAGTTATAAGTAATCAAAGTGAAAGTAATTTTTATTGCAAATATTGTTAGATGTCGAATAACTTTCGTCAAAGTAACCATTGGCAAACAATAACTTGATTTTCTACACATTTCTACATTACAAAAGATATACCAAAGTTAGGATAAGATTCGTTTCCCGGACGTCATGTACTCCCCTTGAAAGTTGCTTTTAATCTCTCTTTAAAATAATTTATGTAAAAATACCAGTTTAGATTTTTATGTCAATAAATTTCGGTTATGATATGCAAAAACATAGACGTCACTTTCTTTAAAAGTGTTTTTCGATCGCGTTTAAAAAAACATAACATGATACGCTTAGATTTAGCTTTTTTTTACATTATTATTAATAAATAGTAATGAATAAAAGTATTTAGTTTTAAATAAACTTATTAATTTTTTTTGTAGGTCCTCAAGGAATATCAAGATCTACAAGCTTGTCGTTAATGGTTGTTGCAAAATACTGTACAATAGATCAATATATTCCTCAAGTGTTGAAGAAAATACAGAGATTACAAAAATTTCTCTTGCAGAAACCTCAACAAGTAATAAAATACGCCAACACATTTAACATTTAATGCAAATTAAAGTATGTTGATTACATATTTATTATATTTTATAGATAAAGGCATGACCAAGGAACATATAATGATTTCTTAGCCAATGAATCATTACACGAAGCAGTGTTAATAAAAATAAGTTTTAGCTAATTTATTTATATTTAATTATTTTTATAATGTTGCTAATATATTATATTATTTTAGTGTAATGTATTGCAGAGTGGCTATCAAGTGGCTATAAAATACGTAACAGTAAAAAAATTAAAGATAAACATGTAATAAAGACTACTCCTTTCTTTAGCTGCATTGAAGCTAATATAGCTAAAATCTAAAACTAAGTAAACTAATAAAAATCATAAGTAAATAAACAAATTTTATTTATTATTTATATTATTTATGTATATAAAAGAATCTGCAGAATAGTGTAAGTACAGTACTCAGTATTGCTGGTTCGTGTTACACGCGTAAAACGTCTATAGAGAAAGATGATTATTTACAAGTCAATATAAACGTATAGAATGACGTTCGCATTATCGCAGTTGAACTTATTGAGCTTTCACAAGAAAAGCTGTAAAATTTACTTATATACCAGTACAATTTATTTAACAAAAATAAACATTAATTTAATTGTAATGATTATTTGTTAATAAATATAATATATTTAAAAAAATTAGCATTCAAATTTTAATAATAGTTATATTTTGGCATACAATATGTTTACAAAACAATGTTTAATTAATATTCATATGCAGAATCTTCAAATTTACAACATTTACTATATTATTGAAAATCGCAAAGCGAATGGCTTCGAAAGATGCTTAAAATTATTTTGAGATTATCTCTGATTTTAACATTAAAAAAATCTACTTATCAGCTATTTCTAGGACGATGTATCAGTATTCTAAGTCCTATCTTCAAAGAGAACGCTCCATATTCGTCAAGTAGCTGTTGTTGCCCAGGAAGCAGGAAAAGGAGATCAGTTGTGGCTGAAGGTGCTGAGTCAAGAGAGCGAGCTTTTCTTTTACTCTCGTGTCACTCTAACTCGACTAAACTTCACCTCTCAATATTAATTGTCTCACGCTAATTCGCGCACATACAATTTTAAGGCGGAAAATTTAACATTCTGTACGCACTGTTACAAAGCAAAAATTAATTACAGAAAATGTAATGTATATTAATATGGATTCGATCGCGGAGATTATGGATGTTGTTGTGAAGTCAGATTTTAAAAACAGTCAACAAGCAAATTATACAAATAGCGAGAGATATCTTCTACATTTTAATTTTGAATTACGTAATAACAGTAGAAAACTACAAATTAATTTTATAAATAGAAATATTATATAAAATAAAAAAAATTATGACTTTCTGTAAAATATTAAAGCGGATAAAAATTAAAAATATGTAATAAGACTTTTCACTGGCTTTTAGATTCAGTTAGTGAAGAATATACTTAAATTTTTTATTGAAAATTACACACATACAGACACAAACACACACGCTTATTTAAAACTCATGTATAAAATAAATCATTCTACTTGCCTGGGAAATGTCTATAAGTATTGTTAACGGACTGCTTAAATGTATTTTTTTGTAATCCAATTACAAAATTCATTTAATGGCTAAGAATTAGATTGAAATATTTTACTTAAAAAATTTTAGTAAAAAAAGAGAAAAGTGTTGTTGATGGAAGAAATATCTATTAAATGAGCGGTGTTTTATCAGGGATATGTTATATTAGTTATTATATTAATTATAACAATTAAATTCAATAAATATCAAGTAAATTATTATAAAAGAATGAAAAGAATACTTGCATTAGAAATAGTGCATATTAATTTATAAACAAATTCAATAAATAAACAAGAATACTCAATTAAATTGAATAAGCAGTATTGCATAGAATGCGCAAAACAGCAGAAATATTGTATTCAAATTCTAGCGTGTGTCATCAATAGAAGTAATGCACACATCTGCAATAAGTTAACGCTATATAAGAAAATAAAAAAGTCTTAAAGAAGCTAAATGTTCTTCATGTGAACAGCTGATTTTGACATTTCTTTATATTTGTAATGAGAAAGAAGAAGTGAAAATTATTTACCTCGCAGCCAAAAAATCTTATATTAAAACTTATAATTTTTGATAATTAATTTAAACATTAATGTATATAATGAGATAATGCATAAAATTATTAAAACCTGTGCATTAAGTAAGAAGAAAGTAACATTCACCACCGAAACGTACAACGGATATACACAATTAATATACAAAATTACAATATTACAAATTTTTTTTAGAAATTTAAATAAAAATACGATGTTAATTTAAATTTTTTTTGTTTTTTTACAATAAGCATAACTTTTTATATTGTAATTTTAAACTACAAACCATTAGAAACCTATTGGTTTATGATTTTTTTAAGACGTAAGAGAAAAAATTGATTGTGGCGTGTTCGCAGTTTTTTCAAGGTTAATCTTGTCATATAGTTATGAGGTATTGACCTTGAGATTAGGGATTATAACCTAGAAGGATAAATTCTAGAAATAATTAGGAACCCATGTTACTTCGATCTTGAGATAGATAGCTGCAAACATAGCTAATGTTAAAAAAACTTAAAAAAATTGACGTTTCGAGGTTAGATTAACTTTTGAACAAATAGATTCCAGTATCTAAAATTTCTTTTCTGTTTTCTGAAAAACATTTCCAGTGTGTACCTAATGTTTAGTGCGTTTTAAAATTTTGGTCCGCTCACTTGACGTGATATGCCCCATATAGTATATATTGGTAATTTCACATAAACTGATCAGGTCAAAATTATAAAATGTATTTAAATTTTTGATAAAAACAAAAAATGTTTACCTGATTAATGTAATAATGTTTTAAGTATTGAAAATAATTAGTTGTAAATTTATTCTAATCCACAAAGTGATAATTTCTATTTTTTCAAAATAAATATCTTTGCAGCTATTTATCTCAAAATCTATAAGCTTTTATAATACAACATTAAGTATGTACAACATTTTCTGCAAATATTACGTAGAATCGAACCATCCGGATCATAATTCGTAATTTAAAATCTAATATACACACCCATTCATGTCAATATTAATAATTAAAATAAGGCGCATTGTTACATTTGCTGTTTTAATATAAAAGTCTCATCTTAAGTCGAAAAGATACTTTGAATGGTTTTGAATGGTTTCAAGTTTGTAATATTGATCTATACTTTGATGAAAAGAATTGCAACAATGCCAAAATAATGGAAATTTGTGTATTATCAGTTGCCAAATTAAAATATTTTTTAATTCACACTTGTGTGTATTTTACTTTTTATAATATATCAGTATTTAAATATATGAATATATAAATAAAATATACTTAAATTCAATTTTAATATAAATATTTTGTTTTTGTTTCATTTTAACGTCATTATTTGTATGCTCCCAATTTGATGCTAATCAGTGATGAAGGTCATACGGTGTCTTTGAAAAGAAAGCACTAGTTGAAAATACATTGACCATGTGGTATTTGTATCAATCGGCATAAATCGGGTATCGAACCGAGTACCTCTGGGTACGAGTTCACCACTCTACCGACCGAGCTACCGTATACATCTATAGAACTCAAGTATACTTTAAGTATACGTATAATATTAATAATTTATACCACACTTGACTAAAACAACCACTTTTAACCCTGAAAAAACAGGGCGAAATTAATATATATGTGCTGCAACCGTATTTGCAGGACGAAAGTCAAATTAATGCGTGAAAGTAAAATCTAAGAAATAACAAGAGATGGGGTACATGCAGTGTAAAATATGAAAAGCATATCAGCTTCTCTTATTAAGGTCTAAAAGTGGCTACAGTCGAATATAAAAATAAATACTGCAAGTACGCTTGGATGATTACTGTCAAAAGGTATTTTATTTTCACCCTATGTTGCATGATGTACTATTATGTGTTATTTTAATCTTTTATCAATACAGCGACGTATGTCTCTTTAAGTTAAAATAAATAACTTAAATGGAGATTATGTCTTATAATTGTATAGAGATAATTTATATTAATATTTAACGTGAATCGTATAATTTATTTCGTCTATTCTCTATTAACATGTTTATTCGAAATTAAAAATGTATTATAATTATTACATATTGCGGCAATAGGTACGAGTCAGTGATACTTTGTTACAAATACAACGAAAGAACATTTAATTACGTAAAAAATGAGGCAAAATCCACATTCGCGAATTGAGTTAGTCAGGAGTTAATTGGTGGCTCGATATAATAGGAAATTCCTAGACTAGTAGCTCCGAAACTTGGTATACATCGAAGGCGCGTGCACGCGTTCCCTTTTGGGGATGCTCGAGAATCATGAGGAGAGGGAGAACCCTGAAGGGGGTCAGAGGGGGTCTAGGGAAATAAACCGCTATTAATCCACATCGGAATTGAGTGTTACTAGGGGATGTAACCCGGGATTTGCGGCAGCTCGGGTTAAAATCTCTTCCGGCACTATCTCAGGAATATCTCCGGGAAAATCGGTGTGATCCGGTCGGCCGAGTTCGTCCAGAGAGAAGAGAGACCCTTTTCGGTTACCGAAGATTAGTCCGGCGAGCACGGATTTAGTTTGTTTTATTGGTCGACCGAGTCGATCCCCCCGTTCGAAAGAGATACGTAATTGGCGCCGCGAAAATCGCTTTCGCTACCAAAAAGAGCAACGCATCCAGTCAGTTTATCGGAAGCGGCATCGCGCAACCGAAAATTGGATCTTCACTTCTGTATTTATGCATCGAATTTCACTCCCTCGTATTTAATTCAATTAATCTCGTCAACCGCTCAAAAACGATCTTTCCTGGAAATGATCGAGGGAGCTAGCTGCGAGATACACACGGATGAAATTTTACTGAAAACCCATAAGAAATTCGATTGCAGGGTGCAATACGTCTTGTGCCTTCAACGACGACAGAAAAGGTTTCTCTCTTCTCTCGATACTCCGGGGACTCGGTATATACTCCTACAGGATTGAAGTGGATTAATTGGTCGAACACTCGCGGGGGTTCCTTTCCTCCCTTCTCGCGAGTTTCCCCATTGAATTACTTCTTGATCTTCGCGGACGAGTCCCTAAAGTATATATCTTACATTTCGAGTCACGTGAAAGAATAATTATCAATCGACTCTCGGACCTTCATTTTTTTCCGACACTATTGACTTTATTTCTCATCAATGTTTCTCTTGCGTTGTTCAATTAAAATAATTCTATTAGTTGCGCAGGATGAGCATTATTGAGAAACGTTAAACGTTTCTCGGTTGGTTATTCATTGGTTTTCCTTCTCTCGTCCCCACTTTGTTTTTTCTTCGTAAGAAAAGAGCAAACTTCTTTCATTTCTTACGGATTGAACGTTACAGATATTTCATTTTAATCTTACGCAACCTCACTGGTTTGTCAAAATGGCGACACGGTCGGGAGTTTCTTTCTTTCCACTTTTTTTCCATTCCACTTTTCCTCTGTGTTTTTCTCCATGGTACTCCCTATAGAATCCTACGTTCGCGATATTTCTTAATTAAATATAGCCTCAAGTTAAAAATGAAATTAAACAGAAACCGCGCTGGCTTTTTCTTTTCTATTCCGTCGACAATGGTTGACTTGGTTGGTTACACGGTTCGTGCAAAGCAGTCCTACACAAGCTTCTACGTCGGCGTACATATTTCACGTCGTAATAATTAAACCGTGGGCTCGCGGAGCGACTATGAGTTTCATTCTGTATTCTCGCGTCGGAGAGTAGCAACTTCCGCGCCGTTGAAAGACGCCGGGTAGTGATCATCGCTGCACGGGACCGAGAGAAGGAAAATTTATTAATAAGCTTCTTTTATCAATTTTTCCTCCGCTCACCCTTCCTTCTCACCCCTTTTCTTTTATTAAATTTATGAACCATCATGTTTTGTGCACAATTTTATTTTGATGTCTTTGGTTTTTATTTACTAAATATGGTTTTCCAGGTCTTTCATATTTACTTCAGACATTTGAAAATTACATTTTGTTATAGAAATTTCTGTGTTAGTTCTCAAAAATTATATTTTATATAAAAAATGTATTTTACTAAATTTTCACTATAATATTTCCCGATTATTTGTATTTAAATTTTATTTTAGCTAATAGATCAAACACAATTATTGATCTTAGATAGTAAAACAATAGAATAATTTTTTTAAATTGATTAAAATTTATGAGAATTGTAAATAAATTCATTATTAGTTCGATAACGAAAGTTCAAATGGAAACTATTGTCAAGAATCATATTGTCTTTATCTATTAAATATCAAGAGGTGTTAGCAGGCTAATCAAAATTTTTCGCAATTAAAAATCTAATAAGTAGGTCAAGCTATGAGGTTTTTGAACGGGGTGTCAGCGTTGTGGCAATCAAATACATACAGCTGATAGATACAGTGAGAAATCCAGTGTTCACGAGCGCCTCATATTCGGAGACACCGTCGACGCTCCGGTGATTATCAATTGCATCGTCAATTACAAGCTGGATACGTTCCGGAACGATACGCCTCGACACCGAGAATCTGTCGGGTTGATCGCGCACCAGGACTTATTTAATTACCTCGATCTATCAGCAGACGTCAACTACCGGTCTATAATGCATGATCGATTTGCGAGTCGTCTACCAACAGCTCTTTCGTTCCGCCCACAATCCTATCGAACAATGAAATTTTCTCCAAGTGACAATGAGACAATCAAACGGTTAATATTAATTAATAGCATCAATTCCCTCAATTTGATGAATTTTATATAAATTAATGAACGCTGTATCAATACAGATATAAATATAATTAAAAAATAAATGATTATTTACATAAAATCAAGAGTTCACATTGTAACGCCCAATCACAAGCTCGAGCGGGAAACCATTGCGCTCGAAGAGACAGTGGAAACTGGTCTTTGATGCGAAGCGATTAATATCGCGATACGAATTCGCAAGAAACTGTAAAGCCTGGGAGGTATATAGCATGGAGAGAGAGAGAGAGAGAGAGAAAGAGAGATAGAGTCTCTTTTGGCGTAGCGGGCGCGATGCTCATCGACGCGGCAAGACGGCAGACTAATTCGCATTCCCCTTGATGTCTGGTGGGAGTTAACGGTTTTAGGGGATAAAAGAGTCTGGGTATCGACGCCGCGGTCGGACATAACGAGGAGAGAAAGAAGAAGGATGAGGGGAATCCACCCGCGAGGCAAGGAAAATCGCGCGGTGCGCGGATATACCCGGGGAAAAGAGGCGAAGCAAGAAATTGATATAGCATACGAAAATGAATTGTCCCCTTTCCCTCTACCCCGACCTCTTGCCGCATTCACCCTTCGCCTCCCTCTCTCCGTCCCTCTCTCGTTCTTTCTCTGTGCCGACGCTTTGCCCTGCCGCTCTTTACCGAAGAATATTCCACGGCAATCTGCCCGCGCCTCACTTTTTATGCTTTTTATGCTCATTTTCAATTTTGCTCCCCACCACCACTACCCCGAGTTGCTCCGCGAAAGCTCGCCTCCCTCTCCTATAGCTTTACCCATAAAACCTGTATTACCATACCATCCTTTCGTCTCCTCTTTCCTTTTGCCCTATCTCTTCGTCTATTTCTCCCTTTTTCCGGCGTCTTTTTTCCTTTTATTGCGCCGACTATTTCTTGTCCCATACTTCGATATTATTTTCCATTTGAGTGTATATAACATCGGTTTCTTCCTACGAACAAAAGGCCCGTCAATTGATATTTTAATGGGCCGTGTGAAAAAGTCACCTCCCGCAATCACTTTCTCTTCGGTGCCTTTGCAAGACAAAGGAATTAATGGACAGCCCACAGTGAGCGAGAGAGCAAGAGAGAGATATAGTGAGAAAGGAGGGGGGGGGGGGTTTGAGAGGGAGGGAGAGGGAGAGACTCTTTCGGTTTTCACCCTCCCGTCGGCTCTGACTGCTTTCCTTCCTGCGCTCGGGTTGCCTTCGCTCACCTCGACCATCAATACCAAGCATACTCCGCAGATTGTGCGCGAAAACGTCAAACGCCATCGGTTATAATTTATTTAAATTAGCCTCGGTATTATTCATTAAAAAGTTACGGCCGTTACGCCGACGTTTGTTCCTTTCTTTCGCTCATTTATTCTTCTTTTTTTCAAAGGAAAAGCCTGTTTAACGCTTCAACGCTTCAATGAGATTCGAGTTTTCCGATAACTTTTATTTCCAGTGATTTAAGGGTTGACTGTTATTTCTGCTGTGAATGGAATTTTAAACTATACCATCACACGCTTACTACTTAGTGATTTTAATTTACGTTTGCTCCGTAGGGCTTTTGATTGTTATTTTTTTTTAATATAATTAATTTATGTATATTGTAAAATATATAGCGACGGTATAATTAAAATAAGGTAATAGGTGAAAATAATAATAATTAATATATTTTACTGTAAAACTGTAACGATCGAATGGGCAAGATATTGAAAATGTAAGAGTCTTTGCAGAATAATCTTTGCGAAAGGAAACATTTGTGTCGTTCAAAGTAGCCAGAGCTCTGTAAAAAGAGAGAAAAAATATGGGAAAGCACAGAGCGGTGTCAGGGACGAGGCATCCTTGAACAAAGAGTAGGGGGTGTGTGTCACAGAGTACTAGTGTGCCACGTAGGTAGGAAAACACACTTCGTCTACGGCATAAGCGTGAGCGAGCTCGCAAGGCTTGAATTTTAATTATTTTCTCTTTGGAAGGGTATAATGTTTCAATGCTCGGCCACTCGAGCTTTCCTCGCTGCCTCTCACGGGGCGGCATCTCTGTCGAGTAATGTTATTATAATTGTACTCGCGTTTCGTAGCTTTCCACGTTCGTAAAGCGAACCTGGAAGGGGCTGGTTCTCTCTCTCCCTCTTGGTTCTCGGTCATTTTCTTGCGTTTATTCCCGTTCTCTCTCTCTCTCTCTCTCTCTCTCTCTCTCTCTCTCTCTCTCTCTCCCTCTTCGTCACGCTCCCTCCTCACCCGCGCTCATCCCTCGCTCGTTTCAGCTCGACCGTCTCTGGAGCCCCGCGCTATATTTTTTTACGCGGAACACTCGCCCACCTCCTTCGTCAAACCGGCGTGTTTTTAGCTACGCGTCCCTTATGTAACACCGCTCGTTTGACGCCCAGTGGGCATTGTACCTACAATTAAAACGTCTAACCCTTGGAAAGACCTCGTTCATTTTATGCGATATCGGTCGCTAAGGAAAGATTCGGTACGTATGATTAATTAGTTACATTTGTTACGCGTGGAAAATGTAAAATTGTGATAGTGCTACTCTCCCACACGCATGTACGCACATACACTCGCACACACACACACATACGATGGTTAAGTGACGCCGCGACTTTTTTTTCAGCACAAAAAAATGCTCGACTACCGCAGCCAGTATTAGATTTGCTTTCTAGGACACTTTAATCAGACTGTACCTATGTAAATTTTTGAATACACATCCTCGTCTCGGGCGATGTTTGTACAGGTCAAGCAAAGGTATTTTCCTGGCAAGGACCGCGGGAAACAGTCTCTGTCTTTTACTTCTTTTTGGCCGGCTCGCATTGTCTCGTGACTCCAGTAATTAAAGAATTTGCAATTCTGAATCTGAGGCGACTGGCCGATCGCCCCTCACGCATTATAACACTCCTCGCAAAAGTTTGTCTATGTAAACAAATCGTACATGACGTAAATAATACGTACGTTACTCATTTTATTCTTTTCCTGCGGTTACGTATAAAGTTTATCTGTAAGAAATCGACTTCTGAGTGTTCATTTTAAATCATGCACATAATCGTTAACTCTACTTATGGAAATTGACTCTGCACGCTATATTTACACATCATACCCAAAAAATAATATAAGTGATTTGGACGTGAATTTTATCAATAAATTTATCGTGAATATTTTTTTTATTTTTTACATTAGTTTTATTTAACTTTTGTATTTTAAAATTATTGGAAGATCAAATAAATAGTTTTGAAAATCAATGAATTAAGATGGTTACGTGAATTTCATGCGGTAAGCAATTATAACATAATATTTTCGATGTGTTCGTCATAAAAATAAATGTTAAAAGCATATAACTAATTGGAGAAATTAAATGATAAAAAGAAGAATGTAACTATAGATAGTAGGTTGTACGAAATTGGAGAATGAATTTGAGATAATTCGTAAATTTAGTCGCACTAAGTTATTTTCGAAGGAAACTGAAACGGTTCATTAGCGAATTGAAATAATTCGATAACTAAGTTCGTACTTATAAGATCTCCCGCTTATTCTTGATTGGATTGTCGATTATTCAACGAACTCTGGATGAGGTTCGCCGAAATGCAGCCCTGGATGAAAGAATAACGACGCGGAAACGAATGGAAATTCAAATATTCCCGCGGTATAACATTCCTGGGACTCCCGCGCATAATTGCAGAATTGCATTAGTTTTGTGTCCCTCTGCGATTACCGAGACAGTCGAGTGTATATAGCGGCCGGTGTGGCTCTCGTGCCACTTTCTTCTGAATACCGAGTGGCAGTTCCTCCCGACTCGTCGTAAAACCGTCGCCGTTTTCGTATCACTCGCCGAAAAGGATACAAAAGAAACGGACGATGAACACATTTGTAAAGTGGTTGAGAGAGGGAGAAGATGAGGGGAAGAAGATAAAAACAAAGAGGGAACCGTGGAAAAAGAAAAGAGTAGAGTGGAAAGGGGAAGGGGGCAGCGAGTCGGCTGTAATCAACAAAACGTGGCGCGTCGTATATTTGACGACGAAGGAGTGGTTGTAAAGGAGAATCACTGCTCCTCGTAACAGGTCGTTCATTATGATTTAATACTAACACGGCGGTAATGTCGTCAGAGAGACTCCTGCGTATAAATAATTCGCGTGTCCGGACGCCCACCCAGAGGACCGTTGCCCATGAAGGAGGTAGCAGCGGTACAGAGGAAGAAGGGCAACGGAGAGAGAGAGAGAGAGAGAGAGAGAGAGAGAGAGAGAGACAACTCGGTGGGGGTGGTGCTTCGTTCGTTGGTTGGTTCAGGTTTTTAATGTCCCGTCTCTCGGGGGCCGACGAGGATTACCGAGGCTAAAAAGGAAGTTTTTAATAATTTTTCATTTTCTCTATATTTATTATCGCGGCTTGTGCTTCGTAACCAATGGTGCGCCGCGGTACGCGCGCGCTCACCGACAATGGCGCGGCGCGCTAAATGGGCTGCCGCCGCGCGTCCAGTCGAATTTGCGAATGTCACTTGTCATTATAAAATTTTTAATTTGTCATTTTTCTCCGTTTCCGCGGCTCCTCCGCCTTTTTTCCGGGCTCATTGCTTTTTTTCTCGCTTGGGTTTGGTCAACGCGAGTAAAAGCTTATTAGTTATGTTTAATTCCCCGTACAAATTTTCGTTACACTTGACATGTGAATGCTGAACATCGCCACCCCTTCCCCCGACAAACGGCTTCCACCCTACCCACCACCATCACCCCCGTCGCATTAACATAAGCAAATACTGAATTAACTATTCTTTTTTATTTATCGCGTCGAGCTTAAATTTTACCGTTTTTTGCAGTCATGTGCGCTTTTGAAAATTACATTTGTTTTAATACGGGCGATAAGAAAATTTATTAAATGTACATTTTTACGTCGATGTTGCATGTATAATAATTGATGCGATGCAAATATATGGAGTGAATGTAACGCGATTGTAAATATAATGGACATCAGAATCACTGTTATCTGTTTAAAATTCAATTTAATAAATTATACACACATTAAGAGAAAATAATTTATTTTTTTACAACTCATATTCATTTTAACTGTTTACCTACTAACCTTCAATTAAATAAGATACATTGATTAGATTAAAAAATTTATAATAATATTTTATAATAGGTCAACGGGTAACTGCATATAATATTGATTAAAAAATTAAATCCTTAAGTGAATATTTTGAAAGAAAAAATGTTACTATATGCAGCGTATACAATTGTACTGTTGAATGAGATGGAGCGAGTAGATCGCACGAGTTTCTTATTCACGTGACATCCCGAAGGAACGATTAACGTACCAAGTGTTGGAGGAGAGGAGACCCGGAAAGAAAGAACTCGGAGGTGACAGGAGACAGGCGAAATGTAGGGATTGGAATGATGCGGGGATGCTATGCGAGACCGAACGAAGGGGAAATTTGTCTGTGCTAATTTGTCGCAGAGATCGCGGAATTGAAGTGGGCGCACGGGTGACTGTAGTATTGGCTTGTAGCGCGTTTCGAGGACTTTTCCGCGAAAAGTAAGACAGAGAAAGAGAAAGAGAAAGAGAATTATATATATATATATATATAAGAGAGAGAGAGAGAGAGAGAGAGAGAGAGAGAGAATCCTATCTCGTTTCCGGAGCAAGAACGCGATCCCACGAATCGCCAGCAACGCCAATCTCCGAAGGGGAGAAAGATGTCGGAGAGGAGCCACACCGAGGGAGAGAAAAAAATGCCTCGCCTTCCACCCACTGACGATTTGTCTCTTGCCTCCAAGTGAACGTTTTTCTAAAGCTTTTCAATTCCAGACAATTGCCGCGCTTCCTCTCAATAATTAACGTCCTTATTTCTTTCGTCCGCTTTATTTTTTTTTCTTATTCGACAATTGCTCAGCTAGTCTAAAATCTATAGTAATGTTTCGCGTAGGAAATTAATATTGCAGTGCATCTTTCACAAAGCATCGCAGGCACTCAGGTTTTGATTAAACTTGTAAAAGCTTTTCTCAAGTAATGTTTTCAGAAAGTCTCTGTATTAATCGCAAAAAGGATAGATGGGATTCGAAGAACCGAGCGACAAAGGAGGAGAAGATATCTCGCTAAGGAATCCTTCGCGTAATAAAGACATCAATGTCAATAATAATTTATTGATTACTTAATTTACAGTTGCCCCGGCGACCGTCCTATCCACTTTTCTCCTATTTCTTTGTATATACCCCGCTACTTTAGTCGCAATTTGACTATCTTTTAAGCTTTTTCACATCTTACTTCTTTTACTTTCTCTTTTATTGTATACAATTTGTTAATTTCCACTTTATAACTTTTATTAAAAGAATGTTGGACCTATACTACCTTCCGCCCTTTTCGATCCAAAAAATGATGTTTTAAAATATGTTACATTGAAAATCTAAAGTATTAACAAATAAAATTTTAACGTAAATATGCACATAAAAGAAGATGATAGAACTTCATTTTAAGAAAATATAACTGTTAAAATTAAACTAAATAAATAATAGTAATTTTATACCAAAATACATATCATTGTGTGTCAAATTCTGACTTTAAGGTTGAAAAAAATTCATGATTTTTATGAATAAATAAATACAGTTATAAAATAATTTATGTATTTTAGGTATTGTAAGAAATACAATAATTATATAATTAGTAGTATTTTAATAATAAATGAATAGCATTATAACTATCAACAGACTTTTAACTACTACTTGATTCGATATCCTATAGAATATGCTTTAATTTTTAAGACATAAGGTATAGTAAGAGATAATCTTATTATAGTCGGCATCAAACGAAGTAATGAAAATAAATACAAGTAATCGAATAGAGTTTGTCAGAGCCGAACGAGGTTTCCTCAACACAACAATATACGTAGAAAGCAAAATGGAAATTGATCGATGAAAAAAAGTATACGGGATACATTGTCAATTCAAAGGTGAAGCAGACCCGATGGTATCGAATTTTTGCAGCTGTGAAAGAAGCCTTAAGGCCTGCTTACAGGCACAAGCAGGCAAGGAGAAACACGAAATGAATATTCAGAAGTTATTAGTCTGTAGTGAAATGTGACGGGGTTCACCCTTCTTGAAAGCGCCACCCCGCCCCTCCCCCCCCTCTCGTCCCGACTCCTCTAGCGCCTTTCGACGCCACTCGCCCCGCTTCTCCCGGGACTCGCATCCGCGCCGCACGCCCACCCTCCGATATAGATTTTGCGATACATCCGAAAGCTCTGCGAGGAAGCGAGACGCTCGCGTCGCTCTGAAGAGGAGAAGAAGAAGAAGAAGGGTTGATGCCTCGATAACCGGGGGTGCCGTTCTCGGCTATGGAGGGGGTAGGTGCGCGCATTCCCGGCTTCAACTCAGGGGAGTGCGAAAGAGCTTTATGCATAAGCTAAGAAGCGCTATTGACGGGTACTGCCGCACACACGCTTCGACTGTTGCATCGCTCGTGCGCGCACTGCTTTGATAAACAGCCGAGGCTTTTCGCGTTACGTAGTCACGTTCCAAATATTGTTTTAGCCAACGCATTATGGACCCCTTTTCCCTCCCGTCCCTCCTTTCGGGGATGAATGTCAGAAAAACTTGAACATCTAACCAGATGCTTATTCTTATAAATTGGCTTATACTCATCATTAACAGGCGTATTACATTCTAATCTTTCGGAAAAGTAGTGGAAAAGTTAAACGGTCATTAGATTGTTTCCTCTAAAAATGTATTGATCAAATGTCTATTTAATTGTATAAATTTGTAATCGGGTAATAAGCTTATGTATAGTATGTTGTGTTCGAAGGTAGAAGTACGATTTATGGACGATATTGAATTTAGTGATAGTTAAATAACTGTAATACTTTTATACTCTACGTTATTTTAAATGTCAAGTTAATAAATATTCATTGTATCGTGTAAAATAATTGATTAATTATAATATTTAATTTGTCAGGCTTCTTTAAGTTTTTTTCGTAATACTAAACTTAATTAAATATTTCTAATTTTTGATAATTAATACCTAAACTACATAAATCAATTAATTACATTACCTTAATTTGAATAACTGTTATTTAATTTGAAAACTGTTTTGTTTACATGTTCGTAGAGTTGGAAACTTTGACAATTTTTCCACGTGGCTTGGTATTACTTATTGACCTCAAATATTGGCTAGGTGTACATTTAAAATCTACAAGTTAGATAAACATTGTAAATATTGAATTATCATAAGAATCAAAAGGGGTTGGAGAGCACAAAGTCGAGAGCGATTTAGCGAGATACGCATCTGCCAGTATAAATCGTGTATCCCCACCTGCGAGTTTCCCGCATAGTTTATACGATAGAGAAAGACAGAACCGAGTGTGATATTCAAATGGCGTCAATTCCTATATGGAATGGCCTCCCTCGCGGGATCCAACCCCGACACCGTATTGGCAGATAGCTACGTCGTCATTTTACAACAACCCCTTATCGGGATAAGTTACGGGCATCCTGTCTTGAAGTTGGCATGTAATGTGGCACACGGTAGGAAGCCTCATCGATTTCCATGGGAATCGCCTAAATAACACTTATCAGATATTCGATACAACCCCGAGTAGGACGTTTAAAAATCATTGAATATCGTGTTTAACTCCAATTTCTTTCTACGTTATCGTCTCCTCACTCGCTTCTCTTGTTACGGAATTTTATTTGAGAACAAGGATCAGCGTTTTTAAATCAACCTGATAAAATCTAAACTGCTTTAGGGATTGAAAAATAGCTACCAACTTTTTGTTTTGCTACGCCGACTGTGCGAGAAAGACCGAATGTTTAACGTGCGAAAATTCGTACCTGTTCACACCATTTAAACTTCAATCCGATTTTCCCATTATTTTCTGACAAAGAATTAATTAATAATACAATGACTGCAACTATTATACGTATTTGTTGTATTATTATTTGATCTATTATTATTTTCATAAATTATCACTTATAATATGTTACAATGATATAGCTATACAATTTGTTCTTTTATAAAGTATATAATAAAATGAAATATTTTTGTAAAGTAGAATAAATATATTACTAAAAGCAACTTTGAATAATAATGTAAATAAAATGGAAAACCTGTAAATTCAAAGTAATACTTTATTACGATTGATTTTCATCACGGAAGCAATAAAGGTATCACGCACGATATTATTTTTTTATTCATTTTTATCAACACCCCTTATAAAGTTCGCCTTCTGCGGGGTAAGTTATATTACGTATACAATACCTGGCGTATCGAAGCTGGCTGATCTCGCGGGTTTCTTCCCTCTGGCAGCGGGCCATACATCACACCCTCTTCTTTATTAAACTCATATTTTTCAGCCTGAGTCCTGAGCTTCGTGGAAGCGAGATTTGCACCAGCCCTCGTCAAACGCGAGAAAGACTGATTGCGCGTTTCGACTTTCGAAATATTCTAGGCTCTACTCACCCTTTAATCCGTTATCACGCGAACGGCTCATGAATCATTGCCAATCGAGTACTAGTAGATTTTTTAATTACTCACAAGACGATCTCGAACAATTTACATATCTTCATTCCAGACACAAGAGCCAATACGATGAATGTAGAAAATTGAACGTCGAGTTTTTAAATATTCAATATATGAATGTTGAGTTCCATTTATTCGAAACTAGGTTCGCATGAATAATCATTTTAAACCCATATACATATATACATAACTTCATCTTCATTTCTTTATGAAAATAAATACACAATTAATATTTGAAATTTTGGTCTTTATCAGCACGTATGCGTATTATAACGTAATTTTTGTTATTGAAAAGTATTTTTATATTATTCTAATTTCGAATAAATCCGTAAGATAAACTAGCACTTATCTTATATTATTTCATTCTATTTCATAATAAAAGTATATGTATATATTGGGGTATTCCACGTGAAGTGGTCCGATCAAAGTTTTAAAATGCCCAAATTTTGGGTACACATTGCAAATGTTTTTCAGAATACAGAAAAAATTTTTAGGTACTGGAATTTATTAGTTCAAAAGTTATTCTAACCTCAAAAAGTGAACTTTTTCCAGTTTTTTTCAACACCAGCTGGGTTCATCGCTATTTAACTCAAAATCTATCAACTTTTACTATAGAACATTATATGTAACATTCGTTGCTAATTATGTCTAGAATTTATCCTTCGGTTAGAATTTCCAATCTCAAGGTTATGACAAATAAACTACATGTCCATTCAACTTAAAAAAAACTAACTTCGCCACAATTGATTTTTTTATCCAAAAGTCCAAAAGAAAGCTTGGAGCAATACCTTTCAAATGATCTGTAGCATTTTTGGCCTTCAATTCTGTAAAAAGTTATGATAATTTAAAGAAAGACGAATTTTTTTAAAAATTTAAATGGGAAATACCATGTTAATTTTGTGAATTTTTTGTCTTTCTTTAAATTATCATAACTTTTTGCAGAATTGAAGGCCATAAAATGCTACAGACCATTTGAAAGGTATTGCTCCAAGCTTTCTTTTGGACTTTTGGATAAAAAAATCATTGTGGCGAAGTTAGTTTTTTTTTAAGTTGAATGTTGACATGTAGTTTATCTAACATTTACCTTGAAATTAGAAATTCTAACCAAGAAGGATAATTCTAGACATAATTAGCAACGAATGTTACATATAATGTTCTATATAAAGTTGATAGATTTTGAGTTAAATAGCGATGAACCCAGCTGGTGTTGAAAAAACTGGAAAAAGTTCACTTTTTGAGGTAGAATAACTTTTGAACTAATAAATTCATATTTTTCAGCCTGAGTCCTGAGCTTCGTGGAAGCGAGATTTGCACCAGCCCTCGTCAAACGCGAGAAAGACTGATTGCGCGTTTCGACTTTCGAAATATTCTAGGCTCTACTCACCCTTTAATCCGTTATCACGCGAACGGCTCATGAATCATTGCCAATCGAGTACTAGTAGATTTTTTAATTACTCACAAGACGATCTCGAACAATTTACATATCTTCATTCCAGACACAAGAGCCAATACGATGAATGTAGAAAATTGAACGTCGAGTTTTTAAATATTCAATATATGAATGTTGAGTTCCATTTATTCGAAACTAGGTTCGCATGAATAATCATTTTAAACCCATATACATATATACATAACTTCATCTTCATTTCTTTATGAAAATAAATACACAATTAATATTTGAAATTTTGGTCTTTATCAGCACGTATGCGTATTATAACGTAATTTTTGTTATTGAAAAGTATTTTTATATTATTCTAATTTCGAATAAATCCGTAAGATAAACTAGCACTTATCTTATATTATTTCATTCTATTTCATAATAAAAGTATATATTACGAATTTAGTGATATATTAAAGAAAGCACGAATTTTTTAAAAATTAAATGGGAAATACCATGTTAATTTTGTGAATTTTTGTCTTTCTTTAAATTATCATAACTTTTTGCAGATTGAAGGCCATAAAAATGCTACAGACCATTTGAAAGGTAATTGGCTCCAAGCTTTCTTTTGGACTTTTGGATAAAAAAATCATTGTGGCGAAGTGTTTTTTTTTAAGTTGAATGTTGACATGTAGTTTATCTAACATTTACCTTGAAATTGAAATTCTAACCAAGAAGGATAAATTCTAGACATAATTAGCACGAATGTTACATATAATGTTCTATATTAAAGTTGATAGATTTTGAGTTAAATAGCGATGAACCAGCTGGTGTTGAAAAAAAACTGGAAAAAGTTCACTTTTGAGGTTAGAATAACTTTTGAACTAAGAAATTTTATATATTACTCAAGGTGAATTTATAGTTATTTCAACAATGGCTGCAAAGAAAAATGTTTATTCCAATAACAATATTTCGCATATGAAATTATAAGTTTTGATAAGAGAACAAACGTATCGGTTTTTTATAGTAGTAATGCATATTTGAATAACATTCTTTTTGGTATTGTTTCTACAATTGGCATCAATGCTGGCATCGGCGTCGTGACATAATCGCAATAACAAACGGTTTTCTCATTTATGGACATATCATGTAGGTTATATACCGGTAATTTTTTTATATCATTTAGTTCACGAATAACAATTCTAAATTTATATTAAATTAAATTAGTAATGTAGCTATAAAAACTTTTTTCTGAGTGCATACTTTTATTGCATATTAAATAACGAAAATAGTTAATTTATCGAGACTTTTAATTTTCTATATTTAAAAATTTAAACGTCAAGTTGCATTTTTCATCGATATTCTCCTCTTCATTTTATACGAGCTAGTCATCAATGCATAACTTCGCAAGCTTCATTGAATATTTCATCAGAAAGATGTGTTTTTCTTTCTTTAGTTACTTCCCTCGTGATTGTCACTCGAAGTGGTCGAGGTAGTAAAAGGCGCGTCTCGGAGGGAGGAAAGAATCGCGAAAAAACATCCGATGTCGAAGGTACGCCCAAGAAAAATCAATTATTCATCCAAATTGGCCGGGAAAAAAGTCCTAATTATCCGGGTCAAATACGAGCTTAATACGTGTAGGAGTCTACCACCTTCGAATCCCCAGTATTTCGAAGCCGGTCTCCAGTCGTCTGGTTACCGTTTCCCTTACCGTGAATAACCATTTGTATTTCCAATTAGCTTTGCTAATAAGAAGATGGAGGCATTGCCCGTAATAGTGAAAGAGAAAGAGAAAGAGAAAGAGAGAGAGAGAGAGAGAGAGAGAGAGAGAGAGAGAGAGAGAGAGAGAGAAGAAGCTTGGGTACAGCAAGAGAAACACCGGAAAGGGGAGCGAAACGAAAAAAAATAAAATGTATAACCTCATCCAGCCACTAGGGAAATAAAGAAAAGCGCCGAGGCATCGCTCGAGGTATGACAATACCGAGAGTCATTCAGTGTCCTCCTGCTTTGGTGCTTCCAACTGGTCTACAATTAAAAATACTCGAACCGATCCCTTTTCCTGCATTGACTTTTCATCCCACTCCGCGATATTTGTACTTCCTTACAGGCTCATTAATTTGCTTACAGACCAAGTTTAATAACTTGATACTTAATATTACCTATACAAATATTTTTATTTTAATGTCAAATGCACTTAAATGGTTTAAGATGACAAATTAATGTAATTATATAAAATATCACATTTTTATTATATATTGATCAAACTAGTTAAGTTGATTTAAATAAATATTTGGATACGTGAAAAAATTATTTTAAAATGTTATTAACAAAAACTAATTAGATACATTAAAATTAATTATAATCAGTCATTACTTTTTAAGTTATTGATGTTATTAAGTGTAAATCGTTAATATACATTAATATAATAGGAACCGAGGAATATTTCGCTAGTTTAATATTATTATCTATTGTATACAAATAGACTTAATTCACAGTGAATATTTTTTATCAATCCACATACAACTAGTGCAAAAGCGAAAAATTAAAAAAAAATTTTAATATTTTGAAAATGAATCTTTTGGTGTGAGTAGTAATCGTATTATTAAATAGGTATTAATTGATTTCAAAATAAATCGAAACTACCTATATGTTTGCAACTCCGCCAACCCGTTGTATTCCTCAGAATTGAAAGACGTCCTAAGGACATTTTCCAAACGTACGAAGTCGAAATTGTTCAAACATTGCCATTCAATCGTTGAAGCGATCACCGTGAGGACCGAGAGACACGTGCGAACACTCCTCGCTTTCATTATTATTATTCATTATTATTAATTCGTATTCTACGGTTGTACGGAATAATTTTAATCGTGCCGGTGCGTGGCTTTTTTAATCACTTTTTATCAGAATTTTCAATTGTTTGCAAATAACGTGCAAAATTTTTTGCCGATTATGCGTGTCAAGAGTGTTCCAAGGCGTCTTCTAAGAAAAGACAATACTCAAACACTTTCGAGAGGAAAAAATGCAGCCAACACTAATATGGAATTTTTGTCCGTCAAAAGATTCTGCAAATCCACTCCTGTGAATGTAAAAACGGTGAATTTCACTAACTATTATGACATTATTCAAGAAATGGAATTGAACGTTCCGAAACAGGTGAGAATTTTTATAAATTTGTATGACACTCCACTTATTTCAATTTAAGATCGTTACGTCGATTAATTATAATGTAACTCGAAAGGTGTATTGTAGTACCGATCAAATGTTTGAACACTAGATTTTTAAAGCTTAAACTGTTCGAAATGTTTATAATCACTGAAATTCGTATATTTATTAATTTAGCACATATAGATTAAATTGATATCTTGACTTTTGCGTACGTATAAACAGTGCCGAACAATCATTGCCCTCTTCCAAGAAATGCTCACATCACGTAACAATCCACTTTTATAACTAATATACCGTAATAAATACGTTATTGCTTGATCAATAAATAAATTTAATTTAAATTTTGGTGTCGCATTCTTATCCGCGCATCATTTTTACTAAAATCATAAACGTGTATACAATTATAATTGGCACTATACACTCTTAACATTTAGAAGGTATGCTTGTTTCAGAACGTGATTCCACACAACACATTCGAGCAATGGAATCCGTTTTCTACGAATTCAAAAGTCGAAGCCGTCGACCTATCGGTGAAGAATTCAGTGTTAGCAGGTCCCTCGAACGAGATCAACAAATTCAAGGACACGTATCTGTATCAAATAATGACTGATCCAAATTTTCCTAAGAAAATTAATCAAGACAAACTGATATCAAAAAGTTGCTGTCCATATTGCAAGGAGAGATTCATCAACGAAAGTGAAGTAAAAAAACATTTAAACGTACAGGCGGACGACGCGAACCAGCTGACTTGTTGCGCTTGTGGCAAATCGTTCGCGCAGAAACGTTACTTACGCTACCACCAAAGGTGTCACTCGGAGCGTAACAAATACGCCTGCGACATTTGCACGCGTAAGTACTCGAGACTCGACAATTTGACGCGCCACAATACTTTCCACACGAATCCGGACAAATTTCCGTGTAACAGCTGCGAGAGAACTTTTGCTCGGAAAGATCTTTTAAACAAGCATCTCAAGTGCCATGAAAATAAGTACAAATTTCATTGCGACATCTGCCAAAAATATTTCAAGGGCCCGATTTCTCTTGAAAATCACACGAAATTATTTCACGCTGGTTCAGAAGCAAGCAACGAATCCTCTTCTAGTACTTCCTCTATTGGGAAAATTCGAAAATAATTTAAAAAATTATTTTATCCTTTATACATATATATATTATCTTTGTCTATAATTATTTTATTTGTTTTAATCCAGATATTAATTGTAAATCAATGATTTATCTAATTAATAAAGTCGTTATGTTTGTAAACCTTGGCACACCTCGTTAAAATTGATTTTTGTACGTGTAGCAGTGTATGTGTGTACCTATGTCCATATATATATAGAAGTGTATTTTTTTTATGAAAATACTTTATAACATAAGCGAGTCGCGCATTATTCCTGGGGAAGTTGATAACGAGTACAGCGTAAGAATTTACTCGGTTTTAATAAAGTTTTTGCCAGGGCGCGGGAATTATTTTGCGGAAAGCGCGCGCGCAAGCTTAGCGACGTTTTCGTTCTATAAAGAGTTTTTCAAAGTTTCCTGCCAAAGTGAATAGAGGAGAAGGTGAGGCGGGGTGGCGGGCGGCGGGGATGCGGGAAGCCGAGGTGGCGGACGAGGAGGGAAGGGAGGAGCTTTCGGATAATAAGAAGAGCGTAACGAGTGAAGCTGCAGACATCGGACTTTCTCTCTTTTACAGTGGCCGGGAGCGGCTACGTCCATCCCTTTGATCCACTTATTCGTCTGACGTATCGCATATGCGGACTGGAATAAAAATGTAACAAAGTTTAGCTGGTATACGAGTATAATAGTGAGTGTGCCTCAGCAGAGATTCTGCGGTCTCTTTGCGCGCAGCGTCGAACGCGCGCTCTCGGGGTTCTTGCCTCGCGTATTTCTCTTATTCCACGCGGGACCCTGCGGAGTAGCCCGAGGAGGAACGGAGGGGGAGGGGAGGAAAGCGTGGGCGTGGGAGGGGGAGGAGGAGGAGGAGGAGGATTATGCCGCGTGCGTGGACTCTTGAACCTTTTTAAAAAGCCTCCAAGGCAGCTTTTCGTACACTTTCGTCACGGAAATGGATCTTCTTGCGTTCAGTCTCCCATATTCCTACGCATAACATTCCTAATCTGTATTACCGGATATAACGCTTCTTCTCTACATAAGTACACTGAAACGAGAAACAATTTTTTTCCTATTTGTTGTGCTACTTCTTAGTGTGAGGTATATATGATAAGAATTACTAATTGTAAAGCGCATTTGTGTATAATCTTTAAATACATTAGGGAATTTTGAAAATTTACCAGTGATTTCTTTATATTAAATAAATCTAGGTATTTTATCGTTATATACTTTTTTGGGTACATTTGAGTAAAAACCTGATTTCAAATACACAACTTAATTTTACGAAATAATTTTATGATTATGAAATTGACTATCTACTAAATCATTTTATTAAATCACATTTTGACTCCGTTTCAAAATATTAATTCAGTAAACGATTGTATAATAATAAAAATATATTGTATTGTAAAATATAAATAAAATAAATTGATGCAATCGATTTTTAGCTTCTGTATATCTGAAATTACATTCCACTACTTCATAAGCTTTTAAAGCTAAAATATTAGTTTTCGTCTCAAATAGAAAAACATTTAAAATAATTACCTTTCATTATATTTTACTATAAAATCATGATTAGATAAATTTATTTTGTAAAGTTTACATTTCTATTAAATGTATTAAATTTTATCAATGTGTAAAGATCTACCGCAGATAATAAACAAATTTTTGACGCAAGCTCACTGCATTTTATACGAAATAAATTAAGTGTAACATATATCGCAGTGAAAAGAAAATTAGAATAGTAGGAGTTTAATTAATGTAAAATCAGTATCGCTTAGGCAAAGTTACACAAAGTTGGGTCGATCCTCAGGAAAACATAAACACACGATAAACAGGTGGGTTAAGCGAGAGCGCCGTAGAAATATCTTAAACTGCAAAGCCGTTTATCGGGAAAGACGTCGCTTACTTCGGCGATTATTTTCACGGGCTTATATCCACATTCCGTACCCCCTGAGTCATCCTTCGTTATATTAAATACTTGCGCGCGCCAGGTATATCGAACCTCGTTGGGGTTCCGTAGAGGAGACCGTGGAGTGGGACTACCAATATATACAGAACTGTAAGGTATATACGAGACGTTGCGCTCTGAGCCCGAGTAATTTTCATATTGCCCATCGATATTTTCAGCTTATTAGTAATCTCGCGCTCCTGCTCTTAATAAATTCCCCTCGTGCCTCCTTATTTTCTTCCAGCTCATAAATATTGGAAAATTCCCGATGTAAACTTTGCTGATGTGCCTCGTGTGATTTTAAACCTTGTTCACACTGAAGGCTTTGCTCTTCAAACTGTATATAAACGGTGTTTTATGAAAACTGTGTCGGCTTAAAACCTGATAATTTTATACAATTTAGTTGTCGATTATCGTACACGATAATTACACTTTTAGTAGTATTATTGTGTATTATTGAATGTATAATATTTATCAGTTGTGAATAGATTTATTTTCATTAGATGTAACTATATACACAAATTATATTAAATTACTTATAATTCGGTTATGTTAGATATTTTTAAATGTGTCTTTTTAACTAATTATTTCATTCAATAATTAGACAAATAAAATGGTATTAGATTTTACAAATTATTAATTTATTTCAATAGTTTGATAAATTGATTGTTATTGAAGGAAGAAAATCAAAGTTATACCACATAAAAATTCGATGCGTCGCCTTTGTATACGAATGAGCGTAGACATACATCGGCTCCTTTGACTTTTTCTCCCATGAATTAATACCATATCAATGAACGCGGCAAAGGAAACACTTGGTGGTGTTGGGTGTACCTCGCCCCCAATTCTGAACCCTTTCCCCGTGTCAGCCCTACAACGTATACGCTGGTCCTTTTCGAGGCATTGTCGTTGCGCTTCGCAATTATTGGCCGGCGTTTACCCCGTGCTTTTTTCTTTGCAGTCGTCCTGCCTCAACGTCGCTCGAGTGTGAAGTTTTTTTTAATCATCGCGCCAGCTCAATTTTATGCTTCCAAGGGTACAAAGTAGTCTTTTAAATGTCGTACCAACTCGTTATATATCCCGTGAATCTAGTCTAATTTAATATAGAAAGTATAACTATACATATCGTCATGAAATAAATAATATGAGGCTTGTACTTCCATACAAACATTCGAATATTTTTAAACATTTTAGTATCACGGGCAAGTAAAATTAGCAAATATTTGACGAATCAGAAAGAAAATTGAAGATGATAAAGACGAAGGAAGAAAATAAGCGTAGGAATTGTGAGACGCGGTGATAAAAAGTGTGCGCCGAGGTTTCAGAGACTCATTGCCCATGAAACGTAGGGTAAAAAAAGGTTCGATAATTGATTACACAGATTTTTTATGCCGCAAGAGACGTTAATTCTCGCCGTCGTTTGAATTTACCCCCTCCGTCTCCTTCCCTCGTATAATTCCGCTCGGAAAAATCCCTAAGGATGGAGCTCGGAAGAAAAGAGAGCAAGACGGACTATATATAGCCGGCCCTATAAAAACTTTGTTAACTTTGGGTGTGCCTTCGATTACACGCCGGTCTCAATTATAAATTTATCGCGCGCCGACTTTCTTTCCCGAATTACGATTTACGAGAAATTAAAAAGAAATTCCGGTACGGTTTAATAAAAGAAAAAGGACGGGAAGCGAGTACGTGTGTACCACCTTTAGATCAAAAGGAAAGCGATTACGATATTCGGTACGAGCGAACGATGAGAAAAAAAGAAGCGAATCGATCGGGTAGTTACAAAGGGGCATAGCAAGAGGAGGAGGAGGAGGACACGCCGAATATTTTCTGTGTGAAGAAACACGGGGTCTAATATTAATTTTAATCGAGGCGCAAAGCCCACATCGCAAATGATACACGCGCACCCCGGGATTTTTTGTGGCGTCGACGAGCTTCAAATAAGAGACGAGGAGGAGAAAAAAGCACAGAGGAAAGGGAGTATATACGCAGGAGAAAGAGAAGCAAAAAAGAAAAGGAGTGTTATGTATTCGTATTGATTGAAATATGACCGGGGTGAAGAACGCTTTGTTTGGTACAAAATCATCGGGGCGGTAATTTGAAAATATTGAGGCGGCGTCCTTTCCTCCGCTCGAGACTCCCGTGTATATGTATATATATATTAATACGCCTACCGTGCACTACTTTGCGTTGGATGAGATGAAAAAACGAAGGTATATGCTCACAGTTTTACGGAAAATATTGCCTCTTCAATACTACCGAAAGGTGTACATTGATAGACTCTCTTTTGTACGCTAATTGATTCATTGCGCTTGTTACGCCCACCCTCGACTACTTTTTTCCCGTCGACTGGAGATATTAAGGGTACTTAATTTTTTTATTGCTAAATAACAAATTCATTAATCACTTTCACAAGCAACGTACTTTCTGACTTGAATAAATAATTATATGTTTCTCATGATAACTTCTACAAAGTAGAATTAATAATTAAGATAAATAAACATTGTATATACCTACACAGCATTTACAGTGCGTATTCTCTAAATATATATATGTATCACTCGATGTATAATGGGAAAAATAAAATTTAAATATATACAGACGGAAAGAGGTAATTGTTCGAATAAAGCAATTATTTATGCGAATTAAGAAAAGCAGTTAACATTTAATCCTGAATTGCTACATGAAAGTTATCGTGTTGGTGTGTAACAACAACTTCCGACGGGTTATTTACACTAATTAATGGAGTAATGCTGCATTTGAAGTAAGTCGAAGCGATATATTCGAATATAATCGAGTACAATAGAAGCTCTGATGTCGAGAGCGAGAGAATAGGATGAGGTTGAAACCCACGCTTTCGCGTACATTTATCGGGTAACTGGCTCGCAGGCATTCCGCGCAATCTTTCAATCGTCGCGTAATCGCCTAGTGACAACAGACGCGCGGCGAGTGATGCGCGTGATATCTCGAGGTAAGACGGGTGCATTTGCGAGAGAGACCGAGACTCGAAGCGGGAGAATGTACATAAGCAGGCCAACTTGGAATTTATTCGATCATCATCGTCCGAGTCTATAAATAGTATTACCGATGATGAAAGGCTTTAAACAAGATGAGATGGCCCCTTGATCGACCCAATCAATGCCTCCACTAAATCATCGTCTAAGCTGACGGGTGCAACGCGTTCGTTTAATGCGCGCGGCTTGGTGGTAACTGACTCGGTGGGCGACCGGAAGAGGCCACTCATCTAGCGATTGCCAATGTGCATATTTACTATAGTTATACATCTGCCACTGCCATGCTCCGCGCACGTGCAAACATTAATTCTCGATTTGAAAACGTATTTTTTCAATTACCTCGATGGTCCTATTTTACAATAAATTTAATGATATCTATAACTTTGCAGCCCATTACCCATACAGGCGTAAATTCATTTTAATTCTAATATACCTATATCGCATTATTACTTGCAATCATTTTATTATTTTCCTACTAATCTAATAACTGTGTCTTGAGGTAACTAAGTTCATTAAAATATTGCTATCCATTTACATCATTAACATTCATACTTGTTTACATATGTATAAAAACATTGTAAATTATATTTTACGTTTGATTAATTTAGGTTGATTGCAAATCATTTATATAATTTAACACAATAACCATAATTTATAGATCCTTAAATTAGTGGAGTTCCCGGTTCAACCTCAGACCGACGCTATTATTTTATTGAAATTTATTACAAAATCATTTTTAACATCTTCAAATAACAAATGCTTTTTATACGAATATCGAATTCGCATGTATACAAGAGAAAGAAATGTGCTCTGGAATATACCGATTAAAATATAAATTTTATAATGATTTATTTTTACTTACTATTTGTATCATGTTGCATCTAGATATTTTCTGCGCGAGCAATTATATTTGTAACAATTGATAATGATATACACATTGGTATCTCATCATTCTCCTATTTTCTAGATAGTATTATTGCAGTCACTTAGTACCGCGTTCGATTTCCGATCTCTGCCGATTGACACATGCACTGGAACTGCAGTGGAACGATCAACATCGCTTTTTTCTATCTTTTAAATAATCAAAATGTCCTGTTTTGTATCTCTAAAAATGACTAAATAGTTATTAAAGTTTGACAATGTCTTAATAATTGAAAAAAATGTTAATAATATTTAATGATAATTGAAAATGTAACGTTAGATTTAAGGGTCGATTGCGCCTTGGATATAGAGGTATTAAGAGAGCACTGGCCTGTAAGAGCTCGTAGATTTGGCAATCGGGTATCGGTTTTCCCATTAGCTAAGAAAGTTGTGGTTGGTGTAACGGTGAAATTGACCGTAGGTCGAAGCTCGGAATGAGCGAGAGAAAGAGGGGACTGGTCTGGAACGTCTTGGGTCGTATACTCGGACAGCGAGAATGTCGCGGTCGCCGCGATACAGGAAGGAAGGAAAAGACAGCGCGAGCCGTGGGGAGGCAAGCGTCCTGGATGACATTAATTCTCATAACGTTTTACGAGGCGGTATCTGACCTGTGTCAAGTCCTTCCGACGCCCTAGAGCACGGTTTAGGAGTCATAACTTCCAATCACCCTAAGACATGCAGTCGTGAACAATTCTCATTCCGTACCTGAGAGAGCCACCCGACGACGACGATGCCGCTACGAAGAGTGTGCGTCTCGGTCCTTTCGAAATTCACCGAACGAACAATACCGACGTTTTACTTCACTTCAAGTAATAATCTTACCAGTACATTGATGTACTTCTAAAGTATTTGCACTCTCACTAAGTATTCCCATTTCTATTGCCACGTTCACTTTCGACTGAGTAAGAGACACATGACCAATATTTGTCTTCCGTTAATGAACGTAAATTGCATCGTTCACAACTAAATAATTCTCTGATCGACATCAATACGTGTGATTGATAAATCCCAGTCTCTCAAAGATTTTTAATTAATTTATTTACAAGAAGTTTATTTTAAAACAAAAAACGGAATTCATTGAATTTACACCGCAAACATTTTATTTTACAACATCTAGCATTTTATTTTGCACTCGAAACTTTAAGGCATACAAATGAGTATAAAAATATTAACTCCGAATAGCTAAAGATGATGATTGTAATTACAAGTACTTTTTGAGGACATCATGGATCTATCTTGTAAATTATTTTTAGTAAAATTTCTTCTCACCCTCAAAGAAACGAAAGATTAACTTTATGACTGGCGATGAGATTGCCGCAGGTTTTTCTGTGTGTACAAGAAAATTATTGGGATCCAAAGAGCGCGCCGGAGAGGGAGAGGAAAAAACCGTGGCGTAGGGTAAAACCAGGAGTGGAAGAGAAAGAGAGCACATAAGTCGAAAGTATCATCCGCACGCGGGCGAGGTAACTCGAGGCGTAAGCGAAGCGTAAAACGCGCTCGGTATTTCCTCCGCCACGTATTAATACCTAACCGCGGCGCCCCGCGGAACTTAATGAATTCTTTAGCGAGATCAAAAAGAAAAAGCTTGTGCACTTTCGATACGCGCCACGATGAAGGGTATTTTTAAGCGAGACCGAAGTAGTATACCAAGGGGAAACGTCGTACCCGAGAAAAGCGCAGGAAAAAAAAGCATATACACTTAAAATGTGCACCAGGGCGAAATTGGACGACGATTTGATTAACCCGCTACGTTTAACAATCAAGTGGTTTGATTTTTCTACGGTTCTTTTTTCTCTTTGAGTCCTCGTAAACCCTTTGCTTATATTATATTGCACGATATTTCTTAGTAAAATAGAGCACAAAGCACAAAAGTAGAAAAAGAAAAGGCTCTTTCAATCTTACACACCGAAAGACCAAAATTTAACCAAGGTCAAAAAGTGTAGTGGGAGGGCGGGTGGTGGTGAGGGAAGGTAGAAAGGACGAGCGTTGGTTGTTTCGTTCCAGAGTGCATTTGGCCATCAAATAACATCGGCAGCGCCTATAACCGGCTTACGTCCCGACATAAAGTCGGCTTCGCTCCGTCGTCTTCTTCGTCTTAAAAGAGCTTCTTCCGGCGCCCTCGGAACTCGCACATCCAGGCACATTACGGTATACGGGGATCCACGAAACGCCATCACATCGAACCACTAACTCGTGATCAGACCGCCTAACCACCTTCGAACTACCGTCGTATCAGGAGTTGCGGTTCTGATGAGTCGAGAGACTTAAGACCGCGATATCAGTTGATTGGGTCTCACCGACCAACTCGCGAAAAAGCCACTTTTCTCGCGTCTCAATCTTCAGGATTACACCTTTACGAGGATGTCGTTGAAAATTTGTCGGAAAAAAAGTTTTTATATGGTACTCGCCTAAGTATCGATGATTCGATTACGTCTAGCGGAGATACTGAGATGCCAAGACACGAATTTTACGAGGTTCTTCTATAGCAACTTTGGAAAATGTTCTCTCTCTTACTTCTTTAATGTTTGCACAACTCTATAGATGACCATGTATCTCGCCCTTTACACGCTTTTACCTCATTCTTTTTAACATACAACTTTCAACACAGTGAGATAAATTTGACAGTACTTTTAATTGTATTCCAAGGACACGTTTACCTTTTCACGATCTTTTTTTTATTTTCAGTTATATTATTAGTTTTAAGTTTTTCAGTTATATTAAAGTTTTATAAATATGCTACGAATTTTTACTTTTTTACAAAGACATTTTTAGTATGATTATAGTAAAATTTGTGTCGCTGAAAGTCATCATCCTATATAAATTTTTCTCTTTAAAAATATGATAATTTTATAATTTTAAACGTAAAATTTATTAATATGAATGTAAAAGATGCAAGTTATTAAATGTTAAATTAAATTCACAACCGTCCAATGATATTATTAATAAAAGAGATTTTCAAATTTACGATCAAGAATGTAATGAGGAAGCTTTGTAACAGTACAATTTTTCGACTCGCTAAAAACATGTTATAAGTATGTTTTAAGATATCAGGAGTCAAAATCACGTGTTTTTAGAAAAGGTATACCGCCGTATTAACGAAACTACTCGGTCAATATCGCTCAGCTGGCGTGTATAGTTTGCCTTTCATTTTTCGAATTTCGGAAAAGACATTAATTATTTATCCCACAAATAGTTTTTATTTTAAAAACAATTTTCGATTTTTGAAAAATAATTTTTCAAAAATTGTTATAAGAATATTAATTTTTTTAATTGGACTAAATGTACTTTATAGAAAATAAACAAATCTATCTGCTCAATTTTGGACTGACAAATTATCTATATTAGTTTTTTTTGTTATTAAAAAAAATCATTTTTTTTAATATTTTATATTTTGGAAATGAATTAGTTAAATGTGCTGAAAAAATTTAAGATGAAATAACCATTTAATGATCAGAAGCTGTAAAAATTTCAAGTCATTATATCAATTAGTTTTAATAAAAAAATTAAAATGTGAAAAAATTACGGTTTTTATGTCGAGCGTTTTCAGAAATAAAAAATATTTAATCCACTTGAAATTTTGAGAAAAAATAGTCATTTTGGTAGTATCCATCCCTACTATTTTTCAGCTCTTAATATCTATAATTACCTAAGTTATTAAACATTAAATATTTTTGTACAAAATGTTTGCTTGCTTATATCTCTGAAAATAAATAATGAAATATGTTGAAAAAATTGTGGAAATAGAACATAATAATAACATTACGCTGTCAATATTTCAAAATTGTTCTTGAATTAATTTTTAAGAAAAACAATTATAAACTAAAATGTAATTTTTATTAAAATTTTGTTTACTTATAAAGAAGTTTAATGTGGAACTAATCATGTTTTTGGAAGAAAATGTTTTTAGAAAATCCAAAGAAAAGCAAAAAAAGGATAATTTTTTATATATTTAATCGATGCCATTTATAATTTACTATGCCAGTTGATGAAAAATGTAATTAGATTGTACACATTTTTCTTATAATGAATAAAATTTTTTGGAATATTAAAAAAAGATGATGAATAATATTAACTGAGAATTGACGAAATGACCTTTATTTTCTATTTTAATAATTTTTTTTATTACATTCAGTCTAGCAGGTATTTGAAATTAAATTATATATGTTTAAAAGATTTCACAAGAGATCCAGAAAACTCATTTCATATAATAAAGCATGCATATATCCCTTTAAAGTTGATTATTTTTCTAAACAGATAATTGT
The DNA here is from genome assembly GCA_026168455.1 of Theocolax elegans. Lineage (NCBI taxonomy): Eukaryota > Metazoa > Arthropoda > Insecta > Hymenoptera > Cerocephalidae > Theocolax > Theocolax elegans. Next base: position 33,284,549 of record CM047426.1, on the reverse strand, counting down.
AAAGTGTACCAAAAGTTATTAAAAAATTATATAAAATTACTTACTATTGTACACTAAAATTATTAAATGTGTTTTAATATACCAATGTAAGGTAAAGTAGATAGCTACAATTATAGCACTTTTTAGTTTTAGTTCATCGGTTCTAAGTAGACTTTAGGACACGTGTTCATCGAAGGAATATTTGGAGGCTTTACTATAACAAATAGGATTCTAAACCTTTCATAGAGATAACACTGTGGGTTATGTCTGTGTCAAGCTGTAAGGACATTTGTGTAAAAAATTGTTATATAATTTGTATATTTGTATTAGTTTTAATTGATATACTCCCATGCAAAGGAAAAAAACATGTTTTTTAATTTATTCTTTTTTAGACATATTTATTGTAATATTACTAAATTTCATTTAATATTAACACTTTAAATGCCACAGATTGTAAATTGTTCTATTTAGCAAGTCCATATCTCTATTTTACTACGGGAATAATTTTTACACAAACACCAAATATTTCATACGTTACCCATATAAAAGTAGTACTAAGCGTGGCTAATTTGTAATCTCATAGTAATATTTTCATTTATTTAGGAACTAAAAATAAATAAATAGATAGTTCCTTGTTGTTTTTATTTTACTTATTTTGTATCGAACACATGTTACTTAAAATTTGATATAACAATAGTAGTAATTGTAATTTCATGAAAAAAGCTCGATCCCTATAAATATAACTGATACAATGAAACAATTGAGGAAACTCAAAGTTTAATTTTGGTGGGTGTAAAAAAGAGGCTGAGTTGAAGAGAGTTGGTTTGAGAATAATCGTGTCGCCGGCGCATTTATGCGGCGGAGATTCGGATTGGCGAGAAGGGCGCAATAGCAACGCGGTCACCGATATTTCCAATTAAGTTTCCGGGGAGGTCGAGCGAGGTTCTATAGCTCGACGGTTGGGAGAGAAGGAGAACACGGCTAGATATCGGGGGCGATACTTTCACGGATTAGAGAGGACATCAGGCGGACCGGGCGCGCGGGTTTGGCTACCCGAAGATCTTGCGGATGCTACCGTACGGAGGGGAAGGGGGGGAGAAAGGGACCAATAACTTGCCAATATCGGCATTACTGGCGCACTGTGCGCAATATAAACGTTTATGACCCAATGTGCGTCCGTCCCAAGCGTTTCTCTCGTCGGCTTTCTCTCTCTCTCTCTCTTTCTCTTCCTTGCTCTCTTGGTTACATCTATTGCTTCTCTACCAGTGACTCTCATTTCATTCTACAAATTTCCTTACTTGCTTTTCCTAGCTTAATTTTACGTTTTTAACAGTCTTGTACTCTCTTATAGCAATATTTGTTTAACGTTAAAAATTCTAATTAAAAAATTTCATACGTCTTTTTGTTACTTTAGCTACTTTACGTGCTTTATTTAATTTAGAACATGCATTAACGTTCGAGAATTCGATTATTAAAATATCAATTTCATCAAATATTTTTCATTTAAAAGTGTTATTTCTGTAACAATAGTTTATTAATATCTGTAATTTTAAAATTGCAAAATGAAAAAAATATTCAAAAAGAGCTATTTTTTTATATGCTTTTGGGCATGCAATGATATCTGTGGGCGTTAATGATGTTTTGTATTTTCCAAATCTTAATCTATATCTGGTTTTATTGTAATAAAATAAAAATTGAGAAAGTAAAATGTAAAGTTAATATAAACATAAGAAAAATAGAAAAAAAGCATTTTTTTGGTCAGTACCTTGCTATCGATGGTTCAAAGTCCTCGGGCACTTAATGTTTCTCTATCTGCAAAGAAACAGGGATGAGGTCTGGGATATTGTTATATACGAGATTAGCGTCGAGACTGAAAGCGTCCAAGTATAGAAAAGATCGGAAAACCCGAAGGAGGAGAGATATCGCCACCGCCAGCAATTACCGGACAACCAAGAGTTATTGAAAAGATCCCTAGCGGCCCCTATATAGAGCACCATCCCCTAGCTCGCGTCTCGTACGGCTAATGAACACTGATTGTCGTTCACCGAAGGCTCCTCGATGATTTGTGGCTCGAAGATCGGGCCGCGTTGACGTCTTCCGATCTCGTTTTCCACTCCCCGCGAATACGTGATTGAACTGCGGAATGGGCTTTTCCTGCGGTCCCTTTATCAGGTTATTGGACTTTACGATGTCCTCCGCTTCTCCAGATATTACTTTCTTTCAATACCTACCTATGTTTACAGCTTTTTGCGGATTTCATAAGATTTGGTATAAGGTCACTTTCCTGATAGTAGATAGATCTCTGCATAGTAGAAGGGGCCTCTCCTTCCTACCTACGAAATTTAATAAATTTATTATCGCGATAAACATACATTATTTTCACCGGATCGTGTGTTTTTCTTTGTAGAATAATCTCTTGGAAAAATTTACTGTTTTTCGTGTATGGCAGATCTTATTTTCTCCGCGTGACCAGAATGTACCTTATATCTTTTAATTAATGTTACTTAGCACCGTATGCTCTATAGCTGAAATCACGATAAAATTTGCAAAATATTGGGTTATTTTCGTTAAATTATAAGAACCTCGCGTAGCTACAGTAAAATCGATTGAGGGGAAAGTTTTCCTGACACAAACTGAGCCGTAATTCGCTAACACCTCTAATTCCCGATATAACGCTGTATTAGTTTTGATGCTGTCTCTCAGCGGCACGAAGCCCTGGCTGGCGAAGATTCCCTCTTCGTGAAGCGTCTCACAGCTCGTTGCGAGATACGAAGAGACCGGGAGAGGGAAAGAGAGAGAGAGTGGGAGAGTGGGAGAGAGATTCCCTCTTTACCAATTTTCCTCTTCAAAGCTCCATCGTCTTTGATCAGCTCTCGCGACGGCTCTATAATGTCCCCTACCCTATGTATATATATATATATATATCTACTGATCCTATGCGCTCTTTCTCGTTTTCTCTTTTCCTTCGTCTTTCCCCTTCGTCTTCTATGCATCCACCTACTAATTCTTGCGCTACGTATTTATGATATTCCGACAATTTACTTTAGTGCACACTTTACACACCGTTCGTCTTTTTACCTTTAATAATACCGCCGCGTGCATTTTCTCGCAATTTAGATTCGTCTCGTAATTTACTAAATGCGTTGACTAATTGCCCGATGCCCTATACTCTCGAGTTTACTTTCGGATTTCGATTTTGATGAAAGGATTCCGTTAATTGAGAGAGTACCGATGCTCCAACTGGTGTACTATCCAATCGATTTTCCTTTTCACCAAACGAATTTTCTCGTCTCTCTCTCTCTCTCTCTCTCACTCTCTCTCCCGCTCTTGCTTTTTATCACAGACCCTCTCGCTCTCTGTCTTCCTACCTTCTCCGATCTCTCTTTACTTCTCACGCGCGGGACGATGTCAAAGGGACCTTATTTATGAGACTTTTGGTAAATAGATGGATAAATCTGATATTGCGAAATGAGATTCAACTTTCAGGCTGATGCTAATCCAAAAATTATTTTGTTCTTTCATGCTGTATCATTGTTAATGTTTATATTTATTATAGTCATTTCTTCATCAATCATTATTAAATATTTATCAGACTAATAAATAATTGGGATTAGCATTATATTTTGTACCAATAGACCTCGCAATAGACTACAGAGTTGGGTACATATACCTCCATGCTTATAAGATCTAACAGAAGAACTGACTTATTAAAATCAGCCAGACATCTTGTAAACATTATTCATCCAGGAAAATAGTAATACGCGGCTACCGTCAATATTTTTAATTAAATTTTTACTAACGATACATGAAACCTTCAAACGCAATCTCGTAATCTTAATGATAATACGGCACTTCCGTTTATATTCCATATTCGGGAGCCTCGCAAATTATCTTCTCATTCATCGGGCATAAATAACGATAGTACCAGTGCATCGACCAGATATCCATCTGCATACATCAGCAACAACTTGTTTGGGTTTACTCGTTAATTGATTTTAACCATAATAATATACAGTAACACAATTTTCCCTACACATTTTCTTTGACTCTATTTTCAAAATGTTTCTCCTCATCAATTAATTATTATTTATATTTGTTTAAACGAAATGTAGATCAAATTATGTCATCGGACAAATATATCTCCATGTACGTAAATCAAATGGACCCTTTAATATTATATATCAGTGATATGTAAATAATAAATAGTATGAGAAGGTTAAATATGTGCCAAACAAAAAATTATTTATTATCATGGGTAATAAAAATTTTCTGGCGTAAAATAAAATTGAATTTTCTGATAAGAAAATATAAAAAAATTGTTTTTTAACTTGATGTAAAATGATTTTAACCAGTGTTATTCGGTTTAGTACATCAAACTTAGTATTCGGTATACTAAATGCTTCTTGCGTCTCATAAATTTTTGAATTCAATTGATTGAATTCAATTGTTTATGAATATTTTTTAAAGTAATTACTACATCTTTTCATTAGCTTTCTTTGTTCAAACAGTATTTTGTGTATTATAAAAATATGTATTTTTAAAAATAAAGTTCCTACGAAAAAATACTTAGTAAAAATAATTTTTATTTTTCTAATAAAATATAGTTTTTTTAATAAAAAACTGTGTAAATACAGAACTTTATGTAAAGTTTAAATTATTCCTGAAATAATATTTACAAAACATTTCAAATATATATATAAATTGATGTAAAGCAAAAAGCATTTGCATCGAACACTAATTTTGATACATTTTTCTGCATACCTTGCGGGTTAAAATGATTCTGTCTTTTTAAAATCTAGTTTAGAAAAAATTATATTTTATATTATATTAATAATACATACAATAAAAAAATGTTTTCTTTTAAAAGTTATTAAAATGATTATAAATATTTATAGAAATACTAATTATAACACAAATATATATTCGGCGTGATTTGATTTTTCTTGTAATGTATACACATATTGGAGAATGTAAACAAAAGAGGAATCTATACACAGAAGCGCACTTTTTCGTATTGGTGATACCAATTGAGAGAGAGAGAGAGTATGTGTGAGAGAGTGAGAGGGAGAAGGGGGAGGGAGATAATTAAAGTTATTATACATGACGTATATAGATCGAAAATAGTTATAACACAAATAGATGTGTCAAATCAATTCCACGATATAAAAGCATTTCTTTTCATTAGGCAAAGTTAAGAAACTTTTATAGTATACTTAAACAATTTTTATCATGACGTATCTTTCTGAGGTCATCGAGAACACTGTTATTACGTATTTTGTCGTTTCCGCTTTCGTGTCAATAGGGCGTAAAAACCGTAATGCAGCATCTGCTGTACGACGGATCAAATATTAACGTGTTTTCAAATTTTCTGCCCGCATATTCTAAATCAACGTTTATAAAACCAAAAATATGAGGGGTCAGTGAGCTATATACATATAATGTAGCCTTTGATTGTTCATCAATATATTTCTTAAATTGGCTTCCCTAACATACCCCTTCATATATTTTTATCAAGTGATTACGAACCTATAAATATATGATTATAATTTAGATTAGCTATATTTAATATATACATATTAAATTTGATCGATATAAAAAAATATGTACATCTTTATTTATTTCTATATGTATATGTATAAAATAGTATAATATGAGGTTACTTTATAGATCTTAGTAACTTGGCAATATGTTTGATCACTCCATGCTGTTTTTGTATTTTATTAGTACATCATTACGTTAAGTTAGAAGCAGATGATGATAATATATCTTGGGTTGGGATCAGTCTGGATGTTTGCAGTTACGGCGTTTACGGGTCATCGTTATTACTCGTACCGATCTGAAACACGCGGACGCTTATACATCGTACCTATTATCATCACCATCGTCATCTTTATAAGTTTCTTTTCGCAAACGCAACGATATCATATGAATTTAATAGCTGATCGAATTTAATACACTTGCTTTTAGTTTACGATTTCAGATATTGATCAGTGAATATATTTCAAGCAACTACGATGTATGTTAATTGTCAATTATCAATTATTTTTAAGTTTCCTCGCGAATACCAAATGAGACTTTGAATGAATAAGTAAAAACTTTTGTTTACATGTGAGCTTGATTATCGATGAACGTAGATTCTATTGGTACAAGACTGTTTACAAATATTGTTAGAATAATAAAATTCGACATGTTTCTATTGTTTTCGTTGAATAATATCATTTTTGCATGTATATACATATATAACATTAAAAATTATTAGACGCTTAGTATAATCGAATGTGTTTAGTATTACGCGTTCCGCAGTAATCAATAAGGTAAAGGAAATATGTTACGTAAATAGTTTATTTTTATCAAGAACGTACGTGTAATGCAGCTTTTACTGAATTTTATAACTATGACAAAGAAAGTATATTTATATATATATATGTGGTACACTAGTGCAAACAATACTTGAATATCGCGTTCGAATTTCAATATATATTGAAATTCGAATTCCATTATAGGTTGAGGTATCGCAATAAAGTTTGATTTTACGGCGAAAGATCGATTGTTTGAAGTTACCTTTTGTTGCGCATCGCGGAACGGAACAAAGAGAGAAGCGCGTATACGTAAAGAAAAAAGAGAAAGAACGAAGAAGAAGCGGGAGAATACACTGAAGGAGAAGAAATTGCCAGGTGAATTTGTCAGTATTAAATAAATAACCCATAAAAGCAAGACATCAATCCTATGGAAGCATTAACGCCCGATAGCGGCAGCGAGCCACGGCTGTTATTTTTCATACCGCTAACGTCTTACGACCATCTTCGGGGTCTCGCGTGCTCTTTCACTGTGAGTTCGCCGAAGAAACTTCTCCCTTGTTCTCTTCCTTACACTGGCAGTGCCTTCGAGCTTTTTATGGTCTATAAGTTGAGTTATATGCGGCCCGCCGTAGATCAAAAGTGATGTGTCTATTACAACGTAAATACTTAACGACTCCCCCGTATTTTTCTGACTTTTTTACGTGAGTAGACTCCTTCGTGCCCCCCTCTTCCCGTACTCGAGAAATATCCCTGATACGAGTCCAGCAATCAAAATCCCATTAATCATTACGACTTCAATTTGCCGTATGCGCGACTCGCGGAATTTACAAAGAGCTCACCGGCGAGCTTTTGCAATCGCGGCGACTCGATAATATAGAAGGGCTCAGTCGATACAACGACTGAATTGTTGGCGCGCGGTACCTATACGTACATGTACACACATATACATACATACATACATACATACATACATACGTATATATACACACACACAGAATTGCGCGCCGCCAAGTCGCGAGCAACAGTGGCTCCGCTTGTGCTCCCGATAGATTGCGATCCCGCGATACCGTTCGCGCATCACCCAGCCCATCTCCCCCACCTCTCTCCCTCTCTCTCTCTCTCTCTCTCTCTCCCCCTTCGTCGCGGCCTCCTTTTCCTCTCCTACTACGAGCGCGGGGCTATTAGCTTCGGCTTTGATTGGCTTCGTTTAATGGGCCAGGCGACACGCATATAAATTGCCGCATTTCTGCTTTGAAGATATTTCGAGCGTGCCGTACACCCTCACCCCCATGCACTCTCCACCTGTGTGTTTCTTGTCTTGAAATCACTGTTTCCCCCTGGGTGACCTCTCCTATCGTGTGCTTTTTTTGTACCCTTGTTGTAATAACTCTTGAATAATATATATATACCATATATTCCTTTTTTCTAACAATAACATGTGTTGTGTTTTTGGAGAAATGAGAAATATAACTATAGTCCACTTTTACATTTGTTAAAATTATTTCGTACTTCACAGAATGTTACTACTACTAAATTCTATATCAAATCAGCAAAAAATAACTATATCGCAACAGTCAAGATATCGAGAGTCTACATATGCATATAATATTTTTGCACTTCTTCATCCAACATACTAAAACAAATAATATTCATCATACTGTAACATTAATTTAAAAATTGAAATAATGATAGATCATTCGTTAAATATAGCATTGCAAATTTTACAAATATTATTTTTAAATATATTGGACGAATTGAATATTATTAGTAATGCGATATAATCAATTTATATACATGTTAGTGAAAAATATGATTAAATTTTACATTAACAATTATAAATTAAATAATATAAATATTAAAGCAATATTATACTAAAGCATTTGTCCTGAATAATTTTAAATTGCAGAAGTAGGACTTAGCTAATCTATTTCTTTAATATCTAAATTTTTAAAAAATATGAAAAAATGTACAGTTCATCTATAAACTTTATACATACGTATGATACGTACGATTATCAATTTACAATAAGGAGTTCAATAGAGTAATAGTACCAAAGAATTAGCTACAGAAACTGAAATCATGTTTTATGAAAAATTAGATGATGGTATACTTATTGTTCGATTAAAAAATGGAAAATATTTGTTTTAGACATGTGACAAAAGACGATGAATAAATTACTGTCATTGGGTATTCAAGCGAAAGACTTGACAAAACATAAATATTATTAGGTTGTACAGTTATAATTTACGATATATCTATTAAAATTTCCAAAATTTATAGTAAATATTATTATAAAACGTAGTAATTTATACGATTTGTCAAGTTTGTCCCAAATTACTCAATCACAAAGTAATATTTAGCATATTTTTCTCCGTGTAAAAATCGTTTATCGTAAAATTTAAACAAAGTTTTTACAGCGACATATACATTTTAATTTTAAAAACGTAGCACTAATAAACTCCTTACAATCATGCATACTGTATAATATAATGTTGTCTCATACGAAATTATCAATAGTGAGCAAAATAGTGAGAATAATAAAATGATGTAAATATTTAAACAATCGGAGAACAATTCGTAACATCTTTAAATCTACACAAAATATTTTTAGTAGGTACTATGTAAAGTAATCGAAAAGAGAAATCATAAGTATGTATTAGTGAAAATGATTATAACTCAATGCATGTAAAAACACAAGATTTAAAAATTTAATTGAAAAAAATGTTATATGAGAAAGATAATGCTCGCTCACACACACGCACGCACGTGCAGTTTAATACGTGCTTCATTACAAATGCTTTGAGAATGTAAACTTGGTTATAGGCAGAAAATTTTGCGAAGTTGTCAAAGCCGAACGAAAACAAACAAGTGATGTAAACGATGGTTAACCTTAAACTATAGTAAGAAGGTTATGTCGCGTCGCGAAGATATTAAAAACACTTTCGAAAAAATGCGATATTTTTTTTTATTTATATACGTCGTATCTGGATATGTAAATTCCTGTGTAATGGTATTTAGTCGAGTTAATTTAAGTTAATGAGTTAGTAATCACTTTAATATTAATCTACAATAAATTATCAAGTTGAATAAAAGTTTTGAGAAAAATATTGTCATGAATTTCTTTTTACCAACGTTTCAAAAGTTAAACTCTATAGAAGAAAATAAAACGATTGATAACGATGATAATCCCATACGGACCGAATCATCAGAAGTAAAATCTGCAAGAATGCAAGTATTCTTAAAAATAAGACCAGAAAATCCACCCGTTAAAAATGAAGAGGATAATAATATATACTTAATCCAGGACTCGTCAACCTTATTAGTAAAGCAATTTAATGAAAATATCCCTCGGAAAAAATTCATATTTTCTAGAATATTTGACCAACAAACTGACGAAGAGCAATTTTTCAACGATACGATCAAACCAAATGTTATTGATTTTCTGAACAATCAAAGTTCGACAGTAATAAGTTACGGAGCAGCTGACTCTGGTAAAACTTACACATTATTTGGTTCTACAACGCACTCTGGAATTATTCCAAGAAGTATCGAATTCATTTATTCTTCTCTTAATTGCACCCCAATTCTTTGGTACAAGCCCACAAGATTTCGAAGCATCGTTAATCTAAACGATTGCGATCGTGTCTTAGAAATTGAATCAAAAGACAAACTTTTATCTTGTTTAATCGATAAATCATTGTACGAAGAAGCTTACAAAAAACTTAAAAATGCAGATTACCACAAAATTCACGAACCTTCTAATGATTATGTGTATTCTATTTGGATATCGTTCGTTGAAATATATAATGACACGATATATGATTTATTAGAAGTTGATGAAGACGGAAAAAAAACGGAATTAAAATTAGCAACTGACAAACGAGGAGATACGTATATTCACGAGATGCGTAGTGTATGTGCTACAACGGATTTAGAAGCTTATGAAATTTTGAATGCAGGGCAAATGAGGCTTAGCACGCATCCGTTATCCAATTATAAAAGTTCAAGATCTCATTCAATTTTCATTATCAAATTAATTAAATACGATAAGAATTTATCTTCTCCGCAAGTTGAGGTAACTTTACTATAGTATGTAAACATTTTTTATTTCACAGACAACTATTGATGTGTATATATATATATATATATATATATATATATCTATAATAATGATTATCACAAATATCATGTATGATGATTTGATATAAACAATCAAATAATTTTTCTTATAAGTTATTTTATAATTATATTTCAATACATAGATTACTTACATTGATACACAAAGACTAAAGTTACGGTATGATAACCATTTATATTTTATTAATGTTGTATATTATAGATATGCTCCATGTCATTTTGCGACCTTGCGGGAAGTGGGCGAACACAGAAATCTGTCGATAGTGCCAAATACCTAAAAGAGTCTCGAAGTATCAATATCAGCCTCCTGGCACTTGGAAGATGTCTTAAAATTATTACAGCAGAAAAATCAAAACAGAATGGTGCACCTTTCAGAGATTCAAAATTAACAAGAATTATTCAGCGAGCATTATGTGGTAAAGAGAATTTTGTACTTCTTATTAATATAAATCCATCTTCGGAATTGCATGTAGAGACTCTCAATGTTTTAAACTTTGCCACAATGGCGATGAAACTCGTTTACGACTCCTTAAAAGAAGACAAAAAGATAATCGATTGTCAGTCAGTTATAGTAAATTCTAAACCACGTGGTAATTCTTCATCAACAAGTATTAAATCTATCCAAGGAATGGAAATTGATGAAATTATTTCAAAATACAAACAATTGAAAGTCGAACTCAAACAATTAAAAGCATATAGTTCAAATAAAGAAACAGAAATACGTCAAGAAATGATGGAATTTTATACGAAGCAATTAAGCGATTTAGAAGAAAAATGGAAAATTGAAATTTCGGAAATAGAAAGAAAAAAAAATAATATATTAGAACAAACAGTTAGTCAAATAAAGAATTATTATAAAAGATTATTGGTACAATATTCTGAAGACACCAGAGGTGATTTAAAAGAGTTACCGGATAAACATCGTCTTAAGAAAAAACGACGTTATAATTCCACGAAGAATTTATTTTTAAAAAAACCACATGATAAATTATTAAATAAAAATAAACAATTAAATATGCAAAAAAATCGTCTCACTCAAGAATTATCATTGTTAAAAAAATATTTGAAATACTTTGTTGAATTTATTAATATACCAAATAAATTATTGGACACTGAGTGCGAATTGAAAAAATTAATAGCAGATGATGGAAATAATAAATCTGTGTTACATAAAGAAGTATCTTACAATTTATCAATAATTGAAAAATTTATTACGCGTAGACATAAGACAGACGAAGGTGTGGAAAAACTCAGAAAAACAAAAATTAAATCCACAAAAAGTGTACAATGCGATTTAGAATTATCAATTATAAAAATATTTTGGGACGACGTTAGACGAATATCAAATTTAAACAGCATAAGTATTTTAAATTTTGACGATTCATTTGTATATGAATTATCAGCAAATCCTTTTGACGGTTTATCATTATTATTATCCAAAATAAAAGAATTACTTTTGGAAAATACATCGAATACAGTAAAGCTTAAAAATGAAAATGCTGAGAAAGCAGAGCAGTTAGAATTTTTAAAAATTAATAATGAGAAACAAGTGTCAGAAATTTCTAAAATGCGGGTAGATTTAGAGCAATCTAATTCTGTTCGTTTACTTCTAACAAAAGAATTGGAAGATATCAAATTAAATTTCAGAATAAATGAATTGCACAATAATTTAAATTTTATCGGTAGTGAAAGTGGCTCTATTATCACTGACGAATCAAATCGTGAATTAATTTGTACGCCGAATCAATTGTCAACGCAATCTTTATTAGATAAGCATTCTCCATTTAAGTCATATAATGTAGAACAAATTAGTAGAAATGATTCGGGTTTGGCACCAAGTATAAGTAATAGTCCAATTTTGAAAGCAACTGATATAGAGTATTGCCAAACTAATTTCCTTAATGATAGAAAAAATGACAAAACCGTCGAAGAGAAATTTTTGCAACTGAAATTTGATTATAAACAAATGCAAACCGAACATTTTCAAGAAGCTTTAAAAGTAACAGAATTTCCTCAAGAATTAAACGATGTAAAACTAGAAATGATAAGGTTAGACGAAAGTACTTCTGCAAACGAACAAATTATTATTGATTATCAAAATAAATTTCATCATAATAAAATGGAAATTGAATATCCAATTAATGATAAGGCAGAAACAAAGAACAATGCAACTATTATGTTCTTACAAGAATCTAACAAAAAGTGTAAAACAAAGCTCACCGAAGTAGAAGTATATAAATTATATATTAATAATAATGTTAATACATGTTTGAAATAATTTTAAAATAAAATTTTGTTACAGATGAAATTAAAAGCATACGAAGATGATGAACGCAGAATTGGAAAAAACTCAGAAAATTATCGGGAAATATCAGTTAATCTTAAGAAGGAGTTATTAAATGTTAATTCAAAACTAGAACAATCATTAATAACATGTTCTAAAGAACATTTAACGAAAATAGAAAAGTTAGAAAAGGAATTGCAGAAAAGAACAGTAACCGAGTGCGATTTGATCGAAAAAATATCTGAATATGAAAAAGATTTTATTAGATTAAATACATTATGCAGTAAAATTACTGAATTTGAGAATTTATTACCAAGAATTAAAAAGAAAAAGTCTGTACTGCGTAGGAAACTAAATGAGAAATTAGAAAGTCTATTAAGCATTGAAAAACAACTGGGAAATTTATTATACAATATTGAGCAACACGATGACCAAATTTTATTATTAAAATCTGACTTGAACACGACCATTAGAACAAATATGTCAAATAGTCAAAGAGCTAAAAAATTAAGTATAGAAGTAGCGAAATTAGCAGATAAAATATCAATTATGAAAGAGGATATTATACAAATTGAAGGAAGTAGAATAGAGTCCAACGAAGATACAAACAAAGAAATTGAAAATTTACGAATTAAACTAACTAGTTTTGAAGAAAATGATGCAATTTTAAATGTGATTTGGGATTCAAATATCAGTAAACAAGACGAAATAGATAAATTAAAGTTAAGCTTATCAGAAAAAGAAAAGGAATTGGATCTTCTTAAGCAAACCAGAAACGCAACTATACAAAGGTATCCGAATGAAGTTGATTATGTTATGTTATTATGTATTTATATTGTAGTTATTGATTAACATTTAATGTTAAAGGTATGAAAATTTAATACAACAACTTAAAAATACTTTGAAATTGAATAATTACACAAGTAAATTAGAAGAAATGTTTTCTAACAAGAAGAAATTTCTTTTCTGTGATTTAAATGAGCCGTGCAATATTCACGAATCAGAGCCACCAATTTGTCACTGGCACTCGTCTTTAACCAGGACACAATCTGATTTGTTATCAAGCTATAGAGTGAAAACATTAAAACGTTCTACTTCTGCCGAAAGTTATGGTAAAATTGTACAGAATGAAAGATCATGTCAATTGATGAGAGGTATTAGTGAAAATTCGTTGAAGGTTCGTTTCGAAAAAACTATGCTTAAAAGTTATTTTAACCCTAAAACGTTAAATTTTTTAAGTATTTTTAACACTAGCTGTGCTTACAGCTGTTCATCACAAAATCTATTAAATTTTTACTAGATAACATTACGTATAACATTGGTTGCTAATTTTCTCTAAAATTGATCCTTCTGGGTTAGACTTTTCAATCTAAATCAATGACTCGTAAACCATAAGTAAATATTGATATTTAAATAAGGCAACCATACCACAGCTGACTTTTGCATTAAATAATCTAATAAAAAGTTATAATTAATACCTTTATCTATGTAATTGGCCTGCAAGTTTGTAAAAAGTTATTGTATTTTAAAAAATTATAAAGAATTAAAAAAAATTTATTTACGTAACTACATATATAATATGTATAGTGATTCTGTTAGAAAATATTGAAATATTTAAAAAAGAATCTCTACACATATTCTAAACTTATGCAGATGTGTTTGATCAACATACTGGAGAAATAATAGGAAACAATATTGAAAAAATATTGCGGTCGAATAGTTGCCGAATTCTAAATATAATTAAATAGATATAATATATTTTAAAAAATATTTCATGTACATTAAAAAAAAATCACAAATGCATTATAATTGTAGATGGCAAAAAGAGCATATAAAAAAATGTACAGCAAGTCGTGTAAAGATATGTATTTATTAAACGATTTCGTTACTTGCCTTGGATTGAATATTCTTAATAAAGATCGTATTGCATTCAAAAGGTTGAAGACTCAAAGGAAAATACATCGACTGCCAAGAAAATGCTACAAACATTTTAATTAAGTCAGTTTCCGCATGTATTAATATATTGTATGTTTTAAATTATTATGTTGTTATGTGTGTAAATAAAAATATAATTATTCACATTGACAATATGACAATTTATTATCAAATACCAAAATTAATAATATCTTTTTTTACATTAATTACATTGGTGTTGTATTTTGTTCAATACAATTTAATAATTAAAAATATACACTACCGATCATAAATTTCCGAAAATTTTTTGTAAAACAGGTAATAGTTTAAGCAGTAATAACTCCGGTTCGCAGTTTGATCGCAGAGTAGAAAAAAGGCAAATTAAAGGGCAATCCAAATACTAATTTTCCATGTTTTTAAACAAATTTTTAAATTGATTTATATATTTTTTATTTTGCTATAAGTAATGAAGAATTTTCTACAATTTTTCAAATTTATTCAATCACTTGTAATTTTTTTAAATATGAAGATAATTGAAAAATTCAAACGGGAAATGAAAGATCATAAAAAAATGTTAAAATTTTTACTTAACATGTTTTTCGATACGTTGTGTTTTAAAAAAGTTACAAGTGATTGAACATTATACCTTTTCCGAAAAAGGGATAGTACGGTAATCATACATACAATAATAAATTTAATAATAAATAATAAAAATTTTCGGAAAAGATATAATGTTAACAATAATGTTAAAAACGTCGGTAGTGTAACTATGGAACTGGACTTCCACAAGTGTAAAGCAATAAATATTTGGAAGTTTATATTAAAAGACAGGAGTGGCAGCGAATGGAGCTCTGACGTGCCTGCGATAACTAGATTATCGACATTCGATTGTCAATATCTTGCGGAAAAAGAGACGCACGCAGAGTTTAGTCCCCCGAGATGAGAAGGTTAATGGCGCGGCGTCGTCCGTTACAATATTAGTCGGGTGTGTGCTATCCCCTTATCCATCCTAGACTAACCTCGAACTCAAAACGAGCTGAAATGTCGTTCGGTAAGGGGAGGGTAAGGGGCAAATCGTACGATTTTATTAGCAATATGCTATAATTTCCGATATTAGATGCCGCTGACGCTTTTGGACTCATTACGGCTCTTATGGGTCTACGTGATCCACGCGCACACTTTTTGCGGACTCTGATAGGGAATTATGACGGGCCATTATCGAGACTCGCCGGGAAATCCACTCTTTGTTAATAGAAGGAGCCTAGGGATTTCGTAAATCTGATGGGAGAAAATCGGTAAGTATACGTATTTTTATCGAGAAAAAGCATTTGTGTAATCGATGGCACCACTATAAGAAAAGTTTTTCCTCTTTACATTGTTGCTCTTGTTGTGCATGATCAAATTTACATCAAACGAGGGAAAAATTTGTTACGCGAATTCTCAACAAGTTTTGCATATTGTTCGACAAACAAGGCTATTGTACACGTTTTTACGAATTTTCCAGTGGAAGAGAATTTCGCGTCTGTTGTAAATTTTCAAAACTCGTTATCGAGAGAGCAGTGCACAGTTCTCGGCTTTCGTTCTTCTTCCTCCGTATTATTTCGTCCCGTCGGTTCGTCTCTATTTTTCTCATCGGGTGTGCGGCTGATTTCTCCGGGCAAATGTACCGCGAACTTTCCTCTTTCAATTGGCAATAAGATTTGATCGTTGCGGGAAATATCATCCAATTTTCTTTCTCTCCTGCGCTGCGAACATTCTCAGATATTCTCCTTCTCTCTTTCGTGGGTAGGTGGTTGGCTCACCTATTCTTCTCGTCTTTTCTGGATTCTGCTACCCCAATGCGCTATCCACGCCAACTTTGCCATCAGCTTCTCATCCCCAAACCTCGGATGAAAGCGCGAAGGACCATCAGCTTCCTTTCCTTGCCCGTCGATGTTCTTCTCCCTGTTAGTCCGGTTCCATACAATAAGACCAAATGCTTTCACCCGAGAAACCTCTTTTAATAAATATAAAGAACCAGTATTGAACAATACCACTTCTGAATCTTGCGTAATAAAATTGACTAGATCTTCAAGTGTCCATCAAATAAGTAAATTTAAATAAAACAATATTTTTCGGTCATATATTCGTTTGTACATAATTTTTCTACATTATTTAATAAATACTTATTTAATTCATTATCCTATTTTAACATTGTACCTTTATGCCAGATATTTTTCTAATTTTATTTATATTTAGTTGTTACTATCCGAAAAGTTTGGTTTGTTCAATAATATTTGTTTTAATAAGGTTTTATTTAAAATTTCTATCTCAAATTGAATTTATGAATGGTTCGTTATAAACACGGTCTAGTGAGCTTTTCAAGAATTTCAAGTGTACACGTTTTCGCCATATTCGAGTTACGGATTTAAGGGGAAAGTTTTCCAGTGAAGCATTAGTTTATAATTCGGCAATCCCGGATCAGTATTTGTCACGATTAGTCGATCCTCCAAGGGCTCTGATTTCCTTAAGGTGCGCGGCGTCGAGTTTTCATTAATTTCACCAATCCGAGGGAACTATTGTCGTACAGTTACGCACAATTTGAAAGCGACAAAGCTGTTTCTCTCTCTCCCTCTGTTCCTCTTTCGCCCGCGCCCTTTCCACTTTCATCGTGGGATTGACGTAGATGACGCGACCAAGACCGAGAGAACCAAGACTCGAAGCAGCAAAGAGAGGAAAGGGATGGAACGTCAAACAAACCGTGGACGAACGGGTAAGAAGTTAGTACGCCAAGTGTAGAGTGTCGAGCGTAGAGTGTAGAGTGTAGAATGTAGAGGTATGGGTAAGGCGAAGAATATACGAACAACGAGTCCAGACCTCGCGCTTCGAGGGTGGCGCAGATTATATTTCCCGTGTCATTTACCCTGTGACTTAGACCGATGGCGTTTCTTGAGTTCCTTCACAAATTCAGATGCACGATCATACCTCCCTCGACGCGACGTTTTGATTCACCGCGGAGAAAAAAAGGAAAACTCACTAGTTTCGCTATTTACTGAAAAGTGCGCGATGCAACCGTGTATATAGAGAATATTAATCACCGCGGATTTTTTAGCGCGCACACCCATTCTTCGGAGAGCGACGATGGATCGGGAAGCGCTGACAGCTCTCGAGGCGTAAATACCTACAAGAATGAGCCAAGTTGCATCCGAGAGTTGCCGTGGAAAGTTCGGGAAAGAAGAGTAGGGGAGGCAAAGCGGGTGCAGTCGAACAATAAGCAATAATACGTAATGCAATTCAAACGGGGAAGCTATACGGCAATACTCCGTACAATGCCAGAACGGGGAAATGCAAGCCAGGCGTTTCCTGAAAATCCAGCAACAAGGGGATGAGAGACAATCGTGCGATACCGTAGCGCTTCCGAGTCTATTGCATATTTGCGTTTTACGCAATTCCACGACTCGGTTATTACGCGACGCATTTATTTACCGATGATGTACAATATTTTTCCTTTTCCACATTGCCTTCTCGGATTTTACATTTACTTTATTCGCGGATACGGAAAATATGGACAATATGGACAATATGGACAATATGCTCGGATTTTCGATTGCGTGGCTCGTTAGCAAATTGGGATCAACGGGTGCGCGCATTTTATCGTATCGGACTTGAGCGGTCGCGAGTAAGGAAAATAATTCATGGGGATATTAGAATAAAATATCTGACTTGGGGTGAGGAAACAAGAGTACGAATCGTCTTGTTAAAAGTACCTTGCCTCATTGCCTCCAATATCTCCTGGTTGGCTTTCCGTATCTTCTCTCTCGGGGGCTGAAAGCGTCGCTGGCTTTGAGTACCGAGCATCTCAATAGCCACTCAAGGTCTCCACGTGGCACGTCATCTTGTTACATACGCTCCTCTGCGGGTACACAGTGGAACTTGCGTGAACCTGCGGTATGGAGATTTTTCGTATCTTTTACAACCTTTACATTACATCTAGATGTCACGGTGATATTTATTTTATTGTTTATAACCCAAATAATTCGTTGGAAGGAAAACAGACATCTATACAACAATTAATAATGACTGAGTGTTTTGAGATAATCAATTATTTCGATATTAATTTATTTAAAGCATATTTTATTTATTTTCAAGCAGTAAAATAATTTTCTTGTTCATTTGGTTGCGTTTAACAAAGATTAAAACTGTCGAAGCTTTTAACAATACTTTTGACAATTATGCCATAGTACCAAGCGACACATCAACGAGGTCCCGAGTATCGTGAGCCAAAGAATCCTCCAGAGTAAAAGAAAGCTAAGTATTCAGAAAATAAACACACTAGAAACATTGTTATTATGTATAGTAAGAAAGTGGCTAACGAAATAGAATCATTCACCGACCGTGCTTATCATTATGTAGATTGTAATAATAATTTTATAATTCGAAATAATTAATTTTCATGTATAGATATAATATAGTGGAATAACATGCGCATTATTTAATTGAAACCAAGCTTGGCGCCGAAATTATTTTTATTATTTTATAATGTTTATAATTGTATAAATAAATGTATCGTAAATAAATATTATTTAAAATATTTTCCTTATATATTTGTTTCTTACCTGAGCGGTATAAGGGAATTGATCGATTAATGAACGACCCATATATATAATTTATATTATATTTGTATATTAAATATTCGCTTATTTGATTACAATATATAATAGTTTTAATATCTATAGTCCATATCTATAATAAGTATATATAAAATGATAAAACTTTTTATCTTATACTATAAGATTACATTGTGACCATTATTGAAATAATCCAACCTTTAGCTATATGTATGCCCTTATAAAATTGAAGAGCACAGCCACATAAGTGAAGAATTTCGAATAACTCTCAAAAATTTAGGGTGAGCAATCCTCGATCGTTAAATTCGAATCGTTGGTCATATTATTCAAGGCTTCTTAGGTCTCGCAACTTTCGTGTATACGTAAAAATAAAAGCATAAAGAATTCACCCCAAAACGGAGGCAGAAAATAAAGAGAAGGGGTCAGATATTCTCTTTCCACCCTCCATTTCCCAATTTTTCGTCGCTGAACCGACCAATGGTATTACGTGATTCACACATAAGTGTATAAGCAATGGGTAATAACAATGAAGTTTAACGCAACGACGATACCGGCGGCTAGTTATTGTATCTACTTGAGTATCTCCGGTCCACAATCGGGGATCGACGGATTCCAAAAAATGATAGGATCCAACGCATCGTCAACTGATGCCCCGAAGCGCAAAAATACGTTTACATAAAAATGTAAAATGTCGTTCAGTTGTTCTCTTATCGCGCTCGTCGAGAACCTAAGGTGGGAATAGAGTTCTATACAATTGGGGAGATGGTTTCGGATAAAAAGGACCCTTGGTTACGAACACGGAACACTCAAATCGAATTTTCTTCACTTAAACGATTTTTCTATGACTTCCTGCAATAACTTCTCAAAATATTTAAAATCTGACGCCAATTTCGTTAGATTTTCTACATATTCTTAGTATTATTTGTAGCTATTACTTTTGTGAGATGACAAATAATCATTTATCTAAATTTAAATTACAATTCAAGAATTATTGATGTTTACATTTTCTTGACAGAACAAGGTATAATTATTCATATAAAATATTTTACATTTCGATATTAATTAATACTTCTATTCTACAGTTGACTGCAGAAATATATCAGAAATATAAATTAATAGTATACGAATAACTATTAAGCAATTCTCGTATTATTTAAGAATTATGATGATATACATTTATTTTTTATCAAATATTTCAATTTATAAATTTAATAGATAAATATTAATTTAGTAGATCTAAATAATACATGCGATTCTTTTTGTCTAAAAAAGGAGTATCATAATAAAAGACTATATATATAGAATGTCATACGAAATTTACATTATTTAATTCTAACAAATGATTTGGAGCATTTACATTTTCAACGGAGTAGCGTGCAATTTAATAAAGTAAAATAGAATAGGACCGAATTTCTATTCAGCTTGAGCAAAAATTTGCCGTAGAAATCAGAAAGTACACGCTAGAGTAAAGAGAATCCTGAAATTTACAGAGCAGTGCGTCGATCTGTCGAAATTTATCGGGCGCTCCGCACAATTAGGCAAATAAGCAGTCTAACTGGAACTAGAAGTTGAAGTGGAGCGAGTAGAAGGGTCTAACGACAAACAATCTGTCTTTCTCTCTGTATTCCTCTCTTCTCTACGTAGGCTTTCTACGTAGCGTTATCGGACTTCCTTTCTCTATCCCCGCAATCCTTCCCCTCTCGTCGCCTCTTCTCTCCACTTTCTCTCGAACATGATCATTCCTCTCTTCATTCTCTTTATCTCTTTCTGTCTTTCAGCAGCAAGAACATTTCATTTCATTTGTTCATCCCTCGGTTCTCTTCTACCGCACGCGAGCTCACATTCTCTCATTCTACAACCAACACCCTTCGAATTCGAAACACCCTCTAATTTGCTCCTCGCGGCCTATACCCTGTCGCGGCTATCCCTTCCTCTCTCTCTCTCTCTCTCTCTCTCCTTTCTCTTCCCTAGTTCCCTCTCACTGTCTTTTACATTCTCTAAACAATCGCTACATATTTTCGATGGATATATTGAAGTAGCTATAACCTTGTTCGATTGTTTTAGGGAGATGTTAATGTTATTACACGTTGTAAAAAATTCAGAAAAAATTGCTAATATTACAAAATAATGATTATACTTTTAATCAAAATGTACACATATTCAAATCAAATTTACTAAATTTTTAATTTTTATATATTCAAAATAAATTTTACTGATCTTTCCTTTCAATATTCTAGCGATTATGACATTAGTTCTATGTAAATGCGTTAGGGGGTTACCTGTTAAAATGTAGCACTTACTAATATTTGTTATCGGTTGGTCATATATACGAATATACTCCATATCTTCCTCGTCGGAATTGAGTCGATTTTCAAAATTTTTATAATATTAATTTTATCTGTAGCCCACCAGGCATACTCAGGGCGAAATACGTAAACATTTTTTTTCTTTTCCCGCTATATTAAAATTTATACTTTAATTTGAAATTTTTATTTTGACTTAATTTGTATTGGTCTTTTTTCAAACACTCATCCTGTGAGGTTATTAAAGTAGATGGTATTAATACGGTCCACCTTACTGAGTTGTGGGGGATAGTCTTTGGCTTGTAGGGATCAATAAATTCATTTATAATATAAATTTTACTGACCTGTCTACAAAACTGGATCGAAAGAAAACTTGCATACTAATTTTCATTTTAAATTCACTTCTTTATTTTTTCCTCCAAAGATAGATATGGTGAATCGTGTGTATGTTACGCAGTGAATGTTATAATAATTGTTTTAACACTTACAAAAATACATTTATAAATTAGAAGCTATGAATTATTCTCAAAATTGTTTAAAAATTATATTTATAAACACTAAAGTAAATAATACAAGAAAAATATACATTTTTTTATTATTTAAAGTATTTATTAAAATGTTTGTATTCGTGACGTAAAATAATGATAAAAGTTAGATTCTCTTATTTCACTTTACAAGATAGTTTTGTAAATTTATTTCACCATTAAATGCAGAGTTATTCAAGTGAATTATAGGGAATTTTTTGGACTTTATTAAAATTTAATATAAGTATATAAATACAAATTGACAAATGATTATTTCAAAGTAAATATTGCAAATAATGAAAAAAAATTAAACATCGATAAGTAAAAAAGTGTCTTTTATAATGATTATACAAAGAAAATAATTGTACAATTATATAATCAATTTAATTGTTACAAAAAGATCTTCAAGAAACCTTTGAAATAACTTAATAAAGAGAAAACTCATCTTGAAATAAAAGTAAATCAATTAAAAGAAGTGTCAGACAAACAAGTATCAGAGATAGTGAGAAAGAAGCAATACTACAGGTAAAAAAGACGACGAGTGCAGATTCTCGGTCGATTTTATGATACCTTGATCATTTCCGCGTGTTTGTATACGTAATAAAATAGCTCACACCGATAATTGCTGACGTTTTGTCGTGCATTGCCGATCGACGGGCAAGAAATACCAAATCAGATGGATATGTAGTAGATAAAGATTTCGATTCGTGGAATGAAAATTGATGATCAATTTAACAATTGACCAGAAATTCCATAGTAATAAAGTACAATTTTGCCATTTCACGCGGTTGCAAGCCGTTTTTTGAGAAGCAATTGAGTTTTCTACAATCGATGCCGACAAACGTACGCATTTTACTATTATTAGAACGGATTCTTCCTCGGATACTGGAATCAAGTCGTTACATGGCCACGAAGCACTTTTTATTTGTTACGGGCATTTAAAGTGTTTTTGTGCCCTCGTGAAACCGTTCACACGAGGCTTCGGAATTGCTTAAATATAAACGAAGAAGGATTGGCGTTTACAGATAAACAAATAATACTGTGTTCTACTATCGTAATGATAAATGCAAGTAATGTAAATAATCAATAATTTCATTATTTTTTATTGTATTTTTAAGATCGATCTTTTTATACATCCAACTTCCTGCTAATAATCAGCAATCGAGGTTATATGATCCTTTGTGAAGAAAGCACTTGTTGAAAATACGTTCCCCAATGGAGTTTGTATCGAACGCAGGGCTCCATAATTTCGGCTAATGTAATTATTAATAAAATAAGAAGTTATTAAATTAATAACGCTTAATATTAATAAAATTAATAATATAAAAGCTGTAAAAATTTTGACAAATAATGTAAAAAGTTTTATTTACGCAGTAATCGACAATTACAATCTTTTAAATATTTAATTCGATAATTAAAAAATATTACACTTTATTAAATATATTTGAACTTTTAGTACCAATTAAGCATGTAGTGTATTGTTTATATAATTTGTTATTTAACTTTAATAATTTGAATTTAAATAAGACTATGGGGTAAATAAAGAAAAATATAAGGTTATTTTTCTTTAAAATAAGAAATATCTTGTAGTTCGACACAGTAATATGCATATTGATAGGAAAGATAGGTGAACGGAGTAGATTCTAATAGAAGAATAATTTTCAAGCTTTAAAAGTATACGAAGTTATTAAACTTTCTAAGTGTATCGATGTTTGTTACTCTTGACGTACAGGTTCGACAGCAAAGGTCGTACACCTTGAGTTTCCGGGCTGATGAGTAAGATCGCGTGTGCAGAAAAAGGGTCCGGCGTAATTAAGTTCTCGCGAGGCAAGACAGCTTTATTTCTTCTCGTGTCATTATGTGCGCATTGATGCGTTGTTATGACCCAACGCAACTTCTACACCTCTGCCTTTTGCTTGCGTATATATAGACATATAGCTGGCCACGCGTCTGCTGCATATACACCCTTGAGTGAATATTCACGAGGCCATTTTGCAGCCTTTAGCTACGACCGCAGAGAAGCCAAATTACCGTTTCGTTCCTTCGTACCGTGGAAAAGTGCGTCCGCGCGAAATAATAAAGACGGCCTCCCGATCTTTCGTTTTACGTTTGGCATTCATAACGTTTTTGCGAGGTGTAGGCCTCTCTCTCTCTCTCTCTCCCTTCTTTTCCCTCAGCGCGCTTTAGCTTATCTTTCAATGAAAAGGAGGAGATGAAAAGTTTATATTAAATGAATTAAGTCGTACCTCGTATACCTATGCAATATGCACATCTAACGAGCATGTCTTCTAAAAAGTTTCATCTTCACGTTGTCATAAGTTGCTCGAACCCATAAAGTCTAGAGTTATATCTTTTGTAATTATAGAATACTACAAAGAGTACGAAGTCAACGCCTGGGCAAACTGAAAACACTTTTTTCTTCTCCGTAATCCTACAAGATCTGTTGCGCAACGAACTGGCGGACGGATTTATCGTTTACGATCTATAATTCGCTCTTTTTACCAAAGTCGCGCGAGAGACCGGAGACACATCGTCGGCGCTTTGTGCAGCTCACAATCGTATGATCGCGTTTGGTTTTTTCGAGAGTCTCGTGCGTTGCTCGCGCGTATATACATCTACTGAGAAAAAAATGAATTAAATTGATGCGAGAGCTACGAGCGAAACGCACTCGACGCATCGACCGCTAGCATTTATAAAAACTTTAAGCAATCTTAGGAGAAAAACGGCAAGTAAAAATACTCTAAATGACCATAGCGACATACATTTGTTTTTAGATATATCGTCTTTTAATCACACATATATATATATTGATTAAAGAAAAGATTACATAATTATTAAGTGCAATTAATTAGTTATTAATGATAATTATAAAGATGCTAATAAATATCGTTTCAAAATATATTTATCAAATGCTTAATACATTCCATTAATGTATATGGTTTATTCAATTTCAAAATAAGAAAAATTGTTGTTTTATACAATATTATACTTTTACCTTATAAACTGCAGCTGACATTTTAAATTTATAACATGCATTAATTAGAGGAAAATTCTGAGTACGAAAAAAAGCTTGGGTGAATTTTGAATGTCAGTAAAAGAAAATATTCCAAGTTCAATTGGTTTTGGTGTCTCATGCACGAACTGGCTTAACGAGCGGCGATTAACCGAAAAATGTCGATACTCGAATGCCAAACGCGAGAAGAATAAAAGTTAAAGGGAGCATTAATGCATTTAACGCTCGTTTCTTTTGGTCGAACAAAAAAGCCTACCATTTAGAAGAAACGGTTTTACACGCGACGATTTCACGAGTTAATCGGTTTCGATTGCAAGAATGACGTAGGTCGTCCCGACATCCGCGATGATAAGAATCGCGAGTTTCGCTCTCTCCCTCTTTCTGTCCGATTCGTCTCGGACATTTGTACTCGCGACCGGATGCGTAGAGGGATTCTTGCTAATTCAATCAAAGAATGCACAACTGCTTTGTTTCGTTCCTTAGGTACATATACATTAATAAAACGTCTCGAATGATAAAATGTGTATAGGAATAAGGTGGATGAAAATTTTTTGATTGAAAGATTCGAGGTAAAAGTGTAAAGTCTTTCGCGTATTTCGGAATAGGGAAAAGTAATTGGTTATAACGAAACTGCACGTTGTCGTATCCACGGTGTACTGATATCGACAGAGTTTCGGTGTATATCTCTCATTTCGCGTGGTTATATTTTGAAGGCCAGAATGCCCACGCTGCAACTGACACGTGTGACCGCGCGGGCCTAAACAATAACTTTGCTCCTCTTTTTCTCGGCGTGTCAGCCCCCACGTACATTTCGACTTCCCTTTCTTGTGCCCGCGTGGCGTAATTGCGGAGCTGCAGCCATCCGCACACCGTGTTTCATTTTCGACATTTTTGCGTGCGCAGTGAGCCTGACAGCTCTGCCAAGTCGCTGGAAAACAACGCGCCTTGTTTCCCCTGCGTACGAATGAAAAACAAAAAAAAACACACATGCATTCGCGACAATAAATGTGTATGTGCTGAAGGTGGATATAGTACGAGTGCCCAACGATGTGAAAATCTTTACTTTTACGGAAAATGAGCGTGTATCCTCTACATTTTCATATTTCACTTCAATTTCCACTTGAACCGGGCAACTCAACTCTACGAAAGGTCGAATACTCATGCGGAATTCATAGGGTTGGACGATATGGCCTTGCTCTCGCGGAATTTACATCCGCTCTGTGGGTGGGCGGTAACAGAGACGAGATGCGTATTCCACTGGGCCATCCGGGATATTAATATCGCGTAGCCGTGCGGCCAAATTATTTAGTAGTAATTACTAGCGACGCTTAATGATGCGCGCCGAGTGCGAATCGTCCTTGTTTCATACGTCGAGTGTTGGTCACTTGAAATCTTTTTTTAATTACCTGATTTTTCTCCTGGTACATGTACACGCGGTGATTTTACTTGATTTGGATGATATAGTTTATTTGTGTGCCCAGTAGCATTATTTGTGCTTCTGTTTATTAAATATTGTCACCAATTGGCTTTTTATTTTAGCTAATCCTGTGAAAGTTTGGAAACTTATTATTTTCTGGAAGATTAATACGTTTTGATGTATACTTGCAGTTTACAATACTTTGCGTAGAAGAAAATCTATTGTGATGTGAGACTCTGTTCTCGTGTCTTACCCAATGATGTAACAATTAAGCTCGTTAAATCCAGGCACAAGTTAATAAAGCAGTCAAACCAATAGAAGCATATTAATCCGTGGAAGCGTGGTTAATAATCGAAAGGTGCAAACGACGCGCCAAAATCACTTATGCTCGATTTACCAAACTGATTTATCGGTGATTGCGAGTTGGTCGTATTCGCCGATAAGCTCGGTGCGTGGTCGTTCGTTAGCGGCAATAGGTGGTACATCGGTTCGAACGCGAAAGAGATGGAGCTCGGCGCTTGGCGGCCAAGAGAGGCACTTATAATGCAAATTAGCCGTATAGTGCGGGCGACATACTCGACTCCGCCGACAGAGTAATGTAACGCGCGAATAAATAGCAACAACTGGTAAACGCCAAGAGCGTACCGCACAGCGCACAGCGCACACCGATCCTGTCAAACACCCCTTCCCCTTTTTCACTATCGCGAGCCCCAAAGTCGCATAAAGCGGCATGGGCGTGACTCTGGCGTTATGCTTCTGATGGAAATATTGACTATTACGCGACCGGGAATACGCTGTATCATTGAATTGCACCCCATAAATATGCCCGCCTGGTTCCCGGGATAACTAAATCTATATATATATATACCTATATACCTATATACCTATATATATATATATATGTATATACATATATATATATATACACCCATACACATTTACACACGATAGCGCGGCGAGCAAAGCACTTTTGATTTATTCGTGGCAAAACTCGCCGCGATGAGTCCATTGGATTCCGCCGAAAACAACCAGTTGTTCCGTGACGAATTGGCCCTCTTCTATGCCGGACTATGGAAATTATCATTCGCGAGTACTCGCGCTATACACTCAGCGCTTGCGTTCCCCGAGGCTCTTATACCTTTTTCATTCAACCTGTCAAACCGACCTGTATAATACTTCATCTTATTCTTCCAATTAACACTATTGAAGCTGTGGAAACATAACCTTGCACCACTTTAAAATCTCTTGTTTCCGTAATGTGCTGTATATAAAATAAGGTGCGTGTATTTGAAATAATATATCATTTGTGTAACGCAACATTTAATTTCGTATTTTAGTATTAATTTTGGATAATACATAATTATATTTTGTGGTTACCGAATTAATGTTGTAAAAGTAGTACGCAAGTAAAGAAAAGGGGAATGAGTGTTCGATTGTCAGAAACTCGTGCCATCGCGACATTATATTGAAAACCCTGCAAAATATTTTGCATGAGAAAATTGAAGATGCAAAAGGAAATATAGAGCTGTTAATTTTCACGGTGTCAAAGAGAACGACGAGTCGTGTAATTGAGATGCGTGCGCGCCGTCTTATTTATAACGTATATTCGTGATTTCGTTCGCGATTTAGTTCGCTCGATTGCGCGGTTAATTCAAGTGAGCAGGAGTATATTGCAGCCGAGACAAACGATACGCGTTCAGTTCCGCGGATGAATTAATAAACAGTGGGTGGGTGGCGGGAGAGGGATAAAGAGGCTCGTATATAGAAAATAAAGGTATACAGAAGCGGGAAAAGGTCGGCGACGTCGCGCTCTAACTAATGACGTATTTACCGGTTGGAGTTGACTCCCGAGAATCAAGTCGAGTACACACCGGTTCATTAAAATTTATCTTATAAGCCGGCGAACGCGACGTTGTCGCATTCAAGCGCGGACATAATGAACCTCCACTTCAATAGGGAGATGTATCGCACGCGAGCTTGTCTCTCTTTCTCTCTTCCGACTGTGCTTTGGGTTTCCTTCCCTCTCTGGGGGAAGGTACCTGGATATGCAGTTGGAGGCCGCTTTTCCAATAACGACCGATTGCGCTCGCTCGGGTGCAAAACGAGAGCGTTCAGTCGCGCTTCAACTGCATATAAAGTCGTTATCGTCCTTTGCGTACCCTCTTTCTCCTTCTCCCACTCCCTCTCCCACTCCTTCTTCCTCCCCTCTGCATCCATCTCTTTGTATAGCTTTTTTTTCTCTTCCGGTGTGCGTATTTCCTCGCACCCGCTCTCGCTCCCGTCTCTCTGCCCCGCATTATTACGAGCTATAAAATTGCCGAGAGCAAATGCAATACTGCAAAGAGGCATTGATCAAACTCTCATTTGACATCCATTAACCTCTACTTTAATTTCTCACGTGCTGATACAATATGGATATACGAGGTTAATTAAAACAGTTAACGCCATTGGATTAATAACTATTATCTGTTTCTTTTCGTTTTCGATCTATGTATTACTGCTTTTGTAATCGATTATTACTTTGTCGTGTAAATATAATTGCAAGGTAAAGATCGGGGATTCAAATACTGCACACAGATTTTTTTATTATATTTACTAGTCTAAATTTAATATGTTTTTTAAAGTAGTTTAAACCTGTGGATTTGCCATTTATTAAAATTTATCAAATCTTTATGCAAAGTGTTAATCAAGTTCGGCTCAGTCTACTTGGAGAACTTCATACACAAAATTTAACCAAATTTATAAACTGTATATGAAATCTAGATAAAGTTTAATTCTTTTACCCGCGCATCTGTGAACTTACCGTGTGCCTTTTTAAAGATTTAAATAAATATAATTATACGAAACAAATAATAAAAATGGTTAAAAGTACTTATAATTCCATATAAATGAAACTGTAACGCGCAGTGTATAGAAACACCGAATTTGTAAGTACTGAAGAATAAATCGATAAAACCGAGGACATAATTAAAAGGTAGTCTCGTCAGAGGGTTTATTAATAGAGGGCAATTGCGCGTTACCAGTCATGTACGATATGGGATATACGATCCTCTCTCGGTCTCTGGTCTATGTCTCTCTGCGGTGCATCGATAGTCGTCCGATTGGCCATAAATCATCGTGCAGCGGTGCGTCTGACGATCGCACGTATATTGATGCGATTATCAATTATTTCCTGCTGGCTAAAGCTCCGATAATACCGGCTACCGAGCGTATGTACATGATCGCATCAAGCGGGTCACGTCGATGAACGCGCGAACCTATAAGCTCAACGCTTCCCATATTTCGACCACTTTACACTTTCTCCCTATTAATGTGCTCGCGCTCTATTCATTAAACCCTCCGTATGATTTTATTGCGAATTATACTTGCCTACCGCGTTAGTCAATTATTAATTATTTCACTTCGAACTGATTGAACGGCGTATATCGCGCCATGAAAATAATTCATCAGATTGGAAATCTGTTTTTGATTTATCGCTGTATACTGCTACTTTAAAATTTATTAAATCTTGTCAGTATATCCAAACATAAACCGATTGCACTTTACGTTATAAACATATATACTCTTCTCCCTTTTTCTGTTTTTATACTTCGGTCAGATCAATAAAAATGTTAATAAATTTAATTAGATTTAACATGACATGCAGATAATCAGTACATTAGCAACAATTATTGCAAATGATATGATTATACCAGCTGGACATATATTTTAGTACATTTCAAATGTTGTGCATAAAAAGTTGAATTATAAAATATTGTTTACGTTTTACAAATGCTGATTTTTTACCATAAATATTCCCAAATTAACAAGAATAATATATAACCTTTGACGTGGCATTTTTTTAACTTTTAGATATATTTCGGGGACATTATGTAAATACAAAGCATCATATCTTTTGTCATGCATATAATAATAGAAGTAAAAAAAAGTAACAAAACAGAATTAGTTAACCGTATAATATAAACACGAAACGGTGTAGAGTTAATGTGCCGGAAGAGACTTAACGATTAATACTTCATGCTTCATTTTTCAAATGACGGTAGGACACGGCAAGGGTGGGCAGGGGTGGGAAGCTACGAAATACGAATTGTTGCATTGCCGCAACGAGTTCGTAGGGAGGGATGCTTGATGTTGGCAGTGGTAGTGGTAAAATTTATACCGGATGCCAGCCACCTAATAACGTTATTGCGTTGTATAAACTCTGAGCATCCGCGTGGCGCTCTGACCGCGAGATAAAGAGCCGCCGCTGGTGCAACGGAGAGGGAGGTAGAATGGCCAAAGCACATTAAAAGGGCCGTCATGGACCGAGTATAAATAATACCGGTGGTCATTTCCGATGCCGTATTTAGTTTATTAGCGGCCGAGTTGCTCGAATTTTTCGGCCGCTATTATAACAGTGTGGGGGCGCGTGCGCGCGCGAATTGCCAGGATACTGTTTAGTACGAATCGAGCGCCCGCAGAATTCGAGCTCGGAGAGAAATGGAGAGCGGTGCGGCTTCTCTGCCGGCTGACATATCCCGGAACCGAGTGCTTTATGGGAGCGATGAAAATCACCGCGACGCTCCTAGGCCATTTCTCTGAATTCGAATCGCTCGGGCTACAAAACCTGGATTTCTCTGCGCTTCTATAATTACGCGTACTACCAAATTTTTCATTAGCTTGCCTCGCGTGACTCGTCTCGAACAGATCCGTTTCATTTTTCTTTAATGCCTCTACGCGCACTCGTACATACATCTTGGTTACTTGTTATGTTAACAATGTTAATAAGAAATCCTTTATGATATAGAAAATACAAGCGGCACTAATCTAGCGTGGGACACCTGAGTTTAGAAAAAACTAACAAACTGGTAAAAAATATTTTCTATGTTTCTTGATTGTAAACAAAACTGCATATTTTATATTTTTCTGATAGTTTTTTTATTTTATGTAATTTTGGCTATCCCCTCATTTCTACAAGTAACATTTTACAAATGTATCATAACATCAAGTAACATTTTATATATAGCATAATATGTATTTTCGAAATTTATAAACAATATGCGTAATCAATGTTTTATCTTTCATTTACTATTTATTTATGTAACTAATAGTTTAGTTTTTTCAGTGATTTCAAGTTTATAAAAATTAGTCGAGATTCAAGAAAATAAATAGGTAGTGCTTGTAAAATCTATTTATCTAAGAGAGTCTGGAAGTCTTTTCTTAAAACGGATAACAGATATGGGCCAATCGTATTTATGTGAATGGTAAACAAGCAAGTGTCGCGTCTGCCTTGGAGGCTCCTTGTAAACGGAAGTCAGTCGGGGATTTCACATCCAGATCGTGGATCGTGTAAACATACCCCAGAAGATGTTGCGACACTAGAGAAATATCAAGTGGTGGCTCGGTTAGCTTCCTAAGTAATCACTGGAATCTTCGAAATATACTCGTGCTTCACTGATAAGCTACTATTTGGGAAAACACTCGAGCATCTAGTTCAATTTCATTCAAGTTGACTGTCGATTGTTATTTGTTTGGTGCATACATTTAAAAGGAAGCACACGTTTATTATATATTTCAGTAATAAATGTAGATGGTTCAATCCGATGCGTTCACCCGATTACGTTGACTATTGCGACTGATGGAAGCAGAGTGATCTAGAGAGAATATGCGAGTCACTTATGTAACTGGAATTGTTAAAGAAGAAGAAAGAAGACATTGTCACGTTGATCGTACCGTCGATCCCGCAGTAGTGCATGCACAATGCAGTAGCAATGAGCCACGGGAAATTTTAATTAACATTTGTTCGCGAGCGACGGAGTAACGATTTTGCAACCGAGTCGTCAGATCGCATAGGTATATAGGTATACCTACGTAGACATAAATATTCGCGTGCACGTATATTCAAGTGTACAGAGGGAGCGGCACGGGATCTTGGACTCGGTATACGGGAGGGAAACAATGTGCACTTTCCCTCTCCTCCCTAGCTCGTGTCGGCAGATACAATAGTAGTCAATAATGCGTGTGATTTGTGCAATAGGCGCCTATTGCACGCGCAGCCGGCGCCACGCGCCATATTCGACGCCGTGAAATCGTTCCGCCTCGGAACACGCTGCACATGTGGCGTCGCGACGCTCTCTTGTCTATATACGTGTATATATACGTATATATGTATATACACGCGTACCGTGTATTTGGTGTCGTCCTCGTTATTATTGCCTTCGCTGTCTCTCGATACTCGTGCCGCTCGTGCCTCGCGTCCTCCCCCACCCATCCCCGCATTATCCCTACCTCTCGCGGTATACTGCATCTCGCACACCGCGCGCACACACCGCTCCGGCGCGTCACGTCAATTTTCTAATTACTGTTGCACCATGCGCCGCTTCCTTCTTTTCATTTGCTTTTTCGCTCCTTTGTTTACCTGCTTTTGTTCTTTATCCAAGCCTCATCTTGGAGCATCAAATTTATTTCGTCTGTTCTTTCATTTTCATAAACTCACAGCGTCCTCGTCTACCAGTTGTTTACTCAATTATGCCTTTCAACTCACCCGATTGCAAATAGTTGTTTCAAAAACATTCTTTAATCTCGACAAATAAGTATACATATCTGTGAATATGGAACTTTTATATTTAATTATTTCTATAATAGGTATCCTATTAAATATATCTGCTACACTCCTTTTACGAATCAAAATGTGTGTATGTTACGCGTTATCAATACAAGCATAACACAAATGTTACTACATTATTTCTAAACATTGTGTTGTATTTTTATACAGTCAATAATGATAATGGGTGAGTTTTTAAAATATATAGAAACTTTAACTTAATACTTAGGTGACTACGTACGCATTAAGTGAGTTAGGTGTTTAAATAATTATAATTAAGATCGTCTCGAATGCATATATTTTAATCGCCACACCAATGCAACAAAATTATTTAATAACTACGAAACAATTTTTAAATACGTGGCAAAAGGAACGTAATATATATAAACAATATCGAAAAACGCCAGTTGAAAAGAAAGGTTATTTATCGTTTAGCATCACGCCAGGAGGCTCTTAAAACGTCCAATATCTCATCTGTTTATGAGTGTTTCACGTGGGTCGCGCATGAAAAACGCGTAAGAGCTGCATAGGGGGAGAATTGGATAATTTGAATAAAAAAAAGTACAGGGAAAGTCGTAGAAGATTGTGGGTGCAACGATTGCCGCAGTGCAGCGCAGCACTTCGACAATGACGCAACGCAGAGTATCGACGATATATATACAGGAGGGTAGCACGCGGTGCCGTTGCATCGGGCCATTTCGCATCTCGCTATTGCACCGATATACGGGTGGGATGGAGGGTCGATGTGGGGACGGGTGCGGGAGGGACGGGGAGGGGGAGGGGGGAGGGAGGGAGATAGGATACATATAATTACCGAGGAGCGCGCGTGCTCCATTTCACACATCGCGCGCCGTGTGATCGCGTCACACGCCCGACGCCTTCGTTCGGTGCACGCACAGCGCCATGCAATTCTACGCTCGGCTTGGCTTGCACCATCGATTTCGATGCCCGGCATAACAGCTGACCGTCGTTAATCGTCACGCCAGGCGCGTCCCTCCTCTCAAATTTCTTTTATCTCTTGTACCTCATTTTTCGGATTTTATAGTTAATATTTATTTATTTACATTGAAAAGTACACGCATTCTTAGAATGTATGTGAATGGGTTGTTTTTTTATAATTAAATGTAATATATATATATACATATTTACCAATGTTAAATTATATCACACAATATTTTGATTATTAATTGCAATTATTAGTATACCAGTATTGTTTATTGAATGCTTCATCTGATTGAATCGAATTGATAGAACGATTTGCAGTATACCAGGGAACGAGATAACTTATATCACGGAATAGAGGGTTGATTTTTAATAACGTTTTCGAGGACGGTGAATGAAATGCGTAGGTGTAGGAGTGTGTATAGGTTCTGGTATTAGGATAAAGCATCATCTCGAGCGTGTAAAATTCAATCGATGCTGACGCGGGGCGCGAGACCGAGGGGTGGTAAATAGCGGATGGCAGGTTCGACGGGCTCGTATCAGCGCGGAGCAATTGAACGACGAATGATTCAATTTGTCAGACCAATGAGTTTGTCAGGTGCCACTCCATGCCGGTACGCGCCGTATTACATAACGCACTGTATATACCAGGCCGACTCGAGCGCGAGCTCTCGAATCCGATTTGATTTAATATCGCTCGTGTGGCTGCGCATTACACACTAGAAGTATCGCGATTCTCGCGCACTCTCCTATACCGACGACCGGGCGATATACTCGATTACGCGCCTCAATTGTAATATAATTTTACAACGCGATTGCTGCACGTGCTGCAGCTACTGCTGCTATTTCTATACTATAGGCTTTATCAGTCGAATATGTTTAATATACCTTTACGATTACCAACTGATGGCGCAATGTGGGAGTATATGTATATATAAACACATACATAAGTCCTCTACTCTCACGCGTAGAGAATATTGTAATAAAAATTACCTATAATCATTTCGTCAATCTGGGACGTGTCATTTGACGACAAATATTACTCTAAAATATCATAACTGCTTTCTTAAATAAATCTACATTTTATAAAATTTCTCTTTGTGTACTTCTCATTTCTTTCTGGCATACAGCTGATCCATTTCGATGTAATATATGATATGATATTTTTAATAACAAATTTTAGTACTAATCTATTGTCAAAACTATATATTTTTTGTGAACATTATATAACCTAGGAGTTTAAATAGTGTTTTTATTTGAACAGCTTCTCATTAACTCGAATAGAATTTTCTTGAAAGACAAATTAAATAAATATTGAATTAGTCATTATTACCTGGACACGTTTTGTATATGATTATGATTAAAACCTTGAATCTTATCTTCATTATACATAATAGGATAAATACATCTATTCATTGAATTACAAATTACAATTTTTGATCGCTTTGATCGTTTTCTAAATAGTATTCAAGGCTTAATTACCAAACATTCTTTTATATCGCGCACTCAAATATTATCAAAATATCTGCGTAAATAGAAAACATGTTAATGTTTAAATTCAAAGAGGGCGCGAAATTGCCGAGTGATATAAACTTTTCCTTTGGAATCCAAGTGTGGCAAAACCGCAGAAAAATCCTCGACCGATTTAGCACAAGCCCATATAGGTATTAGCATATACACGTGGGTATGTGCGCGTCTGTGTGTAACACGTACCCTTTCCTTGCTCTTTCCGTAGGATCGCGACGGAAAAAATATTTCAGAAGAGGATTAAGAGGGCATAAGCTTCGGAAAAAGGCGGTAAGGCGGCGCCGGTGGTACGGTATAGAAAAACAAAAGAAATGGTCTACCCTGGAATAAATTCTAATGTGGCGGGCATTATAATTGCACGGTTTATATACACACGCGACATAAGAGAGCTACGGCGTTTCCCTGAGTATACCTACTGAACAGAGAGGTAGAAAGAGAAGGAGAAGGAGAAAGAGAAAGAGAAAGAGAAAGAGGACCGGACCAAGGGACTGCAAACCAAATTAGCGACGATCATTATTTATGTTTCGCCGAGGAAAAGGGGTTAAAACGCCAGCGAACAACGCTGGTATTTCTCGCGTTGCCTTCCAAACGTTCACGCGCGCTTTCGTTAAAGACAAAGGGTAGTTAGGACCTTTTACAGTCTACCCCGCCACTACGCATTTAGAAATTATTCCTGCGATTAAATGCCGATCGAATGCCCCTAGAGACACTATTCGCCTAAACTTCCCTTTTAGTCTTATTTGCCAGTTGTATTCTCTTTTTAACATTTTATCTTGCTGTACCAATTTTCTTTGGGATTCAATGTTCATTAATACTATTTACATAATATATCAATAGAAAACTGAAAAATATGTCTATCAAATATTAAAAATGACTGTCAACGACATAAAATGTATATTGTAAAACCTTATGTTTTGTAGGTAAGGTAAGTGATTGCTTGAGACATTTAGTTTGCGCAAAATAATGATTTTAAAAATGTATAGACAGTCAATTTAAAAAATGAATATTTTTTAACGAGGTTTAATGTAAAAAGTTGAATATACCAAAATCATAAGGGGAGTGGATCGGACGTATATATTTCCAACAGTTTATTGTATGATTTTTGGTGAATAATCGTCTTGTGTTTTCTCTTTCAGGGAACGTGGGTTCGTTGATATTCCAGGATATCGGAGTTTGCTTTTTTTCACATTTCCAGTCGGTGGAACGTGCAACCGTCAGGTAAGTTTATCAGGCTACGACCTGTAATGTGTCCGGGTGTGTATGCATTTTTAATATAAGAGGTCCGTAAATTCACAGGATGCCATGACATGTATATGCCCTCGCGCATACCGTCTGGATTTTACAACGCGGTTTATGGTGTAATACAAACAGAGCAGTTCTGATAAGTAGCTATCGCTGCGCTGGTTTAAACACATTTTTCACAGCTCGGGATCCTCCACTGACATTCTACGGGCATAAGTGCACCTGATAAGCAACAAGTGAGCATTCATTCGAAAGGTTTTGTCGCTGACGGATTTCGTTTTATTAATTTACTGCTTGCCCCGAAACTTTACGACTTTTTTGATAATAATTAATCGCGTCAAGTAAACAGTTTCAAAATATACACATTTATTCTCTCTCTCTCTCTCTCTCTCTTTCCCTCTCGTTTTCTCTCTCCCCCCTTACTCTATATACATATAAATTCAAATTGTTACAGACTCGTGGAATTGAACATAAATTGTTATTAATATATTTTGTAACGCAATATTGCGTGCTTGTGATATACTGATTTAGAAATCTAATTCATCCTTCGGTTAGGATCTTGGATCGCATTGTGTGTGAGAACGTAAAGAACGGCGAACCTCAACATCCGAGGGCAGTGTATCATCGAAATAGCTACGAGTCTCCTTATGGCCAGGAAATATAATAAAGTCGAGGTCCATATTTCGACGCTTATAGCAGCGGACCATCAGAGACCCCAAGAAAAACAACGAGCTGTGTGCAGGGGCTGGATGGAAGGCAATACTAGGGAGATTCTCTCGTGCTCATTGTCCTATTTTCTGATTTTCCGCCAATAAAGACCATTACTATTTATCAGGCTAATGCCTGCTCACGACCACCATTAACAACAATCTATTCGATACCAAAGCATTACTAGTCCGTACCAAATCATAATACAAACTTACATTAATGATATTGCCAACTTTCCGTCGAACTTCTAATCGCTTAGTAATACGATTTTATCATTTATTTATGCCGATGCAGATTTTTCTTAGCATTTCCTTTATGTTATGTATTTTATTTTTTTATGTCTATTGTATATGTATGGTATATAATCTATGTATAAAAACTTATGTACTACGTATATGTATGCAAAATTCATTCTTAAAGTGTCTTTTAAAATATCTTCTTTTAGTTTTATTCACATGCGGAAATATAAATAAATATTTTAATATCTATTATTCGTGACATGGACTTTTTATCAGTATAGCTATACTCTTACACTTACAGCTGCAAAAAATACTTCACCCCACTTACGTTATGAAACTAAAAAAATAAGTCTCTAAAATTCGAAAGCTGAGTAATTTTACATTATGCAATTCAAACTTTAATAGCTTACTCATTTCCAGTAATGTATTTTAAATAAAACGAAGAAGAAAAAATTAATATTATATGTATATACATACATATAGACACACACGCACACACATATAATACACACATAGATATATAACCGTAGTAAAAGGCTTTCTGAAAAGATATACTCGGTATGGTGAGGGAACTCCTGTAAAAGCAAACAGTTTCATATCGCGATACTTTGCTTTACCGTACTAGTCCTTTCTAGAAGATATAGAAAAAGCCGGAGGAAAATGCATTTAGGTGAAGTAGGAGTTTTAGCAAAGAAATACATAGTATAGTACGAAGAAGGTAGTGTGTGCGTGTGTGCGCGAGAGTAGAGAAGGAACATTGGACGATAGAGTGAGAGAGGAGCCAAGATTTCGCCGCAGTGTAGTGTAATATAAACGTCGTAAAATAGGAAGCAGGTGAATCATATAATTCGGGGGGCTAGTATCCAAGTAATTCTCACCCTCCTCTCGTTTCTCCTTTCTTCTTCTTGACTTTCTCGTCATCGTTCTCTCTTGGTTTTTCCACTCACCCTTCTCGCATTACCGCAACCCTCCAACAGTGTCGAGGATTGCACGTGCGCCTCATATCGCGAAAATATCAAGTGAAGAACGAGAGCCTCCGGTGATACATGTACCGGCTACCATGAGATTCTATTTTATTTGAAACAGATGTTTCTACTTTTATAGAGCCATGTTTCGATTATTAGCTTTGCGTGTTTTCGCAAACTCAGTCTTATTCCTTCTCGACTTAAGAATCACCCGAGTAAAATTATTCTTCCCTGCAAAAGATACGAGTTTCTTTATTTGCACTGTGCCACGCATTAATCCTCAATATACATAGAGTTTTATGAGATCACATTTTTTTATTGCCTCAAATCAGAAAATAGAACGTACTTATGTTGGTTTACATCTTAAGGAGATTCAGCAGGTGCTTTTGCTTTTACTTACTGGCACTACTAGATAAATTACACCAGTACTTATATCACTTTACTTATACTTAAGTGCAGTTACATTAAGAGAATACGATTCAAAATAATCTCTTATTAGAGAATTAAATTGTTTAAATAAAAAAGAAGAAGTCAATCATACTTTTTTTGGTTTAATATTTGACTAACATATATTATACAATTATTCGAACAATTCAGAAATTTGTTATTTAGAAATATTTTTATAAAGTATGATAAAATAAAGTTAGCAATATGACGCATCAACTAATCAAAACTATATACATAGATTCGATGATTAGAGTACGAAATTCGTAATCCAAAGTCTGTGTCTTCGAATCACGTCATCCACCTTTTTCCGCTCCTTGCTTTTTTCATACGCTACAATGTACAGTTCGTTTATTCAAAGATAGTATTGGCACATATCGTTCTCCATGTAAATGATAGCTTATTAAATTAAGGTTTAATTACTTAAATTCGAATAATAATTTGAACGATTAAGGATTAACTTTAATAGAATATTGATAAAATTTATCAATAAATGGAAGCTTCAAAGTTATCACAATTTAAAAAAAATTGTCAACTATTAAATTAGTTTTACAACCAGGTAGCTAGATTTTGAAATGTCATCATATGATATTGCGATACTGCATTTTAAAATCTAGAAGACACTATAATATTTTCCATATAATTTACGGTTAATTAACATAATTTTAACGAATTAAATATGTAATATTAGTAGAGTAACAAATACTCTATTAATCGTATGGATATTATAATGATTAACATGTTAACTATTGTAATATAATTGTCCGCATATTCCAGCTAAAACTCTAGCTAAAATCGAAATAACGGAAAATATAGATCGTCATATTTTAACCCGCGAATAGATGAGGAAAGAAGAAGAAAATTATATTGTTGTCATAGTATAGATTGAAAACATATACATAAAAATACGAGTCACGGTGTAATTACAACGCAATTTAAAATATTTAACAATATGCCATTCAACGCGACCTTCTAATACAAATATGTATTGAATTATATTGACGCGAGTTTTTCATTGTTTTTGATGCGCAATCATGTTACTGTAGAAAGGAGGCGTAAAAAATTTCACAATGTTTTTATCCATAAAAGCAATAATTTGAAAAATATAATATCGTCGGTATAACTCACATAAAAAGTTTTAATAAACAATATGATAATTCTTGAAGTTTATAACCTAGTTGTATTAAATAATCGAATTATAAAAGTAATTATCAATTATTTATACTAGCCGTGAGAAAACTAAATATCTCTCTACTCTAAATATTCATAAATCATAAATAATATGTACAACGGAAGAAGAAGGAAATTTTCATTGGAAGAAAAATGTACTCTTCCGAAATCTTTGAGTTAATATTTAAGGAACTTATCGGTTAAAATAAATAATTAAAGAAAATTCGAACGAGCAAAAAGCCTAAATCACGATAAATCCAATAAAAGGAAAGAATGAAAGGAAGTGCAGGGGTCTTTTCCGGTTTGAATCGTTGAAATTTTTACGATCGGGTGACTTGGTGGAACCGGCGCTTTCCTCGCAGAGCAGATAACACTGACTGTAAAAAGTTTCCGCAGGGCCAGGCCCCTACGCGACAACGTCTGCTTACTGTGGACAAGCAGCCAGCCGCGCAGGTATATCCTACGTCAAACACAACGAACTCGCTTGTTTGAGATTTTATTTGCCGAGCCGCGGCTTATCGCCTGGCAAGCGAACAGGTTGCGTTCGGGCTCTCTCGTTTCTCTGCCTATATCGAACGCGTTAGCATCACGGAACACGAGAGAGTGTGTGTAAACACGTATGCGCGCACGCACACGCACACCTACGCTCACACACAAATTCATACACTCCAAAGGAAAGATAGTCGAAATAAGCCTACGTGTAGCGTCTGCTCGGGAGAGAGGACGCGTACAGCCGCACAAATATTAAAACACCGCCACGATAGCGTAGCGGCTTTCGTTTTAGGCACGCGTATATACTTTTTCCCTTGATTCTTTACCGCGAGCGAGTCTGATAGAATCTTGGACGGGGCGCTCTTTTGCTCCATAAACTTTTACAGTCGACGAATCGTCGAATTTTATTACTCCGCGACAACGGAGGCCTCCGCAACCTCCTTTTTCGTCCCTCCCTCACCCCCTCTTCATATAGGTATATCTTTGAAAAACGCTCGGAACTCTAATCCTTGGATGAGAGAAACGGGTTTTCAAAAACCCACCATTTCTCGTTTCTGCCTGTAGAAAAATCTTTCAATTTCCGAGAATAATCGTAAAGATACGGGATTTTAACTTGTTACTGGGATTGCTTAGATTTAAAAGATCACTATAACAAAGTTAAATTAGTTCAGATGGCGAAATAATCAATTACATTATATATTTTAAATTAGATATTTTTACTTTAATTTTATTGTTAAAGAAAAGTAGAAAAATTGAATTTTTTAATTAATTTGGTCAAGTAAAATTTTGTTTGTGGTAAAAATTTCAAACTAATATTCTCAATATTTATTATAAAAAAGGACAAAAAATAAGTATAGAAAGGAATATAAAAATTCGTATTAATTTTTTGTCTCGTCACACTGATTTTATAGATTTAGTTAATTACCGCAATTACTTGATATATGTAAAAAAAATAGCTTTTGATTTAAAAAAGATTTCTTTATTTATTTAAGAGTAAAATATTGTGCACCAGGTGCTTAGGATTTAAAATAAAGATATCACTCTGAGAATATTTGAAAACCGCAAAAGATTTCCCTTGATCAAACAGAATAATGTCAGTAAAATAGAGTTTTTGAGGAAATGCGTGTGTATAATTAGTGAAGAAACCGTTCTATTGTAAGATACATTCTGATATTCGTACATAAGCCATCTGGTATTGCTTTCACTTGATTTGTCCGTTGTCTCTCAAGCCAAGATTTGTCAATATATGAATGAATAAATTTAAAAGTCCAAGGAAACAGGACGGAGAATAATGAGAGAGGAGCAGAAAGTCGAGTAAAGCGGCAGACTTCTTCCTTCCGGGCAGTGACGTGTTTGGGATTGAAATTGGGATTTTACACAGAAAATAAAATAAAAAAATCAAACAAACCT
The DNA here is from genome assembly GCA_026168455.1 of Theocolax elegans. Lineage (NCBI taxonomy): Eukaryota > Metazoa > Arthropoda > Insecta > Hymenoptera > Cerocephalidae > Theocolax > Theocolax elegans. Next base: position 33,242,350 of record CM047426.1, on the reverse strand, counting down.
CAACTCGAAAGTCAAAAGTCCCGGAGGCTATACGTAGCCCGTTCTAAGCGACCATTAGAGCGTGCCCGCAATATTATTTGCGACAGAAGGACAATGGAAGTGAGCATATGCCGGTGTGCACGCGAGAAAGCAAGCGTTGAGCAAACAAGTTAGCCACTACGATACTCGTACCACATTTAGCCTCCTTCTATCCCCTGCCTCTCTTGCAGCCGACGACGATGCTCTCGTGATTTCGCCTAGAGTGGCAGGCTCATAATTGTTACAACATAACCTGCAGATAATCGCGTATACCAAAGTTTCGGGGACGTTTCGTAACAGTTAGTCGACAGTCGAGTGGAGAGAGAGAGAGAGTGAGAGAGAAACAGAGACAGACAGACATAAGCGACAAGCATTTAGCCCCTATTGTCGTGTATATGTACGCAGACACGTATGTGTACGCGTTCCTCTCTATCATCCGTAGCCACATAACTGAGGCCTCCTGACCCAAAGGTCTCTTTGTATATACGCAGCGGACACGAGCTACTTGACGCACCACCAATCGAGCTGCATCTCTCCTACAACTCGAGCTTAGTTTTCTTAGTTAACTCACCTTGAGATGCTGTGTGTACTTCCTACTCTCTACTCCCTTTTCCTCCTATTCGCGCGGTTTAACAACTGGGCTGCCCTCCTCTGCATATACAGCTAATTATTTCCTTTGTAAACATACTATTACTTATTTATTCTATAATATTTTAGTTTTTTAACCAAGCATTATTTCAATTACTCTACGAATCTTAGTTATAATACCAAAATTTGTGGCATTTTTCATTATTTACAATTTAATATTTTTATTTGCACGCATATAGCTTGACAGTAGCCGGACTATGAAAAAATTTATATTATGTCGCAATGGGCGTAAAATGGAGAGTTTACATCCTATTTTCCGAGCGAAAAATGTCACTTTTTGTACCCCATGTGCGTAAAACGAGGAAAATCGGGCGTAAAACGTGAGAATCGAAATTTTTTACATTTTAATTTATTTTATTAACTAAGTATGTATATAACATAGTAATTTTAAAATCATACATACTTTTACTTTAATTGAGACTCAATAAGTTTACATCAATACAATGCCAATTATCTACTTTTATTTTGAACATGAAATTATTTGTGATTAAAATAATAATAATAACAACAATAATAATAAAAATATATGTTCTTTACAAATAAACTGTTAATTTATCATTAAATAATTTTTAATACTTGATTTTATATAATCAATTTTCCATAATTTTGATGTCATGATTATATATTCAAGCGTATAATATAAATATGTTTTTACGTCACTTTTAAAAACATGTTCGTTCAAATGTACGAAGAACAAGAAAAATCAAATAAAAAGAAATTAGTAAAGTATCACCTCTACAATTCCTGAGAACAATGAGCATTGAGAAATATACATAGAGGGTATTGTACAATGCGAATCTCTTTCTCTTAAACAATATGCACTGAAATTACTATAAATATATTTGTTCGTATACATTTTCTCAATTTTTTAAAACACTCCCAGAAACAAAAAGTTAAAAAATTTATGAACGAACCATTGCTCCAACATTAAATTACTTTTTCAAATGTATTCCAACCTGTATAATCCTGAAAAGGTTTACTGAAAAATATAAAAAAGGATAGTGAGTAGAAGAGTTACTAATTGATGGCGGCAAGATTATCAGAGAATAAATTGTACTCAAGTAATACACCGGATTTCAATGGCATTAAAAGACAGTGTGTAAAGACGCGAAGACCTAGAGCGTAGAGAGTTAGAGAAGGACAGACGGAGAGAGGGAGAGAGAGAGAGAGAGAGAGAGAGCGAGAGAGGTGGAGGAGAAATGGGGATGGTGGATGGGGTAGGGGAAAGGGAAAGTACACGAGAATCAGTGGCATTACGGAGAGAGATAAAGAGAGCCGCAAAGCGGGGGAGGCAGTAGAGAGAGGAGAGAAAGAAAGCCCGCGAGGAAATGTAGGGAGGACGTGTGTCTCGCCGTGCAAGAGACCGCGCGCATGAATTAACGCTTGTTTCCAAAAGCCCTAACATGCCCGCGACAATTCTTGAGTGCTGTCTACTGCAGAGGACGTCGGTACCTCTCTCTCTCTCTCTCACTCTCTCTCACTCTCTCTCTTTGGACGACGTTATACTCCCCCGCATCTCGTCGCGCGTGCACACGAGCCTTTCCCATCGCTGGGTCTCCCGCTAAACGCTCGTAATGTTAACGTAAATAGATTATAACACTCTGTTAAACAAGCAGGCCTCGCGAATGTATTACTCACGGATCGCGTGACGCGTTCCCCTGTCCTGCCAAGCACCGTGGCGGGAGCTCGCGCGACCTCCTAGTCCCGTGTTTGCGCTTTTCGAGCTTATACCCCTTTTTTCGTGCATTGTGCGTTTGGCGTACCCGTGAGATTCCCAATCGGTGATTTAGATCCGACCGGCCACCACTTCCTTCTACGGAAACTCCTCTATGGGTATGGGTGTACGATTCTCACAATCGGCACAATGACCAAGGAGAGTTTTATATTTACTCGATTGACACGTACTCGTTGCTTTACCACAGAACTCCTACTCTATGATTTCTCAAAACGTTTATTATTGCGAATGGGTTTACCGAGGTTCCGCTTATGGCTTTTATTTACTTTGCGTAACCACACACGTATGCGTATATCCGGCGTATATACGAATTTTCAACATACACTTTATACTCGTCTTAAAAGGTATCATATACATATATATGTGTGTGTGCGTGTGTGTGTGTGCGTGTACATCCCCCTCCCTCTCCTCCTGTCCGTAATATAAATTTCGATTTCGTCTATCCCCTTCTAATCAGGGGTGGAGTTCCTCGGTCACCCGTAAAATGATGCAGGTTATGGACTATTCGGATCGACCCTCGACCAAGAAAAACTAGAAAAGCTTGACGGACGTCGAAAAGGACAATGGTACAGCCGCACGGCTAATGCATTTTTACGATGGGCTAAAATCATTTATAAAGCTGTAAATGTTGGCTTATTGGCCGGGTAAGGGTGGGGTGGTGGGGGGGTTGGGGGTTGGAGGGGCCTCGAAACGGTCTTCCTTCTCCTACGTACCAATAAAACTTCACTCCAGCTATACGCTCGGACACGACCAGTCACTCTAGCACTAGCTTCTTTTATCTCTTATTTACAACTCTTTTATTCGCTGATTCCATCTCAATCACATCTGCCCGCAGATTACTCTGCAGCTTATTCGCGGACACGTGCGACCCCCGATGTCTTTCCGAGTTCTTATCCGTTTCTTATAGCCCAGTGCCTAATAAACTAGCTACCCTGAATTCAATTCATCGAGCCTTTTTCTCGTTTAATCTGACTCTTATTTTCCCGATACTAATTGAACTGTTCGTTATTTTCGGTAATGAGATACTTTCTCCTTATTTTACTTTTCTTATTCTCTAAATTGGTGTCTCTTGCAACTATATTATTTATTTACTATAATAGTCGATTGTATAAAGTCGTCACTAGATTTCATAAGTAAAATCACAGTGATTTGAAATGTACGTAACTATACGTGGACCATGACTTTATTGATATATACACGACGAATTTATCATCAATCGTAATCCATAAAATGTATGATATTTGTAGATAATGTAATAAAAGATAATGATAAATAGCCAGGTCGATCTACCAGTAGAAATGAATCGCGTGATTCGTCAGTTGATAATTAACGTTGCCTATAAGTAATCGTAGGGTTGTACATTAGCAGGATCGCAATAAGGTGGAGAGTGGTGGGTAAGAAGAGGTAGGTTAGGTAGGCAACGTAACGTTTATACGTACGCTCTGTGATTCGCAGTAACTATTAGCGCCCGCAGCGATATTGCTAGCGCAATATTCAAATCCATGGTACGGTGGAAGTCATGTCTGCTTCGTATAGATTGCTCAGCCTCGGGCTACGTTATACATCGGTATTTCTCGCTAGCTCGCATTCTCTCCTCCGATGTAGGGGGTACACTCGCGAATCACAATAATTCCGATATTGCCTTCTCTCTTCCCGCTGATCATCTCGCTAAGTACGAATGCGACGGGCTGACGAGATGGCCCGTGATTCTAAGGGCTCACTCTCTCCCTCCTTCCCTCCTTCCCTCCGTCCCGTCCCTTCCTCTTGCTCTCTTATATTCATATAAAACCAACGTCACCCCAAGACTTTACTGACTTAACGACAATTCTTTTCTCTTTCCTTTCCATTTGTCTCTTCGTCCATCTCTTTGTTGTTTCCTCTTTATGTTCCTTTACCTTTTTACCCCCGTTCACGTTTTTGTATATATACTTGTCCTCTTTGTTTCACCGACTACTTCCTGATTATCTTTCCGGGCATTCAATAATGCGACCGTTTGCCACACAAAAAGTTATTATCTACATGCCGACGATCTAAATTTTCGAATATCATTAATAACGTAACATGTGCGTATACATACCTCTCTAGGATATCCCTCATTGTTTCGCTATCTCATTCTTAGTTCGGTTATTCAGGTTCTATTTAGCCCGGCAGTTTCCTCGATATAAATGGGAATGGATATCGGATGGCAAACGGCGATGCAAAAGAAGCACCCGAACAGAAACCGAGTTTTTAATTTGGCGCGTGTCACGAGAAAGAGAAAGAGAAAGAGAAAGAGAAAGAGAAGGAGTATGTATGTATATGTATACACACACACACACATATTATATATATACAAGCGAAGAGATATCGTGTCCCGCAATGGGGTAAATCGGCGAGGCTCCGCTTTCGAACGACCAGATGAATCTCCCTAACTCGCATTGTCTGCGTCTGAATGAATATATATACCCCTGGTCCACAGCGAACTCGCGACTCTTTATTCCTTTTTGGCCAAGAATTTCTCCGGGCTTCCTTTTTTTACTCGGTCTTTATTTGCCGAGCCGTATTTTCGGCGACAAATATTATTGTGTCGAACAATGATCGTCCTCAATGCCACGGAGCGATGCGCGCAGTCTGTCTAGTAGTAGACATCCCGACGGTTGTAATCTTCGACATTGTCTACTCGCCGCTCGCGAAAGTCGCCTCGAGCCATATTGGAACTGCTAACGTCGAACCGGCTCCAATGGAGCGCCGCGCCACGGAATCCGGAGGAAAAAAGGGGAACCTCGTACTTACCGCCTCGGTTCTATTGACTCTTGAAAGAGACTAGCTGTCACCGACAAGTGATTAAAATCTTTTCACATGAAAATACACTCGCCCTACCTAACTTTTCAGCTTTAATTTCGACTGCATTTCACCAGACCGTTTTCTGTAGCTAATTCGTACTTTTTTACATGCGCTCCTGCTCGATTTTTCTAATGACAAATTTTCTCATTTTATTTCCTGCTATTCTGTATATATATACTCTACTCTCTTTTTTAAATATTACTTCTTTATTTTTCAACCGTTATACCGAGTGTTTTATGCATTTTTTCATATACAACATTATTCGCGGTTCGGATAAAAATATATTTTCATTCCTACAGCTAATTTAAACCAAGGTTCATGTGTCATAAATTTTCTATTATATGATTACAAATGTTTCATAAAATACATGCTTCTATAAATACAATCATACAATTCGTACGGAATTTTGAAAATTATAATATCACTTATGTCAATCAATCTACTGTAGTATATTTAATTCTTATTCAGTTTAAAATTATTATTTATATTAATATATCATACAAAAAAGTTAGTTTATTTTGGAGTTAAAAAACATTAAATTAATAATATATATCTATCACTTTACAATCTAGCTATGATTTCTGCGTGAATTCGCAGTTATTGCATAAAGCTATTGAAATATATTTACTCATTAAACATACATTGATACTAAAAAATTATTAAAATAATATTTTTCAAAATATAATTTCTTTTATTTAAATTAAATTTAATACATAATGAATATTTAATGCTTATTTAATTTTTATTAACTTGATTAACAGTTTATAAAATTATCTGTATTGAATTACACATACAATTAATGTACCATTATACACATGATATTAATTATATTAATTATTAGTTTTACAAATTTGACGCAGGTAACGAATTATTATTTAATAATTTTTTATTTTAAGTAAACAAATAATTAAATGATATATAGGTATACATACATATATTATTATGTTATTTTTTTATTATACATTAAAATATATAAATATCATTTTAATAAAATAAAATTGATAAAATATATTATAATATTAAAAGTTTAACCGTCAAACATCATCATTATAAAAATAATTATTGTAAAAAAATATGAGGGGGCACCCGGGTTTGAACCGGGGACCTCTCGATCTGCAGTCGAATGCTCTACCACTGAGCTATACCCCCACTGTGTTATATCATTATCTACTTTCAAACATTTTGATAAGTCTATTTGAGTAAAAGGAATGTTTCATCATAATTATAATTTGCTTTTCTTTATACCATTTTAAATACTCATGCTTTATTCATTCACTCGTTCTGAAATAGTAAACTTACAATGACAAATTATTCCTATTGATGAATTGTTAATTATATCAGTTATGTAATACAAATCACAAATAGATAATGAAATTTTGAGTCTTACCAATGTAAATAGTAATTGTTGCAGATAAACAATTATTATTTTCTAATGAATAAGTTTACTATAAAAAAACTTATTTTGATATTCTTGAAAAATAAAATAAATTATTTTCTTATCATATTCCAATTTTATCTAGTATAAAGATAAATTAATGGTTTAATCGCAGTATCACTGGCACGAGAGTAAGAGTATGATATTTTTGCGGAGAGGAATCGAGAGGAATCGTTGAAATGAGCAAGTGCGGTTTCATCTGCCGAGGGGCGATTTGTCTTAGTGTGCATCGTTATGAGCGAGGAGAATTATCGAGATTGCAGATTGCGGGGGGTATCAAGATCCGATGAATGGCGCTTGAATTCATCTTCTGATTTTCTTGCCGAAGGCGAGAGTGCCGAGAAAACTTAATGTTGATTTCTCGATCGTACTTGTCACTTTACATTACTTTCGACATTTCATATACGTCTCGGGGTAAAACGCAATTAATTTCAAAATACATTGACGAAAATAACTAGTATTACAAAAACAATTTTTAACAATTTGTCAATACTTTAATATCGCGAAGTGATAAACAATGAATTATTTAGTAGTTAATACTTATTGCTATAAAAAGCAGAAATACGATTGTATTTACAATTCCCAATCAATTTAATTCGCAGAAATGTAATAACATTTTTTAATAAAGTATATCGTAGTTAGATTACATTATCTTCGTAACTGATCAAAATATAATTAAAAAGATTAATCGTTCGTATTTTTGTAATCTACATTATAGGCGAATTATAATATGGCACATCAATTTATTTATTGAGAATGACTAAAAGTTAAAATACAACGATATGAGATATTGGTAAATTTAATAAGAATAAGTTTGCCAATGTGTCAGCTAAGTCATGAAGCTGCGATACTAGCACTTCTGAGACAGATAGCGATGAAGGTAGAGATAGCGCGACTCATCGGAGCTCGATTCGGCAGCCTTCACCCGGCGGGCACATCGTAGATCGAGACGCGCCATTACATTCGCAGACTGCCGATATCGTTGTTCCTTGCAACCCCTTTCCAAAATATCTCATTCCGAAACGCCTCGAGCTCAGGATGGATTACAAACCTATCTATTACTTTCACTGTCCTTGCAGCTCCCCATCCGAAGAACTCTGAAATCGACGTAGAAACGTCTCATTCTTTCACGTCAAATCGCGTTCTATGTCAAATGCATTTTTCTTTAAATATTTTTTTTCATCTAGGCAAACGAAAAATTATAAGCGATATATTATTTAAAACCTAAGAAAGTAGTATTTAATTAATCAAATAAAATACAATTAATATATTATTATTTTATTTTAAACATACACTCAATAGTAGAGCTTAAAAAGTCTCAATTACAACTACAAGAATTGCAAAAAAATTGTAAAATACAATTTAAATAAAGCGAAATATATATAGTTAAATGTAGGTAAATGGTGAATCATTATTGGATTGTTGCACTGACACGAAGGTTTTAAGAAAGTTTCCGTATGATTTATATTTATAAAGTTAAATATTGAAAAACATTAAAAGGTTGATCGTGTTCGTGCTGTATTACACGAGGTCAGAGAAAGTCCTCGATTTTAGATGTTTCGGATCAAGACATTAACGGGCAATCTCTTTCCACCTAGAACAGTCGTTATATTATCCGACAACGTTATTCTTGCGAAAATAAAAAATAGAGAACAGGAAAAATCTCATTCAGGGTACGTCAGCCAAGACTTGGGCGAGTCTCGCGCATGAAAGCACAAAAGCGTAAAGCAGTGATATAGGCTCGTATACCGGTGCGGGGGCGCTAAAGAAGCAAGGAGAGCGAGAGAAAAAAGAAGCAGGAGGAGGTGGAGGAGGAGGAGGAGGAGGAGGAGGAAGAGAAGATCCGGTAATTCACGTATATACATCCAACAGTACGTCGCTTCAATTCGAAATCTCGCGTTAGCGTGCGAGAGACGTTCGCTGTTGGGGTGGAATCCGTCCAGCGAGAGCGAGAGGGAGTGAGGGAGCGAGGGGCGAAGGGGAGGGTCTGGGAGGGAGTGGAAGAAACCGCGTGTATAACCAGTACCCGCCTCCTCTCTCTCGCCTGGCAGTGGCAGCAGCACCTCTTAGTCTAATTGAAAAGTCGGCAGAAATTGAAAATTGCGATCGCAAATTGCAAGCTGCTTTAGGCGGAAGCGCGGCGGAGAGGAAAAAAAGCGAGAAGGAGAAGCGAGACGCAGTATAGGAGAACGCGTGCTAAAATGAAGATCCAGCGTTTTGTCTTGCAAGTTCCGTCTCTTGCATCGAGGAGGGGCCGAGCGAATCTCGCACGGGCCATTCTTTAAAAAAAGAGTAGTCAATTGTCACGCGCGAGCTCTGTAACATTGTGAGGGTTGATTTTCCCGCCTAGGGTGCAATGCAACTCCGCCTGGCGACGCATCCCATTACACCCTACTACTACTGTTCCGGCCCGTAAACACGCGACGGTGGGCTTGACTCTCAAAATTGGTCGCTAAACAACTCTCTCTTCCTCTCTCCCTCAATCTCTACGCCCCCTATTTAGAATATATCTCAGATATACTCGCGCGACACACACTCACACACACACACATACATACACACGCGCGCGCACAACGGAGTTAAGCGCGGATGCAAACATCACCTAACGAGACCGAGGAGGTTTTATATTCGGCTATGCACTTCCGGAACATTAAACGATTACTTCTTCTTTTACGCCCGACGAGGGCTGCACAAAGTAATTCTGTTTATGCTGCAGACGATTCAGGAATTGCTTACGAGTCTTTCATCTGAATCAGAGTTAAGGAATTATCACTCGAGAGTCAAGATATGGTGGGAGTAGGTTTATGATACCTACACGTCATACGAAAGCATCCCTTTCTCACGACTAACGGTATAGTGAATGACATCTCTTGTTTTCCAATTTCTTGGTTTCGAAAAAAATGCTTATTATTTAGCATTACATATATTCTTATATCCTTTTAGACTTAAATTTTGTACTTACTTAGTTATTGATTAATCTAGCTCTCTCTACTATTAAATAATTTTTAATTAACTTGCATACTCGAACAGTTTAAAATTCTTAGTAGTAAATAATAATATGTAGACAGATTTATCGAATTTCAATTTATACCAATATTAGTACAAATTTTAACACAGGCAAAAAATTTTACTTATCTTCAGCGAGTAAATACTCTATAAGAATAATAATGAAATCCTGAATATTTGTTGAATGAAGCGATCACAAATGCGCGTACGCACAGTTTTATACACACACATATACATATACACACATACATATATATATATATATATATATATGAAATAAAATGTATTCAAACGTACTCTATTATTCTGGATTTAATTTGGAGAAAGATCATTAAATTTTAGTTGACAGAAGTCTTTGTTTTTTTCTTAAAACATAATTAACGAAAAGGGCATCTGTTAAAGTGATAGTGGGAAGAGTGCAATTTAAAGTCCTGCATTGGCGTCAACGCACCCTGCGCTATGAAAGAAGAAAAAAAAGGAACGAGAGAAAGAGGCGCGCAACTCGCGTTAATCAAAAGTGCCGGCGCTCGTTACCGAGATTAAGGATGCTTTATCGCCGATATTTAATTAAATGATAAAACGTTACGGTCATGAATTTTACAAATTCAACTCGAATGCGGATGAACAGAGACGTCGACTTAAGTACGTGCAAAAAGAACGTTGCAACTCCCCATTTTTGTATTTTTTTTTTAATTTTCGTATATTTGTATAAAAAGGAGCAGTTTAATTATTACAGGAGAAAAGTAATTGAAATAAAAATTATTAGTGTTCGAATAATTAGATAAACGACGATTCCTCGAACTTTTGGTGGGTAACCCAAAAGTCGACGGTTCTTTATTAATGTCCCCGATGATGCTGAGTTTAGGGAAAGGAGGGGGGTGGGTTAGAAGATAATTGGGGATTCCTGAATTCACTCGAGCGCGACACAACAAATTCCCAAGCAAGGGTCGCTCTTCAATTGCAAGCTCGGACGACGGTCCTCGACCGTTGGGCAATGTATGTTGGAGCAATAATTATATTGGCGCGTTGACGAGGAATATAACGTTTTAATCACAGGAGCCGCAGTTTAAACGCGAGAATGCGAATTGAGAGATAAAAGCCAAAAGTTGTGTAGGCCCTCTCCTCTCTCCCTCTCTGCAAATATCCTTACATATATATGTATGTACATATGTATCCTTATTTCGTGTCGATTTTCGGAAAGTCGTGATGGCTTTTGTTTCTACTCACTATGTTGTTCTTTGTAGCGACGTCGAAAACCCGCGACTTGACGTTGCTCTTTATCCCTTACCCATTTGCTCGTTCAACCCCTCTAATTTTCTTCGGAGTTCAGCAACGCAAACTACATTATAGAATAATTGCGCGCCGGTCGTTACCTACGCCGTCTGTTTCCGTTGGCTCGTTACGTTTCCGATGCAGAAAATCGTACGTTTTCATATAACTCCTTCGCTTAGGTTTTCTACAGCTCTAGTCTCCCCTATATTCTCGCGTTGTTTTTCCGTTTGGAACGTATAAACACTGCGCAATGCCGCGTCAATGCCGAGGTAATTTACAAATGTAATTCCGTTTACTGCGCGTTTCGTTGTGCGCCTCCAGTCATAATAATGATGTATCTCGCATCTATTATTTTTTTCAGTGCTGTTGCGCTTGCACTACGATTAATTTTTATATTAGCGAGATTTATTTTAACGAATGGATTTAAATATATAGGTTGCGATTACTCGTTCTCAAGCAAAATGGTAGTTATATATTCTACTATACCTATATATGTGTTTTAAAAACAAATGATTTTTGGATGTAAGTTATATTGAGACATAGATTCATTTTCTTATAGAAAAGACAGTTTAATTGAAGAAACTAGGAATAAATAAAGTAGAATACTGAAACATAGTGAGTAAATTCGAAAGAGGGAGGGGTCGGTAAAGATCAATATTTTTGGTTAGGTGATATAATTTAAGTGAATTGAACGTTGGGTGAATCGTAGCTGGTAGGCAAATCCTCGTGTTGCACACGTCTCCACGGACGAATCGAAAGTCTCGTCCAATATTGCGTTTCGTAATGAGTCACGGAGTCTGAAATCCGAGGCAGTGGCTCTCCGCGTTCAGGGTAGGGTACGAAGACGCTCGAGTACTTGAAAACCTCGGGGGTCAGGTTGCGAACGACGAAATAACCGGGAAACGCCACTTTAAACGTGCAATTGCATCGCCAGGAATCAGACCCATTCCTCTCGACTCGGCGTTTCTCCCCGCACGTCTTCACCTTCTCTCTCTTCCCCACCTTCTCCCTAGGTCCTTTCGTCGCTCTCTCGCGCCACCCGTGCATCCACCCACCGACCCTTCGAGATTGCTGAGCTATTCTCGCGACTGAATGTTTCATTAAGGCCACCCGGTATTGCTCTTAGATAACTCTACGAGGGGTAAATGAAATTTCCGCCATCTCCGATATCGCGCGAGCGAGCGCTAGCCTCTGTCTTCCTCGAGCTGCTATTTCAACCTCTCTCACTCACTCTCGCCCTCTCTCTTCCTCTTACTCTTACTCTTACTCTCCTATAGCTCTCTATCCTATTCCAACAGACGGCTTTAATCAGAGACCATTGCGCCGCTTCGACGGAAATATCAGACGGATTCGAAGTTCTTCCGGAAACCGACTGGGCGAGGAGACGGGAGACGAGCCTGGATCTTGGACCGAGCGGATATAAAGTTGCCTTTTCCAAAGAGAAGATGAGGCTAACTTGTCTCCCTTAAAGAAACTATGAGAAATCTCCGTTTCATTAGCTATTTCCCTATTTACCATTATTACTATTTATTTTTAAAATAATATATTTCTTTTTTTTCTAACTATCAAATTTTCAAATTCATTCACTGGTAGTATATATAAAGAGAACAAAATGTACACAATAATGCAACATCTACTCATATAAGCTTTTAAAATATTACATAGTTTGCAGTATTTAAGTAAATAATTGAATAACTACGATTCAATGACATAAATAGAAAAAAATAAAAAGTGCCTTATAAAAAGATATTTCGATCCCAACAATGATTTTAAATTCGCAAAATAAATACTCCTAATAGTAGCAGTACCGTTATAAAAAGTATTTGACTATGAAATGTATGACTGGTTAAAGATTGGCCTTGTAGAGGCCCAGCGATTCGTACAAAGTAAAGCCTAGCGAAGGGGTGCGCATACGGTAATATCCAGATCTAACGCGTATGGCCTAGATCAAGACAGAGCTGAATGCTCGAACTTGTCAGGAGGGGGAGAATCCTCATTTGGCTTGACTCGGGGTGCACGCGTGCACGGGAGGGCCTCCGCACTACCAGTATAAAGCGGGGACGCGTTCAAGAGAGAGAGAGAGAGAGAAAAAGAGAAAGCAAGATAGAGCAAGAGATAAAGACGGACTGAGCCGCGCGTGTCTGCTCCGCTGCTGTCTGCCACGCTCATTCCCGCGATCTTCAATTAATGAAACTCGGCTGCAGTCGCGTCGCATGTCAAATAAATATGTCTCTCGTTCCTCCTCCGCTCCCTCCTCCCCCGTCCTCCTCCCTCCCCCTCCCGAAGCTATTCCACGAGCTTCTTCTCCAGGAGCTCTCTCTCTCTTTCCCTCTCTCGATCTCACCCTCTTTACCTCTCTCTCTCTCTCTCTCTCTCCATCTCGCTCTTGCGACTCCACCCTATCTCGTCTTGCTCGTACATTCCTTCCGTCGCGGATGAATCGTCGGTCGGTTTGATCCGGAACGAAATCGCGTCTATAAGCTCGGGTGCCTGTTCGCGAGCAAGCTTTTCGTGGCAATCCAAGAGAGCTCCTCCTCTCCGGCAACTGCTTTTTCGACTGCGCCTTAATTATGCACTGAACAAATTCCGCGAGTATCGCGACGAGTCAAATTTATTAAAAAGTCTTCTTAGCTCGACAAAGAGAAAGAACGAATTTTTCAACATATGGCAAGTAAAGGAAATGGTGAGAGAGCGAGAGAGCGAGAAAGCGAGAGAGAGAGAGAGAGAGAGAGAGAGAGAGAGAGAGAGAGAGAGAGAGAGAGAGAGAGAGAGAGAAAAGAATGGCAGCCTGATTAATATTTTCTTTCCAGCGTCGTCGCGAAAAGGAATCAAAAGAAGATGAACTCTCGGGGGTGTGCAAAAAGAGCAGGAGGGGCCAGCAACGTCTGATTTCGGTGGTACGCTACTTGCATTCGGTGATGTCGCTGCTGGCTCTAATGTTCTATATCTCGAGTTGCCTCGTGACACCGACTTCTAGATAGACGAAGAAGGGCGCGCATTCGCGTACCGAGATCTTTATCCTTATTAGCCCAACAGTGATTTTTCCAAAATTAAAATTGCCTAAGGAGGTATCCATTTGCTTTCTACGAAGCCTCTCTATCCTCCCTCGTCTCTCCCCTTTTATTCCAAGCTCTACTCCACATTCGTCCTCCTCGCGAACCACTTTTTCCCGAGCAGCTTCTCTGATGTTGCTTCTTTGGATAAGTGGTCGGCTCTTGGCTTACCTGCGGTCGACTAACGGTCTTTTTTCCACGTTTCTCTCTTCTCTCTTCTCTCTTCTCTCTTCTCACCCGTACCGTACCCTTCCCTTGATCTCTATGTACGTGTGCACGCTTCTATGTGCGGGTGCATTTTTATTTGCACGAGCGCGAACATCCTTACCCTCGCGGTCGCCGGTTAATTCTCTCAGAATTACCAAAGACAAGATTGACTTAGGTATAAACGGGGAAGAATGAGCTGGAAAGTGGCTTGCTAGTGGATGGGGAATCATTGTCCCAAAGGCCCCCGGGTGCAATTTAACGTAGGAGGACCCTCGGTAGTCGCCGGGCAAATTCCACCCAGCAAACGGATTGCCTTTGACCTCGCGCCGAACGATACCGGAAAGAGGGTGTTCGCTATCAAACGACCAGCAGAGGCTCGCGCGAAATGCCGCGGCTCCATTCCCTTCCGGTTGAGTTGAGAGTTGAGTTGGTCGCCTCCTCCTTACCATGCCGCAGACTCTCCTCCGCCCGATAGACAAATCGATCTGAAATTTCTGCGGTCTCACGCGCAATCGACACCCTGAGGCCTTACTTTGTCCCGGCTACTCACAGTAGCTTCGTTTCATCCTCCTTTCTCTACGCCTTAATCACTACAACCTCGTTAACGACTATACCCATAAGTATCATATTGAATATTATGGCACTTGTTGCATTGACGATACCGCTATACTTATGCACTTAGTTATCTATTTATCAATACTCATACGCAGCTCGTTATCATCGAGTTAGTTGTATCACTATTTCTGATTTTTACGCATTTTCACTAAATTTATCATTAAAAAGACGATCAATTATCTGCGATTATAACAAAATTAATTATTCTTTATACAATATTTAAAAATAAGGGGTTTACGGGGTTTACAGGTTTCAGTTTTTACGTTTATGTCACTGGACACATTCGAAACCTTACACTAGTCGTCTTGTATTGAAGGTGGGGGTAACAGAGTGCTAGTTTCTTGTGTTGGCATGTATATATCGCTTAAGAGGGTCACTTTTTTCTGTTCTCATTTGAATAATTTATTACGTATTACAAAGCGAAACTGACGTGTATTTTTTTTGTTGTACGATAGCGTTCTCTAGACTCAACGTGAGCATTCTAAAATTATTTCACATTGCGGAATCCTGATCGTTATGAACGCCAATCAGAAGAGCCGATAACAGTCATTTTCGATACCAGTGTGAAGGCGTTGATTTTCAAACGAGAGAGTTTTATTGCTCGAGCAAAGCGGAGGTGATATACGCATAAGTTGAAAATCATTCTTCACTCGTGTATTGAAAATATTGTTTAATATAATGGTCGTAACTGCTCTCAAAATATAACGAAAATGAACGATGTATTAAAAAGATAATGTATCATTGATTCAAGTGACGATATATTTATTTATTAACTATCTCAGACTAAACAACGAAATACGAAACTAATGTTCATGTTGCACGAGTTTAAATTCAACATACGCCGTCACGGAACGGTTATTGAGGTGATACTTTTTGCATAAAGTATATTGAGTTGAGCTGATCAACATAACCATATATATAATATATTAGTAAGTTATACGCTATTAGCAATATCGCGGAATATTCATAAGACGCATTCACATGAAAAGGCAATGTTCGAGATTTATTGCAGACGTCCGTTAGGTTGATTTACGCTCCTATAGTTTAACGACCTCCGATAGTATAAAGATGATGATTTTTATTGTAAAAATTAATCAGAGCATAACCCGTGAAAGAGAGAAATAAAATTACTCATGAAATCTGGTCTGTCAAAGGATTTGGATCGCGTGAACCAGTCTCACGTACCTCATTATCCTCGAAAACAGAAAATGATAAAACAAACGGTGTTCGTTTTATACACACACGCGCGCACAGACGCGCACACACGCGCACACACGCACACATACGAGCGCGTATACGTAAGGAAGTAAATTGAAAAAGGGATCGATGGCCTCGGTTCCCGAAAATTAAGGCTTATACGTTGGCTATATGTAAAGACGTATTTCTCTGACGCTCTCGTTACCGTTAAATTTATTGTAATTAATTTCTCTATCTGAGAAGATCGCCGGATGGACTCTCTTGTAGAGGCCTACAGGTGTATATTAAGCTTGAGTTCCAGTACGCGTCGAGAGGGTATGATATGTGTATATATGTGTGTACATATATGTCTATATACATACCGAGCATACCGTTCAATAAGAGAAAACGTGCACCCTCCGGGCTACGCTTTTAAACGCCGTTCAATCCAAACGTTCGCGCATAGAATTAACTGTGCACGCATAATACGAACTCGCGTATACACATAAGAATGGGAACGGCGTCGCAGAAGCATACACATACCCATAGCGCAGCGTAATCTGTAATTAGCGATCCCGATTAAAGTTATTTACGAGCCGGCTCCGCTCACACTGTGTCAGCCATTGTATTTTAATTCCGCTTAACGTCCTCGTATGTGCGTTCGCGCGCGAGCTCGCGTTTGCCTTAAAAGCATTTGCCGCGCGTAGATATCATAGAGGAAGCCACGCGGGCGCGTTTCTCCCTTTCTTTCCTTACTTTGTATTGCTTACCACCGGATTACCAAATCGGATGAACGCGCTGATGCTTCCTATTTTCCCACTCATACTTTCGACTCTTTCCAATCTGTTGGTGAGTACCGTTTCTACGATGGGAACCACTAATTTTTTTTTTCGTAATACAAACTCTACATTTTTATTCAAGATTATACGGTACACACATTTTCTTACCCGCGCATTCGTTTACTCCTCTATTAATCAGTTTTGAATGGGACGATTCATTGTCGGGTTCGTGAAAATATTAGTTTGATCATCTTATCGATATTTAATAAAACAAAGTAAAAAGTAATTCGATGTATATTACGAATAAATGGAATAATAGATTAACATTATAAATAAATTAAACGATTAATAATAGTTTGCGTATTTTTTCTCGGTTAGATTTATTTATCATTTGGGAATGGCGACAACGGCCCGTTTCTTGAATTATAATTCAAATTAATCCAGTTGAACCGTAGAGGTTACCAGCTATCGTAAAGAGGATCACCATTAACGTGTTTTATTATCCAAAATAAATATGCACCGCTTTAACCAACGTTGTGTTTTAATAATTAGAAAACCGTGGCACAAGGTGTTCCACCACAGGAGAGATTATTAGCGAGGAAAGAGGATGTAAGCATTGACCGTTTTTCCCTAACCGAAGCTCCGTGGCAACGCGTGAGTGGTCCCTTTCATAATTCATTATAACAAGTTGATTTCACAAGATATTAACTCGAGCCTATCTGCGCGCCATCGTAATAAATGCTCGAGTTGTGCAGGAAGCGACGTTTATCAGAAATCATCCATCAGTTCACGTGCATTCAGTTACCCGCTTTGGTAGAGCACAAGAGGGACGGGGGAGAGAGAGAGAGCGGGAGAGAGGGGGGAGGAGGGGAGAGGGGCTCACTCACCTTATACAATGCGACTCATTAATTCCACGAGCTCGGAGCGAGGCATAAGCGCACTCGCGCCGATGGAAAACCCGGGGCCTTCCTTTACGCGCCAAAGGCCCCAGACGGTGTTACATTATGCGACCGATAAAAAAAGAAACCGTCAAACACTCGGTGTACAAGCTCTTCTATTGCGCGTGCTCACGCCAGACGAGCGCAACTATAGCTACCGGCACAATGACCTTCTTAGTATGGTTTACCAGACACTAACCGAGCTTAAGCGATAATTAGACGCGTCCTCCATTATACGTGTCACTTCCTTAACATGCTTTCGCGTATCTTCGTGCGTATACTCTCCTTTCGACTTGTCGTACGTATACACTTTCAAAAGCTATCTCGCACTTTTTATCCTTGACGTTTACCTTGACATTTTTACAATCCATAATACATTCTGATTAAAAACGTTAACATTACCTGTCTATTTTCATTTCAAGTAATCATTTTAATGTTCGTTTTGATTTTTTGTTACAAGGTATCTTTTCTTATAAAATCATTGGTCAAGAAACTATCTTTCGTTCCAATTTTAATTAAGTAAAATAACTTACATGCTCTACACGTATTATATATCTTAAAATACTTCCACACGAATATTTCTACAGTAGATAAATATGGAAATTTCATCGAAAATTTACATTAATGAGACAAATCAGTTTAAGTTTTTCGAATATATCAACACTATTTTGTTACAATATTTAATTTATAATTAATATCATTACCTTACATTTCATAAAAAAATTTAATAGGAATATTTAATTTATAGGAATAAATAAATATGTTATTAAATGTTGAATCTAAAAACCAATAATTATACCGAAATATAATTTTTCATAATAAAATAATAATATAATTGGATTTTTAAATTATTTTAAATCTACAGAATATGTATTTTAACCGGAAATCTATTTTTCGAACTGCCGTTCAAAATTATCGCGAACAATCAAAATATAATATTTATTATTACTACATTTATTAGATTTACATTATAATTTAAATCACGTGCACTGGACTGTTAGTTGGGTACAAGTATTTAAAAGAAAATGTTTGTATAAAAGTATTAAATTTGCATTAAAAGTTAATATGTTAAAGCATCTTTGTATCGTATGCATTATAGCTAAATAATTGAGGAAGACATATCTACGGTACACTTTGCCAAGCTCGGTTGCATAGTAAGAAAAATCCTGCATACATAACTGAAATCTATTATGTAACTAATTAAGTACGTGCAAATTTACATTGCGTAATTATAGTATGGTGTACCTATAATTAACCTCTTACAAAGTTAAAAATACTGATTATAACAAGAAAAACAAAATTGCGTCAATGAAGTGTACTGGAAGAAAAGTTTGAATTCGCAAGCTCTGCAGTTTATCGTAGCCGCAAGCATCTCTGAGCGTGGTTATCTTATGAGTAACATCTTGAACGTAAATGAAACACCAGCCCCTTCGATCGATCATTTAAGAACGAGTCGCGTCATAAATAACGACGGATAGAATCGCGTAATCCTAACAATATGTAAACACGCGGGCGGGTCGGAAAATTTAACGACTAGCGTCCCGTACATCGTCGAATTGTTAAAAAGAAAAAACCAACCCCTTTTCACCCTTTTGGCTTATCGCTCGGTCCGTTCAGAGCAAACATCGTGAAAAAGCCGAAGAGCATCGAGAGACCGAGCGACACCGGTATCCGTTATCAATGTCATTCTATTTCTTTCTCTCTCTTGCAACCCTTTCTTTTTCCAGGCAGTTCACCCTATCTTCTTTACATTTCCAGCGCGACAAAGCGAGAGGGAAAGCCTGGAGCAGCTTCTTTAGGTAAGGGGATGAATATTCATGCTCCCGCTTACTATCGGACGTCAGTAGCAATCAACTGACAGGGGAGGGCAAAAAAATGGCGAAATGGCGAAATAGCGAAGGTTGCCTCGGACGCGCGAGCTACCCTTGTTAGCGTACCGTCTTCCTTCTGCGTTGTTCGATAGGGATGAAAAAGAGAGCTTTTACACGCCACGTTAAAGCCTTACCAGCCTAAGTTCCTACTGTCGCAAGCGTGTATACCCCACGGCACCTTCTTTTCCCTGTTTTTTTTTCAAACCATTCGTTCGAAAAGTTTTGCTTATAAAGTACAAGATTTGAGAACCTCCGTTCATGAAACAAGGTGCGATAACCTGTAGAAAACCACATCGATAGTGTGATAATAATGGGGCAATAGGAACGACTATTTTAAGGTCGTGATATTCAAGAGCGAAAGGTACTCCTTTTTTCTCAAGTTGCCGCGTAATATTCGTCAGTGTTGTTTTTCGTACGTTGTTCCCGTGTTCAATAACGAACGGACGACGAGTCTTATTTGCAAACTTTTTGCCAATAATTCCGCTCTGTTTACCTTGTCATTCCTTGTTTTCCTGTGTACCGCATCCCTCTTGGCACGAGCTGATCCCTTTCCGAGGAAAAAACGTATGGGATGTACAGTGTAATTGCAAGTAGCTCGGAAAATTAGCATCTCGCGATCGACTCGGTCTCGTTCCTTTTCCAACCATAACGGAAGTAGAATAGGCTAGAGAATACTCACTCTCGTCTAATTGTCCCGGGGATAGATGATTCCACGAGGTGATTTGCATATGTTTCCTCGTGCGTCAGCCGGGCAATTAGCAATTACTGATTAAGTCAAGCGGGATAGACGTTGCTCGGGGAGCCTCCGGGCGGCCGCTGATGTTGACGATTGATATGCCGCTGAGAAGCGCGAAATAGAGAGAGGGGATAGAGATCATCAGCCAGCCCAAATGCTCATCGCACCGCCGATCCGGTGGATCGCATTGTATTGTATGGTAATACACTTGCGGCAATCACCGGCGCTCCGCGGCCTCTCGTTCCGCTAAGATTCCTCCTCGAGAGCGCGAACTATATACACTGACGTAAGCTTAAAGCGCCCTGCCTGGCCGGCCGTTTTCGTATTTAATTTGCGCGCACGAGTCCTACTCCCTCTTTACTCTACGCTTACCTTCTTGCGCGCTTCCGATTGCTCTATCTACTAATTCATCGCTTTCGTATACTTGCTTTTTTTCTCGAGGGCTCTTTTCCTCGTTGATCCAGTATCTCGGTACAATTGAATTCTGATATAGTTAAATTTTGTTGCCATGATAGCGAAATGCTTAATATATAAATAACAAGATGATATTTTAATCATAGTTTTAAACTGCATCAACTTTTCTAAATATTAAACTATAATTCATTGGTACGTAGCTTCCTCAAAATTAATGTATCGCGCCTATATGTAATATATTATTCTTATAAGAAATTAAATTTATTTGATTTTAACGAGCATCTGTTTTCATTTTTTGGAAAAACTTCCGCAACTACATGTATTGTACAACTAATTATAAATCAAAAATAGAATATGTGATTATATCTATTTGTAGTTTATAAAAATTAAAGGTACCATCTGAAGAGGATGACGAATTGTCATCAAAATGTCGCCAAGTAATAACCTGGTTGTTTTTTCTGCTCAACAAGATCAATTACCATATATCTTATATAAACAAAAAAACTACACTTAAGATCCACTCGGTGAAATGTTCTAAAGTTATTTACAGCCTATAGCCACTATTTTATATTCTAATACCAGGATTTTTCTCAGCTCATTTGAACGATTAGTTTCAAAAATATAGCAAATAAAAAGAAATCCGTTTTTTTGTTAACTCAAAAAGTAATAGACATAGTTTGAAAAACTCGAATCGAGAGGAAAAAATTTTTTATTCTCTATACAAAGTATATTTGATCCGATTTAAAAACACATGTTTAAAAATTGATATTTGGTTATAAAACAGAAGCGATAAATAAACGATTTTTTACCCGAATACGAAAAAAGGAAAGTTTGTTATTGCAGTAAATTCAAGTTTGATATATATTCTCATTGTATACTTATTGATTAAGTGAGTGAAAAACAATAGATATCATAAGAAATGTCGAACATGCCTTATATATTACAATAAGTACTTAACCTCTCCAAAAAAGTACAATAACTTAATTTACATGAATATTAGATAAGGGTAATGAATTTTTATTATAGATGTTTTTGCTAAGAAAATGTTAAGAATTCTAATGCGATTGTAACGTTTGAGTAAGGTACACATCGATAAATGGAGGTGAATTTTATTTATATTCAAAGAAAATAAGTCTTTTTGAAGAATAACAAAGCTGTTACTTTAAAACTTTTTAATCTCAACTATACGTACAGTGCCATAGATACTTGCAGCAGGGAATTCCAAAAGAAAAAGGAATAGTTTCCACGGAATGTGAAATTTCTGAAATTGACATCGTAACTTGTTCGCATCGTTTGCGCAATTATCGTTCCTACACTTTTTAAGTGTTTCCTGCCTTTACGCACAGCTCGAACATTCTTTCATTTGCCGAGTGGCTGACGTCAAATACATTCGATTCATTCGACTCTTTGTATCCACTATTTTTCTACAATTAGTCTGAGCCGACAATTAAAAGAATATATGCAATTCCTCAAGGTAATAGATATTCTATTACGTTGAATTTACATAACTGTATTATACAACAGCAGGTATTCTGTTGTTCATGAGTGTTACTTTTGTACTGAAATAGTTAAATAATCTATTTCATTTATAATTTTAAATATTACATAAAAAAATTATTTTTTAAATTGTTAATAATTATTTTAAAACGTATGTGCATAATTTATTTTCTTAAAATATAAAATCAAATTTCTGTATGAAATGGGTTCAATACATCTACATTAAGGGGATGCTACAGCCAATCAATAATTCAAATTTCCCGCACTTCAAATTATTGACTGAGAAGTACTATTTCTACAAATATTATGAGAACATTACCCTTGGTTAAAATACAATAACTACATTGTAAAAATGGAAAATCTATTAATCTCTTCTTTATTTCATTGTATTACGGAAATTACCAAATTTAATAATAATAATGATTACGACCTCATATACGTATCAAACAAATATATTCTTTAACAGTAATTGTTTATAGAAAGTCCTAATGTATTATCAATCTGAAAGTGATGCATACACACGTACATTATACGTTAAAGAATTCGCGTTAATAAAATTGTAGTTATAATTTTATAAATTAGTCGGTAAAAACTGTAATAAATTTAGCAAAGCCAGATAATTTGGGTAAACAAAGGTTATTTAATTGCTCATTAAAATATTTAGTGAATCCTCGCATTGTGTTGCGAGGAAGAAATAAATGAGCCAATGGTTTATCTGCGACGCTGACTGATTTCGTTGGCAATTCCGGTGAGGCTCGCGAGCCTTAATGGCAATTAGACGTCGGTAATGCGAGTCGTTATATGTGAACGAAAAGTGGGTTTCCGCCGATCCGATGCCGGCACTATCGGAACCATCATTGGGCAAGCTTCTTCGCACGGGTTTGCGCCGTCATCCCATTGAAAAGCGGAGGCGGGCTTTTCCCACGTGCTGAAACATAACTCGCAATAATCCAAAGTGATAGTAGGTTAAGTCATGACCGATGCTATCGTGTACCTGTGTGCCTATCCTCCTCCTCCTCCTTCTCCTCCTCCTCCTCCTCCTTTCCCCCCCTCCCTCGCCCCCCGAGTAATTGCCTCTCCAATTCTGCCAGGGAACAACGGATTTCGCGTTTCACCGAGCGATCTACACTCTCTTGGTCTTGTCACCTGAAAGCCCACCAAGCGCTAAGGCGCATTACAATCTTATGTAATCTCACTTCCTCCAGTGCGTATGTACACGTAGTCAGGTACTCACCACCTTGCAAATTCTAATGACTTCGCACCTCCCTATTTTCTCGAGTCTTTCATTTGGAAACGTGAGTAACGTGAACAATGTTTAGTCTTCGTTATAGATAAATTAATGAAACTTTATTGCTTTATATGTTAGTTATTTTTACGAATGTTACGGGTGTTTGGTTTTATTCACGTATTTATGTTAGATGCAAATCCGAGCAAGTATCAAAATGTTTTGATTACGGTTTGTTAACAATACTCGTGATTATGTACTCTACTGTATATTAATGTAGCCCGGTAATGTGTTATACATACATTATGCATTTTTTTTTCTTTCAGGTACGTGGCTATCACCATGTAATTGTGCAATTATTGCCTTTATACCAGGATATTTTGTAAAACATTGATCAACCTTACTTACGACTACATCTAGACTTGTTAAACGAGCTTGTAAGGAGCCCATAAATATGGCAACTCAACGAATATTCAATAGTAGCACATACTAACTAATGCTAATTCATAATCAGCAATTTTTTTTCTTCTGTATTGTTTTATATTCATACCTAAAAAACGCTGCTAATTGATACTATCACTTACCTTCCTCGTATATAGTGATCTATTTCTGATTTTGTATAACATTACTTCATGCTACTAGTATGTAAAATTTATTGCAGTCATTTAACAATTATAAATCTCTTAAAATAACCATACCATAAATAAAACACTGTTTCAGGGTTTATTCAATTATTTGTTTATTTGTTTACTTGTTTACATCTCAATAAATAATTATCAATGATTAAAGGACAAATAAATCAGATTATTATTCAACCAAAAATATTAAAAATTTTTTGTACTACGGATTTTTTCAAATTTTTGTCTATTTTTGCAATAACACTAAATCAAGTAAAGATAATTGAAAAAATCTTGTGCGATAAGATATAAAAATCCATTCTCTACAAATAGCAATATTAAAAAAAGTTCAATATAAGCAAAAGATTCACTTACTTCAAAAGTTTGGACAAAGTGATATCTCCGTGTATATCGAAAACTTGCTTATTAATTATGTAAACTTATACAAACTTATTCTAAAAACTACTTAAAAAAAATTACGGATATTCCGAAACTGAGACATAAACACTTAAAAAAGCGATACAAACTATTTTCAACTCATATTATCTCCGAAACTATGTAACCTATGTAACTAATCAAAGAACCTCGATCTCCAACATGATATTAAAATTCAACTTTCCCAAAAATTTGGATTAAAAAAATCAAAATAATACAATCTAAGACATGCACGAAAAGAAAATCTATTTTTTAGATTTTATTTTTACTTGACAACAAAGAATTTATAACTAAAAATTTGTACTTGGTGTTAACAGTATTCACTATTTATTTCAATCAAAAATATTAATAATTTTTATAACAATGAATTTTTCAAAAAGTTTGATTATCTTTGCGATACTTAAAAACAAATAAAGATGGAAACTTGAACTGAACAAACCTCAAACCAGTAGATAAATGTATGTTATATAAATTGCTAAGAAAATGCAAAAATCGATTTTAAAATCCAGAAATTTATTTTAATTTAAAAGTATTAAAAAATGGCCTTAATTCGTTTATGTACATTTTAAGATGACTTTAAAAATCCGTGAATTGAGCCGAACTAGAGTCCAATCGTTTTGATAAAACCCAATGTATGAGATTACCACACCCACAGACACACACACACACACACACATTGATACAGACATTTTTTTAAAACTACATATTTCGAATCCCAGAAAGTCAAAACATCGATAATTTATAGAAAACTTTTTTTTACTATAACTTTAGTAGTTAATCTCAGTTATACAATAGTATTTTGTCTTTGATATTGAATTCACTTTAAATGAATTGTAGTACTAGGTTTGAATTTTGCCTAGGAGTACTAAGATAATTTTACGAGGGCCAGATAGACATAAACGAGGATGTCGTTGCTTAGAAAAGGTTTTTGCTTATATAGGTTATATCTTGGTAAGAACCAAACTCATCCAATTAAAGGTATTGATTCATCGATATACCATCGGTTTCCGGATCATTAAAGGCCACTCGGAAAAATACGGTCAAGCAGGAAATAAAGTCGAGAACAAAGGGCAAGTTTGGTAGATCGAAGACGAAGTGGCAGTGCCAGGAACGGAGAAGCCAAAGCTATTAAGAGAGGGCAGCTCTTGTAGGCGTATAATCAACGGATTAGCCAGTGAATGTAGGAGAGAGATGCGAGGCGGGAGTCACAGTTAAGCTAAAAGCATCGGCTCGGTCCGGCCATTAGCGGAGGGTGGTTTCGGCTCGTGCGTCTGTCGCACCACTGCCACTGACTAGATTGGAGAGCCGCGTATTTCGGAGGGTGTGAGAAATGCGATTATAAGTCACCAAGCTCACATTGATTCTACGAACGGAGCGTATGCGCGCACATTCGATTAAATGATTGGTTCTACCGTCGAAAACATCCGAGTCTGATTAAAGGAATGCACTTGTACAAAATTAACACGGAAAAGCCTGTTGCTCGAAAAGCTAACTGCTCGAGGATAAACATTAGTGTGGACGATTTTTCGAACAATAGAGGCTTTATGACCCAAGAGTTAGAGCGCTACTGGGTAGAGCAAAACGGAATAGTAAAATAAATAAATTTTTCGACGTCACCTTTATTTTCGAAACGCGCGTGAGCTTGCATTCCAATGCATATGCGAGGCAAATGACGACAATAGTCCGCGGGTAATAAATTGACTCGAATTGCGACGTGGTCCTCACTTTGTTGTTTATAGGGACGAAAATTCAGTTGAGTGTCGGTAACTAACTGACGAATACGCACTGAGCGGATTAAAGTCGCGAAATCGCGTTATATTGCATCTATAGGTATACACGTGACGTCGGAAGAGTGAGAAAGGAGCCCTCCGGGTACCTAAGCCGGTAACCGTTTGCAACTCCGCGGTCTTTTCTTCCACGGTTGTGATCCATCTCCTGTTATACATATATACCCCAAGAGAAGATCGGGTAAACAAAAGGTTGGTATATATCTTTTTAACTTTAAATTTCAAGAACCGAGTTACACTGGAATATGCGAATGGGAAGAAGACTCGAATTAGCCACCGAGTATATGAAAGTGAGAAAACTTGCGCGCGCGCGCGCGCACACACACACATACACATATTGGGTTGAAAATGTATGGAGATGAGCTAGAGGTAGAGAGAGAGAGAGAGAGAGAGAGAGAGAGAGAGAGGGAGAATGAGACTGGTGGTAAAAGGGAAGACTTTCGGTGCTAGTATGATACCGAATCCGCGGATCTCGCCATCGAGAGATTAGCATTTCCGCTTTTCTCTCAACAATTTCCACGTTTCCTAACGGATTAGCCGTTAAGCTGAGCCCGGCGCACCCGAGAATCCCAGCTCGATCTTCTTCCTACAGAGAATGGTATATCGAGTATTATTTCAGCGCGTCATTCCTGTCGTTGAAAATTCACGCGAGCCCGCGTACAATTGAGCCTCGCGCTCGCGCGCTAACAATCCTGGGAAAATTCAATGAACACAATTGTGAAATACATTTCGCCCAGGTTCCTTGCAAACAAATGCTTTACTACTGTGCGCGCACATACACACGCACACACACACGTAGACTGTAGACAGCACACAGGCTATCTATGGGCGCGCGCGCGCGTGTGTGCGTGCATGCAGCTTGTCAGTCTTAAAGCACTTTTCGTTGATTTTTTAGTTTCATCGAGAAAGTCACAATCGTATTGTTAATATTAATTAATTAATTCCTCGATCGTTAATTAAAACTGCAAAGTTGTGCATTGATAATTAGAAGCGACGGAGAGTGCTTGGAAAATTCACTCGAAAGAAAAGTAATTCCGAGCTAAGTAGGGCACAGCTCGTGCAGAACCTCGAAACTCGAAAATGAACTTCGGGGAAAGATCGACGGTGGGCTTGGAAAGTAGCGCATACGCTCTTCTACCCTTATCGAAACGTTCGAGCATATACGCCAGTTGATCCTTTGATATAGTATCCTTTTGTAAAATAAAGACCGTCCATGGGACACGCGAATCGTAAATGTATTATTGAGTAATAATACCTCTTCCCTTTCGATCTTTGTTTTACCTGGTATATCTATATCAGCTATCTATCTATTATTCAATTTCCATAACTCTAGTAAATAAAAGATTATTTTCAGAAATGTATTGGTCGAGCCATGGTCGAGTGTATTGGATCTATACATATAATTTATACGAGATTAAATGCTTATATAATATACATTCATCTCAAAGTTCATTAGTGTTTCTCGGACTTTTTACGTTTTTAAGATATCGATGTTTGTAAATTAATTTATTTGTAATTTAATGAACGTTTAGATTTATAGTTACTTACAAAATAACGAATATAATTATAAAAATATTTCTGATTTAACTAAAAGTAGAGTATGATTAACTTTTTTTAATACAATAATTCTTTTTAACTAATATTTTAATTTAAAGAAATCAATGCGCCATAAATAAAAGTAAAATGATGTAACTCTTTTTCCTGTAGCTATATAGGCACACGATTACGCGCCACAAGTACAAACATACTTTAATGTTTGATAATGAAGGGATTTAATACACACTCATACATAGGAAGATACAAGGACATACATACATAGAGAGAGAGTATTAAAAATTCAGCAAGCAGATTAAGTAAATCAGAAGAAAATGTTTAATTACGCCCTCGATAAAAGAGCGTTGAACGAAGCTCTGGAAAAATGTTGGTCTAACGCATGGGATGCATACGTAGTATATACCCGTACAATTTTAAGTTGGCGTAGCCCGGGTGATTGCAAATACCTCGGGCACGTCGAGATGAGAAATAATCACGCGAGTAATCAAATTCGGGGAAAAGCAGGGAAAAATACTTGGGTAAAGTCGAGTAAATGTAAAATAAATTCGCGAGACCGGGTCTGTACCTTCGATTTCCGGGACTCGGGTACCGCACCCCAGCCCTCTTCCTCCTCTTCGTCCTCCTCCTCCACCTCCTCCTCCACCTCCTCCGCGTCCTCCACCTCCTTCAAGCCCCTTCCCTCGCCGCACACCCAGGTCCGAGAGACGACGTACCTCCCACTCGAGCTGCCCGCGTATATCCGTATTACCTACTCCTACGGACATCAGAGACGCGTTATTATTGGATTACATTTTTAATCCGGCCTCTCTTTCCAGCCCGGTCGAGAGCGAGAGGCAGCAAAAGCCCCGAGGAAACCGAGTGAGAGAAAGGAGGATCGAGAGGTTGCTACCCTGCTACCCTGCTACCCTCCTCCCCTCCTCCCTCCGGGTGGCTCCTCTCGTCCGTCT
The DNA here is from genome assembly GCA_026168455.1 of Theocolax elegans. Taxonomy (NCBI): domain Eukaryota; kingdom Metazoa; phylum Arthropoda; class Insecta; order Hymenoptera; family Cerocephalidae; genus Theocolax; species Theocolax elegans. Next base: position 33,213,562 of record CM047426.1, on the reverse strand, counting down.
CGTATGTGCTCGCCGCCGCTTTTTCTCGTCTCTGTGCGCGCGTCGCCTCTCCCTCCCCCTTCGTATATATACCCCACCCTTAGCTCGAGCTCTTTCTCCAACGTTTTCTCCTACGCCGGGGCTCGCGCGCCCTCGGGAAAGGGTGGGAGACCGACCCCGCGGCGTATCCTCTACTTTCGTATTCCGGATGGAATTACTATGCAGGAGATTTCATTTGTTATATATGCGCGCGAGCGCGCCGCTACAAACGAGCACATTTTCGCTTAGGGTAATCAAATTACCGGGCGGACTATGCATTTTGAATAGGCTCCGCCACCTTTACGCATCGCGCCCTTTTACACTCACCGGGGAATGGGAATGGGCTGTCGATACGCTCTCTCTATCTCTCTCTCTCTCTCTCTCTCTCTCTCTCTCTCTGACCCCTCGATCGACCGTTCCTTTTTACACAAATATGTTGCCCTATTACCAGCGCAAACCTTCATTGACCACGTTTACTCCTTGTATGCCTATATGCATCCACATTCGAGAAATATTACTCATCCGCGTAATTCCCATTTTTTCCTTTCTTCTTTTAACCCAATTACTCCATCACTTCTTCATCCGTCTTTAAGCTTTAATCCCAAACCATTTTGATTTTTAAATCCGCTATGTCAATCCTGAACACGTACGTTTCCATGACTCGGCCGAATCTGTTAAAGACATTTAATTTTTGGTAAGTGACGCTGCGTTTCGATCTTTCATATTTCGTCAAGTTAACTCTTCATTTATCGTGGTTACACAGTTTTCTTCTATTGTGCGCTACGAGAATGGTCGCAAGTACTTTCGATCTCATGAAAGTCACGTATTTAATTCACATGGAATTAATTTACATCGTATACTATAGTTCCTTTGCAGAACGGCAGATTTAAGGATGATTTACTATAGCTTCTTACTATATACATAGAAAGATAAATGAATCGACTTTGAATACACTTACAATCTTAACATTTCAATTATTATTTCGTCACATTTATATATTAACAAATAGTACCTACAACTCTGTTTGCGAACACTGCGGATAAAAATTACAAAAGTCTATTACACTAAAGTTTAAGCGATTTCATCAAATGAATTGTCGAAATTTCTATGCTAATGACTTTATAAATTGATACATCAATCGTAACGATATATAGGAACAGGAATGACAAGACTTTGATTAAAACAGTCAAGATAAGTATAGGAACACATGAGCAAGAGTATTGTTCTGCGCAACAATTTAGTGAAGTGCGTAACCTATACAATTCTATAGGTATATGCGACGTTAAAACAATTACCGCAACTCTTTTGTTAATGACTTTCACAATTTTTTTGCATATTATCGTATCCAATTAAATGGCTGCAAATTTCAATACTGAAAATTGTACATTGCACATTCGTATAGACGTTAATGAAGGTAATCGTTAATTATATTAACCTTACCTAATTCATAAAACAATATATTTTAAATATTTTTTATCATTATAGTAACATTAGTAATTTAATGATTCCTGTGAATTATTTAATAGCCTGAGAATAATTAATTGTGGGTTGATTAATATTAATTAAAGACAGTTCGTGAGGTATTACTACAAATACTATTATTATCGTTCGTTGATGTTTTCGTTACAAATATACGTACATATATTTTTTAATTCAAAGCGTGAATTATTACGCCGTTTTAACAATATTTTGCAATTGATAAAAATGACGAATCAATAGCATGTGAATAGCAGAGTGTTGTTTGCTGAGCCCGAGCTTTCATTCATTTACGCGTTGGCAAATCCGGTATAGCGGGCGATCCCCTCGTTAATGCTCGCAATTAAGGTGCCAAGGCCATTAAAACGCAAAGGTAAATCAAAAAGCGAGTGAAATAAACATTCCAATACACAGATGCATATATGAACGTGTGCCTATCATTCTCGAGTGCATACGCATGCGTATGTATGTATATACGTTAAAAGAAACGGGCAAATTGAGAAACTTGGTATTTTCGAAATTTAATTTAAAGCGCGACTCCTGGAATAAAATTCACATCATTAGCAGTGATTTACATCTGAAGTGTACTTTTTAACTCGTGAAATAAAAGGTATTCACTTTCTTTTATAACTAATACATACTCTACGAACCTGGATGTACGAGACTAAATGTATTAAAAATATCTCCTTTAATTAAAACTGTGTGATCGTATTTGAAAGGTATCTCCAATGATTTTATTGATAAAAATGAGAGGACAGTGAATTCTCTTAAGATAAAAAATAATTTTTCGAATTTGACGTTACCATGGCTAACGAAATATTAGAAATCTTTACAACCGTGTGATGAACTCATCGTTATGCGTATACGGGGGATTGGATCAATGTTCGACCAATGTACCTCGGTCTCTGCAAGCAATAAGTACCTTTCTCTCTTTCGATCTTTTCAACAAATACTCGTCAATGCTGTAATGAACTACTGCAGAGAGGGGATGGAGAGCGTGGTTGGATGGACGAGGAGAGGAGGGGGGGGGTGGCGAAGGCGTTCTTGTTAATTGTTCACGGGGCACTGGCCACGATGGGTATCTCACTCGTGAGTTTGGGCGCGCGCTTTGCCCGAGCAAGAGAGAGAGAGAGAGAGAGAGAGAGAGAGAGAGATAGGAAAAAAGGACGCGCACTCGGTTAATTATACCGCAAGGATCTCGCATAGGCTAATGTGCTAGAGATCCGCATGGGAGTCAGATCGAAAGTGTCCGATAAAATCCTTTTCCGGGGTATATGTTCCTACGATCAAAAAGAAATCTTAATATGTACACGGGTGTGGTAGAATTTCCGGTGATTGCGTCACGATCCTCATTAAGACGAATTCTTAAGTACAAAGCCGTGTTGGTATATTAAACTCTCGGGTGTTTTGCGTGGTTTCTTCAGAGAATTGCGAACGACAGTCATGCATGACAAGCAGGGTGGACAGGATATGACCTTCCCTAAGCGTTGGCTCTCACTCCTTGAGCTACCGAAATGAGACCACTTTGACCGTTGAACCACTATCGCGAGTCTCTACCTCTCTTACTCTTGGACGCTGTTCATCTCGGAAATTACTTCCGGTACTCGCGTGCCCTGTGCCTTGTCCTTGCCGTGTTCGCGGAACATATACTTTCGCGACCGGACTGTACAACCTTTCACTCATGATTTCATCATTTCTACGATGAGGTTCAAAAGGTCGTCACTTGAGCTCACGTGTACCTAACTCGGCATGTCCGTCACTCCTTACTTCCCTTCCGCTTCCTTCCTTTTTTATTCGTATATTATTTTAATGGAAATTTAGTGCACGCACAATACCTCACTTATTTATACAGACGAATCCCTGGTAATAAAATATTGTTAAAGTCACTTTCTACGATCATGTTTAATTAAATTTATTGTTTTCCTTTTATACTTACAAATATATTATGTCAACTTCACATACACGAATGCGATTAAATTATAATTAACTCATTTAAACGCATCACTCTATTTTCTGTCTTATTTACAACTTTATGTTGCAACTTTTTGTGCAATTTCTATATGAACAAATATTTACAAACTATTTAACGAACGATTAGAGTTTATTTAATAATATAATTAACATTAATTTTACAATTTTCATATAAGTAATTTATGTATTCAAGAAAATGAAAGTTTCTAACAAAGTGAAATTGGTATATTACATTTTAAAGATCTAATGATCTATTGGCATAAATACATATTTTCATTGTAGCAGTATATAATGCTAAATGATTTTTCATTCTTTTCTCATGAACCAAAGGAACGTCGAAAAACAATCAATAATCAGAAGTAATGAGCAGTTTCGCGATTCGGAGTTAAGTTTCTAGCTCCGCCTTCGAATTCTCGAGAAACGTTGGGATTGTTTAACGAGCTCAAGAATATAGTCCATGCTCTCACAACTTCGAGGCCGAGGGTTTTGAAAAATATATTTGCGTTCGACTGACGCCCTTTTCAACGAGTCAAAGATTAATCATTTCGATTTACCAATTGCAAAAGACGTTTTCGTCCATATTACGTACAAGCAGAAATTAAGAATGTGTATTGTCATTGCGCTAACGAGTGTACAATTTCCTGCCTAGGTACTTGCGTATATAAATATATATATATATATATATATATATATATATATATATATATATATATATATATATATATATATATATATACACACACGTATATAGTTACACGCACATACATATACATTTATAGAACCGAGATATCTTGTGCTTGGGTACACGTATGTCAGCTTTCGCATGAGAAGAAAATACGAGTGATTTTGAAGAGGGCAACGGGCATGACCGCGGTATATAACAATGGACACGTTAACGCGATGCTCGACTACAGGAATCTGTCAATCCGCGTGCACGTCGTCCATGAAGGAGTCTTCCTTTTCTTTTTCTTCTTTTTCTTCTTTCTTCTTTTTTTTTCTCATATACAGAAAACTTCCGGGGAATTCACCATCGTACCTAATGACACGCACCGATTCGTCTCCATTTTTTATTATTCTTTCTCTTTCAAATTCTTCCTAGTTCGTGTATTAGAAATTATTATTATTATGTCGAATGAATACATAAATGAGCCATATGTATGAAGTTATATGTACATGAAGTTATATATAACATATAACATAGTAACAATGATAATTAAAATTATATTTTTAATGAAATATCGTAGATATTTTATTATACCTATCATAAATATGTAATCGAAGTAGTTTATTAAGTAACTTTTTATCGAGTACGTTTTTATAGAATAGATTAAAATAAGACATATACGAAGCTGAATTGAGTCATTAAAAATGTAGAGACATAAAAAAATTTCAGACATTTTTGTTTGATATGAAATTTTTGAATTTGAAACCGCAGCTCGTTTCCTGCTCTTCGAGTATGATTAATATAAAATAAATGATTGTTCGACATCCGGTCCCACCGACATAGCGCGCGTTATTTTGCTTCAATTCTTTTTATTTGCCTTCCTGCGTGTTTTGCACAAGTTGTACGTATACATAACGTTACGATCATTCCGCGCAATTTGTTTGTCAAACCATCAGAATATTCACGACTTGTTTCACATTGTTTCATGGTCATTGCCAATGGTAGTTGTTCCGAGAAATTCGTGGGTAATCGAAATTCCGTATGTTATTTTGCATAACGTAATCACAGTCTACCATGAACTGCTACAAATATTAATGTAAATGAAATGTAAGTATATAAATAAATTCGAGTAAACGAGATAATTGATTATTCTTAAATAAATTAAGCTGTAGAACGCGTTCAGGCAATAAAACTGAATTTACCGGAGCAACGAGTCGCAAAATGATTCCGCTTCCTGGCCTAAGGAATACATCCCCGGAGAAAGGACATCCTTTTTCGCAAAGTAACCCTCCTATGCAGGAAACGATGTGATTGGAAAACGTGCGACTTGCTGTAGATTCGAAGAGGGTCCCGAACTAAGGAATAAGAGTGAAATGAGCCGAAAGGTCGAAGATTCCGGGGCAAGAAGGAGAAAGAATTTTCCTTTTGCCAATTGGGATCGAGACCGCGTGAGAGAGAGAGAGAGAGAGAGAGAGAGAGAGAGGATGCCTTAAAAAAACGGATTTACAACCTGTTGCTTGGCGTCTGTACCCACTTAAAGATTCCCCTCGATATTGAAAGAATATCCGAACGCGACCGAGACGTCGGTGGCTGCTCCCTCGCGGCTGCGTGTTCGACTGTTCCTCAATGGCTTGTAAATATAAAACTCCGGATATCGAGTGAAAGAGGGTTCTTATAGCGCGAAACGCGACGAGAGAGAAAAAAGGTGGCTTTGCCAACCACTCGAGGGACGGCATGGGCTTCTGTATTTCATGCTTTATCTGTGTTTACTTGCTGCTTGGAAAAACATTATTTTCCAAACATTTGGACGAACCACACCATTCCTTATTCTCCTTCATCGAAGCAAAAGAGTAGTAATTGCGGCAATAATGAATCTCTTGATTGAATAATCCGACAAATTCAACCTGATTCTTTTTTACTTGCTACTTTATTAACTTTCTGATTATTGCTTTTGATAATTTATCTTCAGTCTTTTGATTTCTTCAATTTAATAAATTATCAACTGTCCAAGTCAAGTATAATTAGCAATACTATTTTTTTTAATATAAAATTTATATTAAAAATAAATAAGATTGAAGATTAAAAGTATAAAAAAAATAAATGTTTTTAATTATTTTAAACATACAGAATCGATAAAAGTGGAAACAAAGCTTAACGATCAATATGACTAAGGTGCATCAACGGAGTAGTTATTTCGATCAATATAGATACTCATTACTTAATGTTTGATAAATAAACAGGGTTCACGTGGGTGTAGGATAAGCATAGATATTTAACATTGCTTGGGTTTGATATACTCAGAGTAGCGCAGTTATTAGATTTTCAATAGGATTGACAGTGAGTTAGTTGTGCATCAGGAAATGATGAACTCATGTTTACAACAGGAGGGAATAATCGATTCGTAAACGTTTGACACCGTTGGAAATAAACGTTTATCCGGAGCCAATGGGGAGAAGACACTCGATTTTGCTATTCATTAAAGCCGTCGGTGAGTAAACAAACATCCGGTACTCCGCATCGCACGCAGAGTCGACATGTACATATATGCCACGTCTACGTGTGTGGATATGTGATTAACGTGGAAGCTCCGCGTAACCGCCTCAATATCGCTGGGGTGAACGTTGCACCATCCGTCTCTTTGTTCAGCTCTGCTTTCAGTCCCCCAGTACGTATACGCGAAGCGTGCGGCACATTGGCATCGATTGCATGGATCCGTCACGGAAACGGGACGTTGTGAACTATACGATTTTCCAATTTCTCATTCTGCAATTTGTCACAAGACGCATAGTTTTACATTTTATGGGTGATGTACATGAGGTCAATGGTTTTTTTTTCTATTCATTTACTGTATAATTTGGATTTATTTTTCTTACATTGTTGAGGTAGCTAAAACAATCATTCACTCAATCGTTTTTATATAGTGCATATTGTAAAAATTATACAATCTATACAAACCATATTTATAAAACAGTGAACAGAGTGTCCACTACTTATACTGCTATCACATGAAATATAAGGGTTGATAATTAATTTATTATCAATAATTCATTCATCACTTTTAATTCTATATAAGTATAAGTTCTAAAGTTTTTATTATTAAAATTCATTGCGAAGGTATTTTATATTAAAAATACTTGGTAATAATGCCTCTATTAAAAAGTGATTACCGGATGTTGTAAAACCAAGTGAAACGGTTATGTGGTTGGTTCATATTTTGCAAATGCGTCTGAAATACTGAAAGTTTGATTTGATAGGTATTCGATCGTTGTTTAAGAACAAAGATATTATAATAAATAGTATTGTTTGAAGTAAATAAATCTATTACACATAATTTTTATCTGAATGTACAGATGTTTAATATGTAGATACGTAAGGAAAAAGTAAGTGTGCGATTAGTTAACAATTGTTAATTAAATAATCACTTTAATAAGCAGACACTGGCTAGGCCAAAATATACATTCAAACATTCACCTATAGATTATTCACAATAAATATAAAAATTACAATTGTTGGATAACTCATTATTTAACGTTATAGAGATAAGAAATGTATACTGAAGATTTAAATAAATAAATAGAGAGGGTAATAACGAAAAAGATTGACGTAGATTGATTAAAAGGTGATTATAGGAAAAGCGTTTGATTAAGCCTGTTAAACGTTATCGTCGATGAAGCTCTTCCGCGGGTCAAATAATTAAGCGAGTCAGAAAAGCCGCGTTCACGTGGTCTGCAGCTATGAACGCGCGACAGCGAGTGCAGGTCACGGGCGTTGTTTGAGCAAGAGGAGGGCGAAGAGGAGGAGGTGGAGGATGAGGAGGATGAGGAGGATGAGGAGGATGGGGAGGGGGAGCCCGCTCCCATCGGCATCCCTCGGGAAGCTATCGGCTCGCGTATCGAGAGGGAGGGTGAAAACCGTTCGGGTGTCCCGAGGGCGAGAGAGCGAGCGAGTGAGAGAAATCGAAGGGGGGCGCATGCAACAAGTAGTTCGGTTTTCAAAGCCCATTGAAATTGATGGCTTTCCCATACCATGACAAACCCTCCTGCAAGCTCGCACGCTCTCGCTCGAGCTTTTATCGATATGCTGAGAGTGTGCAGGTGGGCCGCACACGCGTATAATCGAACCCCGTGAGGGGCCGAGAGTGAGCTTGCGGCTTTTATTACTGCATTTTCACCTTGTCCACGGCTTTTCGCTTCGACACGCCCCTTCTCGCTCCATCGAGCACCTGCGAGCTGCTGCTGCCACTCGAGAGACCCCTCGGTATTTATTGGTGATACTCGGCCAATTACACCCTTTTCTTTTTTCTTATTTTCGCCTTTCAATCGTACGTACGTACGTACGTACAAGTACAAGGGTATGCTCTCTGTGTGTATACACGAATTTCCCAGTTATAAATTCGAGAGACAGCATGCCATGGAGCTCATTAAGATTGAGAGTCGTAAAACCGCATTATGCCTTACTCATTGCAATAGCTTCGCATCGAAGCAAGTTAACGCGTAACAGCTGGATTGTGAAACACACGCAAACCGAGTGAACTGCGCGATCGCGATCGCTCGGGGATGCTTTATAGCCGAGGTATTTGCACGGATATACGTCGATTCCCGTGGATTTGAACCGCGAATGTAATATACTTATAATGAGACCTTTCCTAGAAGATGCTAGCAATAAACGAAAACATGTGGCACAATCTCTCGTCGAGATAATTATCTTTACTATTAGAAAAACTCTTAATAGTCTTACGACATTTAATTATTTATTTATTGCTTTTTTAATTTTTAATATACACAATAATATCTGATATTTTATGCAAATATCGATATGTTATTCATACAGATATCGTTTTCTCTTAATACTTAGAGAAGATTATTTAACCAAAAAAATTAAACCTTTTTTTACTATTAAATTTACAGACTATCAAAATTATATCAATTAACATATTGTATAGTACAATTTATTACAAATATATCAATTGTTGTTATAACTTAATTTTAATGTATACATTCAACATAATGACTAAATAATGAAAATTTGTTTATTATTATTTATAGTTTCTAAAACATATGTTACATTTTTTGTGAAATATACGTAAATGATATAATTACCTTAACATCTACAAATCTATAAACTTATGTAAAAATGTATCGAACAATGCTTACAAAATAGGTTCATCTTTTGAGTCGTAGATCAAATTGATGAACTTTCTTGCTGCAATAATAAACATATAGAAGTACGTAATATAAAGTAAAAATAAAAAAAAATTATTTGAATATGTATACTTTCTGAGAAAGTAGTCAATAGGATTTTAATAACAACATTTCACCTGCTACAATTGATCAGTCGAAGAAGATTGTATCTCGCAAGATTATTGATTAGTTCGGCGTAGCGCGATCGGCAACGGTAATCCATCAAAGAAAAGGGCCCGCCGCTTACATCCAACGCATCTATATATGATTCCCCTTTCGAGAGAAGCCGCCGCGTACCTTCGCGAAGGACGGTCTTTAAAAACGCATTACCCGAGACAAAGTCCAAACTTCCTATCCTATACTATACATACACACACCTTTGCCTCCTCTTTTCGCATACAACACATCGCTCCAGGATGACCAATAAGACCGATACGTACGATTCCAGCCGATCGGTTGGATCGTTCAATTATTTCGCAATCAGGAGGCTACGTTGATCATCCTAGCCTCTGATGGTACGTTCTCACGTTATTACCTTGTTTCTTCCTTTCGTTCGGCTCCCCTTATGTTCTTTTTTTTATGGGCGTTCTTTTTCCGTTCTTGCATTCGATGGCTTTTATTACGGAAGACATATTTTTGCACTCATTTAATTTCTGATTTTATTGTGTTTTAAACCACTCTGTTATTATCTGCCCATACCCTTTTTTCGTTAAAACGCAATTTGTCCTGTTGTCCGAAACTATTTTATTTAATTAATTGTATTTTATTATATTTCGATAAAAATATGTACAAGGTAAATATGCATATTTTTTTTTAAATAATTTAATTGTTGGTATAAAATAACCAAATACCATAAGTATTTGTTTAAATATGTAAAAGGTTATATCGGAATGCATTTTTTAATTAAAAAAGATTCGCTCTGTTCAAAACATCTTTCTACAACGCTCTTCTGCAAACTCTGAATATAATTTATAAATTTTTTCAATAAATCTTAATAATAAAATAAATCTTTTATCTTTTATCCCCGAGTGATTGAAATTTTTCTGTCCACCTATTACCGTAAAACTCGCTCTGTAAGCTTATTCTTTATTAAATTAAGCATCACGTATATTTTCAGATTTTTAGTTTCATTTTTAGTTATACAATATTCGGGTCTTTAAAAACATAGATTGTGATATGATAGCCCTTGTAATCACATTGCGTCAAACCAAAACTGGAAAGGCTTTCTATTGTATAAAGTCTTGAACCAATTATACACTATGAATTATTTCTACTGATGAGAATATCAGTAATAAATATTATTTTAATAACTTACTGTCCTAATTAATTTATCTAAAATATTAATTTTTAATGTTAAACCTTTAACGTTTACGTTTGTAATCATAATAACAATCTATTGTATATAATTAATTACTTATACTTCAATGTATGTAATAGTTAATGTATGCCTTGTATTATAAAGTGTATCGAAATAAAACAATAAATTGTATCGTTGTACCGTTGTAAGATATGCGTTCCAAACCACGGCAGCTCACGTTGGTATATCTCTTCTCGGTTTTTAATTGTGTAATCGATAATGATAGAACGGAAGGAGGGATAGGAGGGATAGGAGAGAAGGTAGGGTCGGGGGAGGAGAGGGAGACGAAAAATCTTGGGAGGGAAGCGTGAGTCAATGGTCGCATGCACGATTCACCAACGCTGCTCGCTGATAATCAAATTCTGGTGGGCCCCATGACGAATCGAGGGTAATTAAAGTCCGATTGCTCCGTACCGATAAAACGACAGTTGTTCTCGTCGATTCTCTTGGGTGATCGTGATTTCGCGAGGAGACACATTTTATAGCAGTGTACACGCGAAACTCATTATATGCACACATCGCTCGCTATCAATTTCTTATCGAGTTAATTATAATTTTTTATCATCGTACATTTGTCGTTCAAACTCAAACTATATTCCCGGTGAATTTCAATAGAATTTGAATGAGACGGAAGAAAAAAAGTGCCGGTCGACGAAAACAATTATATTTCCATTAGAGAGTCCTCTCTATCCTTCTTCTTTCTCGAAGGAGGGACGGAACCCTAACTCTTTGAAATCCCATGATAATCATGCGGTGCGGCGACCTTCGTCGGGCGCATCATCGACTCCGCGGTTTCTTTAATTTCCAGCCATTACCAAGGATACGCACACACATATGCTCCTACATACACGTAGGTGTATACTGGTATAAGCGCATCATCCGTATACGCGTGGATATACATATACCGAGTATGCGAGTATGCATTAACGACAGCTGGAGGTCGATCACTGTCGAACCTAAAGTTTTAAAACCTCCGAAACGAATAGTCGCAATTTTTCATCGAAATCATTTTCTTCTTCGAGTTCGATTTAGATCGAATAAGGGGGCGAGTCTACGGTCTTCCGAGTAATAAAACCGCGGGCTGGATGTGGCACTTTTTAATTATCTGCGAGCCAGTCATCAATCAGTTTGCATCTCACCCTCCTCTTTCTCTCTTTCGATGTTTTTACGCGGAGTTTCTTTTCGAATTATAATAAGCCGGCAGAATTATTGGCGCTTTGATTGGGCCACCGTCGATTAATGTTGTCCTTGCCCCTCGATTACTATTGATTCGATTATTATTTCTGTTCTGGTTGATCACCTTTCTTCAACTTTCTGCTTCTGACTCTTCAAGGTAATACGTACAATTAGCCATTTTTTCACCTATAGACATGAAATATTTATCACATGTTTGTATAGTTTTGTAAATAATATTACAGCATTTTTACATTCTTTTTTTTAATTTATTTGCAACATACAATTTTCTATATAATTTGTACTTTATATATATTTTTGTTAGTTCATTAATTTCTGATTCAGTTTTACCTACTGATATAATAATTAAACGAACTATTACATTGAAATTCAGGCTGGTTTGTAAGTTATTCTATCTCAACTGGATACATCACATAATTTTAATTTATATAATGTATCACAATATAAATAAAATAACCACTCTCTCAAGCTTTAGCTAAAGTTTATTAACCAAATAATTAAAATAGGTCTAGAAAATGGAAAGAAACAAGAAAAGGTAAATAATATTATTCGCGTATCCATGTTTATCGTGTATAGAGGTTCACTTGATATTCCGTTTCTTTGTCGTAAACAATAATGCTCTTACGAGATTCCGGCGCAGCTTGAAATATCAGGATCTCCTTTATTTTCATACGAAATTCGAATATCGTCTCCTCATGTGGAACGATTCGAGTTTCACAAAGCTCGGAAGTTGCGTGTCCATTGCGCCAAGGAAAAGAGCGGTCGGAGGCTATATGCTCGACTTGTCGAGTTCATTGACTGTTTGCTGTCTTCTCCCGAGAGTCGTAAAACAAGGACAGTAGCGCGCGAGACAATGCGTACCAGGGATGTATTATAGGCTCTAAAAAGAAAGGAACGCTACAGAATTGTACGACGAAAGGCTCATTTCTTTAGTTGCGCAATCCCTTAATACATTCACCTCTCTATTTTTCCGAATTTCTCTTTTTTTCGCGTCTAGTAGTCACAAATCACATTTATTCAAAACGTAAGTATTACGAAGACTCGATATCGTACAAAGTTAAATTCCCATTTTTTCCATCGGCTCGTTTAGTTTCGTATTTTATCTCTTGGTAGTCGAACGCGAGAGTAGACTGAGCCAACAGCTGGCGCCGCCCATTACCTCGTGCGGTCTAGCGCTGAACTAAGAATACGCTCGAATTCGACGTAAATCTCGTATTACAAACTACACTTCTGCTTTTGGTACTTTATGTTCTTTCGTTGCGTTAGATTTAGATTCGGGAAATAATTTAATAATTTCAATGGATAAGAAATCCTAAACTTGTTGTTCGCGGCTTTAATAATTTGAGACAAATAATTATTATTCATATTGACTTATAAATTACTTATGGTGATTATTTGATTCAAAGTGTTAAAAAATCTTGTTACTTATAGATGCTTTTATACATAGTCTAATATCTACTCTAAGAAAAAGTTTCTGTTTTATCAGGATTTAAAATTTATTTTCAATCATATTAAAACTTTATTATTAATAAGTATGCTTATACATTTCGTTGGTAATGAATTTAGATTGTAAATACAATATACTACATTCGATTTTAAAGATATAATAGAAATATTCAACATATTGTTGTAATTTTTTAATTATATACTATTTTCTTATAAATGTATAAAATTTTGAAGTAGTAAACAATAATAGTACGATTTTCAGTCCGTTATTATCTTTAATAAAGTGTCAATCACTGGAAGCAATTTAGAAAAACAAAACTTTTTTACCGAGTAGTTCATTATAGTCGATGCTGTGTAGTTTGCGCCGGTCATAGTAGTCCATATAAGAAGTAAAATCTTTGCGTTTCACCTTCGTGCCGTTAACAAAAAAGTTGGGCGGACTCGTCGAGACAGAGACAGGCGAAACGACAAATGCTTTCCGTCATTTATCGCGCGAAGAAATGACTTCAGGTAGAAAAGTGCATGCGGAACGCTGCGTCGGCTAGTGACCGGCAAAGAGAGACAACCATCGAGATAATGTTTTGTGGCAACAGGTGAGGCAGGTGTTAGACCTGAAAGCCCCGCTGCACGGCTCTAATAACCTCGATCTATGTCTTCAACTCCTTGCAATAAAAAGATTTTTCATTGTGGGTATCGATACGTTTTAATCTCAATAATACTTATTGATTTAATTAATTCCTCTACTTCGGGTGAGATATTAGTATTCTTTATATTCTATTGTCATTAATTTTGTTACATTGATTTTTACAAATGTTAAAAACTAAAAACATTGTTTACCAGAAAATGAGAAAAGTAATTGTATTAATTAAAAATTTTTTGTCACGTGCAGGATAAATAAATACTTTATTGCAAAAGCTATATTTCATATCAGAAAAACGTATAATCGTGGATGTAATAATTTGCGCGTAACAAGAGATCGCAATAATTTTATTGTATTCTTCATCAGTGACTTTCTCACGAGTGCTAAAAAAGTAAATGTATCCATAATTTGATAGAACTAAAGTGGTGCCTTCTTTTTTCGATAACAAGTTTTCTACGACGTTTGAGAGAATTAAACTGTTCTAATTATACATTTTTGAGTTTGAAGAGCAAATGGCCTATAAAAATGCATGATTTACAGGATTTTTTTTAGATAAGTGAGAGAGAACTTGGCGTAAAACAAGTAAATGTTTTCAACGAAGCAACGAAATCCAACGATTAATCAAAACGATCGAGTTTTAACGAGAACTCGTTGCAGCATAGATCCAAAGGCATTTGCGCGCGCGCTCGCGAGCTCAGCCGATCCCTTCTTCAGTCGCAGGCATCGAGAGTAATCAAGAGCCTATAATTTAGCCCGATCGAAACGTGGGGGCTAACGAACAAAAACGCTCAGTGGTTTTTCGTGTTAAAAATCATTACTGGGCAACCGAACGAGCCGTGTTACTCACCTCCCTATGTATTTCAACGATATTAACGATTCCCTAGAAGAACAATTTGCCAAGCATAAACTTTCTCGAATTCGCGCGCGCGAGCGCTATTATCGCACGATAAAACCGACTAATGATTACGCTCTTTTCGAACTATCTGCTAACGCACCGCAACCCCGTAGTCTCACTCGTAAAACGTTAATTTCGAATTACGTCCACTTTTATTCGATAAATGAAATATGTGTTTGGGTACGTTGTTTGCTTCTGTGTATTGCGTACACGATTATACTTTCAAAAAGGATGAATTAATGCTTAATAATCAAAACCCGCATTTGTTTACATTTAAAGCATCAATTTTTATTCAAAAACTGTCATTTTATTTTTTTTATGAATACTTCCATTACATTATACTTAACTTTATGATAATTTTAAAGATATAGGATGATTTATTTAAATAGCGTATTTTATTATTTTTAGAAAAAATTTGTAATATAATTTTAATCAAATAATTTTAATCAAATTATATATATATTTATTGAATATAAAATAAGAGAACGATCGCATTTTAGATAAATTCTAAGTTTTTTGTTTTCAGAAAAATCAATAATTATTCAAATAAGAAAACATAATGTATTTTTAGAAGCAATATTTGCAATTGTTTATACACGATGAAAAACATCAAAGATCCTGAATGCGGCGGTGCCTAGAATGTGTTTTCCCTTCAACTTATTGTGGATCGTGTAGGTTTTTTTTATTACAAACTCTCGGAGTATAGAGAGCGAGGGTGCAGGTAAAGCGGGAAAGCCGCGCTGGGACGTTACTTTGAATTTATCCGTGCACACGCACGCACACATGGAGTTAGGCTTGCGCGCTTTAGGTATCCGTCTATCTTACTTTATCCCTGGGACGCGCGGCGGCGTATGACAGCGGCCCTGCTAGCTGATCTATCGCATAAAACATAAAGTGGGGTATTCCATTTCTAAGGCTGACTTGCACCGCAAGACCCCCCCCCTTCCTCCACCCCTTTCCCGCCACTCGCACACACACACACACGAGCGCGCGGGCGTACACGCACACACGTGCAATGACTACTCCGTGCTCCATTTCGAAAGATTCGCTCCGACGTTTTTCTATACCGTTGGAATACATCTCACGAGCTCATCTGGAAAACCTTCTACTCCGTTTCCCTTTATTTCCTTTGTATCCCTTCATACGGATACGGTTTGTAATATCATTGATTATACTAAGGTATAAAACGCAACGCTGTGCCTCGATGGGTTTATCAATTTTGTGAAATACGCGCTCTGTAAATGTGATATTATTCTTGAGTTAGCTATTTATCTTCGGTCGAATATATTAACTTATATATATATGGTCTCTTTAGTGTATTTTAAATAGACTATAATATGATTTTTTTCTATACTTTTTAAGTTTTATAGATTCGGTTTACTTCGAACCTCGATATATTTTGCAATCACTGCAACATCCTTATTGAACATAAATTTTATGTTTTATTAATAACTAAACTTGCCATTAACTAAATAATAATATTAGCAATAAAGAAACATAAAATGTATTGTTCATAATCTAATTGATAGACTATTAAATTATCTATTTAAGTTAGAACAGATCGATTACGGAGATGTGATACCCAAAAATTAGTATCGCTATTCATCTCTTAATGAACAACAAGATCGCTTTTTTTACATATCTGTGTAACGTTTTTGCATTTGCTTTGAAGATCACAAACACATATTTTCAATATTTTTTAATCATTATATAATTAAAATTTTAAATAACCGGAAAGCTTTATTTTACAATAGTTACAGACAATATATACTTTATTTATTTATAAAGAATACTACATACAGATTTACGGAAAGAAAAGGTTCATTTACGACAGTAAAATCACTTTTATTGCGGTTGGTATGCACATAATACATGGAATCGCATTATTTTTTATTTTACATTTCTAATGAAGATAAACTATATTTAACGTATTCTTTCTCGCGTACTTTTTCAGAATCGTATTTTATTCTATATCATTTACGTTTATTGTATTACTAACATACAGGAAGTATCATTTTATTTTGAGCATACATATTAATGGTTTTTATTACTACTTTTTCTTAACTGATCTAACAGAATATTTGGTTCTAATACCTAAATTATCAGTAAGAACGTCGATTTGTTATTACGACTACTTAGCTTTGGTAAAATGCTATGGCGTTATCAATTATTATTTTCTTTCTGTGGTGTTTTATATTATTTAGGCATCGCGTATGAATATTTTCAGATTTTCAAAATTTCATATTTTAGTTACAATTGACGGACTTCTGAACGGTAGATCGAGAGGTTATAGATCCTTGTCTTTTGATCACGCAGCGCTGTATCAGATGCAATAGATGATGGAAAAATTAATGAACAAACATAATACTAATAAATAATAAAAATTAAAACAAAGTCGAAAACAATAAGATTAAGTGACATAGTGGAATAGAAGGGAAACGGACAGGCAGCATTATAGAATGGAATAGTCAGAAGGGAAAAGGAAGCAAGGAAAGCGTAAGAGTAGGAAGAGATCGAGCCAGGGCAAGTCAGGGAGGGAGAGAGAGAGAGAGAGAGAGAGAATATACGCCGGGTGTTATAAGGAAGCAGGCAAGGATACAGGGATAGAATATTGCGCCGAGATACTGCGAATGCAATCCACGTACCGACTCCTTTCAAATATTAATGTCACGTGACTTATTATATCCTAGGCGTGTGCGGTGGTTCGCGAGGTAGAGGGGGGAGGCGCCTACACCATCGTCTAAGAGGCATCGCTCGCGCACCTTTGGTATACGAACTCCCGCGAGCCTGCACAATTGCCCTGCACAACCACAGAGTCCGGCTGGATCTGTCTCTGAGCGATTTTAAAATTTTCTGGCGTACGACAGTGTCCTCATTCTAGTTTTTTCATATTCCAATTGCGCATCGAAAGTAATATAGTGAATGGTATTTGGTGCGAGCTTTAATTTAAGATATATATATTTTTTTCATTTATTCTCGTATACAATTGGAACAATGACACGATACTATTTTGCATACAAAGATTTACGAAATTAAATACTTTTATTATAATGAATGGAATTTTTATTTACTTGCTTGATTTATTATAATAAAGATCATACCGAACATTGAACATAAATATATTTTTCATTCTTTATAATTAAAGAAAATAATTAATTTTCATCCATTATTTATTATAATTTTTACTGAAGAATAGATCTGTTAAAGTTTATATGTTTCATCTACATACTTATATACATATATTCAAATTTTTACTCAATACTTCACTGAAAAAAATGATTTCTTGGTCTCGGAAGAATTCTTTTTAAATATGACTTAAACGGGAACCCCGCTTGCTCTAAAAATGATTCTTCTATAATCAAGAGAAATATGCTTGATCTTAAGATATTATTCTTTTTAAGTTAAATTTCTCAATTTTGTTTAAAAGTAGATTCCATTTAATTATAGAAGATCTATTTAATTATAAAAAATCATTTACGAGCAAGCACATTTTCCGTTTGAACGATAAGAAGAATCCCTCTAAGAACAAGAGTCCAATTTTGTTCAGTGTTTAAACATAATGTTTGAGTTAAAAAGTATAGATTTCTGTAATTTGGGTTCAATATCCCTTCAACATTTAACAACAATGACTACTATTATGTATTAATGAATACTATTAATACCGTATACTTCCATCTTGCAACTTCATAATATCGATAGAGTACTTATATAAACTTTAATTATATTTAAGGCGAATATTAAAAAGTTAAGCCAGCGGTATACGCCAACTCGTGCAAAAAATTCGCAGGTTTTAAGCATTATTTAAAAGAAATAAAATTTCATCGACAAATGAAGGTAACCCACCAGGTTACCAATAAACAACGGTGGAGTCAAGTACATCACAGAGAAAGAAAGAACAAGAGAGCAATGGAGACAAAGAGAAGGTGATTCAAGTCGCGGGTGGTTCGAGTTACGAATGGAATGAGAAATACTTAAGTGAAGCAGTTGGGGGTTTTGCTCGCGAGTCATTTTTCCGTAGATTCTTTTCTAATTTTTGCATGCTCGGCCATGCGTGCCGAGTTTTGCGTCAGAAATAAAATTAACGGTGAAAAAAGGAATGGTTGAACGAGAAAGCGCAAGTTCCAACGGCATGGTACTTGAAACCCATTGGGTTTTAAGTCGTTTCGCGCCGTCTGCGGACGCTTTCCAAACGAAAAAAAAAGAAGGGTGGCGCACTTACGACTCGGTGAAAAATCTAGTGATACTTCAGATTCGTCGTCTGGGGTGGTACGCGCGTGACCAGGGCCGTGTTTTCACGAGCTTCGACGCGGCGCCTTCGCAGCCACCGGTGTTTTCGCGAGTGCGGAAGACGACGTTGCTCACCGTTGCTTTATTGTTTTCGCGCTCGGGGAAACTTGTATTCTCGCTAAGTTTGCCACGTTCTTCAGGGCTCTTGAGATTGTCGAAGGACACACACGTACACTCGTCGGTTTTTCTCTCCCTTGCATATACGCCCTCTTTTTTTCCGAACGCTCACGGAATTAATGAGACAGTATGTATGATATTGTCATTAAGCGAGCACATATGCCGGAGGCCCTCTTATTTTATTTTCTTTATTCTCGTTGCGTTTCATCTGTTTTTTGGGGTAGATAGCTGGTTACGATGCGAACTTTTCAAGATGTTTCAGGTACCGTTTCTAATTTAGATTTTATAATATTAAACTTATTATTTTTGTCTACGATAACAAAAGCATTGCGACCAGGAGCAGAAAATGGATGTGAAACCATATTTTTATACAATTTGATTAAAGATACAAATTTTTGTGGTATTTTTTACCAATAAATATCTAATAAATGCTGTAAGAGCGTACATTGTTTCTAAAACAATTTCTATGACTACATTGATTCATACCTTTGTCAAATTAGCATTTCGAACGATAATAGAAGCGAACAGATATACTGTTGAAGGTACTATGTGTTTACGCAGAACGTAATTATCCTCAGTTCAGTAGCTAGAGTAAGAATCGCATATCTAAAAATAAATGAGTCTTGACGAAACTGATAGGATGATTGATTGCTTAAAATGATTCGTGTAAAATCGGATTGTCATCCATTAAAAATTGAAATTTTTTTCTTCTCCTTTTCGATTATAATAGGTTATCTTTTCAATTACGCGGAGGTGAATAATAGCCTTTCTGGCACTCAATCCTTCATACACAATGCATTAATGCTAGAATCACCAATCAAACAAAGCAATTTAAAAGCGAACCCGGTGGTATATACGAAGTAGTTCGCGTGTAGTTACTTTTGATTTACATACACGGCTGTATTATGACGTCAGAATTTGCTTCAAGATCGCGTGCACGCACTCGTCAAAGGGGTTGGTAGTAGCCCTGTTCGCTTACCAACAACGGTCAATAAGTTGTACCTCCAATGCAGCTCTCTCCCTTCCTCCCTTCTTATTTTGCACGTGTTCCTTTTCTATGTGCCTATATGCGATCTCACCAATCACAACACGATACACCAAATTGACATTGGCGCGAACTTGTTACCTCGACTTTCTTGAATATCTAAGGACGAGCCGACGAGCTGGATAAATGAAATACTGTAAAGTCCTAATTTACGTTAATATTTCATTCTTGTAAAATTCTATTACATTTTATACGACGCATTTTGGTACATAAACCTTGTATAATTTCTTAACACCTTGTATTTTAGAAGTTATAAATCTATACTACAATGTATAATCGAAAGAGATACCCATCTATATACATTAGAAAATGTAAATACCAATATATTTTAAGGATAAAAACAAAAATTTTTCGGTAAACTGTGGTAGTCGTCGCATCTTCTGCTTTTACATAAATTTATTATTTATAACATTAATTAAACGCATTAATTAATTTTTTTATAACAATAACTTTTGAACTATAAATTCTATTTGTACTTAACAGTTTCAATACTTAACCATAGTCATACAATATTTACTTTTATTCTGACTACTTTGATATATCGATTATCTGTGGTTACATGTAGACGCGTGACGAAAGGAAATTTTGACAGCTGCATCTCGTAATTCTTTCAAACAAATTAATATATAGGTATAGCAGATTGTAATGAAATAAACCAATTAATCATTTTAGCCTAATGAATAAACCTCTCTCGTGCACATACACACACACACACACACATATGTGCCTGTATATATATGCATATAAAAGATAATAAAATAGTGGAATTGAACTAGTAATAGAGGCGATATAATATTTGATTAGACGATCGCTAAGACGTAAATGCGTGAGAACCGCTGGGTGAAATTTACATCAAGAGGTCTGGCATCGGTATAAGGATAGAGAAAGAGAGAGGGAGAGAGAGCGAGGGAGAGAGAGGGAGGGAGGGAGCTGATAATGATCTTAAATTATCGATCGAATTGTTTATACGCCGGCGCAATTCTATTTTAATGCCGGCCGCGGTCGCCTCGACGGCGCGAACGAGACACCTATGGCCGGGCGCGTACCCGGCATCTATAGACCTACCGAGCCACCCTGCACACATTTACCCACCGGCATAAAATTTATCGTCCCGGCACAATTTCAAGCTAACTGATTCACTCCCCGCTAATAGCGAGAGGGTTGAGGACTGATTTATTTTACCGGGGGTCTCTACACGTCCGTGTACAAGTCGTTGACAACTCGAATCCCTCCTCCGTTCGTTCATTGATCGTTAATAACCTTACGAATAAAAAATCGGTTTTCTTAATTTCTTTAATATTGCCTCCTCCTCCTCCTCCTCCTCCTCCTCCTCCTCCTTCTCCTCCTCCTCCTGGTATCCTTGAATGATGATGTATCGAACTGTTTGGTAAAGTTATTCTGATAACTGAAAAAAAGGAATATTTTCTCGACGACTCAACATTTTCTAACTATAACAATACACCATATATAATTCCCATAAGAGAAAAATATCTTATATATGAAAAATATCTAGTGATTTAATAATAAGAAATATTTAATTGTAATTTATTATTAAATATTTCCATTAACGTTTTTGTCAGTGTATCGGGAAATTCATCCAAATAAGAATTAAGTACATCGAGTTGAAAAATTGAAAATTAATTAAGTGTACTGTGTAATTAAATATTTTCAATTTAAGTATTTCTCCTAAAGAATTGATGCATCTATTATTAATTGCACAGAGATAAAAGAATATTTCTGACAATAAAATCGTGCGTTTGTTATTAGAAATTGTCATTGACGTATAATAAAATAATATTACTTCGAGAAAAATATAAATAAACTAACTGATAACCTCCAAATTTAAATAAAAATGTACGTAATTGTATAGTAACCTTCGCTTTTTTGCGTATTGAAGTCAACAATTGTTAATAGTTAATAAATAATATTTGTACAGTATAAAAGAAAACAAGAATCGGTAAAAGAAATTACGTGCAGATCTTATCCATCTGGTGTAAAGCTCTTTGTCAAAACTTAATTTTTACTCTTGCAGCAGGCAGACTTAATACTTATACGCACGCGTTTATTGTGCACTCAGTGGTAACACGCCGCGTCATTGTGATTGCGGGCGTGTGAGGTCCGGATTCACTTCTCAACGGACGCCGATCAAGAGGTACGTATATCTTTTAAGTGACGGGTTCCAACTCTACGGCGACATCAGAAGCTCGATTTCTCTTCTGTTGCGTTTCCATTTATCGCTGCGTGATGACAGGAAATGAGTCGAATGAGTGAAAATACGATCGCCCTGCGAACGGCGGGAGTGAGTCGAATCATGATTGATGCTGATTTCCTTCAGAAAATTAGTCAGTCGACCATACGGAGCTATTATCCATTTTTCCCAATCGACGTCATCTTATTAAAAAATAATGAAATATCCAAAAACTCATTTTGTATCCGTTGGGATGGAACGAGAATATTTTTTTAATTATTCTAAATAATGTTTTCTTTGACATGAATAAAATAAATAAACGCTCATGTTGTCTGATAGATTGAGATAATTATAGTTAAAAAAATTAAATATGTGTTTCTTATAAAATTTAGGACAAAACAAAAAACGACACAAGAAAATTTTATTTCGTACGGGTTAAATTGCACACTGATGAAAGTAAGTTACGATATGGTTGCGACGTCTGTCAATTTTTTCGTGCATTCGATAAGCTTAATCAATCAATAGAGCTTTCCTTTAAATATAAACAAGGGAACGTTTCCAGAACACGAATAGGCTTGTGCGTCGGCAAGTTATCGCTTCGTTTCGTTTCGCGGTCGTATAAATACTAAGAGGCACACTGCTTATAGTTCAGATCTCGCGGAATATAAGTTATACAGAGGTATACTGTGAATACGTACACAAGGTGCTCGTAAGTCGGTGGAGCTCGCGAGAGAGCGTGTGCCGGTTTTCGTATAATCCGCGAGGGCAACACCGCGATAAAATCTCAATTTATAAGTGTCCCCGCCGCGTCCGCGCAATATCGAAGACCGAATGCCTAGATACGGGGGTCGAGAGGAGGATGGTGGGCGGGAGGGGTGGGGGACCGGGAGGGAGAGGGGAGGGAAGGGAATTCTTAGCGCGGGGTGTACGGTATCAGCTGGGCGATGATATTACTCGAGAGCACGCGACTGCTTAGCATGCAAATGCATGAAAAGCAATAAACTACTCAATACGTTGCCGGGAATTTGCCCGATCGATTTCGCTCGCCGGTTACCTCCTACCCAATTTAAATGTATACATGTATACACCCTGACTGAAAGTCCGCGAGGATACTTCTCTTAAGCGTTTTCTTGGGCCCCTGGAGCGATACGTATCGCCGCTACGCCAAAGCGTTTACTTACCTTTCTGCAGTCACAAACTTTGCTCTCTGCTACTTATAGCCTTTACAAAAGAATACCATTCATTATTTATATATAATTTAAGAAAATCTAATCGTACGAGAATTATTATTAACGCCTTGCTTGTCGCTGCGTATTCATGTGTATGCAACCCATGACTTATAAACACTTTTAATTTCCTCGCTCAGTAAGACGAAAGAAATATGCTAAGTCTAAATAATAATTATCAATAAAATAAAATAAATAAAATATAATAGTAAATAAAAGCTAATGGTAGTTTGTTTAATTATTTTTTCTGTTATCATGTTATAAGGCAATAATAAACAAATTTATCGTATTTACAACAAGTTTCTAAAATAGGTGTTAGCACATAAACAATCTTTCAAATTCCTTGATTATAAAATATGTAAACTTCAAGCAACATTTCCAAATTACTAAGTAAAATATTAATAAAATTATACTTATCAAGAGACACACGTACTAGAATAAGTATTGCAGTTAAGTAACATGCGGATAAAAATAGACCCACCTTTCTTAAAATAACTCGCATATGAGTTGATAATTGAATGACATAATAATTGAATTATAAAAATAAATTGATCCCTGACCAATATAGAGTAAAATTTTTATCAAATGTCATCATTGTCAACGGATGCATCTGTTCAGCTTTCAAAATTAATAACGTTCGAATGTTGGTTGAAGACATACCATCTGCAGGTACTTTGTGTCCCTTCAATTTTCGATCGTGCGAGCCGATATCGCGACCCAACTGCCTTCTTTAAGACCTGCGACTGCAGCCTGCACGGACGACGTTAAGAAATGCCAGTCATCATATTTGGAAGGAATCGTAGTCGAGTAAACGATGGCCGGTAACCATTCGCTTGTCATTAAATCATTAAACACGTATTAAAGTTTATATCGCGATCGGAATGTATTGATCTTTGTTATCTCTAATGCATTGACAATCACTAGAATTAGCCTCATTTGCTTTTGGTCAATTTACAATCATTTCCATTAAAAGGTCTTTGGCTACTAGCTATTATAGGATAAATTAAAAAAAACCATACCTATATACGTTTAGTATTTTTTTTTCCTTTGAGTACTACTATGAAAACTTAAAGTCGTTGTAATTCTTATGAAAAATGATATTCATATGCATGTACGTATGCAAATGTTTGTAATTAATGTTTCGTGTCAGTACAGTTACTTTAGAATGCAAATGACAAAGGAATGCCAAGAATGGTGATATGAATTATAATTAAACTTGACAAACGAGCAATCGAATTTCTTTATTTTCGATCGAAACCCAAATACTTGGTACAAAGTATATTTTATATTTTACCAACTTGATTGCGTGTCGAGGTTCGATTTTATACCGCAGTACTCATCAGCTTCGTAATTTCCGGGCAGGCGATGTTATTCTTTTCTCGATGGTTCAAGTCATTTTACTTGATGCCTGAATGACAGCTGGTTTGTAAGTGAAAGGTATCTGACACAGTGTTAGTTTTGATTGGCAATATCCTTTCTGAAAAAATATAGGGATTATAAAATTTAATTCCGTCCTACGTTTGTATCAAGCCGTTCTTGCATCGATAAAACAATTGATTATTTCATCTAACGTGAATGTTTAAGTCATCACGTAAGTCTAATATGATCGAAAAAGTCAACCAATATAATTGACACAATTTATTAGATTCAATATTTTTACGTTTGATAAAATCATTAATTATAAATACTATGAATTTGGTAAAAATTCTTACATGCTACGGAGTTTTATACAAACGATAAAAAAGCTCGGGAGTAATCAGAAAAACAGATAGAAAATTGTCCGCCTTGCGCTCAATTAAGACATCTTAATCAGAGAATAATTAACTACGAGTGATAGATTGAAAGCGTGAGAGGTCCAAGACTCGTTTTAAATTGGGAGGTATACATGCTGGCTTCGACAGTCCAGCGATTGCGGTTTCGACCCTCTTCTCGGGCTACACGTCGCGAGACAGCTGCTTAATTGTTAGAATTCGTATAAAGTACGAATTAATTCCTTTTGTTTCTCCCAGTAAGACCCATTGCCTTCGTTTCCATTTAACCTCGTAGGAATTGGAAAAAAAGGAATTGTGGAAATCGACGAGTCGCCTTGTGGCTATAGAAGCTTAATGCAGGATAATACGGGAAACCGTCCTCCTCGTAAACTCAGCTCTATCGCGGACGACATCGAAATCTACTCGGGGTTGCGTCATAAACTTAATAGCTCTCGGAAAGGAGGGGAGGCGTTTCGAATGCGCGACCAAATCGGCCTTAGTTACTTAACAACGGTACTGCTTATTAAGCCTTCGAATGACTTACTTTAGCGATATCTACTCCCTACTCTCTCTCTCTATCTCTCTCTCACTCTCATCATATATTAATTTTATCGCACTTACCATATATTATATATTTTGTTATAAATTATATTTATAAATATACCGCAAATCCTCTCTATTATACAGAATAAATAAATATATAAGTTACTGTTACTGACAAAAATTTACTTATATTCTGTGTTTAAATCACTACCTATATTTAAATTATAATTCTCATATATGAGATTTATAAATAATTGAGATTTAGTTTGAATTTAAATAAATTAAAAAAGTCACTTTTATAAAATAAGCTGAACTTTGTAAAAAATACAAAAATAAATTATCTCCATTTTACTATAAAAAATGTTAAATTTGCTGCTGCGTACAAAATTTATTGCAATATAATTTTGTGTGTACAAGTTAATTAAATTATTAGACATTAGATTATTTTATAGTAGATTATTTTTTTCTATACTAATAAGTATTGTCGTTTCATGTAAATTTCTTTAAGGGGATGGCAGAAATCACGCTTTTTATAGGAAAATAATAACGTAAATCATACATTTTAAACTTCTATTTTTTTATCGTATTTATTCGTATTTCTATAGGAATATCAACTCTACTATCATTCAAATCTAAAATTTCAAGTACTGTCAATCAATCTGATTTATTACGTCTTTTATAAGAAATTTCCATAATAAGCCATACATATTTCGATTGATAGATTGCATTTATTTAAATATGTAATGAAACGAATACGAGGATAGTATAAAATTGTATCAAATACGAAAATATTTCCTCTATTTTCGGGTGTGAACTTGACTTTCATTGAAGTGTCTTGATTGCTCTTTTATAGTTTGAAGTGTAAATGTAGAATGAGAGAAAAAAAAACGAAAATAGAAGTAAAAGTCGAAAGAGGAAGAAAAAAGTGGATATAGGATAGCGAGAGCAGGTAAATTGAAGCAAGGGGTTGAGAAGTTGGGAGGGTAGGTGGGTAACGTTGCGATCGCACGATTCCCGGGCGGATCCTTCAACGTCTCCGTTTCCGACGGGGCGCGCTTGAAAAGGTAGAAATTCCAATTTCCGAAGGTAGCCCCGGTCGTGTCTGACGGGCCAGCATTTGGCGGGTTCTCCCGCGTAATCGCGGGCTTTATCAATAGGGGATCGTAATGAGCTCGGAGATAATGGCACCCTATCAGTCTTGAAGCTCGCGGAACAATGATGGATGTAGTCGCCCAAACGCCGGGAAGAGTTTTCGTGCTCCATGACTCTCGTATTCTCTTTCTCTCTCCCTTTCTCATTCTTGAGTTTTCGATGCATGACCCTCGATTTTCGAAACCTGCCGTTTCGATTTCTGAATCGCGGCATCACGAAACTGGACGCGTTAAGGCGTGTATATACACACAAACATACACGCGCGCGCGCACACACACACACACACACCCACACACATATAATATATGTATGTATATTCGTGCGCCAACGAAGCTGATTGTTTTGTCGACACGCGACGTGCCTTTTGCCGTCTGTCGATTTCCCCCAAGTATATATCGTTTATATATACATATATACACACGTATTTATATATATATATTTTTTTTTCGGTCGTGGTCTCGCATGACACGCCGTGATTAACGAGAAATTGGATGAATGTATTTCTATATTACGAAAATTAAACAATTGATTTCATATACAATGTGTGTGTGTGCCTATGTGTAGCTATTTCGCAGTTATGCATTTAATTTTTATAAACTGAGTAATATTATTCAGTCATGTGATTTCATTACTTATATTTTTATTATATTTCTGACTTAATTTATTTCTACGTTGTTTTTAATGTAACTAAATATCTCTATTATGATTCAATTACATGACATGTTAAGGTCACATACCAATTTGAAAAAAAATTCCCTTTATTTGAAATTTTTATTCAATGAAATATTTACGGAAGAGGACACTTTTTAAACCACACAAATGTTGTACCGTTTTCGAGTATTTTGCTAATAAGCATTAATAAAGGTGCTAAATTATTTTACTTGTAAGTCTTATCTTTTTATAGGTAGATACTTCAGAAAATTGTTATCAATTGCATAAAATACAAAAAAATTGGTAATATAAGTGATATTAAAAAAGGTAGAATGTTAGAATACTTAAAATGTAAAAGTAAATTTAATATTAACAAACGAATACTCTTGTAGTGGAGGAAAGGGAAGGTTACTACACCTACACAATTGATAAATAGATTTTTCACATTTAGTTAATTGGATGAAATAAGCAAGTTTGCTAGGAGAAATGAATTCGGTCACGAATACTCACTAATCAATTTAGAGAAGTAGGAGATGAACAAGCATAAATACCGATTGGCACACCGTGACAGATATTGTTAGAATCTCCGAACAGCATTTCGTCGATTCAGCAGCAGCAGCAGCAGCAAGCCAGCAATACACATAGTAGAGAGTATATATTTGGTGTCAGTACTTTAGCGAGCCTGATCTCCTGTTATACGCGCAACTGAAACCTCGTTCGGGTAATTAGTAATAGTAATGGCAGTATGGTCTGGAGATAAGAATATAAAGCTCGATATACGTATGCATAGAAGGAGACGCAGAAACGGCGGTTATACGTATATATCGGTATGCGTAATCCCGGGTATGGGACGGCTCTGTACCTCGGTACGATTATACGTCGTAAGAATAAACCGGGCGCAAGCTCTTCTCGCGGTAGGACATCGGCCGGTGTAAGGTTATAGGGTCAATATAAATGTTTCACCCGCGGTACTCTTCATTGAAAGTACTTAGCGTACAGGTGGCCAAAGCGAGAGCATTCTACAGGCTTGGAGCGTTTGAGCGAATGCTTCGCATAATTTATGCGCAACGATATGGATTTTAGAACCGGCCGGTATGCGCCTGAGCGCACATTCGACCACGGCAATCGAGTCGTGAAACTTTATTAACCTCGCGGCCCGGCCTTTCCGGCCTTGTGTGCCCTGCGGATTAAAAAGAAGGCATGTGCAACTTGTAAAATAGATTTTACGAGGAACCCTTCAGAATATAAACTGGGCCCCCTTCTCGGCCATTTACTTTTAACTGAGTGGTAAATTTCAAATCAATGTTACTCCGCATAAACTTCTTAATTGCATCGACCAGATTTTTTGTTATCTTGCACCCCAACCCTTTCTATATATATTCATGGCGCCATGTAATTCTACCGCTCGAGCGCATTGATTTGCATATATTCCGATTTGGGTTAATGTTTACCTAATAATAATGGATATTTAAAGAAAATAAACGTTATTCAATTTTACGCTCGAGTTATTTAAGATCGTTAACTTAACCAATGTTTCAATCTTCAAGATATACTCTCGACAGCGATAATCCGCAAAAAAGTTTGAGGGGATCGCGAAATAGAAAAGTTGAAAGGCTTGCACGAGGATTGAAATTGATTCGGATATACACACGTTGGCGTTTAAAGCGTATCGCAAACTCAAGTCGACTGGATTTATAAACGGGAAGAAAAAAACGTTAAGCTGACGATGAGAGAAAAGCCGAGGTGAAATTAGAATTGAATAGTTGATGAATTTCAAAAGTGCTCCGGGAAGTCCGGGCTGTCTTTCGATTCCATAGGAATATATATCTAGAGAGAAAGAGAAAGAAAACTCGTCGGAAGGTCGAGAAGGTATAGCGAGTATATACGAGTTTCTACGGAAATCGACTCTCTTATCGCTTCAGCCGTTATTACTCTTTCAATTGCGAGCTGTTATCTTATGGGGGGTGGTAGCGAGCGCTTCGAAAACAAAAACGAACCATCGCGTATTATCGACATTAAGGGAAGATCCCCACCTGACCGTGGCACTCCGAGAGGATTAATTAAATCCTTCCGGAGAGGGAGAGAGAGTATACGTATATGTGGCGCACTCTCGCGCCCTCTCCTCTACCTCGAAAAAGAGAGAAACGCTCCAAAATAAAGCTAAGAGCTTTAAAAAACGGTTAAATGGATTTCAAAAGGACTCGCTCGCGAGCAAATGAGGAAAATTTTTCGAACGTTTCATAATGCGTACTTTCTATCCTGGTATTCTTCGGAGATAAAATTTCATATTCAATTGGATTATACATACACGTTTATTTTTATTGTCACGGACTAATTAATTATCTTATTTTTATATAGTATTCTTACGGATTTCGTTATAAATTGTTAAAATACGTTCATTATTATTTTTATTTACTATTATGATTCTCTAGGGTGACAGAAGTAATTCTTTGAA
Source organism: Theocolax elegans (assembly GCA_026168455.1). Classification (NCBI taxonomy): domain Eukaryota; kingdom Metazoa; phylum Arthropoda; class Insecta; order Hymenoptera; family Cerocephalidae; genus Theocolax; species Theocolax elegans. The sequence continues at coordinate 33,183,306 of CM047426.1, read as the reverse complement.
ATTCAAAGAAATGTGAATGATTTACAATGAAAGGGGATGTATAGTACTAAACAAGTAAGTTTAAGCTCGCTTAAATTTATTGTTTACATTCATCTTCTAATTATTTATATGTTATAATACAAATTGATAATACACAGAAGACATGATGTAAATATTGATTTTACGAAACTTTAATTATATATGACTTAAATAATATTTTAATAAACAATATCAAGGGTTACGCGGCACTAGCCTTATATACAACTAAAACGAACTTGCGGTTTTTCCTTTTTTTAATTTACAGCTGGACTAATGTTCTATATACATAACTATATGTGAAGGATTTTATTTCTTGAAAGTGTAAAGTAAAATATACTAATAATGACATTAGATATAATATATATATATAGTTAACTTACGACAATTCGTGCGTACACAACGAGGTTTCCTTCTTCTTTCTTATATATTAATTATAACATTTCATACAATATCACTGACCACTTGTGTCAATAATAATATCTGGGAAATAGCGGTATGGTTAATATATAATAATAATAACAAAATGCCCGGCAACTTACATCGGAGAAACTAAACGCTGCCTAAAAAACATAATTAAAGAACACCAGAAAAATAAAAATCCGGAAGCTGTTGTTACTGCACATATTGTTAAAAATGCGGATCATGAGTTCGATTGGAACAATGTAAAAATATTAGATAGAGAGTCATCCTACAAAAAACGAGTTATTTGAGAAATGTTACACATTAATTATTATAATTCGACTATCAATAGAAAACAAGGCGTACAATATTTAAACCGACAATATAAAAGTATTATGATGTGATTTAAAGAGACTATTTATATCCGAGTATTTCTAAGAAATTGACTTTTAATTTGTAAACATACATACACATATACTCGCAGACACTTGTTTTGTTTTGTATAAATTCGCTCGATTTCGCATACTCTTGTTATTCGACGACGCCTTTCTGGGCTTATTACATCTACGTTTCAGTGTATCAATGGTAATATTTTCTTCCGTTAATTTATTCAATATTACGTCCGTTAATTTGTAATTATTAAAATTGTTATTTTGTGCTCAATAAATTTATAGTACCTGAAGAGGTCTGCAAACCACGCAGACGAAACGTTGTACAACTAAATTTAAATAAATAGTGTTTATTTATTTAAAAAACTGACCCTCGACATCGATTCCTTTTAATAATTAACAATGGAGGGTGAAATCAACAAGTTAAATAATAACAAAAGATTGATTGAAAATAAAAAAATATATTTAATATAGATTTAATATTACTTAAAATTCAATCCATATTTAGTATTACATTAGAAAAGTAGAGATAGTTGGTGCCCATTATTCCTTTTAAAAGTATAGTCAATATTAATGAAAAAAAAATTAATTTTCTCATTTATTTACACGTCATTAAATGTACTATACAATAATAATTTCGAGAGCAAATAATCCATAAACAGATATTTCTGTTTCTGTTATAAAACAAAGAGTTTGCTTAAGGTTTATTCTCATAAGGGACATCTAGGTATAATACGTATTCGCATGCAGAAAACATGATCAAAAGCTAAAACGAAACGAAAGGGGAGAAAAAGAGGCAATGGGCGAAAACGAAGACCGAGACGGAAAAATATAGGGGTAGCGAGAGAAAGAGGGAAACAGAAGAGTGAGAGAGAGGTAGAGAGAGAGAGAGAGAGAGAGGGAGAGAGAGAGAGGGAGAGAGCGCCACCCAAAGATCGGTGAGAAAGAGCGACTTAAAAGGGTGAAGAGAGACATGGTTTGCGAGCGAGCGCGTGTATGTGTCTGGGCGTCTGTATGCGCGTGACTCTCGCAAGAGAAGCTGAGTAGAAACGAGACGGAATACCAGAAGCATTATCCTTTAATCAAATACATTACTGAAAATTTATTGCATCCCCGCGAATTAATTAAATGCCGAAGGATAAATTCTCGTCGGCGCCCAAGCGCGTTTTCCCGGGCCTAGCGGCCCTGGTTTTCTCTCTATTGCGCTCTTTCACCTCCTCCCGAGCGTCCCTTGCATGAATTTTAACATTCGATAAAATAAATCGTCCCCGACCCTCGGAAGTCGCTCGCGGATCCGTCTCTCTCTCTCTCCCTCTCTACCTCTCTCTCTCTCTCTCTCTCTCTCTCTCTCTCTCTCTCTCTCTCTCTCTCTCTTTCTCCCCCCCCCTCCCTCCCTCCTGAACTATGTACGCGCGCGTAAACTTCAATTTCCTTTGAGTGCCGTCATCGTTCGGCTTTATTACGATCGGCTGTTGCAATCAAATTTAATAGTTTACAACCGGACGATTAAATTAACATTTGTTCCTGATGCCTTGCGCGTTACATTTTAATGTAATAACGTTCGCCTTTTGCCAAATTAATTTTTTTCATATATATGTATCCTGGCACATGAATACAAACGTTTGTTTATATAAAGGTATTCCTGATTGGATCCTATAACCTTTTATTATTTTATTTATCATTTCAGGTTTCCATCTGAAGATATTTTTAATTACTTCCAACGATATGTAATTTTAATCGTAAATATATAAAGTATAACTTTTACGCTTTGAACATTTGACGTATCGATCAATTAGTTCTACATCGACTCTATTATATATGCGCTACAATACTTTTAAACAGAATAGTTCATTTATACGAAAATTTGTTTGATTATCATATGATTGATATGTTTAAACCAGTAAATATAATCTATATTTAATTATACTTTCCTTCTACATCTTGTTAAGTATATTTTTCACAAATTTATTAAAAAAAGAGGTTCATTTATTTAAAAGAAATACTTCAAATTAATGGTCATGGAAAAATCACATCAAGATTACTATTCCACTATCTGACACAAATTTTTAAGTAGTGTAAATATGTATCAAGTTTGTCTATGCGTCTATTTGTTTTATAGTTCGATAATCGGTGTCCATTTGTATCTGCAGTCAGTAATCACCGGTAAGCTCGTGATTTGGCATCTACCTTGCGTGTCGGAACTGTAAATGAATCGCCCAGGAAGGAAGGAAGAAGAGAAAAGAAACGAGAGAGAGAGAGAGAGAGAGAGAGAGAGGCAGAGAGAGAGAAACGCTTATATTTACACGCATCGTATTATAGGCGCGCGAGTTGCTTCAGGCGGCTCGTCGATTTTTCTTATAGGTCAACTGCCGCCACTGCCGTCTTATCGCGCGCGCTCCAAGTTCTCGCGTTACTCTTAATTGCCCTTTCGAACGGCGCAACGCCCACGAACCACCTTAAGGCGTACACCTGGCTGATCAACGAGATCTGACGTCACGAAAGACTCGATTGACAACCTAAAAATCGAAAAATTGAAAAAAAAACCTCTTATTACCTTTATACAATAGAACATGCCTAGAGAAATTAATTAAATTTCTTTTGTATTTATATTATTAATACGAAGATTTTTAATGTATAGTGTCTAATTATTTGTTTGAAAAGGAGGAAAAAAGACAAATGTGCATTGTTTATTAAAGATGATTCAAATCTCTTCTTAGAATATATGAAGCATATCAATACATTTTTTTACTAGACGTTGATAAATTTCGTAATGAACTGCAAAATATATATACTGAGAAAATATATGATTTCTATCAAGTAAATATCATTAACTACTAATGAACGTTGATTAAAATAGTTAAGGTGAGGTCGTAGCTAATTACAGATTCCCAAAGCATTTTTATTAATTCAATTTGTTTTCGATTTTTACCTAATTTTTGCTGTCTTTGTGTATTTGTTACAAATCAGAAGATACGCAGGAATAATAATAATTAGTAAATATAAAAAATTGTAAATATATAACGAAAAGTATACGAAAATATTGGTAAGCGTATAATATCGACATCCCTTTAATAAATATGTCTTATTGTTGAAAAAAGTGAATTTATGTAATGAAGCAATCGACTCACAAACAATAGTCCATTATTCGCAAATAATTATTTTTTTTGAACACAAAAATTATAGTAGTAAAGAGTATAAATAATATAATTGAATATCAATATGTTTACTTTTATAAAATGAGATAATAAAAAAATATCGCGTTCGGCTCGCAGTCATTAATCTTTAAGTACAATTTTTCTCTTTTATCTTATAAATTATATTAAACATTACCGCAAGTAAAATATATATATTATTATTATTATTGTAAAGCACAAAATTATGTTTATTGCCTTAAAAGAGATTTGAGATTGTTAATAATATTTTGCAATAATTTGAAGTGTATGCATCAACGTTTTGAAAATGAAAGTCCTGTTTAACTTATTAGTCGACGCGAGTGCGGTAGGTCAAGAAAAAGGCCGCAAGCGCAGTGTCTGTATATGTATATTCATCGCGCTCAACCGCGTAATATATCTTTCTTTGAATAAATTTTGCCGGTGTCCGCGCGCGCGCTTTTCACTTGTTTATTTTGGAGGAGTTTTAACGATAAGTTTTAATGATTTCCACCTGGGCTGGCGTGCACGCACGTGCACAATATCCGACGAGGGTTTCCGAGAGAAAGAGAGGGTATAAGAGTTCTCGCTTCGAGCGCGCGAGAGGCAGTGATGGATCGAGCTAGGTTATCACCACCTCTAGAACACCTATCCACCTCGGTACCAACCACCCCCCTTGCCCCTCCCCCACCCGCAGCCCCACTACACCCGAGTTTCCTTCCCTATCGAAAATCGTAGTTGGTCAAAGCCGAACAGGGGTTGACGACGACGACGATGACGCCATTATCGGTTGCCAAGTTAAAGGGGGGCTACTTCGTGGACAGCTGTTAAATATAGAGGACTACCATTCCGATAATATTCTAATATAAATGAATCCCAGGAATTTGATAAATGAAGAAAATCCGGCGATCGTTATCGCAAGCTCTTCTACTCAGTGAGACAGAGTTTTCGCGCGCAATCGTCTGCGGGTATAATAGTCATTTGTAAAACTTCCACTTTAATTCATTTTAGATTAAAAATAGTTTATTCGGCTACTCGGCTTTTCTTTCGATTCGTTGCACTCTTATTGCGCACGTCCAAACCATATATATATATATATAACAATTATGTTTGGAAACTCATTATCTTACATAATGTACACATGAATCCTTGTATAAATATATCACGATGATGTTTCTTTTTCATGTACATAAATGGGTGTTCAAATGTTTATTTTAGCTAATCTAGGACTTTATTTGACACTCGAGTTTGTGTACAACCTTAATATAGTATTTTAAAGTAAGAATTCTGCTCCAAATGGATAGATTGTAAATAAAATTTGCAACAAAAGTTACATGATTGACACTTGATAGAATTTAAGATAAATACATGTTGACAAAACATATTCGTGATGCATATTATTTATAAATCATATTAAACATATATCAATATATCGACATTATCACTGTAAACGTTCCAGTAGAGAATATATGAAAATTTTCACAATAATTCGAGTAAGTTTAAAGAGACTCGTTATCTATTCCGGAGATAAAGTATCGATGGCTAATGTCCCGACTTAAAACAAGACAATTTGTATGTCCGAGTGATTGGTCGCTTTGAACGCCAGCCGGTGGGATTTCAGTATCGCCTCCTGAAGCTCCGAATATTCAAAAATATTATCGGCGGCTGGTGGAGGGAGAAGAGGGGTAGGAGGAGTGGGGGAGGGGGGGATATATACTCGCGCGAATTTGGGTGCACGGATAACGAATGTGGATCCATAACTAATACCGGAACAGATTAAAATTTAATTCCGCAACTTAGGTCGCGCGGTGTGGTTGCGGGCGGTAAATAAACCGGCGCAACCGTTCGGCTGATTAATCGAAAGCTAATTCAATTTCTCGCTGCGGGGATGTTAATTAAAAAGTCGTATAATACAATGCCAAGGCTGGAGGCCACCATCGCCGATAATCCCGTTTGGAATCAAGAAAATACGAGATAAACGCGAGTTTTACGAGGGCCATCGTAAACCGCAAAAATATACGCTTTCGCATAAACAATTCGGCGTGCCACAAGATAAAAACCAATTAACGTTTCGTAAATGTCTTTAAGTGTCGCGGGGCGGAGCCACCAGCGTCGAACGAAACAAAAAGAGAAAGGAAACAGGAAGGGAAAAGAAAAAAATTATTATCGGCTGTCCGCGGATTCTTTAAAACAATCCAGCGCTCGTAAAGTTCCTTCATTAAACATCAAAGGTGGCCCATAAAATCGGTGATATCGAGAGAAGGAACGAGCGCATTGGCTCCGAGGAATATGTCTACGATGTACGTGTCGAACCCCTGTGGCGACGCGCCACCATCTCGCGGCAATTTCGACATCGGATCGGAGCTTGATTAAAATCCGCAAACCTCCGATGAATGCGTGCCTCTGAACTTTATTCCCGGATCGAACTTCTCTTCTTTCTCGTTTCTTCTTCTCGATCTCCTCCTCTTTCGAGATACGGCGTAAAAAAGGAACGCATCGTTCTACAACGTTTTAAACGATTCTTGGGCCTCTGTGGGTCGTCGTACTTTCCAGACTTTGCAGAATGATTCATACCCCACCATCATAACAGATTCGACAAATAAAATTATCATTTTAATGCGCTATGTTTGGATGATTCGCGATCTTTCCTTCACTGTTTATGCATTTTCAAAACAACATTTCTTTTCCGGATTATAATGTTTGCTGGAATATTTACATTTATTCAATATACTCTTAGTAATACGTACATATGTAAGTTTTACTTGTATTGAAGTAAATTTACGGACACTTCTTAGGGACTTTATTACACCCTCAAATTTTTGGGCAAAACTCTGCTCGTAGTTTTGGACTTTGTAGAAAAAGAGAGAGAGAAAGAGAGAGCAAAAAAGAAATACACAATAATACGCATATAGTTGTACAGTTTCATTCGTGGAAACTTAAACAATTATAAGTAAAGAAATATTATGAAATCGATAGTTATACCTATATTAATACTCGTAACAATTAAAAAAGTTAATATATTCAAGTTATTAAAAACTCTTTAAATAGAACAAAATTTGTATATATAATCACTTAGTTTTCATTTTAAGTAGTTAGTAAATATGAACAAAGAGAATTTTGCAACATAGATGATCACAACACACAACGATTTTACACAAAGAAGCTTAAAGAAATGCAGAAGGAAAGGAAAGAGTTTGACGAACGCGTTTGATATCAGAGGACCCAGTACGAAACTCGATAGCAACATTGTCGTGAATTTTTCCAGAGACTATTATGATCCAGGAGGATGAGATAGTATAGGAGGATAGCACAGGGTAGGATAGGATAGGATAGGATAGGATAGGATGGGATAGGAGGAAAAAGTGTTGGAGGCGGGTAAGTGCGACGGTGGCACAGGCCTCCGACAAAAGCCAAGAGCCCTCGGGACGTGACGCGCGGGGCTTCTACCGACTGACGGACAAACAAATATCGTAATACCATTGTTCTCCTCTCGCTTCTTCTCGGGCAGTCTACCAATTGAATATAACGAAATGCAAACACTGCCATCGGGATCGCGAGGGACGCTGCCGCGAGGACTCAGACTTGTCTCGTTCCCCGGTCGCCACTCTATACTACACTTCTCCCATGACCCGAAGGGAACCCGTGTGCTCGAGTGCTATTTCGCTTTTGCTCATTGACCCGAGCATACGAGCATGACGAGCGTACCTCCGACAATGAAAACTCTTCGAAATTCCAACAATTAATGTTCTACCCTACTACTAAATGTATGCTCGATTTAATTTTCATTAAAATCGTTCCTCTGGACACGAAAAATTTCCGAGTGAATATTTCGCGCTCGTGCACCCGGTCATTCGACGAGAATTCTACATAGACGTGGTAGAGAGGGAAATGTCATTAACCAACCTTGTAATTTTGTTCATTTGCCCGCTTACGATTCATCCACCGAGTCTTACCGCAAGATTTATCGTTCGGTACGGCGGTCTGAATGCATCAGACTTATCTTTCCCGCGATACTCCTCGATTTCGGCAATATCGAATAATTCATGGAATTCACGCGTTAAAACTCGCATTCTCTTTTTACCTTCGCGTTTATCTTTTTTTCTTCCCATGCAAAATGTCACTCTATTAAAGCAGACGAAAAACACGCCTTCTTGACCTAAATAATTTCGGGAGTGAATCTAAATTGCACTCGAGTAATCTTAATTAAAAACAAGAGAGACGCGTCATCTACGAAGCGATGTGGAATTCACACGGCACGTTTCGGCTTCACCGATTGCGCAAATCCATCACTGACACTCGCTACATCGATTAACGTTGGCCGCGGGCTAGCCGCGATTTGTCTACCGGCTAAACTTGTACTCATTTTCCATGTCATTCGATCAAGATGTCCAGCTTTTCCGAACGACTGTCATTCCCACTACTATCGTCTCCCTCAACAATTATAGAAACTTGAAATTGGCCAAATGGTCGGCCAAACTGCTACACGTGTTCTACCTCAAAAGTACGATATTCGATTATTCGTATCTTTTTTAATAGTTTATTATTAATAGATAAACTTTTGATGCTAATTAATGTTAGTTAATTAAAATAATATTATTTGAAATATCCTTGAATTATCTATAATGTGTACTTTTTTATAAGAGAAATATGACAAAACACTTGAAATTTTGGTCAACCTAAACCGAATGACTGTACAATTAAGTAGAAAATAAGTCGAAGCAGTGTATGTGCACAAGTATTAATAACGTGGAAAGTTTAAAAAAATTAATAAACCATAAAAGTAGAAGTCGTATAAAAATGTTGACAAACTGGATTAAATAAGGAGCAATAACGTTCATTACTTTGAATACGAACTATTGAAACGCATCAAGTAAGTTATGATGGAAAAAAGGATATAATCAAAAAAGTACGAGCTGGTTATGGATGAAAAAGAAAAAAGACGAGGACGACGCGGAGGTTCTCTTTGAAAGTAATGCTGCTATGTTCCGCGGAGGTATAAGAACCGACGGCGGTGGCTGCGTCGAGGTAGAAGGAGAATAAGAAGAGGAGCAGAAGCAGATGATTGTGTCCGTAGGTATATATTCCTCTTCTCGAAGGGACTATCGCGCTCGCTCGGTTACAGTAGATAATTCAGCGCGTATCTCGGTAGCCGCGCGCGTCGGCCCGTCACAAAGACAAACCTCTGATACGCTACCAGAACGTTCCGTTCCACACACAATCATCATCGTATACCTCTGTAGCTCCCTGAAAGCAAAAGAGAGAGAGAGAGAGAGAGAGATAGAGAGAGAGAGAAGCTGAGAGAAAAAAGAGGGGAAACACAGACTCATTCTCCGTCTCTCTCTACCTTTCGGCTTTAAGAACTGAACAACAAGACGCGAGATTGCTGACGGCCTGCGAGAGGTTGGCGCCATCGCGTGAATACCAATTTGGAATTACGCGTTCGGAAAAGGAACGAGATGATGCGGGATCGTGAAAGAGGGAGAGAGAGAGAGAGAGAGAGAGAGAGAGAGAGAGAGAGAGAGTCCGCGGATTATCAGCTGCTGAAGGGAGGACGATTCCGATGTATAATGTGGTCAAGTGCGATGGGAAGATTGTCTCGACGCACAATGCGCCAATCCCATTTCGAGGTATCCCACCACTCTTTTATTGTTTTTCCTTCCGAGCATTTCTCTTACATATTTGTGCTGCAAGGTTAAGCTCTATGCTTTCTTTCAATTTCTGTCTTTGTTAATGTTTACTTAGATTTTTAATCGAACCTTTGTCGGTGTTCGGTATAATATATAAATTGCTTTAATCAATTTTAAGTAAGTGACAGACAAATTCACCACTGTCTTATTTAGAATACAGTAATACGATTAAATATATAGATCCTCTATTCGTGAAATATTTTATTAAACTTGACGGATAAAAGTCAAATGATGTGTGCATTAATTTAGAAAGTGAAGATTATTGAAATATTATCTGTTATACGTATACCTGTAGCTTTTCGCCGCATCTTTTCAACGACCGTTACTATATCCCTAATTTATTACTACTATTGAAATTTAGCAATATAATATTGGAAAGGATCATTAAAATAATAATATGCAAAATGTTATTATATTAATAATATATGTATAAAATATTAGAAATCGTTGCAATATACGTGTAAGTTTGTAAAATAAAGAAATGTTGTAGTGAAAAATGTGAGTGAAAATAATCGGCGGAGCGAGTCCTGAGGGTAATTGGTCAGCTCGACGCGAAACCAATAACGTCGATGATGGTTTCAGGACTGCATTCCTGGGGCGGTCAAACTATTCATCATGCGGCCACACTGGGAGAGATAGGGAACGCTCGGTCGCTTGGTCGGTCGGTCGCGAGTCGAGCTCGAGTGTCCGATGGTTGGGCTTAGGTGTGTTACGCGCCAGGTAGGTGTACGCTCACCACACGAGATGCGTCGATGCCAAGAGTCGTGTATCTTCACCTTCTTTCTTCTTGGTCGGTGGAAGCGCGAGTCGTAGTGGTAAGACACTGATTGAATTGAAGTAATATCAGGAGCAGTGAGTAATGGTCGTCCAGGATTTAAATGTGGGTCCTGTCAGTGATTGGTGTGTGTGCGCGGATCAGATAGTGTGTAGTCATGCCAGGTGATTATATCGCATTATTCGAGAAGTCTGCTACTGTGTACTCAGCCCTCCAAGATGAGCGACCGTCTTCTCTTCCCCTTTTCTCTTACCTTTCTCACTCTTGTTCAGTCGCAGTTGCGCGCGTCCTTGTATCCTCGCATACTTACGTGCAGTCCGGGCCTCTCCTGACTTTCACCTCTCGATGCAAAACTTTTGACCGACCGAAGGACTCACCGGATTGAAATCACTCATCGATTATTCCTTGGAATTCCGATACACGAAATATAATATGCGAAATCGATTACGCGCACCCTCCATTACAAATGGAAGAATATTGAAAGTGACCTCCATTACCGTTTTCTGCAAATGGACAATGGTTAATCGAATACTACATTGATAACGGGCAAGTTTAATTGAATACGAAGAACTAGACACTAGAGCAAGTTGATATCGCGTCAATAAGACCCTGCTGGAGGTATTGTGGAAAGCAGTCGGGTGAACCCGGACGCGTTAACTCGGCCGGTGGGTGTACATTTGGTCATCCGGTACAGGAAGGACCGTGCGGCCACTCGAAGGAAGACAGTTGCCCTTTATCTCGCTGACACGAAGGACAATGTGCCTGCTGGACATCTGATTGATAAGCCAAGTCTACTGACTTACACACAACCGAATATACGAGCGCACTTGTTCTACGCAGACTCTTATATGTACTTTATGGTTTTTATTGATACTATATTGTCTTGCTTACGTTATAGATCACATTTTACGAATTACCATTTTTCAATTGTAATTTTCATTATTTATTATACAATTGTATTGTCTAAATTATTATACCATGAATCTTTGTTATAACAGAATAAAATAAATAAATAAACCATTTACTTATGCTTGTATGTTATCACGTTATAAACCACGCAATTATTCGTTTATCCGAATAAATATAGTTTCGTCGGGCAACTCGAAATGAATTTTCTAAGCGAAATCGGTTGAGCTCGTATGCTATAGTCTAAATCGCAGATCGATGTAGAATATTTTCACGGAATCAGGATGTTCCACAAATGTCCCATTCGAGCTTTTAATAATGAATAATTTAATCAACGAATCGTAGAGGAGATACGTGTGTATGTGTGTGTATACATTACTATAAAACGTAAATAATACCGGAGTGTTGGGGATGCACGAGGGGAGAGCGAACACCCAGTGCGCTAGTGTGCGTCGATCGCGATGGCCATCCCAACCGATTCAATGATATCTTCGTGGCGTCTCCCTGGCGATGATTTATTCGGCATAAGATGCTCGGAAGACTTGAGTTACCAGCTCGCCCCCAAGAGCGCGTGAGTTGCGCTCTAAACAGAAGCTATTGTAAACGTCCACGGACAAGATGGACGTACCCTACGCACGGTTCCTCTCTCGCTCTCGCTCTCGCTCTCGTGGATGTGGATGTGGGTTGCACGCGCTCGTGTGCTCGGAACCAAGAGATCGTTTGCCTTTTATTGCACGAGACTCAAGAGATGGACTCGCCCGAGGCTTTGCATTTCTGCGCCAAAGTGCATGCTCGATTCGCGCGATACGATCGCTCACGTAGACGCGCCTTATTCATCAAGAGGGCGCCATTCAATCTATCGACTTTGTGCACACGCCAATGTGAATTCTAGAAACCGTATACTCATCTGCATGTGTGTGTGCGTCTGTAATGCGCTCTCTCCCTCCCTCCATCTCGGGTCTTGAGCTCCCGGGTAAATCGAAACTTTTAATATCCTCTCGTGCAGCTTCGCGGTAGAACGTCATTATAGGAGCCGTTTATGCTCCAGGTATATATGAGTTTCCTACTCGACTATACAATATTCCTAGACTATTGATTCAATCTTGATGTATACTAATAACTAAGGATTTGAATACACCCAAATATCTATATAATTTGTACAAAAACCGCGAAAATACAAAATAAATTTTTATTAAATAAATTCATTATTTTCTTTAGGTTAATATGATTTCGTATCGAAATCCATTTTAAGGGATACCCAACAATCCCTTTGTTTTTGACCTCCCGATGAAAGTTTTTTTTCTCACATTTCCTAGTTGTTTATTAAAGTAAAATACATTTTTTCGTGCTATGCTTTAGCTTATAAACAATCGACTAAAAGTATTTTCATAAATATTGCAAGTATGTAGAAATGTTTAAGTTTTGTGGTTATGGAAAGCTGGAACAATCGGAAATTTACCCGGTTGTTAAGTGCTACCTATGAAATGAACTGCAAAACGCTGCCATACAGCTATTCGCTAGTAATTTTTACTACTTAATTTTGAGATCAATTCTACCAGAGTTATAATGTTACTGTAATAACCAAATTTTGCGCTGCAAATAATATGTTGTTATGTAAATTATTATATTGTTCGACTTTCATCGTAAAATAATATTATACTAAACATACACATTACTGACCAGGAGGCCATTCATGCGAAGTTGATTAATTACTATGATACAATAAGTAATTAATATGTAGCCGAAATATATGGAACCGTTGGGAAAGCGAAGGAGAAATTCGCAGGAAGATGAGCACACACATCTAACCAGAGAAAGACTTACTTACTTATACTTTATGCGTAAAAACGATGAGTAAGAAAAGAATCGCGTGTAGGGTTGGAAATAATGACAGGTTGGACAAGAGTTAAAATCAGTTTCCTTTTGAAAGGTCGATTGCAAGAAAAGAGACCGCGGAAGTTTAATGACACATGTGCATTTCCCATAGCGTGGTCAGGTCATGTACACACATACCGCTGCAAGTGATTATACGGTATCGGCGACCCACAAATAATGTGGAGCGACGCGCCACCAACGACGTTCCACGCGCATACAAAGTTTTCACCCGCGAAGGGTGTGTCGTCTCGCATTGAGCCGTCAATAAAGAGAGAAGCTCACGTAGGATTCAACCCCGCGGAAGGGCCATGGGAAGAAGAGAAGAGAAGAGAAGAGAAGAGTAGAGAGAGAGAGAGAGAGAGAGAGAGAGAGAGAGAGAGAGAGAGAGTGTCGGACACATTGTGTCCCTGGGACAGAGGAGACGACGCAAGACCCGGAATCTTTCATCTTCACCGACCGGCGCCGGATGGCTCCTAACTATATGTTACATTACCAGGCCCTCTTCACCGCAATTATTCTTCGAGAGAGTGCAACACTACTGTGTGTGCTTTCTCTCTTTGTTCATATACTTCTTTGGGATTCGAGATTCGCACAATCCTGTCGATACCCACAATTACTCGGCTGTCGACAGTTCCCTTGTGTACCTTATCTAATACGTGCAAGAATACGACCATCTCAATTTAATCGAATATGCGTCGATCTTTGTTAACTATTGTTTGAACCTTCGGCACGTTCCGAAGCAAATATGTATTTATTTACAAATATATAGTGTGTGGGAGGTATTTCGGCAAAAGACTTTGCTTTTCAATTATGCAAGGTACTCTAATCTTGAAATCTTACCTGAAAGAATAATTTATGTGATCGGTGAGGCAATACTTGACCCAATAAACAAAATTAGTTTGTGCGAATAGTTAAATAAATGCATTTAGCATATACTCAAGAATAAAAATTAAATCTTGATTATGTGCACTGCACAAAAATGTTATTTCATTCGTAATGTTGATTAAAAATTGATATATAATAAACATTAAGATGTATAAATTTACTGATTTTCATAAAAATCCAAGGATGCAAAAAACCACAAACACAATAACAATGTTGCACAATGTACGACGTTTTATCTGTGTATATTATTATTTCCCTCGTAAAAGAATTTAAATATTATAAGGTTAGTCATCCATTATATTTTACCACAACGTTTAACTGTTAACTGAATATAAAAATTTTAACAATATTATTAAATTTAATTTTGTTTGAATTGCAATCGTACTATTCTCTTACGTTAAGAAGACCGAGCCATAATTCAAGATCAAGTATAAATAAAGTGTAAGTTAAACGTATCGAATAACGGACAGGGAAAACAGGGAAGAATATACTACTGTACTCTATTACTATTCGGATTAGAAAGACTCATCTATTGTGTTTGAAGTTAATTTCGACTCGAATAAATTTAAGCTCTCTAAGAAGATAGTGAAATTGTTACGAATCGAAAAAAAAGTATAGAACAAAGAAAAGAAGGAAGAAATGTGATAAATAGTGAAGTAAGCGGTATATTGGTATAAATAAAACAAGGTATACCCAGTCAAGTTGAACTTTTCAATCGAGCTGAATTAATTCTAACGGTTTCGAGTCGCAAATCCTGGCTCATCCTGGTCCCTGGTATTCCTCTCCTCCCCTCCACACATGCACATGCGGGGCACGTGCGCGCATTACCAATTGTACGCGATAATTATAGAATAAATAAATTTACGTCCATGGCAGTATGCGTATAATATATCTACGTCTGCCAAATGGTACCGAGATACAGCCGTATATCACAGGGCGAGTTATAGTCTCCGCCCGGTAACTCATTGCCACTTCTCTTCGCGGCTCTTTGGCTCGACTCCACGCGCGACTTATGCCCTATGCGATATCGAAGGGCACATCCGGTTAAACTCTCGAAATACGCGACTCCAAAATTGTATATAGATAATATAGAAATTCAATCGTTTCGCACTAGTGTAATTATCCGTGGCGGCCGTTATTGCGAATCCGACCGCGGATCCTTTCTTTCTTTCAGCTTCGTCCTTCTTCCTGGCCGCCCGTGAGCTCTCCGGCCGTATGTGATATTTTATTGGCTTTGTTTATGATGCGGTCTTCCTTGACGCTTACTCTCTTGCTCGTACTCTGTTTCGTTCTTTACTTTACTCTCCTCATGCCGTATGGTCTTGCTTTCCCTTTGTACTCGATTCTCCACATCGAGTATTGGCTTTTTCTCCTCTGCGGTTTGTTTGCTTTTTTTCTCCAACCTTCTCTTAAATGCCATTTGTCATAATAATATTTTAATTTCTCTTACGGACGTATTCTTAGATGAAAATTACCACTATAACCATTTACTTTCGTATTTACGTTTCCATGCAGCGCTAGTCTTGGTACCGGACAAACTGTAACGAATATTTTATTTGAAATTTAATGTGTTTATTGAACTCATTTTTGCTTACTCGAGCCGCCGTAAAACAAGTAAAATATTTAACTTCGTTATAAGAAATCTACGATAAGGATAACATAACACACTCGAACGAGTGTCGGTAACTCACGAAGCACTTAAAAATAATATCAACGTATCTCATATTCCGAGGACGTGGACACTAAATTTTCGGAATGCGAGTGAAAAGTTTTAATGGCATTTTGAGTTATAGAGTAGGGCTTGCGAGTTCCACGCGACATTGTTTGTTTTAGAGAACCGTGCAGAAGAAAAGTACAAGAAAGATTCGGAGGCGAAAGAGAGCGGGAAAGAAGAAGAAAAAACGAACGAGCCATCGGGTGTAATTGCAAGAATGAGAGGCGATGACTATATATATATATATACACATATATAGGAACGGGCGCATAAACTCTCGGTGTAGAAATCTTCCGAGACCCTAACACCCGAGGCGATCGAGCTCTCGCGCGCAACCGAGAGAAAGAAAGGTTGCGGAAGGCTGAAGCAGCCGAGGTTCGAACGAATAATGGCACGGGAGGTATGACCAATCAATTACTAATAGTCCAACGGCCCCACACACAGCACCGATATTACTGGACCATTACACCTTTCGCTCGCAATATCTACACAACTGTGTGTCTGTGTGCGTGTGTGTGTGTATATATGTATGTGTCTTCTATCATTACCTATCCGCCACGAAGACAATCGCTAGAATCTGCCGATAAAAAATTTTGCAGAAAATATCCCGAGTTTCCAGTGAGATCACGCGTTCGGATAAGAGGTACTCTTCACAAACACCAGGTGAAAGAGAGGTTGATATCTCCATCGATAAGTGAAAGGATGATTGCCGTATATACCTATATGTCGATGGATCGCCAGCGTTGTTCAGCCTTAGGCTCCACGTGTATATTTTTATAATCGAACGCTAGACGATTTAATTATCACCGCCACGATCTTCTCGCGGTTTTACCGCCACCCACGCTGTTCCGAATAAACTTGACAATTTTCGGATCGTTCCACTCGATTTTTTGATATAGCCCTGAATATTTGCTCGATAAAAGCACCCAGTTCTGGACTGCAACTTCCTAAATCATAGCGCACGCGTGCGCCCAAACAAATACGATCAAAAGGAATCGTTTGAAAGTCCTCTCTCGCTTTCTCCCGCTTATATTCGTTTTCGTTCGTCTTTCGGGTCTATTCTGTTTTCTCTCGCTGCGACTGTAATTACTCCGTCGCGTGGTCTATTTAGCTACTGCAAACTGGCACGAGCCGTCGAATCACTTTGCAAGGGAATGCAACAACTTCGGGAAGGAGGGCATGAGTTACTTTAACTTCACATCAACTTACCATTTCTGCTAAAACTCATTATTATTATTTATTATAAATAACTTTTCGGAGAGTTATACTTTTCGGCCCTCTCATACCATACGGTTGTGCTCATCCAATTAATTTCCAGGTATACCGCGTGACTATCGGATATGGTATTGTGGAGAAAATAGTAATACTTTTTAAATACCAGATCGTATAGATAGTTTTCTACTTTGTACACCATTATTTTTATCTCGCAAAAGTCTGAATTAGGATTCCATTTACGCGTCCTTTGTTCAGATAATAATAAAGGATCAATCAAATGCTTACGAATGGTACTGTTTTGGCTGCATTATCTCTTTTCATTTAATAAAAATTTAGTAATTACATTGCGTTATTCGTAATTACTTTACTATGCCCAATATATTATCCTGTTACGAAATAATTAATCATGGTTAAATCAAAGCAAAACTACATTGCTACTTCACATAAGTGATAATTTAATGGTTAATTTTCCTATTTATAAAATAAAATTATATTAATATTTAATAAGCAATATATGAATACAATAAAAAGAAAGTATCACTAATATAAAATTATGTTCATAACTCAATAGCGAATGAAGGAGCCAGGTGTGTTAAGAAAACAGTTGCGCAAGCTAATTTGCAAAAGAGAGCGCATAGATCTTAAAAACACGGTACAAAGGACCACCCATCTAAAAGATTCCTTTGGTTCGGAGAGAAATAGTCCATTTCGCTAAAGATTCCTTGACGCAGCGTTCTCCATGCGCGAAGTTACGAACGAAGTAGACGGACATCTTACGCCTTTTTCCTCGGCGCTCACTCACGATCCGGTCGTTGCATTTGTGAACCGGTTAAATAAGCAATAAACTCGCGTTCGTTTGCCACTCGTCTTTCTTATCTCTTTCTCTCTCCCTTACAGTCAGGCTTTTTCCCCCTTTTTCTTTGGCAAGTTTGTTGCTCGGTTTTCTCGCTTTTGGCCATCTCTATTTATTTCTCCACTGTCCGAAGGAAGCTACAGTGTAGCGTAACGCGCGCGCTGCGTTGTCGCCACTCGGAGGTCCGTTGATTTATTGGCTTCGTATATCCAGCAATGTCCGATTGCTCCAAGAGTGCCGCACCAGAAACTACTTCGACTAGATCGCCGGCGTCTTTCGTTCTTGGAACGACGCGCGACAGAATTATTGGCTCGACGGGTGCTTGCGATTAACCAACCAACTTATCGATGATCGAGCGTCTTTGGTTGCTCAATCCGTCATTCGGTATTCGCTGCAAAAGAATTGTCATCGTTATTCAGTTTACTATCGACTTCAATTATCTTTTGTCAAACTCTCTGAAACTTGAGAATTACATTTTATTACTATTTATATGGTTACTTTAACTTTTTATAGATACGCGCACGTTTTTTTATAATTTCATTAATTGTTTTACTAACTCATTACTAATTTATTCAATACATTTTGCATTAGTAATAAGAGTTACTAATGCAATTAATATAGTACATTTAAAAATTTAAAAATAATGGTCTTGAATTTTTGCGCGTTGAACACTATAAATTTATGATATATAACTCTAAAAAGAGTAACGTGCACGCTTTAGGATCAATTTTTCGAATGATTAAATTTTCTTCGTTCAATAAATTAAACTTTTTCCTTTAGAAATTAATCATAATGGAATACATTAACGCAAGGACGCCGAATAGGTCGGCTATAGAATATGCAGAAAGCGAGAGAACATTAGAAAGAGCGAAAGAGACAGAGAGAGGGAGAGAAAGAGAGAGAGAGAGAGAGAGAGAGAGAAAGATAGAGCGCGAACTACGTGTATATATGTGTGTGCGTGTGTGTGTGGGTGGGTGGAAGTGCGCGCGTGTGTGTGTGTGTCTCTAGCGCGCACGTATCAAGAAGCTTGTTCAAGGAAGCTCGAAACCGTTCATCATTGTGTCGACTTATAAAACAACGAGCTCGCACAGTAGCGGGGCACAAAACATTTTTAAATATAGGACAGGCCGTATAGCTTCGCTAAGCGCCCGTTCATCGCAAATCACCCAGGGGATTAGCTTCCCGTGATTTGCGCAAACACGTGGGCAAACATAGTGTAAACGCGAGATAAAAGAAGGATGGTTCTGCGCGACGCTTAAGCTTTTTACTCCATTAAGATATATTGAAAACCGGCGCCGGACGATTCGCAAATATATATCAAGACACACACACACGCGACTATGCAAAACGAAAATTACTTGGGCGAGAGTTTGAAAAAAGGTCAGCTAGAACCTTTCGACGGGGCATTCCGGTATGCGTCGTTACGCGCGGCGGCAGGCGACGAGACCCCGGGGATGAAGACGAAGCGAAGAAACCAGCGATCACGGCACCTGCTTCACAGTCCATCATTCCGAGCGTACGTCGCCCACGCATATTTCGCTCCAACTTCTCGAAAGTTAATCGTTACAATACCGTATCGGACACATTACAATACGAATTTGGACCAACTTGACGATCTCGTCGTTTAGGTATTTTGTTTTCAACTACCGCAGGTATAGGTTAATACTCACTTTGCCTGAGCTTACGGGTGGCCCAGTAATTCATTAATGCGACGGTAATGATATGTAATCGGCCTGGCAAGCGCGCAAGCTTCGCGGATCGCGCACAGCAAGTGCGGCTTAGTCCAACCGCGACGGATATGCAGTCACGTGACGAGTGATTAATTGCCGGCCGATGACTAACTACCGGAAGGAGGCGTCCCTAAACCGTCTTTTCACGAAAGAAAGCGCGAGCCTCCTGTTCCACCCTTCGACGCGATACGCCCCTTTCTCTCGCTGCAACGTCTGCGGATAAGATGATAAACGTACATCTACTTTGGAGAGCTTCGCGTGTTTTTCCCCAAATTATCTGGTCAATTTTGAGCTACACTGCGATTCATCTAAACCTATGTTTTCGCTCTTACTCTTATTACATTATATCAAAATAGCAAAACACGCGGATTAAAATAGCAAAAATCGTTTCGATTTAAATAGATTTACCGCTCAAGCGTCAAATACATTCATTTTAAAAACTAGTTCTCCATCAATTTTATCTATTTTTATGCGTAAGATAATATAATATCACGTTCGACATAACTATAGCAAATTTTCGCAAACCTCCAACATATTATAACTTTTATATTAATCGTATTTACGTTATTATTACAGCAAATTATTACAGCAAAAATGATAGTTTTCTTCTAAAACAAAATAACATTATAAAAATTCAAAGTATAAATTCTATATAAATATAGTGCAAAAGTATATATAGAAATAACTCTGCAATCATACTAAAAATGATTTTATTGATTATTGATAAATCACGTGAGTCGGACATTAGCTGCAATTATATTTTAAATTGAAATTCCATTGAGCCCGTACAGTAAAACCTAAGCGGAGTTTTATCGCGTTAATGTTCCTCCACTGGCATTAGAATTCTATGAAGTACCGAGAGATGTAACGTGCTTTTGATAACATTGAAAATAGGACGAAGAGTTTGAATGCAGTATGTAAATCATCTGAAATGATTCATAAAATACATTAATTCATAACACTTACTTTACTCCGGGCTTTTTTAGAACACATAATAAATTATTCTTATACTTTACACTACTTTTCCAGATAATACGTCAAATATATTTCAAAGAATTATGTATACGTACATTTGTTAAATTTTTTTTTATCTGATCGCAGTGTTCACGATGTTTACTTGTAATTATATTAATATACGAGAGATATTATGGAGAGTAAAATAAAATCTCGTGATCGGGTGATCTGGTCATGTGGTATCCGTAGTTTACGAATTAATCGGGATTCGGAGAGAGATCGACGTGAATCGTCACCTCGAGCAACGGCTCGGGACGTAAATCAGAGTTATTACACACGGGGTGAATTAGCGTTAAGGAGTAATGCCGGTACGTGTCCTCGGCAGCGCGAAAACGCACACGCGCAAGACACCCGGTTGCGGGCTATCGGCAACGATTAATCATTCGGCGGAGGCGCACATGCACGCGGATTTCTCGCTCCCTCTGTCGTGCATGTCCCGGGAGTACCGGCCCAGGCCTATACTTAACCGGCATAGAATATTCATATGTTGCTCGAGCGATAAGAGTTTATACCCTACATCGGTGTGTATACCACTAACACTTACACGTATACACATATTGCGAGATCGCGCCGTCGGGAATACACAGAGCTTTCGTGAATCTGGGTCGAGTACACTTGGATCGATCTCTCTTCGATTTCGAGCGTTGGAAAACTCTCAAGAGTTGGGAAATCTCGATACCAGCTGGTACCCCGGCTATCGATACATTTTTGTAAACCTATGTCTGGCTTCCCATCGTGTCAACAAAAAAATTGCATAATGTATGTGTTTACGAAATTCGAGCAAGATTACGAGGAACGAAGAGGGAAAATTAAACGCTCTCCGGGCGTCCAATGCAAATCCGACTTAGGCAAATACACTAAGTATGTATCGCGTACTGACGGATGAGTTAAGCTACGTTTTAAGTCCCGCGCATTACCCCGTCAATGTCATCTCCTCAAGCTCAGACCCTTCAGACTTATCGGACGTTGCAGCTAACTGAATATATACCTTTCTCCCTCGATCTCTCTCGCTCGCATGCTCGCTCGCTCGCTCTCTTTCCCTTTCTCTTTCATCCACCCAGCCCCACCCTCTAGGTATACATTCTCTTCTCTATCGGGTATGTACCGTGCGGATTCCTCAACGTCGCATGACACTCCGATGCTCCACGTCTCCGGCTTCTGGAAATTCGAGCGTGGAACGACAAGCGATGACGTTTCCACGACTTATTTCTCTTCTCCTTGTAATCACGAAAAGAGCTTTTGGATAATATCTACACGGAGGCATGCATAGTCGATGTTTCCTTTCTATTTGTTTATTTATTATACTATCATATTTATAAAAATCATATTTATAAATCATTAATATTGTATATATCGCAGAGATATATAATATTACAATAAGCTTGCAATATCGTGAAATATAATAATTAGAATTTGCAGGTAACACATATGTTAGTTATTCAATTGTACAACTGCGTTTAATAATTTTCTGTTTGATTAAGTAATTAAATAATGTAAATAAACCAAATGTTCTACAAGTGCAGAAGATAAAAAATATTGAAGGTTGACGTATTAGCTTTTTATATTATTCTTGTATTGCAATAAATCTAATTTTATTGCGATTCAGAATACTAAACATTGTAAATACAAATTTTAAAAAAATTCTGCAATACCATAAGGTTTTTTTTAATATATTCGAGAATAGAAATTAATAAAAATAATTCTCAAAATATAGGATATACTTTAATTAAAAGATAGTTAATAGTTTTCAAGAAAATTAATTGTATAACGATAATTTCTTATTGGACGTTAAAATTGATCTAACAAATTCATATGTTAGTCGAGTCATTTCGACAATATACTATAATTACTAGAATACGAGGTGCAATTGCATCTGGGAAGCCACCAAGGCGCACGTTCCGAGGTAGACGAGCGACATAATTGTCATTCGTAGACATGTAAATTACGCGTACGGATATAAATGTCAATATGACAGGCAGTCGGCGGTTGTGTCTGCGGGTCTTACCCGCCGGCCGGTCAAAGTGAAATCATTAGTTTGCTTAAATCAATGCGCGCGTAAACGTCCGAGTTATTTATGTCCCGTCATTACGAGGATGTCCCTCTCTCCCTCTCTACCTCTCTCTCTTGCTGGCTCTCTTCCTCTCTTTACTTGTACGTTCGGGGCTCGGCTTGCAGCATTCGTTCGTCTCGCTCGTACGACCCAAGTGCTTTATTGAGAAAATACATTGTTTTTTTACGCGGGCAAATGTAATTTCGATCTCTCGTAAGTGCATTTTATAAGTAACAAGAGTCCTTTACTAGCGTTTTGCGGTCGCGTTTTTTTTCCGTACTCGCGTGATTGAGCTTCATCTCGCATCCCTGCTGCTTTATTCCATTTATTTCGAGAAGTGTAATGCAATAAGAGCGACAAAATCGTTATCTCGAAACAACATCATCTACTACCGATCCAATATTCACGCAAGGACTAACCGGATCTTGATATTATACGTCGGGACGACTCGATCGAACTCAAAGATTTAGATCTATTCGCTGTATAATAGGATTGATTTAGAAGCTTAAGCCACACCGAGTTATGAGACATAAAATTTTTCTTCGAGCAATAATACCACTTACGGGTGTCGATGCACCCGACTTTTTATTTTCACGTTCTTTCGCTCTCTGACATGAATATTTTACACGGAATCTGCACTTTATCAATACAAGGATTTGAAACAGACAGACTATAAATTCAACGATGCAAATAAGCCGTTCGTTTATTTTTTTCTTTCTCCCGATCGTCCGCATAATCCTATTGGTATGCGAGGATATTCCAAAATCGCATATCGTTTTTCAGTCTCAATCAATTATATATACAATAAAGAACAAATGCCAAATCCTCCAGAATCCATTAAGAAATATCAATCGATGACCGTATCCCGCGTTAATTATACGAAGGTACACACACGCGTAGACGCACGCACACAACCTTATCGAATAACATTTTCGCGTACAATGAGTGCATGCGTGGTCATTATCATAGGAACTGGGATTATAATAAATTATACCTCGATAGATAAGGGAAGAGATCCTTGGGAACAGAAGTGACAGCTAAGACAGGCAAAAAGACGTAGGTAACCGTAGGTGGTCTCGAAGGCTCTTCGCATCATTTGTCAACTCGTCGATATGCCGATTTCGCGGCTCGATTATCATATTTTAACGCCAGCGTCTTTCGAATTCTCCATTGGCTACCGGAATCCATTCGCGATATACTCCACCTTCGCTACGCGCGTATCGGTTCCGTTATTAATAGGCTGCTGCGACTGCTGGTTATCTGCATCGCCGATCGCGAACTGATTACTTCGCGTCGTTCTTCGAATATAAGAAATGGCACTATATGTCGATGTATAATATAAGATCGCGTTTGGAAGCTACCGAGTTGTATTATGTATTTTTACATCGGTAATTAAGCTTGATTTATGTTCATACTTTAAAACTCCAAGCCTCGCATACAATTGCCGATTTATTAATGGTTGGGAACGATAACAGGTAGACCGGATATATTGGTATACCTATATATATGCTTTTTTTATTCGTCAATACGTAACGCAATTGTAAGATGCGATCGCTTTATCGTTTATCCTCGTTGTGTAATTATAACTTCCGTCGGGAAACCAGGAGAGAAGAGAACGATAGATCAGAACGAGGGTGACTGGTCAATTTCCCAGAGGAGCGACGCGATCGTTGACATATCTACACGGTGACTGAAAAATCATTTATAAAACCGAAGTCAACGTGATCCTAGGGCTCTAAGGTCGACGCAGGTCCGTTTTAAAGGATTTCCCCTCAACATTGAGTATAGCACAACCCGAGGTTCGCGCGTTTAGACTAATGGACGGTGTGATGGTCCTTTTTTTTTCTTTTCTTTGGCTCTCTCGAATCGAAAGCTTCAAGAGCAACGATTAAATGACTCGATGTGAAAATCCTCGCGGGTGATTAATGATGCCAAAGGTGAAAAATGTTCCTGGCAACCTGTATACGTTTCAAATTTTCAGCTTTTTTGACGCCTACAACGGGAGCGCGTGAATTTGACACAAAATTTGTAAAGACCCTTGTAGAAAAGATCTTCATCGACTGGATCTTGATAGGTATGAAAATATCAAATTACATCTGGTATATTTATAAATGTGCTGCCTAAGGATTACTTACGCTTAAGTTATTCTTGTTATTATATTATATTTAAAACTTCAAAATCAACTTTATATTATTGTTGCAAATGATTATTTTGGTATTAAAATTTACTTTTTATACTATAAGCATTTGAGAGAAAAGGATAATTCGTTTACCGATTAAGTTTTATTAATAGATAGTGTTTCAAATATAACTAAAGTATTTCTTGAAGTTTATAAACATTATTTATATTATAATTCTATAACAAATAACAATTTAATTTACGTTTGAATATTTATATTATTATTTTAAAGGGAAAAAAATAAGAAAATATTTATCTTGTATTGTTCACTTATGTTAAAATTTAGACTTTTAAATTGGTATACGCTGCATATAAATTACAGAATTATCAAAATGTGTAAAACAAATAATTAAAATCGATAGTCATTGACGTGGATTAAAATATATTTTATTCAAAATTTGTGACGTTTCTTCTGTAGAAACTCGTATTATTTTTATTTCCAAGTCATTCGAGATTTTGACTGCAATCAAGTGTCTCTCTTGTTCGATACTCAGAGCTCTCGAGTATCCGAAGATAAATCTTCAATTCTCCAGACAGGAGCATCCGAGTCTTTCTTTCTCTCTCTCTTTCGAACTCTCGCACATATAAATATATATATATACACGAACGGTAAAGACGAAACTGAAGTGGCTTCGACGCGATCATCCGGGCCCCGCCGTCAGTGCTCACCTTTGGTGGTCTCGAATTCTTTCCACTCGAAATTATTACTCGTAGCCATGAGTGGAAATCGTTCGATGGACCGCGCGTCAGTCGGTAATCAAGCTGCCGAGACTCGCACGAGGGATACTCGATACGTACAAGAACAAAAAGCCCGATTAAATGTTCAAAGTATTGAAACCTTCGAACAATATTTCTTTTGTAACAACTCGTTGTTTTATCTATCTCTTGTGTTTTCAAACAACTGACTGATACTTGAATTAACCATTACTAATGGTCCATCAAAAAATTTACGTACGTGATTAATCATTCTTCGATTGGTTAAAAATTTAACCGTAAAATTACGAGTTACACGGTATCCCTAACTGAAAATAATCGATTTTCCAATTCATTACACGTTTGGTTTTGTCGAAAAAATAAATGCAATGAGAGAAGGAAGTAAGACAGCGCGACGAAGAAACACTCGAAGGCGACGTAAAAGACACGTTGCGATGTGGCTTCAAATCAGCGAAGCTTCTAATTACGATCTTAAAGGGAACTGTAATCGTCCGTAATGGTCACAAGGAGCTACCGTCGTTATCGTATCCAGTGTCAACGCTTTCGTGTTTCTCCTTCGACTCTAAACGAATGGTCTTGTCTTTTCGATCGGGGAGACCGCGGGAACTGCTCGAGGTATACATTATATTACGCTTCGTCACTATTTTGTTTATTCCCTGTCAGGAGCGAGAGCACCTATTCACGGAATACACGAGTCTCGATCTCGAGACACACATCACGTGGGCGCTGATGACTCGGTCGGATCTTCCCTTGGGTCCCCCCCCCCCCTCTCTCTCTCTGTCTCTCTCCCGCTGTTGTTTCATTCGAGAACTGGTCGAGCCTACACTCGAGCCTCCTTTTGCCCTCCATCGATTTCAAGTGCTTCAACGAATTCCTATAACGAACCAGGCTGCACTCTAATCCTTCAAGCGTTCGACGGTTCCGTTCGCCTCGACTTATTGTCTTTGCATATATACACTTGAAGAACTCGTGGCGTGGCGCTTCTCCAGTGTGATTGATTGTATTCAGAGACGCTGTTCGGTCCTGGTTAAATAAATATTAATAAACTTATCTCTAGTCTACCTCGTATTGATGTACTGATGCATATGGTAATAACATTGATTCTTTGAAACAATAAAAACATTAAAGGTATATAGTTGGGAATAAATCGAGATACTAATATACTGTTGAGCGTCCATTGTTTTTTATTTGGGAGCTGCACTATAATTTTATGATCATTTCGTAAAATCATGTACAATTTTTTATAACATAATTTACTAGTCGAAGAGTGGTAATTTTATTTATCAAGTTATATTTTTCTCAGTACTTTGCTCAACTCAATTGTTGCAAACGCAACTTATATTAATTGCAATATTACAGTATTTTTCCACGTAGCACGTTTGATTAATCAATTCTTGAGTCCTATTAAACATTTTATAAATAAATTATACGAATAAATTCTGGCAATTATAATATTATTGTCAAGAAGCATTAATCACTCAACAATCTAGATTGAAAGATTAAAAATTCAATATAAAAATAATAAAGTTATTAAATAATTCGATCTCCGCGTGCGTTATTATTATTTTCACACCCGTATTGTTGAAGCCTATATCAACGATAATCATGAACAAATTTACAAAGATATTAATGTACCCGCAAAATGAAATATGCAAGTTAAATAAGTTTGGGTGAATCATTATTTTCATATTACACGGCATCCTGTCCATGATGATCGACCTCGAGTTGATGAATAGGAAACCGGCCGTCGGCCTTCTGCTCTTTTGGTAACAACGTCGTCTTAAGCTTCTTGGGTGCATTGTTGCTGCTAATGGGCCTGCAGCCGCTGCTCGGCTACCGCTCGCAACCTAATTATGATTTATAGTCCTTGGTACCTTGCCGGCATCGAACATCTTCTCCCTCTATACCTCCCCCGTATCTCGGGCACCTCGACACCGTGTCGCAGCCAAAGACCAACCCGATCCTCTTGTTGTATGCCACGCTTCTTTTCTTTGTTTTAATATATTTAGATTAAATCATACACTAACAAGGAGTAATATAATTTTCTCGCAACTACAATTTAAGAAATACACTAAAGAAGATACTTCTTTTTGTTCGTTTTGTTCAGAGTATTGAAATATGATTAACGTTCTCTTAAAATACATTTATCTGTGGCTGTGGCAAACATAGGCAATATTATCTTTTATATAAATATAATGCAAATAAGTTTATTATTTATAAATAAAAAATTTGTATGCGCATTGATGTAATGATTAATGCAGCAAATAAAACATTGATCAATTGTATTAAATATGCATATCTCATCAATATACGGTCCTCCAATATTAAATTTAAAGGTTGAAAAGAGAACCAATTGTTTAGTTAATTATGTTAGCAAATTGGAGATAATAAGTTATAAATATTGAAATACCCATTGAACCATTCTTTGTCTTCTCCAATGTGTAGAGTTGAAGAAACCCACATCCAAAAGGAAGAGAGAGAGAGAGAGAGAGAGAGATGGAAGTAAGTATTAGAAGGGCCGACCACAGCGATTTTACGTCGCCCACGACGTCGCGCTTTCGTGTCCCTGCTCAAGTCATTAGTGCATGAAAGGAGTCCTGCAGTTTGCAGTCACGCACACGTATGCACGTCTGAGTTTGTGCACACTAGCAACACGCGAGGGCCAAAAGTCACATCGAATTGTCTCCGATGTTTCGGGTGTACATTAAAGGTGGGGCGACTTCCGGTCCCTCAAGCCGGAGACAACTTTAATACCCATGCTGTGTGCGTATCTGGGTGTGACTGGTCTTTGCGTTTTTAGATAACTCAAACCTGACAAGACGTTTCGATTTATCCTGACCTTTGGTTTCGATTAATTTTTGGATATGACTGATAATATCTGATATCACGTATTAAATTACCTTCAATGATACCTTTCTCTTCTACATCTCTTTTATTTCATTCCGTAGGGTATTATATTTATTTTCCGTCAGATTCAATATAAACATAGAGGTATGTATATTTAAAATGATTATTCAGAAGAATCTGTTCTCTTTAGTAAAAATCATTGCAGCATTGTATTAATTTATTGCACTGCTGTGATGTATTATTAAAATTGGTATCGATATCTTATATAAAAATTATTATGTTATAGTCAAATTTACTACAGATCTTTTAATATTTACTATATATATTTAGTATTTTGGATTAGAAAGTTTTTCTCTGTGTAAATAATACGCTTTAATATTCAAGTAAACATTCTTAAATATTAAATTAGTTCGCATGAAAAAACTCATTCAATTGTTACAAAATCTTTCTCGTCGTATAAACATCGAAAAATAATGGTGATAGTGTGTAACAAAAAATAATAAAATTGATACATCTTTGTAATAAATAGACGGTTATTATATTAAAAATTAACGTTTCCGAGTAGTAATAAAAGTTTGCTCCCTCGACAATAATAATAATTTACATCCTTTGATTTGATTACCAAGATACGCAGTTGATACGAATCCGAGCACACACGCGCCAGCGGTCGCTACAGAGAGCAAAAGATGGAGACATGCATCATGGATACAACTGGTTCGGCGCACGGATATAATACCTCCGGTCCTCCGCCTGCACTCATCACCTTCCTTCGTCTGGTAAGAGGGGAATTTTGTCCTCGTTTTAAGAATAACTTCTTTGAGTCCCAAGAGTTTTTAAAATGTTTTTTTCTTTTTCGTATTTCGCGAGCTGCCGGTGCAGCCTTAAGCGAGATAACGAGACGAAATTTACGATGTCCAGATTGAGGTACGAAATTGTATGATAATCGCTATGGGGCGACTAAAATTGTATCTTTTTTCCGCGGACTCGGAAATGTTGTTATAAACCGGGTGTCGGAACAAGGTGTATCACCAAGAAAACCGATTTAACGAAGTGCTAGGTAAGTGTCCGATGCGGTAAAAATTAAGCCATTAATCCCCGATGGGGGCGAGATATTTCATTGCGATAGGCAAGAAGAAGTCAGGTCAAGTGTGACTTGGTCGTCAAAAGGATTTTATTACACCAGTTCTCGCGGATCGACCGTTGAAATCTTTATTTGGAATCATTCCAAGAACAATAACATATCTTGAAGTTTGTGTGCACGCGCTCGCGCGTGTATCTCTTTCTAACCCTCTGGTTACTTGGTTACACTTCTTAAAAGCTTTTATTCGAAACGTGTGAGGGAGAGGCAGGAGGGGGAGGGAAGAACGGCAAATAAAACGAAAGGTAACCCAGTTATTCTCTGTTTACGTCGCACGTCCGATCATACCCCCTGATATGACGGGTAGTAAGAGAGCCACTTCTTCCTTGGTAGTACCGGCACGCGTGCGTGCACCGCATCATCGTGCATATAAATCAGTCGAGTCGGATCAGATAGAATTTCAAAAAGTGGATAAAATACGTGGCGATATGGAAAAGTAGAAAGAAGAAGGGGGAGGTGAGAGGAACAAGAAACCGGACCGAGGATTTACGATTCATCGCTCGAGATTCTCGGAAAGCCCGTATATAGTATATATATACATAGGTATATTATGCGTACCTACCATTCGCGAGAATTTTCTAGGGGTCGAGGTATATATCTATATATCTATATACGTGTGTGTGTGTGCGTGTGTGCGCGCGTACAGGTTCGACAAAGGCAATTTGACGCGGGGAAAGTAGCGCTTACCCGGGTGTAAAGGGACATCGTCGCCGAGCGAAGCGTAAAAACAATGTATAATGCAGCCGCGAGTGCAGTAGCAGTAGCGAGAGAGAGAGAGAGAAAGATAGAGCGAGAGCGAGAGAGAGAGGGGAGAGGGGAGAGATCGGCTAGAGCACTCAATTCATCAGGGAGTCGACGGCACGTAATTTAAGACTGCTTTTAACTCTTGGGTGTCGCAATTTATGTGAGCTTCTTATAAAAGAATGGCGCCTTCGCGCGCGCTCGCTCGGTCGCTGTACTACCCTCAACCGCGGGAAAACACATCCAATCGCCGGGCAGCTCTAAACTTCGCTTGCGGACACCCGTGTTGTGTCTCTGTATTAAAAGCGAAATAGTCAAAGCTCCACCCACACTTTAGCTTTTAATCAAAGAAAATTGCCCTGGATGCGTGGGTTTTCCACGAAGACCGAATAATTGAAAAGCGTTTTCGGAATGAGTTATATCATGGTGTGCAGAACTACGTACGTATATCTATACATAAAATAAAAAAAATTAATATTATATATGCGCGTGTACATTTTTAACTCGGATGCTATAGAATAATAAATGGATATTATTTTTGGGAAACGATCAAAATTTATCGTGGTACCCACGACAAATACGTACCTAGTTTTGTAATGTATTCCCTCTCGCAGATGTATCTTTGTTTCTTCGAGTCACCTATGCAAATTATGTTTGATCCTACGTTATAGATTGCAGTGAAGACTCGGAAACAAGTTTACGGTTTACATAAATCCGTAATCTACCTGTTTGACCCGCAACCGTTAATAATTTCTTTTCACTTCTTCTTCCAAAGGACTCGACTAATTTTTCGACATGTCATTAAGCTATATTAGAAATACAAATATTTATTAAAATTCTGTTCGTGATAATTATTGATTGATTGATAACTAAATTTTGTATTGCCAAGGTCTGCAAACCGAATATATAAATAATAAATAATAGACAGAACAATGTTATAACCCGAATTTCAGGATTATTACAATAATTACCTAAACTATTGGTATAAATACACTTATGGTTATAAGTACAGTTTTTAATTGTTGACTTCGACTTAATCCAATAAATAAATGAAATTGCAGATCCAATTACAAATGAAAAATTGATAATATTAATTTACTATTGGTAATTATAGGTAAAGCGGTTAATTAAGAATTTATC
Source organism: Theocolax elegans (assembly GCA_026168455.1). Taxonomy (NCBI): domain Eukaryota; kingdom Metazoa; phylum Arthropoda; class Insecta; order Hymenoptera; family Cerocephalidae; genus Theocolax; species Theocolax elegans. Next base: position 33,151,889 of record CM047426.1, on the reverse strand, counting down.
TCAAAGCTGTTAGAAAAATGTTATCATGTTAACCATCAAATAACCTATAACGACTAAGTAAACAACGTACAAATCGTAACACAAGTGCATAGTGTAACAAAAAATAAATGGAATAACAGTTTAATGCTCGTTGTTACCATTCAACAAATATTTATGAAAAGTTTTCTCAAAAATAGCCAGACATTTGCTATTTCTGACACTGGTAGGTAATATCTACTAGGTATATTCCAAGAGAGATTGATTAATTGAAAAAGTATTTATTAATGCCTAAGAAATTAATTATCCTTAAGGCACGGAAAGAAATAACAACATTCTACAAATTTTGTGTAACTTTCTTTAAATTTTGTTTGTAATATATAAAAAATAAAATAAAAACATAAATATAACTCTATTAATGATTATCTCGCTTTAAAATTAATAGTAAGCGAAAATAAGAGAGTGATAGAATGGAATGGAGAAATAGAGATAATTTAAAAAATTTATTTTCGTGATAAAATACACATAGTATGATTAGTTTGTCGATTGATATATTATTCAATGCAGATATACGTAATATTGTATCGGAAGAAAATCATATAACTCTAATTCTTTAAATTAAACGATTGATTATAATAGAAAAGGAAAGATGCATTTAAAAAAATCAGAGGTACTTTAGTTCAATAGGGAATTCCTGGATTCCTAGTCTTTGACGATTTATAAAATCACCACTGGGGAATGTATTTTCAACAAGTGCTTTCTTCACAAAGATATTGTATGCGGCCTTCGTCACTGATTACCACGAAGTTATTAATTTTATTAAAAAAATAAATAAAATTAAGTTAGTTTTCATTTTAGGTGTCTAATTTAATTTTACACAAGATTAGGAGGGTTATGTATTCGCTGTATATGATCGGTAGGTATCTGTGCGATTAATACTTTATAGATCCTTTGAAGGTCCTCCATACGTGAATTTGTAATAGTTCTCGGTGAATATAATGATAGGCCATTGATTACCCGATCAAAGTTTGCACTCTCTCGCAGGTGAATATGCGTAAAGGTCTGGAATAATCGCTCGTTCGTTTGAAGAATCAGCAAGCCAGTAATTGTTGTGTTTATACCTGTTACTTATCCAGAAGCTAAGAAGGAGGCGAACGGCTTAAATAGGTCGGCAAGTCAGCGGAAGGAGTCCATTTCGCGTGAGCGCGCTCTGAATTAGTGCGTAATGTACGAACCAACCAGATAGCGCTACTATGCTGACGAATAAGCCTATGCGAGACGCGTATAAGCTAAACATATCTTACTTTGTAATTTTCACCGTTTAACATATATGTGCCTGTGTGTCATTGTTATACAGGTAGGTGCCTTTTTATGGCTCAACTCGTTAATTTCCAAGCCTGAAAATAATATGTACAAGACTTTTTGAAAATATTCTTGTGTATATGTCAAATTTTTCAATGCTTTCTTTGAATAGTTTATGATCCAGAACAATTATAATAGTACATCTACAATGGAACATTTTGGTAGAATGCTCGAGATGGTCCTCGAAAGCTGTGTCTGAGCTCTGGACGTTATCAAATTATCATTTGTTTGCGCCTAATCCGGAAATTAATGGTTAGAAATAGTCTCCCCACTGACTCGTATAGGCCGCATACACGATACGGCGGATCTTTAAGTTTAATGGCTTCGCATTATATTCTATACCGGGTGACGTCAATTAATTATACGACTAACGCACGCGTTACTTTTTTAACTCTGTATAAATGTACTCCATTCTTCCCAAATTGTCACTATCTTCACTCGATAGCAGGACACAATTCTTTATAAGTTTCGTTTAATTTGAGAACGATAATTTCGTATTAAAAATAAATTAAAAATCTTCATTGTAAATATTTGCACCCCTAAACTTCGTCTTTGTGGAATTTCTCGACATAATAATTTTAACATGCTAATTTTGTTTAGAAAATACAATACTATAAAATTTTATAAAGTTTAGTTTAACAGATTGATTACTAGAATAATAAACTTGATAATAAATGAATCTACCATTGACCAATCCATTATCCATTGACAGAGGGCTAAAATTGTAAAAAAAGCAGTCTACTCTGCGCAATAACACGTATCTGAGTCATCAACGTATATAGATATAGAGTAATGGACGGTGAGGTACATTATAATACGTAATAGAATAATAAACGAGAGAAGGCGAGTAAGAAAGGAGGTATGAAAACCAATGGGATATATCAGAGGTAAAATAACGAATACCTTTTTCCACGCGTCAGGAAAATATAATTATCGTAAAAAAGTAATACGAGAGAATATATGAATATAGGTGCAAAAAGATCGGTTTGGCTCCTAACTCGCGTACATCGGGTAAGATAGCGATCGAGCGCTACCCGTTAGATCCATCAAACGGCGTAGACTCAGTGGCCACAATATATTGCCTTAATTATCCTGTGCGTGTGTGGGTGTGCGCGCACGCGCGTACGTGTGTACATTCTGAGTGTGAACTTACCATTAATCATAAGAGAAGAAGAGAAGGGTAGGTATCGCATGTATAGTCATGGACGTACGGGCGCGCGCGCGCGAGCGCGAGTGAGCGATTTTAATTCAGACGCACACTGTCCGCTCCATATGTATTCCACGAAGGCCCGGGTGGGATCATTAGTAACTCTGGCCGGACACCACAGAGTCGTTCTTCATCCTGACGATGGCACAGCTTCGCCCCCTTTAAGACGCGACAGGTCGCGTCGTCATTGCCTACCGATCGCATAGACCGTAGACCATGTATATAGATATATATATATATATATATGTGTATATGTATACGGCATATACCTAATGACGGGCCCAAAGACAAATGTTCGATTCACCAATCGCGCCGGCTTCCTTTGATCGAGTTATTATTTCTCGTTTCTGCTTCATTCGTTTTAATTCACCATTTGCTACCGTACACCGACAAAAAATGTTTTACAAAGGATAAAGTAACGATATAGTATTCACGGAGGTGTAGTATAAAGCTCGATACGAAGTATAAGAAATCGTCGGGAAATCGCAGTTTTGAAATCGTGAACGCTTGAGGCCGTTGAGCCAGGAGCATCTGCAGAAGGCCGCCCGGGCTACGTTACGACCATTTCATGGGAAATAACGTATAAAATAAATTGGCTATAAAGTTGGTAGCGAAACCATCGGGTGAAATCTCGCGGGGTCGCGCGGAGAGCGCGGAGAGCACGGAGAGCCCACGGTTGCGTTGTAACGCGCGTTGTACCTCATAACTTGACACCCCTACGAAGATGGGAGACGATGCCATAACAGGTATGGAGGATATATATCGGAATAATCTCTTATAGATGGACGCCGGTCGAGTACCGAACCAACTCCCTGGCTGCTTTCCCCCTTCGAGATACATGCACTCGCCGAGACGATAAATGAAGGCAAGAGCTCGCGCAAACTGTCCTTTCCGTATCGTATAGACACCCGGAATTCGTAATCTAACAAACGATCTTTGTTCATTTTCTTTAATAACTGTCGATATGTTTACCATAACATCAAATTTCATTTTTTAATCTACAGTTTATTTGAATTTTTTATTACAATTTACATGTATTTATATTTATACATTTTATATTAATAGTAGCTATATATCAATATAGATTTATATAATATACGTTATTTTTATTAAGTAATAATCAATTTTTTAAAATTAAAAAGATTTCACATTTATTTGTTACTGTTATTCCTGATTATTTTTATATGAAAAAAAATGAACTCATGCATTTTATTGAACAAAATTTATTTTTCTGATTCACTATTATAATCTGTAAGTGTTTTTATTAGTCCAAAATATAGCAATTTCATTCATTTTTCAAATAATTTTAATTTTTTTTACATACGTACAAAATTACATAAAAATAGTAAAGTATTTGCAAAACATATATAAAGATCAAATTTTTTAATATTTCGAGAAAATAAAATTATTAAAAGTGAGTTATTAGAAAATTCCATTTAAGATATTATTTTCATTATAACTACGTTTAAAATTTGTATTTGAATAGTTGAAAATGTTTATAAATTCTTTATTGTATATTTAATATACTTTGAAAAGTGCTGTAAAGAGAATATTAAACTCAATCAATAAGTCAAATTCCTTTATAAGGATAAATAATTATTCGTTTATTTCAAAATAAAAATTTTTATATTGAAATTTGGAATTCGAGGTGATTGGTAGAGTAGACTACGAGATTTATTGTTTAAAAAATTTTGCTTGTAATGATATTTAAATGTTTTTAAAATAATTAATCTCGTTTACTAATATGTATGCCTAATACTTTCCAATGGTGCACAATCATAGATCGCAACATAATAAAGGTTAATGCTCTCGTGGTTTTGTTTTACATTATAATGAAAAATGTTAATTTTTGTAAAAACTGTAAGTCTTAGGCGAATAATATAACGAGTTTGGCACCCCAAAATAAGTTTGTAATTGAAATAAAATACATGACTACTACTCTACACTTAAAAATTTTCCATTTATTTAAGTACAAATAAGATATGTGTATATATTGGTATTCCGAAGCAGATAATATAAATGACGGAATAAATAATATATTAATAAAATAAGTTAAATTTTCCGATTATTAAAAAAGTAATTAAAACATTTGTAATAACTTGACGAGTTTAATTTTAAAATATGACCACATACGAAGTAAAACTAAAATAAAATAAGAATTATTAATTCATAAAAATGAAAAGCATTACTCTGTAGCAATATAAAGGATAACGATGCGGTTCCGATTCGAAAAATCAAACGCCCGACGTGTTTAATAGGTTCATTCATCCGGTGAAAGAAGTATTGCATATACAAACGCGGCTGAAAGAGGGAGGGAAAGAGCTAGTAAAGCAGACGCACGGACCACACGTGAAAGCCCGAAGGCCGTTGCGTACGGTGTCGATACGGACTCGCGACGGGACATCCCCGTACGGCTCGCCCCACCTTTTTACTCTCTCCCTCTTGACCCGGCGAGGACTATACGTACGCATTCAAGCCATGCGCCCACGAATCGTATACTTGCACATATGTGTGTGTGTGTTTGTATATTTGCTGTTTCGTGACTTTTCAGCAATATTACAATTATATACCTTAGTTCATCAGCGGAGTACCGATGTGTCCCCCCCACTCTAATCGACGTTCCTTTCGACACACTCTTTCTTATTGTGGCCTCTTTCTTTTAACAAATCCTCGCCTCTCCCACCCTACCTCCCTCCCTCTCCCTTTCTCACTCTCTCTCTAACTCAACTCTCCTCAGGATTATTGTCGGCGAGATCAAATGTCTCGCGTATGATTACCTCATTTGTTCTTGTTCAAAAACGGCATTTTTTACGTACGTCATTGAATACTCGCTTTTTTATGCGATTTATTCGAAGGAACAATGCGATTCGCGCGATGAATAGGTAATTTATCATTCGGTAAAAAAAAACATATAATATACTGCAGTGCCTTCCTATTTCTCGGTAGAAGTAACCAATATAATGTCATCGACGAAACGATTACGCGATCGGGGCCTCACCGGAATCTATAATAATCGATTCTGATTACATTGAAGCCCAGTAGTGGTAGCGTTGATTGGTACATTCATAAATATCCATTAGCGAACAATGTCGTTAACGATCTGTAGGCAAGGAGGTTACGCCCCGATGAGCCTGCGGTAGCTCGATCGTCTGGAGACGACGACTAAACTTTCTAATATTATATGTAAACGAATTGCCCTTCCTCTTTATTTTTCATATTATACATTAATTCACTCTCAATTTTTCCCGTGATCGTCCTATAAAATAAAAAAAAATGTGTAAACACGTGTATCTTTCGAGGATGAATAGGAGAAGATCAAAATGAATTGATCCGTGCTCTCGTTGTAGTAGTCACAACTACAATGGAAACTTTACCTGTTGAGCCAAGCAGACAGGTGACACCCCAGGCGCTTTTGTCCTCGATACACAACCATCGGGTCGTGTATTTTATCGCCTGGAAAGTTTGATTTCTTGTGAGAACGGCATCGGAAGTCGCGCGCTATAAAAATAAAATCAAGAGGGATATAGGCTCCCACGCTGATCGGCAGTCAAGTGAGGACGGATTACTTTCCTAAATTCATCCCTCTCGTACGATCCGTTGAATCGCGGTGTCATGTGCGTATGCGGTAAATTTTTTTACCGTTATGGAGTATATAGAGAATCATCGATGTTTTCTTTCATTTTGCGCCTTGTCCTCGTTTCGAGGATATGAGTTTGATCTTCGGACTGCTTTGTACGGAGATTATCATTTTATTTTGACGCTCATTCTTAAAGGAAATTGACATTGTGAGCAAGTATTTATACTTTGATACAATTTTTTTTATACAAAAAATTTTATTTTTTATTTTTAGAGCGTAAGTTTTATTGTAATAAATTGTTCAAGTGTTTTAAACCCTCCATTCTATAAAAAGCTGCTACGCCTTTAATTAAAATATAATTATTGTTATATAAAAACTAAATAAATAATCGTTCTATAACACTCAATACATAGTGTTATTATAATCATAATTAAAAATATACGTTACATAATGTTGTTATTCGATAAATTTGTTAATTAATTACAATTTTTTAACGATGTATTCTAGTACCAGCATGATTCTCCTTTTAATATGCGGCAAGCATTGTGTTTTATGTAATTTTATCGGTGTAGATTTTTATAATGCTATCAATTTTTTATAAAAAATTAAAAATAATTTGAGGGTATAGATTTAGTAGTTTCGGCAGGAAGGGAAGTTTTTCCATCGAGCACTGCGTGCCGTGTCGAAGGTGCAAGAGCTGCATACGTAAGTTACGAAATCAATCAAAAACCTTCGAGGTTTTTCCGAACTTTCTCTAGATTAGCATCACGTCCGGCAGTAATAATTTGTGGCGAGCTCCTGCTGTGCCCGACGCGCCGCAGGATTCAAGGATACTTCTCGATTCGAAACGAAACGTCAAGAAGGCCCCTGCACCCTTGTCAATATCGATGCAACGGCATCCATATCCCCCTCCTCTCTCCCCTATTCTCTCCTTTTATCTCCTTTTATCTCCTCTTCTCTCTTCTCTCTCTCTTCTCTCTCTCTCTCTTTCTCTTTGATTTCTCGGTCCTAATCCTCTAGTTTCTTAACCTATTTATACGTATATTTCTCATTTGAGTTTTGTCCTTTCTTTTTATTTTTTCTCGTGTTGCACGAGTGCAACCTTTTTTTCTTCATCCGCGTTGATCTAGACGATGCGGCATCAGGAGGGCGAGCCAACTGTAACATCGGGTGGCGTCTCTCCGCGAGGGATCTCCTCTCATGCGAACCAAATTAAGCCCTGTCCAATGAATAACACGCCGCTCGCCGCGTGGCTTTGTTAAAATTTGACGTTTTCGATTATACGCAAAGAGAGCTCGGATACTCCTTTCTCCGCCTCCATCTCACTCTCGTTTTATTAGGCTTATATATATTACATCAAGATTCTCTTCGCGTGAGACTCGAAAATCCGCGAGGGATGAAATTGACAGGTGGGCATGCAAGGTTTGCCTTAAATAAAAAAATATTAATCTCGCCGCACTGTATTTCCTTGGCTGTTTACACGCTGATCGATTGTTTTACCGTCGTGGACCTGCGGCTAATGAGAACCTTTAACCGAAGGTTTCATGGTGAGACTCGCTGAAGAGAGACGGAAAAGAATATTTCTTTCCCTCTCTCTCCCTCCCTCCCTCCCTCTCCCTCTTCTTCCCCCTCTCTCTCCCTCTCTCCCTCTTGATGCGCACGTATACCTCAAGGCAGAAATTTCGAAGAGATTGAAAGATAGCTAAGCGTACATTTGTAATATGCCTTCTAGCGACAGATACTCGTAGACGACACTAAAGTACAGACTAGAAAAGATCGCTCTACAGCGCGTCAAATGCATATAGCCTATTTGAACCCGGCGTCAAGGAAATTCACCTTCAAACTTCCTAGACTTATCGGTTTTTCTTTTCTATCCGACTAAACGTAGAAACATTATCTTCCTAAAATCGAAACTCCGCTTCCAACTTTCGTCCATGTTGGTGTCTCTTAATTTCATTGAGATTGAAATTCCCACTTTGGGAATTCGATTGATTTGAAAGCGTAAAACTTGACTCTTGTCAAAGTTTGAGCAGCAAATTTTACGATTGCTATATTGAAAACGGGACGATTAAGAACAGCAGTTTTGTTCTGGTATATGTTCTATTGATATAATTATTTTAAAATGATTATGAATTTGATTGCAAAGTAACATTATTTTTATAATTATATGTTTTTAATACTGTTCCTTAATTTTACAAATATGATACGTTACTAATGAAGATATTAAGTTTAAATCGATAAACGGATTTGTTAATTTTCGATATTCATGCTTTCGATAAGCTTGCTTTGCACGCACTATTATATTATAGGTACAACTTAGAGTTACTTACAAGAGTGCTACTAATCCTAAAATGTTTTGAATTGATAAAGATGATATTAGTTATAAGATATTTTGTAAGTAATGCGAAGGAAAATAGATATAGATCAAAATATTTTGTCGAGAAATCTATATCGTGTCAGGTATAGGTGAGTAGGTGGAAGTACGAGGTATATGGGAGGGTAGTGCGGGGAGGGTAAAAGAGATTGCGCGCTTCGGTGCTCGTGAAGCAGAGTGCGGCTAACTTTTAAACAAGACTTAACTAATTTTCAGATAGTTTAATATCTTACGTATCCTCGTGGCGCCGCGCCTTCTCGAGCTCCCCGGGCCTCGGTCGGCTGAACGAGTTAAGTCGCAGCGGCTGGCTCGGCTCGCGGGATGAAGGAACGGGGCTGCCGCGACGACGCTGTATACGAGAGAGAGGGAGAGAGAGAGAGAGAGAGAGAGAGAAGGAGAGAAAGATAGAACGAAGAGAGGATGAGCCTGGGAGCGAAGTGGGCTGACTGACGTGTAAAGACACCTCCACGTCCCGAAGAATTTAACTAATTATAATATAGGATAAACGGTTTATGCCAGAGCCTGGCAACCTTCTCGCGAGCGATACTGATACTCCTCTCGTCTCTCCCCCGCAACCTCCAACCCTACATGTTCTCTCTTTCTCTCGCTACCTTACGTACGATCCTTGCCTTTTGCACTCTACATATTCTCTCTTGTGTGCTCGAGAACCTCCTACCCTCTCTCTCTCTCTCTCTCTCTCTCTCTCTCTCTCTCTCTCTCTCTCTCTCTCCTTTGCCCTTCCCATGCGACTTGGCACACGTCAGTAAAGTTAGCGACTCGAACGTGGCGAGACTTTGTACTGCTAATAAACCGAATTGAACCAACGAGCTTCTTTCGTCTTATCGGATTACTACAGCGAAAAATTTTATTCGAGAATATTTTGAGACGTTAACTTTCGTTCACTCATCCTTGTTCTAATATGACTATGTTATGTCACATTTATTCATTTCTTCTTACTTTACTGATTATATATATGTATATATATATATCAATAAATAGTTTGCACATACTCGAAGCAACTACATTCGTTTTAATAAACGTATATATTGGGTCAAGACAAATCTGCACAAAATGCAATAAATACAATTGGATATATAAGTTATATCGTTAGATCGAGTGGTCGACTGGTCGAGTATACAATTGCATAAATATGTCGACACAATAAAGAACATATTTAAGGGTATAGAGGCGTACGCGATAGTGTTCGTTGGCAGCTTACACGAGTTAAACGGAGATTTGAGGACGGTAGGCGAGGCGGTAGCCGCAAGCGATAAAGCCAACGTATCGGATGCCCCGGTATATATATACAGTGGCTTGTAAACCGCGCAGGTCGCATAATCGTGTCCGCGGATTTCCTAAGCGTGGGAGGGTGTAGATGCAGCTTCATATACGTGTACACCTATATACCGAACGAAGAAGATGTCCACATACCGAGTGGACCGATTGTTATGAATTTAACGATTCTTGGGAAGGTATACGTGTAGTTACGAGCACGCGACAAGGAAAAAGGCTCTTATTACGAACTATAAGCGTAGACGCGCCCGAGAGAGCCCGAGAGCTACGCGTGTGGCCGCGCGCGCGCGAGCCAGGCATGTATAAATACGCAAGAAGAGCCGCGTATAACAAGTTATGGCAGATAAATTTATAGCATCTCCAGTGAAACGCCATTACTTTAAATGCACCCCTCTAGTCGCTAGCTCTCTCCCTCCCTCCCGCCCCCTCCTCTCCCTCCTCTCTCTCTCCCTCTCACGCACACACACTCGCTCACTTTGCGTTCCTTTTCGTTTCGCACGGACCAGTTATGCCTCAGACCTTTCTTAACGTCGTACGCACGCTGAAATTGCCCGATTCCGAATTACGTCTGTCCTGCGCTTCCTTTTTTTCATCTTCGTACTACTGCGTCGTTCTATTTGACATTTACGATCTTTTCGAATGGGCATTCTGGCATCAGAGTGACTATTGTTTCCATGGTTTTAGCAAATTACCAGGAATATTAATTTAATGTGTGTTAATACGATCAAAATATATAAATGTTAAAATGTACAAATTTATTTATCAACTTAATTTTCACGCTCATTGCAATATTGTGTTAATTGATGAGAGTAAACATTAGAGTCGATCCAATGAAAACGGAGAGAGCAATGTCAACTACGCGAATTATCATAAAAGAGTAAGGATCTTACTCTCTAATTAAATAAAAAGGAAGTATTCGTATAAATACAATAATTATTATAAAAGGTCGATCTCACCCAAGGAGAAGAAAGGTTTATGTAAGAAGAAGAATGGCCGATCGTATATTCCATTAGAAGCGAAGAGAATCAATCGAAGGCCAACCGATAGCCCGAGATTTTGTTGTCGAGAGGTGAGGCCCATTCTCTAGGAAGCCATAAAGCCAAGAGACCGTGAAATCCGCGACGGTGGCGCGCTCGAGGCGTGGAGGGCAGCAGTTGGGGCACCCTATAAGAATCGATCGTTACTGCACGCCGCCCTATAATCTACGCGGGCTAATGACGTCCATTACGTTGCCGCGCGCTGCTCGCTTGGACCTTCGCCTTCTATTTGCTCTTGCACAACGCCGGCGTCTCCCTCTCTCGCTCTCTCGCTCTCTCGCGTACACGTATATACCTACGTATATACCCTACGCGCGCACTGACCATAGTGACCACACAGGCTCGCGCCTGTCTCGCGCATCCCGCGAAACGACTCGGTTCGCGCGACCCGATCCGCAGTTTTACGTTTTATCGTTTCTTCGGTTCGTGCGTAATGGCTTTTACCCATCACCCAGGGGGAAAAGGGAGATAGAAGGGGATAGAAGACCGAGAATGAAGAGGAGTTCATCGGTCCCACTTTTGTTTATCTCTAATTGCCGATTTGGCACGAAGATTTATCTCCGGGAAAAATTTGCTTATCTGGCAGGTTACCCTACCCAGTACCCACACTCGAAGGGTACAAAAACGCCAAGTGAAAGAGGACGTGGGTATACTTGAGCGTGCCAATTATTAAGGGAAAAATACTCGTTTCCGAGACGGAAAATCGCAAGAATCCGCGCATCGATTGCTCTCCAGCTCGTTAACAATGTCCCGGAGGCTTAAATCTCTTGTTTATCATCCGGAACGTTTAGCGTTTTTGCGCGAGCCAGACGACCTGGGAGAGGTTAAGGGAGAGAGAGGAGGAGACTCCGCAAATTCGTTTGCCATCCGTGAATCTTCGATGGCTCGACGCCAAGGCTAGCGGTGTCCGGATACACCGGGAATTAATGCGTGCTTATATACCTTACCCCGGGCGTTTTTCAAATTGACTCACCCTCTCCGACTCTCTCTTCTTTTTTATCGGAGTATACACCTAGTAGACTTTCTCTCTCGGGTCACGATCTCCGTGCATAGTGGCAAGACCACGACAACCTTCTAGTACTCGAGATGGTTGTTAGAACCCGGACGACTCTCTGTTCACGTTTGCTTTCTGCATCAACTGAGTCACATTTTTCGAATACTTTTTTTTCGCCTTTTCGTTTCTGCACCGACCACCGTACTTTGCCCAACTCCGCGAATCGCTATTATGTCAAACTTTTTTCTCAATTTACTAGAATTCGCTCGAGTTTTCAGGAATATCTGCTTACCCTGCAGAAACGCTTTTCTTTTTTATAAGGACATATAAACTTCTTGATACAATAAATTTGATAAGTATAGTTAGATTTACACATGCATTTACAAAAAAAAATTTGGTTTCGCAAAATTAGCTAACTCGCGCAGTAAAAACATTTCACACAGTTGTTCATGTATTTCATCTGACCTGTATAGACACATAACTGAACTCATTAACATTTACAAAATAATTCGTTTGCATTGAATGGTTTCAAATTACACTGAAAATAAATAATTAGCCGATGTAAAGTATACGATAAAAATGACAAAGTAAAATAATAATAATAAAAATGTTAAATTCCTTGAAGGTATTGTTAGGGTGTAAGTTACTAAGATTACGATCCGTGAAAAGCAAAAGGCAAGAGCGAAGCAGCAGCCGACAAGTTGGAGAAGTTGTTGACGATACAAGGGGTAGTTTCAGGGCGAATCCTCGGGTCTTCTGCCTGTATACATAAACTAATTACAATCAATCACCGCTCGGTGCTCGCGCGAGCGCGTATTTTCGATAGAAACCGCGCGGCAACACTAACCCGCAAACATACAGGAAGCCAGTAGCGTACAGATGTACAACGCGCGATCGGCTAGACGTGGGCGTTTACCATCTTGAGCGCTTTCCTTCTCTTTCTCTCGCACTGTACTTGCAACCGGCATCTCATGCTATGAATTAAAGATCAACCCTTTATGAGCAAGAGACTCTCCTGGGCCAGAAGCGAATCATACGCATGAGAACGAATTTGAGAAACAAAGAGAGACGGAGAGATAGAGACAGAAAGTGATTGCTATAACTCTTTTTGTCTGATCGATTGTTGGACTTACGTTTCACCAACGCCAACCGATTTATTTCACATTTTACGCGTCTTGCATTTTAACCTCTTGAATATTTTAATGTAAATTTTAAAGTAACAAAATTTGTTAAAATAGTATATAAAATAATATATATACTATATATATTAGTAAGAATTTCCTCTATTGGAATCATAATTCATTATAATATAATACATTTAAACAGACGTTTCATTTTATAGATTAACATTTTAAAAATTTGAAAGACAAATCATTATGATATCAACGATATTTATTGCTATCAAAATGGAGATGATACTTCAAATAGACGTCATATTATTCAATGTAAAACTAATCATGCTAATTATGATATGATTGATAAGGGTCAATTTGATAATAGACGTCATTTAAAGCACTCAAGTCATCGGTAATATGAAGAAATTGTGTCTTACTTTGATTGATCCTATTGTACGTCCTGAATGATATCCGAAAATTAAATTACTATATAATTATTAAGTAAAAATGTAACTTTAATATTAATTGTAAAGAATAATTAAATGAAAATAAATAGTTTGATGTATACTATTTTAATTGATTAAATATTAAGAACTATTTAATGATTACGATTAACTTTAAATTCGTGAAAATTCAAAATTGAGTTGACTTATACGGCGACATAAAGTAAAATGCAAATTGTATCGGCAGAAAATTCGGATAGTTAATGATAATAGATGTAAGAAAGTTAATGCTTCCTGCATTTAGGAGCATCGCCGTCACGAATTGCGAACTCGTCGCGACTCGGGAAGAGATAAGTAGAGCGAAGGTATAAACGGCTTCGCTGTTGTCTTCGTCGCTGGGTGTATATATAAGGAAGAGCGGAGAACGTGCATGCGATTCTCGCCCTCGCCCACACCGATAAGTCGATGCGTGATTAGAGACTGGCATTGTACTTGGAAGGGTACATCCCACCTCCTCCACCCCTTTCTGCTCATTCTATCCCTCTTGGTTCTGTAAATTTTCGCCCGCTCGTCGTCTCCCTGGGTAAGGTAGCTACTCCCTCCTCCATCTCCTCCTTTTCCTCCTACTCTTCTCTCTTTCACCCTCTCCCTCCCTCCCTCCCTCCCTCTCTCTCTCTCTCTCTCTTACTTACTCTCTCTCAGTCTCTCACTCTCTCTCTCTTTATCTCGCTTTACTCTTTGGCGTTCGAGGCTTCTGCTTTCGTGAAACGGCAATAATTACAAGCGCGGTTCAGGGAGCAACTCTCGTCTCTTTGAGCTTATCGATTTTCCAGAATTAATAATTGCACCCACTGTTCACCTACGTATGCGGAGCCTATATCGCTACAAAACATTAATACAATAGCTCCTTGATATATTCTAAATCCGGTTCTCGTTCAATTTCGTAGTCCTGGAATTTGGTTTTCACGTCTTCATATTTTACTTGAACATTGTTTTTTTTCATTTAAAAATAAATTTTAGGTTGAGAAATTCGATAAAATTAGTACATAGTATGTCTAAAAATATGTAATTGATAACACGGAAAAACAATTTATTAAAAAATAATGATAATAATCGTGTACTAATTCTGTTGTTTTACTATTAGTACAGGCATAGGAATTGGTTCAGTAATTATTTATGATAACATTAAACATTTATAAAGTATTTTTAAGCAGAAAAAATTGGAACCTGAATAATCAGATAAATGCACACGAAAACAAAAAATAATTGTATCAAAACTACGAAAACCAGGTATTCTCTTCAGTTGAAGCAGTAAATAATTTATACCAAGAACTCTTAAGTAAGGTGGTGATATCGCACGCATACAAAATTAAAAGAAAAGTAAAGGTGGTGTGAAATGCATAAAGAATCACGTTGAAAGAAAACCCAACAAGGCAAGAGCTATGAGAAAATTACGAGGCTATCTATACTGACGAGAGTAAAAGATTCGTGTTACCAGTCGGAGTATTGGTGATTTACCGAGCGTATCCAAACATCGACATTCTTCGTCCTGGAGTGGCATAAATATTAAAATCTAACGTTACGGATGCAAAAGATGCAGCTATGCAGGTATAGACGAGGTATTCTCGCAGCCAAGTGACGACGTTTCGGATGACGGAGATTTCGTGAGGATGTCGCACCGCACGCATCCAAAGGAAAAGAGAAGGGACGTATCGATATCCGAGTATAACGATATCGCGTGGTCCATCGAAACCGATAAATAACTCGGGTCCCCGCATAAATTCTGGCTTCGCTCCTTATAAATTCGCGATGGAATAAGAAAAAACGAAGGAGAAGAGAGTTAAACATGGATTTTACTAATTTTCTGTCTCGTGCGAGAAGCCACTCCTCGTCACACGAAGAAGAGGACAATACCAACCGGACCTCTATTCCCTCGTGAATCTGCGCTCGAGTCGTCGTTTTGTTTTCAACCAGACTCGTTTTTTTTCTTCTCCCTTCCTCTTCACGTGTGTCTTCATCGCTTTTTTCGCGGAGAGCCACGCGAAGAGTGGGTGCAGCGATATATATTTCTGAGCGTCCTTAACTTCCTGTGCTCGTTTATCCATTCATAATATGCGCCTTTTCTTGCCCTGTCTCCTTGACTCCATATTCGTTGGCCCATTACGTGCCCACGTATCAATTTTATTCCCTCGGAGGTCCAGCTGCACGTCCCTCTCCCTCTCTCTCCCTCCCTCTCTCTCTCCTTCTTGCCCCTTAGCCCTGTCCCTCTCTATCTCGATCGTTTCGCGATTGAATTCAAAATAATTTACATGTCCGAGTACACCTCGTGAAAACGGGCTTCGGCATTTCGCGCATGCAACAAAAATTCGAACTCCGAGTCATTATGCCTTCGCATCCTCATTCTTTTTTCTGGCTACTTTGTCCTTTCTCTTTTTCTCGCGTGCATCGTAAATCACGAGGTCGGACGTGGCTTCGCGCGCGCGAGCGCGAAGAAGACGATTTATTGATTTCGAAAATCTACACCGCCCGGATAGAAATCGCGCTCAGATTAATCTCTCTCCCGAGCGCGTTAGGTATATTGCGATTGAAATTTATTAATAATAGAAACCGGTACACACGCGCGCCTGAGTAACTTCTTTCTTATTTGACCGCACGGTTAGGCAGCTCCTGTGACGCGCGCATAAATAATTACAATCGTGCTCGAATCCATTGTCCGATACATTGTCTTAATAAGAATAATTCATTTATCCTCGCGGAATATTTACTTTATATTGAAATATTATTGTAACATCGATCTGAATACTTGTGGAATTTATCTCTCTTGAGCGATGGATGGGAAAGTTTCTAGTGGGTCGTTATGAAAAATCGCGGGTGAACTATTTTCTTTCAACGTACGAGTGAATGAAATAAAAAATTATGAAAAATGCGAGGTAGATTGTAAGGGAGGGTAACTTCAAACGCGGCCCATTGGAAATTTTGAAATTCCATCCGTCGCGTTGAAAGCGGAGTGATGTATACGGAGCAATTTTTCTCCCGAGGCGAAAGTTACACTTATTTGTTAAGAGGGGCAGGAACCCTTCGAGGCGCCGACGCATCGTTTTGCAATTTACCTGCTTTCCCAGCAGGTAGTCTCGATGTATTAGAGGCTTACGTCAAGATTTTGGGCAACTCTTGACGTGAAAGTCTACTTTTACATAACCCAGAGAACCGATGACAATAATAGTTTCGAGAAGTTAAAGGACCAACTTTACTTTCCTAATCTCGTTACAACTGTAATCGAACTTTTGGACTACTGACAATTTTTAGTGATTTATGCTTATAATGATTTATGCTTATCGGTTGTCTAATCTAAAAGTATTTAAAACTTTCACTTTACTTTGACTCTGAATTCTTCAATTAAATTGACAAGATAAATAGAATATTTAAAATTCTTAGCCATTTGTAAAACTTTATTTTAATGATACAGAAGAAAAAAATTATTCAAGTTTTATTACCAATACAAACAATCTTCGATGAGTTGGGAAGCGCTATAAACGTAGATTCGACGGGTAATTTTAATAATAATTTATAATAGTGGGTTAGAATAATGATTGGATATTAAGACAGATATATTCGATTTAAATCAATGCAACTTAAAACTGACAATTTAGCTTAAATTATATGCTAATAAAGATAACGCATTTATTTTTTCTGGGAATCACTAATAAAATTCTCAAAACATACAATCGTAAAAAAGAATCGGAGAAGTATAAAATCAAAGCTGATTGGTATCTGAAATTATGCCGGCATCCGCGGGTATCGATCTCTCGACGTTGGAATTTGATTCCTATACACATACGCACACGCACGCACACACACACACATCAACGAGCGATGCTTCCTTTTTTTCTTAACATTAATTCTCAGATTAAACCGGCCGCACTCGTCCTATAGGATAGGGACCCATCCACGCTCGGAAGATTGTGGTGCATAATGGACCCCAATAAACTACCGATTCGAACCTTTGAAAGTAAACGTACATGTATAGCTATATATACATATGAAACTACGCGCACATACAAATACGCAGGCGTATATGCCCTTCGTAGAGTTTCGAGGGCGTAACGGAAGAATCGAATCGGTGGGAAGTAGCGGCCGAGCCCAAGAAATCTCGTCAAATAAATCGGTGACATCGACGTCGGATGATATTGCCAGGGACAAAGGAGCTTCTTCGTCTACCAACTGATCTTGCCACGCGCGAGTGAGAGACGGCATATAGAGACATCAGTGGCATAAGAGGTGCTTCGATGTACTCATTTGTCAAGAGGGGCAGGAACCCTTCGAGGCGCCGACGCATCGTTTTGCAATTTACCTGCTTTCCCAGCAGGTAGTCTCGATGTATTAGAGGCTTACGTCAAGATTTTGGGCAACTCTTGACGTGAAAGTCTACTTTTACATAACCCAGAGAACCGATGACAATAATAGTTTCGAGAAGTTAAAGGACCAACTTTACTTTCCTAATCTCGTTACAACTGTAATCGAACTTTTGGACTACTGACAATTTTTAGTTAGTGATTTATGCTTATCGGTTGTCTAATCTAAAAGTATTTAAAACTTTCACTTTACTTTGACTCTGAATTCTTCAATTAAATTGACAAGATAAATAGAATATTTAAAATTCTTAGCCATTTGTAAAACTTTATTTTAATGATACAGAAGAAAAAAATTATTCAAGTTTTATTACCAATACAAACAATCTTCGATGAGTTGGGAAGCGCTATAAACGTAGATTCGACGGGTAATTTTAATAATAATTTATAATAGTGGCTTAGAATAATGATTGGATATTAAGACAGATATATTCGATTTAAATCAATGCAACTTAAAACTGACAATTTAGCTTAAATTATATGCTAATAAAGATAACGCATTTATTTTTTCTGGGAATCACTAATAAAATTCTCAAAACATACAATCGTAAAAAGAATCGGAGAAGTATAAAATCAAAGCTGATTGGTATCTGAAATTATGCCGGCATCCGCGGGTATCGATCTCTCGACGTTGGAATTTGATTCCTATACACATACGCACACGCACGCACACACACACACACACACACACACACACACACATCAACGAGCGATGCTTCCTTTTTTTCTTAACATTAATTCTCAGATTAAACCGGCCGCACTCATCCTATAGGATAGGGACCCATCCACGCTCGGAAGATTGTGGTGCATAATGGACCCCAATAAACTACCGATTCGAACCTTTGAAAATAAACGTACATGTATAGCTATATATACATATGAAACTACGCGCACATACAAATACAGGCGTATATGCCCTTCGTAGAGTTTCGAGGGCGTAACGGAAGAATCGAATCGGTGGGAAGTAGCGGCCGAGCCCAAGAAATCTCGTCAAATAAATCGGTGACATCGACGTCGGATGATATTGCCAGGGACAAAGGAGCTTCTTCGTCTACCAACTGATCTTGCCACGCGCGAGTGAGAGACGGCATATAGAGACATCAGTGGCATAAGAGGTGCTTCGATGTACTCATTTGTCAAGAGAGGGTGCGCCAATGTACGCCAGGGGGTCTCTGGTTTACCAATCTTCGACAGCTCGATTTGTTCCCGACTGACGAAGACATTCACCAATTTGGTCGATGAGCGTTGGTTACTCTTCGTTTTTTTTTCGCTGGCAATCCCATACACAAGTTTGACTGATGTATCCTTGGACTGATTTCAATGACGCCCACGCCTTACGTACACTATGATTTCGAATAACGTATTAATCAGAGCTGATAGATTTTAGTACTCCTATTCTACTCTTATTTTAATAAGACACAAATGAAGCGAAATATGTTTATTATTAAAAACTTAATTGTCTACTTATCTTACTTTGAAGAGATATATAGTATTTATTTTCTTAAATAATTTGATGTTTATCTTCCAAAGTGGAGAATTTCGAATTATTTCCTAGTTTGGTAAAAAGTAACCTTATTTAATTTAATTACACTTTTATTCCAAGGGAATCTGCGCAAACAATTTTTGCAAATGCATTTATCTTGATTTTATTGCACATGTTGGTAATACGTGAAAATAGTATTGAAGCAGCATATCAAAGAAAGTTTTACTATTAATTTGAAACGTAAAGCAGTTGGATTTCAAAATATTGATAGATAGAGGAAAATATATTAAAAACGAGTGAAGCGCGTGCATGATGTGTTGTGCAGCTCGAAATGACAATGAAAATAAAGTAAATACGGAGGCGTGGGTGGGAAATGATAAAAAGCAATTACAAATGAAACAGTTATTTCCAGAATGATTGTAATGAATTTTGGGTAAGTCCGTTTAATAAACACATCGCATAAATCAGCGGTGGTAATGGACTAGTGCGGTTTCGTTATGCAGGCGATAAATCCGTTTGTTCGACTATAGGATACATTAGCACTCGCGCGTATTTTCGGGCCCACGAGTCGTTCGCGCCTTCAGGTATATCATCCTATGCACGCGCCCCAGGCCCAAGGAAACCACACCCGAGAGAAAGAAAGACTAAAGAGGAAGAAAGACAGAGGTAGAGAGAGAGAGAGAGAGAGATCCGCATATGCGCGCGCGAGGTGACGCATTGCATCGCACTGCCCTTGAATTATGTTAGGTGGTCCAAGCGCGTTCGCGATCAGCTCAGGGAATTCGTGTCTCAAGGATCACCCGTGGCGCAGGTATGGATCGGCTTCCATGGTCAGACCCTGTGTACCGATATCGGGGTAACCTGTCGCGCGTTCCCCAGGTAGATCTATCCGATACGTCTGTGTATATATAACTTTTTCGCTCTTTCTCGTTCTTCTTTTCGTACGCACCTTGCGTTCTGCGTTCATCCTCCGTTCGATCCCTGTGTCTTTTATTCGGGACACAAAAAAACATCGGTGCATGGGATATGTCTCAGTGGTTCGTGTTTTACAGACCAATCTCTTGTCCAGTCGCGCCGCTCGTTTAACCGATATTATTCTTGATTACCGTTTAACTAATAGCTGCATATTATTAAATTCCCTTTCAATCCTTACTTTTTTTATCAACAAGCCTCCAACCTAGAAATATCTAATTTTTAAATAATTATAAACAATTTTTTAGTGAAAGTTTAATTTTACTTGAATACGCTTATTTTAATACTGCAAATTGCGGCAAACAGATAACAAAAATGAACTAAAACGTTCAATTATGTACAAGTATCTTTTTGACGTTAATCAAATACTTTCGATATTTATTATATTTCCTGCATTTAATTATTGAATTAACAGTAATTTATAAACATACGAACGTTGATAAATTTGTACATGATGCAATAATAATTAAGTCACTTTTACAATATAAATACTGTCCATGTTATTATAATAATTAATTGAGTGACTAGGTAAGTTAAACCTAATTGATATTACAATGAAGTACCAATCGCTTTGAGAGCTCAGTGATAACTGTGAAAAAGGGATTCGTGTGTGTTATTCTCAAGCGTGTAAGTCGCGTGATAAAGGGGGGAGGGAATACCGCGAAATAGTCGCGTACGAAAAGCCGCAAGAAGAACCGAAAGTATGCGACACCTGGGAGATAGCTTTTCTAGCCTCCTAACTAAAAATACGCTACGCGCTTTCAGCATAATTATTACAATGATCATTATTATTTGTCAATAACATACTCATTTTGAAATATCGTACTATTCTAGTTTCTTTATAATATTCTATTGCACTACTTATATCGTATCATAATCTGTAAAATATCGTACTGTCTAATGAGTTAATCAACATTGAAATACTACTTAAATCTTTAGACGTTAAGAAAAACGTTCTCTTCGTTTCAAACGTAAACTCATAATGATGAAGCACGTTAATTAATACCCCAATCTTCGTAATAATAAACCGTACAAATCAATACGTCACGAAAGGAAATTCAATCGGAAATTCTTCGTTTAAAGCATCGACTAGTTGATACGCCCGCATCGAATTATCCCACATATGTATCGTAAATGCGCGGATGACGTCAATTTATGTTCCATATATATATGTATACTTAAAAGTAGATAATTTTTTATCTCCCTTTTCATTAAGATCCACGTAAAAGTACCTCACCCTAAGTTACAAAAAAAATTAATAACAGCGGAACTCTCGATGCCTTGACCCTTTTAGCTTTTTTCTTTGAGAACTGGTGTCACCCACACTTGGTTTCTTAGGACTTCAGCCCTCTTGTGTATTATCCGAGAATTTATAGCTATTTAGTCTAAAACCGACTCGAGGTCGCAGTGAATTGGTCTTTGTGGTCGCTGATTCAACGCATTTCACCCGTGTGCACCTGGATTAATTCGAGATTTTCCGATTCGATACGAGTCCCTACATTGTGCACTACATTTTAACGGAAAACGAATTTCTCACACGTACTAAACAAATACGAGTAGATAAAAAGAAACTTAAAAAAAATATATATATATATATATATATATACATGTTGTATTCCGTCGTTTTATCATTAACCGTCTCTCCGGTGCTCGGCTTTGACACTCTCGCTCGTTTTGTTTACCGAATTTTCCTTTCGCAGACTCTTTTCTTCCTAACACAACATTGTATCGTCGCGGATCCGTAGCACTCTGAATGCCCGGTGAACGCGATAAATTTCCAGAAGCTGCTAGGAAGAGTAGAGATGCTGAGAAGTTCAAAAGTACTCGATTCAAAAGCCAAGTTAAAGACCGAATGTGCACCAGTCGGGATCCATGAATTATGCATAAAAGCTTCGATTCGCGGATTAAGCGAGCTGTCCGAGTCGCATTATCCATTCTTACGTTGGAACGGTGCAGGGTTCCGCGAGTGTATCCTATATACCTATATGTACGTGTGCGTACGTGTGTGTGTGTGTGTGTATCCATTATGATGCATGCGTGAAAATACGCACTCAACGAGAAACATATATACGTTTATTGACTAAATCTGTACACATCCAAAGTCGAGATTCGTTCACGTACAACCGAAAATCACGTTTTGGTTGTAAAAAGTAACGATTGAGCCTCGGGGTCATTTTCGAGGAAGATGAACTTTCGAGAAATTCAGAAGAGTGCCTTCTGAAGATGAAGGATGACAAAGAGGTGGGGGTGCGAAACGAGTCCGATGATCCCGTCCGTCGTTTTATCTTAAGCAATGTATGCGCGCATTCTAGCACGTGTCGCGACTTTTTTTAGATGTACTTTGATAGAATGTCAACGCGTTAAGCATACGTATATTTGCTTCAGGGCAAAGGGGTAGATTAGGGCGATATAATTACGACATTAACATAACTTACCGAGACAAGACAACTGCGGAATAATAAATGCGCTAAACACACCACCACTCACGTTACTTAGGACTATTCACTCAATTTTTCCTCTTGTATTTTTCTATCGCATAAGTCTCTAAGTACCGATTTACTACGTAGATTGGATAAAATCAAACTTGGATTCATATGTTCCTACATGGAAGAATTTTTACTATCTTAGGACTTTCTTAATTTATGGAAATTCTTTTATTTTCTTCTTTTATTCACTTGAATTTTTAATGGAAACACAAACACGTATGAATGATAAATCACATAATAGAAATATATTTAAATCTTTTATATATTAATCTTGTGTTTTGTCTGTCAAAAAAGCAATGCTTCATCTGAATAATAAATGAATAATATTTTTAATAATTAAATATTTTTTGTAAAATGTAGAGTAAAGTTAAGAAAATAAATAAATGAATATTACTATAACGATTGTATTAATTCACGTCGTAATAGGAAAAGATCGGGTCTTTTAAATTACGTCTATAGAATATTATTATTCCTACAATGGAACTCGTGTGCTATTTTTATAAGTTAACCATCAGCTTGTTTCACTCAAAATATACATACGAACTTCTTTTCTAATTTTGGTTAATCGCAAGATCAAATTTTGTAGTCCAAAATGTTAACTCGTGTAAAACGAGAATTACTAATTGTGATTTTGTATATACGGAATATGGATGATTATAAAGAAAAGTCTAATAATATGATATATTATGTGCTCACTGAAACATTAAAAAAATCTCAAAATTGGTTGAACGCGCATGTAAATAAAAATTTATTCCGGACGTTTATCTGGAAAATCAATAAAATAAATACTCCCGGAGGTACTGTTTATGATATTACCAAACTTAATTACTATCTACCCATTGGGGAGAGAGTCTTTGAATGGAATTAAAAATACGGGATGTTGCAACCGGCAAACTAATGAAGTGGTCTCTCGTGCGGATCATAAAAATCTTAAAAAGGTAGTTTCGTCCCTGACGACGAATGAAGAAATAAGTCTTTACCTTCTCGGCGAGTGTGAAGAAAGAAAGGAGAGGGCAGATTTCTTGGTTTATCCGAAGAACCGATCGCGTAGATTCCGAGAACCGACCGAAACAATATCATAACTCGTGTTCTGACTGCCACCGCCATAAATAGAATCTTCTGGACATGATATCGCGGACTGATACTTGCCACTTTTTAAACTTTTGTTTACTTTTTTTCACCCTCACCTCCTTCTTGTTCGTGTGCTTCGAAAGCATCAACTGACTTATTGCAACGATACCATTATTTAATCGTACATCCAAGTTACATCAGGTATAATATCTTTAAACGTTTTCCTTGACAGCAGCAGCTAATGCCAAGTCACTCTCATTAGGATACGTTCAAAGCAACTGAGGATCACGGGTTTTATCGTAACAATTTACACTGCGTTGCAATCTTAATGATGGGATGAAGTACATTTTTATTTATTGATATAAGTTAATTAATCGATTTTTTAAATTTTATTTTGATCGAAATATAAAGCACATCATTTTACTTAAAAGTACCTCACCCTAAGTTACAAAAAAAATTAATAACAGCGGAACTCTCGATGCCTTGACCCTTTTAGCTTTTTTCTTTGAGAACTGGTGTCACCCACACTTGGTTTCTTAGGACTTCAGCCCTCTTGTGTATTATCCGAGAATTTATAGCTATTTAGTCTAAAACCGACTCGAGGTCGCAGTGAATCTGGTCTTTGTGGTCGTCTGATTCAACTCATTTCACCCGTGTGCACCTGGATTAATTCGAGATTTTTCCGATTCGATACGAGTCCCTACATTGTGCACTACATTTAATAGAAAACGACTTTCTCACACGTACCTAAACAATACGAGTAGATAAAAAGAAACTTAAAAAATATATATATATATAACTTAATACATGTTGTATTCCGTCGTTTTATCATTAACCGTCTCTCCGGTGCTCGGCTTTGACACTCTCGCTCGTTTTGTTTACCGAATTTTCCTTTCGCAGACTCTTTTCTTCATAACACAACATTGTATCGGTCGCGGATCCCGTAGCACTCTGAATGCCCGGTGAACGCGATAAATTTTCCAGAAGCTGCTAGGAAGAGTAGAGATGCTGAGAAGTTCAAAAGTACTCGATTCAAAAGCCAAGTTAAAGACCGAATGGCACCAGTGGGGATCCATGAATTATGCACTAAAAGCTTCGATTCGCGGATTAAGCGAGCTGTCCGAGTCGCATTATCCATTCTTACGTTGGAACGGTGCAGGGTTCCCGCGAGTGTATCCTATATACCTATATGTACGTGTGCGTACGTGTGTGTGTGTGTGATCATTATGATGCATGCGTGAAAATACGCACTCAACGAGAAACATATATACGTTTATTGACCTAAATCTGTACACATCCAAAGTCGAGATTCGTTTCACGTACAAACGAAAATCACGTTTTGGTTGTAAAAGTAACGATTGAGCATCGGGGTCATTTTCGAGGAAGATGAACTTTCGAGAAATTCAGAAGAGTGCCTTCTGAAGATGAAGGATGACAAGAGGTGGGGGTGCGAAACGAGTCCGATGATCCCGTCCGTCGTTTTATCTTAAGCAATGTATGCGCGCATTCTAGCACGTGTCGCGACTTTTTTTTAGATGTACTTTGATAGAATGTCAACGCGTTAAGCATACGTATATTTGCTTCAGGGCAAAGGGGTAGATTAGGGCGATATAATTACGACATTAACATAACTTACCGAGACAAGTACAACTGCGGAATAATTAAATGCGCTAAACAACACCACCACTCACGTTACTTAGACTATTCACCACATTTTTCCTCTTGTATTTTTCTATCGCATAAGTCTCTAATACCGATTTACTACGTAGATGGATAAAATCAAACTTGGATTCATATGGTCCTACATGGAAGAATTTTTACTATCTTAGGACTTTCTTAATTTATTGGAAATTCTTTTATTTTCTTCTTTTATTCACTGAATTTTTAATGGAAACACAACACGTATGGATGAGAAATCACATAATAGAAATATATTTAAATCTTTTATATATTAACTCTTGTGTTTTGTCTGTCAAAAAAGCAATGCTTCATCTGAATAATAAATGAATAATATTTTTAATAATTAAATAGTTTTTGTAAAATGTAGAGTACAGTTAAGAAAATAAATAAATGAATATTACTATAACGATTGTATTAATTCACGCTCGTAATAGGAAAAGATCGGGTCTTTTAAATTACGTCTATAGAATATTATTATTCCTATAATGGAACTCGTGTGCTATTTTTATAAGTTAACCATCAGCTTGTTTCACTCAAAATATACATACGAACTTCTTTTCTAATTTTGGTTATCGCAAGATCAAATTTTGTAGTCCAAATGTTAACTCGTGTAAAACGAGAATTACTAATTGTGATTTTGTATATACGGAATATGGATGATTATAAAGAAAGTCTAATAATATGATATATTATGTGCTCACTGAAACATTAAAAAAATCTCAAAATTGGTTGAACGCGCATGTAATAAAAATTGATTCCGGACGGTTTATCTGGAAAATCAATAAATAAATACTCCCGGAGGTACTGTTTATGATATTACCAAACTTAATTTACTATCTACCCATTGGGGAGAGAGTCTTTGAATGGATATTAAAAATACGGGATGTTGCAACCGGCAAACTACTGAAGTGGTCTCTCGTGCGGATCATAAAAATCTTAAAAAGGTAGTTTCGTCCCTGACGACGAATGAAGAAATAAGTCTTTACCTTCTCGGCGAAGTGTGAAGAAAGAAAGGAGAGGGCAGAGATTTCTTGGTTTATCCGAAGAACCGATCGCGTAGATTCCGAGAACCGACCGAAACAATATCATAACTCGTGTTCTGACTGCCACCGCCATAAATAGAATCTTCTGGACATGATATCGCGGACTGATACTTGCCACTTTTTAAACTTTTTGTTTACTTTTTTTCACCCTCACCTCCTTCTTGTTCGTGTGCTTCGAAAGCATCAACTGACTTATTGCAACGATACATTATTTAATCGTAACTCCAAGTTACATCAGGTATAATATCTTTAAACGTTTTCCTTGACAGCAGCAGCTAATGCCAAGTCACTCTCATTAGGATACGTTCAAAGCAACTGAGGATCACGGGTTTTATCGTAACAATTTACACTGCGTTGCAATCTTAATGATGGGATGAAGTACATTTTTATTTATTGATATAAGTTAATTAATCGATTTTTTAATTTTTATTTTGATCGAAATATAAAGCACATCATTTTACTTAGCAAAACCTCTAAATATACCTTTGATAAATGTTCTAATAATACAGCATACAGTTTTATAATTTTCATTGCGAAATACTTACAAGAAAATAATAAGAAAATGTTCAGCAAATGTTAAGCACAAAATGCTTCCCTTCATAAAAATATTTATTTTAATTATTATCCAGAATATTACCTGTAAATTTTAAAGACGTTTTTTTGTAAGTCCGACTCATCGATCTCACCATATCATAAGAGGAACACAATATTTATGATGAAATTTAAGGTATGACATATGTAGTTGATTAGCTTCTTACACGCTCTTCGATTTATTTGAACTAAATATAAACATATATTTGTTACAACAGAAATTCATCTTAGACGAAGTAAAACTTTTCCATCGAACAGGATAGTCGTCCATCAAGTGGTAGCCGAGTGTACCGATCAAGTAGCGCGGTCCATAGAGTGTTGCGCATCGGTTGGCTGATTTGTTGGTAGCCAGATTTTCACGAGGACGAGGCGCTTGTCTCTCGACGGGTCTCGGTCGAACATTGCTTGGCCAAAGGTTAGTTATGGAGGCAACGAGCTCGCGCGGTTACCAGAAGTATTTGAATGGCTGTCGGCCCTTGTAAGACGTCAAAAAGTCAAAGGGAAACCACTAAAATCAGTTAGGGATCTCAACTGTACTCGGCAAACGAGGAAGAAGGACAGAGAGTTAACAGAGAAAGAGAGAGTGAGACGAAAGGAAACTCTTGGTTGCCTGCAGAGAGAAAAGGAACATGTTTATGCTTCTGGGAGACTTTCGATTTACAGAATCTTGAGACTAAAAGGAGAAAGAAAGCGAAAGGGAGGCAACGCGCACGTCTCCAATAATATTTGGACAATCAAAACAAATTAGATGTAAACGAAAATAAAACTTGGATTCATATGTTCCTACATGGAAGAATTTTTACTATCTTAGGACTTTCTTAATTATGGAAATTCTTTTATTTTCTTCTTTATTCACTTGAATTTTTAATGGAAACACAAACACGTATGAATGATAAATCACATAATAGAAATATATTTAAATCTTTTATATATTAATCTTGTGTTTGTCTGTCAAAAAAGCAATGCTTCATCTGAATAATAAATGAATAATATTTTTAATAATTAAATATTTTTTGTAAAATGTAGAGTAAAGTTAAGAAAATAAATAAATGAATATTACTATAACGATTGTATTAATTCACGTCGTAATAGGAAAAGATCGGGTCTTTTAAATTACGTCTATAGAATATTATTATTCCTACAATGGAACTCGTGTGCTATTTTTATAAGTTAACCATCAGCTTGTTTCACTCAAAATATACATACGAACTTCTTTTCTAATTTTGGTTAATCGCAAGATCAAATTTTGTAGTCCAAAATGTTAACTCGTGTAAAACGAGAATTACTAATTGTGATTTTGTATATACGGAATATGGATGATTATAAAGAAAAGTCTAATAATATGATATATTATGTGCTCACTGAAACATTAAAAAAATCTCAAAATTGGTTGAACGCGCATGTAAATAAAAATTTATTCCGGACGTTTATCTGGAAAATCAATAAAATAAATACTCCCGGAGGTACTGTTTATGATATTACCAAACTTAATTACTATCTACCCATTGGGGAGAGAGTCTTTGAATGGAATTAAAAATACGGGATGTTGCAACCGGCAAACTAATGAAGTGGTCTCTCGTGCGGATCATAAAATCTTAAAAAGGTAGTTTCGTCCCTGACGACGAATGAAGAAATAAGTCTTTACCTTCTCGGCGAGTGTGAAGAAAGAAAGGAGAGGGCAGATTTCTTGGTTTATCCGAAGAACCGATCGCGTAGATTCCGAGAACCGACCGAAACAATATCATAACTCGTGTTCTGACTGCCACCGCCATAAATAGAATCTTCTGGACATGATATCGCGGACTGATACTTGCCACTTTTTAAACTTTGTTTACTTTTTTTCACCCTCACCTCCTTCTTGTTCGTGTGCTTCGAAAGCATCAACTGACTTATTGCAACGATACCATTATTTAATCGTACATCCAAGTTACATCAGGTATAATATCTTTAAACGTTTTCCTTGACAGCAGCAGCTAATGCCAAGTCACTCTCATTAGGATACGTTCAAAGCAACTGAGGATCACGGGTTTTATCGTAACAATTTACACTGCGTTGCAATCTTAATGATGGGATGAAGTACATTTTTATTTATTGATATAAGTTAATTAATCGATTTTTTAACTATTTTATTTTGATCGAAATATAAAGCACATCATTTTACTTAGCAAAACCTCTAAATATACCTTTGATAAATGTTCTAATAATACAGCATACAGTTTTATAATTTTCATTGCGAAATACTTACAAGAAAATAATAAGAAAATGTTCAGCAAATGTTAAGCACAAAATGCTTCCCTTCATAAAAATATTTATTTTAATTATTATCCAGAATATTACCTGTAAATTTTAAAGACGTTTTTTTTGTAAGTCCGACTCATCGATCCCACCATATCATAAGAGGAACACAATATTTATGATGAAATTTAAGGTATGACATGCGTAGTTGATTAGCTTCTTACACGCTCTTCGATTTATTTGAACTAAATATAAACATATATTTGTTACAACAGAAATTCATCTTAGACGAAGTAAAACTTTTCCATCGAACAGGATAGTCGTCCATCAAGTGGTAGCCGAGTGTACCGATCAAGTAGCGCGGTCCATAGAGTGTTGCGCATCGGTTGGCTGATTTGTTGGTAGCCAGATTTTCACGAGGACGAGGCGCTTGTCTCTCGACGGGTCTCGGTCGAACATTGCTTGGCCAAAGGTTAGTTATGGAGGCAACGAGCTCGCGCGGTTACCAGAAGTATTTGAATGGCTGTCGGCCCTTGTAAGACGTCAAAAAGTCAAAGGGAAACCACTAAAATCAGTTAGGGATCTCAACTGTACTCGGCAAACGAGGAAGAAGGACAGAGAGTTAACAGAGAAAGAGAGAGTGAGACGAAAGGAAACTCTTGGTTGCCTGCAGAGAGAAAAGGAACATGTTTATGCTTCTGGGAGACTTTCGATTTACAGAATCTTGAGACTAAAAGGAGAAAGAAAGCGAAAGGGAGGCAACGCGCACGTCTCCAATAATATTTGGACAATCAAAACAAATTAGATGTAAACGAAAATAAAACACATTTTATACACATATTAGTTTAATTAATACATTCTCAAATTCATTTTTCTTTTCAAAGTAATATTATTAAGTTAAGTTAATTAAAACAAATTAAATAATAATTAAATACAAATATTTGAAAATTTTTTCAAAATTAATTTCTTAAAATGCCATTTTATCTCTGCAATACCAGAGCTAAAAAGTAGTTAAAACTAATTGTTTCTTGTCGGAGTAAGAAGTACATCCTGATCAATAGTGTTTTCGTCATATGCAAATGAACTATATCTCCTTTGTATTCTACTCGATGTAATACAAACTCTAATCCATCATTTATTACCTTATAGAATTTATGGAATCGTTAAAATATTATAATTTCATTGACATATTTTCTAGTAAAAATTTAGTCGTTCAACAAATGTCTATATACTTAAAATAATATAATTAGCTAAAAATTGGTCAAAAATGTATAAGATTTATACTAGCAAAGAGTAAATAAAAAATTATATTTTATATTATTAGTTCTCTGAGAAATCTTACACAGTAATAATTTTTATATTCCGTAACAAACATTACATTTTTTAATGGTAAAATGAACATAGAGAACACTTGAAAAATTGTACAAATTACAATGTATGGTATTATAATTTTTATGGTAAAAAAAATTCAATCGGATTTTCAATTTTCATACCAAATTCTGGACAAACAGAACATTTGAATAATAATTTATTTAATTTTCTCTCCGTATATATACAGTCACTCTTGTATTGGCAGCAAGAATGGTTCTTTCGCTTGTTTAACTAATAACACGATTAGACATGTATAAAGAAATAAAATCAAGGCAAATATGCAGACCCAATAAAAGGCCTACTCAACTAAATTAGGCCCCTGTAAAAGAACGTTTTTGTATATTAGGAGGCTATTGCATACTTATCGACAATTTTAAAAAAATATACATATTTTTATATTGTAAAATGTGATTAATTCATTAAATTTTTCAAAAATAATCTGTACACGGAGAAAAATTTCTAGTAAATTTTACCCTGGTGTTCTAGTAAAAGTGGGACGAAGGACACAGCAGGGTAAAAAATACCCAGTTTTCAAATAAATTTTACCCTGCTGTTCGGTTTAAAATTTATTTGAAAACCGGGTATTTTTTACCCTGCTGTGTCCTTCGTCCCACTTTTACTAGAACACCAGGGTAAAATTTACCAGAAATTTTTCTCCGTGTATGTATTTTATACGGAACATTAAGAGTGTTATACATAACAAGTAAAGACATTTACACTAGTAAATGCAGGCATATTGTTGTAAATAGTCAAACCTATTATATTATATTTAATTTTATTTTGCTTCAAATAATATATTAATAATAATTTGTATGCTTGTATATTTCTGTTTACAGATTTAGATGTACATTATCTTGTGATAAATAATAATATTAATAATAATAATAAGATATAAAATTCTCAAATAAATTTAAGAAAGCTTATTAAAAATAATATAAAGAAAATAAATTTTTGTTGATTTCATTGATTATTCCTTATTGCGTACTAAAGATAATTACAGTACATTTTTCATTTTTCTATTCAGATATGTAATCATAATATTGTTAAGCAGCTATCAGGTGTACAAAAATGTAAGTGTGTTAAGGATACAATTATCCGATAAGCACATTAGGGGCTATTTATACAGTCTCCTAAGGATATTATTAATTTCTTACACACGCACAACATGTTATCGATATGTGATTTTAAACTATTGAAGCTCTTTCGTACAAAATCGATGCAGTTTTAAGGATGTCATACGGCATTAAATGATAGCACCTAGAATAACTATATCATTACATTATTACATAGAATAATTATGATACCAAATTGCGTAATAATAAAGTATATTTTATATTATTAGTTCTCTGAGAAATCTTACACAGTAATAATTTTTATATTCCGTAACAAACATTACATTTTTTAATGGTAAAATGAACATAGAGAACACTTGAAAAATTGTACAAATTACAATGTATGGTATTATAATTTTTATGGTAAAAAAAATTCAATCGGATTTTCAATTTTCATACCAAATTCTGGACAAACAGAACATTTGAATAATAATTTATTTAATTTTCTCTCCGTATATATACAGTCACTCTTGTATTGGCAGCAAGAATGGTTCTTTCGCTTGTTTAACTAATAACACGATTAGACATGTATAAAGAAATAAAATCAAGGCAAATATGCAGACCCAATAAAAGGCCTACTCAACTAAATTAGGCCCCTGTAAAAGAACGTTTTTTGTATATTAGGAGGCTATTGCATACTTATCGACAATTTTAAAAAAATATACATATTTTTATATTGTAAAATGTGATTAATTCATTAAATTTTTCAAAAATAATCTGTATGTATTTTATACGGAACATTAAGAGTGTTATACATAACAAGTAAAGACATTTACACTAGTAAATGCAGGCATATTGTTGTAAATAAGTCAAACCTATTATATTATATTTAAATTTTATTTTGCTTCAAATAATATATTAATATAATAATTTGTATGCTTGTATATTTCTGTTTTACAGATTTAGATGTACATTATCTTGTGATAAATAATAATATTAATAATAATAATAAGATATTAAAAATTCTCAAATAAATTTAAGAAAAGCTTATTAAAAATAATATATTAAGAAAAATAAATTTTTGTTGATTTCATTGATTATTTCTTATTGCGTACTAAAGATAATTACAGTACATTTTTCATTTTTCTATTCAGATATGTAATCATAATATTGTTAAGCAGCTATCAGGTGTACAAAAATGTAAGTGTGTTAAGGATACAATTATCCGATAAGCACATTAGGGGCTATTTATACAGTCTCCTAAGTATATTATTAATTTCTTACACACGCACAACATGTTATCGATATGTGATTTTAAACTATTGAAGCTCTTTCGTACAAAATCGATGCAGTTTTAAGGATGTCATACGGCATTAAATGATAGCACCTAGAATAACTATATCATTACATTATTACATAGAATAATTATGATACCAAATTGCGTAATAATAAAGTATATAGGTATTGTTATAACATTAAGTTTTATAAATATTTTTCAAAACAATTAAGTGAACCAATATGCGTTTAATTTAATGAAAAAGTAAAATTAATACTGTACATATGCACTCATTTCACTATACTCTCAATTTCGCTCCATATATAATCATTGTCTAGAAAATTTACGCAAATTATGTATTTAATAAAAAAATTTTACTGTCTCCTTTAGTATTAATACTTGCTAATTATCTGCTTTAAATTAAATAATGTGCCATTTTTACATTTAGATTAAAAATTTTTACTATTAGAATTGTAAATTGTACTTTTTGTAAAGGAGAAATACTTATATCCAATAGTTATTTTCATTTATACAAGATATTTATTACCTATAGTAAACATTTCTTTCTTAAATTGCATAAAATGTACGGCATATATTTGTATAAATTCTTTTTAGATATACAATTATATTTCTAAAAATAGGAATAGATATCATAAGAACATATTAAAATAGTAATATTTACTAGTTTTATATTTCTGAGTGTATAAATATTAAAAACAATCACTGATGGTCAAACTTTTTGTAAGTAATTCAATATTTTACACTGTACGAAATAGTTATACGTATTTTGATGATCAAAGTAGCTTCTAATTAAATTTAATGAGAAACTAAGAATAACGAAGAACATTATTCAAATGTAAAATGAGCGAGGAAAAACAAGGTAGTGGACCCAATTTTCAATACGACAAAAAGTCGATACCCACTTTGTGCTAATGAATTAATTCAAATAACATAATAATGTGAAAAAAGTATTATTAATAACAGAAATAATACAAATGCATTTAATTTAAACTTCATAGGTATCTATCGATGCGTAACATTTAAAAGATAAAATATGAGGACTGAGTATAGCTGTATATATAAGGCTTACACCCTTTGATTTATTAAAAATATAAAAAATTTGCACAATTGTTTAGAATAAATAAAATAAACGAGTAAAATGTAACCAGTTCATGTAAATTTTATTTTATTTAGTTAATTTTATTTTGTTATCGAAACTACATTCTTTTAAACGCATTAGACATTTATTTTCGTAATTCCATTTTTTATTTGTATACTATTATATGCCTTGCGTTTATCCACTTCTTCTAAATATTACTAATTATGTATAAGTAAAATATATATATATGGGTTGTTCTCTGTGACATCGAAGATGAAAAATAAATATTGCTATAACTGTGGGAATATGTTTTAGAGGTATCCAGTAGTTCTCCTGAATTTTTTCAGATTTTTTCTGGGCCATTATTTTAAGTTACAGAGAGTCAAAGTTGACATTTTAGCACTTTTTTGCATTATATGCCCATTTTCATGAATTTTTAGCTCCCAGGGATGCATTTTTCACTAAAAACATAAGTATGACTTTTTTTGTAAAATTTTCCGAACTTTTCATTTAAAATACTTTTAAAGACATAAATGTATGCTGTCACACTCTTGTAAGCCATTTAAACCTTAAATAGTGAAAATCAGCAATTCTGCTCCGGACTCTGGTAACCTAATACTGTCTAAAAGATGTCCTTTTATAGTCAGAAACTGACTAAAAATTTCCAGAGTGGGTCTAAATCATTAAGATCACTTATGGTCAAATATCCGGGAAAAGTGCCCGAAATATTAATAGAAATGTATATTTATTGCCTTATAACGATGAATCTAGTAGCATGATCATTGCAAAAAATTTATGCACTTACCTTGGAATGGTAGAAAAGTATCTCCACTTGTTTCAGTATCCTCTCAATTTCGCTCCATATATAATCATTGTCTAGAAAATTTACGCAAATTATGTATTTAATAAAAAAATTTTACTGTCTCCTTTAGTATTAATACTTGCTAATTATCTGCTTTAAATTAAATAATGTGCCATTTTTACATTTAGATTAAAAATTTTTACTATTAGAATTGTAAATTGTACTTTTTGTAAAGGAGAAATACTTATATCCAATAGTTATTTTCATTTATACAAGATATTTATTACCTATAGTAAACATTTCTTTCTTAAATTGCATAAAATGTACGGCATATATTTGTATAAATTCTTTTTAGATATACAATTATATTTCTAAAAATAGGAATAGATATCATAAGATCATATTAAAATAGTAATATTTACTAGTTTTATATTTCTGAGTGTATAAATATTAAAAACAATCACTGATGGTCAAACTTTTTGTAAGTAATTCAATATTTTACACTGTACGAAATAGTTATACGTATTTTGATGATCAAAGTAGCTTCTAATTAAATTTAATGAGAAACTAAGAATAACGAAGAACATTATTCAAATGTAATGAGCGAGGAAAAACAAGGTAGTGGACCCAATTTTCAATACGACAAAAAGTCGATACCCACTTTGTGCTAATGAATTAATTCAAAATAACATAATAATGTGAAAAAGTATTATTAATAACAGAAATAATACAAATGCATTTAATTTAAACTTCATAGGTATCTATCGATGCGTAACATTTAAAAGATAAAATATGAGGACTGAGTATAGCTGTATATATAAGGCTTACACCCTTTGATTTATTAAAAATAAAAAATTTGCACAATTGTTTAGAATAAATAAAATAAACGAGTAAAATGTAACCAGTTCATGTAAATTTTATTTTATTTGGTTAATTTATTATGTAACGAAATTACATTCTTTTAAACGCATTAGACATTTATTTTTCGTAATTCCATTTCTTTTATTTGTATTATTATATGCCTTGCGTTTATCCACTTCTTCTAAATATTACTAATTATGTATAAGTAAAATATATATATATGGGTTGTTCTCTGTGACATCGAAGATGAAAAAAATAAATATTGCTATAACTGTGGGAATATGTTTTAGAGGTATCCAGTAGTTCTCCTGAATTTTTTCAGATTTTTTCTGGGCCATTATTTTAAGTTACAGAGAGTCAAAGTTGACATTTTAGCACTTTTTTGCATTATATGCCCATTTTCATGAATTTTTAGCTCCCAGGGATGCATTTTTCACTAAAAACATAAGTATGACTTTTTTTGTAAAATTTTCCGAACTTTTCATTTAAAATACTTTTAAAGACATAAATGTATGCTGTCACACTCTTGTAAGCCATTTAAACCTTAAATAGTGAAAATCAGCAATTCTGCTCCGGACTCTGGTAACCTAATACTGTCTAAAAGATGTCCTTTTATAGTCAGAAACTGACTAAAAATTTCCAGAGTGGGTCTAAATCATTAAGATCACTTATGGTCAAATATCCGGGAAAAGTGCCCGAAATATTAATAGAAATGTATATTTATTGCCTTATAACGATGAATCTAGTAGCATGATCATTGCAAAAAATTTATGCACTTACCTTGGAATGGTAGAAAAGTATCTCCACTTGTTTCAGTATCCATCTAATCCCCTGTAAGCTGCTAAAAATACAAATATTATTATAAAATTATAAAAATTATTTTTTAAACATTTATAATGCTGGATTTTTAGTTTTACATCCCTTACAAGAATTATAATACTAATCTGAAGGATTGCTATAAAAGTATCAACATTATTATTATTATTATTCAGGAATACATTGTTTAGATTTCACAAACTTGTCACTGTCACGTTATCATATTATTCATTATAATTACATATCCGATTTATTTATATATCTTTTGTATTAAATACGTATATTCAGTTATTGTAATAATGATGTTTATATATTTATAGTAATCCTTCAGATTAGTATTATAATTCTTGTAAGGGATGTAAAACTAAAATTCAGCATTATAAATGTTTAAAAATTAATTTTTTACATTTGTATAATAATATTTGTATTTTTAGCAGCTTACAGGGGATTAGATGGATACTGAAACAAGTGAACATACTTTTCTACTACTCCAAGGTAAGTGCACAAATTTTTTTGCAATGATCATGCTACTAGATTCATCGTTATAAGGCAACAAATATACATTTCTATTAATATTTCGGGCACTTTTCCCGGATATTTTGACCATAAGTGATCTTAATGATTTAGACCCACTCTGGAAATTTTTAGGCAGTTTCTGACTATAAAAAGACATCTTTTAGACAGTATTAGGTTACCAGAGTCCGGAGCAGAATTGCTGATTTTCACTATTTAAGGTTTAAATGGCTTATAAGAGTGTGACAGCATACATTTATGTCTTTAAAAGTATTTTTAATGAAAAGTTCGGAAAATTTTAGAAAAAAAGTCATACTTATTTTGATGATCAAAGTAGCTTCTAATTAAATTTAATGAGAAACTAAGAATAACGAAGAACATTATTCAAATGTAAAATGAGCGAGGAAAAACAAGGTAGTGGACCCAATTTTCAATACGACAAAAAGTCGATACCCACTTTGTGCTAATGAATTAATTCAAAATAACATAATAATGTGAAAAAGTATTATTAATAACAGAAATAATACAAATGCATTTAATTTAAACTTCATAGGTATCTATCGATGCGTAACATTTAAAAGATAAAATATGAGGACTGAGTATAGCTGTATATATAAGGCTTACACCCTTTGATTTATTAAAAATATAAAAAATTTGCACAATTGTTTAGAATAAATAAAATAAACGAGTAAAATGTAACCAGTTCATGTAAATTTTATTTTATTTAGTTAATTTTATTTTGTTATCGAAACTACATTCTTTTAAACGCATTAGACATTTATTTTTCGTAATTCCATTTTTTTATTTGTATACTATTATATGCCTTGCGTTTATCCACTTCTTCTAAATATTATTAATTATATAATAATTAATATATACCGTCACATACCCAATTGTTGATCATGAACCAATTTCTGATCAGTGTATTATTTCAACAAAATAATAAGATTTACATAAATCTAAACGTTGCTACTTACAATTTGAAGGTTAAACAATCAATAATTGTTTAGTAGACTTAAATAGAAAGTGGTATATGTACCGAAAATTTACTGATCAGAAATTGGTACTTCCCGCTTTTTTTTCTTAGATTGTTGCTTACTTTAAAAATAGCACCTATTTTATTTTTCTGAGATGGCTAAAAGGAAGTTTAATACTTATACTTTCTGTATCCGTCTAAATATATACAATTATTAGCTTTTTTAACATAAAATTATTCTATGAACGTACAGATTTACCTTATGTGACGGTATATATATGTATATATATTAAATACATCTTAATGTATATGTATTTCTAACATAAGTTTTCATGATTAAATGTGTATAACATAATGCATAAAGCAATATGTATACGAATCTGTTTAAAAAATTTAATTTCCCAATAAAATTAAATCTGTACTTTATTTTTAAATACAACTATATACGTAAATAAAGTTGTTTAATTCTACTAATTGTTAAGTAGATATAGAAAATTAGTCATTATAAAATAAAAATCAGATTTGTAATTAATAAAAGGATTTTGTGTCAGTGAATACGTGAGGGGCATTACTGTATGCTATACCTGGGTCCACTCCCTTATCAGAAAATATTGTTCGAATATGGAAAGGTGGGAACGGAAAAAATGAGAAAGGGACAAGAACGATAACGCAGAAAAGGAGAAGAGAAATGGGAAGAGAAGTAGAGAGAAAAAGATAGAATAGGCAAGGGACACTGAGGGAGGAAACTTGTTATGTTTTGAGAGATATGGAGAAGGCCTGCGGAATACATAATTTTGTAAAGACAAAAATGTTGCGGTTGTGGCGCTCGGCGGACCAGCATTTTTCCTTGTTTTACAAAATGTTCAGCTCGCCAGCTTCCTCTCTTCTCTTCTGCTCTCCATCCCTTTTCTCCTTTATAACTCTCTAAGCTATGTTCTCTCGAATTCCCTCGCTTCGTCTCTCCAGTAATATGCCGTGGAATGAGAAACGTTTTGTAAAAAGAGTATTTGCATCTTCGTGTTGCGCGCGTAAAACGAACTGAACCACACGTTTGTAAACTTCGAACTTGCAAACTTCTACTTCTACTGATCTATCGGAGCATTGCATAATAATGTTTTTTACAAACTACAAATTACAAAAATGCATCGTGAGCTAATTTTTTTAAAATTTTCCGAACTTTTCATTTAAAATACTTTTAAAGACATAAATGATGCTGTCCACCTCTTGTAAGCCATTTACCTTAAATAGTGAAAATCAGCAATTCTGCTCCGGACTCTGGTAACCTAATACTGTCTAAAAAGATGTCCTTTTATAGTCAGAAACTGACTAAAAATTTCCAGAGTGGGTCTAAATCATTAAGATCACTTATGGTCAAATATCCGGGAAAAGTGCCCGAAATATTAATAGAAATGTATATTTATTGCCTTATAACGATGAATCTAGTAGCATGATCATTGCAAAAAATTTATGCACTTACCTTGGAATGGTAGAAAAGTATCTCCACTTGTTTCAGTATCCATCTAATCCCCTGTAAGCTGCTAAAAATACAAATATTATTATAAAATTATAAAAATTATTTTTTAAACATTTATAATGCTGGATTTTTAGTTTTACATCCCTTACAAGAATTATAATACTAATCTGAAGGATTGCTATAAAAGTATCAACATTATTATTATTATTATTCAGGAATACATTGTTTAGATTTCACAAACTTGTCACTGTCACGTTATCATATTATTCATTATAATTACATATCCGATTTATTTATATATCTTTTGTATTAAATACGTATATTCAGTTATTGTAATAATGATGTTTATATATTTATAGTAATCCTTCAGATTAGTATTATAATTCTTGTAAGGGATGTAAAACTAAAATTCAGCATTATAAATGTTTAAAAATTAATTTTTTACATTTGTATAATAATATTTGTATTTTTAGCAGCTTACAGGGGATTAGATGGATACTGAAACAAGTGAACATACTTTTCTACTACTCCAAGGTAAGTGCACAAATTTTTTTGCAATGATCATGCTACTAGATTCATCGTTATAAGGCAACAAATATACATTTCTATTAATATTTCGGGCACTTTTCCCGGATATTTTGACCATAAGTGATCTTAATGATTTAGACCCACTCTGGAAATTTTTAGGCAGTTTCTGACTATAAAAAGACATCTTTTAGACAGTATTAGGTTACCAGAGTCCGGAGCAGAATTGCTGATTTTCACTATTTAAGGTTTAAATGGCTTATAAGAGTGTGACAGCATACATTTATGTCTTTAAAAGTATTTTTAATGAAAAGTTCGGAAAATTTTAGAAAAAAAGTCATACTTATGTTTTAGTGAAAAATGCATCCCTGGGAGCTAAAAATTCATGAAAATGGGCATATAATGCAAAAAAGTGCTAAAATGTCAACTTTGACTCTCTGTAACTTAAAATAATGGCCCAGAAAAAATCTGAAAAAATTCAGGAGAACTACTGGATACCTCTAAAACATATTCCCACAGTTATAGCAATATTTATTTTTTTCATCTTCGATGTCACAGAGAACCACCCATATATATTATATATTAAATACATCTTAATGTATATGTATTTCTAACATAAGTTTTCATGATTAAATGTGTATAACATAATGCATAAAGCAATATGTATACGAATCTGTTTAAAAAATTTAATTTCCCAATAAAATTAAATCTGTACTTTATTTTTAATTCCAAGGTAATTTATTATAGTATTGATAATTGGTATTTTTTGACTGTTTTAAAATTATTTTTAAATACAACTATATACATAAATAAAGTTGTTTAATTGTACTAATTGTTAAGTAGATATAGAAAATTAGTCATTATAAAATAAAAATCAGATTTGTAATTAATAAAAGGATTTTGTGTCAGTGAATACGTGAGGGGCATTACTGTACGCTATACCTGGGTCCACTCCCTTATCAGAAAATATTGTTCGAATATGGAAAGGTGGGAACGGAAAAAATGAGAAAGGGACAAGAACGATAACGCAGAAAAGGAGAAGAGAAATGGGAAGAGAAGTAGAGAGAAAAAGATAGAATAGGCAAGGGACACTGAGGGAGGAAACTTGTTATGTTTTGAGAGATATGGAGAAGGCCTGCGGAATACATAATTTTGTAAAGACAAAAATGTTGCGGTTGTGCCGCTCGGCGGACCAGCATTTTTCCTTGTTTTACAAAATGTTCAGCTCGCCAGCTTCCTCTCTTCTCTTCTGCTCTCCATCCCTTTTCTCCTTTATAACTCTCTAAGCTATGTTCTCTCGAATTCCCTCGCTTCGTCTCTCCAGTAATATGCCGTGGAATGAGAAACGTTTTGTAAAAAGAGTATTTGCATCTTCGTGTTGCGCGCGTAAAACGAACTGAACCACACGTTTGTAAACTTCGAACTTGCAAACTTCTACTGATCTATCGGAGCATTGCATAATAATGTTTTTTACAAACTACAAATTACAAAAATGCATCGTGAGCTAATTTTTTTTAACATTGCCATTTAAACATTCTAAATGGATTTGTATAATGTACATATGCATTTTACTGACCTTTTTTCCTTTCCGTTATCTCGTATAGTTAAATAAGTTATCAAGCATTATTATTTTACTAGGCTTTCTCGAAATCTAACGAATCAATAAATATACCTGTTAGGAGGGTCAAAGTTAGGCTTGAAGAAGTGCTTGAAATAACGGGAAATTTATTTAACGCGGCACTACCAATCTTAATCTAAAATATCGATATTCATCTAAAGCATTTTCGAACTTCAGGTAATAAACGGAATCTATATAGCAACAGGAAAAGAAAACAAAAGTTCGGGGAATTGGTAAACTGGTAAAAAATGGAAAAGAGAAGGTGTTTGGACGATCGAGTTTGAACAAACTTTTACCGTGGTCGTTATTCCAGTTATGTTGACGCGACACTATTTCGACATATTATTCATTGATTCTTTGTAATCAGTCGATCTTCCACATTTCGTTATCTTCTAATCAAGAAATTAAAATAAAATCGTCATCAGTCGAGAGAATGCAAGAATTAACAAATTTTTCATTTCGAATACCTGCTATACAAACGAGAAAATAACGGTAAAATACGATATTTGTTACACCTTGACCCTTTCATCTCATTGGAAGGACCTTCAAGATTCGATCGAGAGTGCACAAGTGTGTGTTTGTGTGTGTGTGTATGCGCATGTGCGTGCGTGTGCATTTATCAACGTAAGGGAATAAAGATAAACTGCGGCGTGTAGGGGCAACGTACCAACGTACCAAGGAAGCTTCGTCCCCGTTGACAGATTCATAGATCGATGTCGGAACGATAGTCGTCACACAGTGTTATCGGTTTTTTTTATGCAACGATATTACCAGTAGGCGTTTTCGAGTTTGATCACCAACGATTCATCTTCGAAACGTATGTAAGAGAGTGAACGCCTGATGGGACATAGGTTGCACTGTGTAAATCGATCGTTGCGCAAATTGCCTTGGCCTAACATCTGGTAGTGCGCGTATTTGACTATCGGTCGAATCACGTTTAACCGAGTTGAAGAACGGCCCCCGTCAGCGAAGCTTGTGCCCTAAGAGATCAACATTCGATAAGTGATCTTAATGATTTAGACCCACTCTGGAAATTTTTAGGCAGTTTCTGACTATAAAAAGACATCTTTTAGACAGTATTAGGTTACCAGAGTCCGGAGCAGAATTGCTGATTTTCACTATTTAAGGTTTAAATGGCTTATAAGAGTGTGACAGCATACATTTATGTCTTTAAAAGTATTTTTAATGAAAAGTTCGGAAAATTTTAGAAAAAAGTCATACTTATGTTTTAGTGAAAAATGCATCCCCTGGGAGCTAAAAATTCATGAAAATGGGCATATAATGCAAAAAAGTGCTAAAATGTCAACTTTGACTCTCTGTAACTTAAAATAATGGCCCAGAAAAAATCTGAAAAAATTCAGGAGAACTACTGGATACCTCTAAAACATATTCCCACAGTTATAGCAATATTTATTTTTTTTCATCTTCGATGTCACAGAGAACCACCCATATATATATATATTAAATACATCTTAATGTATATGTATTCTAACATAAGTTTTCATGATTAAATGTGTATAACATAATGCATAAAGCAATATGTATACGAATCTGTTTAAAAAATTTAATTTCCCAATAAAATTAAATCTGTACTTTATTTTTAATTCCAAGGTAATTTATTATAGTATTGATAATTGGTATTTTTTTGACTGTTTTAAATTATTTTTAAATACAACTATATACAGAAATAAAGTTGTTTAATTGTACTAATTGTTAAGTAGATATAGAAAATTAGTCATTATAAAATAAAAATCAGATTTGTAATTAATAAAGGATTTTGTGTCAGTGAATACGTGAGGGGCATTACTGTACGCTATACCTGGGTCCACTCCCTTATCAGAAAATATTGTTCGAATATGGAAAGGTGGGAACGGAAAAAATGAGAAAGGGACAAGAACGATAACGCAGAAAAGGAGAAGAGAAATGGGAAGAGAAGTAGAGAGAAAAAGATAGAATAGGCAAGGGACACTGAGGGAGGAAACTTGTTATGTTTTGAGAGATATGGAGAAGGCCTGCGGAATACATAATTTTGTAAAGACAAAAATGTTGCGGTTGTGGCGCTCGGCGGACCAGCATTTTTCCTTGTTTTACAAAATGTTCAGCTCGCCAGCTTCCTCTCTTCTCTTCTGCTCTCCATCCCTTTTCTCCTTTATAACTCTCTAAGCTATGTTCTCTCGAATTCCCTCGCTTCGTCTCTCCAGTAATATGCCGTGGAATGAGAAACGTTTTGTAAAAGAGTATTTGCATCTTCGTGTTGCGCGCGTAAAACGAACTGAACCACACGTTTGTAAACTTCGAACTTGCAAACTTCTACTGATCTATCGGAGCATTGCATAATAATGTTTTTTACAAACTACAAATTACAAAAATGCATCGTGAGCTAATTTTTTTTAACATTGCCATTTAAACATTCTAAATGGATTTGTATAATGTACATATGCATTTTACTGACCTTTTTTCCTTTCCGTTATCTCGTATAGTTAAATAAGTTATCAAGCATTATTATTTTACTAGGCTTTCTCGAAATCTAACGAATCAATAAATATACCTGTTAGGAGGGTCAAAGTTAGGCTTGAAGAAGTGCTTGAAATAACGGGAAATTTATTTAACGCGGCACTACCAATCTTAATCTAAAATATCGATATTCATCTAAAGCATTTTCGAACTTCAGGTAATAAACGGAATCTATATAGAAACAGGAAAAGAAAACAAAAGTTCGGGGAATTGGTAAACTGGTAAAAAATGGAAAAGAGAAGGTGTTTGGACGATCGAGTTTGAACAAACTTTTACCGTGGTCGTTATTCCAGTTATGTTGACGCGACACTATTTCGACATATTATTCATTGATTCTTTGTAATCAGTCGATCTTCCACATTTCGTTATCTTCTAATCAAGAAATTAAAATAAAATCGTCATCAGTCGAGAGAATGCAAGAATTAACAAATTTTTCATTTCGAATACCTGCTATACAAACGAGAAAATAACGGTAAAATACGATATTTGTTACACCTT
Organism: Theocolax elegans; assembly: GCA_026168455.1. Taxonomy (NCBI): domain Eukaryota; kingdom Metazoa; phylum Arthropoda; class Insecta; order Hymenoptera; family Cerocephalidae; genus Theocolax; species Theocolax elegans. The sequence goes on along the minus strand of CM047426.1, from coordinate 33,107,146 downwards.
GACCCTTTCATCTCATTGGAAGGACCTTCAAGATTCGATCGAGAGTGCACAAGTGTGTGTTTGTGTGTGTGTGTATGCGCATGTGCGTGCGTGTGCATTTATCAACGTAAGGGAATAAAGATAAACTGCGGCGTGTAGGGGCAACGTACCAACGTACCAAGGAAGCTTCGTCCCCGTTGACAGATTCATAGATCGATGTCGGAACGATAGTCGTCACACAGTGTTATCGGTTTTTTTTATGCAACGATATTACCAGTAGGCGTTTTCGAGTTTGATCACCAACGATTCATCTTCGAAACGTATGTAAGAGAGTGAACGCCTGATGGGACATAGGTTGCACTGTGTAAATCGATCGTTGCGCAAATTGCCTTGGCCTAACATCTGGTAGTGCGCGTATTTGACTATCGGTCGAATCACGTTTAACCGAGTTGAAGAACGGCCCCCGTCAGCGAAGCTTGTGCCCTAAGAGATCAACATTCGATAAAGCAATCCGTGACCCTCTCGTGTACATATATGCATGCTCTAGGCAATGAAGATAGCCCACAGATTCGTTTTTCGCATTTATATTCGAAAAACTCGGTAGTCACGTTTTTAAGATCGGATCGATCCGAAAGAAAATACTTTTGCTACAACTGGAACGTATAATCTAAATATTTTCTTTATAGCGTATACTTGAGCTCCCGTAATATGCGTTTTAAAGGCCAATTGTTTTCGCGCAACGCTTTTATCCCCGCACGGTTAATTAATTCTTATGTTAGTTGTACATTATTTAATGTCCAGGATTGAATCACTCCAAACTGCTAGCTATAAAAGGATTCACAGAATCTGTGCGCGAGCGAGCGCGTGCGTTTCTCCTTTCAGAATTGACCGCCCTCCGTGCGCGATATCATCAAGGCGATAGGATCCCGGTACTTATACGTACGTGTGTACAACTTGCCTGTAATTCTACCTAAAGACGAAAATGCTGGAGCTTCAAACGTTTTAAAGATGGGAGTATTTTTATTTTCGCGAATTCTATTACTCCGTGCGCATTTAGATTGACTAAAGTTATTGGAACCTCAACCGTATAAAAATTAACAGCTGTTGCACGATGCTAAATACAGATAAATCATTCGTCACGTACACGATTCTTAAATCAAATAAGCATATGTATATCTCTTAAATAATATAATGTATTTAAATTGCAATAACAATATATTTATTTATATAAACTTGACAGTTACTTTAAAAATTAATTCAAAACTGTGTTTTTTTTATTGAATTTTGAATTGGTTAAATGTACATTACGTATTATAAGGTTTTCCAACTGATACTGAGCCGAACTTGAGTAAGATTGCATAAAGATTAAAGTTAAATATATGTAATGCACATATTAAAATTACCTTTTCTTAATTTATACAATTTGGATTATTTAAAAAAATTTTTTTATCCTATATCCGGTATATTCAATAATCCAAAAATTTTTATTTTACTTTCACTTTACCAACTGGGCTACTTTATCGTTTATGCATCAATGTTAAATTCAGGTTATAACAAACAAATGTACGCGTAATTTTAATAATTTGAATTGAAATTTTTTGTATGAAATCCAAATCATAAATCAATTTTAACTCTTATATGACTTTATTTAATTCTATTCAATCTTTATATATAGTGTTACTCAAGTTCGACTTAATCTAGTTGGATAACCTTATATAAAGTTTCGACAATTTCAAACTTTATATAAAATATAGCTAAACTTAAACTTTATATAAAGTTTAGATTAAGTTGAATTTTTTACCCGGATATTTGTAAATATTTCCATACATTATTAAACACGTAGGTACATTAATCGTATATGTTTCAAGAATATAAAAATATCTATGACGATAGTGAATATGATAATCAAATACACACCAGTTATTTTTGTTCGAAAGCAAGAAAAGGAAGTAGCCCAGTGTATCAAGTTTGGTAAAATCAACAATATTGTCTGAGTGTACATATAGAAGAAAAAAAATAAGGCATTGCTTATGTTATATCTAATGATGGATTGGATCTCGAGAGAAAACCAGAAACGTGCGCGGCCTGATGATAAAAAGAAACCGCGCGGAAGAGTTATAAGTACGCGCGGGACGTGCGCGAGCGAGACTCCTTGGTATAAAAGTCAAAATAGAGTCATCTCGTCGTACGGTGGAACGCGGCGTGCTAGCAAACTGCCGGTTTTAAATCGGTCTCCCGATACCGATCTCGTTTCTATCGACAAGCTTATGAGAAGACCGACGTGTCCACGGTACTAACTGGATCCTGGAAGCCATTCGATGAGTTTACGAGGGTCCCACACTCATACTGTCAAAGTCCCTCTACCTAATTAAACCTTTTCTCACACAAACACCGTGGAAGATTAGGAGCGCAGATCACCTTGGACAACGTTGATGTTTTGAATCTTTATTTTCACGCGCAAATTTACGAATACTATAGAGCTTGAAACGAATTAAAAGTCGCGTCAAATTATTACTGCATCAAGTTGGACAATATCGAAATTTTCGGTATGAGCTTGTTTTGACAGTCATTGACACTAAACCCATAAATATTTGTCGAGTGTATGTGTACTTTCGGGAGCTTGAGATTCTCATCTACGGAAAGACCGAGAAAAAAAAAGAGGGGACGGCGCGTCAAAAAGGTCCCGAGAAGCAGGCCGTTGCCGAAGTATAACGAGCCGTGTTATCGAGATAAAAACTCGTTATTACTAATAAAGGAGCTCGTAAAACGAGAAGAGAGTGGTTGCATATTCGGAAGAGTCTCGATTTCGCCCAACGGATAGTCGTGAACCATAAAGCACGAGCAAGTGTCCTAAAAGCGAACCGAGCATCAAAAATTATAATAAAATGCCCCGTATAGCAAACGTAGAAACAAAGATAAGCCGAGATAATAAGGTCTGAGGACGGGTGCGAGCGGGGATAATTTTAATTTAAACAAATGGTCAAGAGAGGGCGGCATCTTTGTCCGTGTCTGCGCGTATTATTTATGCGCATGGCAAGTTTGCGCGTGCACGTGAGCCTCTCTCTTCTCTCTTTACTCTCTCTCTCTCCCTCTCTCCCTCTCTCCCTTTGTCCCTCTCTTTCTCTCTTTCCGCGTGTCATCAGACGGTGCGTTTGCAAGCCGCGTGTCAATGTTTTCCGAGATCCCCTGCATGGGTATACCGACGCACGATATCCCTCCTTAGGTGATCTCCAGCTCGTTTTGCTCTCGCGGTTTTGCTGCTCCTTGTCCTCCGGATTTATAGTAGCTTAATTTGCAAGAAAAATTTACGTACAAGCACCGATCGTCGTTAAAGTTTTATTATTTTACGGCTACCGATCGTACGTGATCATACGTGAGATACGCGACATCGTTATCTTAATTAGGATTGTCATTAAATTGCCGATGAGCTTGAATCTCGTATTTATACGCCCGAAATTGCCAAGACTAGTTTGCATTCCTCCTTATTAAATATCGTTATTGAATATCGTTGACGGGCGTTTAACAAGATAATCAAGTGTGTAGTACACGCCGGTGAGCTAAATTCAATAATCGATTAAAATTAGCCGTTCCGAGTATGTATATGCATCGTACACCTATAAATAGATGGAAATTATGGTAAAATGAGCATGATGTTCGGTCATAATCGAGAAAACTTGAAACTAAAGCAATTCGAGGGAAGAATTCGAGTGTAAACGGAAAAAGCATGCCGGTGGTTTGCTGGGCTACTCATCGCACGCTCCGCGCAATTTACTGCGAAATAATGAAGGACTTTCGCGACGATCTTTACCAGAGAGTCTCGCTCTTGGGCCTCCCTCGCTGTGCGATTGACATTCCAGCTGGATTATTGGTACACTGCGTTAAATTCCGCTTCGCGTTCCCTCTGACTCATATTCTGCTTCGTCCACGCAGTAATTTTTCAATTTATTCCTTCAATTATGCCGACGTAAAACGAGTCGCGATACTCTGTTCGCTCTCTCTCTCTCTCTCTCTCGGTCGCGCTCTCGAGAAACGGGCTCTCTGCGAAATTTATAAAGTGTACGAGTTCCTCGTTCCGTTGCGAACAATCGCTGATATTCATGAGACGCGTCTTCAAATAAAACACGTTCCGCTTATTATTTTAATGAGCAATATCACCAAGGACACGGGTCTCTCGGCTTGGCTTCTCTTTTTTCGTCCTACGCAATCGGGATATAATTGTATGTCCGACTCTTTATTTGTCGTCGTTCGCTCTAATTTTCTTACATTTTTCCATTCTTGACCGTTTGTTAAAAAAATAACTATTTATTTACTTGCATATAATAAATTAAACATTTTGTATACTCGGCACATATCTTATACAGATACATCATTATAATTATTAGTAGCAAAATAAAAAAATTTGATTACTTTAATTGACAAAAAAGTTTTACATAATATACATAGCACATTTAATTGAATCGTATATAATAATAATAATTTTGTATAAAATTTTTCGTTATACGTATATCTAATAATCATTAGTACATTATTATATGCATCGCAACTTTTTAAGATAAATCAAATCACAATTGAGATGAAAAAATGAGCAAAAATGAAACATATTTAAAGAGTGTACTACACAGTCTGCCAGGTTCCGATTTACTTTATTGAAGAGAGAAAGAGGCTGAGTGTGAGGAGGAGGAGGAGAAGGGAGGATGAGGAAAGAAGGTTGAGTGGGAAGTGGCGGCGAAGAGGGGGGGGGGGGGGGGGGGAGGGAAAAAAACAGAGATAGCAAAGAAAGTAAAAGGGTTTCGCTTTTGGACGACGTCTAGAGGCTTTGGCGTTCGGAGGGCACGAGCAACTCCCACACTACGAAAGAAAAAGAGGCTACATATCGTTTGGTGTGCCAAACTTGTGTTGGTACGTGTATAGGTTTGGCAGTGGGTGTGTATACATAGCCGTGTAACACTAGACACAATGGCTCGGAGGCTCTCTCACTCGAACCGAGAAAGAGAGAAAGAGGGACGGTATAATGTTTTATGGCCGCGATCAGCCGTAGAAGTATGAAGTGTCGATAGAGCGCGGCAGAAGCGAAGCGGCAGAGATCAAAGGCCTACAGAGACCACGTGGTATCTCGAGACACAGTGCAACCCTTTCTTTCTCGCTCTCGCTTGCACTTCTCTCACCATCTCTCTCTTACTTCAGGACCTCCCCTCGCGCATGTAAGAGAAAGAGAACTGGCACCCCCTCTCCTTCTCCCTCGCCTTCTCTTCTCCCTTTCCCGCTCTCTCGCACAAATGCTTCATTCTGGGTTTTCAGCGAATCTTTCCTCGCTCAAACTCATTCTCGCTCTTTTTTCTGTGCTTTTTGCTTTCATGCCTGGCTATTACATATTCTTATGACTTTGTAGCGCCGTTGATGTTACATTATTTTCTTTCTCACTCGCACTCACGCTTTACGAGAATTCAACATTTTTTATATCTTCATTTTCAATAATAGTTATTTCATCTTTTTAGTAGTTTTTTATTTAAATTATTTGTAAAGATAAAATAATCATTATTAGTTTTCATGCACATTTTCTACAGGTTCTTCAAGTACAATTTTTGAACGAGAAATAACATAGATGGAAAAATACAAATTCATATACATGTTCATGAAAAGTATTATATGTATAATATACAATATATATCTTAAAATTTGACAAATACTCTCATTTTACAACCTAATTTTAAAAAATAATGACATTTTTTTATACAAAAAAATCCTTTACGTCAAGCTCTTATGCATTCTTTGATCAATATAGTGAAATATTTTCAGAATTTGAAATCGCTAATTCCCGTATAATGTTTGGGTTCAAAGTTTATACCTTTGATTGATCAACAGTTACCGACCTAAAATTGTTTATATATTTATTATTATAAAAATAATTTTTTTCTTTCAAAAAAAAACAAAGAAACAATCAACGTGCCCTTCTTTGGGTTTTGATCGATCCGTATAAATTTTTTTCAATTTTTAATTCAATATTTTAAATATAATTTTTGAGTTGAAAGATGTAGCAGTACCCTATAATTTGGGTCCGACAACCCGTTAATCTAATTATAAATTACAAGATAAGTAATTGTAGTTTGACAATGTAAGGATAGTTTTGAGAAATAACTAGAAGCCAGTTGATAAACATTTGACAATATTAGTATTGAAGAGGCGTGTGACTACCTGAGCAATTTGTATATATAGTGATTTAGTGATCAGGGATCGGAGAATGAATCGTGAGGAAGACAGTGGCGGTCAGTCAAGAATCCCCGGGGACTGTGAACGCGCGGAACGCGATTCACCGATGACCGAATTAATTTTTCTAAGGCATCGCAGGAGGCTCCCGCACGCTATTGGAGGGCACGATCCAAAGGAGAGAGAGAGAGAGAGAGAGACTCTTGGGCCTCGGGAGCATCGGGTCGCTATTAATTAACCTGATAGACCATAAATAAAACACGGGCCTCCGTTCGTTCCTTCTCGCACGTTCATTATATCTCTTGTACTCTCTCTTATGTTCTTTCGCGCGCTTCTGCCTCTCTAGAGACGAATATAAATAAATAAAAGTCCGAGCCGATGGGCGGTCCGATGCGTTATGTTAATTGGGGCGTTGTCTCACGGCACGCACCTATTCTCATTAGCTTCTTACTTTTATTCTATTGAATTCACACAATTCTCTCCTTTTTAGTTTTCCTCGATTATCATCGACTTTTCATTTCATTATGACTTCAATCGCAGTTTAATTTATTTTTTACATTTACACCAGTACTAAATCGTTTGTATAAAATGAAAATTATTATTCAGAACAATTTTTTTTAATACTTTGTGCTGATATTTTGAAGAACAATTAAGAAACGTAATAGGTGATATTAATAATGTATTTATAGTATACAAAAATTAGTCTTGAAATATTCGTAAAATGTAATTCAAATTATTTAAATGTTAATGTATAAAAATTTAGTAAAAGTCTCGTAATTTATAATAGATATTTTCTCTGTGAATTGAATGATGAAAGATTTATATATTCATGACAATATATTCGGTTGGTCTGAATAATCTTCTATTACATTTGTCTGGTACGTCTGTACATTGCTTGTTAGACCACATGACCTTAGTTCATAAATTTTTGGTTTTCCGGTGGGACAGACTACGAGAGAGCAAAGTCGTGCCACACGTTCCCTGTCGTGATGCGATAATATTAGCCGTTACTTTTTTTTGTGACACTCGAGTGACCAGTTCAACTCGATAACATTTCCTTTTCTTCAATACCATTTCTAGATATATGTCTACGGCCACTTTACAAAATTAAATTCCATAACCGGTGACGAATAAATAAAATATGTCGAATACGAGATAACGTAGCTAATTAATGTTTATATACCTCAAAATAATTTTTTGTATTTTCGTCACCAAAAAATAAAATTAATTTTACGAAGCAAAATGATTAATCACAGGATGCTTGTTAAGTGAAATATTTCCCAAACTTTGATGCGGACAAGTTCACAATCCTCGTGTTTATTTCTGCGATTACCAGGAGGTCGGCCCACGTATACAGTCGAGGATCTCTCGCCTCATCCACCGCATTATTTATAGGATCATTGTGCAACCGTAGCTGTACAGCCCACCCCATAAATCAGTCTAATTAAAATATTTGATATTTCGTCTGATTTTTAAAGTTCTTTGTAACCCACCCTATACAAGACGATCCTCTGTCGCAAGAAAACATAATATCTCGTGAGAATTAAAATTTATAAGCGGGTTTGTAAAATCGTTAGAGGATACAAATTTTATTATAAGACAAAGAGAGAAAGAGAGAAAGAGAGAAAGTATGCTATGCGCATCGAGTTGTCGCGACGTAAATAATACCTACTAATGACAGAGTATTAAAATAAATTCATGGAATCTGTCTATAAAAGCCATAAGCTATTGTCTGTAGCTAAAAAGCCAATGTCTTGCAACACCATGGTGATTTGGTCGTGATCGAAATAGCAGTCTCGAACGCCACATCGTTACTCGTCGTGTACTATAAAAGAGAAAACGGAGATGGAAACGAGTAAAGCAAAATGCTAGATATAAAGAACGAATGAATGACGGGAAGAAAAAGAAGAAATGGATCGAAATACAGAAAATATATAGCTAAAAGGATATGAAAAATAAATAAAAGTGATGAAAAATAGAAAAGCATCTACACGTGAAAGGTTTTGTACACAGTTGGAAATGAGAGATGTGTAGAAATAAGACAAAAATAATAAGAGTCCACAAGCCGCACAGTATAATTTGCAATTGTTGCCACTATCCGCAAAAATTTACTAGACACAACATGCCGATCAAATAATTCCTCTTCTTTGGGTTTAATCATAGAAAATTATAATTTCGATTTTGAAATTAACTATTTAAATTGGCTAGAATAAATTAATAGTGTATAGTCTATTTGATTCTATACTATACTTGAAGTATCTTTGAAAAAATCTTTTCAGAGATTGTGCTTCATAAGAACATATGTAACTCACTGAATTTTATTCATGAAATAATGTAATAAAAAATTTTGGGGCAAAAGACATAGAATATTTCTCACAGTTAATCTATCGCAATTGTAAAGTATATCCGTCATGTAATATGTAAGCTAATTAATGAAATAAAAAACTCCGGTAAATTTTCCCACGTTTACGATACTTGCCAAAAGCTTGATCGTAAAGGTAAGGTAAGGCGACCCGGCGGCGCGGGCGCGAAGGAACGAGAATAAAGGATTTCCGCATGCCGCTGATTATACAGATCGGTGTTACGATCTTGTGATCGTTTGAAAGACGATTATCATTACGGATGGGCAACGTGTGCATAGCAACTTATAGAATATATCGACACGGTGCCGTTCGTTTCGTTCAATAATCCAATACCGATCTATCTCGCGATAATGCACATACTAGCTGAGTTTAATAGGACGTAAGCGGTGCGCCCTAAGCAAAGCTTTCACGACCCATTACCCGGCAACACTCAGGAATTTTCACTTGACCGTCCGAGTAGAGCTTTTATGAAACAGTATTACAATTTTTCACGAATCGATATACGCTTGGTAATTTGTTTTTATGGCTCGATAAAACTTGACTCGACCGCCGAAATTACCAGGTTTTCATTCAATCGCTTCGAAATTATAGATTATTACTTATTTATTACACACTCACGAGTTTATTCTCAGTCTTCGGTATAATAAATAAGAGAAAAATAGAGGCGATTATTTTTTGGTTGTGTAGGTATAGGAGGATATACGCAGCAGAAGCGAAAATAAGCCGTATCAACGGCGAGTAGATTAAGCAAGTATATAAAAGCGACACGGTTGTCTCTCCAATACATTTGTCGGCATTGTGTGCAAGTGGCTTAATTCCATCAAGCGGGAGGGAAGAGTATCATGCGCCGGAAGCACGTCTTATGAGAGCGCACATGTTAACCGTCCCGGATTAACATTAATTTCAATAGAACTCGCGCGCGCGACCCGGCAATGATAACAAACAATTAAGCCCGTGTCAAGTCAGTCGCGCGACGATGAGATCATCGATGCCGCCGCCACCGCCGCCACCGCCGCCGTTGATGCGGCTGGTGTTTTCTGCTGCTGGTGCTACAACTATGGTGCTACTGCGAGGGTGTCGGGGCCACGGACTCGAGATGACACGTAGATGCCGTATCCTATCATTAAACTCGTTAACGTCACTCGCATCAAACTAACTAATAGATCGTCAACTCTATTAATTAATAACCCTCTGATCACCGTTGCCTTCGCCTTGTTCTTGTCGGTTCGTTTTTATCCTTCGATCTTGGCTTACACCTATATGTATATATTAAATACTAATACATTTTTGTACAATCGGTTAGAAACAATTTGACTAACCGAGTTAAAAGTTCACAGTAGTCGTTAATGAAACAATGGCAAGTTTAGCATCAACGGTAAACAAAGATGAAAAACACTTATGTCATCATTGTCGACACCCTGTCTGCATTAATTATTGAATGAGAGAGCCGAGGCAATATCCTGTGTCTGAAGCGTTGTTAAGCTTCGGTGTCAACTCCGAATGATATCACGAATGAGATCATATCGACCATCGTACGAGAATAGTTGACCAAGCTAAAAAAATACAATCGATGTGTCACCAATTACCATGGTCGCTTTTATTTTTAACCCATTAGTTCCTATTGCATACTCATAAGTCAAAAGAGCGTCAAAACTTGCTAAGGGGAAATACGAACTTCTTAGTAATCAGTCCTCTTGATTCACTTTACCCGGCGTCTGCCTCGCTCTTTTTCGACTCGACTAAGTGCTAATGAACGCTTGACACTCGGAATGCCGCGCTTGCTGATGCACTGGCGTTTTGGCCCACGCGTCACCATAATTACCTTGCACACGCACGCTGCTCTCGAGAGATGCATCGCACGGGACTACCAATCGACGCATTTTTACTTCCATACCTTGCATCTCTTTTATGATAACCGATCGGCGCATCTTCCTACTTGCTCATTACTATTTTTTTCATTTTTATCTATAATACGTTAAATATCGATTCGCCTTTAAATAAAAAGTTTTTTGCGTATAAATTTATTCGAGTAGAATGAGCTGAATAACATTTATCAACGTTAATCACAATGACAAAACAGTGTTATTTCTTTACAGTTAAAATAAATATTTATATTAGAATAATTCAAGTTTGGGTATTACACGAAAAAAGAAACAAATTATGAAGAAAAGCAACAAATTTATCCCAATCTGCGAAAATTTTGAAATAAAATTTTTTCATCTTCATTTCATACATCTAGCACGTTTCAAGGTTGTAAAAAATTTTAATCATAAAAATGAGCGATAGAGTAAATCAAAATTTCCAACTTTGTAAATTCAATTAAAAATTTGCGATGTAAACGCGCATTTTATGCAAAATTCTGGTCCAACGATGTATTTTCATAAATATTATGAAAGTAAATTATTTATTCATCGATCTAATTAAAAACACGTAACTTTTTGTCCTGGGCGCGATGAAATTACAGTGCTGTCAGTCTTTAATTAAAGCCCTCGAGCCAAAATTTATTCATATAGTTATACCCTGTCATTCGCGAAAAGATTTGGCAGTTTCGCCAGATTTTCATCTAAATTAACAAAGAATCGCAAAATTTGCAAATTCATTTAAAGCCGGACGAGAGTCATTTTTCAAGAACTCGCCGGAAGTTGGTGCTTTAGTGGCGGACCAAAAGGTGGATATATACCAGGTCGGAGGGAGGAAGAGGCGTTTTCCTAAGTTCTCGTCGTTTTCCACGGCGGCACCGTAAAGCAGCGGATCGGCAAGCCGGGGCTAATACAGCAAAGTTTTCGCATCATCCGTCGACCATCCTCTCTTCTCCCTGCCCGCCTTACCCCTCCGCCCCTCCGCCCCTCCGCTCAATCTCCCCTCTCTATACCTCTCTATACCTCTCTATACCTCTCTATACCTTTATACCTTTTATACCGGCATTTCGCTCGCGGCGCTTATTAAGTCTCGGCGCGGTGATTTCTGTGCGCGCGGCCTCGGGAAAAGGGCTGCTCATAGATTTTTGACCGAGCGCGCCTGTAAATTTATAATGAGTTTACGGTCGCCACACCGGTTCCGACTTTGTTCCCGAACAATAAAACTACGATCGAAAAGGGTCAACGAGACGAAGGTTCGGGAATCCGTAGAATCGACTCGGGCAAATTTTTATCAGACCAAACGAAATTACTCCAAGCGTGCGGAGTCGCGAGTAGGAGAGAGAGATAGAGAGAGAGAGAGAGAGTAAGAGAGAAGGAGAGTAGGAGAGAGACAGAGAGACAGAACGCGCGGTTTTATGGGTTTATTAGAAGCCAATCAGCAAAGCCGGAGCCTCTAATCAAAGATACACTGACGAGTGAGAGGCTACTGCGTCTCGGTCTAGCATTATAGTATTATTCGTCCTCTCTTCAGTTCCCTTCGTCCTTCATCTTTTACCCTTATTTCCTTCGGCACTTCCACCCTTGTTCTTTTACCCGGGACAACTCGTTAGTGGCATTATATTGCCTTTTCGCAGCGAAATCAAATTCATGATTGTAAACATCGCCGTCTACCAATCAACTGCATAATTTCGGATTTACAGTCGATTTTATCTCTCTAAGCCTAATGGCTCCTACTGCTTGTTTATATATACCATTGTTGTTTTTTCTTTCTTTCTTTCATTCTTTCCTTCTTTCCTTCCTTCCCCTTTATTTAATATATATATAGATATATATTGTCGTTTACGAGATTGAAAAAATTACATTTTTTATAGACCTCCCAAGACCAAGCTTAAAAGCATACATTTCGAACGTATAAAGTGCAGATTTTTATAGCATTGGCGATCACCTGTTTGTTTACTTGTCTTTTTTCATGCATTTAATTAGGAATTTCTTTAAGTGGAAACTCGAATTTGAACGAAATAACTCGTTTGCCTACCGCTAAAAATCAAAAGTGATTTAGTCATACACGAGATTGAATCTCAGACGGGTATTGACAATAAACTATATATAGTTATATATAGGAATGTAATCAAATGCTTGAGTGAATTTGTCGTAGTACGTATTTTCGTTATCTTTACGATTGACGAGGCAACTAAAACGAACGGCCCTGAGAAAGAACGCATGAACCCGCATAAAACTTTATAACTGCAACTTATAATTAACTTATTATTGCCGATCGTAAAGGATTAAATGTTCACTGCTCGAATGAGCTAAGAGAAACAACTTGTCAATCTTTCGCACACTTTTTCTTCTTTCTCGCATAAATTAATGCTCAACAAAGAGTTTTAAATGTACGAGTACACAGTGGTCTCTTGTACCACGAACAAGTACTTCACCTTGACGTACATTTTCGGCTTCACAATTCGAGTGATTAGCGCGCCTTAGCCTCGAGACTCGAGACACAGCATATACCAGTGAATTGTTATTGATCTTTAATGATTCCATTGGAGCGTCGGAGAATCCGCGGTTGGCATTCAGGACGATAAATCTTGGTTGGCAAGCACAACTGGACAAAAGACCATAGCGAAATAGATGCGGCAGCATCACGACAAAGACCCCAAGTGGTAATTATTTATGCGACGTACAGCTGAGAGAGCGAAGGCATGACTGGAATTGGACTACCTCGTTAATCAGCTATTGACTATTGGATGTTATATATGGACGAAGGAGGGATTATAATATCTTTGAAACTTACTCGAACGCATCTTTGCCCTCGAATCTAAATGTACAGATTCTCGAGTCTCGAAGAACGTTATTTATTCCGAAGTCGGATGAAAAAAATATTCACCATCAATTTGCTTTATGTAGTATTTGAACCCTCCATCCTGCCAATGAGACGGTCAGACCTACACTCGACACCTACGACTACGGCGTCGCCTCCTAACTTCAGAGGAAGAAAGAAAGGTAACTTGGCACACCCTGCCCAACGGAAAGTGACCTAATTGTGACTTATGGTTCCTCTAATAGAAACAAACTTTTTTCTTCCTCGCTTTATTTTTTTCAGTTATTCTCTTGTCCAATACTCCGAATTTCGGTTATTTAACGTTTTATATGTTTTATTGAAAAATTACGATTCGTTCACGTTTTCGCAGAGTTTCGCGATGATATATTCTTACTTTTGTATACTATGCTGCATTTACCAATTCTATTGAAAACGTACTTTGGGTGGAGGTTTGAACTTTTGCGATACCGAACTTTCTAAGTTAATTGTGAAACACATTCTTATACTTGGATCTTTATTGAAAAACTGATAAGACAATCTTTCTTTTTATTAATATCAAAATAAAATTTTAATAATATTTATTTACGATCTATACTTAAGTTTTTAATATTTAACTCATCTGTTTTCATTTTATTATAATACTTTGGTAATAAATTTACTAAATTCTATCACTTAAAAGTTTCTTCTTCCATTCTCTTACTGGTGTTACATGATCTTTCACTCAAACTTAGCTTTTGAGCTATAATTAAAATCATTATATATTGTGTAGTTTCTTTTTAGATAAATTGAAAAATTTTGGTCACTTTTCTCGTTAATAGATTAAATACAAGTTATGGTGTGAATAGGACCGAACTTTATTTTATTCCTCCAAACGTTTTACATTATACTAATGTTTAAAAATTGTTTTATTTAATATTTCAATTACATATATACAATAACTCTTAATTTCAATTATAAAATTATTATAATGAGTACATAAAATAAAATTTTGTCTATTAAAGTTTTGTATTAAATTTATTAACATTAATCAGTAATTTATGCACTAAGTGAGTAAAATAGGTGTTTATTGTTACGGTCGATAGTTCATCTAAATAGGAATACCGTAAGGTACCCAATTGTTGATCGCGAACCAATTTCTGAACAGTGTATTGTTTCAATAAAATAATAAATTTACATAAATCTAAACGTTGCTACGTACAATTTAAAGGTTAAACAATCAATAATTGGTTAGTAGACTTAACTGGGAAGTGGTATTTTTCCTTCGCTTTTTTTCTTAGATTGTTGCTTACTTTAACAATAGCAGTTATTTTATTTTTCTCAGATGGCTCAAAGGAAGTTTAATACTTGTACTCTCTGTATCCGTCAAAATATATACAATTATTTAGCCTTTTTAACACAAAATTGTTCTATAAATGTACGGATTTGTCTTAACTGATCAACAATTGGGTATGTGACGGTCACTTTTTACTCTAGTATAGAACATTTTTCATCGAAACAGTCAAATTAATTTTTCTTATATCAATTATATTTTTTGAATCCATATGCTCTTTAAGTCTAAAATTTTAAGTTTTAATTAAAAAATGTGCTAGTTACCATTTTTATATTAACGATAACGTGAATATGGGAACTAAAAAGTGAATGCCGGTAGTAAAAAGTATTTTTATTTTCTAGGGAATAAAATATAATTTTACTCCTCCGTTTGAAGTTAATAATGTGGACTTTTCGGGTGGTTTTGGATTATCTGAAGAATTCAATTTATTAACCTTTACAGAGGGAATAAATTCACGTTTTATTCCTTTAATTGTTTTATTTCTGACCACTTTTATTTAAAAGTAAAATAATTTATAATTTGGAAAAAAAATTATCTTTGAATTGTTATCGAAACAAGTGACCTTTAGAATGATGAGGATAAAAGGTTTTATATTCACCACAGAAATATCAAACAATTTTTTTCCCTTTGTGTATAAATGACTATTACTTTTAAAAATCCAATATTTTCACTATTGGTGATAAAAAAAAGCTGATCTGGTGCTCAGAATGTCTAACAATTTGACTGCATGTAAATAAACAGTGGTTTTCGCCACGTCTTCTAAAATTCGAATTTATCAAAGATTACTAAAATAAGTAGTTAATAAGAGCACTTCAAAGGAAAGAAGAAAGATTCGCGAGAAATCTTTTCAAGTACATAGGAAGCGAAGCCCGAGCTCGCGCCTTTACCTCTTGTTTCTGGCTGCAAAGAACGACAGGTGCGCAGTGCGCCACCCAGCTGCCGCCTTCGCTCGGATATCACTCATACAGAGCTACCTGCGAGCTCTTCCGCCTATGGTCGATCACCCTCTTCTGTAACTCGTACAGCTGTAGTAAGCGAGCATTTTCGACATCTCTCTTTTTTCATCCTCCCTCGAAACGATGCACAATCGCACTATTGATTATGGTCCCTCAAAGTCAATGACCGCTAAACTTATTTCTATATTATTTATTTAGGTAGCTCTCGTTGCACGATTGATACATCTTGTGATTGCTATTATTATAATACAAGTCCGTTTTGGAGAATAATGATTTCTAGTATGTAGGTCGAAGAAAACTAATTATTTTAGAAAGAAGTGTTTGTACATTTAGAAAAATCGTAACATATTTTAATTAGTATATAACAGAGGAAAAGCATACCTTTGAAAATCTGAGGTTAAAAAAGACTGTTTGCAAATTCCCAAGCGAGTATAGGTGTGCGATAAAGAGATGCAACGACAGTAAAAGACCCGAGCTATCAAATTCCGTAGGTTCATCTTTTTTTCCAATGTTTACTCACTTGATCAAAAGATCTCTTTTACTTCTTATTCCGTCTGGCAGTAGGGAGGGTTTCGCATTTAGATGGGAAAGTCTCGGTTCTCATTTGGTAACTCCTGTGTGTTTCCGAAAGCCATATCAATTTCGCGATATTACTTTGAAAGTGCCGACTGGTCCGCGAGGGCGTGAAAGACAAGCGTGTTTCGTTGACGTCATCGTCGAAAAGAGAGCGTCGAATAAACGAGAGCATATACGTCGTTAATCCTTTGATTTTTGGAAGCTCTTGGGGTGCTTCTCTCTCTCTCTCTCTCTCTCTCTCTCTGTCGGTCATATCGCTCCGGTCGCCCTCCCCTTACCCATCACTCCCTCGCTCTCTCGGTCTCTCCGTCTCTGACCTCTAGGCTTTTCCTCGTCCGGTCTCCTCCGTGACTCCCAGGAGGGTAAGAGGTAGCGCTGCACGTAACGTGCTGGTGTGGGGCTTGAATTCATCCCCGTCAAGGCGCGACTGGATATCAAAGCCGCTATTTATAACGAGCCCGAGGAAAGGCGAGTTACGCTTGCACATACGGTGATATCCTCGCACATACACACACGGTTACTCGGGGATATCAGTGCACTTGGTCTGATACTACACGTACGTACCCAAGGCATTAGCACTCGCGCGAAAGCGTAATCCGGCTCGCAAGAACGAGCAAACGGGGATGACCGCTCCGACGTATTTGCATATAGAGAGCGTTAGCTAAGGGAAATAGAAGCCAAATACGTGACGGACGGGCTTGCTGCACCCTTCCGCGGATTTCCATCCTCGTGCAGCGTCCACCCTCGAGGCGCGGCAACGCGTACGTATACCGAAGACGAGGTAAAACGCCCACCTCGGTACTCCGATGACGACCGGAGATCTTCTGGATGGTATAACCTATGGGTCTTATCTCGAGCTGAATAACGTCGAAAGAAGGAAGCCGGACGGTCTCTGATAAATTGCAAAAGGAAAAGCTAAACCTCCGCGTATGGACCCTGCGTGCCATTAATTATAACGCGACGACGCGAGGGGGCGAGGTCCCCGAACGCAACTCCGCGTTCGCGCGCGCGCACAGTCGACGTGTCTATTTCACGTTTCTAGGCTTCGCTGTCGGACTCACGGCTCGTTGAGCGGTGTTGCATCAGCTGCTGCTACAGGAGTGTCTAGGATGATTAGTGTAATCGCCGTCTTAATTTAGTAGACGAGCGCTCGTATCCCGTCCACGGAGCACCTCCCCCGATTCTCTCCCACCCCATCAGGTCATCGCTTTGTTTTCGTTGGACCAAACCTTTTTACTTTTTCTTTCTTTTAACCAACGAGCAACCGAGACCACTCGGACATACTCCCGTGAATCGGATGGATTATTTATAACCTTACGAATTAGTCTCGACGATAAAGCCAGGCGCGTACGATTCCGCGCTCCGACGTCATAATTTATTTCGCGAGCGAGATGCGCTCTCTTCCCGCTCTCTCCTATTGAATTGCGGCTGCCGACGGGACTCTTTGAGCTTTATCTTTCTCTCTCTCTCTCTCTCTCTCTGTATCTCTCGCGATGCTACCTTCTTGTTGGTCTATATAACGCGCGCACGGTTTGTTTTGCCAGAGGATCTCGGAGCAAATGCTTTAAATCAGAATAACGCGTATCAAGCCGCGTCTATGGCATCCCTTGATAAGGGTCCGCAAAGGGCTTGGTGAATGATTAGAGATATTAATATTGCTCTCCCGGTCTAAGGGTGAAAATTCGCGGAGACTGCGCGAAGGGTAATCTTCGGCTGCGTTGCTTTATACTATTATACAACCGCTCATTGAATACTAAATTCATGAACACCTGTATATACCTATATATCTGCAAAGAAAATTATCGGCCTGAATAACCAAAATCTCGAAGGCTTCGAAATACATTCATTATGCAGCTTTTAATTATCGTATAAGTATTTATTCCCCAAGATTGTAACGTTAACTTTTTATTTCACAAAAATCAATTCTTATACAAATAAAAAAAATTCACGTAATAATGCGATGTCAACAACATTTTACTACAAATATATATGAACGATTAATATACATATGTATATATTAGTCATTGTACAACAAAAGCGTAACGAAAAAATTACGCCCTAGCTACGCATAACTATTTTTCTAATGCTGTGAGTAAAATTCAAATTAAGTATAATTACAATATGTATGATGTGCATAATTATAATAAAATAATTACCTTTACAATTTGCGATTAAATAATGGACAATTAAAAAAACTCTGAGACATTCAGGAGGTGAAGCTATCTTCGTGAAAGATCATTGCTTTAAATAAATATAATACATACAGATTATAATATATGATTGTATGGTAAGTGGGGTAATTTATTACAGCATTTTACACATATTTTGCGTAAATTATGATATTCATCCATACTATGAAAAAGGTTGTACTTTTCGCTTGATATATAAAAATTAAAGTCCCATTTTCGCGCAGAATTAAAAATACTATATTCCATAGAATGTAAGATATTTTAAAAAATAGGACAATAGACGTTGCATAGTACAGCAAACAACAAAACACATATTGAGTGATTTTTTGTCGTCCATGCAGTGTATTTAGGAGTAGTTTAGGTTTTCCTCGATATTGATGAACAAACCATATTTATTTATTTGGCGACGTTTCGATGGATATCCTCCATCCTCATCAGGCTATACCTTTTTTTATTATAAAATTGATTTCATTTTACAACATCTTTTTAACACAATTTTTACATATATAAATCTAAGTTACTTACTATTTCGTCAATATATAGGTATACAATATTAACAGCATCTCTGATGCGTCGCTCTATAATTGAAAACAATGATTAAAATAACAAACGTTTAACAATTTTTGCACAGAGATTGAACAAAACACATAATCGACTCGTTTAAACACATGATTGAGTTATTATTAATTAAAAGAGAAAAAAAAAATTCGATACATGGGAGCGCAAGTTAAAAGATAGAGTTTAAAGGACTCGCGGTAGATAGTGCATTTAAAATTTAAATAGACGGGGAATCGTTGTTTATAGCCACTGCAGCAAATATTTCTCAACGAGCGCGAGCGAGCCGGCGAATCTCGATCTTCCGACCCGATTTACTCGCCGTGCCAAACAGCACTTCGGGAGCAACGGGGTGAAGGTGGTGGTGGTGGTTGCGATGGTGGTGGTAGTGCTAGTAGTGTCGGTGGTGGCGAGACTCCGCAAACTAATTCTAATCTGGCGGTACCGACAAATCGCTCGCCATAAATCCCCGACCAAGAAACCAGCGCCAAGACGTTTCGTAATCGAAGATAAACCAGCCCCACCCCTCTGGGTCCTTTCTCAATTTCTCCCCTCTTGACTTTCCATCGAGTTTCGCGGTTTTCCCGTGAAAAAATTGTCTAAATTATATGCATTTGAGAGACAGAAAAGAACAAGATACACATGCTTCCGTCCTGAATATGTAAGGCAGAAAAAAGAAGAAGTTTTGCCCGTTTCCTGCACGCGAACACGGTCTCTTTCAATTGTTCGGACGGAACAACGAACTTTACATCCCCGTTTACCCCTCTTTTGCTTTCGCGAGTCTCGATGTCCATAGTCCATACATCACCGAGATTGAAACATTTCCTTATTATTACCACTGTCGGCATGGATTAATTTCTGGAATTTACGTAGAAAGAGGGAGGAGGTGAAGTTTGCTCTCTCCCCGCGAATATAGCGATATTCCCGAATGGCTAGACTTGCGTCTCTTCGAAAGGATGAGAGCGCGGGGCTAATCGCGTACCGAGGGCTTGTCTTTGTTTAATTTCAACTCTCCATCGTCCATCTATTCCCTGTGATGGGGGTATTTTCCACGTATTTCAAGTATTTTCTGTTTCTCTTGCTTTTCATATAAGCCGAATCGGGCTTTCATTAATGCTCGAGCTAATCAATTAAATTCCATAAGATAATTAATTTTCGCACACTGCCTTGACTTGTACAAATATTCATTGAGCGGGATAGTCTTAAATTTATGATAAAATAATATATTCTGACATGCATTATGTATTGCATTTTGTATTCTTTTTTCAGTTTTTTATATAATTTAAAATATAGGTACATAAAAAAATAATATGTCAGCTCTCATAAAATTATGTTAATAAAAACAATTATACATTAAGATTGTAACTAAAGCAATTGGTAATACAACATTAGTTGATCTATTTTAATTTAAATTTTAATATATTTTATTTATTCTTTAATAATCAATAAACCGGAAATACAGTTTAATGGAATAATGTAAACTATTATAAAACCAAGCTTCTTAATATCCACACCAATGTTCTGTCTATTTTCGAATGGACATTATTTCATAAAAATTAATTTCCGGATATGTGCGATAAGAGCGGTAAAAACTTATTTCCGCTCTCATTTTTCTATGCAGTATGTATATCCTTGATCGAAAAGAGAAAAAAATGAGAAGTGGATTTCTTGATTATCTTGATTTTGTACTAACGAGGCACGACAATGCTGATAAATTATTTTGGAAAAACAATCGGAATTCCACGAGGATAACGATGCTTAACCGAGATGCGCATCGCTCGCAAAAAGCGTTGAATTCTCGCGTTTGGTCGGTTGTTGTATAGATGGTATACACGAAATATCAGGATATAAGCCCGCCGCGAGTTGCCTGCATCGATGACCTTGCTGATCAAAACAGAAAAGCATTTTGCGTAGCACGAGCGCTCTCCTATCAATGCTCACCGGATGCGATGAATGGACGTCGGTATGCTTTTGACCTGGGCGACCACGCATAAAGCGTCTTTCTTACATGGCATTTGTATACGTGACTTCCACTCTACCTATTATTTTTTTATTTCATTGTAATTAAATTTCAATTTTTTAATCGTACGATTGTACATCAAAGGTAGCTTATATATCTCACACTTTTTTGAAATATAAATATTTCATGATGAATTATTGAAATTACAGTTGTAAATTACGTAATATTAATAGTCCATTATGAATAATTGAGCAATATTTCTGTTGAATAATCGGCACAATTAAATGATGAAAGACAAATTCGATGTGTGCATTGTAAATAATAAATGTATCTATACGAGGAAGGAAACACGTTGAAACTAAATAATTATCGTGTTATTAATACAACTTATGGAAAAGTGGCAGCGAAGTAGTCGCAGTCAGTCTCTCAGGTTAAGTACACCTCACACTTGTTTTCGAATTTCCTCCCTTAATACCTTATTGCGGATTATAAATTGCCAAGCGAGTTATACTCGCGTATTAATGTTTGTAATATGTTGTACTGCGGCGACATTTACGGGTTTTGCCTTGACCACACGAATAACTTAGAATCCATTTGACTCGGGCGCGCAAGCTATCACGAGGTAACGTATACATACTGCGAAAACAAGTAGCAACCTTCTCGATTTTTACGCTCTGCGATCTGTGAAAAATCGGAGAAAACTTTAACATTAATATCACGTATCGTATAAAGAATTTTTGTCGTAAGCAACTTGGCTCGTGCGATCAGGTCTTAAGCAGATCAGCTAAGACCGGTGGAAAAATAAAAGTTTCTGAGATATACGCTCAGAGGGCAGGAAGAACGATGGAATGATTTAAGGAAGAGAAGAAATCGCCGAGGTACCTCTCCCTCTTCTTATCCGTAATCAGCTTTCGATTATTTATCGCTCTATTAATCCAGGAATAGGTCCTGATCGGACACCTAATTTGTAATCGTTAATACCAAATCCAGCGCACTCCTTTTTATCGCTCTTACGACGCAATCTTTAGATACCCATCTGCATCTGAAATACTAAACGAATTTGTTAAATTTTGCAAGGGATATTTCCCAAATCTATACGTATAAAAATATTAATAACAACTTTAATTAGATATCATTATAATACATATTTTATTTTACGAATCTTTAAAATATGTATTGCGAATTCCGTGATAAGATTATTGATAGTTTCGTTGCACATATAGTTTCTAGACGTATAATGATATTAATTTTTTTTAGTTTCATTACAATTGCAATTTAATCTCACGTAATATTAAATTGTAAATATATTTTTTAACGTTTAAATAATATAAGTTAAAATCATAGAATGGTTGTTTCAACATATTTACGATTGAAAATACGATGCGTATAATATGAAAATACGTCGGATCGAAATAAAATTAATTGTATAGAATTTAATTTTAGACGCAATTTTTGCTGCGACATAAATCAGTGGCAAAAGCAGAAATTTTTACACGAGCAAGAGTGAAGGAAACGCTCGTCCGGACCAAAGGGATACAATGAAATGGTCTTATTACCAGGACGAGGCGGCTTATAAGAGTACCTCTTTTTCACGCGAGCCGCCGTTCGCGTAATTCCCGCGGCGGCAAATTTTAATATCGAGTTTCGCATCGAGCTCTGCACCTCCGGTGGCACACCAGACAAAGAGACTCAGAAAGAAAAGGGACAGAGTGAAAAGATATGCAACCGGAAGTATGCGTGTGCCTGTGTGACTGTGAGCGACTATATGTGCATCGTATATTTTCATGTACACGTACACATGCAAAAGATTCGGTGGGCACGCGCGTACTACAACTAAGTGGTAGTAACTGCATGACGGTATCTTGTTTCTTTAATAAACGGAAGCAGAAAGTAATCGTATTATTTGTTCCTGCGTTCTTTGCAATAAAACCTATTGCTTTTTCGCGATGTCTTGCTCATTTTGCCCTCCAATGTCTAATAATAACCTGATCTCCCAAGCAGAAGAATTGTCTCTTTCGGATAAGAAATGGAATATTTAAGACGATTTTCAACTTCCTTTTCCTCTCTGCACTTATATTCTTTCATATCGGTGTGTGTGTGTGTGTGCGTGTGTGTGGCATATCGAAATACAATTTTAAACGTGTATTTTATTACCCCACCTAAGTGAACCAACAAAATATCATTTTCAAGTATATTTAATGTAAAGATAAACGTATAATAATTGTGCGGACGAAATAAAATTATCACTTGCAATATA
The DNA here is from genome assembly GCA_026168455.1 of Theocolax elegans. NCBI lineage: Eukaryota > Metazoa > Arthropoda > Insecta > Hymenoptera > Cerocephalidae > Theocolax > Theocolax elegans. The sequence goes on along the minus strand of CM047426.1, from coordinate 33,084,097 downwards.
TGTTTTCGAATTTTGAATAAATTTTACATTTAAATGTAGGAATGACAAATTTTAAACATCTTTTCAGATTTTACTCTGTTAATTCACAGTCAAAAATAGAGTAATTTCGTTGTAGTGTAAAAAAGAATTTAATTAATTACATAAGTACCGCATTAATTAAAATTAAGTGCATATACTCTAAAAATATTTATAATAATCATAATTCAATATCATTATACTAAGGACTTAATAAAATTATTCCTGTTTTGATTATGAAATCATGAATTGTTATTTAACATTTTCTTTACGTACACGGAGAGGAAAGAATAGAAATTATTACTATAGACGACTAGTAAATCAGACACGATGAAACAATTTTTGGTTTACTACTTGTAATTTGTAGCAACGAATACGAAAATATCAAGTAACAAATACTTTTTTTCTTTCCTTCTGCATCGTGGTTCCCAATTACTAATTGACATATATAAAATTAATCAGTACTAACCAGGATAGTAATCATTGAGATTTTTTTCCCTCCGTGTAGAAACCGTTCAATTGTCTTGGTCGATGAAGAAAATAAAAATGATTTGAATCACACGGGATAATCCTGAAAGTGCTCAACAACTCCATTCTCACCGAGGTCATCGTTTACCTTTCTCCGGTCCCTCTCTTTCTTCCTGGCAGCGTGAACGACCGTACACACCGCGTGCAGAGTCAGGTGTTGAGCAAAGTCGCAAGGATGAGAGAAACGCATTAACAGGTGTTATCCTCTCGGTAATAGTACTCGATGTATCACTACTCACCATATACTCGTCAGATCCTACAGGGAACAAACATTTCCAAATTACGCTACAGTAAAAATCAAAAGGAAAAATAAGAGTTACTTGGGCATATATTTTTCCAAGTATCGACTAACAGTTATTTACGATCAACAAGCTGGCTTATCGAAATGTAACAGCTAATTTATTCAAATATACGAGTAAGACACGTGCCAATACGTCTAGAAAATCTATCCATCTAGCTATAAGAAAAGTAACGATACTTATAGCTACTTTATTTTTAAGCTTTGGTCGTTCCTTTTGAGGTATATCGTCGGACCCAGATTTTCCTTATGTCTGTCATTCTTTATTTATCCTTCTATTCGCCCGTTCTCCGAGTTGCTCTTTCATGTTCTCTTATTCAGCGTCTCTTGGAGACTTTCTTCCCCCCCCCCCCCCCCTCCTCACTCACTCATTCTGTCTCTCTCTCTCTCTCACTCTCTTTCTCATTCTCGGTCGTTCAGCAATGTCCGTCTCTGTTGTGCAGGCTGTATACGCCGGGACGCATAATACGCAGCACGCGCGTATATATTGAGACACGCGCTAACGCATTCTAATTATCATGTGCATAATGGTGGACGTTCGCCAAGCTTTAGAAATACATCAGAGCGCTCGGCGCTATAGATAGTTATACCGTGAGCAAGATTCCGACTCTCTCAAATGCCAACTGTTCATTTGCTCGGTTCTATTTGCCTTTCGAGTGACTCTTATTTCTTTTGCTCAAGTTATCGGGAAAAACGATAATTGACTAGCTAAGAAATTACCTTAGTTTCTTTATTTCTTTACTACAGTTGGATATATCCCCGAGATACGCAAACATATCTTTTACAATTTCCTATGAGACTCTATAATTCCCGAGTGTTTGACAACATATTTATATTTATGCGTGCGAAAACCTAATAGGAAAATCAGTTTTTTCTAGTCATTGACTTTGAATGTGAGTGGGACAAAGAGACATGTTCGCTGCTAACTCATTTTTCTGGCACTATGTAAATCTTTAATTACCTTATCTACTGCCAACTAATTGTTGATTGTTCAGATTGAAACGACGATATTATTCTGTCAAATTTAAACATTGCCTTCAATATAATCACTTTTCAAACAAATACTTTAATTTAATAATATCTTACTTAAGTAAAAAATAAACTTTCTGTATTTTCCAGGATTTATATTATCTGCGTAAACATATTTATTTAAACTGCATAGTTTTTCGAATTCATATGCGAATGATAAGTTGAATACATATATTTTTTAAAAACATATATAGGGATTTTTAAAACTATAATTATACAGGAAATACTAATATTAATATTTTGTACATTATTTTCTTGCGCATAATTATTTGGTATCTTTATTAATAATTCTGGAATAAAACGGTAATTTTTTGATACTATGCATATGCAGTTTTTCTATTACAAAACGCAGAAATTATTTTCCCAAGGTATATTACACGCTGTAGACAGTTAACAATGACTTTAAAAATGTTACCAACGTATTTGCGAGTTTCAATTTCTTTAGAGGGTTAAGTGTAACGATAATATGGTCAGGCTTGTTAATAGGTACCTCTAACGTACGTATTAATGGCGATGTAAAGTGCTGAGAGAATGATAAAGGCAAGTATCCGTTGAGAGTAAAAAATTCTAGGTTCACACATCAGGGGAGCGTCTTTGTTGATCAGCGTAGGAGAGATAAATGAGCTCTCCCTTTCATTTTCTGTCCATATGTACATCCGTTTTGTCGCTCGGTGATGCTCGGGTAAGAGAATGCATGTACCGGGGACATTACGGTTCGTGGCTTTAAAAAACCCATTGAAATGATCTCGCGAAAGACTCGAGCCAAAAGACGAAAGTGGTAGGCGCGGACGACCGAATCTTCAATCTTCGAAAGAAGGTCGACAAGGTGCGCTCTCGGATTCTCTCTCTCTCTCTCTCTCTCTCTCCCCCTCTCTCCGTCTCACTCTTTCTCGCTTCGACTCCGAGAGAAGTTGATAGATGTGGAAATAATTATAGGCGAACTCGCTCACTCGCCGACTTGGCGCAACAAGAGTAAAAACCGTGTCAAATTTTCGACCGGTAATGACTTTGGCCATGCAACGCCAACGACCAACCGAGACCGAGAAGCCTTTGACTATGGATAAAGAGAAATAAATAATACACAAGATTTAATGTGACGAATGTTGAGTACGTTTTATATATTTTCCGCTCTTGAGAGGGACCCACCAGTACTGTCAGATAAAAAATTTCTTTGTTATTTATGAATGTTCTGATTGTTTTCGCGAGCATAGAAAAAATGTTCATCTAATCATTGATTCAATTAAATAAATATCACTCATTTCGAAAAATTACTTATACTCCAAATATTATAATATATATATTTATTTTGTTAAAGCACTTTTTTTAAATATTTTATTAATTATTTTATTCAGAAACCGGATTTTGATTGAATTCTTTTATTATTATTATTTTTTAATACTTAACTGTGTTATTTGTAATTCAATTTTGATTGATATTTAGTAACATACAGTATTTAAATTTTAGAAAACCTTATTAATACTACATACAAAATTAATGTAGTATAAAATTGTTCACTATTAATTCATATAGCACAGTTATAGTACTAAACTAATGTTATAACAGGTTGTTATTGTAATGCAATTTTTACGTTAGCTAAATATTTCGATCGTTATGTTACCAATATTATATAAATAATGTGTGTGATTTAATCTAATTATGTCTTATTGTCTTTTCTTTTTCAATAAACATCATATTTCCGTAATTGAAGAAATTGATTTCGTTATGACACCAGTATTAATGCAGGCCATAGTAACAATATAGTATTGATAATATGCTGGAATTAAATTTATTCGAATGCGCAATGCTACGATAACAAAGCCTCTAGTTTTATTTTTGGATCAAAACGTAGTTTCGTAGAGAACAACTATAATATTGTTAGTACAAATATTTGTTTCCCTGTAGTACACAACACACAACACACACACATACCTTTGCTATTGTACAAAATAAATCGATTAAAAAAATGGTTGATATAAAAGTTTAGTAATTCGAAATAAAAATATGTTGATTGAAAATACATTAGCACTCGAGTGTTGGCCCGAGCAAAAGCCTAAAAATTTCGAGAATAAATATCAAGAAGATAAAGTCGCTTGATAAATGTTTAAAAATTTATCTAAATTTCAAATCAACGGATCGAAAACGGCACTTGTGTATATTCAACTTGATTCCCATGAGATCGGTTCCTAGAACTCGAAAATCTCTGCAAATTTTCAGGGTTCGCTCGCGCAGTCTGGGGAATCCGGGACGAGGTGGTCGTAATCGAATGAAACCTACTGTACGGAAAGAGAAGAGCTGGAAAAAGCCAACCGTGAGTAGAGCGAACCTCGACGAATATAAGAGATCGAGTAGCGTTCGTCTATTATCTGTTCTAAGCGAACAGTATCTGTGAGGGACTAATGCATTGGCATAACCCCCGGGCTCTTCTCTCGGTAATGCCTAATTAATCCAATTAATCTAGCTTGGCACAAATTACCACGCGCGTACACGGCAAAGAGCTCATCGAAAGAGAGATAGAGAAAAAGGGAGGGAGGGAAAGAGATAGAGAGAGAGAGAGAGAGAGAGAGAGAGGATCCTCAAAGCCCACCGTTCGTGTCGTTGCTTCTGATGGACGAACACTGATCTGGCATTCCGAGAAATTAAAGATTGCCGCTGATTTATAGAAATTCATATTTTAAATTATTGACCGTCATTAACACGAGTATGTTTTCTATATCGGTCTCTATACTACATTTATAACTCTTACCTTCGGCTATTCATTAAATATCTTTCCTATCTATTTTATCATCGTATTATTTTTATTTTCTAGAGATAATATTATATTATACCATTTATAATCATTCTTTATAAAAATAATTTTTTACGTGTTATCCAATTATATATCAATGAGGCGAAAACATACTATAATGGAAGAAAAAATATTAAGTAACCTTTTTAATAGAATTATGTTTGAAATTAAATACATCGTATGATTCGATAGTTACAATGCTTGAAATTTCTGATACTCTTTAGATGATCTCCATATTTAAAAGTGTCAACTTTAAATAATTTAGAATTCATATTGTTCGTCAATTATATTTGTAAACTTAGTCCAAGATGGATGAACAAAAAAACATTTGTATGAATAGACTGGAACAACCTGAACGATGTTAATTGCAGCGTATCCATCATAGGATCCTCGCACTTCCATTCACCCTTATGTTAATCGAACTCTTTTTACGCGACTCCGTCCAGTTGCTTCGTCCCTCTTCTTCGATTCTTCGTCTTATACTCAAACGACACGTACTTTCACAATAAGCACATTTAAAAGGCCAGTTTCTCGAGATCCTCTTTGGACATCGCGGGGACCATCTGTGTGCGTGCGCTCTCGAAATATATTATCGTTTTGTTCCCGGACTCGCACGCCGGTGTGTGCACCGGGGCTGCTTGTCATTGGCTCATTTGTTAGATGCCATCCATAACATGCGGGGTCTTGATTTAATGCTTCTACCTCGAATCGACTCTCCTCTCTTTTTTACTTCAGATAAGGTATATATGTATATATATGTTTATAAATGTATAAGATAGGAATAAAAAATAGCTCGATCATTTCAGTAATTCGAATCGGTAATATTATAAATTTGGTATTCGACGTGTTACGCTATGCATAAAAAAACGAAAACTTTTACGGATTTTTTTGTTTATGTTAGTTCTCTCGTTTCGTATTATACTTTGCAACACTTAACGCCTTCCTTAAAAAACACGAAACAAAAGTGATTCGTTAAAGAGACGATTAAAGAAATGCATAACTAAAAAGTTCACGCCTTTTTACACCAGGATTTAATTTGTATCCATCTAGTCAAACATAGCCGTAAAAAGGTGCATGCAAAAATCTATAAAACTACTAACCTAATCATATTAAATTCTTATAAATAATGATTCTTGCCAATTACCAATAAAACAAATAAACTGAAGATTCTGAGTATATTATAAGTATTTTCTCCGTGCCACTGTTGTGTATTAGGAGTAGCAAAACTGATTACGACGTACCGGACGATTAAATAAAAGTTGCCAAACAAAAGTTCCTTATATGGAAAGTAGACGTGTATAACCGTTAATTTGTTTGATAATAATTAATTTAAAAATCTTATACTTTATATAGTCTAAAACATTCTAGATATGTTAAATACAACTATTTAAGAACAACGCAGTCTCTTTATGCATAATAGTAAGCTTCCTTTCTCTCTCTTTGTTAAACTAATGATATTCTTTTATTCTTTTTATATATTCTTTTATTATCGTATTGCACAATGTTTTTTTATTTATATATTATACTCTTATTATACTGTATATCGATTTTATTAACCTCGTTACCATACTTTGTTAATTTAACTGCGGTTATCTGATATTATTGTTTTGCATCATATGGGGTCATACCCCGTGGTCCAATAATGTTGTCTACCCAAGTAAAAAAATAAAATATTTTTAATATAAAAAAAATATATGGCGTATTTTACATTGCTTTTCTGTAATATTGGGCATACATTATCCATATATTTTTTTTATATTAATTACTAAATTATTTATAATTTAATATATAAATATATATTTATATGTATGTATAATGTATTTGTAAACTAATCCTCTAGACACGAGGTGATTTCGCCAAAGAATATTTTTAGTTGCCTCAACAACTCTTTCATGCTCCGTTGACGCTTAAATTTATGAAAAGACTTATTCATTCTATTATTTAATTTGCAGTTTCGCGGTCGTGATTTATATATTATTCGATATAGAACTTACCCATGCTATTTCTTTTAGAGAATGTCGGCCTGATTAATAATTTAATTTTTGACATTGTATGGTTACGAAAACAATATTTTCATTAAAATAATTTAAAAAGTTAAGCTAATTGATTTGTGATTATAATTATTTATACGTAATGTATATTGTTTTTCATTTTTTTCAAATTTAAAAAAAATAGCGTTATAGAACATATATCTCTATATTTAAAAATTATATAACACTTTATGTATATAATCTATAAGATTGTAAAGTAGTGTTTAACAATGAAAGATCATTGACAATTATTATAAAGAAATAAATAAAAACTGAAATATATAAATAATAATAATGATGTGAATGTAAGTATATAAGTATATAGAAGGTAAACGTTTTATTTCGATTTACTTAGCAGGACAACCGAGGAATACCTTGTTTTTCACAAAGGTATACAAGTTCCACGTCAGAGGAATGCATTATACGAAGAAAATTAATAAAGAAATTTCTCGGTATACAATGGAAATTTAACCGATTCCCCCTATGCATAACTACCCTACGAGTTAATTAAGTTTCTCAGATACGAAGGCGAGTTCGATTAAAAAATGTAGAAACAAATAGGAAAGCATTTATGCAATTTGCCTGAATATACGAGGGAAGCATAGGTCGAAATGATTAAATTTAGCAACAATAAATAGAGAATTATATTTGACAAGTGTCATCATTCAGTGTCCAGAGAGGAGCGAGCCTACACATGATATACGGCAGTTGGAGGTAAAGTACCTGGTAAGTGCCTGAGGTATCTGAGAATTCATTAGGCGAACTCGCGAATGATATCAGTCGTCGACGCGGCTTGTGTGCACTTTAAAAGAGAGGAGAGGGGAAACGAATCGCGTTTGAGGGGGAGGGAGCGGAGAAACGGAGCGGAGGGCGATTGTGGCTAATGTCGAACAATAATTCTTCGCTGCGGCTAATTAGCGAATCCCGATGTAACGCGACTTGCGGCCAATGAAATCATAAAAGCGCCCGTCGAAAAGGCACGACCGCAAAATCGCACTTCCTGCTCGCCATTTGTTTCTTTCATTAGCGCGTCGAGACTTGAATAAGCGCTTTCTTTGATTACCCTTTACGCTGTTGTACTTTCAACAGTTATACCTTTGACCCGTGTACACCACTTTTTCAGATGTTAGACCTCAAATAATAATAAAATTTTATGTTGTTTTCGGTGTATTACATTTTACATTTTCTCTATCCGTGTTGTTTGCCTTTGTGCGCGCGCGTCTCCCTGTCCCTATACGCGTGCGTGTGTTTTCGAACTCGGTAAATTATAACCGAATGTCAAAGAGGATGCTCGCTCGGAATTTTGAAAATGAAGAATCGCAATCCTGCAGAGAGGTATGGTGTGAAGAGAACAAAACGTTCTCTTGTATAGAAAAACGATGTGTGCATGCGTGTGAGTGAGAGAGAGAGAGAAGGAGAGAAGGAGGCGGCACAAAGCGCGATATCTCCACCTGCAATCTCGCATCGGTGCTAGAAGATAAGAGATAAATTACCTCGTAGCAGGTGTAGGTGGTCCCGTGCCACGCCACCTGACTGACTACTTTTCTTCTCTTTCTTTCACCTTCTTCTCGCAAGAGCTTCCACACCTTCACCGCTAACTTTTCTTATTTCTATATTCTCTCAAATCTATTCTACTATCGAAATATTACATTTTAACTATTACATCTATCGATTTTACATTTCAATTTTTAACGCATTTGTGAATAAAAGTTAAATAATAATTTGTATTTGGATATAAGTATATTATAGAATAGATAAAATCAATTCACAAATTGTTTAGTGATCCACATTGTTGATTCATTCTGTGACATTGTAGACTTAATCGCGATTATTTGAATTCACGGAGCTTATTCGTGTAAATTAAATGTAGGTTAAAGGTAACAGTTTAACGTTTCTTATTGCTAAGTATTTAACCTACAATTTTTTATTTGGATAGAAACATGTAAATAGGTCAGTGGTAAAAGAGCACCTTGGGAAACAAAAGTTCCATGGGTTCATTTTACAACAAAAATAATTTATTTTTTTTCATTTTCTTTTATATTTTATCACTTGCAAAATATGGTATTTTAAAGCAATATAAAGTAAGTATCCCAATATGTTAATACCATTTATCGATGATAGCATTTTCGAGATATATTGGCATCGTAATACACGGGAATAATTTACAGATCAATATATTTATAATTTAACAATTGCATACATTATTTAAGCGATTATAGATGAAGTAAACCAATGTATCATGTTTTGTCTATTCGTTGTAAATAGACGTATATCGGAAGGTAATCTTATCCGATCAAAAACCAGTTTCTCATATTTGCGAATGAAAAAGAAAAAGAACAACAACACGTATATTTTAGCATTCGATTACAGCGTAGGTAAATTTGTTTCTCGTTTTCTACCGAGACAATCAAAGAGAGGCGTATCCTCCACGAATGTTTGATATTCGTATAGGTAAGTAGTGGCTCGGAAGATAATGGAGTAGACGAGGCTGATGCCACTGCTGCGGGGCTCTCGATTCTCGATTTCTCTTTGGCGCGGGAGTAGAAGGAAATAAGATGAAGGACGGAGCGCGCGCGCGCGCGGGCACGCGGGCACGAGCAAGCGGGCGAGCCCTTCACTTATACGGTAGCCGAATGGCCATTGGAGGCGACGCCAAGGAAATCTAATTGTCGGGTCTCGGAGGCGCCGCTCGTGCACGGGGCAAATTGCAAAAATAAACACGCCGCGGCCATAAGTGGAGTGAGGTAATGGGGCTCGAGCGGATTAAACTGCTCCTCTCCCTCGCTCTTCCTCTCCCTCTCCCTCTCCCTCTCCCTCTCCCTCCTCTCCTTCCTCTCTATCGCTCTTTTGGCCTCTCTGCATTCTCTTCCCGAGTGCTCGAGCGTTACTTTCAATATCTCGACGAAGGAAGCGCCTCTCTCTTCGTTCCTCCTGCGAGGAGCATGCGTGTGTCTCTCGCTTATACACTCTCCTTCATCGACTTCTTAGTAGTCTTTTTCTTATACCCGGGAATGGAAATACTAATTTTGCGGAATACGGTGGCTGCGGTAAGCGACCTATACACGAGCGTGGGCCGTGATTACCCGAGGATAATTATACCCGCGGTCTAATGCATAAGGGGTGGGAGGGGGTGGTGGCAGTGGTCGTTTATACGTGCCGAGCGCCGGGGCTCGTGTGAAAGATCGCTTGTGTCCTTGGACTGTAACTCCTGTAACTCCTGGACGCGTGCGTGAGGTCCATCGTTGGTGCAGTTTGCCGTTCTTTTGCCCACCGACGAGCTTGTTTCAACCCACTCTATTCACTCGAATATCTCCCTTTTTTCAGCTCGCGAGCTTATTGGGATTTACGATTGTTGTTGCGCTTCGGCTAGTTCGTTGTCGCGGTTCTGTTGATTTTTCGTGTTTACTCGCGGTTAGTCACACGCGCACGCGCACACGCACACCGTCCCGGGATGCCTATACTACGTTCAATAGGGTAGGAAACGAAGCGGCTTCGAGGAAACGATACTTTGTACGGGTCCATGCATGGCAATAAGAATTTATTATCGTCTTTCTTTGATGAGCCGCAGACAGCCGACGGTTTTCGGGTTCGAGGAAAGGTCATTTTTTGATATCACGAAACATGCCCGACTAATTGTGAAAGATGCGAGGATCCTACGTATATATAAACGTATAACTAACTCGGGAAAAAACGGCACAAAAAATCCCTTCCAGGCGAAGCAATTTTATAGTCGGTTAGTGTAATTATTTTTTCACTAAGTGAAATAAACGGAAGACGGACCGAGAGTTAAAAAAAAGGATGTTTAATACTCACTCGGCTTCTGAGGAAAGGGCATAAATATTTCGACATTGATAAAACTGCATTTAAATTACTCGGTTGTTATTGATTACCTTTTACGCAACATGCCAGCCTTTTCCCAATATATTAAATTCTATACTTCACTTTTATTTCCATATCGAGTTAAAATGGTTCGGAGCGTTACAAAGTATGTTTCGATCAGGTTTAGGTAAATTAAGGATGAAAAGGCGAATTGATGTTTCTCGTATGTATAGCTTAAGAAAATCCATACTAATAATTTGCGGTATAGTAATTAGAGGATAGAATGCACTAGGTGCATTAGAGGCATAGGTTAATATCATAAATAATTGAGGTGGCATATCAAACGGACGAGAGATTCTTAGCGATTACGTAAGCTATAATCGATCTGATGGGAGACAATCGCACGTATACTCAGCTCTTATGGGCGGAGATCAGTCATCAGTTTGGTTTCGGGTACAGTGGGTTGCGCGAGCAGGAGAGTCTGGTCGCGTTAATGGGAGTTACGGTCTAATGCCTCCTGCTGCGGCTGCCGATGCCCTTCCCGTTCTTGCTTTTCGCTCAGTTCTCTTCCACTAATAGCTGCTCTTTGATGACAAATATCGGACGGAAGAAAATATATAAATTACTTCGTGGAAGTACTTCGGCAAAGACCAGCGACGACGACGCAGATGACGCCCACCAGAGACTTCGTCTTTGCGCCTCGCGGATGATGCGTCCTAATGGTCTTCGTTTCCATATTTCGCGAGTAATAATTCTCTTCGCGATGGTTTTCCCCTCTTTCTTTTCTTTACCTCCCCATTGAACAACCCAGCTTTTCTCTCTTTCTCCTTCCCGTATCCCGTATTGTATTTTAATCAGAGCGCATTAAGAAATATAGATTTTCAGTCGCCGAAAGAAGTATTAGCAGCGTTTTCTCTTGGGGAGAAACTGATTTATTATTAACCCGACTCTTATACAACTCTACAAATATTTTACTTTATCTTCAGCTTCTGTAACCTTACTTATATTTTTATTTGTATCTCGGAATTTTTTTAAAATTACTTTGACAATTTATACACAGGGAAAAATAACTTTTAATGTATAAATATATAACTGAACAAAATAAATATTACCACTATTTTAGTATGGTATATTCATATTAATGCTGGCAACTTTTGCTATCGATAATATTAATTTTTGTACAAATACGAGTCTGTTCTCACTTTACCATTAAAATAGTAAAAGTTACCATATTTTTCTCAGCGTACCCTATACTATGAGTATAAGGTATCAAAATGTGATAACATGAATAGAAAAGGTTGCAGATAATGCATTTTTGAAGTATTAAATTAATCCACAAGACAACTGGACAATGGACCAAATAAAAATTATTGTATAAAACGTCATAAATTGTTCAGAAAAATAACAAAGATAAGATATCGTTAAAGTATAGAAAAATAAATAGATCATCGAAATGAAAAGAAAGGAGGAAAATCGAAGATACGATGAAATTAGGGACTGAAAAGAAAAGCAATACGGATAACTCAAGTAAAAAAAAGAATTAAAAAAAGTGGGCGTGGATTGTAAGAAAAAAGGTGAATGAAGGGCAAGAGTAAGTTAGAGTAAGAAAAATGATCTGGTGAAGGGAAGAAGAAAGGAGGGTAGGGAGAGCGAAAGAGGCGTTAAGAAACGGATACATCCCAAGCTAGTTCCGGTATTGTTCGGTTTAATAGCACCAAGATAGAGAATCCTCGATCGGACCCTCGCTCGCAAAACGAGAGCAAGAAAGACGATTGGGGTAAAAGTTTGTCTATACAACCTTCGATTATCGTGATCTGGACAACGTCTGAACTCAGGAACCGGAAAAAGGAAACGATATTGAGAATCTGCTAATGTTTCTCGACACGAAGCTACGTACACATCGTATCTACACGATACTCTTGCTGGAACATTATACACATGTACAAATGATATTACTATATATATCTGCTTATAAATTTCAATCATTCGTGGTATAAATGTTAAGTAATGTTATTTTACGCAATTGATTTCTAATTTTGAACTTGCTAGTATCTATGTATACATATACTTCCATTTAATAAGCTAACGTATTCAAATATTTGACCTAATCATTTTATATTTGTTCATGACGAAGATAATTTTTTATTGAAAATTATGGAACATTGAAACTAATATAAAATGCATTGAATGTACCACTTTTGTCTATACTCAGAATAAGGACTATCTGTATATTAACAATTGTTAACGAAAACGTGTGAATCCATGTTAAATAAAATGAAATAATTAACTCGCCATCCAATCACACAGTAACCATACAAATAATTATTTTTCTCGGTTAATATTATTGGTGAAACGATTATTTCTAATATATTTTTAAAATCCAACACGAATGTGAGTACAAGTTACAACATATTATAGTCTATCATTGTTTGAGATATATAAAGTGACACCGAAATATTTGATAGAATAGCGATAAACAATCGGTTGTATATTATTACTAATCCTTAAATCTAGGTAATTCATATCGTAGTACGTATTATATAAATATTTATTCGATTGCAATTATTATTATAAATATGAAAGATTGGTATTAGTTCAAGAAAGCATTGAGTCACTAAAAGCCATCTGCAAGAGCCCCCTTATTTTTACGAATTATGTATATACGATTCGACCAGCCGGATGAGCCCCCAAGAGCTTTCGGAGCATACCATTCCCATAAGCTAAATAAAATCATCCATATGAGTATTTACGCCGACGCTTAAGGAGGTAATGGCATCGAGCTTCTGACGGGGACTTATTTTATCCAATATTACGAACTAACACCATGCGGTTCTCCCTCGTACACTCCAATACTTACAATGTACGGGCACCGTAATTACTACATATTTAACAATCTTGAGACACAGTAGTGCAAAAACTGATAGGTTCGCATTGATTTACCAGATTATTAGTAGATCAATTATGAAAAAGAAATTATATAAATCTTCAAGGATTCCCGGTTATTCACACTTGGCCGAGCTTCGCATAATTCAGTCTTAAGAAGATGCGTAATATATCTGCGCGAGAAAACGAAAGGAACCGCGCTGTGCGTTAAATACAGATTTACTTTTATTGAGACTCGAAATTCGTCGAAATATTTTGAATATTTATCACTCGGAGAGCCACAATTCGCCTTGATTGCAATTCAATGGTGTTGGATAATTTGAGTTTAATTGCGTACAATAACATTAAAACTGCCTGCGTTAACTGACGTTCGATAATTAACAGAAATAACTTATACAGTTCGAAAAGAAAATGCAAAAATTTACGAAAGTACACTCGCAAAAAGAATTACTCGATATTACCTAAAGCTAATTACCTTTGTAAATGTTAAATCGTCTTAATTTTCAAACTGTAATATAAACTAATAGAAAGCGAAGATCGGTTAATTAAGCAAATTGAAAAGACTGCAAGTTTTAAACGAAAAATAAACGCGATATAATTGAGAAAAAAAAATTGGTGATAAATTTGTTGTTGCCGATGAATGAGGCATATATTTTTTAAGTACACGTATATATGCAAAAAAAAAAAAGAAGAAAACAAGAAAAGTCGGCGTGGCGCCTCTCCTTCTTCGCTGTTCTTCGGTGTCGCGATGCTTCGTTGCTCGTTTTTTCTTGCTTCGCTTGTGAATCTATACGTTTACGCGTACGTAAATTTGCCTTTAATACGGACGTATATTATGCAAATTAGCCGATTTAATCCGGCGGTTGCTACGGATCGTTTTTAATAAGTCGGATCGGAATCGCACGACGTACGATCAATTAGCCATAATTCATCGGCTAAACTATCGTCGATGAACAACCGAATCATATGTGCGACTCTCCCAGAGGGTGCAAGACCGGCTGTATACGCACACTTAATTTTAATGCGATTACCGATTGCTCGTATTTTATGCCGCGTTCTTATAGGTGCATACATACTTTATAAAAAATACGCAAAACAAAATCGTCAGTGACTGCATGTGTGTGTGTGCTCGCGCGCCTGTGTGTATGCATGCGCCTAATTAACTGATCCTAGTATTCGAATTGTTTGGATCTTCTCGTATATTTCAATAGACGGAGAGAAAAATTGAATAAAAATTAAAATTACCCAAATATTCAAGGTAAAAACGTACTATGTTACATATAATTACTGTTTAGAATTTATAGAAATAGTGAGAATCAGATTAAAATTTTTCCTATGACGGATAGTCATATTCCCTAGTCATGGCAGTTTACAATTTTTATTCAAAATTTAGATATTTTTTTATTAAACTTTTCCCTTCGTGTAAGTGTGTCACAATCGAGAATGATCGAGTATAATACTTTTGTGTTAGAAGAGTCATTCTGAAAAAATAGATTTGATATTGAATGCAAATGAAGATACTTGCAAACGAGTCATTAAACACTTTAGAAATGAGCATATAATAAACTGAAAGTGTACATATGAGGATTCTGGCCAATTATTGAAGTATAATGAGGGATTTTCCGAGAAATTATGAAGGAGCTTACGTTAGCTTTTGATATAGGAAAAAGAGCGAAAAGCTGGAATTTTATTACATAGGATAGAACGATGTTGAAGGCGGTAACACGATGTGGAGAAAGACGCGCACAACAGTTTATATCACGGTCCGCATCAACGCAGGAGCCTACGGGTGAAGCCACTCTTGTTTCACATTAACCAAGCTCGGTCTTCTCGGCCTAGCAAAGTGCGATAATAAGCCCGCGGGCTGTCCGTTCAGGATCTGCAATTCGCTCAGTACAAATTGAATCCTCTCTGTAGGTTGCAGGACCTAAAACGATGGGAGCGCCCGAATCTGAGATCAGCGATCCGTGCCAGATCGGCCCTTTGTACGAAAACGATTGAGCTCGACAAACTTTTACCCCTCACCATTCTATTATTTTTTTCCTTCATTCATTTTTGTCGAAACTTGATAATATTAAAATTACCCACTAAAATGTATATATGTTAAATTAAAACAATTTTTGCAGTGGGATATTTATGTAATCGTGCAGCCTTTGTAATGTTGTATTTTTAAAATATTTAAATACTGAAATAGTCGAAGTGGGAACAACAAAAACTAGTTTATTCAAATATATATCTATTTATACCGAATTTCACAAGGTAACAAATTCTTTAATATATCCAGTGGCAAATAGAAGAAAAACAAAAGAAATGAAGTAAACGAGGAGCTAGCATTCCTATACGAAAAGATGCCAGTATGCTTCTGACGAAAATAACAAGTGAAGCTTTTGAACTTTTGCAACGGGCTAGTCGTACGTATTCTCGAACGAAAGGGAGTCGCACGTCCAGAGAATGACAAAAGACAAAGTAATCGTAGCTTGAAATTATAATAACCGGCCTGAAGTCGACCAGGTCGCGACTAGCATAGTGGGGGTGGTAGGAAAGTACAGTGACGTCCTGAGCGTTATAATAAGTAAGTCGCCGCCGGGGTAATTTTGCAGTGTTTAAGAGCTCGTCCAATTATATCCACGAGTGAGCTTGTCGCCACGAGGACGTCAGAAAACGTGAGGAATGACCGTGTAAAGGCCGACCATCAAACGCGCTTCTTTACCTAGATATACATATCGTTCTCCTCTTTTCTTTTTTCCTTTTTCCTTGTTCTTTTCTCCTTTTTCCCCCTTTTGCTTTTTAACCAACTCACCATAGAGTAGATATATATCGCCTCATTTCGTTGGATACTAACTTCGGTATCATCCCAAGTATAATTAACGCATAGCGCGTTTATATCTAGACTTGTTGCCCTTTTGGAAAACTCTCGAGGACAGGTAAACCTCTAGCGCCCATGGTTCGAAAGAGATAAGCGATAAGACGAAAAACAATATCTCTAATTGTTAATTGTTAACTTTTATAAATTAATAAATTATAAATTTTTAATTGTTAAAGATAATTTATTTGTTCATTTTTAAACCATCAGTTAAGATATATAATTCGATGGTTATAACCCATATTAATGACAATGGGTATATTTATTTCCACTAGCAACAATAAATTGGTACCGATCACGTTAAACATATATAAAATGATGTTGACTATATTTACATGCTATATGGATGGTACCAGGAAACTTAGTGTTGTAACATAATAGTTTACATTTCTACTGGTACACGAATGTGCCTTAGCTATAATAAATAGTATCTCCTTTAATGTTTCAAACCTTTTTCCGTGAATAGTTTGTTTGCGCAGACCCGTACGCGTGGACATTCACGACAGAATGACAACCGAGAAGGACGTAGAGCAGTTGCTCAGGATATTACGTAAGTCTGAAAAATGCTAGGACGAAAATACAGCGATGCCCCGCTGAACAAAGGCTCTCGTGTCCTCAAAAGCTGAAGCCGAAGGCTCTGCGCAATTAACGACGAATAACGCTTAGAAGCGACGACTCGTCGCGTTCTTATACTACCTCTCACCCTCTCGCTTTCTCTCTCTCTCTCTCCCTCTCTCTCTGTCTCTCATCTTCAAAAAACAAACTTCATTCCATTGCCTTTGAGTATCGTTGCTCCTCTTTGTACGCGTTGCAAAAGCAAAAAATTTTTAAGTAGATGCAACGTATGTTTACAAAGAATTAATTGTTCGTATGCACGTTTTTCTACGTTGGAAATTCATTTTTATATTATATTATTTTATTTTATACTGCTAAGAAACGTTTTTGAATGAATATTATTGCCATATTTAAATATATGGTTTTTTTTATAATTAACGTGTAATTTTTTAAGAAATAATTAAAAAAATAATTAATCTAACATCAATTGTACTTCTTTTTCGTAATTATATACTCAAATTTAGTTACCAAAGTTTTAAAATCGTCTCATCTCCTACTCATCCATTTTGATATTCTTGAAAAATATGTATACGACTTTTTTAAAACTATATCATCATTGTTCTTTATATTAGAACTATTCCTAGTAGAAAATTAAGCCATATACACAATTTTCCATTTTGATATTGATACAAACTTACACATTCATATAATTTTTAACCGGCATAAACCTTAAATTATATTAATATTATTTTAATTCTAAGTTGATTGTCAATCAACGCTAGTAAATGATAAAAGATATGATTGGCTAGTCACGGCTAAAATGGCAGGCCAGTTCTTTTTTCATCGGGTATGAGCTAGTTAAAAAGTGTTCAACAATATATTCGACATTGCAAATACAACAATATTTAACTTTTAATATACTTTGTTAATACTCGACGAAAACGTAACAATACCGTGAAATTAAATCCAAAACACTGTAAACCGATTTGCTTGGAAAAGGACGACCAAGGAAGGAAATTGACATGTTGATTTTTGGGTTGTACGTAGGTTGATGAAGTTAGCACGGCGATTTCGCATGGTGATCTAAAGTTGGTAATTTCGGTAAGCGAAATTGGCTATTGCGTGTATTCTCCTGCGGCGTGCTGGTAAGATAACGACGCTTTGAGGCTTTGACCAAAATCAGAGTGAGCCGTGAGCGAGGTCAAAAGCGCAGGAGCGAGAAACGAAACGAGTGATTATTAGCAGCTCGTGGAACAGCTCTTCAAATCAGTATATACAGAAGTGAGGGTGGAAAGGGAGGGAGAGAGAAAGAGAGAGAGAGGGGGGGGGGAGGGAGACAGAGGAATGAAAGCAGTAGCTGGACGACACACAGGAAGACGAGGGGAATAGTGTGTTTTCGCCTTGGCGCTAGAGAAAGCCGCCGGAGCTGGAGCACAAATCAATTAGCAAGAGGCCTCAGGCACTCACTCTTATACCTCCCTCTCTCTCTATCTTGAATCCATTATCCTAGTTGCTCTTTCTCTCTTGACGGAACTGCCCTTTCCTTTTGCTTTCTCGGCTCCTTTTCTCGTATTCACTTCCGATTTGAAAGCCTAGAAACAGAATCGCCCCTACCTTCTGAGTCTCTTTGAGTACTACTATTACTACTTCTTCTTTGAAAAAAAAATCAATTCGTATTGATAACTTTAATTTTTCATCATTTTTCTCAATGAAATTTGTTTGATGTATACTGCAATAATTATCTATAAATAATTAAAGATTACACACAACTTGTTTTCGATTAACATGTCTTCAAAAATAACAGTTACAATCAGGTTAATGGCTTTAGTTTGCTTGATAGCTGTAACTCGATTCGTACTTTGAAAATTCGATAATTTCTAAACTGTTAATTTTCTTTCACCTAGAAAACATTTAGTTATTTCTATTCAGTAAAACGTTAACTAAAAATTGATGATTAATTTTGTAGTCGTGACATAAAAAAGTCAACTAAGCCCAAACAAATTGAAGCTATTTTTCATTGTTAAAACGTACATATTTGCATGGGAAGACACAATTCATCGGTAGAAAAGGATTGATTTAATGCACGTGTACCCTTTTGTTTTTATTTCCACGCAAAGCTCATGCAAATTCAATAATTATCATGGAAAACCCGTGACAATTAGTCAATGAATATTTTGCAAAAGAATGCAAAAGAATGTAAAAGAATGTAAAAGAAAAAAAGAGGTTAGGTTAGCTACACATACATAGGCGTATATATACCGAAGCGCAGCGACAGGCTTTCACAGATGAATGTGGCTCTTGCGCGTTTAATTACGGGAGTATTTTATCGGTGCGGTACCATTTGCCGGTATACGTTCGCATCGTTTCTAACCCTCCGTCCCTCCCAGTTGGATTTCATCCGGGCCATCGCGAATCGCGAATCGTGTCCAACATACTGTTCGCTTGCGGAGGTAGGAGGCAGGAGGCAGGAGGGAGGAGGGAGGAGGGAGGGAGGCGCAGGCCGAATGAGAGAAAGAGCACCCGGGGGAATATTTATGGGGTCCAAAGTCAAATTAGTGGCGTTCTGCGCGCACCTTTTGATTAAGTATCTGTTAACTAAAGGTAATACTTAATAAAGTAACGCTGATTTAGTGGCACGAAATGTGCGCACGCGCGTATCCCTTTCCGTAGGTATACAACGATACCGCGGCGCGTTCGTTTTCCCATTCAAACTACAATGAAATATTTATGGAGCCGGTATACGTATATCTGCGTATATACTTCTCCTCGAGGAGGTTCATGCCGATTCGTCGATTCTCGCGCGCACAACCGATCAACTATTTTTTTCTCCAACTCTTATTTCATCCTAAGACGCTAATAGGATTTCGTAAATTTCTGGATCCCCTTTCTCAAACGCATTATATTCGCGGTACTGCCGCTCTCTTAAATCTCGTATTTATTGCGCGTGTTACCTTTTCGATCGATGATTTATTACTCGTTTCGCACAATATATCGAGTTGAGTTTGACCCGGTGAATCCCGTGAGTGCAGACAACACGCGATAAATCTTATAAACGCGATGCACTGCCTGTATGTGTACCTGCAGTACATAGATATACACATGCACAGTATATTTTTCTCCCTCGCGGAGAAGAAGGTACGTACATCCTTTGATTTCGACGAGATAAGAAGATACGTCGCAGCAAATTTCGAAATCTAGAGTGTCATCCCTCGGTTCGAGTGTCTACTCGAAAACACTGGTGGTACGGGCGTCGGCGTATCATGCGTCTTTTCGGAAGAGACCGATTAGCAGCTCGGTACAGCGATAAACCATTTTTATGTGCTTGGACACCGTTTGATTTCGAGATTACCTGAGAATTTCGGGTGAACCCGCATATCAGCAGTGATTTACCGTCCGTCGAATCTTGGAGACTCTCGGGAATAGAAAACGTGAGGGGAAGGATTACTACTACTATACTCTTAAATTTCAAATTTATAACCGGACCTCCGTCATAATCTTGATACCGACGCCGTCGCAAACCGTCGCGCTTTTTCTTAAAACCATCGGAAAGCTCGCTGTTCCCGGTGGGCTTATTTGTCACCTTCGCGCGCTCGCTCGCGTGAAACCTTCGTGTCCGCGCTCGAGAATAAGATGAACCGGTTGTAAACCTTAATTTATCGATACCTGATTAGAATTTACGAATCGTGTTATACGTTTCTCGAACATGATTAGTCGTCGTGCACGGAAAATACATGTGGAATTAACGAGCCGTACCTTAATTAATTGTCTGGCTATTTCGAAGGAGAATATCTTATTCTTATCAACGAATTAACTATACAGTACATTAAATTAAATAATGCTACTAATTTATTGCTTCGTGTTACATATCAAAATCGTAACAACTATTATTCAATTCATCTGATCGTTCTTAATATTAAAAATTACAATGCTTTGTTATAAGCGTTGCATAAAAAACTGATTGTTTATAAAATATTAAACTATTATTAATATTATTTTATTAAATACTAGACAGAATATAATTTATAAATAAAATTAGTTGTTATTGCAACAATTTTCCTATTAAAACCTAATTTTTTAATAAAAATATTAAATGGAAATATTCATATGGTAAAACTAATATAATATATTTATAACTCTGTAAGACATGCAAACATCAAACGCAATAGAACTACTCGTAACCAGCAAATATTAATAAATCCATGTATTAAGTAAATTTTAAATAAAGTTTCATACATATACAAAATTAGTAAAATTCCCACAAATTTGCTAATTAGTACAGGCCGAATACTGCAGAGTAAAAATGAGCGAGTTTTGCAGTTGGATCAACCATTACGTTGGATCTCGTTTTCTCAGCATCGATATGTACATGTTTACACACGCACACACACGTACACCACACCACATATATATTTGCGTGCGCGTGCGTGTATGTATGTGTACTCAAGAAAGGGAAAAAATCAAGAGGGAGAGAGAGAGACGAGAAGCTTTCGATAGGCATCCACCAATATTTTAAGGGGCATCGCGAAGTTCACCGCGGGCATCCCCGCTGAGCAAAGGATTTAGAGCCTACCGACCATGCGAGAGACCGCTCACGGTGGTCTACATCAAGTATCACGGCCATTCGATATCGCCTCGCTTCCATCACATTTTCTTCGTCCCCACGTTTTCTTTGTCATTCGTTTTGCTCATCGATTTTCTCAGTAAAAATCGCACTTCTATATTTAGTGCTTCGATGCGGCAAAGTTGATCTACACCCAACAAACTAACGGATCTTTATTATCGTGCAGTTACATTACATATATCTCTTAACTGATACCCGGTATCAAAAAATCAAAATTTTTCATTCCTGGTGTTGAATTTTCCGCAGATATATTCTTATTGTGGGTACGCGTGCGCATTCATTAGCGAAAGTTTATGAATGTCGCAAATGTATATTAAAGAGTAGCACAAGGGTAATGCTCGATTCGTCCATTAAAAGCCGAATGCAACAGATCCATTCAGTTCTCATAATTGGTGACATGACCGAAACCTGGTACTGCACTATATACGAGGGAGTGACGTCTCGACGCGATACGTAAAAACACGTCGTTATTAAAAAGTTTAAATGTCTATTAATTACAGTGTGAGGCGGGAAGGGTGCGCGCAACTCTCGCTTAAGTGTCAAATGCATTTAATTATCGCGGAGCGAGCTCGAATGAATGGGTGAAATCAATGGGTTGCTGTGTCCCGCACCTTTTGCTCTCACACTTCAGATTCACGGTCGACGAAACTTTTTACGGAAGCCAGAATTTCCAGCATTATGGCGTGTACCTCTTATTTATGCTCCTTCCGCGTTCGAGTTCGTTTCTGTTCATTACACATTAGCAAGTGTTTTCTACTCTTTGATTTTTACCTTTGAGATACGTTATTGCGAATATATTAATATTTTTCCTATAATTATTATTATAATTGTGTTTTCAAGAATTTATAAATTTATATATGAATTTATAAGTATCTTTATTTGTAAAAATAGAAGTTAGTAATAAAATATACATGAAAATTCGAGTAATTAATTACAATAGTTTATAAATAACTTAAAATTATACACAAATAATATACTTTTGAATAAAATTAAATGTACAGATGACAAGTATTGCAGCAAATTTTTATCAAAGAACATTAAAATATTAGAAATAATTATATTTTTAATATTATATACTGATATTTGTAAATTAAAAATAAAATTATGTATAGTATATATAATTATAGCAAGTTTTACCAGCTCTATGCCACAAAAGATTCTTTCTACTAATTCGATAAACCCATGTCCTGCATAAAATTGTACAAAGCGTGACCTGTACAAATTCCATTCCATGACATGCGAAATGTGAGCTAAATAAATTTCATTATTTGGAAAATTTACATGACGCATTTTCATTTAATACAAACATTATTTTTACCTGCATGATATTCTTTATATTATACAAAAAGATGCCTATACACACAATTTGAAATAGAGTGTTATATCTTAAACGGAATTTTAACATACCAAAAACTAATAAAACGTATATTTTTTCGCTTTAGAAAAAATTAAACCAATCGTTAAATGAAGTAGGTACTTTTCGAATCGAAATAGAGATATGTTGATTTAACATCGAAGGTAAATTTAAAACATCCGACAAGTTAAAATCATATTTTAAAGAAGATCTAGGATTCGTTTCTTCGCGGGACGAAACACTGCAGATATTTTGTCTTCGAATGAGGTGGAAGGTGGGAGACAGAGAGAGAGAGAGATAGTAACACAGGCAACATCGGCGATACGCCATGAACAGCGGGCAATAATGTACATATATCTTGCGTCGTTCGCCGTGTGGTAAGTCCAAGCAGGCAGAAACTCCAGAAGTGTCACCGAGAGCGAACTTGGAACACTCTCCCTTCTCTCTCCTTTTCTCTTTCTCTCTCCGCTTACATACTGTTGACCCGCGCTGATATATGGTCGAGCTCGTGACTGAGCAAGGAGTTCTCAAAATCGCGATTGGAATGAAATATCGATTTTGGTGGATCGGAATAATGGCCCAATAAATCCGTATTTTTCCTCTCGAAGATCGCTTATATGACAAAACGTGAATAAAACGGTCACGTAAACCTGCACGACCTGTTCGAGTCCTTGCGGATTTCTCAGTTAGTGTGGGTGTGTCTCTCTCTCTCTCTCTTTCTGTCTCTCTCTCTCTCTCTCTCTCTCTCTCTCTGCGCGTGTGTGTATGCGTGCGTGTGTGCATGTGTGTGACCCACGCTCGAAATAACAATAACTTAATTTAATTCGCGGTAGATAAAGCCAGGTTTACTACAGAAATAAATAAAAACTTTTTGTGGTTATAGGAAACGATAAAAGCCAATGATGACTCGGTGATTGATGCACACTACTCGATTCGACGGATCGCACACATACTTTCCCATCGAGATGCCGATTACTTTGCGTCATCATGGATTGCAAAGACGTCCTTTAAACCACAAGTTTAACCGTTTACTTATTTTATTCTAAAATATTATTTTACACTTTTTTCGTTTTCTCACGCAACAGAAAATTATAAGAAAAAAATGTCATTGATTCTTATAAACATTTGCCATATTTTATATTACAGATGAGACAAATTCATATTTTGTTCAATTTTATCACGGTTTGCTATTTAACAAATGTTATAGATACATTTTATGAATATAAGGCACTTCCATGTAACGATCGTGTCTTATTTTTTTACCATCGTAAAATGTGTGATACCTTAAAAATCGATATATACATATATTAACGTACATATTACCTAAGATACTACCTAAAATGTATGTAATGTTCATTACAGGTATATATTCACATACACATAGTCACTCTAGTTGCGAGAAAACTCGGCCAGTTTTTGATAGATTTTGCTGAAATATATAGGATATTCTTCTCGCAATATGACATGTATATGGATCATATTTCACTTATATCGTGAAAAAATTATTCAAAGTATTTGACTTTCTAAAATTTCGATAAATCATTTTCGAGTTGAAATTTATCGATCCTACGTAAAAACTTTATGCAGACGAAAAGTTCGTCACAAAGTTACAAAATTTTTTCGTATTGGGTACCTTATGACTGGAATAGTTTTTTAAAGATATTAAAATTACAAAAATTATAGAAATGATTCATCAATTTGTTAAATTTGTATTATTATTAGTATTATTGTAACGATCGTGCCTAAAATGTAAAAACTAAGCTTAGCTAAACCGTAAGCTTAGCTTTTACATATAAATAACTTTTTAATTTTCCAAAACTAAATTTTTATTCTTTATTCCCGTCAAACATTTTATTATCGTTTTATTAACTCTTCGGAATCCAAACTCTTTAATTTTCAGCTGTTTAATTCATATAGGCCTAATTTACATACGTGGTAGGCTAATCGCATCATCGTAATAACAATTTATTTATATGTATGTACAGATTAAAAATTTTTTAATACTGATTTTGCATATATTTTATCATTTGTGTATGTAGGTTAATACGTTTGCAAACTTTTACTTATTAAAAAATAACTAAATTATATTTATATTTATATTTATATAGAACGTGTGATTATTTGAGAAATCGTACAACCGTGTAATTCATTACATTGCATCTATAATATTTATGAAAATTTGCTTAAATTTTTCTATTACGCATACCAAAATCTGCATTTTAAATTTTTACTTACATACCATTTTTTAATATACTACTATTTGAAATCTTCCGTGTGCCATTGTATTATTAATATGAGTATAAATGGAATAATTACGGCGGATAAATAAAATAGTTGCCATTACTACTAAAATCGGTTAAGTTGATCATTCACAATATAATTAAAGTAATGTTCCAATACTTGATATTTAAATTAGATTTTTTCTATTACTAGTCAATTTAAACGCAGTAGATTAAAAAAAACCTTACGATTCAGGTAAAGTTTGTCTTAATATTGTGAAATTCAGTTGTTACTTGAATAAAGTTTGATTTATTAAAAAATAGTTGATTAATTATCGCTCTTTACCTGTTCCAGGTCTAAGACGCTCCTTTTCATACATGAATTACGTTTACGTACACCAACAGAGTAGTCTCAAAGATAGGAATGAAGGTGAGAAGGAGGAAGCTCATGGAGTTGCACTAAAGGAGAGACGAGGAAGAGAGAGAAAGCTCAGGGCGCAAAGGACTAATTTGTAAGCAAGTTGTCGGGATGGTTTGACAGTGCAGTAAATACGAGGGCGATAGCGTTGTATATCACTAGGCCAACAAAGTCACAGAGCAGAGCGGACGCAGAGGTGTGTATACGTGTAAGACAGAGAGACAGAGAGAGTAGGAGAGAAAGAGAGAGAGAGAGAGAGAGAGAGAGAGGGTGAGCGAGAGCGGTGAAGGGGGTTGGGTAGGGGGAATGGAGAGTAGAGATGCACGTGGCTTGGACTTCCGAGGAAGACTAACACGACGCTTATAACCGCGCGTCTATGTGACCCGCAGTATAGTTTCTCCAGGAGTTTCTCCGTCGTGATATCCCGACGCCCCTCTTGGACAGCTTTGCCGTGGCTTCTGGGCTCATTACGTAATGAGATGCAATTTCACGTGCTCACTCCCACCCGATACTTTGCCGATATTTCGCTTCACTGTCAAGGTTGCAACTGCTCGAATAAATTTACCAGCTGTAATATATTTCATATTTGCCGAGTTGCTTTGCGAATTTTTCAAGATTAAGATACTACGTGGAGCTATAAATAGGGATATACGAACGAGTCGCTTTTCGAAAATCGGAATGCTTTGGAGGATCGATGCTCGGATTCCTCGCCATTTACCATCAAGCTTCGGGCTCTTTCATCGTCCACGGCATCGGCCGGGATACAAGCACGCCTCGAAGACCCGATCATTAATCGATCGTGTACGCCAATTCGTATCATTGAAACTCTATCTCGTCTAATTTGTTTTCTACCGTTCACTGCGTTCACTGCGTTTACTGCGTCGCGTCGACATTTTCAACTCGAAACGCTAATTATTTTACCTCGCGGAGGAAATTTATGAAAATTCCGAAGGAATATTTAAAGCCAAGGATGGCTGTTACCGGAGTCGCTGGACAGCGGTTCTCAAGTTCCAAGTGCTTACTGATTAACTCGTACAATCCGGAGCATCGAATCTCTTATATTTTCGTTCTCTTTGTTCCATTCGTCTATTTCTCTCTTTCTTGTGGTTAGATTTGCATGAGCGAGGAATTTCAACCCTCTCGTTTTTCTCTCGCTTTCCTCTTTACCACGGACGAGCGGAACGAAGGAGACCGAATCTCTGATTGGGAGCGCATTTTAATGCGACTCTAATTTTCGATTTAATTTCGGTAAAAATGATCCGGAACCCCTTTCTCCTTCTCGTCTGCATTCGTTCCGCTTGCTCCTTCTCTAAATTGTTCGTCTCCCTCCTCGGCGGGCATCAACTACAACTCCCGTGTTTGTTTTCTTTTCCATTTACTTTTCGCGCTTCGTTCGTCATTACTTTTCAGAGCCGGATAAAAAAAGGAGTGCTTTTACTTTGGATATTTGCATAATAAAACCGAGAAACTCGTAAAGACTTAAAAATTGAATGAATTAATAAAAAGCATACGGTCTATTGTATTATAGGGGAGCTGTTTAATTATCTTTTTATAAAAATCCGGGCGACGAGCAAAGGAATTCAATTTCGTCGATACAGTTTCATCAGATTCGTCAACCAGATTCAACTCATGCTTTTTTAACTACTTATCGCCTTGGTCCCTCTCCCTTGACAAATTCGCAGGGTTTTCTTATTAAACAACTTGAGACTGAGTCTCGCGGGAGACCAAGTTAAACCCTTTCACCCGCGTGTCGTCCGCGTGTAGACGAGAATTCAACTGAATTATTACGATGATAGCCAAGTTTTTTTCTGTACCATCGGGCTCGATCGCTTTATTAAATGGTAGGTGGGTTGAGAAGAGAAGGGCTTATACCGACTGTTTTGCTACGTAGATTTATGCTCCCATCGCAGCCGCGCGGTTTTCTTTAATCGCAAACTAAGAGCGCGGCGAGGGTGGCATTCTCTTGGCGGCAGATGTCCACCATCCGCAAAAGGGTTGAGCGAGGGCTCCTCCCAACGCCAATAACGTGGTCCAAGATGTATGCGCTAATAATCGAAGAAAAAAGTGTCCAATGAAAGAAATTTACGAGGGACTCTAATTAAGGAAGGGCGACTTTTGCCGCGAGTGCGACCAACTGTTCTTTTTTCTCCTTTTTCTACGGGTTCTTCCCTCCCCCTGTGAACCCTTTCCTTCTCGGGAAGGATTAATTAATTCAGAATGTATCAATTAAGAGTAAGGTTTACTCTTCCGCATGAGCCGGTATCGCAGTTTCTCGCGCGCACGGACGCCCTCGGAGTCTTACGTATTTTTTCCGTCTCCCGATGGCTCCTCGAGCTTTTTATTGCAAATTGGACGTGAAAAATGACGCCTTGATTAATCTCGCGGATAATTTAAAAACGAAGGGGTTGGCCCCGGAGTAGTCGTGGCGGATAAAAATTCAAGACGCGAAATTGCCAATCAGTGAAGCCTGACGAGGGGAGGAACGGCGAGAAGGGGCTCTAGCGTAATAACGTTAAAAAATTATCCTTCGCGCAGACTGAATTTTATGGGCACGCTTCGACGCGCGCTTCCACCTCCTTCTCTTTTCCCTACTTCATCGCGAATTAATCTCCTTCTTTCGGACTTTGGGAGAAAAATTCTGATAAATGTAAATTGGCCAGGCTAACTCTCCTACATCGAGGGACGGAGATTTAACTACGTTGGACTACTCTTGATTTTCTTGCGTCCCTCGGGCGCCTCCATTTAATTCAATACTCGTGCGTGAGCTAGGTGAAAAGTGAATTTCCTCGAGTTTTATTGCGAAGGTAAGTCGCGAGGAGAGAGGTAGACGCAGAGAGAGAGAGAAAGAGAGAAGAGTCGAGACTAATGATCATCAGCGTCGAGCCTGCGCGCGTATACGAGAGAAAAGGTGACGCGTCGGGGCTCCAACCGCGTAGGACTTTCGTTTCAACTGATCTTTGCCGACCGTATCTGCCTCGGTAAAGTCTCGTTAAAGAGCTTGGAGAGTGGGATCCTACGTCGATTGCTTGGATACAATGTTTTGCTCGCTTTCTGCGCGACGGCACAAGAAGCAAGAACTTAATTTGTCTCTTGGAACGCGACTGTATCGGTCCGATCGGTCGGATGGCTTTTCAGCGACGATTTCGCGCGATCGCCACTTCTCTTCTGCTTTTTGTCGATGCACTGCCTTCCTTTCTTTACCCTTCGCACTCGCTTTATTTCTCCTACCGTAATGCGCCGTCCCTTCCCATCTTCCCCTTTTTACCCTCCAGATTTCGCAAAACCTTTGACACTTAACGAACATTGCCTATTATTTGCAATATATAATATATAGACAATTTGTAGAATGTCATTATATATGTATATCCCTTTGTTCTTTCGATTTTTTTTATAAGCTAATGCAATTATTCAATTTTTGGATAATTTCAAGGAGGAAGTGGTTTTGTCCATCAAATAAATAGATTTTAAGTTTCAACATAAGAGTTTTCATAATGAATCACCATCAAATTATATTGTGACATTTATGATAGTATTTTGCTAGTAACGCATGAATAAATTAATTTTCATTCATTATTATAATACAAAAAATATAAATTAAATTTTTTATTTAAATATTTTGTAATAATGTTAACTTTCATCGCTTTTTTCATTGTTGACGATCAGATTTATAATTCTATATTTTTCTTTTTTAATTTTTTTTTTTATTTTGGTGCATGAATGTTTATGTTTCTTTCAACAACAGTCATATTTATTTAAGTACAATTCTGAAATTAATTAACTTGCTACATTACTATTAAATTTTAGTTAAAACTTTTGAATTACCTCTGATTAAGTATTGAGATTTTGAGAGGTTATTCGATAAATTAATAATCGATACGTGCAACAATCGATCTTATTAGAAGAAGAACACAAAGGCTATCAATTCGAAACTCCGTATGTTAAACCTCATCTAACTACTGGTCACTGATACAGATATTGACCACAATTCTTGGTCCGTCTTGGATCACAAGTATAGGAATAGCTCGTTATACTTTAATTTTTACTCGGGTTATTATATGGTAGAGGAGAAGAGTTTATAGTAAAATGTCGAAGATTCGAATTTTAGAAAGATAATTTATTTATTAATAATTTATAATAAAAGTTAAAAATGTATTTAAATATTTGATTATGTAGTATAATGTAAATACTATCCATATAGCCAAAACCGAGTAACTACGTGACTTTGAGTTATTAAGAAATTAAATATTTCAAATGATCTTCCCATAAAATTTTTTCTGTTAATTGTTTTGTAAATTGATAAACATAGAGTTTAAATGCAATTTCATAAGCCGAGGTAATGTAGATCGTGATCAATGCGTCCCCTCGCGAAAGCTTGTCCGAAAGAGCGAGAGACACGCAGTGTGGTCGTAAATACGAAGGATAGTCGATAAGTTAGTAAACTAATTAGCAAGCTCGCCGACAAAGCCGTCCTCCCCAGAGTCGAGAGCGCAAGGCACGACGCGTCCGTCGCCAGCGTTTTTGCTTTTTGCATGCGTTTCTCCTTCCTTTCTCCCCTTTCTTTCTCTTGCCAATTGCCGCCTGTTAGTTCTACTCCTCCTATTCGATTTTATTCTCTTTTTGCCAAGCGTTCGATACATTTTTTATTATCTTCTTTCGGATTTGTCTTAACCGTCGCCTCTTTACGATCCCACGTAATCAAACCAAACTGAGAATTTCACGTGAGTTCGTGCAGATCCAGTGGTAAAAATCGATTGGTCTTCAAATCTTTTTACATTCCTTCGGCTATATTTTCCTATGTATATACAAGTTTGAATTAGACGCAGGAATCACTATATCGCGATTTTTTCATTTATATAAGCTGTTTTACGTTAAAAGATATATTTCATACCGTACAATTACTCGATAATATATTTGTGACATTTTGTCAAATGTAACAAATTATCGTAATAAAACGGAAGAAATATCCATAACAACCCGTGTAAAAAAAAAAGTATGGGAAACGTCTGGGAAAAGTCTGGCTTATAAAGTCTTGGCAAAGTCTAGCTGGTGAGACTATCCCATACTTTTTGCCAGACTTTATAATTATTTTGAAAGTCTGGGAGAATTCAACCAGATTTTCTCCTGCACATTTTGCCAGACTATATCATAATTTTTAAAAGTCTGGGGAATTTAACCAGACTTTCCTTAGACTTCCCCCTCGTCGAATCTTCGTCGCATTGCATCTTTCAAACATAAAATGTATATTATTTCTAATTAACAAAAACAATACATCCTCGACATGTTTTGAGCTATCGAACTCTCAAAACCACCAGATACTTATCTATCACATATAAAAAAATCACTAATGTGTTTCATGTATCTCACGACAACAAACTGATGAAATGGTTAGGGTACAAAACGATATGAAAACCAACTTCAATTTGATGATTGTGTTTTTATAATTGTAACCTAACCGTTTTATCAGTTTGTTGTCGCGAGATACACGAAAAAAATTGGTGACTTTTTCATATGTTAGATATGATAGATAATTATATGGTGGTTTTATGAGTTCGATAGCTCAAACATGTCGAGGATGTATTGTTTTTATTAATTAGAAATAATATAAATTTTATGTTTGAATAATGCAATTCGACGAAGATTCGACGAGGCAGAAGTCTGGGGAAAGTTTGGTTGCATTATTCAAGACTTTTAAAAATGATTATAAAGTCTGGCAAAATGTGCGGGAGAAAGTCTGGTTGAATTCTCCCAGACTTTTAAAAATAATTATAAAGTCTAGTAAAATGTGTGGGAGAAAGAATGGCTTATTTATCCCAGACTTTCAAAATAATTATAAAGTCTGGCAAAATGTGCGGGAGAAAGTCTGGTTAATTTAAAATATATTAAGTCTGGCAAAAAGTATGGGATAGTCTCACCAGCTAGACTTTGCCAAGACTTTATAAGCCAGACTTTTCCCAGACGTTCCCCAGACTTTTTTTTTTACACGGGAATTTAAATACAGTAAACGCATTGTATTTCAGTTTATGAATATTATAATAATAAAAATGACTGATGCTATAATTAATATTAATTTATCACATAGCGCATTAAATTCTTGTTCAAATATGTAGCAGATATAGCAACATCATTTTTCCCGCGCAATAACCGTTATGCTTTCGTATACTAAAAATGTTATACTTTTGCAATTGATGAGTGTCTTTGTTATTACCCGTAAAGAGAAGAGCCACATAGATAGATCGGGTAGATAAGAGACCAGGCGATAGAGAGAGAGAGAGGTAGGGAGAGAGGGAGGGAGAGGAGGTAGATATTAACCGAGAGGGAGAAACGCGTAACCACTGCGGTAGAGGTACAGACACTGTCGGAGGCGAGAGGCATCCTGCAAACCGTCATAAAGGTTTGTAGGTGGGAGGAGGACATAGGGGGTCTCTCTTTGATACAACGAATACGGCAACATATTTAGTTAGACATATCATTTGGTTTCTGCCTATTGTGCGGACGACGAACAAACTTCCTATTTGTTGGAAAGCTCGCGGAGAGGGGGACGAGTAGCCACGCGCGACCTACAGAATCTACATCGTGTCTTTCGTATCAGCGAGGTCGCAATGCTTTGTGAAACGCCCCCGCGCGCCACCCTTTCCTCCTACCACCCACCCACCCACCCCATTCACTTCCCTTTTCTCCCGAATCGTTATGCGCGCTTTTCGCAATTATTATTATTATCATTATTATTTCGAGACGATACGTCGACCGCAGAAACGGAAGAGATGTACTCCAGTTTGATTGTACAATAGACAGGACTTGCTCATATAGATTTTCTCTTCGCTTACTCTTTTCACGATGAATGGGCTTCAAGTGGATTGTAACGTTGTTTCTCTTTTAACTATATCTCTTGCAGAGGACTCGCACGAGACAAAAACATTCAAATGATTCTCAATATACGTATATTATATTCTTAATATACTTATTAAGCTTACTACTTATCGGCTGTGTTATTTATTTTATTTATCGTCCAATATACAACATTAATATCGAATCATATTGTCTTCTATAATTTTTCACTAATTGTAAGATTGTTTTATTTAACAATGAGAATCACGAAAATAAACCATTTAATTAATATCAAAAGCTTTGTAGTAAAATGTAAAAAGTAATTACGCTTACAGGTATAAGTATGTATGTAATTAAGTAATAAATAAATACAAAATAATTTGTGCAGACAGAATTTTGTAAACGACAATCTGAAGCTTCTACAATAAAGAATTAACATTTGCAAATACTTGCGACTATCAGCTATATCACGGGAAATAAAAAATAAATTTTTATAATAGCAAGACTAATTTTACGACAAAAAATATTATCGTTTACAGCATATTTATATAAACGAACGATAAAACTGCCAAGTTGTGCGAGTCCCAAAGTCATCGTCTGTTTTTTTTATATTGCACAAGTTCTTCATATAAGAAGCAGATATATTTTTAAAATGCAAGCACGAAAGTCGTAAAATTTCCGCATTTCTCGTGCAGCGCGCGAGTGCATCGAAATCGAACGTTTGCAAGAGAGAGAGCGAGAGAGGGAGACAGAGAGGGAAATAAAACAAGTATGTATAAAGAGAAGAATAAGGAGAATCGGCAAAGAGAGATGACCGACTATAAGGATCGACATACCGGCGACCCGCCGAGAGGATCAAGTTGGTCGACGGAGAGGACGACGTGCTTCGATAGATTCATCGAATACTATCGAAGGAATTTCAGAAACAATCCGAACCAATCGACAGACCGTAGGATATCCTTCTCACTCTTTCCCTCTCTTTCTCTCTTGGGAACCAGTCAAGGTACCCTGTCTCAAATCGTTTTCGGTCGATCGCGTATCGCGCTGACCGAAAGAACTAATGAAAATGGAGCGGATTCGCGCGCAGCACGAAATTGCCACCAGCTAAAAGGACGCAGAGGCGCGTGTGAGAACCGCGCCCGTCGGCCTTAAATCAAGGAGACCCTAATTCCCGCAAGAAACGCGGGCCGTTGTTCCCAGGATCAGCTGGCTGGCTGACGGCATTTTTCGCGGACATACCGTCCGTTCCTCATCGACCGGTTTCAAGACCGAGAGTGACATTTCTTGGATTTTACACGCGTGCTTGCTCGTTCCTTCTTACAATATTCTTGGTACGTCACACAAATCGACAATCGACCCACTATTGACTGCGATGTCTGTTTATATCTGTGATAGATTCAGAAAAAAATATGTAATTGACTAACAAGGAGATCATTATACGTTTGGTAAACGGATCGTGCCCAGTTTGTAGGATATGTTTTTTAATATTAAAATATAAAGAAAAAGCCAGAGCCGCAGACCCTAGCAATCGGTCTTTCTAAAATTATACGCTATTACAGCAAAATTTGCAAAAAAGAAGTTTTACTTTGAATGCTTGTATTTCTAAACTATCAAACGTACACTGCCAGTCACTTACTTTTACCCCCCCCCCCCCTGGAGCAAAATAGGATAAAGTTTAAAGTTTTGTATCTTTGAAAGAGATCATCGTACAAAAACCAGTCGGAGACCATTTGAAAGCTTATTTTAATACCTTTCGATTCGCCTAAGTCACTTATAAAAAATACTATTTTTTGAAACTATTAAATGGCAATAAACTAGTTTCAAAAAAAAAATTTTTGGACACCTTTTTGAATTTTATGTAGTTTTCAAAAGATTGACGAAACCAAAAAGTTATCCAGATAGATTTTTAGCTTTTTTCAACAGCTTTCGACTGGTTTTTTTTTCATTTTTGTAACTTTATTTTAAACAAAGTTACGGTAGTTTTTGCTCGAAAATAGCCTTTTTTTTAAAATCTAAATATATTAAAAACTCTAATAGATACAAAAAAATGATAAAGAGAAAAAATGTCACTTTTATATCGTAGAATACGAAAATGTTTTAAGTAAGAGCAAACAAAAAAATTTTATATTACCTGTATTTTTTTTAAGTACAATCATCTTTGAAAAAAATCAACCTGCAGAGATAAAAAACACAGTTAATAAAAAATTTTTTTGGTTGCTCTTACTTAAAACATTTTCGTATTCTACGATATAAAAGTGACATTTTTTCTCTTTATCATTTTTTTGTATCGATAAAAGTTTTTAATATATTTACATTTTAAAAAAAAGGCTATTTTCAAGCAAAAACTACCGTAACTTTGTTTAAAATAAAGTTACAAAAATGAAAAAAAAAACAGTCGAAAGCTGTTGAAAAAAGCTATAATCTATCTGGATAACTTTTTGGTTTTGTCAATTTTTTGAAAACTACAATAAATTCAAAAAGGTGTTCAAAAATTTTTTTTTGAAACTAGTTTATTGCCATTTAATAGTTTCAAAAATAGTATTTTTTATAAGTGACTTAGGCGAATCGAAAGGTATTAAAATAAGCTTTCAAATGGTCTCCGACTGGTTTTTGTATGAAGATCTCTTTCAAAGATACAAAACTTTAAACTTTATCCTATTTTGCTCCAGGGGGGGGGGGTAAAAGTAAGTGACTGGCAGTGTATATGATGTTCTCTTTGATAAGTAAGTTTCGTTCGATTTACTTAACTGGCAATAAAAAACGTATGCTTCGTTAATACCATAATTTGTTCAGAAAAATAAGAAAAGAAAGCTATAATCAAAAATAACATCGTTATACATGCAGAGAATCAATCGTTTTTAACAATATTACGCAGCACGCGTAATTTGCTACGTCTTAACCAAGTATTCAAGTACAAATTACCTTATTCTTCTGTTACTTTTCCCTCTGTGTTATTTATTGTGCTGACTGTCTTGAATATGATTCTATATATTTAGATTTTATTTCAGATTTTATTTAAAATTAATTGCAATTTAATGTTCTATTTATAATTGTTTACTATAATTAGTAATCTAAACTCTTTTATAATCAATGAATAGATATTTAAAGAAAACAGTCTAGGTAAATTTTACAAATATTGAGCGCTTATTTACAATATTTTGTGGCAATCAAAGAATATACTTAATTTATAATAATAATTATAATTCTATAAGGTAGTAATCTTTTAAATTCACACTTGAAAATTTTAATGTTTCATATAGGAGTTTCTTTGCAACCATCTATTGAAATTAAATAAAAATAATTTGGCTATTTTGAAAACATTACATTTATAAGAATGATTGCAATATCTTGCTGGCTTATTAATTGTCGAATTATGTGGTTTAAATACGCGTATTTCGTAAACACCAATATGCTGAAAGAAGGATCGACCCTAGTAAGCAATAATTATAAACCTGCGAAAAAACTAGAAAATTTGAACCATATTTTGCACAAGTTTATGTTTATACGAAGTGTGGCGTGACTTGTGCAATAAGACTATCCCACATTTCACGACTAATATATTTCAAGTGCAGACACTTTCAGAAACTTTGCAAAAATTTTTACAAATTATTTTTACTTCAAGCAAAAAATTTGGTAAATTTATTTCAAATGTGGTACAAATGTTCAATTTTAGATATACTTCATGCCACGAAGAATGTACTGAATTGGGCTTATAAATATAGGTATACGAATCGGCAGTCCGTCAAAGCTCGTGAACCAATTCTAGAGCCTGAATATTTGATAGTATCAAATTAAACGTGTGTAAGAAACTTAAGTATTTTTTATGATAAAAGTTATTAATATTTGATACAAAATGTAGTAGTAGCGTAATTTTTAATAAATCACTTTATGGTATCATACCGCAAAATTCGCTTTTACGGCCTCATATGTCAATTTTGTTATACAATAATTTCTTAGATAGTATAGAATAATAATAAAAGTATTTATGTTTAAGAACGAACAATTGTTTTTTTATAGGCGGGGGGCTGCGTCGGTCCTCGTATCAGGCGATCACGGCTCGGTCCGCAAAAACGCATTTTGCGGCCTTGTAACAAAAAATATTATTATTCGATGGATAAATATAGATGGTTCTACAATACTGTACTTGCAAGTTACACTAACTATATCGTATTTTTGTACGAGAGTAAAATACCAGTGTGGGTATGATTTTATAATAGTATTTTATTTTCATTATCTGATAGTCACTTTTAGTATTGGCTTGACTATAAGGTTGTACGTGCGTTGGCCTTCTTGTATATAGACCCACACGAATCTCCACGCATAGTGGCCGATCAAGTCAATCGATTACCTCTCAACAATCAGTTTCTCTTCCGCGATTTAGTTTTACTAATGCGAGGTAGTTGAAGTTCAGCTCTCAATCGCACGCGAAAGAATCCAATAGCTATACTTTAAAAGTCAATTATTAAAATTACATGGAATTCAAGTGCGGTTGTAACACCGATGCAAATGAATTATAGGTTCGAGCTTCGAGCGGTTAACGAGTCCAAACAATTAATGGACGGAAAAAATAGTGCAGACTAATAAAATCTGGAATCCGAGGGGCGAAACGCGTGAAACGAAAGGTGTACTATAGATATATACATCGCTTAAACAACGTGTAAAAGTGGAATATGAGCTACTGAACCGACGCGATAGTTATTATATTTAATAAGCTGCGCAAGAGCCGAGCGTTCAGAAAAACATTATACGGATTATTAGAGGGTCTACGCGCGGTTGGAAAACGCATATGCGAACTAAAAGTATCGGTAAGGTTGTTTTTTAAAAGTGAGGCGAGAACTACTTGCGACGACAGGCCGATAAGAGTTTTGCACAGGAGTGAGCCCCCTCTCCCCTTATCTCGAAGGTAGGATCTTCCGGGTAAGTTGGAATTTCAAAGGTTATGGTGGTTTGCACGGCTCATCAGCGAACGCGTTACGTCCTCGCGGGGATACGTAATAATACGGGGCCCAGCGCACGCGCCTCGCGTTTATAGCAAAGCGTGCAGCTGCGAACCGATGCCCGGGCGAGAAAACGATAATTAGCTCATTTCAATAATTGACAGGCGCGCCTCCAAGTGCACGTAACACATCTGGCGCATTCGTTGAAAGCTTCATAAAAGACGTATAAAAAGCGTGTGCGCGGTGGTTCAGGAACAAAAACAAAAATAAAGAAAAAAGAAGAGCGCGCCGGTGCGTGGAAAATGAAAAAAAAAGAAGAGTCGAAATGTAGGAGGGGGAGAGGGCGACAGGGGAAGAGGCGAGAAGAGTCTCGGGTGGTCGGCGCTCCTATTCCTCCGATTTATGAGTAAGCCCCTCTGAAGACTCTATGCGCGCGCGCTGTCGAGTCTTTACGCGGCAATAAAGCCGCATTACTCGGTACCTTCATTGTTTCCTCATGAGCTCTCGAGAAGTGCGTGGATATGTATATATATCGCACGCGCGCGCGTGCGCGCACTCTCGCGAGCCAAAGACCGGGTCGTGATAATGGCTCATCGCGCGCGTTCCTCTAATGTCGATGGAGAATAACAACGTAAATAAGAGGCTACTGCTGTACCCGGGCCAGACAACAGTCTTATACCGACCCCGCAATTATTCTTGTTTACCGCACTGGACACCACCGGTGAGAGCAGTAAACTTCGCGCTTTTCGCTGGGATTGCTCGGGAAAAAAGATGTTCTTTCCACTAGCGATTATTTTGACGTATATACTTACCTTCCGTTATTTATCAAATGGATATTTATCCGTAATACAGATAATTTATCTTTCATATTCATTTAAATATTTTATTCACTTTTTTTTATTAAATTATTGTTTTCTTTATACATATTATTTTTATAAAGTGCATGCATTTTTCCTATATACTTACACAGGAATCCATTTACAACGTTAACATAATACATTTTGATATATCTTGTATCTTATACATTGTATATTACCACCATTTATACAACCTGTTTATCTTAAATTATTATTTGATTAATACACGTAAAAATATTGTTAAGTACAACAATCATAATCATTTTATCATTTAAATTATTTAACAGAAACCTTTCGAGTTGTTATAATTTGTATTGTCAGTGACTTATCAAATCTATATAATTTAAATTTGAGCTTATTATTTTATAGAGAGCAGTAGCCGAGTTAATTAATGTGATGGATGGATTTAGTAAACAGCATACTTAAATCAAATGAACTTTCGTAAAACATACTATATAATTTCAATGATTCTATGCGTTATAATTATACATTATACGCCTTCTAAGAAGGTATGAATTATCTTAAGCAGTTTAATTATCGCGATGAATGATTTATATCTTACGTGTTAAGATTATTCGGAATGTTTGCTGCATTAAAATCGAAATTTCATAAGAACGCTTATTAAAGTTGTAAGACCGGAAAATTGTCAAAATAACGTTTCACAGTCTAACCTAATCTAAAAATTTTTAACATCTATGATTACTCTATTGAATAACTAAATATTTGTATTAACAATATTATGAGATATTTAAATATAATTAAATATCATTAAATGATGAATTATAAATAAATAATAATACTTACCTATAAAATTTCTATTGTTAATCAATATTTATATAATTATCTAATAAATCTACATTAACTACTTATTGATAGCATAAAGAAAAATTATTTTTAGTATAAAATTTTTCTTAAAGTATGGAGTAAGTATAACAGCGCAATTGTAATCTTATGTAATTAATTAAACCCGTTAATTAAATCTGTTAAGTAACGTAGTTACAAAAAATTAATAAGGATGCCTAAGCAACAATGTGAAAATTGAACATTTACATCAAAGACATTTCGATTCTGGGTTTTGCGTATGTTCATCGTTATATAAAAACCAGAGGTACTGAAGGTAAGTAAAGAATGGGGGTGCGAGAGAGAGAGAGAGAGAGAGTGAGAGGGAGGGGGGAGAGGGAGAGAGTAAGCTCGCGAGGGTTCGCGATTAGATC
Source organism: Theocolax elegans (assembly GCA_026168455.1). Classification (NCBI taxonomy): domain Eukaryota; kingdom Metazoa; phylum Arthropoda; class Insecta; order Hymenoptera; family Cerocephalidae; genus Theocolax; species Theocolax elegans. The sequence goes on along the minus strand of CM047426.1, from coordinate 33,044,847 downwards.
CGAGCTGACTGTAAGTGTGCATAGCGGACGAATTTAAATTTATCCCGGTGAAACGTTATCGCATGCACTGCACGTTGCCTTCTACTTTTTTTAAACCCTCCTCTCTCGCGCGGTACTCTTTTTTATTCGTTTTCTCGATTTCCTTTTTGTAAGTTAGTTGTACAATTTATTTGCCAGCGTTAAATTTAGCACCGGTGATACTCAGTGCACTCTGACACGCTATCGTCTCGAGTTTTAGTTACGTTACTTTCATGACGATTGCACTAACAGCCCACCTTATCTAACAGAAATTAACTCGAGCGTATTTTTTCCGCCCCACCCCCTCACCCCTCATCCACCATCCCTCCCCCTCCCCCCCCCAATCTTTCCGTCGAGTATACTGTATCCAATAAAGTACTTTTTAAATATGCCACCATTTTGGGGATGGGTAAATAAATCGTCGAATTAGAGAACTTTATAAACGCGATATTACTCGCCGAGCGGATTTTTCTCCAGGATGGTTCGAAAAGAAGAAAGAGGGCGGGGGGTTTAGAGGATCGAAGAAGAAGCGCGGTATAAGCGACGGCGAGTGACGCGCCATAAGTAAAAAGGGGAACGCGAAGAAGTAGGGGGAAGTACGACGTCGTTAAACTTCTTGAAATTGGAATGCAAACAAACCCATTATCGTAAAATCAAAGGGGAAGACAGCGGTTCGTTTAAAAGCACACGTCGCACAGACGACAACGATGACGAGGACTACGACGACGGCGACGACGACCACAAACAGACCTTCAACGCCACCGATCCGCACGAAAAGTATGAAAAGTAATTAAATCCACGTTTGGACTTTTACTTTGGATTATAGAAGCTAAAGCACTGTGTATACGAATATTTAGCCAAATATGCAACTGAGCTATCGCTTCGACTAATTGATTTTCTTAACTTTCTTCTTTTTTAATTACTATTTAATAAATTATCAATTATCGTATACTAACCAAAAATATATCTTGTCTGCACACACACACGTACTTGTAAACATATAATAATTCATAAATCGGAAATGCGACGAAAATATACAACAGAGGAGAAAAAAGCTAGCGTGTTAGTCTGACGTGATATTGTCAACGCTGCACAGTGAATTTGAAACACTACGAAGAACAAGTTTCGTGACGAAAAAGTTGAGACCACTGACGTCTAAGTTTCGTGGATAGAAAGAAATCAAACCTCTCATCGTCCGAATGAAATAAATAAAGAAAATACATTTCTCTTATTAGTACCGTGTCGTATCCAAAAGTAAATTTCACGTGTCTGCAATTTTAAAACCCTAACATGTCAGTTGTCTTTATTTTTGGGTGTTTGATATTTATTTAATGCTCTGAATTATCGATTCGTTGCCTAGATTATATACAAGGGTGTGTGATCGTTTCTGTACCTCGTATTCTACACCGAAGTAAGAATGATTGAACATCGAAGTGGGTTAATAAACGCTTCCCTTCAATGCTGCTGTCATGATTCTCTCAGAAACCAATCGCGAAAGATCACGCAACGAATGCACGCAATTTATACTACACGCATCTACCGATTTCCCAACGAATCGATTCTACTTACGCGTAGCAATCAAATTTTCGTAACAATTTAATAGTTTTGATTGAATTTTATTTTGATGCATCATTGACGAATGAAATATTAAATAAAGTACAATTATTCGTACCTACTTTATGCACAAATCATCAATACTGTGACATTTTTGTTTCACATCGTCTATTATAACAGTAAAAAATTGAATTTATATCATGTCTTTAAATGAATAATTGTATCATTGAATACATCTATTTAACAAGGAGGTCAGAAACTTGCGTGATACTTGGATAACAGATAAATAAAATCGTCGGACTATATGCGCACACTTCACAATTCACGAGAATAATAGAAAATAAATACATTGGATGATTAGTCTTTTTCTCTCTGAGCGCAAATGATCGCACGCCACCCACAAAACACGTGGGCTTTCGTTTCCCATTAGCGCTACCTATATAAGTAAGAGGGAGTGAGAGAGAGAGAGAGAGAGAGAGAGAGAGAGAGTGAGTGTGTGTGGGGAGGGAGGGGTCGAAGGAGAGAAACAAAGTGAGAGAAATAACTGTGTACAATGAAATACTTATATCTTTATAGCTCGAACTCGTAGAATCATAATACGAGCGATCTTAATTAACGAGGATGAGAGAAAATTAATGGAACATCGAAGTTCTAGTAATATCTCACTTTAATACACAATCGACGATGCGAAATAAATATTTATAACTCTCGGAATGTTCACACAGAAATATTAACGGACGAGCGAGAAAAAAGTAATAATTTCTTTTACACATTGAACAAACAGTGCATAATTTGTATCGAATCTCGTTCTCAGAAGTGATTTTAAAAATCAATTATCTTAATACCATAGGTAACGCGCTAGTTTTTCCTTTAATAACTCGTACGTATTTACACACTCTTAATAAGCCGTTCGTAACGTTTTTCCCGGTTACGCTCGGTTACGCGCAACGGAATAGATAAATAGCTACCGATCAGGAAAAGCGATATGATAAATCGCGTGTGCACATCGTGCATTAAAGCTCGAAGGGATGAATACAAGCTTCGACGAGTCGTGGAAATCGGGAAATGTATCCGGCGAAACTGATAGCCAGGCCTTCCGCGCACGGTTTTTATATACGTGCGCGATGTGCCTGCATATAAACTTTTTTTGAGCTCACACTCCACACTTAGGCGAGTAATGCGTTCCGCGCGTCTACCCATAAATCATTCGTATAACGCGAGCGCAAAACATGCTACCGATTGTTATGCTAACTATATTCATTGGGTATATTTATATAGTTTTATGCAACTTATACTTCCTTTCCTGTCGGATCACCTGCCATTATTAACTAATACCTCGGTACGAGGATCGATTACTTGATTAAATAAATTCTCAATATTTATTGTTTGCACATACACAGAAATAGGTATATCATCGAAGCCGGTGGTTATACTCACTTGAATTACGAGAAGAATAGAGTAGCTCGAGTTGTTTACGCATTCTTAATGATCACGTTTATACGGTAAACGCATTTGAAACTATATATGCGAGAAGATTGAACTGCGGAAATTTCTTTATAATTTCTTATGCCCCGCAATTACGTCGCTGTATACATTGTAAAGAAATTGTAAAATGCCCTTTTTTCCAAACGATTGTAATTATTATAGTGGAGAAAATAGTAGTAGTATAGCGCGAGCCAGCATAATTTCATGTTTATATTGAAAATGCACGGAACAAAGACTCGTAAATGAAATCGTAATGATGGTGCTCACATGAGGACAAGAAGGTTCGTTACGCTCGTTCACTTTTACGTCTGTAATTGGCTCGCGGTTTCTTCGCTCCTTCCGATGTAGACGGACGTTTCTTGTGTTTCTCGTTCGTCGCCCCCTCAGGAAACTATGACTATAAAAATGCCCCTGTGAGATATACGTAAGCCAACTCGGGGATCCAACTCAGCGCGAGCATTTCGAACGAATGTGCCGGTGTGTGCTTTTAATTATTGGACACCTGCTCGACTCCTCAACTCGTGGAGAACGGTTCCTTTTCTTTCCATTCGACATTTTTATCTTTACGATTTCGAACCGATATATTTCCTTTCTTTTTTCAGGTGCATTTTTCGACCCTCCATTAATAGCTATCAATATTTACGAGGGACAACTATGTATTTTTCTACCTCTACTACACGATACCAATTTAACTCTGTTTATGCTAATTTTTATACGTAAATTAATCGTTAGATAAAAATAATTGTACGGTTTGTAAGTTTTTAAGAAATTTAGCGTTTTATTCAGTTTTCCCATAAAGTCAAATGTAAATTATTTTTAAGAGCAAAGTATAGAAATACTATAAGAGAAAGAGTACTATATGACTTTAAATAATACAAAACAGCCAATTAAATAGATATTTTTAACTATTCTTCGATAATTATTGGATTATGATGGATATGATCCCTTAATATGACTCTTTCAAGTTTAATCGTGGCTCTGCACTGTATTCATATTTACATACACCTCTTCATAAAATAGTATTTTCTCGCTATTCATATTTAGATGAAATTTGTCTATATTTTTCATTCTATGAAATTTTGTATTTGAGTCTTCTTCAGTAATCTTAATTATTAATATTAATATCATTTAACTAAATAATCAACTTAGGCAACAACTGAAATATAAATTAGTGTTCCTAAGATTGTACTCTTTTTACTTATATTAAAAAAAAAGTTAGTTGGAACGACTTTATATTACAGGAGGGATACTAACTATCCGATACGATCTGGACTGTAAATCACACAATATAATAGAAGGATATAATAATATACAAAAATGCCTACGTATTTCCAAATACGTTTACAATCGATCTTAATGTAGGTTGGCATTCGACACACCAAGACAGATGCATCGAGAATACGCAAAAATCAAGAAAGGGAGAAGAAAAAGAAAGAATATACAGAAGTCGAGGGTAACCAAGCGAAGCGGCAGCAAATCATTCTCGTAATGCCTCAGTTGGACTATGTTAAAAAAAAGTTAACTGCAAAATAATAGAGGGACCGTTCGCCGCACAAGTGAACCACTTGTACAAAAGGGCATACGCAAAGTATATGTATGTGTGTCCGCGAGTAAAACAGAAAGAGAGAGAGAGAGAAAACGCGAAATAATCGAGAGTCGAAGAGGGGAAGAGCCACGACTTCCGGCGGATACGTGTCATTTTTGTCACGATCGGGCATTATGGAAGGACGAGTGACGACGACTGCGCGCACTCTTTGGAGCGTCTTTATTTTCTTATCGATGAGTGATCTGTAACCGTCGTCATCGCGCTCACCGCGCGTGACTTCGCACGGAACGCGACTCCGCTCTCCTTCGCTTCGATCCTGTGGGAAAGAAAATCGAAGCGTGACTTTAAACATAACATTTTATATACACATAGCCATACACACACACGCGCGCGCGCGGACACACATACCCACCCACCCACATACACGCACACACACACACACAAAAAGACCTATTATTAGAGAAAAATTGTATAAATTTTGAGTAATCTGTCTTTAGGTACGATTATCTTGCTCACGATCGCATGCACGAGACACAATCGTAATTTTCTCATTTGTCTGCAAATGTATTGGAATGGATTATTATTGAAATTTTTCTTGAAAGAATTCTAGAATTAAGCTATAAAATTGTCTCACATAAATCGCATAGAAAATATGAATCAAACGTAATATACTTTTAGTGTATAGTGATATTCGTTTGTAACGATTTATTTAAATATTACTATATTTCATAAATAATTCAGTACATAAAAAAATATGTACTCTTAAATATATAAGATTAGTTAATCATCTTAATTACTTAAATATATTAATTTTATTAAACATTTCTGATAAGAATTGGCCTAAACAAAGTTAACATCGTCGTTAATAAGTTATATATATTTAAAGCGAATATGTACAAGGTAAATTAATATTTTATTTAAATACTCTATATGTGTGTGTGTGTGTGTGTGTGTGTGTGTGTGTGCGTAAAATGTACTTTTTAAGATATGTATAGTCAAAATCAGATTAAAATAATTATTCACTCCTTCACAATCATTTACAAATCACTTCATTTGCAACATTTTGAATTACAATAATTTATTTATTGTTACGCGACATGTACGATAACATTTACATACAAACTTTGTAAATTTATTAAATAAAAAAAATACATTTAAAAACATTTGTTTCAATTATTTATGATCAATTTATTGTTCGTTACACAGTGGCATTCTGTACATATTACGTAAATGTTTATAAATTAAAATTTTACACCTAGTCTTATTAAGCAAAAATTATAAGATGGAAAATTAAAAAAAATGAAAATAAATTTAAAAATAAAAAATAGCATGTAGAAATGTAATTAAATCAAAGATAAATAAACATAAATTGGTGTAAGTTTTGACTAAACGAAAGAGGCAATACTTCGAAAATCGCGCTTGCAACTCTAAATAGCTTGCGCGCGTGCTGGTATATTTTCGGGGAAAAAGCGAGCGAATGCCTGTTATTCGGTAGGCGTAGTGAGCTCACGCCTACTAATTATAATTCTAGACGTCGTTACGCGGTGCATCGTCTCGGTCGCGACGCGCACGAGTGTCGTCGGCAGCGCCCAGAAACACCGGGGCGGGCGAGGCGCGCAACGAGAAAAACCCACGCGCGTATAACCAATCGAAGCGAGAAGTAGGAAGAGCAAACGAGAGAAGGAGTGGGTAAACGAAAGAGAGAGAGAGAGAAAACGCGAAATAATCGAGAGTCGAAGAGGGGAAGAGCCACGACTTCCGGCGGATACGTGTCATTTTTGTCACGATCGGGCATTATGGAAGGACGAGTGACGACGACTGCGCGCACTCTTTGGAGCGTCTTTATTTTCTTATCGATGAGTGATCTGTAACCGTCGTCATCGCGCTCACCGCGCGTGACTTCGCACGGAACGCGACTCCGCTCTCCTTCGCTTCGATCCTGTGGGAAAGAAAATCGAAGCGTGACTTTAAACATAACATTTTATATACACATAGCCATACACACACACGCGCGCGCGCGGACACACATACCCACCCACCCACATACACGCACACACACACACACAAAAAGACCTATTATTAGAGAAAAATTGTATAAATTTTGAGTAATCTGTCTTTAGGTACGATTATCTTGCTCACGATCGCATGCACGAGACACAATCGTAATTTTCTCATTTGTCTGCAAATGTATTGGAATGGATTATTATTGAAATTTTTCTTGAAAGAATTCTAGAATTAAGCTATAAAATTGTCTCACATAAATCGCATAGAAAATATGAATCAAACGTAATATACTTTTAGTGTATAGTGATATTCGTTTGTAACGATTTATTTAAATATTACTATATTTCATAAATAATTCAGTACATAAAAAAATATGTACTCTTAAATATATAAGATTAGTTAATCATCTTAATTACTTAAATATATTAATTTTATTAAACATTTCTGATAAGAATTGGCCTAAACAAAGTTAACATCGTCGTTAATAAGTTATATATATTTAAAGCGAATATGTACAAGGTAAATTAATATTTTATTTAAATACTCTATATGTGTGTGTGTGTGTGTGTGTGTGTGTGTGTGTGTGCGTAAAATGTACTTTTTAAGATATGTATAGTCAAAATCAGATTAAAATAATTATTCACTCCTTCACAATCATTTACAAATCACTTCATTTGCAACATTTTGAATTACAATAATTTATTTATTGTTACGCGACATGTACGATAACATTTACATACAAACTTTGTAAATTTATTAAATAAAAAAATACATTTAAAAACATTTGTTTCAATTATTTATGATCAATTTATTGTTCGTTACACAGTGGCATTCTGTACATATTACGTAAATGTTTATAAATTAAAATTTTACACCTAGTCTTATTAAGCAAAAATTATAAGATGGAAAATTAAAAAAAATGAAAATAAATTTAAAAATAAAAAATAGCATGTAGAAATGTAATTAAATCAAAGATAAATAAACATAAATTGGTGTAAGTTTTGACTAAACGAAAGAGGCAATAACTTCGAAAATCGCGCTTGCAACTCTAAATAGCTTGCGCGCGTGCTGGTATATTTTCGGGGAAAAAGCGAGCGAATGCCTGTTATTCGGTAGGCGTAGTGAGCTCACGCCTACTAATTATAATTCTAGACGTCGTTACGCGGTGCATCGTCTCGGTCGCGACGCGCACGAGTGTCGTCGGCAGCGCCCAGAAACACCGGGGCGGGCGAGGCGCGCAACGAGAAAAACCCACGCGCGTATAACCAATCGAAGCGAGAAGTAGGAAGAGCAAACGAGAGAAGGAGGCCGATGGCTTTTGAGATGAGGAAGAGGGAGAGAGAGAGAGAGAGAGAGAGAAAGAGAGAGAGAGATAAAACTGTACACGAAGACGTAGGTAATTATCCTTGCGAAGTGACAAAAACCAGCGTCTTAATGCAAACGCGCGCTCGGCCGTAACTCGTTAATTACAGGCCGCCTCTCCGATTGATCTTCGGTCAGTCTATACGTCGCTTTTATATATACCCGCCTCATCCTCTTTCTTTCTCGCACTCACTTTTTTAGAACCAGTCGCATCTTTACAAAACTTTTTACCTTTCTTTTCGGCTCTTTTCACGTAAAAAAAATTAATTGCTTACTAGATGAAAGTGGCCTCCTACTAATTTTCTATTTTTACTCACGATGCGTAAGCGCGGGTATAACCACATTTATTTTTATTGACACTCGTAAAGATCTCCTGTATTTAATCGCTAATATTCCGTTGTGGTATAAATACCATCTTTCTTAAACACACATATTATTTACATTTTGTATAAACATTAGTTCTTTCTTAACGAAATATAATATTAATAAATATATTAATAATTCTTTACTAGGTTTTTACTACTGTTGTAATGGCGTTTTAGTAAATGCATGTTTCATAATTAAGTGGTTTCTACAAATGTTATATTGAGATGATATAATAAATTTTAATAATATATTTTTTAACAACTAAATTTATAACAATAGTAGGACATTTTCAAGCGCGCTGCACTCGCTGTTTTCTTTTCTGTTTTTATATTTCGTTAAATTTTACTGATTTTTCAAAATAAATATTAAATTATTATATAGTTAATCTATTAAATGCGCACATCGTTGAATTTTGGCTCGTGCCTCTCTCTCTAACTGCCTATCTCTACATAAATCTATAACTATCTATTTCTCTTTATTTCATTTGCATTCTTTTTCCTCAACTCCTTCTCAAGCCCCCCCCCCCCCCCGCCCCCAAGTCCCAAATCTAATGTGCCTAGCAGTCGTAACTCGATAACATTCGTAACAGCCAATCAAAACGATCTTATTTTGGCTTCACTGTCAGGTTCATCTGTTTTTTAAGATTAAAATTTGGGATATCCTAAATTGGAAATACTTTATAAAAGTATTATATTTTTTAATTCTTAATTTCCATACAAACTTATTGAAATTGTAGGAAAAACATAGTCGATAAAGAATGAGGAAATTTCCATTTTTAGTTGTGTTCAATAATATCAATGTAAATATTAATTACTTTTAATAAACCTACAATCAAACAGTTGATTGTGCTTGTTTCATTTTACAATGTATACTTTGAATACAATGTATATGTGTGTGTATGTGTGTGTAAAATATACATTTCCCACTGTAATATAAGACAATAGTAAAAATAATTGTTCACTTACATCGATTTGTCTAAATTGAGTGTATACATAATGCATTGTTGAGAAATTAATAGTAATTCTTATTTTACTTACTTAAACATCTACACCTCGCTCTCTTATTATAAGAGGTTAAGAAAAAAATATCATTTTTATTAAATGTTTTATCTCCGTTATCGTTAGGCAGAGCATTGTTGGTTAAATTAAGTAGAACGAACGGTCAGAAATACCAGGTGCAAGAACAAGGTGGATAATACATTCGATTGGCTGATTTTTAAATAATCGAGGAGTAAATTTTTTCCTTAAGTAAATTCGCGAGGGGAAACATTTAGAGCTCGACGTTCTCGCTCAAAACAACGTGGATGTGTGCGCGCGACTCGAGCAATTTGCAAGGTGCAGCGCGTCGCATTAGTCAAGGCACCTATCGCTCCTTGGGTTCCTCGTAACGGTAATGTGTCGCTCCTGCGCGATTCGCTTGGTTCTCTTCGCGCGCGCTCTCTCTCCCTCTCTTTCTCCCCCCCCCCCTCTCTCTCTCTACCTCTCTTTCTTTTTTCTCCACTACGGCAGCCGTGCAAGCCGCGATGACGTTAATGATCTGTTTAATTACCGAGCAACACGAAAACTACGCCACACGAGTGCCACCGTGTGACTGCAATTTACATTTAAAAAACGCGCGCTTCTTTTAAAAAAACGATGCCTCTCACAAACAACGATCAGATAAGATTGGATATAAATTTGTTACTTATTTCTAATAAAACGGCACTTTTGAATCCTCAAGGTTGGTATGTACGTGCAATTAACATTACTGACGGAACGAAAAAAAAATTAGAATTTTTCAATTTCAATTTAATTGTATACAATAAAACTGTTAATTTAATCTATATAAAAATGGAAATTTAGGTTATAATGTAAAACGATAAAATATACTCGATCTGTTTTTCTGAGCTTTTAACGAACCTTATTTATATGATCAAATTAATTGCGCATATTTGCTTATAATTCATTGTCGTATAAAGTAAATTATTTATTGAGTTCATAAGTTTTTCCTCGCCTTTTTATTTTATAATTATTTTAACAGTTTAACATTGTCTAATTAAGTTAATCAATCTTTATATATTTATAAATTGATAATTATATACTAATAATTATTTAATTTAACAAATTTTAGTTTGTTAAAAAAACTAAAAAATGTGTACATCATACCTGTTTTAGATGTATTAAATATCTTAGAAACTCAGAAAACTTTTAAGATGTAAATTATTCGTTATAAAAAGAACTTGACCAATTTTAATAATATTATATTATGTAAGAAGAAGAAAGAAGAAAGAAGAAATGCACAGTAATACGGGCGCGCACGTGTGTCGAAAAAATTGAGGGTAACTGCAATTTTCGTATTTAAGCAGACGCGACTATCAGGGGGCCCAGGATTATTGATGGCGTATTGAAACCGTATGAGCGCGGTGATAAAACGCGCTCGAGTCCGAACGCCGCGGAGGTCCCCACTTAACGTCTTGGATTATATATAACCGGGTGGCAAGCGAGCCCGTGGAGTTGCTCTTCTTTCTTTCGGTCAGGTGAGGGCCACCACGCGCGCGATCCCGAATATATTACGGATGTCGGAATAAACTTTTATTCCCCTACTCCTCGTCTCTCTCCACCGCAGCGCAGTTCGTCTCTCTCGCACCCATCGGCGCTATTTTCTTATCAGATAACGCCGTGCGCTTTATATTTATGACCGCAGATGCTCGGTCGGATCTCCAAACGGATTTCGTCTATTGTGTTCGTCCTCAGGAATATATATTAGCTGATTCTTTCTATATACGCGTCTATATGTACCTTTTTCTCTCTTTCTCACTTTATATACACACGTCTGAGTTTGATACAATGAAGATTTTTAAAGGGTGACTAATTGAGGTACAAGCGAATGCGTCATTCGCATTTAATTTATCGCGCATCGAGGGGGAATTAAAAATTACTGATGCTTTTTATCTTAGCCTGTGAGGATAAAGAAAGCGCGTTATTTATAGGTCGTTCGAGAATTACGAGCCTTCGGCTATCTTTGCGATCTTTTCTTTTTTTTTTCCTTGATCTTTGCATCCTTTTCTCGTTGTGTATCGGTAACGAGCGCACCACACCACCAGTCTAATACACTGTATCTGTAAGCAAACACGAAATTGTCAATAACTTTATTTGTTTACAACCTCGTTAAGCCGGTCATCCCTTCCCTTAATATTTCTTTACCTTTCCGATCGTTAAATAACGTTGCGATGACGAACGGACATGATTCGACGATTTATACTAGACATCAATTTCCCTCCATTTGTCCCGAAGCGATTTTACAAGCGCGCCTTGAGTCTCCTCGCTCTCTCTCTCTCTCTCTCTCTCTTTTGCGGGTTATTTCATGGGGTCACGGCTCTGCCTCAGGGATGTGCTGCGACGAGTAGGTTCGTAAATTAAGCAATTTGCTAATGATATTCTCACGTGGCTCGTATTTTAGCTCGCGCGTCTTTTACTGCCGGAATAGTGGACATCACTCGATGATGCCCAGCAAAGACGATGTCTGCAAAACCTTACCAAACGTCCTTTCCATACGGGACGACGCCGACAATCCTCCTTTACGCTTCTTCTTTGGTACCTTTCACGCTTGCCACATATTTTATCTTTGAAATTAATATATGGGAAATATTAACTCGACCGAGCAGATCGAACCGCTTCACCCTACAGAATATATCGTCGAACGCGGTCGAATCGCTCGTTTTTTTTATTAATAAATTAATAACAATTTTTATTATTTCTATTAAAATGTCCATATAAAGCCAAACGATCAAGAATTTTATCTTTATTTGATTACACATAAATTATTTATTGCAATATTATAATGTAATGAAAAATTCATCGAAAAAATATTATACTTATTTAAGATTCAAAAATCTTGAAAATCATTTATTTACACAAATTTTAATCGAATATTTAATAAATTTACGTATCGTGTATAACTTATAGTTATTTTACCTAATATTATTGAATTTGACGAATTAATTTTTATTGCTAAAATTATTTTTTTAATTCTGCATGACTTAAACTTTTTATTAATATATACATTATGTTTTAATTTTTATATAGATCTATATATACTTTTCATTGAAATTTTTCTATATATTATTGAAGACCAAAGTAATAATTTATTTTAATGTGGATTCCCTTGTTCTGGGTATAATATTTGAAACTTTATGTAATATATTCGTCGGCGTTTTAATTTTACACAAAGACATTATCCCAATGTTTTCCCTTCTGGGTATCGGAGCTTTTGTCTGGAGGATACAATCTAATCAGGGTCGCCATGGTCGCAGAGAGAGAGAGAGAGAGAGAGAGAGAGAGAGGAGAGCGCTCCGGATTATTTACCATCATATTTCAGATTGGGATTTGTGAGTTGCGAAGCTCGCTTTGCCTCAGCGGCAATAACGAGCGGCGCACTTCCTCTTCTAAACCATAACCTATTCCTCGCGTCCCCTTTTTAGCGAATTCACGAGAGAGCAAGCCCTTGTTTTCGTTTAGTGCTTCGGGCTTTCTCTTTCTCCTTCGAGCATCTACCCTTGAGCACCACCACCCAATGCATCCTCTGTATATACGGAACATCCGAACAAATGGACACGTCACATTTTTTATTCATCGCTAAATCTTTGTAATTATGTCGATTAATTTATACGTACTATTTACATTATGCATAAACAGTTATACATTCATTTTCAGAGATCTATAGACTCACTCATTAAAATTATATATATATCTAAACATGAATTAACGTATTACTGTTTATGTACAATATAAATATATTGGTATATTTAATTATTTAATATATTAGTATAATATTTTTCCCCTAAAATCTAAAACAAAGTGGAATTAATTCAACGATCTTTCGGGACATGATTAATACAATTGAATATGTTAATTTCCAAATGAGAACAATTAAATTAAAGTAGAAAGCCAAGTTAGATATTTAGATATCAAAAATATTTTCATTCGAAGTTGTATATATATATACGCGTATGAATAAAGAAGCATTCAAATTACAGATATAAAGTTAATGGATTGTATCATCGGGCGATTCCATGACATTAGAACAAATAGATATGTAACTTTGGTCTTCGTATACGCACGCACACGTAAGGCACACTATCTCGGACGCATACAAGGTTCGCGTGTCGTGATGGGCCTCGAGGTCGGAGGTGAGGGTTAACGAATGGATTGCCGGATATTCACGAGGCGCGGGCCACAAAGGAGACGAGTTGTCGGGCTTGCGCGGGTACCCTCCCTTAATTAATATAGATTACTTCTGATTGTATATTTATCTATTAATCCATATTAACGATGGGAGAGTACAAGCGTCTTTGGCGGCCCCGTTGATTCAGCTTAATCAGTCGTAGGGTTGTATAAAAATTGATTGATGTCGCTTTCTCTCACTCCTCTTCTTCTCTAGGTTGTACCTCGGCCCAACTGTTAATATCTTGATGGCGTCTTGCGATGGATATCAATCATTCGTCTGGTCCATCGAGATGAACTTAGAACAATGGGACGACACGCCATCATCAGCATTACATCGATATCGTAGAAGAAAGGAATAAGAACCGCGAGCGAACGATTCGACTGATCCGCTCGGCTTTCTGATTGAATGGCTTGTGCCCTAGGCACTCGACAGTCGACTACCACTGTCTACCAATGTCGTTCTCCTCCTCCTCCTCCTCCTCCTCCTCCTCCTCCTCCTTATTCTTCGCTCTCTCATCTTTCTTTCTACTTTAATTCGAAAAAAAACTCTGACGTTTATGGAACGCTCGAGTGGATATCTGAAATCCCCAATATTTTTAAAAGCTCGCAAGGAGGGTGAGCTAGGGGAAACCTACCGCTCGCGCGAGATCGACAAAAAGGGCAAGAGAAAGCTCGCTGTACTATACGCATATAGTCGTTCTCTCATCACCTTCAAAAGCAGAGCGTCGTGCGGCCATTAAAATACGAATAATAATTACGACAGCGACTGCGGAATGATCAGTACCGCGCTTCTGATGGTGCGATCGTCCGTATCGGCCGAATGACTCTTCTATGTGTGCGTGCGTGTGCCCATACACACATATATATTTATACGTATACGTTACACTCTTTATATATCCATCGACTTCCCTCGCGCTTACCTTTTTAGTTATACCTCTACATTTTTTTTCGCTCTTTCAGTACTTTTTACTTTTATTATTTTGCGCAGCATACGCGACAATGAGCGCCGTTGCCGCTAGCTTTTTAGCGAATACAACGAGCGTCAATTTTACTTTCCAGGGTGACAAAGGTAGAAGATACTCTCGCTTCGATACTACGTTTTTAATGTGCTAGGGAGAAATGGTATGGTCGACGGTATATGCTACGAAGGACAATTTTAGCGAACATTATACTAATTGTTTCATTTTATTCCATACGTATATAGGAAGGAAGGAAATTGCGCTTTTACAGCTGCATATACTGTTGCGCAATAATTATTAATATAAGCTAAATTTTCCTGTCACTATATTTACTAGTTATATCTTTTATATACGAGCGAGAAATAGGTAAGAGCATTCTTTAATTTACCTATTCTCGTAAATGACTATTAATAAACTACTTCACTCTCGGTTGATCGAACTAACGAAATCGAAACCATACGAAAGAATGCACCGCGGTTAAATGAAAAAAATACTTTTACAAGGATTCGCTTGTTTTTGTTAGCACTTGAACATATAAGAAATTAAAGATAGGAATTCAGTAGCATAGGTTTTGCCAAGGATATCCTTGGAGAAAGAGTGCGAGTGCGGGTCTTCTCGCGAGATGCGCGAGCGCGCGTATCGCAAGCGGAGCGCGATAAATGTCAAACGCTATTGTGAAGTAATAATGGTGCGGATTTAGCGTAATTATGTCCGGTAGACGGGCGCGTTCACGCAAAGATCACCGCGATCCCGAAGAACGAGGATGGGTGCGCAAAAAGTGTTGCTGCGACGGGGGCCTCGGTGATTGCTCGTTAGCGTAGCCACGGCCCCGTGTCCGTCACGAAATCGCTGATTATCATCGTTCAAGGAAGCCCGACGGCGATCCGAAAGAGGACCGCTACGCGCGGTGTCTCAGTCGTCCTTTAACTACTCTCGTGTTTCTCTGACAACTCGCTCGCGCTATTTGCCGTAATGTGCCGCCCGGTAACTCAATACTTATACTTACACCATAAGATATCCCTGTTTACAACGACTTGTTGCCCTTCTCGTATACAAGTACATCCTACTTTTCATTAGACTCCCTGCATTTTTCAACATTTCTAATACGACTGCTTTTAATATCATTTTCATTGATATATATACGTACGCGGTACGTTCTAATTCTACTACTATTTATAATAGCAAACAGCCGCAAAGATTATTATTTCTATGAAAAGGAAATATTGTATAATTCCATGTCAATAGATAAATAAACTAAATTTACAAAAAGGAAATGAATTAGTCCGTCCGATCCATAATAAAAAGCGGTATTATTATCCGTTCGCTCTCATTCCACAAGTTACACATCAGTAATAATATTACCAAGCATGTATCCATTACGAAATATTCGAATTTTCGTGTAGCCACGAATGCGTATCTGTGTGAATAATGAAAATTGTCGAATTACTTCTCGGGTGTGATTTGAATAATTACAGTGTGCGCACGAAAAGTTGACATTTGAAATAATGAAATAAGAAAAAAAATGAAAAGAGAGAAAATGAGTCCGAGTGCAAACACAAAGAGTCGACATCATAATCGGCCGTTCACACATCGACTCAAGCGGTTGAACGCGTACGCGCTTCAGAATCACCAGGGTAAGGCACTCATTATTTCAAGCTTCGGTTATTTCAATCGGGTTTTAACGAGTGGGTCGTCGTACCTCGCGCGACAACGTGAAAAAGCATAGCGCGGATCGCGATGCTCGTTTGTTCGCCGGTATACGTGTATCGACTTTATACACACACGTACGCAAGCACGCATGCTCTCAACTCACGTGTGTACGTGTACACGAACGTACGTACCGTCGTAAGGATGTGAGTTCGCTCACGGGCCGCGCTCATTTTTTCTTTCCTCTCCTCTCAAAGAGAAAGACCGGGTGCAATTATTTCAAGCAAAAGGTTCATCGAAAGTCTTTGTTTTACCAGTTGAATAATATTTTCTTAGCTACACGCTAAGAACATATGGCGACGGACTAAACGTAGAATAAGAGTGAGAGAGAGAGATAGAGAGAGATAGAGAGAGAGACGGAAAGAACGATCGCATAAAGCAAGTAATACCGCTCGAGGCGAAACCCTTTCACCGCACAATTAAAATAATATGTATTCGGTAATTTTACTTAGGTAGGTAGTTTCCCAGTAAAAAGGAGGTCCGTTTTCCGTTATACAGTATATGCGCTAAGATACCTCGGGCGGAACCGGCGATCTGTCGCGGGAAGCGTTTCCGCAAAAATGCGCGACCCGGCCTAGAAAAAAGGGAAACCCGACTAATTGAATAGAGGCGAACGAATACTACTCTTTTTCCCTCATTGTCGGGCGATTCCGAGGAAAAGGCCGGTTTAAGGCGAGAGAGGGAGGGCACACCGAGAAGCGAGACAGAGCGATAAAGGCATGTATAATGACGCATCGGTATATAATACGTAGGATTATCGAGTCTTCCCAGGCCTCCGAATAGAAAGACCGAGGAGACATCGGTCATTACAGGTGTATAACAGTAATTATTAATAAACCAAGGATCGCGGACGCGTATCTCGGGCATTGTTAGACGTCTCCTTTTCCTCTTTCTCTCCCCTACTCGTGTCCCTCGTATATAGATGTATGCGGCATGTATCTCTCACTACCGTTTTCCTCGATGCGGTTTTTCCGCCTTGGTGGATGTAAAGAGAGGCGAGAGATCGGATGCGTGAGCCTGCGACGGGACATTGTCGGTTGTACTTCTCCGCGCGTCCTCGCGGTAAGTATAAGTAAGCGCACGGCGCTTTATGTCTGCTGTTACACGCGTACGCGTACTCGGCTAACCTTTTTCTTTGGCGCTGCACTGCCTCGATTTCCCTCTCTTGAGCAAGCTTGCCGAGGTACATTTGTAAGTAAGAACATACCGAGGTTAGGGAACAGGTCGGGCCCTAGCTAACTCTGTACAGAAATGTCAAGAGAAACCATAACGTTATAATTTATCGCTACGCGCGCTCCATTGTGGACCTCTTTCGCGGAGGCGGTGTGACGGATCGGACGACTCGAGAGAGGAAAAGACGTACGAATGAGGACTCGCCGAGGAGAGCAAGAGGAACTTGCACTCGAGAGAGTGAGAGAGAGAGAGAGAGGGCGAGTCAGCTTCTTCTTTGGGACTGGCGCAGAGAGCTTCGAACTGCACATCCACGAGACAACTTCTCCTTTCCAACTCAGATTCTCGACGCGTTCATTCATATACCGAGAGAAGCTGTTATTTATAATGTCAAACCTGATGTATTTGGAGAACCTCTTGTTCCTCTCCAATGTATGTACGCGACATTTACATCGTTTGCGAATTCTCTTCCTGACATTTTCGAAAAATTTTGTCACGTATTATTTGTAATAGATTAACAATTCAACGGTTAAATAGCAAGATCGCAGAAAAAGAGATTGATTATCTTTGAAAATGAAGCCTCGAACAAATTTAATACAGTAATATTAATATTTGTATTTCAACAATAATTTATAGTTGAATTATTGTGAACCAAACATAATATTCTGATGGTGTCCCGTGAAAAAATGATTGCATGTAGAATGCATGTAAAATACATGTATGCTACATGTAGTCGAAGCATGTAATCTACATGCGTTTTATGACCGATTTCTACATCTGTAGTTCATCAATAAAGGTGTAGTTTTCGTGTACCGTTGATGTAGATGAGGTGTAAATGTAGTGCAGATGTACACAAAATTAATCTCATTTATGCTGCATTTTCACGTTATATATATATCAAACTTCATGAAAACTACATCTTTATTAACGTACATCATATATATGAAATAAGTGTATTTTACATGAATTCTTCATATAAGTTCTTTAAGAAACATTTACATGCATTTTACATACATTTGCATGTAACTTGTTAAAAAATGAATTTTACGTCAATGTAAATGCTTTTAATTTATTAAAAAAATAGAACATATTATAACTTTATATAACGTAAGTAATAACATTTACGAAATCAATAATGAGGTTTTTTTCGATATTTATCATTTTCTCTTGATTTTGATCTTTCTTTGGCTTTTCTATCGAAATGATACTTTCGCCTTTTATGTGTCTCATAATATCCTTCTTTTTTTTCGTTCTTTCATTTTCGCTTGAAGGTTTCTTTTCGATTAATCCTTCTATTTTAACTTTATCTGCATCTTTTTTCCCCCTTTTCTGCATATTTTCTTTATTTTTACTCTCAATAATTATTTTTTCGTAAATAAATTATAATTGATTACTTTCTTCTTTAGGATAGTCTGGTTGCGGGTATCTGAAAATAAAAAAGCAAAACACAAAGTATCGAAATATTTTTTATATATTTAAAACAACGGAAAAGAATTTATGGCAGCAAGAAAATTTTTGATACAGAAAATTTAAGGTTAATAGGTTATCAGACCTATAACCAAGTCGTATTATTAAATCTGAAAGACTTTCATATTATTAAAGACTTATCTGAGTAATCTGGTATCAATCATCTTCATATTTTAGACCTGGTGCGTCAACTCCGACGAAGACTTTATTAGCATCAGCAGCGGCAGCGCAAAAAAATTTTTAGAGTCCGTCACACTGAAGTTGCATCCATGCGAAGTCAAACGTTAAACTATAAAGATGCAAGTATATGTTTATGCAACTTCATTGTGTTTGACTTCGCATGGATGCAACTTCAGTGTGACGGACTTTAAGAATTTGTTTGCGCTGCCGCTGCGGATGCTACTAAAGTCTTCTTCGGAGTTGACGCACCAGGTCTAAAATATGAAGATGATTGATACCAGATTACTCAGATAAGTCTTTAATAATATGAAAGTCTTTCAGATTTAATAATACGACTTGGTTATAGGTCTGATAACCTATTAACCTTAAATTTTCTGTATCAAAAATTTTCTTGCTGCCATAAATTCATTTCCGTCGTTTAAATATAAAAAAAAAATATTTCGATACTTTGTGTTTTGCTTGTTTATTTTCAGATACCCGCAACCAGACTATCCTAGAAGAAAGTAATCAATTATAATTTATTTACGAAAAAATAATTATTGAGAGTAAAAATAAAGAAAAATATGCAGAAAAGGGGGAAAAAAAAATGCAGATAAAGTTAAAATAGAAGGATTAATCGAAAAGAAACCTTCAAGCGAAAAAGGAAGAAAAGATACTGAGGCTAAGAAGAAGGAAAATGAAATAATTAGAAAAAGACCAAAAAGATCAAGAGAGGATAGTAGAGAACATTCAAGAAAAAGAGAAGGATATTATGAGACACATAAAAGGCGAAAGTATCATTTCGATAGAAAAGCCAAAGAAAGATCAAAATCAAGAGAAAATGATAAATATCGAAAAAAACCTCATTATTGATTTCGTAAATGTTATTACTTACGTTATATAAAGTTATAATATGTTCTATTTTTTTAATAAATTAAAAGCATTTACATTGACGTAAAATTCATTTTTTAACAAGTTACATGCAAAATGTATGTAAAATGCATGTAAATGTTTCTTAAAGAACTTATATGAAGTTTCCCAGTAAAAAGGAGGTCCGTTTTCCGTTATACAGTATATGCGCTAAGATACCTCGGGCGGAACCGGCGATCTGTCGCGGGAAGCGTTTCCGCAAAAATGCGCGACCCGGCCTAGAAAAAAGGGAAACCCGACTAATTGAATAGAGGCGAACGAATACTACTCTTTTTCCCTCATTGTCGGGCGATTCCGAGGAAAAGGCCGGTTTAAGGCGAGAGAGGGAGGGCACACCGAGAAGCGAGACAGAGCGATAAAGGCATGTATAATGACGCATCGGTATATAATACGTAGGATTATCGAGTCTTCCCAGGCCTCCGAATAGAAAGACCGAGGAGACATCGGTCATTACAGGTGTATAACAGTAATTATTAATAAACCAAGGATCGCGGACGCGTATCTCGGGCATTGTTAGACGTCTCCTTTTCCTCTTTCTCTCCCCTACTCGTGTCCCTCGTATATAGATGTATGCGGCATGTATCTCTCACTACCGTTTTCCTCGATGCGGTTTTTCCGCCTTGGTGGATGTAAAGAGAGGCGAGAGATCGGATGCGTGAGCCTGCGACGGGACATTGTCGGTTGTACTTCTCCGCGCGTCCTCGCGGTAAGTATAAGTAAGCGCACGGCGCTTTATGTCTGCTGTTACACGCGTACGCGTACTCGGCTAACCTTTTTCTTTGGCGCTGCACTGCCTCGATTTCCCTCTCTTGAGCAAGCTTGCCGAGGTACATTTGTAAGTAAGAACATACCGAGGTTAGGGAACAGGTCGGGCCCTAGCTAACTCTGTACAGAAATGTCAAGAGAAACCATAACGTTATAATTTATCGCTACGCGCGCTCCATTGTGGACCTCTTTCGCGGAGGCGGTGTGACGGATCGGACGACTCGAGAGAGGAAAAGACGTACGAATGAGGACTCGCCGAGGAGAGCAAGAGGAACTTGCACTCGAGAGAGTGAGAGAGAGAGAGAGAGGGCGAGTCAGCTTCTTCTTTGGGACTGGCGCAGAGAGCTTCGAACTGCACATCCACGAGACAACTTCTCCTTTCCAACTCAGATTCTCGACGCGTTCATTCATATACCGAGAGAAGCTGTTATTTATAATGTCAAACCTGATGTATTTGGAGAACCTCTTGTTCCTCTCCAATGTATGTACGCGACATTTACATCGTTTGCGAATTCTCTTCCTGACATTTTCGAAAATTTTGTCACGTATTATTTGTAATAGATTAACAATTCAACGGTTAAATAGCAAGATCGCAGAAAAGAGATTGATTATCTTTGAAAATGAAGCCTCGAACAAATTTAATACAGTAATATTAATATTTGTATTTCAACAATAATTTATAGTTGAATTATTGTGAACCAAACATAATATTCTGATGGTGTCCCGTGAAAAAATGATTGCATGTAGAATGCATGTAAATACATGTATGCTACATGTAGTCGAAGCATGTAATCTACATGCGTTTTATGACCGATTTCTACATCTGTAGTTCATCAATAAAGGTGTAGTTTTCGTGTACCGTTGATGTAGATGAGGTGTAAATGTAGTGCAGATGTACACAAAATTAATCTCATTTATGCTGCATTTTCACGTTATATATATATCAAACTTCATGAAAACTACATCTTTATTAACGTACATCATATATATGAAATAAGTGTATTTTACATGAATTCTTCATATAAGTTCTTTAAGAAACATTTACATGCATTTTACATACATTTTGCATGTAACTTGTTAAAAAATGAATTTTACGTCAATGTAAATGCTTTTAATTTATTAAAAAATAGAACATATTATAACTTTATATAACGTAAGTAATAACATTTACGAAATCAATAATGAGGTTTTTTTTCGATATTTATCATTTTCTCTTGATTTTGATCTTTCTTTGGCTTTTCTATCGAAATGATACTTTCGCCTTTTATGTGTCTCATAATATCCTTCTTTTTTTTTCGTTCTTTCATTTCGCTTGAAGGTTTCTTTTCGATTAATCCTTCTATTTTAACTTTATCTGCATCTTTTTTCCCCCTTTTCTGCATATTTTTCTTTATTTTTACTCTCAATAATTATTTTTTCGTAAATAAATTATAATTGATTACTTTCTTCTTTTAGGATAGTCTGGTTGCGGGTATCTGAAAATAAAAAGCAAAACACAAAGTATCGAAATATTTTTTTTATATATTTAAAACAACGGAAAGAATTTATGGCAGCAAGAAAATTTTTGATACAGAAAATTTAAGGTTAATAGGTTATCAGACCTATAACCAAGTCGTATTATTAAATCTGAAAGACTTTCATATTATTAAAGACTTATCTGAGTAATCTGGTATCAATCATCTTCATATTTTAGACCTGGTGCGTCAACTCCGACGAAGACTTTATTAGCATCAGCAGCGGCAGCGCAAAAAATTTTTAGAGTCCGTCACACTGAAGTTGCATCCATGCGAAGTCAAACGTTAAACTATAAAGATGCAAGTATATGTTTATGCAACTTCATTGTGTTTGACTTCGCATGGATGCAACTTCAGTGTGACGGACTTTAAGAATTTGTTTGCGCTGCCGCTGCGGATGCTACTAAAGTCTTCTTCGGAGTTGACGCACCAGGTCTAAAATATGAAGATGATTGATACCAGATTACTCAGATAAGTCTTTAATAATATGAAAGTCTTTCAGATTTAATAATACGACTTGGTTATAGGTCTGATAACCTATTAACCTTAAATTTTCTGTATCAAAAATTTTCTTGCTGCCATAAATTCATTTCCGTCGTTTTAAATATAAAAAAAAATATTTCGATACTTTGTGTTTTGCTTGTTTATTTTCAGATACCCGCAACCAGACTATCCTAGAAGAAAGTAATCAATTATAATTTATTTACGAAAAAATAATTATTGAGAGTAAAAATAAAGAAAATATGCAGAAAAGGGGGAAAAAAAATGCAGATAAAGTTAAAATAGAAGGATTAATCGAAAAGAAACCTTCAAGCGAAAAAGGAAGAAAAGATACTGAGGCTAAGAAGAAGGAAAATGAAATAATTAGAAAAAGACCAAAAAGATCAAGAGAGGATAGTAGAGAACATTCAAGAAAAAGAGAAGGATATTATGAGACACATAAAAGGCGAAAGTATCATTTCGATAGAAAAGCCAAAGAAAGATCAAAATCAAGAGAAAATGATAAATATCGAAAAAAACCTCATTATTGATTTCGTAAATGTTATTACTTACGTTATATAAAGTTATAATATGTTCTATTTTTTTAATAAATTAAAGCATTTACATTGACGTAAATTCATTTTTTAACAAGTTACATGCAAAATGTATGTAAAATGCATGTAAATGTTTCTTAAAGAACTTATATGAAGAATTCATGTAAAATACACTTATTTCATATATATGATGTACGTTGATATAAAGATGTAGTTTTCATGACGTTTAATCTATATATAACGTGAAATGCAGCATAAATGAGATTAATTTTGTGTACATCTGCACTACATTTACACCTCATCTACATCAACGGTACACGAAAACTACACCTTTATTGGTGAACTATAGATGTAGAAATCGGTCATAAAACGCATGTAGATTACATGCTTCGACTACATGTAGCATACATGTATTTTACATGCATTCTACATGCAATCATTTTTTCACGGGGTAACTACAATTATCTATAAAAATTATTTATTTTATCTACCTTAAGTGACGTTAATCACCCAAGTAATATCACATTATACAATAACTAATTTACAATTGCAAGACAAAGGTATAATATTTAAAAAAAGAAAAATTTGTTTTAGTAATAAATTGTAAATCAGACTTTTTCTCCGGACAGAATTAATAACGCAGTATTAAATTATCGTAAATTCTATAAACATTATTGAAAATGTCACTTGATTATTTAGTTTATCAATGCTTTCTTGTTTATAATATTGATATGTTAAATAATATATTGTGTATAAAAAATAAACATTGAATAAGATATAAAAATTACATAATTGTCATTGAGTATGCGGTAAAAGAGTGTACATACTCGTTAAAAAATGTCCATTGTTGGGAATTGCGCAGCCAATGAATGCGGCAAAACCGCATAAAATGCGAGGGTCTATTGGGAGAGAAAGTTGAACGACACGGCACATAAAGACATTTGGAAAAAAGGGATTAACCGTATAGAATTCGTACAGTATAGTATTGAACGAGAGCGTCTTCCGCACCGGATGGGAGCATACGTTAGCTCGCATTATCAAGAACACTCGCTCTTGGTGGATCGTCCCACGCATCGACAGGGTATTCGGGTTACTATATATACGTATTACATGTATACATATGTATGCCGAATGAGCTAAAGCTCGGGCGGGTACGATGCGAATTCCTGTGGTCATTGCATTCGGCGTTATTGGAGAACACTCGGACCGTAACGGCCATAGTCCGAACCACATACGGTTATAGCCCCGAAAGAACTATCACCTCCATACGTACTGTTTCACCTATAGTTGCTCCGCGGCCCTCTCTCCCCTCTCACTCACCCTCGCTACCACTATACGTCTCTCTCTCTCTCTCTCTCTCTCACTCTACATTTCGCATTATTACGGCGGTATACTCACAGAGCACCTCATACTTCTCTCTCGCTTGAGAGGCACAACGTGTACACCCAGGTTTCGTATTATTACCAAATTCCAATGTCGTTTCGAGTCTTGCAATCTTTCTTCACGGCTAGGTGGTTTTAATTACTAACCTTATGCTATTCAAATGGTTTATTTCACTTCATTAATACATTTATCAATATGTTTTTCGGTAACTAAAATCTTTTTTTTCATCTATAAACATAAACATTTATAATTAAAATGGACGGTTTTTATTGGTATTATATGAGCTCCTACTAATTTAATTGATTTGTTCACAATTATTTATCATTTATTTACTAATTATTAATATTAGCTGTTAATACAAACAATACTGTCTAACTATAAATTCGATGTAACGAAGTATTCATTTGTAATTAGTCAAACTCGAGTATCTTTGTATTTTCATAAATCAAAAGGAGATGGCAAAAATATTACTGTCAATATTTAGCGAAAATGCAACGTGCAATTATCGTTTTGACTGGAAGAAGTAATCATAAGAAGTCGTTTAAGTAATAATAATATTTAATTAATAAGGAATGCGTCTCGTATCCGTCATAACGTGGATATACGGCATCGGTGAACAACGCACCAGTGGACTTATACTTGCGTGCGTAAGTAAGTTCCCATCGCTTAATTTATGTATGTGCTTGTAGACTTAGGTATATGTATGTCTCTCTCTCTCTCTCTCTCTCTCTCTCTCTTTCTTTCTTGCCCTCTATCCTTTTCTTTCGCATTCTCTCTGCGCTTGTGTTCACCAGACTTGGAACGTCGATGCGCGTAACACTGAGAGAGATAAAGAGAGAACGAGACAGAAAGACAGAGATAGGTGGCAGCGGGACTATCAAGCGCGACCGCAGATCGTGACTTCTGTGGGAAAGGCAAAGAAAACTACGAAATAATGGCTTATGGCGCATCCTTGCGATTTTACGATGTGTAATCGTAACGTTTCCACTAAGATTCGAATGCAATCATTTCCTCGTGAAATTATGGTCGTTGAGAAATCGCTCTGACGAATTCATGGAAAATGGCGCTGACAATTGTAAAGGACCGAGTGGCTTTATATTCTTCGCAATTTCTTATGCCGATTTCTTAAGATGTCTTTATACCGTGATATTAAGTATCTGCTACGTCTTTTTTATTATTTCTCTTTCGTTCATTCACCTAACCTTATAACCTTATAACTATAAGATAATCTTCATTAACTCGCGCTAAATGACTTTTGTTAGTACCATAAGTAAAGAGAGCTAGATTGTATTGTATTTGATGCTTATGTACACGCATAATTATTTATTTGTCAACCATTCACAGTGAACACGAAGGCAATAAAAATTTAATAGTGTATCACTAAATTAACATACATTTTAGGAATATATAAAAATCGGAATAACAGATAATTAGTAATCAAACAATGTAAAATAATGTGTGAGCAAATAAGAGAAGAGGCCCCTTCGCTCATCAATAATCTAACTGTGTACAGAATTTGAAACTAAAATATTATTGCGTTTTCGAAAAAAATTTTGTTAAAATAATCTTAAGAGGGTGCCCATGACTTGACATTTTTGGTAAAAAATGGTTCTTAAAAATAGAATAATAAAGCAATTTTTAATTCAGCACACAGTTATATTTCTGATAAACGGATGTGCTTCTTCTCTTATTTGCTCAGATATTGTTTTATATAGTAATTGATTATCAATTATTCTTATTAATTATTCTTTATTATTTAATCGATCAAAATTGAGTATGGGACCCCTCAATACATCTTTAAACCTCCCTACCTTATCAACTGAGCTAAATAAATAATTTAATTATAATTAATAAAACGTGATAATATTTGCAAAAGTAGAAGGATACACCAAGACCATTGTTTATTTCTGCGCTAAATTTGAATTTAAACTAGAATAGAATTTTAAGAAATCCGTTACCAAAAGTTGTTGATTACGTTACACCCCCTTCATATTTTTGGTATGCGGGATTTACTTTTCCAACTTTTTCAAATACTATTATATTTTATTAATATAATAAAATACTTTGTATATCTCGGTTATTAAAGTAGGGAAGATAAAGTTGATTTTGACTCCACATTAAATTATTCAGAATAATGTTTTTCTTAAAATGTATCAGATTTGCGAGAGATGAACAAATATGAATAAATGATATTACTATAAGCTTCAAAAATAATGTGTAAAATAAAATTTTCTATTTTATATGCAAAAAAATGTTGTATCTAAAATGAAATAAAAAAATTGTATTATTATACGTGAAGGACAACAATTTGGATGTAGTATCCAAAGAGTAGGCAAGGCAACTCGGTCGAGGAGGCGCGGGGGCGTGTATCGCTTGCACGAACCTAGGATAAAGTTGCTTCCTCGCTCGGAAGTGGACCTCGTAGCCATCAAAGCGATCACCCGAGGCTTCCTTAGCCAAGTTCTTGCATACCACCGCCAATATTAAATGACAAAGGCAAAAGCATACCTTGGCGCAGTCAGAAGGGGTTACGGAAATTCTGGCGATGCGATGCGCGCGCTTTTTCCCTCCCCCTTACCCTCTAAAACAAGGATCTCCGAGTGCGCGCTCCTTACCGCGAGGTACAACGATGGGCCTCTTATATGTCCTTTCCCTTCACTCCTTCCTCTCTATATACCTTTTTACTCCGGCGCCTCGTTGAGTCGACCTATTGGCGTTTCGCGGGCAGGATGTTTTAAATACAGTGCCTCCGGTATATAGCCAACGAAATACCAGACGCCACCGTAAAATCCCTCTCGATAAAGCCTGAAAAAGTTTGAAGAAGCCAGGGAGAAATGCGAGCGCGCGGGTGCGCGGGTGCGCGGGTGCGCTCGTTCGCTCCTCGCTCGTTCGCTTGCTTGCTCCTTTGATGTCGCGCCTGGGCTGCTACGAATGCCTCTGATAGCCCTTGGCTTCTCAAAAATGAGATTTGTTGCGATGCTGGAACAATACACTTCTTTTTGAATGGCCCAAGGCAAATTAATTAATTCATTATGCTTTTATACCTGCTAGATTTCTATAGAACGCCTTTTTAGGCAATTAACTTTCGTACGAATAAAAATAGCAAAACTTTTTTTTCACGAGTATGCGAAATACAAAGTCATGGATGCATTAAACGGTTGACCTACGTGTTTCCATTAGTTTGTAATGTAATGCAATTTTTTCGTTTTCTCTATCTCTCTTTTAATTATACAAATAATATATAGTTATATTATTTATTAGTTAAAACAAATTTTATACTGTTTATGCATTCCAGAGGTATTCGGTATGATTATCGAACTGTACCACTACTCCTTTGAAATGTTTTAAACTGAATATTATTTGTATCCCTGCATTGCCAATTAAGTAATGATACATTCTACTTTTCGTAATATGGCGTTTCAATGTAAGTGCTACATTTCTTTGGTAATGCCCATTGTAAAATTATTCTCTGTGTTCCCTTTGCACAACTTTGATAGAATTGTACTTTGCGTACAACGAGTTAAGTAATTGTTAAATCTGCGGGAAAAGACAATTTATCCTTTATTATTGTACTGAATTGTAGGTGAATACAATTTTAGTAAACATAAAGATTTTATTAAAATTACAGAAAATCTTTCTTTTTTTAAAATTGCTCTATGATTTAACTTGGTAAAATATTACATTAACATTTGCAGTCAAAGAATTGATACGTACTAATTATATTTCCACAGTGTTACTTGCTTCCTATTTTTTCAACTCTTCGTAGGATTTTATTATTTTAGCATATGGGAAAGAACATATCTATATGTTCTCTTAAATTTTATTCACGTAAATTTAATGTATTTTTCCCAGTCTGACAATTTAATGAAGCTTTTTACAAACAACAAAGTATATATACTTTATTTATAAAATAGTTGTGCACCATATATAACGTAAATGTTTTTCAACGATTTAATTCTAATGATCAAAGAACAATTTGTTGAGTTCAATATTTCGTAGAAATTTAAACATCCAAAAATTGATATATACCTTGTTATATTAACCTTATATAAATATATAAACATAGATATACGAAACTTAATAAAATTTATTCACATTCTTTCAACGTGCTTGTTTATTTTATAAATTTTAATTTTAAAAGAATTCTTAACTCTTGCAGTCATCAAATGTAGTATTCTTTCAACAGACATTTGCGAAATCTTTGTAAATATGTAAAGGATTTTTAAATTATGTATTGAAAAGTGCATTGATAAAGAAATACTGAGTTGGGAATTTGTAGATCAACTAATCGTAGTGACTATACCACTTAAACTTGTACGTAAGTATTATAGCATAAAATTATACAAAGAATAACAATTACCATTAATTGTCTGAAAAGAAAGGCTAAAGATTCAGTACTAGTTGAATCATTTTGATTATTTATGAAAAATTGCAGGAAAATAAAAAAGAAACGATAAGGGAAAAAATACATTTGTAAAGTAAGAATGTATGAGAAAAGTCGGTATTCTTATTTTACCCCTCTATTTTTAGGGTGGTAGGTATTCAATGAGACGGAATTTCACGAAGGGGCGTGGGCGCGCTCGCATCGAGGTAACACACATGTGCCGCGACTTCACTTGTGTATTCTTCTCTCTTCCTCTCACGGGCTGCCATTACCATGGAACATATAAAGGAGAACGCGGGCAATGAGAAACCGGGACAGACAGATATCGACTTTTGACTATTTGATGAAACTCGTGACGCGGAATGGCGAATTCCCATAGGAATGCTGTGCACTCCGTTTCCTTATTCGCGCGCACACCTTGACTTTTTTCAATATATCGCACAATAATTCTCCTGGTGCTAATTTACATATTTTAATGCATTTTTTATAACTGTGCTGCGTCTTTTAGTTCACGTATACCTACATATAAATAGTTTCTAAATAACTTGCGTTATGTTGTATTGGACTTTGATGCACTCTCAATGTGGACGAGTTTATCACGTTTGATTCTATTCAAAAACTAAAATGAAACTAAGCAACTAGGTGAAACTTCAGTACAACGAACAATTATTAATTTACATTTCAAAAGTTTGATATTATACATGCGCTCACTCGTATTTATATAAACATATGTATTTATTTGTATTTAATATATACACATTTAATTTTTTACTTATACTTATGCGCATCTATATATGTTCTAAATTTTATGTATATGTATAATTCGCGACAAATATTTATATATGTATGAATGGATTTCTACAGTGCTTATATGAAACCATCAACTTCTTATAATATATAAGTATGTATATGATGTTTTGAAAATGATATTTTTAAAATTACTACATATTAACATTTACTACTAAATATATAGTAAATTTATAATAATCGAAGTATATATCCTTTTATGTACTTTCCTACAAAATGTAATAATTTTTAATCTATAATTTTTTTTCAGTGTATATTAAAAAATCGCTATAATAGAAAAATAATTTGCATTAATATTTTTGTTACCCAGGATTGTATAATAAATAAAAAAATTGTTAAACAATTTAAAAAATGGAGTTAAGGAAACAACCTGCCATTATACACCTGAAAAAAGTTTAGTTGAGCAAGTGAAAAAAAACCTGCACTCATAAAGCAATTAAGGACTAATCAATATATGTGTATATATGTATATGGATATATATATATATATATATGTATATGCGTGTATATGCGTGTGTATGTGTGTGTATAGATACGAGAAAGTGCACCTGGCGGAACTTACGGTCAAGCTGCAAGTGATTAGGGCAACAATAAAATTCATTGTTTCACAAGTTTGCAGAGGTAAAAACGTTGGTATCTCGGCTTCTCCCCTCTGTGTCTATAGATGCGCAAACGAAACTCTGTAAGCTTTGATGTAAACGATACAACTCTCCCCTTCCCCCTCGCGGTTCTTCGAAGCCTCGGCGATCCAACAGTCGATTGTGCACCTTGGGACCTGTGCTCGTGTGCGCACGCGCGCAGTTAACCGCCGTTGTCGGAAAATACTGCACCAAGAGAGAAAAAGGAAACGCGAATGAATATATTGTCGATGGTTCAAAGGAGGCGCGAGTTTTATGAGCGGCTCTCTCTCTCTCTCTCTCTTTCTCACTCTCTCTCTCTCTCACTCTCTCTTTATATATATTCGTGTGCCGATGAATGAAATAAAGGCGGCATATAGCTTTCACGAGACTTCTTGCACCTCCGAGTTCTCGCTTTAATCTTTATTGATTGAGGAAAAAATACTTCCATATGCTGGTCATTATTTATCACATATATAATGTGGCTTTTGAGTAAGGCGCTCTATTTGTTCGATAATTATATGCACTTAGGATGATTTTTATATTATCTTTATGCGAACAAACCTCTTTTTTCATATATTTACGGTTTTTTATGGGAAACATTTTTAAACATTTTTGGAATGTTTATTTCCAATCGTGATTGTTGAAAAAATCTTCTAGAAGAATACATATATGAATAACAAATACAGTTGTTAAATAAACTAAAATCGAGTAACTATGTTTGCTTTTAATAGTCTTTAAATATTAATAAAATATATCTGCTGCTCGTAATTTAAAGATGAAGTAAATAAGCAATTAATATATTACAAATAAGGTTGACAGCAATAGCTGATATTAATTTTAAATATATTTTTAAAGTTTGCGTCTATTTAGCATACATATTTAGCTCTTTTGACCCTTAATTGATACCTTTGAAATACAAAACAGGTAGAATACCGATTAATAGTATATAAATAGTAGGTTGAGGGAAGCCAACAATCCATCTACACGTATTTGTCAGTTTCCCCCGACTCTTCACAGGCTATTGATTCCCAATTTCAATGAAAATGGGCAGAGTATGCTCGTTCTACTTTTTTTTACGAGGGTACACTTGTTGAACGCACTCGGGTTTTTTGTGTGCGAGGTGATCGCTGACGCCCCTGAACAGGGGACGAGGAAATTCTCCCTCTTTTAGTCTCTTTCTATCGACAGGGAACAGTTTTTTTTCTTTCCCTCCAGTTTTCTCTTTGTCTCCCTCACTCTCTCTCTCTCTCTCTCTCTCTCTCACTGTTTCTCCCACTCCCTCTCTTATTCTCTTACCCATTCCCGTTTCGCACAAAGCAACGACGGGACTGCGGTCAGGGGTGATTTTTATGGTGCGTTGGGGCGAATCGCATGTAAATGCAGTGAATGCGAGAACCAATAACTTGACATGCTTTTCATATCCTCTCCGATTCTTTTATTTATTTCTCAATATTGCTCGTTAATCTACCTAACAATGTCTTTTATGAACGCAAATGTATATTTTATTATAGGTTAATAATAGGTAATCATGAAATAAAATGTTTATTCTATCCTAATTTACTATTTACAATATAAATAAATTAATATTAGAGATACTAAATCAGCTTACAATTGCACATGAGTAGAAACCTTTTTTTATACTTACATTTTGATACGCTTACGTATACCAGTTACTAACTCTTTCTGATGATAGAAAAAGAATATTTTCGAAAATGATATTATCATAATTAAATCTAAAATACTTGCAAACCCGAAAAATATATTTTAATTCCAATTTCTTAAAATACATCGACAAGTTTGACAATATCGACGTTTTTAATGGGTATTTCTAGGAAAAAAGACAATTGAGTATTTCATTAAATTCGAGTATTTCGTAATACTCTTTAATATTTCATTTTAACTTGAAATATTCCCAAACTTTGCTAAGTAAATTTAATATTTATTTGAGTTGATAGTAATATGCCCATTGATGTTTACTGCGAATAAGTTTATATCCTCTTTAATAGAATAAAATTAAAATACTGAAAGTATGTAATTTAAAATATAAGAAATAATTAGAATAAAAACAAAAGTGTAATTATTTTAACCGTACAACTGAGGCATGAGTAAAAAAAGCGAGTAAGAAAAAAAATGATCCCCGAAATGCAAAAGCGGCAATAGAACGGTCGGACCATGTTTATTTAGCGAAAAATAAGGAAAAAGCTGGAGCCCCTATCGGACCGAACGGTGGTAGTGGCGCCTATTTAAATAAGGAGGGTCCCTGATATAAAAGGGTTGTCCGCGGAATTAGAGACGAGCCCGCGTACGATTATTATACCCAAAGAGTCGACGAAACGAGTTCGGGGGTGGACAGAGAGAGAGAGAGAGAGAGACGCGAATAAGGAGGGACAGAGACAGGCACCCTCGAAACCACAGACCGCCGCCTCTTTTTCCTGGGCGGTAAAGCTCGAGAAGCAAATGAAGGCCTTCGTAAAAGTACGCGATTGCCTTTTGCCGAGGTATATACATAGATATACGTATTACATAGTGTGTATATACCCGCACACCCACACCCACACACACCCACACACACGCACACACACATATAAATATATACATATATATTCAGGCATGTATATGTGTGATCGTGCATATGGTAGTCGGTATGAAGGTCTTCTCTAGTGTCTCGGTCAGCTCCGACTGGACGATGGGGAATCATTTTCGCGGTCCGGCGGGTGTATCCCCCTATGACCTAGCTAGGGTTGGTATAGCTTGTTTTTGCGGGTATTTCCGCCAGGCCGTTAAGCTCGTGTAAAGTTGGGCTTCTTTATTGCTTCATACTGATTCGCAAGCTACTCGCTTTCCCCTTTCTTCTTCTTCTACATAAAATCACCCTGTCATTTGCATATTAAGAGCATAAAAATGAATATTACCGAAGAAAGAAAGGAACTCGAGACTAAAATAAGAAAAGTGAAGGCTTCGTAGAGGTAAAAGGTAAAAAAGGAACAGAAAAAAGCGAAGTCATTCAGACAATCGTTCGCAAACGCTGTATACTTGATTTTTTGCCCGACTACTGAGAGACTGAGAGAGAGAGAGAGAGAGAGAGAGAGAGAGAGAGAGAGAGAGAACGAAATTCCGCATTAGAGTAAAAAAATACACGTCAAAATTCAAAGAAGAATTGAGAATAATTGCTCAGTTATATACGCCGGCGGATGGCAGAGTGCGAGAGAGCTTTCCTCAATTCTTTACTTTTCCGTTCGGTTCGCTGAATTAGCCAAGCGCGCGCGCGCGCTCGAAAACGGGGCTCTTTGACGCTCGAGTACGTTCTCTCTTGTTGGCGAAGGGGGTTGAGAACGGGAAAAATTGCTCCGAGAATATGTCGCGTTACGATTAATTATTACCGGAGCAGGCTAAACACGGTCCGCGACAAGGGAGTGAGCGAGAGACACAGAGAGATGAGAGAGAGAGAGAGAGAGAGATAGAAGAGAACGAGAACCGTAAGGGCCGTAATATATATAACGTGTACGTACGAATTCCGGTTGCCTTTCCACGGCGGTATTTGCCAAAAGTTATCGAAGCGCGAGAGACGGAGAATTAAAGGAAGCCTCGAGCTGGTATATAGAGATGAGCTCGACTCGGCTATGAAAGGGGGAAAGAGAGAGGTGCGAGAGAAGTGGAACTGATGGCCAACTAAAAGAGAGAAGGAAAGATATATACCTTATTCTCAGATGAGAAGGCCAAGACTTTCCTCTTTCGATCCTGGCGTAATTACTAATAAGTTTTCGACGCGAAATGAGGTGAGGAAAAGAGAGAGGGTTAATCTGAAAGTACGACCGAACGGCCGGAGGGATCCGAGCGTTAACGGTAGAGAAGGGTGGTTCGAGAAGCAGAAGGCTCGTGGAACCAGTTAAAGATTTGCGATGTCTTTCGATCCCTTTTCGAGATATTCGTAATTACCGTTTGTGTTTCTCTTGCCTCTCCTCCCCCACCCCCTATCCACTACCCCACTTCCTTCTACCACCTCCCTCCACCCTCGCCCTACGCCTACTCCTCTCCTCACCCGCATTTAGTTTCGACGTTCAACTATATACCCTTGTAAGCTTTGGTTTTTACTCCCGCCTTTACCCATCTTCCTCTCTTGCTCTCTTTTCTCTTTTCTCTTTTCTCTTTTCTCTTTGCAAACCGATGAATTTTCTTGCTATTCCTCTCAATGTTGAACCCCTCTTAGAGCGATTCTAAA
Source organism: Theocolax elegans (assembly GCA_026168455.1). Taxonomy (NCBI): domain Eukaryota; kingdom Metazoa; phylum Arthropoda; class Insecta; order Hymenoptera; family Cerocephalidae; genus Theocolax; species Theocolax elegans. The sequence continues at coordinate 33,010,190 of CM047426.1, read as the reverse complement.
ATTGGTCCTTTCTCGATCGCTTATCGCACCCTGCTAAAGGATTGGCCAAAAAGTCAGAGTCGACGGCCTCTTTCTAAATCCGTTCAATTTCCCTTGGGTTTAAGGCAGAAATCGTGTCAAGTATCGCCTTGTTGGCTTTTTCGCGGCTCCCTTGCTTTGGTTATTCGGGTTTCCCGGTTCTAAATTAAAAATTACCATTTGGCTGTATTTGTTTATAGATATATTAATATTTCTAGTTATACTTTTAGTTAACTATTTAGTTTTCCTGAAGAATTCTGATGATAATGTTCTTATAAAAATAATTCAATCGTGTATTTAAAATATTTAACATTTAAATTAATCTATTTCTTAATATTAAATTTAATTAACTTTTATTTTATTCGTATCAGTATTAAAAAAGTAATAAACAGCGGTGCACCAGAAAATCAGTATTTAATCGTTAAAAATAGAAAAGTAATAATGGTATCTTCATTATAAAATCAATTGAAAAGATATTTATTCAGCAAAAATTTGTTAAAACTTTCTTAATAGAGAATTCTGGTAAGTTATAACCGTAAAATTTGTATGCAAAATCGCCGAGCAGCAGAAGCATTTCTTATAATGACGAAAGAGATTTCTTTTCGAATATTAACACGAAAGAAATTGATACGTGGAGAGCCCAGAGAGATAAAAAGAAGGCGAAGGAAGGCCTTGCTTCTGGGAGTCGCGTGATAATTGTAATGAACGTCTTGAGACTGCGCGCGCCCATCTGCGACCCTCGTTTCTATACCGAATATCCCTTCAAAACGAAAGAGACACACTCTTTCGCGACTCTCTCACACTCCCTTCCTCCTCCCTCCCGCCCTCTCTCTCGCCCGTTCTCTTTCTCACTCTCTCTCTCTCTCTCTCTCACTTACTCGATGCGTCTCCCTCTTCGTTAGTGAGTATAAGTACGAAATACGCACGAGTCCTTAAGTACCAAACTTGTACGAATTGATTTAAGTGCTGAATGCTAAATCAACGAAATACACAAGAAAGGGAGTTAGACCGACAGCTACGGAAAATTTACGATTGCTTGGTCGCGAGGGTACTTTCTCGATACTCCAGCGGCATGACTGAGCTAATCTTTTCTATCTGTAAAATGTTATTACACTTTTCTTTAAACCCTCTTCAAAATTCATATTTATATTTGTACCTTGTAATTTGAAGATTGTGCGCTTAATCATACATATTTAATATGTCTAAGTAAATATTAATACGTTGGTTGGTTCTTTCTTCGCTCTAAAGTACTTATATGCCTTAGTTACTATCATAAAGCAAATAAGAAATAAATCAATATCATCTTATTAGTTACAATATTTACAAAATCCATGCATTTCACATATGTGTATTTTTAGTTATATTAAAATTTTGCTGTTTTAATTAACAGGTATACACTTACCGCGGTTGGAAAGTAATTCCAATTTCATATATATACATATATATATGTGTGTATGTGTGTGAAATTTTTTTCGATCAAAATACTTTCTTATTAAAATTCATATAAAAAAACCGAAAATTATATTGCTAGTTATAGCTAGCTAAAAAAATTAATCTATTTATGTAATAAATAAAAGTATATGTAATAAAAAAATTCTTAAAATAGAAAAATAACGATCATTTTATTTATTTTTTCATAAATTTTCAATTAATATTATTTATAATCTTCTCTTTCAACTATTCCAAGAATTTATCTTCATTATAGATAAGAAAATTGTGTACAATCAAATTGAATTTTTCATCAACTGATATAAAAAACTTTGATGGTACCAATTAAAAATAAAAAAATTATCTATTTTTGCTTTTCTTTGGTTTTTTTAAAAACATTTTCTTCCTAAAATATGGTTAGTTCCACATTAGACTACTTTATAAGTAAACAAAATTTTAATAAAAATTATATTCTAAATTATAATTTTTTTCTCAAAAACTAATCCATAACTTATATCGAAATGTTTACAGCATAATGTTATTTATTATGTTATTATTATGTTCTATTTCGACGATTTTTTTCAACATATTTGATGAATATTTAAAGATATAAGCGCAATAAAACATTTTGTACAAAAATATTTCATTGTTTAATAACTTAGATATTATAGATATTTTAAGCTGAAATTTCAAATGGATTAAATGCTTTTTATTCTTGAAAACTGTCAACATAAAAACCCCAATTTTCTCATTTTAATTTTTTTAATCAACACTTAACTATATAATTACTTGAAATTTTCACAGCTTATGAAAATTACATAGTTCTTTCGTCATACATTTTGTCAGCACATGTGACTGACTAATTTCCAAAATATAATATATGTAAATAAAATCATTTTATTTAAATACCAAAAAAACCAATAGAGTTAATTTGTGAATCCAAAATCGAACAGATAGATTTTTTATTCTTTATAATGTACATTTGGTACAATTAAAAAAAATTAATAATATTATCAAAAGTTTTAAAAAATTAATTTTTTAAATATGGGGGATAAATAATCAAAGTCTTTTCCGGAATTCATAAAATACAAAGCAAACTACACACGCCAGCTGAGCGATATTGACCAAGTAATTTCGAAAATACGGCGGTATACGTATTCTCGTACACACACACACACACACACACACACAAACACACGCGCGCGCACGCACACATCCATACAGATATTTTTTAAATACTCGTGATTTCGACTTCTGACATGTTAAAATATACTTATAACATGTTTTTAGCGAGTCGAAAAATTTTACTATTACAAACTTTAGAACTGTTTGACGTCTTTAAAGTTTTAAAAAACCATTCACAGCCTATTTTTAATCAATTCTGTACGTCTCTAGTTTGATGATTTTAACTTCTGTCCTAGATCATTTTTTTTTGTTTCTCCAAATACTTTTGAGCAAAAATAATGCGAATAATAATAACACATATAATCGCAAAAAGCACGCGGCTTCTACCAACACCAAATACCTAAAAAGAGAGAGGATATAATAACAGTGTGTAAGAAAAGTGGGCTTATAGCTACTACCACTTGCGTAATACAGAGATATTAAAGACAATTAAAGATATTTGACTATAATAAACTTTTATGTAGCGTGAGTCTCAAGTCTGAAATTTTACGGGTGTTTTAAACATAAGAAAAGTTAACTTTTGGCTGCAAATTCTTCCAAAAAAAGTTCCGACAAAAAAGTTACATGTGTCGTAAGGCTAGTTCGCAAAAAGGGTCAATTTCAAGTATCCATGTAAATTTGGTCCAAATTGATATTTTTATAAACAAAACAAAAAGTAAAAAAAACGTGTTTTTAAACCAAACAAAGTGGTCACATGCCTCGTAAAATGAAACATAAAAAATGGTGCGCTTTTGAAGTTAACAGAATAATCTATTTTTTTTGCTGTGTACATTTTACTGGATGGAAATCGTGCTTTTCGAATATTAGTATCGCATTATTTTTTCCTAAAACTAATCGTAAAAATGTTGAAGTTTCCTAGTATATTTTCCTACCAGTTTAACCAAGGTTCCGCCTTAAAAGCATGTCATACGTCATATTCCCCTCGTCTCTTTCGTGTTTACCTGTATTTTGACGTTTTTCCATATTCAGATACATATACACTCTTGCCACGGCACCGATGATTATCGCATGCGCTTCGCAGTCGAAGTGAAGAGTGAAGCCTAATTGAAACGGCTTCACGTTCTTTCGCGTTTCTTTCTTTGTCTGAAGTACAAATTAGAAAGGAAAGAATTTATAGGAGGCGGAACGGTTTACTCGGAAAAAATTCCTCTTCCAATACATGCGTGGGTAAAAAGAATATCTATTTTGTATCAATTAGAATTCCATTTGCCTCAAAGTTAATTCCTTTAGAAAACGTGAATTCTCGTGATTGCAAATGGGTATATGCATTATACTGGCTGCAACGTTTAAAATGTAACCTACCCACATCGAATTTGAATTTTATCGTCTCAATAGTCCGATATACTTACTTATATAAATTCAGTATTTATGGCAGTCAAAAGCTGTATAGTATGTAGGAAATTCAATATCGTAAGTATTGAATACGCATCATCAATTAATCAGAAAATTTAAATTGCTTATTCACATAATCAAAATAGTCATCCAATGTTAATTGAGGAAAGAGCAATAAAATATATTTTAAATCATATAAAAATATAATAATCACAGTAATAAATGTAACAATAAAAAATATATGTTTTGCAATTCTGAATTTTGATTAGCTTACACGATGTTTAGATTTATATGAGTTCAAACAAAACGAAGGTAACGGGTTAAAATATCATATAAACAAGTTTAAGAAACCGTCGAAAATCTTTGAGAAGACAGAATCACTAAGTCATTGTGTTGACTCGTGGTATTTCCATAAGCGCCTGCGTGTGGAAAGTTTTTTTTCGACTTGAACCAGATTTCACCGAAGTGCGCGCGCGATCACAAAATCTGCTGGCTTTAACTAGCTACTTTAGCTTAACGTCAATTATTGCCACTTCTTTGTGCGACGCCTTGTGACACAGAAAATCCTGTCCGCCGTACCGTAAATCACCAAGTACTCGTAGCGCTATATCTAGTGTATATATTTTTTTTGTTCTCTAATTATAAATTCCATGCGTCGCGTAACAATCGGAGTTGAAAAAAAGAACGCATATAACCCGACCCCCTTGAACCCCGTTCTCTCGCACGCGCTGCTTTCCAAAGCAAATTCGAGGAATGAGCTCGCTTCGAGAATTGACTTTCGGAAATTTTGGGAACAAGTGCGTAAAGCCAACGATTTTTCGTGTCACGTAGAAACGATTCTATATAGTCCTCGAATTATGCTTGGAACATTATTAAATTAAATTAAAGCTATTTCTTAGAAATTTCTCTTTCTTACTAAATATATCGGTAAATATACACACAACTTTAGATTTATAGATCTTACGTGAGAATTTTAATTTACATCCAAAACACGTCGAAACCAGGTACTTTTCTTTTAGTTTTCATTATGGGAAAAGCGAATCGTTGCCCCTAATTGATCATTTAATTAGTGACGAAAAATAAACGTTACAATTGTTAAAGAGATAGGGTTATTACTTTTTTAAATTAAAGCATTATTATTGGAGTGTTCGTTTACAAGACTATTCGTTTTGATTTATTTGTCAAGAAAAGTATAATGTATTACTACTTATTTGAGAAATTAATCTTTGAATTGACTGAAAGTAATTTTTTACTAGTTCATATATTTCTTACTGTTAAGAGATATTAATTGTTAATATACCTTTTAAAACAGGATTCAAATTTCTTGATATATATATAGCAGAGTAAACGAAATTAATTTGAAATATACTAGTATAGATTATAATAATTATCTAATAAATGATTTTAGAGAGATATTCTCTTATACGCAACTACTCTACTAGTCAGTGAAGTAAAATCGTATATTCCGGGTCTCATTAATTATCGCTGAGTGTCATTATAAATAAGGCAAGAAGTTGTCCACTTATAATTTTATTATACTTACGAAACTTGATATTAAATTCAGTTAATATGTAATAATATAGTCAAAACAAAATGAATAATAAAGTGACACGCATCTTCACAATAAACGATAGCATCAACGTTAATACAAATTCTAAATTTAAGGAAATAACCATTTAAAAAATAGTTTCGAAATAGCTTACAGGTTTGAAAGAACCGCATTACACGACTCCGTATTCACACAAGGTATAAGTAAAGCTTGCGCCTACCCGGTAGTCGGTTATATACATAAATCTTGAAAAATCGCTTAAACGAGTCGCGACGATGACCGAGGACGGAGATATAACGCGACACCTGCACAGCCTTCTCTCTTGATAATCTGTTGACTACAGGCGCGTGTAAACTCGTTGGCCCAATGGCGATGGCTTGATGCCTCTTGATATTCTTTTTTTTCCAAAGAGCCAGAAAGATCATATCGGAGTTTTGGGAACACGCGTACTGTGTGAGAACATGCGGCTAATGAAGAGTGCTTTCGAGTCCCAAGAACTCCCGAATCGTCGTTTGATTGTCATTTTAATTATTAATTTTTGCAGTAAACTCGTTATTGGCTTGATGAGACAGAACTTGAGTTTCGTCTTATTGCTTCATAAATCCAATGGAATATTGTTTTTCTAAAATTAAATTGGTCATCTGGCGTAACGCGTTTTAATAACGCGATTTATATATACGCTATAATATAAAGCAAGTTTTTAATAATAATTTGGGTAAAATATTGTTGTATCAATCACTTACAAGAAAATGGTACAATATTTTGTCATCGAATTAATATTAATAAATTACACTTTACATTTAGAAGACACATTGTGTTTTGTTAAATTTATTTATTTATTTTATTTAGTCCACAAAGTATACATAACATTTGCATAATAAACGTAGTAACTCCTACAGAGATAAACTTTAATTATCTGTGCGTAGGTGTGGTTAAACTAATACAATAAATGTTTACAGCTAAATATAAAAATTAACCTAAAACTAAACTAAGACTAAAATCATATTGATATACAGCAGTGGCTTCTCCCTCCTCTACTCGTATCACCAGTATACTAGTCAGTGAGAAGACTCCATACAAATTTATGAATACATTATTTTAATATCTTTATAAATTAAATCGACTGTTTAAAACATTTATAAACAAATTATTTAGCGGATATAAAAGATTATGATAGAATTTTATTTTATAATGGATTTCAAGACATTCGTATAATAAAAGAAGCTATCAAAAATTGACGTCAAATCTCGAAATCACTACGCGCAATGTAGATACACAGTTGCAATCAACGATTGTTTGCGCGTTAAAATTGCTTCGCTAAAATGAGTTTCAAAGAATATGAAAAGCACTCGCACGATCTTCGAGCCTACTAAGTCATTACATTCAAAGATACGTTAGGTTTAATGAAAAAAATGATTATCTTCGTAATTAATGTTCTTGGCGATTACAAAAAATTATAGAAAACGATATTCCAGTACGAGAGAGAGTGTCAGAGATCCCGCTTTTTGACCTTATATGGAACATTGCAGCGAATCCGTTTACGGGTATAAATCCACTAGAGAAAGAAACTGCCTTAGCGACGTTAGCTCGTGAACGATTACAGGCACCTGGTGCAGACCAAGATGAGCTTCTGGACTCTGTGAAAGTGATATCTGTCGTACATAAAAACTGCGCATCCGGTTATCGTGCATTGTTACCTGACTTACAATGCGTCTTTCCTCACTCGACTATTTAACGCGATCTGTCAATTTCTATATAGTTATCTGCAATTATACTGTGTTTAATAGTAATTATTTAAGTTATTCGTTAACGATAATTAATTATTATTATACTCTGAAATTAATTATAAATTATTTCTTCTATTATTACACAATTATAAGATTTAATAATTGTAGTATTGTTACGAATTTCTTAGGCACTTTCTTTATTTTACATACTTATTTAAATTAAGTTATATATTTTTTAAAGTACTTATACTAATTTTACAGCAGTAAGAAATCAGCGATTGTATCAGTAGTTAGGAGAACTACGCAATTGATTCATAACTTTTCAGAATAATGACAAAAACTAACATTACACAGGGAGATGTCTTCGATTAAATAATCAAACTATCATTTTATAGAGGTGCCTTCCTACATTTTAATGTTCCCTTCGAATACTAAAAATATAATATCGGAACTTTAAAAAAATGCATCTATAAGGTTTATAGACTGTAATAAATTTATAAAAAATAATTTCGTATTTACTTTTGTTAAATTTGCTATAGTGCATACTATAAGTTTATTGTACGAGTGTTTTGATTTTGCACACTGTTAAATGTGATATGTCAATATAAAATGACGACCTAAATAATTCGTATTATAAGATCATTGGCTCGGTGCGAATAGCATAAACTGAGTAAAGAAAAGCGCATCCCACATGTATATATTAATGAATCTCGAACTAAAATACAAATAAAATTCAGATAAATAAAGATCAGTTAATGCTTCAATTATTTTTTATTCATCAACGTTTTCTTGGGAGTAGAATCTAAAGTATACATTTCCATGAATTTAATATATAGGAAACTTAAAAAAAAAGTAGAAAAAGATAAATTGAATATATATGTATATCGTAGGAGATCGAGTTTATTTTCGTGAAATGACGATAATGTTAACGCCATACGATTGGGATGTTAATGATCGAGTAAACGTAAAGTGGTTATAATTATTATCCTATTTTCCAGGAATATCTTTTACTGCCAATGATGATCAGAAATATAATTTGCCTAGAGGGCGCGATACTAATAAAATCAATGGGTAACGAGGCAGAGATGCGTATTTCGCGCGCATCTTTAAACGAAAGTTGGGTAAAAGAGGCGGGATACGATCCTCGTTACGGACTCTGAGCGCATATTTATTCCGTCGTCGAAATGATCTTGAACGGCAACAGATTCTTGGATTTCATGGCGACGATCGGGCGTAAAGTCGAGCGAATGACTGCACCGTCACCGTGCCACGACGACGATTGCGATTAATTAATTTCACTCCGCCGAGACACTTAGTTTCCGTTCGTTTAAGCTCGTTAATACCCCGAGAGCCCGTTCCTCTCTCGCCCCCGCCAAACTCTTACATTTTGCTTTGGGCCTTCCCTCCTCTTTCGATGCTACTCTTCCTTCGATGCATAACGAACGCTTACATGCCTCTTTTTATATCATGACCTCTACTTCTCGGAATTCTATTTCCAAAATATATTACAATCAATTTACGTGACAGTGATAATTAATCAAATCAACTTGCCTCTTGCATATTTGATATACCTTAGGAAAATGTTAGAAGGTTTTACCTTTCCATTAAAGGAACTTTACATTATTCGTCCTAGGTTTCCTTTTACTTTATATTATTTTACCAATTTCCTCATACGTACCACATCAGATTATCAATTCGTTAATCTGTGGTTTATATAGAAAGTGGAATCTAAAGGTAGTTGAAAAAATATTGTTCAATTAATGGAAATATCTATGACGTTTCAAATTAATTATTTAACACCTGCATTTATTTAACATATTAATAACCTACTGTTCTGAATTTCTAAGAAATCGAAATATGAATCAATGTGTAACAGTTAAATTTACATGGCTATGTTAATAAACTACTTTTGTATTTATCATACTGAATTTGAATGTGTAGACAAAGAAATGTAATTTTGTCTAGCTAATTTAATTACCGTATTTAATTAATTAAATAATATAGATAAATTAATTTGAAAAAATAGGTACAAAATGTAGATCTTAACATTTTGATAATAAATGATGTGTATGCAAATGATTTATTCCATTATTAAATAGTAGAAACCAGTCCCAACAATTCATTAAATTCAGCGTCATGGCGATTGTACACGCGATACTGCTTTTCTTGTAATCATTTAACGCTTACAAGTGTAAAAAATTAAGAAATGAAAATAAAGAATGTAAGTAAGGACATTTATAAAAAAAACCGCTCGGTTTGTTCATTTTGAGTTTCGTCAAGATGATGAACAGGAGTCCACGATAGCATAATTCAAAGTGTTATTGCTCCGTAGTGTGCGCGTTATACTAATGAAATTAAGAAAATGAAGTGGTCGAGAATCGGTTAGGTATACCGTGGGAAGTCGCTCACAGGTCAACCTGGTAGTCTCCATCGTTGACTTTTGTATGTCCGGTATATTTCGTTGGCATCATATTGCGTTCTTTGGAGCTGCCCGTAAAAGATTTTGCTCGCGCGCGAGCGCACCCGACGATCATTGTCGAGATTAAGGAAACGAGGGGACACGAGCTCAACTTGAGTTGCTTGGGAGCGTGGCCTTTAAGCTGCGTATACCCAGGATTTACGTGTATAATCACAAAACTTTTCTGAGACCAGCTATAAAAATACCCTCGATTGGCAAAAAGTTCTTTTTTTTATTTAACTACCGATGGTTTTATTTTTAATTGGCAACCTAATTGGTGATCGTATTCGACTACCGATGTTTTCAACGATTACATTTTTCGATTGATATTTTTATTTGCAAAATCAAGGTACTGTATATTGGAATAGCGTGTCATCCAATTTTACGAGGCTACAAATCTTTTTTTCAAGCCCGATGGTTTTCTGCATTTTTGGCGATCGTAAAATGACGTGATTTCATTTTTTTCCTCCGATGGTTGTCAATAATTTTTTATTGTCTGTAAATTAAATACGGCTTTTGTTTCAATTATTTTATTGTAGCTTTTATTTCTTAACGACTTTAATGCAGTATCAATAATATTGCAATAAATGTCGTTCGAAAATTAGTATTCTCAGTACTTTTTCCTTTTTAAAATATGTTTATGTATTTGCACAAGCGTCTGCGAATTCTCGTCGTTTATGCGAATTGCTTTAAAATTCAATATAATGTATTTAACTTTTATATGCTAAAAATAATAATAAAGACGTTGGCGTGCAAACATCAAACTGGTTATTAGACAATTTATTATACAAAATAATATTTTAAATTTCATATAGTTATTACACATGTTTAAAATTGAAATTTCAATCGTAACTAATTTGGAATTAATAATTTTTTATCAATGTGTAAAATATTATAAATATAAATGTTAAATCCCATTATAACAAATAGTGTGAAAATTAAAAGTAAATTTATTTTCAAATAGTCAGTTAAACGAATAAGTATAATAATGCATGAGATATCTATACGAAAATTCAAAAAATTATAGCATTCGAACAAGAGTTATTCAATAAACTCGAGGCGCAATTTCCACGTGCGTAGAGAAATAGCAATTCATCGAACACGGAATATACGAGGCTAAAAGTACCGAAACTAATTAATTCCCGAGCGGGCTGGGATGCGCAGAAATAACACGAAAATAGATTGCGCAATGCCACGAGCGAAACTCGGCTCTTCGAGATATTCAGCGCAGGATATAAAATTAATAGCGATCTAGATTTCTAAATTGTAGAAAATGCGGCAATTGCGAGTCGTGGGAGTGCACACCCGATGTATATATATGTATATGTACACACACACACACACACACACACACACACACACACACACACACACACACACTCATATATATATATATATATATATACATGCGTTTATGTGCGTGTGCGCGAGTGTGTATGCATATATTTTGTATAGATATATATACATGCATGAAATTTCATATCTTCGACGCGGAGAAACGCGGGCAGAAAGAGAAAGGACGAGAAGAAGAAAAGGAGGAGAAAATGATAGCGAAGAGAAGCGCGCGTATATAGTAAATGCCATTCTTGACCCACGGCGCCGGTTCCGAGCGTTCGTTGCATTATTGTTTGGTTTCAATTAAACTTCTATTTTATGTAACATACGGCCATCGTCGTTTACGTATGGCGCGTTTCCCATGGCCAGTGCATGGGGCGTTTTCTTCCTTATTTACGAAAAGGATAGTCGAGGAATTGCTTTAGCTCAATGTTTCTTTCATTGCTTCGTTATTAGTTTCTCAATCATTTAATTATGATACTTAAATTTGCACAAACATTTTTAAAATATTTTACTCATTACATTTAACATTGTAATTATTTGTATATTTTGGAAATGTTATTTATCATTTCCAAAATATATAATTTATCATTTAATGTAAATAAAAAATGGTCTCCTTTCCGGCAGTTGACTAAGTAAATGGTATAAGCATCTTAATAACGGCAGTATTTAAAATTGTTGTTGGTTATTAATGAAACTAATAATTCGTAGAAAAAACGAGTGATTTACTCATTAAAAATGGTTTGAGTATATCCCAGCTAAACGGTCTTGGTTTTTCTTTCGTATCCTTTACATCCCCATTAGGTATACGTACGAAATGGTATTTGCAAAGCAAACGTCTCCTCCAGAAAGATAGTTACGAAGCGTTCAACGTGAAAAATATATACGAATGATGTTTCGAGTTCAATTAGTGACGCATCGCGCAGCGTGGAAATCTTCTTTAAACTAATTGCAAGTTTTGCGCTCCAATAACATCATCGTTTTTCACGTCGCGCTTCGCTTGTATATATGGCTGAGAGAGGCTCCCAGGGAATATTTTTTGCTTTTTCACGCTCATTGATGCTGGCCGCGGTGTCGGGTAATTGGTTGGCGCAAAACAAAAAGAGCTCTCGGAGCCTTCCAGAAGGGTCGCCATAAAACAATAAATACCAAACTATCGCGGCGGTGCCTTGCGTCATTCGTTCGCGGCTCCCAGGATTTAAACGCACACAATACACGCGAGCCTTTTATTAGATTTAAAAATAAACATTTTCTTTAATAAACTGTATTATCATTTTGTTCTTGGGTGTCCTTTTCTTAACTTTTTACTAAAAAGTGATCGTTCGCACTGGTGTATATATATATAGGTATAATGAAATTAGTAACGGAGAGTTATACGTCCTTACATTGGCAAAAGGTGCATGCACGTGTATTTGTTCGATCAAACCGACGAGCGAGAGCAGAGTGTCAAGAGAGAAAAGGAGAGAGCGAGAAGAACGTAGCGTTTGAAGAAAAAGACGATAGAAACCGGCATATATAAGATATCCCATTAATTAAAGTGCTCCAGATGTTCGGAATTACTTTGTCTCTACTACCTTCTTACCTCGGCCTTCCCTTTCCATTTCACACTGGATATCTAAAAAGTACCCCGAGAATCATTGATTTTTCTAGCACTAGTTTAGCTATTAATTATCAATAGACTTTCTGTACCGATAATTGGGAAATAAATTATTTTATAGAAAACGTTATCAATGTCAATTGACCAAGAAGCAAAATCTGATAAAATATCTGGAAGATAACGATATCTTTCCAAGCAAACAATAAATGTTATCGGTCTACGTGGATACAAGTGCGAGACAATTTTTGTGTTAGTTCTCTTCAAGATTCGTGTCGGTTTAGTCGACCAGAATTTCACATTGTTAAGTCGCTTTCGAGAAGTGCAACATGGATATTGCTAATAAAGTCGTTATCATTACCGGTGGTATTGGTGGTATGGGATTTGAGACAACAAAGGCATTGTTGAATGCCGGCGCGAAGGTTGAACATTTGCCTTATATTATGTATTATTATGTCACGTTGAGTAATCTTAAAATCTATGTTATCTATGTGTATATACTTTCGTAGAAATATAACTTTTTCTTAGCTATAAAATCAGTATTTTTTTTTTTAAAGTAACTGTTTTATAAATGTAATCTATACTCGGGATTTTATTGTTAATAATGCATAAAAGAACTATAAATTAATTAATACAAAGAAACTCTGTAAATTAACTATAATACTAATAATTGGTTATTTAATTGTGCTTTACTAATTAAAAGTAAGCGTAATTTTAAACATCGTGATTTAGATGCACCTATCACATCTATTCTTTGTGCATTTGTGTACACACAAGTATGATACCGTATACCGTAATAACCGAGTCTCATCGTCTAGGTAGCAGTGTTCGACTTCAATAATATTATCACATATTATTTAAATATTTCCTACGCTTTTTCCATTTCACGTAAATACTAATTTTATCATAAATACTAATGCTCATAATTCAGCGGAAAAGATAACCGTACATACGAACACATTGACATTCGGTTTAGGCTGTAGGTATTAGTACTTCTATGCTACAAATTATGCATGCGGATATTTAATTAAATCTGAATATAGCTCAACGAAAATAGAGTATAAAAATGAATGGAGGAAAATATGAAACAGTCTGTATAACTATTACAGTACAACTGTGATTATTGAATTTATAAATATACTGCATTATCTAGTTCTACATCATAGTAACAGCATAGGTTTTGTATGATAACAATGAATAGTAGTTTTTATCAATTTTCTACAACGATATTTGTATACTTTTCAGTTTATTGCGATATTCGACTTACCAGATTCCGATGGTGAGACTGCAATGTTGGATTTGGAAAGAAAATTTGGTAAAGACCGAGCCGGTTACTATCCGGGCGATATAGCAATCGATAAGGTATTGGAAGGTAACGAATCAGCAATTTGTCAGTTTATCAAATAAATTGATGTAGTTGTCCAATTAATGTCAGTACAATTTTTTAAAGAAAACTTCGAGCAGGTCGTTAAGCGGCACGGCGTTGTAGATATTCTAATAAACAACGCCGGGATAGCAAATGAACAGAATATACAACGTCTGGTAGACGTCAATGTAGTAAGCATTACAATTGTCTATAACATTGTGAAAAAATATTGCAACATAATTAAACTGTCCACACTTAAGTATTATATCCGTTTTTAGAAAGCTGTATTAAATTGTAGTTTATTGGCTATAACGCATATGGGAAAACATAAAGGTGGTAAAGGAGGTCTCATTGTTAACATAAATGCTATTCTTGGTCTCACTGATTGTCCAATTTTGCCGTTTTACAGTGCCACAAAACATGCTATTATTGGCTTTACAAGATGCATGAAGGTAATTTATGCATTTTTACTTACTGTAAACTAATGTGCTAAAGCGCCATTAAATTTATAATTCTTGTTGAAGGAAAATTTTTCAACGACTGGCGTAAGAGTCGTGTCGCTTTGCCCAGGAGTAACTAAAACAAATTTAATTAAAGAAATACCGAATCATTTAATGGATTTTATCTCGGATAAAATCAAAGAAAAAACGTTAATCGAAGTTCCAGTACAAAAGTAAGTGCACAATCTGAATTAATTTTGAAGGTAAAGACAAGTTAAAGTATAATAAGCAATATTATACAGGCCTAAAAGTGTTGCATCCGCGGTATTGGAGATTATTAAAAAAGCTGAATGTGGGGCTGTATGGGTAGTGGAAAACGATAATAAACCTTTTGCCATCAAACCAAGCGATCATTACATCCGGATGAGTACACCGATTGAGAAGTAAATGTCTGTACCAAGGAAACAATGAAAATGAAGCAGTGATAACATCGAAACAAAATTGAAAACAGAGGTTTACAAATGTAACAAGATTTGGTACCCCCTCTAAGCGACACACGCTCATGCATACAATGCGTGCAGACACGACCGCCGGCCAAGGATGCATTTTATAGGTCCGATGGCTTTTATAGTCGGCGAGCGGATGATGGCCATACGAGGCTTTAAAGAACCTACCCAGAGATGAGGAATCCTGTGCAATTAAAGGCTTATTGCTTGCATATCTCCGAATCGATTCGCCGTTAAAAGTATCTGCGTTTATGTGCGTGTATTGGCCGACGAGCCGGTAATAAAGCCCTCTCCTAGATAACCAATGAATTGGCCGGCCAAAACGGAAAACAGAGGATCTACGATACAATTTATACGATGGATGAGAACGATCCACTTAGTGATGTGAACTTTATACCATGCATTGCTTATTTCATACATCTTCAAATATGTGCGTATATATGATCTTTATATACTTATACACTATTACCTAACATCTACCAAATTATTAACCTGTATAAATTTATTAAAATAACTTTTCTACCATAAATGTTTGTTGAGTCATTTTTTAAAATTAATAATTGCAGATTTAAGATAACTGTTATTGCATTTTATTCAATTAAATTAACTTAACAAGACGAATAAATTATTTTCTTTAGCTTTTTTGCACTGTTCGAATCTTGGTTTTATACATCAAGAATTAGAGGGATGAGGTTAAACCATAAAATATTTTCTGTAGGTCCGAACCAAAGAACGCGAACTGGTCGATTTTATGGTTTTATGGGTTTCTTTTACGAAGCTGTCGATTAGATTGCCGTCGTATAACCCCTAAGTTACACACCGCTCACTCTCGAGGAAAAAATCTTGGGATTTTATACGACCTTTCGACGTTTTACAGCCTTGTGGAAGGATTCGATTGATTTTTTGGACTTTATTAATTCTTTTCATTATAAAATCTTCATTAAATCTTTTCTTTTTCCTTTTCTAAAATATATTCACATTTTCATAATAAGTTATAATGTTTTAACAAATTTTTACTACCATCTTGTGAAATTTTTTACCTTTCTGTAATAATGGAAATTACACTTCTGGACGAGTATAATGTGTATAACATTGTCATTGTGATATATTAAATACAAAATTTTAATAAGTATAATTTTAAAAAATTCCAAAATAAGATTGTTGTTGGTGTAATAAGATTGAATCTATTTATCTATAAAAATAATCATTAATGATTCTTCGATTAATATGATATTAAGATAACTTAAATCTCTTTTCCAAAAATATTTAAAATTAATATAATAAAATAATAGATAATTAATAAAATAAGAAGAGAAATGGTTTACGTACTAGTTGTACTTGTGCGAAATTCTGATGACAAATGAGCGAAAGAGACAAAACAAGAAGATAATAAAGAACGAGTGCAGCGAGCTTGCTAAGCTCCAGCGAATCAGAGATTCAATTTTTCAGCACCATAGTGCAGGTCAAAACGAATGGTCTTGTTTCTCGTAGTGCGTGGGCGCGTTTTGGCAGCGACCAATCATGCCTGATAGACGCGTAATTCATCGTCTTGACTTTGGTTTCGCCGACGCCAATGATTTTTCTCCTTTCCTTTTCTTTCGTCCTGGTTAATTTCCGTCCTCGAACTACCATCGAGACGCTGCCAGACTAAACAATTGCTCACTAGTTTCGCCACCTTCCTTTTCGACTCGAAGTTTTGCTCTCTCGTATTATCAATTATGTATATGTATGTGCGTGTATGTACACGTATACCATTACGTTTTCTAACAGTTTTTCTCGTAGTTTACTTAATTGCAGGTTTTATTTCTCATATATTATTTATTCGTACGATATTAAAATAATAGTGATAATCAATAGGTACATAATTAATGGAATGGATATATTTACCGCACGTATTTGCTCTGTGATTTAGTAAATAGTAGCGTTTATAATTCGTAAACATAATCCGATCAAGAATATAATGCAATGAGATCGAAGCTCCATACAAGTAAATACAAGTCATGATATTCTTGGTTGCCCCTTTTATTCGTTAGATTTGGTGAGACGCGTGGCTTTATCTAGAGACACGTACGCGAGGCGTCCAAGCTTGCGAGATAATGCGTCCACCTACAAACCAATCTATTAGGCGCCATCTCCCTCCTCGAGCGGCAGCTCACTTATGTTATATCCCTCTCATCGCATATACCATACAGCTAGAATCCGTTGACTGGCGTCTGCGATCGTTCGCATTCACCGGAAACGTCGCGACACGGCTCGCCCACGCGGTATCGCGAGATCGCGATAATGCAGCACATCCGTGCAATTTTTCGCATATTTTCAAATGAACGAGAGCTTTCTCTCCCTACCCGTCCTTCAAACTCAATTGTCCGATCTTTGTAGCTTATAGCGGGAAAGATATGTACGTACGGGGGAAAGAGAGAGAGAGAGAGAGAGGACAAGAGGGTATAAAGTTTGAATTTTTCAATTATCTCATTGACAAGTGCGCTAAGCCCATTTACGAAAATTATCGCGTTAAAACCGGTACATAATGCATAGTGATGACGATATGAAGACATCGCTTAAATTCATCATTCTCAATTCTCGTAAACAGGCAGTTATAAATTATTCAGGCCGAAGAGCGAGCTGCGCGCAAGCGAGCAGCGGGGCATCACGTTGGGATGACCTAAGCGGCGCGTATAGCCGCGCTAACTGCCGGCAAATTAGCCAATTGAGGGCTTCGAGTATCCGCGGATATCTTATTACACACTCCGACCAATGGCGCCCGACCTTAAACGCCTGTCTCGTCCGCGAACGATCCTCTTCCTCCTCCACGCTCGTCGTTCATCATTATATCCACGTGCGACGCGTGCAATTTCTGGCCTTCGGTCTCGATTCCTCGCTCGTTAATCCTAATGCACCTTGCTCGCCGATTCGCGATTTATACTGCCATGGAAATATATACGTACTATCAATAGAGGACTTAGGCTACCTAGTGTGACATTGCACAGCTGTGTCTATACGCGCTGCGACGCCTCCTCCTCTGCAAAAACTGACCGGAATGTTTATAAAGACCAACTTTCTATCTCTCTCTCTCTCTCTCTCTCTCGCTCTCCCTCGTGGAACCGGTGAGTCTAAGCAAATTTATATTCTCTCAACGAAGCGCGTCCGCCCGTGTCATTACTCCCTTTCACGATCCTCGTTAGCGCGTTCGCGCGCAAACGACTTGGATATTCTAATAAGAGTCGCGCGCGCACTCGCTCACAGGTAGCCGAGTCGAAAAACGAGGTGTCGCCGTTTTCGAAAGCTTGTTACGGGATATATTCTCGGGATATGCACAAAAGCCTTTCTCACACGCGTGCTTGTCAAAGCACTGGACGTCTGGACAGTGAGACCGAGAGAGACCGTGACCGTAGAGGTGCAGAGGGAAGGAGGGAGGGAGAGAGAGAGAGATAGAGTGAGACAGCGGGACAGAGAGGGAGAGAGAGAGAGAGAGAGAAGTAGCGAGGTTGCTCAGAGTCGAGGAAACTTTTTCTTTTGATTATTAGGAGCATTTTATGCACCTTGATTATCTTTTTCGTATTCGTAGAAGAAGCGCGAGTACGAGCCGACGGCTTTATGGTTATTCCCGGCCGTTATATCCACTGCTTCGAGGTGTTTCTCGGAGTCGTTCGCGTCCTCATCTCCCATCCCATGATAGTAATTGAGAAAGTTAATAAAGACTTTTACGTCTGTCCTACGTTTAGCCTATAATTTATTATTACAAACTTTTCTTGTGTAACCTTGCTTTTAAACTACTTCGATTTATTATTGTCCGTGATAAAATTAATTGTTCTATTGACGATGTCGAAAAAAATTAGAGATCAGCATGAGCGTATTTAATATTATTGTCATTGAATAATCAAAAGGATTTTCTACCTCTCTATTTATTGATGTGTAATTTAATGATATTGATTCGTTTTTATTTTATTTTTTTTTTAATTATTGTAACGTCACTGTTTTTATGCTCCCACATCGGTGGTAATCAGCGACGGAGGCAATACGATGTCTTGGTGAAGAAAGCACTTGTTGAAAATACATTCCCCAGTGGTGGTTGTATCAATCGTCCCGGGCCGGGAATCGAACCTGGGACCTCTAAATTACGAGCCCGACGCCCTACCGACCGAGCCATCGCAGGCCTCATTCGCTTTTATTATTATGTAATTCGTGCAATTATAGAATATTTAAAATAACTTAATTGGTTTCGACAAATAGGTAATCATAAATTTGAACGTGTCCCTTAAGCTACATAAAATAAGTTTCAAAA
Organism: Theocolax elegans; assembly: GCA_026168455.1. Taxonomy (NCBI): domain Eukaryota; kingdom Metazoa; phylum Arthropoda; class Insecta; order Hymenoptera; family Cerocephalidae; genus Theocolax; species Theocolax elegans. The sequence goes on along the minus strand of CM047426.1, from coordinate 32,990,970 downwards.
ATACGGTAACCAAACGATCAAGCAGAATAATTACTTTGCGTGCAATAACTGACTTGAAAAATGAACACTCGAAGTGGTAAAACTTGCATTAGAATACATTCATCTTATTGAATTTAAACAACAACAGGGAATTGCCGGAATAAAAGGGTGAAAACATGGGAGAAAAAAAGAGGATGAGGGGATAGATATACAGAAGGATACATAGGCAACGAACGAAGCTGGGTGAAAAGCATAACAGGAACTTCCGTTGAGAAGATGGAACGTTACTCGGAGTTCTCTTGGATGATCGCCACATTGGCGACGGCACGACTGCTCAACTCTGCAAGGCGCTAGGGCCATACTTGTGTCAAACCAAGAGAATGTGTAATCGATTAAAGTTCCACTTTCAGCTAGCACAGGCTCTTAAAACTCATCTTTCTCTCTTACTTCTACACACAGGCGCTCTCCTCTCTCTCTCTCTCTTTCTCTGTGTGTCTCCCTCTCTTTCTCTCATTTTATATTATTAATGCGCGAATATGCACCGCACAGCCACGAATGTTGAGCATTCATCGTGGCGTATGAAAATCAGGCAGCCAACCTTACAAAGGCTGTCGGAGACCGCGAACGTCGGTGCGGCTACGTCGTCTGCGCGACGTCGTCGTGCACAACAGCTTGTAAAGAGAGAAAGACCGAGATAGAGAAAGATCGAAAGAGAAAGAGAGAGAGAGAGAGAGAGAGAGAGAGAGTAAGTGAGAAAGAGAGAAAGAGAGAGGTAGAGTACTCGTACGTTTACGTATATACTCGCGGCTTCGCCGTTCTGCTCTCGTAATGCGTCGTAACTCGAGGCGAGGTACTCAACATCTTTTCTTCGTTATGAACCTCGAATTTTCTCGTTCTGTTTCGTTCTGCTAGCCTTCGCTGAGATTGCACTCTTTGTTTTTTTCGCTTGTGATATTTTTCTATTATTTGTGTTTTTTTATTTAAACTATTTTGTCTTGGTTGGTTGTATAAATGCATAGTCAATGTAAAGACAAATTAATTTCATTACTCAATTAACGCAATTAACGCTTGGGTGACTAATTTATAGTCGATCCATAATTACTCCAGTATTGGACGTAGTCATATAACTTGAGTTTGAAGAAACAGTGCAGTAGTATTAACAATTATGCCTTTGAAGTATTAATAACATTTCATGTATGCATTCATAAGTTTTAGACCGATTTCTTTGCAGTAATTTGTAAAAACTGCATGTTATTTTGGATCTTTCACAAGAAACATAAAAAAGAAAAAGTATATTAAACTTTCTCTAAAATAAGATATTTGTAAAATACATGAGTTGTAAAACGTTGAAGAAATTTAAGAACAAATAAAATACCGTAGTAGTGATATAATGAAAAAAAATAATGTCATCTCTTATTTAACGCCAGGAAGATTTCGATTGTAATTATTTGTGAAAGCAGCGTTAAAAAATAATAGAAACGATAGAAGCATTGTGCTCGTAATCGCGTTACAATCGCACATCTCCCTCGATATACCGGTGAAACACCGATTTTACGAGAGAAAGAATGGACGGTATGAGCAATTATCATTGTATTATATACTAGCTTCGGATTAGTAAGTCACGTCGATTAAGGAGAGATACATCGAATAAGGAAGAAGGGAATAAAAAAGAAGTCGGAAAGGAGGCGGTCGGTTGGGCTTGTAGTTCGAGACCCGTGGCGTCTGGTTCCCAGCCCACTTCGGACGCGGCTCGAAGCGCGGAATAAAACATTTCCCACAGATCAAAGTAACCTCGGTTGTGCGACCATACGCGTAAATTACACGCGCCTTGCGCGCGCTTGCGTTCGCGGCAGGCCGGAAAGGGACTGCTTACGAAAAAAACAGTTATAGAAGCGTCATCGTCGTTCCGCACCTAGCGCGCCACACACACAGCAGAAATATCGAGAAAAAGAGACAGAGAAGAGAGTTTTACCGCGATGGAGATAGGAAAAAGTGTACGCTCGCGCGCGCGCGCGAATCGCGCGTTCTGTCTTGACGCGCCGCATAATCGTGACGGACGCGATAATCGTCAAGCGCGTTACCGGTTTTCATCGTGTATAACTGCGTTTCACCTTGGCTTTGCCTACGGAAATAACCTTACGATTTCCCAATCTCATTTGCATTTTACTTCTGTTTTTTGTAATTATAGAGTATAACATTCGTCAGTATACTCAAACATTTGTATCATTCTATCTGACAAAACATTCAAATATCGGCATTGACTGATTAGTCTTTTCATGAGAAAGATCGATCAAATTTGAATTGTCGCCAAAGTATATCATTAAATTTAATTATATAAATGTTCTATTCTTAATAATTTTTCGAATATCAGTTTAACGTACACTGACACCTTCAACGTAAAAAGATGTGTACATATATATATATATATATATACAATTTTAGGATACCGGGAAAAATTGGATCAATGAAGAATTGCCGTCCCACGGTCGCCGCAACGCCTCGTATATTATAAAAGTTAAAAGTTTTTCTGTTCTCGAAAAGAAAGTCTCATTTCTTTCGCAAAGAGACTGCAGAAAAGTCGCGTCTCTGGTTCGACGAATTCGCGAGTATAAGAGAGAAAGCCGAGTCGACGAAAGGCTCTCATTACGCTATTAATAACGGATGCCCGGGGGCTGGACGGTGGAAAGAAAAAGAATCCCTGACTGCCGGCAATCCGTTTCGTCGTCGACGGCTCGTGGGTGCCAGAGCGCGCGCGCGCGAATGGAAGAAAGAGAGGGAGAGAAGGCGCATGGCGCAAGTGTTGCTTGCATCGGTCGCACCAAGAAAGGGGACATGAGAAAGAAAGGGAGAGAGAGAGAGAGTTGCATACCATATCTAATAGTAAAATAACTCAAATAATTCAGGAGAAGTTATGCGAATGCCTTATCGTCTTGACGGTTTGAATTACCCGCCCTGGCGATCCTGACGAAGAGGACGCCGTAGGTGCAGATATCGCCGCTGAGAAGGAAGACGACGAACATCAACACGCTGCTGAACTGAGCCACCATGAAGGATGGTGCTCTGGTCGCACATATTGATATGCGCTTTGCTGAACCTCTACTTATATTTTATATTAGATTCCAAAAATTGTCTTTCCTTAGTCAATCCTTTTGTCACTGAGAGTATTTTCATATTTATAAGAGATAAAAGACAGCTGTCCAAAAATCAAAGATAAATATCTTTTCATTTGTTGTATAGAAAATACTGGTAATGTGCGAATGTTTATATGTTTATATAACCATAGGAATGAAATATAATATTCAATTAATGTATGATATCATCTTTCAATTATAATCATATTAACGATACAGGACTGTACCTATATAGCTGCTCTAATAAAGTTAGTTTATGATTACCACTATTCCTTTGTTTCTCTTTTGTTAGATCCTCAAAATGTTCACAAACGTAAGAACCTGTAAAAAAATTACATGTAAAATTCTTGGGATATCAAATACACACTCTGTCTAAAATTAATGTGTATCTCGTGTTTACAATATTTACAATTGTTATTCGTATTACTAAGCAAAAATGTAATCGAAATAATTTAAGCTACTTGATAAGATAAAAAGTAATAAAAGAAAAATCGTCGAAGTTGATATAAATTATGAATTGTATAAATCTATTTGACTTTTCTTGTAGCGACACACCTGTGTTATTTTTGAAAAAATACAAACATCGGAGTGAAATCAGTTCGAAACTCTGATTTTACAAATGAGCTATGAATATTGTATTATCCAGATTTCTATGTTGTGACACCTGTGTGCAGAGATAGAGGCAAGCTTAATTCAACAATAAAGTTGAACAGACCAAGCCGGTAATAAAGTCGAGTCGCTCGCGTTTAAGTAAGAAAAAAGACTTAGCGATCGTTTACATACTCTGCGATATATAATTGTACTGGCGGTCGCGAAACCGTCTTCACGGGGAATATAAGATGGCAAAGAAACTCACTCGGCAAGTAGACCATGTCCCTCGTTCGTCGTATAGACGTTACAAGTGCACACGAAGCAAATAAACCAACGCGTACAAGAATGGCTCGTTTAATGATGGTTGGACTTGTGCGCCCGCGCGTTGTTATTATGTGATAAATCAGAAAACGCAATTATTGATAAGGTTTAATGCAGGCTCACGTATACGATTTATCCATTCACGAGATCGCTCACGCAGGACGTGGTACGCATTGTTCGGTTTTCACCTGGTTACATCATGTAAGGAGATACGCACACACACGAGCAATTAAATTTCCACGGACTGCATCAGCCTGGCTTCGATGAATTAACTACAGCCAGTATAAATATTTCATGATATCTACGAAGGAAAGACTATATTACCCGACGGTTATTAATAAAGAATCATTGCCGCCTCGCATCGGTTACCTGAAATATCCCGCTCTCTTTAAATATAGATTTGAAACAAAGTTACGCTACAGCTACTGGTGTTTTAACATTACCCTTTCTTTATCTAGGATTCTTCATATTTCTTCACTATTATTATTTCAATATTATCAATATTATTATTTATTTAATGCGATTACAGACCCGCAGCTTTAATGTTTTGTCCCAAACGCATTAAAGCTTACAAAAGTCGAAAAATATACATTATTTGTTCAAAATTCATATATGTAGATATTTAAGATATAGGTGGTACGACCAAGTAAATTTCTTACGCTATAAAATCTTTTTAATAGTTATCAGATATACAGAAAAATAAATTAAAAATTAGTAAATTAATTGGATATGGTATTTGAATATTTAAAAATATATGATTATCCTAAAAAACTAGTATTCGTATGATTCCAGGTTTATTTCCATATATACGTATATTAAAAAATGTATTTTTTAAAAAATTAAACAGGTACTTACTACGTGAGTTTCTCTTACAAAGTAGAAAATATCTTACTATTTTCAAGATACAGGCTTTAACATTTTTTAATGCGATAAAAGAAAATTAATAAAACAAAATAATCAACGAACGCGATTATAATTAAATCGTACAAATCTGATAATAATTCTAAGAACGTAGTATACACCAAGTTATACAAGTTCAACAAACTGTATAAAACAGAAAAATGAAGCATTTCCTCGGACTGACTGCTCGTTACGCTTTATCGTCGAATATGGTGGTACGTATAATTTCCTTTTATCCTCCGTGAATTTGTTCAAGTCTGTGCATTTTTTAATGTTGAAATCCGAGGCAAATCAGCTCACAACCGAGAGGTTTAATTTCTTCTTTCACCCATCGTCGAGGGATTTGCCCTGAGTGTTTTTAAACATAATCTGGTTTCTCGTCGAAACGTATATAAGAACAAAAAATGCATTAAACATGTATCAAGGATTGTCGAGGATTGCGTATATGTACCTCGTATCACTATGAGTGTAAATAATGCATAAATAAATCAACTCGAAGAAGCACGAAGAGGGTGATACTCGAAACATTCAATGAGATAATTGTGCCAGGTATATACCTATATCTATATACGCGATTATTTTAATTGGACGGTTAATAGCGCAAATTATTCGCGTTGCTACCAGTAAATTGCATTTCGCATCGATACGAGCTAGGCTCGTAATCCATGCGTGGCTCCAGTCGTTAAGGTACCCTCAACGCACCTGAGGGTTCGGAAAAACTCGGTTACCTAGATCACCGATAAATCCCTCTTGCCGATGCACCTGCAGGCAAACAGTCAAGATTTACCTACCTTGGCGATCTTGATTCTCTTCCATAGATTTCTTTTTCATTACGCATTAACGCCCAACCAGTGGAACTACCCGCGGAATAATTTAACATTTTAAAGGGCACTACGGGCACGGGTCTAGGGGTAGGGATGGGGACGAGTTGTTGCGTGCAAGGAAAAACCACGGACTGCCACGTCCTGTCTCGATCTGCGGTGCACCAATTGTGGATGCAATATATACCTATATATCTCGATAGGTGCCTTGACCTTGTATACATGTATGTCGGCTGTCTCTTAATCACATGGGAATCGGGGTTATTTAACATTTCAAACAAATACTTTGATTTTTAGCGGAAATTATTAAATCGATTTTATCTAATCTGGAATTAAAATACTTGTTCAGTCGGATTTTACCGAGAGAAACATATTGTTTCTCATTATCACTCATATTTCCACTACGTTCAATTAATTAATGTTATATTTATTATTATATATACTATGTTACTCGTACTAAAATATATAACTCGTCAATTAATTACATTGTTTTATTCTTTTTTCTTAATCAAGCATTATACAGAACCCATTCTTTTGAATTATTTAAATATTATTTATAGTTAAATTGGTTCTGTTGTTATTTCACAGCTTGACTAATTTTTGGCTTTCATAAACTACTAAATAAATTCTTTAAATCATCACTGGGATCTGGTGAATTTAAAACCTTGGAAATTTAACGAGGATGGATGTAATATATACGAAAAATCATTATTCTACTAAAAATTGAATAAGCAAACGCGAGCGGTAACCCATAAAATGTTTATATAAATATCTGAAAAAACTAATGTATATTGCTGTAAGTTCAGAAGTTTACTTAAAAAAAATAAAAAGATAAGTTATTTTCAAGTTTTGAATAAAAATGACGAATAATAAAAAAGATAATTAAAAGTTAAAAAAGGAAACCTTTTTTTAATTCTTGGTAAAGTAGTAGTCGTCTATATTTACCATTTTTTTTTTGTAAAATAAATCAGAGCAAGATTCTTAAAAGAATTACTGGTCGATTGAGTAAGCGAGGTAAGAATGATGGTAACGACCACGAGAAAACTTTAGCCCGTCTGGCGACACGGAAGCGAACGAGGAGCTGTTTTGAGCGCGGGTATATTAATTTAATTCTTTGGATACTCATAGATGAGGAAGAGAAAGAGGATGGAAGGGATGGTTCGAGTCCGCACTCCTGGAGTTTGAATATTCATAGGAAAGAGGGAATAGAGATCGGCCGTAATAGAATTTAAATTAAGTAAGGGGTGGGCAACGGCGAGACTCTGCATAGAGTTACTTAACGCGATAATGCGAGTTTTGTATATCGACAGCAAAATCTCTTACTCTTTACTTAAATAAAACACTACTTCTATATATTTTATAACGCTGCATTTCTTTTTTAATTTCCTGCACATTTTTCATGCAACTTTCTACTTTCTATAAATATTGATGTAAAACCAAATCATTATAACGTACTCGTCTTTAGAAGGAAGCTACCTACATTTGTATATCGAGTAACGGTTACTTTTTACATTACAATTTCTCAGGTTACTGTAGCCTTTGTTTGTTTTACACTAAAACAATTACAAAGTGAGCTTAAATAGCGACACTAAGAACTGTATGGCGGCGGTGAATTAATTCCGCTTTATACCTATGTGTATGTGTCTATCTCTTTCTATCGCGAGACATCTGTAATCATAATGATCGTCGAGTGTTAATCTTCCCGTTAACTCGGCCGAGGTGTTTAACCTTGTTAACTAGCTCACGCGTGCGCGCTCGCTCTTTCTCTCACTATATATACCTATATATATACACACACTCACGTGCGTGTGTGCTTTCGTGAGCGTATGTGTGTATGTGTACAAAATATACAATATGTATATATAGTGAGTGAGAGAGAGAGACACAACCAATCCGTTTGAACACAGGTGCGACATACACGTAAATATATATTTGTCGGTTTCTATAAGTGGTTTTGCTCTGTTTCGGTTTATTTAGACATCAAAAAATCGCTACGGAACGCTTTCTTCGTCCAGCCCCTTAATTGCACCTTTCCATTTCCTGTTTGTATCATCGCCTATCTGATTCACACCAGCCGATAAATTTCATCAACTGTACAGTCATTTTAAACTGTATTATTTTTAATCCAGATTTACTTTATTTTATTTAAAAAAGTAAGGTATAAAAAAACTGCAATCTTATTTACAAAAGTAATTTCTATTTATTGTAAAAAAACTTGTTTAGTTATTTAAAAATGGGTATCAAATTCAGTTTTTTGTTTATGATCGTGTAACTACTACATGGTAACAATCATATTGTTGGACCGAGGTGACAAATAAAGCGTAATATATAAACAGATGGGTATAAAAGAGACATAGTTCGAATAGGAATTTGGATGGTTTCGTACATATATATACCAGAACTCACAGCGTCAGCAGTTAATAGTCGTGGACCGGGTTCCTTTGAATTCACGTCGTATTCTCCATCCATCGAGGCCGAAAGCGCGTTCGTCCGTGCAGTAAGCGCGTGGCAGGCGATGCGTGGCTTGGCCGTTCCGTACGACAACGTGTCCGTGCACCCGCGCGTCGCCGTAAGCCCAGGTCACACCTGACGTATTCAGACGGATTTCTGCCTCCGTGGCTGCCGTGTCGAGTCATCGCTTCGCCTCGTTCCGAACTCGTTGCCGCCACACGCCACTCTGTCGAGGATCCTAATGTCACTTTTGGTGGGAGAGAGAATACCATTGACCACTTTTGCTATACCACGGCAACCATATACACACTCGCACCCAAGTTATATATATATACGCACTACACTAGAACAACCTGACAGCGCGGAAATAAATCAAACTCGGCTAATTTTAATTTCCATTGACTCTATTTACTTTCTATCCTGGTTTTTCCATTCAACTATATTAGAAGATGCACAGAACCTTTCATTTTTTGGGACGAAATAACCACATATTTTTCGCAAATGTATTTGAGGGGCAAAGGTAAAATTAGCGGGGTGAAAGTAAAATTTGCGAGGCAAAAGTAAATTTAGTGGGATAAGAGTAAAATTAGCAGGGCAAAGTAGATTTATGCCTCGGGTGGTTACTACTCTCGCGAAAAAATTTTCTCTCGCATGATTATTGCCCTTGCTTCGCTCGTGTAGTAAACACATAGTTTTACATCTTCTCGTTCGAACAGTAAACCCACTCACGGGAAAAATCTACTACTTTCGCCTCACATTGCATAATGTACTATTCAATATGTGTGAATGTATGTGAGCATGCTTGAAAAACTATATACACTTGTGCCATCGACACCATACATTCAAATTAATAAAATATTTATATTTTAATTGTGCAGCAATGGTCGTTATATACTCTTATTGCGCTATCGATAAGTATACACATTTTATATAGTCACATGAATGAGATCACTGCATTCAGTGTATGTTGGTAAATAATTGTTAAATCTGAAATCTTAAAATCACACAAGGTATCCAAAATTTTCACAGAAACAATTTTCAAAAACCTATAATTTTCTAACGCATTAGACTTATTTGTCTGGAGGAAAAGTACAAGCACCTGAGCTAAACAGTGTTGTAAAATTTTAAAAAACTCATTTTATTTTATCGCAAAACATCTTTTCAGAAATTAATTAAACAATTTATCTAAAGGAATAATCGATTTTTAATCCTGAAGTGATACCATTTTTGCCCAAATCATTCTAGAAAAGGTCACTTTATTTAACAAGATAGACTCTTTAATATGGTATGTTTCTGTATGTATCAATTTATATTAATTTTATTATATCTTTTGCTTTAATATGGTTACTGTTGTTATATTGACCGCAACGTGAACGTGGGGTTTAAAAATAGGGTAAAAAAACTTTTACTCCCTAGGGAATAAAATACAATTTTACTCTCCCGTTAGAAGCCCAGGTGGGTGAAAATATTCATTTGGATTTTTCACAAAATACTATATATCGTCAAACACTGCAGTCATTAAATTATTGAATAATTTATCACTTCATCAAATTTCAAACATAAATATACTATCAGCACATTTAAAAATAATTGCACCAGATTCTATATTTTTGTGAGCAAACTTTTTTTTAGCAAAGACGCTTTTTACTTATTGAATTACAAATTTGTATATTGGTGTATTATATAATTATCTAGTGGTCATGGACCTACTTTTTGTAAAATATTAGATTTTTTGCACAAATAAAAAAATTAGTTTATTTTTATAATTAATGGGATGACAATTAGGTATATATCACCCCATTAAATACACTTTTCTAATGATAATTCAAAACATTATACAAAGTGTATACGGTATATCATTTCTTCAACTTTTAATATACTTTCTACAAACATTTTGACGTTATTTTAATCTGTAATTATCATAGTTTTAATTATCAAAATTGAATGTCTAATGATGTTTAGCAAAATATTAAATAATAATATTCGTGTTTACATTCTTAGTAACTATTATGCGTGAAAAATCTAGTTAAACATAAGTAAATAGTATATAGTTGGAAATACTCGGGAAACTAATTATTTAAATACGTACACAATAATATTCAATCTAAATTAACCAATGCATGTCAAATATTTTCTATGTAATCGTATAGTATCTCGAGGATGTAATTATAAAAGTTGTATGTGGATATACGTCGATAAGTTGAAAATGGTTGAATATTAGAAAAAAAAAGTGAATGGATTGTTAATGCGTTAAATGAATTTGTTAAGCATTAAAAGGTGCTCGGTTGAGCGCTTAGTTCGAGGAAGAATCTTTGTTTATTATGCGGTCATAGTTTGATAATTTTACAAGTCGTTTCTTCCGTAAGCGTGGCCCCAACGGTGTTGCGCTCGTCTAGCCAAGGAGAAGGAGAATAGGTAGATCGGCGTCGCGGATAAGCAAAATAAAAGTTATATTCCTCATTGTTCGCACGGGGGCATCTAATTACGCGCGTGAGTCGAGCGCGCGCGCACACCCGCGTGAGTGTACGTGCGCTCGCGTCGATAAGCGGTAGCAACCACTCGATGCGCTCATGCGCTCATCACCTCTCAACGTGCATAGGATATACATATATACACATCTATCTCTTGCTCTTTCTTTCCCGACCACCTCAGGAAAATACGAGGGAGAGAACTATCTATCCTGGAAGTTTACCTGGCCAGGTTTGCAATTAACGTGGGCTGGTAATTAGTCGTGCTCTTGTTAATCCGAATCGATCAAATAATTATACTCGTACTCGCTTAAATACGCGATATTCGAGTTTGTTTAATAGCTGCAGCTGTCTACACCGAGATTACAATTATAATTAGTATGATCGGTCTTATTACGTTTGCATTGAAAAATATTCACTTGTTAATATCGTTACGTTCACCATCGTAATAGTGATGCTGCAGTCATTGGAACCAATCATCAAACTTTCATGAATATATATAAAATAATTAAAAGTTACAACACGTACATTACGTTTATGATGTATTAACTTATGATCATTCATATTCATTCAAATTATATATATTTCTAGTCAAATTTTTAACGTTTATATTTATTGAAGTATTTATTATTATCTTATGATACGCACGCAGAATAATAACTTATAAATAAGTATATATATAAACGCTTCTTTAGGTTATGACTAACGAATTACGGATCGTTGGATCGAGATTCATTTACCTAGTGGCTTTACAGGTCAAGTATCACGCAGATCGCAGATAAACTCCGCGGTTTCAGTTAGAAAGAGAGCTTTTTCCTTACTATCCACATTAAATTATATCATTTTTAAAAACTGTCGCGGCATAGCACCCGAAAGTTCAGGATTTATTAAAGCTCTCGAGATAATTCGTGATGCGTCTCGTCGCATAATTCATTTGAAAGTGATGTCGGACAAGAGTCACCGTCCTACGAGTAGTGTATGTGTGCGGCTGCTTTCGGAGAAACGCGAGGTTGAATTCGAGCTCGTTATCGGTCGGACATCGAGGCGGAAAAAAGGAGAGCGCGGAAAACGCACTAAGAGGGAAAGGGGTGGACGGAGAACGGGGGAAGGGGAGAGAGAATATAGCCAGGACAGTCCGCTGACCGAATCCAAAGTCGACGTGCCCGCGAGGATCTCAACGAGTGATTTACCGGGAGTCGTCATGTAAAGCGAGACCGCGGCATGCACGCATACAGAGAAGACACAAGGGGGCGCTGATTATAGTCCGAGATTGTTCCTGGACAAAGGAGTCGGTGAGGGAGGGAGGGAGGGAGAGAGAGAGAGAGAGAGAAGAGAGAGAGGGAGAGCGAGTAGGAGGGAAGCGGGGGAGGGGGAGGAGGTAAAGGAGTATACATCCCTCTCTCGCGAAAGAGCCAAGGCCCATAGTCGACGGGCTCGAAGCGCATCTCGAGATTCAGATATTTTTTTACGACCTCTCTTCTCTCTCCTCCGGTCTTTTCGTCTTTACTCTTCATTCTCCTTTTTTCCCTCAGTTCGTGCTTGAACTACCAGATCGCGCGCTCATAGGTCGAGCGACAGGTCGATTGGATTATCGCAGGACATCTAAGAAATGAGAGAGTCGGAGAGAGAAAGAGAGAGAGAAAAAGATAGAGAGAGAGGGAGAGAACAAGAAAGACTGAGGGCAGATAAAACTTGAAGGACTCATAAAGAATAACCTGAGAATCGTATTCTTTTACTTAAAAATTCAAATGCATTCATCATTTTATTCGCTTGGTTTATACGTCAACAGTACAATTGTTCATATACAATTTTATAAAACAAAAGGGACTTCTATACAATTTGCCTTATAATTGTTCTTAAATCATTCTTAATATATGTAATGTCAATAATTTGACATTGTTTGATAGAAAATAAAATATACATATCATAATTTAATTTAGATTATCAAAATAGACTTATTTTAATAGATTTACAAAAAGGTATAACTCTAATATGATTCCTCTTCCGTCTCCTCTTCCTACTATTCAATACGTACGAACATTAAATACAAAAATCTAAATTGAATAGTCCAAAATAATTTTCTATTATTACCCATACATCGAAGCAGCATAATATTCCTTTATTATAAGCTAAAAGTATAACTATATTATTAATTAATGAAATCATAATAAAAAATGAAATAAAAATGTATTTTCAAAGAGAGGAATCGCTGGAGGATTAAAGTGAGGTCGAAGTAGCTGTCGGAGCGTATTTTAGTGCATTCATAAAGCACCGATAGCAATTGTCTTCCGTATCTGCGAGTTCCATTTCGATGCTTCGGAAGCACAGAGAAGACTGCAAGAAGGGTAGAGAGAATCTATATGCGTCTGCGCTCTGGCATTTAACGTTCCCGTGAATGCAGATTGCGATCTATCGGTAACTCATTCGAGCTTTCGAACTTTCATCAACCAACTCGAATTTATATAGAAATTTCAAATTCAATCGTGCACATGTATATGTACATGTGTGGTCATGCATTCGTTAATATACTTTATATGTAATTTAGATGATAAATTCCAAACTAGTTTGCACAATAAGTGATTATCGAAGTCGCTAGGATTATCGTCAATTCAGTTTCTCGCAAAATAAGAAACTTTACAATAGTAAGAAACAATTGTTTAATATGATTAATTAATTATATGTGCTTTTGTATTATTTTTAACTTTAATAATTCTTTATAATTCTTAATAAAAACTAAGAAATAATATTATACCGATACATCCATCAAAGCTTGCTCTATATTTATACCTTTCATATTTGAAATCAACTGTCATCTTTAGCTATTGCCATTTTTTCTCTTGCTTAAACTAAGAAAATTATATTTTTTTAGTTGAGTTTTATCCTGAACGTAGATCATTATATTCTCGAAAATGTAAAAATGGAAGACCCTATCATACCTAGATTTATGAAAATCTTTCATTAAAGCAATAATCATTTCTTAGTATGAGCTTGCACCGTATTTCAATAACTTTCAAGTATACATCTACACAATCACATGCGTACCCATTTGTATATATATATATATATATTATTCCGTAGATTTGATAATGTCAAACATTAATATAAAATTGTATGTGCCCGCTTATACTCGTAGCAATCGCGCAAACAGAGATTGAGTTCGACTCATCTCGAAATGCTCGCAGTAGCGACCGTATCCTATTCGTAGGTTATATAGCCGTGTTGGATATATAAACACGGTCGGTAAGAGAAGGTGGGGGTCGCGGCGAGGGAGAGGGCAGAGGGAACGGGAGGAAGAAAGAGAGTATATAGCTATATGTACGTTTTCGGTGTATATCTATTTGCCGACACAGATAAACACAGATAAACACGGATAGAGCCCTCGCGCGGTCCTGCCCCCGCGGAGAGACAGAGCGAGAGAGTGTTCTTATAGTGGAACTTATTGATCCAACAAAACTCATTTCAAGATACAGTGCAAAGTCTCCAAGATACTGCTCCTACTCCTCTGTCTCTCGACGTCTCCGTCGGACGATGTCTCCTCTCTCGGTCGCACCTCCTTCTTCCTCTCCCTCTCCCTCTCCCTCTCCCTCTCCCGTCCCCTCTCTCCCTCGCTCCCTCGCCTCCTCACCGCCTCGCCGCCTCTCCGCCCCACCGCCTCTCTTCTCGTACATAGCCGATCTATCCGAGTGCTTCTTTCTCGCTCTCGGTACGCGACGCCGTAGCTACTCTTTCCACCACCACCCCCGCGCACCCGATTGCAGCCCCCGCCGCTCCCACCACCACTGCCACCTTCGCTCACCCACCCTGCGTCTCCTCCTTTAACTCCCGTATCGTATCCAAGACGCTTTTCTCTCTTTCGCAAGCCCGCGCGCGCACTCGATCTTCGTATCTTCGTATCTCTCCTTTTCCTCCCGCGCCCACGCGCGTATAGACGGTTAATGCGTGTACAGAGCGAACGGGAATAAGATACCAGACGGGGCGGTTGGTGTGTTTGCGAACCTTACAGCCAACTGCTAAATCTCCGCTCGTCTCCTCTGCTAGCCTTCGAATTCCCTCAGTTCCGTAATACTTATACCACCTTTCTCGCTCTCTATTGTCTTTTAGTTAAATAAATTTTACTTTCTATTAATTTCATTTTATTTTTTATTTCACATCTTCGATTATGTATTTTATATCTTTGCAACAAATATCTCTTGTACAAAATATTTGTATCCTTGAATCTACTGCATACCGATTGATAATAATTTTCCATTTGTATATTTAAAAGCGCCAACAAAAACAAAAACTTGTATATATGTATAATATGTAATAATTGTTATTTACAATTATTCATTATATTATACGTTTTAGTATTAACTTGCGCGCACCTTGTTTGATTGTGTTACTAAGTCTCTTTCTTCATGTTTTAAATGTTTTAATTTTATAACATAAAAAGCAAGACAGAAGACAGCGAAAAGGAGAAAAACAGGTTACTTTTACCAAAGCACACTTCTTTCAAAAAACTTTTTTTTGTCCAGCTTTCGTATAAACTCATGCGGTCCGTAAACTTTTCGCGTAGTCTTTGCGTTATCATTCGCCAATCACATCACTTTCAACCGACCAATCATATCAAGTTTTAAGACGCTCTACATCATTTTTTAAAAGGAAGATTAACAATGAATTAATTTATACCATTCAAAAACACATAGGTGATTGAAAATTCAAAAGTCTATAGTTGTTATTAGATTTGTTCGTACGTATATTTGTTCGTAAATGTTTAGATTAATAAAAAGCACAAGACGATTTTGAGATTCCATAATAATGACATTAAATTAAATGTGCATTCTGCCTCGTAAAATTAAGATACACTGCGATAAATAAAATTACGATACAAACGAGTGTATAAGTATAAAAAAAAGTATAGAAATATTTGAAAAAGTTGCAACTCTTCAATGAACAGGTTGGCAGAGGCCAAAAGCAAAAAGGAAGCTTCCGATGCAGTGCTTAGGAAAAGTTAATAATTAGAGTCGACGCGTGACCTTGTAGCGACACTCAGCGATCTTCGCTCCTCGTCTGGTCCATGCTCTTGAGGTTCGTCGCCCCTCTCCTCCAGCAGTGGCGCGGCCCAAGCTTTCTCTCTCGAACGCGCAGCCGAAAAGCTGAAGTTTGCCGCGGCAACTCGTCGGCACACTGGAAGCAATTTCGGCAGCTCGCGCCCCCTCATCTGGTTTTACGCTCCCGGAGAAGGAAAGTGCATAAAGCTCTCGCTTTCGAGTGTCCTCTCTCTCTCTCTCTCTCTCTCTCTCTCTCTCTCTCGGTGTCTCTCGCCCGCTATTTCTCTTTTCCAACTCCTGCGGAAAGCCTCAACCTTTTTGACGATTTCACGGTAATAACGACTCGGGCTACTTTTTTCTTCACGCGAGGTTTTCTTCTTCAGCACCATTTTTTCTCTGTAATCTACACTTTCTTTAACTCGTTTTCACGCATTATATACTGATAAACGATCAGCTACTTGAAAAATATTGTTACTCAATTTATTATCTTTCAGAAACAGAAATTTATATATTTTCATTTGTAGCAAAATTAAGTTATACGATAGTAAAAAAATACTTAGCAACTGGTCATTTGATATCGAAAACATCGTCATAGTAGGGATTGCGCATATTCGATAATAAAAATTGTAATTCTAATAGTCTTAAAATAATAAAATTCGAAATATTCGTAGAGAAAGAATTTAATTTCTAAATCCAAACAGTATTGATTAGATTGTTATTTGCGAACATGTATTTAATTACAACACACTATTCTGTCAGTTATTGCAAATATAGTCATTGAGTTGATTAATATCAATAAAGTTTATGTCATATTAGTTATTAGTATTTTGCGGTCTCATAAATTTTACGTTTTAATTTGTATTAATCAATTTATTATTTCTTTTTCCTTTTTCGACATAAAAGATGTAAAATATTATTTGTTTGAAAGACGATTATTATAAATTAAAAAATATATACTTAAAATTCGCTTAATAAAGAATATTAGTAGTTAAGTATTGGGAAAGTGAGCGACCCTTGAATTGAAATGCGAAACGGAAAAAATGCACTTCAATTGCCGGTCGAATCGAACGTATTTAAACGCGTTGACAAAAAGTAGCAAAGGGTGCAAGCACACAAGCGAGATAGAGATAATAAACGTAACAATGGCAAAAAGGTAGACAGAGGGCACAAGTCGGAACTAGAAAAAGTGGCTTGCACAGGAGTAGTGGGGTAGTGCACGGAAAGTAAAATGGCGAAGGTAGCGGAGAGGGAATCAAAAGATAAATCGAAAGAAAGAGATATCGAGTCGTTCCGCGGCGGCCCCGGCGCGTATATACGTGCGGAAGAGGAGGTATAGGTGAGTCGTCGGTAGAAGACGCGCGCGCGGGAGGAAAATCGAGGGAGGAAGGGGTAGAGGTCGGGGAGGGAGGCTCGGTGGCGTGTGGGAAGAGGGGCGGAAGCCCACGAATGTCGGAGGGAAAAGAGGGAAAGAGAGCGAGAGGTTCCCTCTTTGGCGGCGTCGGCGGCGGCGGCGGTAGCGGTGGCGGCAACGTCAGGGGCCGGGGGTTGGGTGGGGGAGGGAGGAGGGGAGCGCAAGGCGGACGGCGAGAGAACCGGGAGACGGGGGAGTACGAGGGAAGGCTGGCGGGAGAGTCGGAGGAGATAGATGTATGTGGAAGGGCCGCTCGATACAGCCCCAGCAAAACCTCATCCTCCGGCAAAAGCCAAGCATCGCATCGCGAGGTTAAAGTGAGAAAAGTCAACCCAGTCACTCGACGAGTTCTTCCGCGCCTCCGAGCATCCGAGGATCCGAGGATCCGAGGAGGATGGGTCACACGACGAGAGGACGTCGTCGCATCGGGATTCGAACGTATATACTCTTACTTCCTAAAGTCCGGGGCTAGGAACTACCCGGGTCAAGGACCTCGCGTCCTCACGCGCGTGTCCTTTTTATTTTTGTCTGACCTCTTTCCTACAGCCCACTTCCTGTGCAAAGGAACTGCGTTTCGATATCACACACGTATACATTCACACGTACCCTCCTTCTTGTTTAAGAGTTTTACGCTTTTATTCCCCCTTTTCATTAATTTATTTTTACATTTTTCTCTTTTTGGTTTATCGTCCGCTTCTCGATATTATTAGATTGGTCATTTACTTTATGCGAGATACATTTTATACGTTTATTTAATCTTTTGCCGAAAGTCGGTTATACCGACAATAAGATTAGATACTAATTAATTCACCGTTCGAAGAAGATTAGTCAAACTTTGATAAATGTTTAACTAATCGTTTATCGTATTAATATTAAAATAATGGGGATTAAATAAACAAGATTTCACAAGTTTAGAGTTCTTTGAGAATACCTGATCAAGCCTTCAATCGTCTCAGTTTTCTTAATATTAAAATTAAAACACCTTGTGAATTTGAATATGTTTTGATAATAATTGATATTATAAAATACATAGAACTAGAAAATGTGGAATACGAAAACCTCGATGTATGAGAATGTGGCATGTAGATGCATAGTAAGTAAACATAGAAGATTGATGCAACATTGTGGCGAATTTGAGGTATTGAGATATGAAGGAAGTATAGGTTGTAGCCTTGACGACATGGAAAAAAAGAAAGAGCTGCCCGTCAGATTGCACGAGGGCATACTCGTATGTACGAGTCGTTGATAATCGAGGAGTCGCAGGTCATAAGTCGCGAAAAAAAGCCTTGCCATCACGGGGTACCGCAGGCTAGGGCAATAGCGAGAGTATCTAAAATATGCGAGAGCGAGAGCGAGAGAGCGAGAGAGAGAAAGAGAGTCAGATGTGGGAGAGGAAGAAGGGTTAGGGTGGGGGTGGGAAAGTAGAGACATAGAGAGGCGAGTCGGCCTTTTATCGAGAGACTTTTAAGCCCACTTTCCAGAGTTGGCTGGCTTTCAAAATTCAAGTCGAGAGTCGACGCTAACAGGGATACAGGGAGTCAGAGACACACGAGGCGGGGGTCTGCCTGGTGCAGCGACGGCGGCTTGTCACTTGGCTGGTTATCCAGGCACTTCCATGCCCGGCCACGCGGATACGAGTGCATAAACATGCGAGCGAGTGCCCTAGCTAAAGAGTACCTTTATCTCTAGCGAGCCGCTTCGCGCGCACTCTTTCCCTTTCCCAACGGTATCTCTGCGCGCGCGCGCGCGCCCGTTCGTTCTCGTACCCCTTCCTCCCCCGGTCCCTCCGTCCCTCCCTCCCTCCTCAAAGACTCGAAGCGAGCGTATACCTCTTTCTACATCTCTCTTTTGCCCCTCTACGCCGTATATGCGCGAGGGCGGACGAGCTCACGTAGGTTACTCCTTTCTCCCGACGGAGGATATTGTGATTTTAGCGTCTGTGTAATTATGGAAATTAGCGACATGGAAAGCCTAGGATAAAAGGGTTGATTATAATCCAGGCGCTGAAGAGGGAAAGGCGCGGAGCTCGCGCGTCTCTCCGGTACCGCATGACCATAGATTAAAATGCTCCTTCTGCACTCGCGCGCGAGCGTGCCTATCCCTCCCCTCATCGTCCTTCTCTCTCTCAGTCTCTCCTACTCCACACCCCCCCCCTCTCCCACTCCCTCTCCCTCTCACTCTCTTTTACCTATCTACATATTCTATCCAGCGAGAGCGCGTCCTATCCCGGAATGACGATGATATTATGGGATCAGGTTCCTATCTCCGCGAGTTCGCCGAAAAGAAGACGGGAAAAAAAGGTACCGAGGAGCATGATTCGATGCGACGTGAAACGAAATCCCGGGTCGTGAGAGCTTTTCCTCCGTGCCTTGGAATATCTATCCTGATGGATAAATTATCTTACATTTTCAAAGTTACCGGGGCCTTCTTTCTATTGGGTATGCTGTACAGATAATTGAAAAATTCGTGCACTTATTCGTTCGAATTATATCAAATTCAAAATTACTGACTATTAGCTCAATCTCCCTCTTTCTATTTCTTTCCCTCTCTCTCTCTCTCTCTCTCTCTCTCTCTCTCTCATCTCTCTCCTTCTAAAGTTCCATAATTTTTTTATCAGCTTGGGGAAACGAGAAACTTTCCCGAGGAAAAATTGCCTGCCACAACGGATATCGCCGATTGCAAGGATATATATATAGAAGAGCGAGCGCACTAGGAAACAGGAAGGGTGCAAGAGAGCGAGAGAGAGAGAGAGAGAAAGAGAGAGGGAAAGAAAGAGAGGGGGAGAGGGAGAGAGAGGGAAGGTGCGCACCTTTTTCTCTCGGTACTACACGACTACTACTACTATGATACCCCTTCGGGCATCGAATGTATGTATGTATATATATATATATATATATAGCCATCGCGTTCCTTTTTTCTCCTCCGCTCGTTCAGCGAGATAGATCCCTCCTCTGACGCAGGCTCTCTTTCTCCTCGTCCCTCATCGATTCCTCCCTCTTACGGGTCGGGTAATGCGCTCTTGCGCGACCACTCCGCTTTTTTTCCCCATTGGGCGTTCGCGATGCGATCGGGTATCGAGTATCGGCTTGCTTTCTCATTGGTCGGCTGAAGCCACGGGGTCGCGCGTTACGACTGATTTGTTACGTAAAAACGTCGATAGCTTCTATACTACCGCCCCCGCCTGGGAGGGCGCAGCTGCCACACCGGGAGCGCCACCCGCAGAAGAGCGCGTGAGCCCCTCCCTAGGTATAAGAGGGAACGAGAAAGAGAGAGACCCGAGGACGACGATAGAGAGACGGTACACGCTCCTCTATTTTATCGGCGCCCCGCTCACCCGCTCTCTTGTTTGTTCAGCCGGGAATAACGCTTTGACGAAGAAATGGCCGCCCGACGTCGACCTCGTCAACGAGGAACGACCTCGACTTTTTCCCTACTTTTCTTTTTTTGCCTCTCTTCTCTCGTTCGTACGCTTCTGCAACCTCACCTTTCCTCCTTCGTTTCATATATATACGTGCACACACGCGCACACCCACGCGTATACATATATATCAAGCACACCCACACACACACACACACATATATATGAGGATAAGACCTGTACCGAGATCGATCTCATCTTATGTATAGTCTCACATTCTTTTCTTAATTAAACTTTCCGCGCTTCCTCTTTTCATAAAATATTTTTAAGACTCCCTGTATATATCGTATGTATTAAAAATGCAACGATTCCTTGTCTTTCGCGGCTGGACGCTTGATATTTTGTGGTCATTTTTATAATATTGTAGTTATTCAATTTTAATAAAATTAAATCATTTTTTCATCTTTGCAACCATAGGTGTAGATGGTAACGTGCAGTGGTTATTAAAGTAAATCAATACTTACATACATTTTTATAATTTTACTTGAGAATATAAATATATTAAGTTATATATTTATTCTTTACAGTAGGATAAATTTAAACGTAGATTGATACTTTGATTCGAAAAAATTATCAACATCAAATATTAGTAATTTTGATATCAGGCAAGAGCAATACTAAATAGCGATTTTAAAATTTTATGTTATAGTATAAGAGAAATATATACTATTAACAAGTGATGACTTAGCTAAAAGCAATTAAATGTTTCTAAAGAACATGGAATTGATTAATTTCAAGTTAATATGCATATATACTATCAAAAAAAGAATATAGCTGCAGGTATATTAAATATTCATCACATAGCATTTAAGAAAAGCTGAGTACGTATGATAATGTTTATATTTTAATATTGCAGTAAAGGATCTTCTATATTTTCATTATGTGCTCTATCGATGCGTAAACACATTTCGTTCACTCGCATGAATGGGACCACTGCATTTAATATTTCGGCAAAAAGATACTACTGCGTTTTAAAATTTTAAAATCAGACGAGGTAATAAATTTCTGTATAGCTATATTTCTAAAAAAAACTCGACCTTTTTTGTTCTAGACTTATTTGTTTTGAATAGAAGTTAAAGCGTCAATAAGAAATAAACAGTCTAATAAATAATAAAGTTTCCAAAGATGAAAACTGTAGAACAATTTCTAAATAAATTTACAAAATAAAAATATATTTTACAAATTGATAGCATACTTCCAAAGACATAAAAAAAGAAAGTCTAACAATAAAACATAGTCTAGTCAAAGAATTTTGCATTATATTGATGTCTATTTCGTCATGTAATATCTATAAGATATATACAGTAATGGACAATAAAATTTATTTGCATTCATACTTTCATTGTTAATTGCTAGTCACTAACATTCAGAGACGTATAGCCAAACTCGAACTATATAAGTATTTACTATAAAAAAAATAGTATAATTAAAAATTAAAAATTTGTAAGTAATACTATCCCCGAACATAAAATAGAATAAACAATTATTCCGATTTATCACAGACATACGTATTAAATAATCTCCAATATTTAAAAAAAATGTTACGTCCAATAAATCACACATATGAATAGTTAAAAAAGAAGATTTAAAAAAGTATAAAAGGACTGAATGGATGCAACGGCCGGTCATCTAAAACCGTGATTCGATGCGGTTGGACGAGTTCCTCAACGTAGAAGCTCGTTGCCCCTTTCAAAATTTCGAGACGAATCGTAGGTTTGCGATAAAGGCGCAGTTTCCCGTATACGTACATCATATAGGTATACACGAAGAAAAGGGTACATATGCGCCACTCGGCAGCGTCCGATACCGTAAGTGCTATAGCATTGTCCGCGTACCTCGGAGAAAGTGCACGGTGAATGGCCCCGCGTGGTGGCATTTAGCGCCCTCCCCCGTACTAGTCTTCCAGACGATGTACCGCGCGACCAACCTATTGTGTAAATATATATATATCTATATACATATATATAAACTCAGTCCTGGTATCCAGTGCAACGAGGTGTGTGAGAAAAGTAACATACGCCGGAAGGTTCCGTGTCCGATTTTTTGGGCTTATACATACACCTATAATATAGGTCCGTGGTAATCGGTCAAAATGTATATAACGCGCTGGAATGAAAAAGAAAGTGCATGCTCGATCATTTTAAAATCAACCAGTCGTGTTAATCGTCGTTTACTACGCGACATTGTTAATTTTGGATAATACATACTTTCAAAGTATTACTTCTTCGAAGGTACGCACGTTTCATAGTTTACTTGTGAAGACATAGTGGTATCTTTCTTTCGTTTATTTGGGTATGCGCAAATGGTTATTCTTTTATTTTTAATTAAATGGATTTTTTGGTCAATGGAATTCCAGCTGTTTGCGCATTCCAAAGGTTTATAAGTAAATTAAACGAATTAAAGTTGAAAGTTTAAGAAAGCTGTAAAGCGAGATGTTGATGCAGTAAAAAGTCTCTTCTCTTGTTCATCGTTAGGTAACGAAATTACTATTTTAAAACTATTTCACTCTTATAAATTTACATGTTACTGTCTAAATATTAAGTGTAAAACTTTTATCTGATAGTAGAACATTTGAAAATAAATATTTATACTACATCGCTATACCTATATATGCGTACTATATTCCTTATTAATCTGCAATTTATTTGCCAATTTTTAATTTTCTCTCTTAAACTGTCGAACTTAGCCAACTTCGGCACAGTTAATTCAGTTAAAACATTATAACAGTTGCGCATGCATACATACCTACATTTCGTTGAATTTAAAAGTAAGTTTACTTAGTTTTTGCTTTCCAATAAATTTCTGACGTGATACAGTCATCCATATCTTATTGTGTATTACTGTTCGAAAATAAAATAAAATTGACGAGCTGTGAAGAAAACGTAAAACAGGGTTATAACTGAAAATAATGTTATAAAAATAGTATTCGAACAACGGTATAAAAAGTTTAAACGATTTTTAAATAAGTTAAGCTGCGTTATTTCAAGTTAATAAGGGTATAGTGAGACCACTAATTTGCCATAGATGTCATCAGACTATTACCCTCGCCATAAAACGTTTGCTTTTAAAGCGTTTTTAATAATTTGGCGTATATATATAATAATTTTAGCAAACACCTAGGTGTGCCGTCGAATGAAAAAAAATGACAGTACATATACGTTCATATCGTGGAAATGTTTAATTATTCTTTCAGTGCGATAGATGCTTTTATTAAAAGATATATACGTTTAACGGGTGTATAAAAATTGAAAGTAGAACGAAAAAGGTCGAATAGGTTGGAAAGGTAAATTGGGCATCGCGGGGTTAAAGTAATCAGTAGAAAAAAGTGAATTCCCGAAAAATCTGTTACCGGAATTAATTCCAGGAATTTGGTTAGTGGACGGGAAATAAGCAATGCACGTATACACATCGAGTGAAAAATCTGAGTAGCGCGGTGAAAGCGAATCAAAGTAGAGCTTCATCCCGGCGGGGTAGAACAATTGATTTTTCCGCGGAGCCGTTCGAAGCAATGGCGGAGCCATACGTACTCGCGGCAGCTTTACAACAATAGAATAGGAGAAAGAATGGGATAGAGCGAGAAAGGTGAGCGAGCGAGAAAGAGTGAGAGAGGGAGAGGCGTGGAGCAGGAAGAGAGTTCAGTACCTCGGGAGAGCGAAAAGAGAAATCGAGGGGAGGGAGAGAGAGAGAGTGGAAAAGCTCAGTCGCGCGCAGACTCAATATCGGCGAACCGAACTCTCCGATAGGTCGAGGTTCGACTTCGAGGGGAGGGAATAGATTTCCAATCGGACGAGGGTGGTCCTCTTTCTCCCTCGTTCTCTCTCCCTCTCCCTCCTCTCTCACTCCTCTTTCACTCCTCTCTCTCTCCCTCTCGCCACCCCGCTCCCTCTCGCGCCTACTCGATACGAGATATTCTGCAATATACGTGTATATATGTGTACGGGTGTGCAGCTAACTTTGGGTGCAACACACGAATGCGTCCTCCCCCCCTCTCAATCGGCTGCGTTGTAGGTGGACCGACGCATTCAACGCACCTCCATATCGAACTGTATTCGGTCTCTCCCACCCGTTTGATACGCGGCGCGCATCCGCCGCGTGGAAGGGAGTCGCGGAGGACAGAGAAAGAGAAAGATCGAGCGAGCGAGAGAGTAGGAGAGGGAGAGAGAGAGAGAGAGAGAGAGAGAGAACGGACTTATAGCTATATATACGAGAGTGCAAGAGAGAGCTGCCGCGACTCTATTGACCAGGCTTCGATGCGCGCATCTGGGCGTAACCCATTCGTTCGGTCGTTCCTTCCTACCTTCCGTCCGCTATATATGTGTGTATATATACGTTCGCCCGGGAGGGAGAGAGGGACACCGCCGCGCCTGCGAATTGTCGTCGTGGAAAAATCGAACGCGGATAAACCGAACGCGCGCAACCCCCTACTTTCGACGCCTCGCCTGGTACACGTTCGCCATTATTGCTACCATCGTCCTCCATTTCGATACCTTTCGGTAGCTCATCCCTTCGAACACCATCGATACATTCGTTATCTTTTCTTATACCATCAAACGTACTTGAAAATATTTTTTGCGCTATTTACAAATGGCTTAATTGATCGTTTATGTCAAATCCACTCGGATACGTAACTTTTTTTCACTTTTACCTATTTACCACTACAGCTGAATAGATCTATTTCCAATTGAGTACTACAATTGTACATGCCAAACGAGTGACATAAAAGTTTGTCAAGTTTATTAGTTTCCTCAAATAATTCGTAACACGAACATTTTTAAATTACTAGCTCGAATATATTGAACTTATTTTAAAAATCCATAAGTGTACTCATATACCATCGCTCGAAATAAATATGTATTGTCTTTCCTTGACAAAAAATATACTTTAACATAAGATCTTAGTTGAAATTAATTGGTAAAAAGTTTCAATTCAATTTTGACTAATAACAGTTGAGAAAATTCTTTAGGCAAATAGTCCACTTATATTATCTCTGTCTCTTTATCTTCCTCTCTCTCTCTCTCTTTCTCTCTTTTTCTTTCATTAATGTGCAGAAACAAGTATTATCAAAAAACAGTCAATTTCATTATTTTTCGTTAGTTACATAACAATGATAATAATAAAATATTATCTTCGAATTTTAATAACGAATATCCCTATAAGGTCGGGAATAGAAACACTTGTTTCGCCGTTTTTTGATCATTAAAATAAAGCTAACACTTATTTACCTAAGAAATATTTTTGTAGATTCGAAAGGAGTATAATTAAAAGCTTTATGGAAACTTTCAAAGCTCCTCCTCGACAAAATGTTATACTCGAAGTGTTATTATGTCGATGTTCCAAACTTTAGTATATAAACTGCAGTTATCAATGAAATTGAATAGTAGTTACATAGTTAGCTACATGAAGGGGAATGGATCGATGGAGCGAGAAATATAAATAAAAAGTAAAGGCATATAGAAGGTGGGATGGCCCAGACACGGCGGTTTAACCCACAAGAAAAGATCGTCCCTTAAGAAGCAAGAGCGTTATACATGCGGCCAGCTCGTAGATCACCGAAGCTCGTCGCAACTTTCAGCGGATGAGTTGTTGGAGCGATTTAGCCGTTATACCGTGTGCAAAGCGAGAATGGCCTCAGTCTCTCTCTTCGAGGCCTTTTTCCCCGTTCTTCTTCCTTCAAGCCCCTCTTTCTCGGTCGCGCGCGCGTACACCTCCCGGTATTTACGCGTCGCGAACCGACGAAACAAAGAATTATCGTTTGTATGTCTTGGTGCCACAGGATTTTCTAGTTCACAAAGTGAGTTACCAGCTACCTCGAACTCGCACGTGTAAATCCCATTGGACTGTTTCGTTCTTTATTTATATTTCTTTTTTTCTTTCACATCCGTCTAATTAAGAAAATAGAATGAAGAACGTGATATTCGGACGATACTCGCGTTACGTAAAAAATGTATATACCTTTTATTTTGAACAAATTGCATTTTTCTTTTGCGTTGCAACTTTTTCATGTATAGTCTCCTTTCCTCATTATTCCGTGTACCGTCGTGTACTTTACATTGCTCTCACCCGACGATATATGGAATTATGTGTGCAGATTTACACGAGTTACAGAGCGAGTGTGTGTCCTCGGCAGGTATAACAGAAGGGGGCGGAGAGTCGGTGAGAGAAACAAGAGACGGGTTAGCACGACCAGAGGAAAAGAAGCAATACGAAAGAAAAAGGTGAGCAAGAGAGAGAGAGAGAGAGAGAGAGAGAGAGAGAGAGAGAGAGGCACACGCGTCCGCCATTGTGCTTTTTTCTCTTCGCGCGCGAATACTCGTATAAATCGCCTCGACGGACGGAGAGAAGGAGTGAGAGTGAGTGAGAAGGGGGAGGTGGAGGAGGTGGAGGAGGTGAAGGAGGGAGGGAGGGAGGGAGGGAGGGAACGAATATCCCGGTACGAGCAAGCTCGTGGATTAGATTAGCCGTGAGTTATAACCTCACGGAGGAAGCCGCCGCTTCTTCCGCTGAGCTTTTATATATAATTCCCGATTAAAGAATTGATGAGACGAAAATGAATAAAAAAAATGTTAAAACCAGGAGTTGGCCTTTGATTTTAGAAGAAACGCAAAAATGTCAGGCGATTACTTTTTCACTATACCGGTTGGATGTCTCTGCGTGAGCGTGATGAATATACTTTTTTATTTTCTTCCATTCGGAAAAGTTTAAATTGAATTTTTCCGAGGCAAGAAATTACATACAAATTGCCGCATTGGTTTTGTATATAAACTGCACACGCCCTGCGCGGGCGCGCTCGATTCCACCGAAAAATATTGTTTGAGCCGAGTTTCCACCACGGCAAATATGAAATACTTTCACTTACATTTTAATGATAGTTTCAACTCTCCCAACCACCGCAGTTTGTGGATATTAGCTTGCGGGTGCGCGTCCGGGTTGTGCATATGTGCAATATGACTCGAATGCTTGGATCTGGTGCGTGTATATTGGAAAGCTCAAAGGGCATGCAAAAGTTGCTTATATGAGAGCACCACTGGCTCGAGTGTACGCTTATATGGCATGAACCATATCGGCCATCCGCACTTTTTACATACACCAGATCTCTCTCTCTCTCTCTCTCTCTCTCTCTCTCTCTCTTTCACTCTTACCCCTTCTCTTACTCCTTCTTTCATTCTGTATTGCTGTTCACACGCTCGATAGGTTATACCAAGTTTCTTTAATTAAATTTCAATTAACTTTTTTTACTTTAATTATTGCTAAATATCATAAAATATAATTGTTTTTTACTTTTGTAGATTAATTTTGTAGAGCTGCATAATTTAACGATTCCCCTAGATATACGTTAATATAAATCAAATTAATAAATAGTCTAAACATATATTATGAACTAATAATATAAACAACATACAATATACCTATATGAATAACTTACTGTATACTGTAATTGTTTTTCATAGATAAATATGTTAAAAATGTGTTTAGCTACAATTTAGTTACAATTGATTAGTTTGAAACACATTTTGTTAAAGAAAGTCAGTTAATTAATAACCATACAGATATTTTTGTAGTACTATTTAAATATTTATAATATGCAACTTATCATTTATCTTGACTATAAATATTCTTAAACAAACATTTATTTTCTATTAGGTATGAGAAATATAAAGGAAAACATGATATTATAAATGAATCAAAAATCCTTTCGCTTAAAAATTAAGTTGAGGTACAACGCACCCAGAAAAATTTAAAAAAACACAGAATCGCAGGGTCAATCGAGAGTCAGGAGAATTCAAGTACGCGAGGAGGAGTACCTTCTGGCTCTCGGAGGACGACGCCGGCAATGGGAGTAGGTGGGTGGGTGGTTGGTCGGTCGGTCGGTCGTATTGATCTCCCGACTCTTGCTTTTCTCAACTTTTTATCCGACAGAATCAACCGACCGACCGCCTCCAGAAAATGACGACGCCCAATATCCAAGTATCAAACCCAGGAACTTTTCTTCAAATTCTTATTTCTTCGTGGATTCTTAAGCAGAAGTTGCGGACAACTCAAACCAATGAAACAAGGCGCCCGAGTTAACTTGATGTTGTCGTCATGTCTGCTTTCTTATTTTCTCCTCTTCCGACATTGTTACCGTTGGGAAAATTCAAAATCGTTTCATGCGCCGCGTAATATTGACTTAAACAAAATTTATACAAGTAATTCTGTAAGCGCCTGGCAAAAAATATACAGGAAACACATAAAAATGCAATTTGCGTTTGTGAAATAAATCGCTATAATTCCACGGATAAACGAAAGTTTTTCCTCGGATAAAATTGTTTTCCAAAGCTCGAAAAAATCTCGTTGAGCTTGGCATTCACGCGAGCTTTAATAATTTAATCATACATTTCATTCGTAGGGAAAGAAATCCCGCGACTTACATCCGTTTGGTAGCTCCTCTCTCTCTCTCTCTCTCTCTCTATCTATCTCTCGGTGCATCTCTCTCCAACTCACACTTTTTTCGTCCTCCACCAAGGGATGAGCTATAAAACTCGCGAAACTTGTAGCTCGGATACTCGGGTGCTCGGATGCTCATCACAAAAGGGAAGTAGCGTACGCGCGAGGTGTGCGCAACTAGGACGGAAAATTAAAATTCAGTTTCCCAGAGTCGCGTAGACGGATTGAAGCTTGCGCGCGTCGGCAAGCTCTCATTTCCCATCCAACGAAATATCGCGTATTTATTTGTCTGTGAGAGATAACCTACGCCTCATGTCCTTCCTCGAAGCTCTCTCTCCCATACCGTTTTTTAGAGATCCAAACCTCCCAACTCGTTTTTCGTTACTTTTCGTCAAGAGAACCACGCATCACCTCCTTTTGGGCGCGCGACTCCGTATTCCCTTCTCTCGCTTCTATACCAATTCTACCGTCTTTCGAGCGTTCTCGTGAAATTAATATATTCCCTCATATACTTTGCATATTATTGCAATATCCTGTAGCTGTTACTTGGTGTTTTACTTCTAGAGCACCGAGCGCTTTTCAAGGAGTCTGCTTTATTTATTTCGCGTTCTGACCGAATTTCCCGTCGAACCGTTTATTATTAAAAAACTTACTTTTAATAACGGATATACTCCTCTTCATGATGATGCTACAATTTCACGGGCATGTAGTTTCGTAATTATCAAATATCTTATACCTTTTCTTAGACTTCCTTCGCACGTATACATTTGTGATTATTATGTACTTCCTTATATGTAATAGACTTTAAATAGTAAACTATGACTCTTACAGTTATCATAAATGATTGATGAAAAATAAAATTACTAGTTAAATGTTTTGTGGTTTCAACATTCATTTTTAAATAATTTATTAAAATATTATAAAGTATAATATTAAATTTTTATAAACTTATATTCTACTAATATCATTTTACATCTTTTAAATTGTGATATTCTCAGAACAAAGTTTCAATCGAGAAATAGTATATTATGCAACTAGTGCGTAAAATGCGATTTTACGCACGCGTAGCGATCGAGTGCACGAGTGGCCGGCGAAGCCGGACACGAGTGCTTACAAGATCGCTACAAGTGCGGAAATCGTACGCACGTGTAGCATACGATATTTTTTATCATAGTATGCGGAAAATTCGTAATTGTACAATTCATCTACACTTTAAAAGAGAGAGTACCGCAGATTGTGGAAATGAAAGGGGAAACGGTATAGGGAGGCAGCGGGTCCAGGGCCGCAGGCCCTGGTGGGGGTTGGGGGGCGGAGCCCCCCCCCCGTAAATAAACTTTTACGTTTGTAATAAAAAAAATTATAATAAATATATACAATTTAAAAAAAATGATTTTTGATATGTATAAATACGTGTACTCTAGAAGGCTGCCTGAACCATACTAATTCATTTGTATACGAATTTCTACTGTGTATACCCAATAGACAATTAAGTGATTGTAGGTGTCAGTAGTTGTAGATGATTTTGAGATTGTTCTGTATTTAATTTATCAATTTGTACGTTCGTAATAAAAAATTAAAATGAATATATTAATTTATTATTTTACGCATACTGTGCGTAGTGTTTAATATTTCTTCATACTATGCTTTAACACGTCGTTTTACGGACTAAAAACGAGGCGTAAAATCGAATTTTACGCATACTATGATAAAAATAATAATTCTAAATAATACTATTATCACATCCATATATGATACGTATGCGGTATATAAATAATATTTCATTTGACAGTGAAGTAATAACTTGGAATAAAGCCTGTAAATTTTAATTGATTAATCGACATGGCAACAAGATATAATTTCAAATTATAAAAATTGAATCGAAATTCGAAAGAGAGATACGAGACTAATCGTGGCGACAAGTCAGTCCATAACGATTCATAGTAATAAAACACAATTTTAAAGATTACTTAGCCGGGTTCGGTGCAGGAGCCTACAGATCCTTACTTCGGCCCCGGGTAAACTTGCCGAAAGCGAGAGAGAGAGAGTGAGAGTGAGAGCTAACAGCTATGAGTGCGATTCGAAGCCATCCAATCAGCAAGACAGTTTAATTTAAAGCCGCGCGTGCTAGGCTCGCGCGAGCTCGATCGCTATTTGCATCTGCTAAGTGATAAGTAAACCCCGCAGACATATATCCGGGGCCTGAGCGATAAGCGGGAAATAAATCGCGAAACTTTAAGTAGTTATAAATCTATACTTACCGCCGTAAAGCGACCAGACTTAACGATAGAGAAGGAGTGGGAGAGGGAAAGGGAGAGAGGGAGAGAGAGAGGGGGAGAGAGAGAGAGAGAGAGAGAGAGAGAGAGAGAGAATGGGAATGAGATGGATGGTGAGGGAAAACGCGAGGCTCGCCACGATGGAACGACGCGGACGATTGCCCATAGTGAAAGACGGCGCCTTACGCTCTTAGCAAGAGAGAAAGGAAAAGTTATATTACAAATACAAGACAGCCGGAAAGTATGAACAAGAGAAAGAGAGAAAAGTGCTGGCGTTTCAGCCAGATAGATACAGCGAAACGCGAGACTACAGTAGCAATAGCCACGAAATATAATTACATCGAATGACGTCACTAGAGTTCACGCCCCCGGTGCTAATAACGCCACGCTCTCGCATTTTAATGTTTAAATTATGTTCGTATTCAAGATTGACGAGAGAGTAGTAGGATTTGCCCTCTGCATGCTCTGCACACTCTCCCCACCCCCTGCCACCACTTCGCGTAATAGTACCATTATCGATGTGTACAGTGTATACCATTTGTTTTTCATACATCTAACATTCGTTATAACTGGATTAATTTTGTAAAATTCCTCCAGCTACAGCCAATCTCATTAATGTCGTCTTATTTTACTGTTGAATATAAATGTGTTAGTTTATCGATTTCACGATGTTGCTTCTATGAAAGAAAACATTAATTAACGACCTGGAATGACGATTCGATGAGGGCTCTTCCTCGAATTTATTTCCAGGAAAATATTTCTTTTGCCGCGTGTGATTTACGAGTGTAAGATCGAAGGGACAGCCGGAGCTACGCGCGAAAGAAGCATCAGAGTTGAGCATCGTTTGACTTAAATATAGAAACTCGTTTGACTGCGCTTTGTTCGATTGGAGCCGAGAACGCGCGAGACACGCGAAGAGTAAAGAAGAGCCGCGTACGTGCGCGCTCGAGAGTGCAAGAGAGAGGGAGAGAGAGGGAGAGAGAGAGAGAGAGAAAGATAAATAGAGAAAAAAGCGGACGGAGAAATACGGATTTACGAATGGTGACGTACGCATATGTGCTTAGAACGGAAAGAGAGTAATGACGGGATGGAGACCAAGGGAGAGACGAATACTTACGAGATTAACCTCCCACCGTGATATTATTAAAAGACAGAGAGAAAGAGAGAAAGTACTAGGGAACTCTCTCTTTATGTGTGCGTGCATGTGTGTGCATGTTTGTCTGTATGTATATTCGCAAAAGAGGATTGTAAAGGCAAGCTTTATTTTAATTAAAGGGAGTTAATCTAACAAAAAAATTCGTACGGAGAAAAAGTCTTTTCTAATAAAAACAATATTTTTATAATTACAATACAGAATAATTGCTTTCATTGTAGAATATATAATGAGTAAATTGCATCGTGATTTCAATTTTGTTTTTACCTAATTAACTATATTCTACACAGTACAGTTATTTTTTTTAGTTTCTTCAAAATTAATTTTTTAGTAACATTCATTTTAGTTTTACACTAACTTATGTATGTTATTATGCATAGTGTTTCACGTATTTACTATTTTTATAGAAATCTTTCGCGATATCAAAATATTTTTCATTATATAAAATATGTCTATGGTCTAAATTTAAATTAGTAATTAAACTAACACAATAATATTAACCTATTATTTTAAAAAAATTTTGAAAATAATTGCAATTATATTGAACAGTATATTGATATTAAAGACCACTGTGAAGCAATATTAATTTTTTGCTTAAAAATGTAAGTTATTCTTAAGTAATTTTTGAAAAACTTTCCAAATCTATAATCTAGAATTAAATATATTTATATAAAATAACATATTACATGTAAAATAACCTTGAACATCCAAGCAAATCCAGTGAAATTAAGTGATGGAAATGAAATAAGCTAGGAAAAGAATGCAAAGAAAAGGAAGCAGAAAAAAGAGTGAAGCTACTTTAGTTAAGAAAAGAGTGAGCATAACGAAAGTGAGAAAATACAAGAGTACCAGTACGAATAGTGCTTCGACGAAGCGTTTTGACGGTGTCGCCCAATTAAATTCAAAGGGTGATTCAAGAGATTCGAAGCTTCTTTCTCTCTCTCACCCTCAGTCTCGCTTTCCTCCTCTGGGTTCCCCCTTCCCCTCCTCCCGCCTCCACTTCGTCCGCCCCCCCTTGCCGCCTCCGCCACCATTTGTTTAATTTGCTCGCGAACGGCAATTTTCACAGAAGAGACGTCCGTCAACTCGTTCTCGTCTACCCGCAAGACTTTGCGCGAACGCACCGCGTAATAGACTCTCGCGCCTCCAAATGGATTTCAAGATTTATGCTAACACGCCGCATTTATTCGCCGCAGTCGCGGATTACACGCACACCCGCCCTACCACCTAGTTCGCGCGGGACAAAACTAAACCGTGACCGCGCCATTCAACCTCACTCTCTCCTTTTGTCAAACTTGTGCAGACTCTCCACAATATGGAATAATCAATGATGTTTAACCTCAAATATCTCAAAGAAAAAAAATTTCCTTTTTTGCTGAAGGGGAGGTTTTTTACTTGCCCGGAGGACACGAGATTAATTTTCAGTAGGAAAGATAACGAAGAACAATCCCGAGTCTCTTGCCCTCCTTCGATCGTGTCTCGCTTGCGTAACAAATGTATTTTCCAGCGTGGGGTCGAGCATTTAATGCTTACCACCACCCTACTTTCTCTCTCTCTCTCTCTCTCTCTCTCTCTCTCTGTCTCTCTCTCTCGCCCGCTCGTTCTCTTGCGTCGCGTTTCCTCTACTACGTTCGTATCTGTAAAATATATCCATTGTTGTTCTTGCAATTAGTCATTCGACGAGCGCCTCGTAAAAGAAGGGAAAATCTATGCTAACGATCCACTTGGTTATTTTCAGCATGGCCCTATAACCGACCCAACAAAAAATGTATATTATGTGTATATGTATATATATATATATATAATTTGGAACGAGATAAAAAGTTTTCCGTGTATCAAAAATTTTAGTGCGGAGCACGTCATTCAAATTATACAAAAGTAACCATGCATCATCGTAATACAAGTAGATATTGCTGTTAATAATCTTCCGCGATACTGATATATTTCTCTGGTAACCTAAATTAACGTTTATTAGCTTTTCAAAGCAATTATTTTGCCAAAAACAAGCCAATCTCTTGATATAATTCATTTAATCTTTTACTAAAATAGCGATGAACACAAAATCTTATATGCATATTAATCGTCTTTTATATAAGTTGACCCGACAGGAATGTAAAAAATAAAAGTGTATATACGATTCAAGTGTTTCTAAGAACGTTCGAAAATCGATGTTAAGCGCGCCGCGGTATCTTTAGCATCGGGGACATTCTTCCGGCGATCGGTGTGCAGTTGGCCAGCGACACCCGGATGGCACGCGAGCGATACAAGCATGCGATCTGGACCAATTTATCACAAATGCGCGACGCCCACTAACTATAAAAGTAAGCGAGACGGTGATAAACCGAAAGTCTGCGAGAGGGAGAGAGAGAGAGAAAGAGAGAGAGAGAGAGAGAGAGAGAGAGAGAGAGAGAGATAAAGCGGAGAACGTAGGGAGAGAAAGGCTGCATCGCTACCCTACTCCCCCTTCGCCTTCTCTATCTCTCTCAACTCGAAAATAGCCAAGTTCCGTGACGAGGGGGAGTTGGGGGGAAAGCAGAGACTGGCTTTTCGTTACGCTGCAGCTTCTGCAGTCTCGAGCTGTCAATCGTTTAATTAAGGTCTTGACGACGCTTGCTTTTCCCTCGTCTACCTGCGCCGACGAGACGCTAGTGCGGAACAACCCTCGTTTTTCTTAGTTTTTCTTCATTCTCTTTTTTCTCTACCCCATTCATCGCTTTACTTTCATTTAACTTTTCTCCACGTTCTTCCGCGCGCACATCCATTCAATTTACTTCTGCAAGACTGTTTATTATTATTTTTTTTGTTAAATGTTAATTACTCGATTTGAGAGATTCGATTCCTTTGCCTTCATTTTCAGTTAAGATTGAATTGTTTATATATTTACGAGAATACACTTTTTAATATGCAAATGAGCATATTATGCAATTGCAATGATTGATATTACCTATGACATGTATAACATTTCAATTATTGAGGCACTCATCTCCCTTGTATAATCGATCTGTAATTAAATATTTTGAACGCAGAAAAGGATAAATAATTTAGATTTATGAAAACATATTATTAGAAAAGTTTTACCTCACTTTCTATGCAATCTACAGCATTGTGAAGAACGTATAATGTATGCTACATCTATTAAGTTTGCTAGCCGAGGAAAGTGGAATCTGTAATAAATAAAAGGTAACAAGTACTAAACCTAGGTTGATGAAAAGCATAACCGCGAAACAACTGAAAAGTAAGATACGTTTATTCGATAATTTGACATTTAGTACCACCAACTCATCGTCCGAGAAATTAAATAAGTAACGTAGAGAATAGTGAACGTACCAATGACAGGAAATCATAGAAATATACGTTTCTTCACGGTATGCGAACATGCAGACAGATTGAAAAAGTCACATTTCACGGTTTTAGGGATGTGTTTGAGTGTTCATCGGGGTACCATAGAGGCCGACCATTCCAGGAATAGGCTATCACGAGTGGTGCCAATGCAGCCACTAACCTATAACTTATTTCACGTATCGTTTGACGTGATGCATTCGATCCAATAATATCTGGCGAGCGACGAGATCCGACCGCGACGAAATTCATAACGCGCCTCTTACTTTCCTTCTCTCCCTCTCC
Organism: Theocolax elegans; assembly: GCA_026168455.1. Taxonomy (NCBI): domain Eukaryota; kingdom Metazoa; phylum Arthropoda; class Insecta; order Hymenoptera; family Cerocephalidae; genus Theocolax; species Theocolax elegans. The sequence goes on along the minus strand of CM047426.1, from coordinate 32,954,975 downwards.
CTCTCCCTCTCCCTCTTTGCACTCGGGATTCTGCATGCTCGCGCGCATGCACGCGATTCGATCTAGACGATTAAGTGTCTTCGCGCGCTCACGCTAGCATTCGCCGGACCGACGCAGAAATTAATGTGCACCTTATTTTCGCGCCCGATGGAGGTGAGGGAGCGAGCCATTTAAATATCCGAATTGCTACGTAGCAACTTTGGATCAAAGAGAGTTCGAAGATTAAACCGCAGTATACACTTGACAGCTGCTTCCTCCAGCAATTTCAGCTCTCCTCTCATTATGCCGTATGAACTTTATACCAACAATTCCGAAGTCACTTCCACGGCCCATTGCCGTATTTTATTATGTTCGAGAGAGGGAGAGAGAGGGAGAGTGGGTGTGTGTGTGTGCGTGAGTTCTCTCTCTCTCTCTCTCTCTCTCGCGCGCGCGCTCTCTCAGCTTTTATTAGCGTCCGCGGTCGCGCACGGTTTTCGCGTATAAATAACGCGCGAAGCACCACCCCCGAACATTTCTATTTCGAAGAAAAAGCGAAAATCCAATTTCTCGGGCGAGTGCATGCACAAAGGCGAGCCGGAACATGGGTAGAGAGGGGGACTTATACACCCGCGTCTCCAGAAAGTCAGTCGTGGCTCAAAATCGCATTACGATGCCAAACTATTTTGAAAACAAGTACAACTCGACAGATTCTTCTCTAACATATTATTTACATACTCCTCCTCCCGCGCTTTGCGGAATGTTGGCACGACAATAGACAGCCATATTTCCACTTCAGATGGTTACAACTAACCGAGAGTTGTGGGTTCTGATGCTTCGGGTGGTAGGCGCGTATAGAATACGCCAAACCGTAGTATCGGTCATAGCACCCATCGCCTTGCCCTGTATTATGTCTACGAGAGTGGGGGTTTACATGGACTAACCGAGCTAGTATGGAAAAAGGACAACGTTCTTCACCATCTCCTCCATCGTAGCTACTATCTTTGGCTTCAACATCGCATCTTTCCCTTTAACCCAAGGTTTCCTATAATTTTCCGTTCGCTACGTGTGCGTTCCGTTGCTCCCGGGTTTGTTTTCCCTCAGCCCACCCGGTTCTCTAATTCTCAAGACGAGAGAACATTTGTGTCGCTTGGAGAATAACCTCGCGTTCCTCCTCGAATCTCTTTGCTTTCTACAATCGTATACGTTCGTACCCAAAGTTTCGACAACCCTCTGTTACGGTACACCTTTGCGCTCTAGGCAATCGCCGGGTTCTACTAAGATTTTTCCCATTTTTACGAAAGTGCCAAACAGCCTAACCGTCAGAAGATAATCAAGAATTTAACAAGCTATACACGTACCTATAGATCTGATCGATTATTGCACAATGTAAACGATGCAAGCACGTGATTAACAAAATTACCAAAAAGAGGGGAATTGCTAGATAATCGAAAGTAGAAAAGACGATCAGAGTCTACTGAAATCCAATCGCAAGGAGCTCTGACACTACGACTCCATTCAAATCTACGAAACAAATTAGAATGTGAGAATCTCCGTGAAGGGAAGGGTTAATAAGATCAAGGCATGGATCAAGTCGCGTCGGCTTTGAAAATCCCCAATTTTCTAAAGCACAGAACGAGATGTCGCTTCCGTGGCTGGCGCCTTGGCCCTTCCACATAGCTATCGTAAAGAGCAAATATATATAGAGAGAAGGACAGTGCCAAGGGTGCGAGCTCGCGCACTTGGTATACGAGAGAGACACGAATCTTTCGGCGCGGCGATTCATTCGAGTTCTTTACGCGCGTGACATTTCACCGGTGACTTTTACTAGTCCCGATTCCGCAGGAACGCAACGACGCGATGACGACGATTTTGCCCCGGACGCGATTTAACGATTTAACGATTTAACGAGGGCCGTTCGCGCGAGCACCAGCGCTACCGCGACGTTTACGAGAGCCACCTCGGCAATGAAGTCGCGAATCGACGACTCGGTTGATTCAAAAGTGCACTCTCTTCCTCCTCTTCCCCACCCCCCGTCCCACCCGTATGTTGAGGCTACTTCGATTTTCAAGCTTACTGCAAGCTTATGGTTTTCTCACTTTCTTATTGGTATTTCTTATGGTTAGGTGGTATTTCTACCCCGCTCAAAATAGAATTTCCGTCTTGTGGTTTATTATTGAGCTTCATTACATTCGTAGCGTACGTGTCTATATGTATATTTAAATATAATTGATTTGAACGTGAGAATCGAGAATGCGAAAGAAAGGATACTCAAATGTACAATATGTGATTGTCCCCGAGCGAAGACGGTAAATTAATGACACAATTAGCAGTGGGAAGTTGGATGTAGCGTCGCAAACGAGTTTGATTCCGAAACTGAGCCGAATATTGGAGAGCCAGAAATGAATCCGCTATACGTACCTGTCAAAAGGGACACGTTAATTGGTTACATTCCGTACGGTTTCCAGTTGTATTTTAGCCAATTTTATCTTGCGTTTATCAAACCGTATCCATTTACTCTGACTTTTACTTTGCAAAACTTTGTAATACAATTAATTAAACTCAACAAATAAATAAACCAAATATCTAACTCTTTTCAAAAGACGTTTTTTTCTAAAATTCAGTAACTTATTAAATAATTAATTTTGTTTATATCTTATGTTTATAAGTATATTTACGAAAAGCTCAAATCGATACGATTAATATGTACGAGATGCTTTCAACCATCCATGTACGCACGCATTAATAATTACTCGGTGTGTACAAAAATATAATTTTGACAATGAGTGGAAATCAAATTAATTTATACAGTACGAATAAATAGTACCATTCTTTCTTATAATACATAATGTATTATAATATATATATATACATTTATAAGAAATTGAAATAAAATAAAAAAGTTGTAATCATCTGTATATTTGGCGTAGCCATCAGTATAAACTCTTCCTTTGATCGTATATATATATTTTAATTGCAAGGACCGTATAATCAAAATAATGAGGACGCACATAAATAATAATTATCTATATTAAACGAAGTATATGTGAAACCGTATGAAGTGTAATCTAACTCTTGGTAGGATGGTCACTGAAAACTCAAATACAAATGTTGAAGATATGAAATAAATAATATTTCTATCATTAAAATAATTAATATAATTAAAATAATATTAGTAGGAAAGGAATTATAAATGAAGGGAATGTTATGTTTGCCCGATAATCTGCATCAAGTTGCAAATGATAATCGAGAAGGACGATACAAAGTTCAAATAAGCGGCAGCCGTAGAGAAAGGAAGAAGAAGACGAGACAGGTTCGTCGAAAGAGAGCGGTAAGAGCTCACGGTTGAGAGAAGACTAACGACCCCTGGGGAAAAGACGAATCGATTCTCTAAATAAAATGACTCGGTTATTCATCGGAGTATTTGTAAGCGTCCGAATGCCCGTATATATTTCTTCGCGCGGTCGCGAGAAAGAACGGAGAAAGACAGAAGAAGCTCCTTCAATCTTTTATATTCGTCCGCTCATTCGCCTTTCCCTTTGTCCGCGAGTGCGCTAAAGAGACGCTCACCCGTCACGCTCGATCGGTCTTCTTTCCACGGAATTTCGTTGACTTACCTCCGGGCGAAGCGAACTTTATGCCTGTGCTCTAGAAATAATAAAAAATGGAGAGGAGAGGAAAGAGAAATAATTACCGCACCACGTAATAGGAAAGTTGGGTCACTTTGAATCCCTTTTTGTGCGCGATACTCATTAGCTATTGTCGCGTTCGAAAGAAAAAAAGAAGATGGTAGACGTACTTTCTTCTCTTCTTTCCATTTTCGTTTATCAAAACAAAACGAACAGGAATTTTAACTTTCTGATGGATAAAGATGGTAAGAAATCCATATTGGTAGGTTAGTCGGATCGGTGAATGTTATATGCCTATATACCTATGCTATATATATATGTATACCATTTGAGATTGTTTCGTAAGAAATGTGTATTGGATAGAAACCATTTAATCAGAGATAAATTCTCAGATGGATTTGCTACTTATATTGAATGTTAGCTGGGTGTCCCATTTTACGAGGGTCTGTAAGAATTCACAATTTCGTAAACATGTCAGGCTGATCGGTCTCTCAGCGTTGCATTTACGAAGCCACCTGTCCGCGGTAGATATCGTTAACTATTAACGGACGCGTAATTACTTGGGAAGATCCTGTAGCAAATAAACGAGCCTAATTGACTCGGAAATAAACTCGGCTCTGTCGCTCTTCAAGACGCGACGAAGACAAAAAGAGAAACGGAAGCGGTATATACGGTAAATGCGGTAAGCGAGACGCAATGACGAAAGGGCGAGAAAGAGAGAGAAAGAGAAACAGGGCAGCGAAGATGAAGAAGAATCCAAGGAAGTGACAAAGAAAATATTGGGTAAATAAGTCATCAAGATTCGAATGGATATAATATCGTTACTTAAAAAAATTGCTTAGCCTTCGAGACTGAAAGGACACACGTATTACTTTCTTGAAATTTCTGAATATACAAATAAATTTTGTTTTTATCATCACATAGTTTGTTATTTTACAGACTTACATATCTTTAATTTCTTGATTATTAATATGTCAAACTTCTTAATTTAGAGATCTACCTTTATTTAACTGAGCTAGTAAAGAAATGTCAAACATCGGAGAAATTTTAGTTTACTTCGACAAGTTCTTAAGAAAAGTTAACGATTCGTTAAAATAGAAAACGGACCTTTCGGATCCATTGATAAACACGAACTCGGTACGCCAAACTCAATCCCTCTTTAACGAAGAGCGCCGCGAAGAGATGAAAAAGGAGAATTATCGTTAGTCAGGTCGGAGGAAAACGTATAAGTAAATAAAAAGAGGAATACGAGGGATTCGCCAAGGAGTCGCGCCATGTGCTCACATACCGAACGTTTTGACTTATGCCAAAACGATCTGGCTTAGTGTCAGTTAGCGCACTCCCAAGAATCACTTCGTATAGTAGGAAAGAGAGAGGGAGAGAGATACTATACATACGCGCTTATTTTCAAAAGACTCGCATGGATCTCAAAGCAGCCGCGGGGCGCTAACTCCCGCGCGTCTTCGGACCCATCGAAATGAGCCATCGCTCGGTGAAAATTCGTACACACCCACCTCGTCTCGTCGCAAGTGTCGCGCTAAAGTTACACGCCCGTAAATATAGATGGTATTTACAAGACAAAAATATTTGAGCGCTGTGTCGACCGGTTCAGAGGGAGATAAAGGGGGTATATACGACACACACGGCCCTTGTTCCTCGACGAGCAGAGTCAACCCGACAGAACGACAACACGCACTACTCGACGACTTTCGAAAATCAGCCATTGTCCGTTATACCAAAGATCGCGGCTCTATTTTTCCCCCACTTGCAAAGAGTTTGTACATTATTTATGATTTATCGTGACAGACTTCTGTCTCGGCACTACGAAACAGCGACAAGTTCCTCGTAACTTTTCATCCAAATGTTACTACCTGTGGTTTATTCTTTTTTTCCCTCTGCCACACTGGCATCTTTGTCGAATAGTACTTTGTTTGTGTGCATTTATGTCGAGGTTTAAATAGGATTTCAAACATTTTTTTAAAATAACCGCTATAGCACTTTTAAACAAATTGTCGTTTGTTTCGAATTGAAACATTTATCCTTTTTAATTGAGTAATAATATTTATTCAAAGAAATTGTAACATTTAGTATTTTTACCCTTTCATGGCTATGTGCCAATATACGTTAAGACCAATTTACAAACCACTCAAATAAAATTTAAAGGTAAATTATTAAATCTTTGTCTAATAAATAAATAATTCGTTTTATTTAAATCATTAACAAAATAAAATGAAAGTGTGAATTTATTTTAGTGAAGAGGATGTATCAAATTTCATTTCATATTAAATTTTACCAAAATTATCGATGAGGACAATTCATTCTACAGAGATAAAAGTATAAAATTTATAAATACATTACGACACTTAAATAAAAATTAAAAAAAAACAAAGTTGAATTGTAGTGTTATTGGTGAAAACAAAGAAACTAATACGGACATTAGAAATAAAGAAATAGTAGGAAACAAGAAGAATAAAAAAATAAATAAACTGATACCCAAACCACTAGTTGCCCGTACCAGTTGATCAATATAACGCGAGGCGCAACCGGGCAGCCCCAAAGACTACTCCTCTCGTCGATGCACGAGTTATGACCGAGCGTCGAGGCCGAAGTACTTACTACCGATTCGTCTTCACAGATCAAAAGCCGGTTCTCGGAAATCGTTCGTATTCGCGAACTTGCCGTCACCGTTCCTGACACTGCTGTTGAAGTACTCTCAACGTAGAAATAGATTAATGACCTCGTGAATCATCATGTCGATTTGAGGTGCAGTCGTCGCTCGTCATCGACTTCGACTTGGCTTCACCGTTTTCATGCACTGCAAAACCTTAAACACAGCTGCTGTAATATACTTCTTCGGTCGTTAATAAAACTAGTCGCAGGAATTGTCAACTTATTGTTTGTCTGGTCGAGCTATTTTAAAACTAAATTGAATCATGCCAATGCGTTTTAAAATATGCTGATATTTAACATTGATAGTTTTAATAGTTACATTTTTATAACGATTTTTATATTATATAGTATACAATTTCAAAAAAATGTTATCTACAACTAATTTTAGAATCGCTTCTCCAATTTTCTATACATACAGCTCATTTCTATATACGCATAATGTAATTTTCTTTGTATCATACATTGTAATATTACTAAAAAACGACTGATGTACTAATTTCATTTTTGTAACTTTTAGAAAACTACCTTAGAAGTATTAAGAAAAGTACGCATATAAATAAAACAACGGGAAGTTTCTACAAAAGCTTTAGGAAAGCAAGTTTTTCAGCATAATCAATCAAAAATGAATAAGTAAATTAAAATTTGTATAGGATCTCCTATTAACTGTGTCATAAACAAGACGAATATTACGAACAAACAGCAGTGTACAAGTATGAAAGTGTAAAAGAAATTATTATAACTTATAACATAATATCAACAGTACACTGAAATCTATACTTAACATTGGTTACGAGTACTCTCTAACCAAATTGAACAAACTAATACCAACAAAATCAATTCCAAGCGCATCGAGTGAATTCTATAACAAAATTAGACACGGTTCATTGATTACCCAAGACTCTAAGGTAGACCACGAGGGTATCGCGAGCCAAGCATTAAGACACGTTCAAATCAAATCGCAGGAACTGGCTCCAATCCCAGAGAAGTCTCGCGGGAACTACGGAAAGGCCCTCAACTGACTAGAGCATCTCTCCTTTACCCTATCTCACTCTGCCTCTCGGACTCACTCCCTCTCCCTCCTCATCTCTCTGTCTCTCTCCGTCTTTAGCAAACGAGGGGATTTACGTGGGTTTGCGTGCACTGTTCAGCCATGCTCGTTGTTATATCCGGGGCCCGATAACTCTTTCCCCGAGACAAACGACTCTTGCACTCTGGGAGTTTACTCGGAAAGTGAGTGAGTGTGCAAGAGAGAAAGAGAGAGAGAGAGAGAGAGGGAATACTCAATAGGTGGATTTTTAAAAAGGGAAAGAAGAAAATCGCTTGGTCCGAGTACAAAAATAATTTTCTGACGCCGGGTTAAAGCCGGATGAAAGGCTACGAAGGGAGGAAGGGTGGGTTAAAATGCGTGCGCGAAAAATTCGTACCTACGAGAGATGGAGATAAAGCATAAGCTTTACCAGAGAAACGCGATACCGCCTGTGCAGGAATGAAAAGGGGAAAAAAATACGAGAGTGAAAAAAGTATATACGTGCCGTCGAGATCAGATTTGACAATAGATTAGCCTCGTATTTATAGCTCCGAACCAGGACTAAGATAAAATGAGTAAATCGAAATGTAAATACCGTGTAGAGTACTCAAAAACTATACGTATATGTATCGTCCACTACACACCTATGTGTAAAAGATATAGGTATACATAATTATGGTATACGCGTGAGTAATAATCGTATTGATATACCGATGAATCGCGGAACAATAATTGGCTAGTATAGTCGAATTTTCAAGAGTTGTCTAACTGTTTAATGATTTTTCGCAGGCGCGCGCGCAGTCGCAGTCAAATTTAGAGTCGCAAAGCGATACCGCTAAATTAGGCTAATACAAGCGGCGTTTGATTAGATCGGCTGTGCTGTGATGAACGATTTGCTTTTGCGATGCTGCCGACTAGTCGGTGAGTTTGGCCAGGGTGGCCAGGCTCGTTTCACAGAATTGATTAGATTCAGTTATTAATATTCCCTTCTATCCCTCACTTCATTTCCGGCCCCGGGTAACTCGGCGCTAATAGCGTGACGACGACCAGCTCTCCTCGCGCCGTCGGAAACTGCCAGCCGCATCGGGAATCGGTCGAGAGTACAAGAGAAAGACGGAGAGAGCGAAAGAGAGCGAGAGAGAGAGCGAGAGAGAGAGAGAGAGGCAAAGAGGGAGAGAGGTACTGCGCTAAGTCTTCTCTCTATCTCTTTCTCTTTGCTTCTTATAACCCCTTATACCATCGTTCTCGGATGATCCTCAATAAACTGTTATTATTGGAACGGTTTATATAAATATTTCGACTGTCGGAGGCTTGATAAACAAATATGATGCCGGTAACGTGTAATTGTTATACCTATATCTAACATTTCTGGTTGTTTCATTTTATATAGCCTGCTATTTCTGGACTTTTTATATTATTCATTTCGTATCGGAATACATTATTTATACAGATATAGGATATGTTTCAATTACATTTAATGAAATTCGTTTTAACTGATATTTAGATACTCGTTGCCTATATCTATTTACAACTTACTTTTATATTAAGATTTCATTTAAATAAAAATGTCATTTATTTTAATATTTCTCTGCTCAATATAAATTATATTAATTTTTATTTATAACTGTATGTATCAATACAAGGACGAATATTTCTATCACTTTTATTTACAGTTTTTATGTAAATCATTTCAATTATCATTTATTTATTAAAACATCGTTTTAAAAAAGATGTTTAATTAAATTGTTGTAATCTTACGACAACCAGTGAATCTAAATATACTCTCTAAAACATTATATTAATTAATTTCAATTTTAAATAAATATTTCATTGACAAGAAGTTTGCAAGTACATAACATTACTTATTGCATCGTGTCCGCATTTATCATCTATTAAAAACACCTAATTTTATTTGATATAAAGACACTCTTATTTTTAGGACAATACTTAATAATTATATGAAATACTAAATTTTAAAATTCATCATTATTCATCAATAGTTTATCACTATATGATTTTTTATAACTCGCATTAGTAAATATATTTTTAATATTTTTAAAATACAATGACAATATTTATTTACATCATAAAATGAAAATTCATATCTGTGTCCGACGTCCAATAACTATATGATATATATTTCGAGTATCGTACAATCTATTTAGCATACGTTGTTTGCCAACATTCATTTATAGTCACTAAATCTTTATTCGTATTATTATATACCAACTATATGGCTATACGAAAATGAATCGGTTATCTTATCAAACGCCAAAAATATTTAGCGTCACGAAATTACAACACCAGTGGAGACCCACAGTGTTATGATATCAAACGAGGTTTTAATTACGAAGTGAATACATTTTGTCAAACGTTTAAAGTACAATCATTTTTTGGAAAAATCGGGGATGTATGGAAAAATAAGTAAAAGAACAAACAATCGTGTAATAAAGAACTCGAAAACTTTATATACAGATTTTTTTATATATATATTCTATGGTATGAAACCGTCAAAAGGATTCCTGGTCGTGTACTGACGCCTATGCCTCAAATATGGAACATATATATGTATACGCTCGCGGGCTCGCGCGCACACACGCAGACTCAAACATGTATGAGAGGGAGAGGGAAAGAAGATGGCAAAAGTGACTCGGTGGCCAAAGCAAACACGATGTGCCTGTATGCGTGAGTCGGCGAGCCTCAGAGAGATCTCGCAGACCGACAAAAAAGCCGAGAAGGTATATACGCGGATGCATCTCGGGTATCGCAAAACGCGTGTATCGCACATGCTACGGTCGAGCGCGCTCGCGCTCCCGATCTCTCGTTTTCCCATGCCGTCTCTTACTCTGCGAAATTACCCTTATCCGATGGCTTCGATGTTATGCCAAATCATTTTTACGACCGGCCTACTACTCCGTTCTTTTTATTTGTCGCGCACCGACTTTCCCTCTGCGATTGATGTTGGAATACATCCAATTTTTATGTTTTCTTTATCTATTATTTCAAAATTTCAGTTTCATATAGTACTATACGTTAAGTTTGGTAAATGCATTCGAAATGCGGAAGAGTAGCTTTACTAATGTCATAACAAATATTGGTTGTTTCTTGTATGTTATTAGTCGAATAAATGATTTGCCAAACACTTTGGGCTTTATCCAATAAAAGTGTTAATGTCTGCGTTGCGTCAGTTTCTCATTTTCTAAATCATCAACTTATTTTATTACGATGTATTCATCACGTTATTAATACAATAACTCTGATATATATTTTTAGTGTATTAATTAACAATTCCAAAATATTAATGTTCTTATCGATCCCAAGCACTGGGACGAATGAAACGAGTGAAAGTGTTCGGTCTGATACAAGTATCTCTATTAAAGACTGTCGTTTAGCCCCATTCGTCTTGGAGTATTTTTAGATTAATGTGCACTGCCTCGTTGAACCAAGTAATTTTTATAGGCGAATACGAAACTTGTAAATATCTCAATTTGTCGGGATGTATATTTCAAAAGCGCACAAGTATAGTAGTCATTGGGTTAGAAACAGATCGATCGAGTCGAGAATCTATTTGTAGTTGATGTCGTATTTGTAAAATGTGCCAGAAGAGACAAGTGATTAAATTTCTAGAAAAATCGAAAAAATCAAATTCCAAAAAAAAGAGTATGACAGTTATTCGCACACATCACACGGTATAAGTATATGCATGCTTTATTTTCACGGTACATAAAATTTTGAAAGGTACATAAGAGATAAAGAGAGCAAGAGAGATATATAGAATCAGCGCGTAAGTGTATTATATAAGTAATGTCAGGAGGAAAGTAAGTTATTTTTAGTGGGTGGCGTTAACACGTCTCTTGAATAATTCGGGAATTCACGCGAAATTTGGAAGCACTCACTCCGTGCTTTGTACGAGCATTGTAAATCACAGGTTTACGATCGGCTATAGGGGAGGCTTAAGCAAAAAGTCAAAGAAGGGGTTCATTCGCGTTTACGCAGGATTCATCGTTTTGCGTCTTACGGCTCGTTGGAGAGAAATTTCGGTTGCCCACCAATGAATCATCTCGAGAGCCTCGGAATAGGCAATGATACGCGCTTTAAACTATCGTTGGTTATTCCGATAAACGCTACCCCAGGCTCGTTGATTGAATAACTGCAATCGTAAAAGCTTACGGGCATATACCGGACTGATCGTACCGAGATGAACGCTCCACCGCCCGCGCAAAATTTAGAATCCATGACCGACAAGTAATTTCAACACGCGGCAGTTATCCGTCAACCCGATACTCTTTTATAATGTACCGTTGTTTTATATGCCCTCGCTTATATAACGCCGCCCGTTGTTTGATTAAACAATCCGATGTATACCAAACAATTGTTCTCTCATTTTTTTTCTCATCTGCTATTCTTCTTTATACGTATACACATGAATATACATGTACATATGAATGAAGTACAACGCGTATCTTTTATTATTTATATTTTCTACGGAAAATTTGTAAAGATAACTGCAATAACAATTTAACAGTTTGTATTAGGTTTGATTTTGGTCGATCAACTGAAAACAAGGATTTTAATATGCGATAATATATATAAAATCCTCGTGATAACCCGGTCGTGTTGTGTTTAATTATATCGATCCCTCGAGTACTCATTTTAATTAATATAATCAAATCTGAAAAATTCCTTCTAGGTATTTTCGATTTTCCTCAGTCTATCCAACGTAGTAAGTACCCGCACTATTCGTGCAGTAATAGACGGAGAGGCACGTAATGCTCTCCCGTTACGAAATATTTCTGCATTTGTCTGAGAAGTTTGTCTTCTGTAGGAGCTGGTTCTAGATCGCGCAAACTGGAGAAAGACGATGGTATAAAGTAGCTTTTTCTAACTCTTCTCATTGGGTCCCTCTTGGTTGTTGTCTCACTTTCATCTCGCCTACCCTCCGTGGAAGCGCTGTGACGGCACCTCGCGAGAGAGCGAAACCTCCCCTGTATATATATACACCTATATAACGTTCGTTCGCGCCGGCGCTGCAGCGAAAGCGAGACCGCAACCACCAAGATATACGTGTGGAAGAGTAAATACGCGGGGTAGTGTGGAAAGGGGGGTATGCGACCGAGCCGACGGTGGTGTTTGCGCGTGTGCAAAGTAACGAGAAAGTTGGCTCTCATACTTGCAAAGAACACTGTACATAACACATATAATTATAATGAATTTTACTTGGGTGCTACGTTCGAGATTATATTTCGTCTGTTGCAGCCGACTGTTATTAACTAATGTCGTTAATTAATTGAAGCCTCTACTGGATTTTCAGGAAGCGCGAAACGAAAGCGATTTATGGTAATGAGAAATTTTTACTGGACCATCCTCGAATCTTTATGCTGGCTGAAGGTTAACATCATTATACTCTATTTTCTGGAATTTAGATTAAATATTATTTAATTTTATGTCACATTAAGGAATGACTTGTTAATCTAGGGGAATTTGTAAAACTATGGAACCGTTCCCAAATTTACCTAATAAAGTCTATAACCAGATAAATTCTCTTTAAATTTACAGTTTTTAATCAATCTTGCAAATTCCTTATCGAACTTCGAAATAATTTTTTAATTTAACAGACTATGCGATTCTATAATTTTGGTCTTCTGGTATATGTGTATAGCAATAGAATATATTAGAAACACTGTTTAAATTTGTTAAAAGTAAAAAATTAAAATTCCCTGCGAGCCTACAAACAATTCAAATTTAAATACCAATCGATCAACTAGAATGAACAAGAGTTAAGCATCGCAATCATCGCAATTTAAGAATGACAAGGGTGCGTGGTATCTTCGAAAGATCGTCGTGCACGCGAGAATTTGAAAATAAGAGCATCGGAAAAATTCTCGTTTTTCTCATTGTCGTCGAGAATTCTGGCAAGCCCCTGCAGCCAGTAAGAAACTCTACGATATAACAACGAAAGCAGAGAGAAAGAGAAAGAGAAAGTGAGAAAGGAGAGAAAGAGAAAGAGAGAGAGAAGGAGGGGGAGGAAAGTCGAGGTGCAGCGGAGACGAAGATTGGCTCGCTTCCAATGGACATCTTAAGTATAATCTGACGATATTTCCGCCATCGTAGTTTGCTTTCTCTTCTCTTTCCCTTACTCTATTCGCAAGAAGCAACAAACGTAAGTCGAATCGGCGTAGCCGAAAACTTCGATATTGCAATGGCAAAACTTCCAATGAAAATTTCGCTCCCCTACTTACCCGTTAACTACATCGAACAACTCTAATATTTTCTAGTGTTAGAAATCCGTTATAAATAAGCGACTTTTTTTTATCTCAATCTGTACAGTGCCGTTCGTAAATACGAGATCACTTTTTAAAAATTTAATACGAGATTCAAATAGTAATATCTCAACAAAGAATTATTGTGGAATAAATTAAAAAAAAAAATTGGAAATGGAAGCTTACTTCAGATAGTTCCATACAATATGTTAGAATATATGAATCAGAATTTTTCAAATTAGTTAAAATTTACAAAGTATAATTGAAAAGATTTTAATAAATAGGGTTACAAAATATTAAAATAAACTTTCGTATCATTTTTAAGAAATTTGTTAAAGATTTTTTTGCATGGTTATGAGTTTTTAAAGTCAGATATTGCAATTTGAATCTCGTATTAAATTTGAAAAAGTGATCTCGTATTTATGAACAGTGTTGTAGGTATTTGTCACACACAAAATTTCCTCTTTTCAAACAGTTTAATTAAGGTCATTTAAATTAAATTTTTTTTCAGCGATCGTTATTACGTAGAAATTATTTTATTTTCGTGCCGGTTTGATGGTTCTCGTAAATCGAAAGACAATACGAGGCGACTCTGGATATAATCAGTCTCTTGTTTATGCAACTCGTATATTTTTATAACGTCGCTTTTACATCTCTGCACTCGATCATTCCTGCTTTTTATTAAACGCTTATTGAAATTTCTTGTATCATTTTTGAGAAATCTAGAAACGGCCGCAATTTTCTGTAAATATGTATATATATTTATACATAGGTAACTTAGGAAAAAAGAAAAATACGATATCATCCCGGTATATTGCTGTTCAATATGCAGAGTGCGGCATTCGCTTATAAAGCACGTCCCGGTTATAAAAAAAAAGAAGAAACGACGATACAGAGACGAAGAAAACAGTCCAGGCAGCAAGAAGAAGGGGAAGAAGGGGAGTTTATATAAAAGGTTATAACGTGGGAGGACAAAATCATTTGGAAGATCCGTCAGTCGGGCGCTGTCCTTCGAATCTTATCTTTTTTGGTCATCGATCCTCGCGAGCCTCGAGGCCATTTCGAACGTTATACGAGCGGTTCGGGTCAGTCGTGCACACACATTTATGTACACGTACATTACGTACGCTCACGTAACGAGTAGTAATATTAATAAATAACAACCAGCATTGTTGGAGACGGAGGGAAGAAGAAAGAGTCAGCTCGATATGTTCGAATAGCGCTATACTTTCCTTTTTTCAAAAAAAATGCCTACTACAAGACGGTAGCGATAAAAGTGTACCTCGCTGCCTCGTAATTTTCCGTCTTATTGAGCAATAAGCCACATGCGCTGTCCACGGCAGTTTCGTTCGATCAAGCTTGCTGCCTTGGATGCCTACTTTTGAACCATCAAAACGCTCGAAGGCAATTTTAAAACTGGTTCAGTATTTTTAATTCAATATTAAATCTCCGTGTTGAATGTAGGTATACCTTATAGTTTGTATGAAGAAACATAAGTATTACGATTATTATTATAAATTAACTAAACAGTATTTGTGCATATATAAAATTATGACCTTGATCAAATTAATAATTTTAATGCAAAACGAACGAATAGGTCGTAACTTAATTAAATTATGGGACTGACTAAATGCTGCAAGAGTAAAAGTGCACTCGATATATTAATAAAATATTAAATAATAATCTAACCCCTAGAATACTAAACCATTAAATGATAAATTGACATTTATTCGAATAAGTATCTAAAACTGATACAAATAAGTTAAATAAAAAATAAATAAAAATTGTATATCAATAATAATTATAAACGAATGACGTACAAAAACGTAATCAGCAATGATATTAATGTAACAAAAATTAGCGCTCCTTAATTTTATAATCGTTTAGCTTGACAATACCGTAAATAATAACGAAATAACGTGAATGTTAAATTTTACGATGGCTGATTTTAAGAGGCGCAAAAAATTCATACGACATTATATTTTCAATTTTCTTTTTAAACGAGCGCACGTATAAGAAAACTGCTCGGCAATCATCAGGGTGTGCGCGCCGGTTTTTATTTTTCTCGCGTATATATACTAGGAGCTTTTCACCTCCCTCCTCTCGATTTCTCTCTCACACCCTCTCTCCCTCTGTCTCTCTCACTCTCCCACGATCTCTTTCTGTTCTCCAGTTTTCTTCTCTATCTCGATTTTCATCCCTTTCTTTAGCCCCATCAAGTAGGGAAAGGTGGGGGCCTAGAGGTCGTATGCGGAAAGGCGGCGGAAATAAAGAGACAAGAGCGCAGCGCGAGCGCGCACAGTCAGCTAAGTATGCAGTAATTAAACGGTAGGTGAAGGAGAGTTTCGTTGATGAGGGCCTCGACGATTTAAGCCTATCCAAGGGAGCAAGGGAGCAAGGGAGCAAGGGCGAGAGAGAGGAAGCGTTGGGGCAAATGTATGTATTCGCACTCGCGTGCGAGTATACCGTCGCACTTGACCCGCGCCAGGAGTATTAACCCGTCACTCGATGGGGCGCGCACAGGACAACCAGAGCACTCTTTAAATGTTATGACGTGGAACTCGTGATTTCATGCAACATTTAATCTCTATATTGGTAAATAGACAGGTAGCAGAGCCCATATGTCCTTACTTTTAATCGCCTTATTTACATAGCTTATTAACTTTTTCGAATTATCGGTAAATCAACCTATAACCATTGTTTTTCTACGTTAAGTGTTACGTCTTCCATTCTTGTTATGTTTTTAGCGCTTTATAATGCTATAGAAAGTATTCGGTATTCTACATTGTTATATGGATTTTTGAACTCTTGTTACAGATAAAGTAGTATACATTTTATGCAAAATTTCACGCCGTAAAATTTTTTAACCCCGTATTAAACCAATACACGTACGTATCAGTCTTGAACAAATAAGAATATATAAATTCTGAATAATCGATCAAGCCATTCGTGTTTTGTTAAAACAAACGATACTGTCCAGAGCAAAGTATACGTAAGAGAGAGAAAGAGAGAGAGAGAGAGAGAGTGAGTGAGAAAGGTATAGGGGAGGGAAGGAAGCGCGTACCAATTACAAAGACAACTATTGTGCGGCTCTCATTAAACGACGCCAACAAATTCGATTACTTCTGGTTTCAAATTTCGGCGTGGTATAAATGCCGCAACGGTCGCGCTATCGGGTGCTCTTGTGTACACTAACGCGGGGTACACAGACGGAGAAACGCAACCAACGGGAGTATAGAGGGGAATACGCTCCGGAGACCATTTTCCCCGGGTCGAAGCACCCGGATGCCTCGGCGAATTTATTTTACGACTAAACAGAAAATTAGTGAACGTTTCGGGTTTGCGGTGTTCAGGCCTCCGTGCATATCCCTCCCCCCCCCCCCGCCCCCTCTGTTCCCTATCTCTTTTAGCTTTCCGTGGAACGCCAGGAATGCCTGCTCGAATGGCTTAGCGGCTGGATCGCTGCCGATTCCAAAATTAATCGAGGTGAAAGACTCATTGAAACTTGACTTTTTTTATAAATGATAATATACGAATATACCTAGAGATATACGCCGTATCTACATATGCACGCGGACTTATAGGATGTATGATAAAATAATTGAAATTGGTTCCGAATATCGATCGATTCAGGTTAGCACAGATTTACAAGATTTTATTCGTCTTTGCGAGTGAAAAAAATGGAGAAGATCGTACACGATTTACAATTTAATTTTCTGGTCGAGTAATTTTTAGCTCTTGGGTCGTGCAGTAACCGCGTGGCTAAAAAGCGCAACAACCCCTGTTAGCGTTCGCCGACCATAGCTCTAATGGTTATGCTCGTCATTATCGCCTTGTCGTGTTGAGCTCGCATTACACCGTGGAACTTGGCCTATCTCTCTCTCTCTCTCTCTCTCTCTCTCTCTCTCTCTCTCTCTCTTTCCTAGTCCCCAGAAAATGTAGTCACATATACGAATACAAAATAAAATATCTAAACAACGCGCGCGATGCGTATCGTTTACATGGCGATCGCAGTAACGCTAGACGAAATTCCCTCTGCCCCTAACGAAACTGTATCTGACGATCTCGCGTCTCCTTTCCCGAAAATTCATTTTGAAAATTCAAAATGCAAAATGTGTTCGCGTACTTGACGTAACAAAATATCTCACGTCTATTTATATTTTTATATACGCATTAACATTTTATTTTACATTATATTAATCTAGTATATGTTTTTCAATTTTTGTCTAGTGATCTTGTAATTTGTAAAATTTCTAGATAATTTGTACAAAATAATTTATCTACGAGTGCGTAATTTTAATTTCCTTTCACGTTGTAGCGTTATTTCAGAAAATCATATCCTTGATATGATTAATGTGAAGTATATACCAGATATAAAAATAAAGGATATGTTATTAAAATAAACTTGCGAAGAAAAATCTAAGCTTTTTCCTTATAATCTTCATAAAATACAATATAATTGATGTCTGTAAATAATGCAATTTAAATCAGAAATCTGAATTTAAAAATAAGTAATTTAAATTAAGCAATCGTATAAACTGTAGTTAAAGGAAAAAAAAGGAAATATTTAATTATCGATAACCTGTGGATAGTCAGTATTTAAAATGCCGTAAAGTTTCATACCCCGTTTGTAGTGTACAGGCATTTGAAGAAAATTGTTGAACAAGTTGCTCTCACGAAAGGCTCTAAAAAGAGGGGGAGCATCGTGAAAACAAGGAGAGGTCAGGTTCGATGGTCCACCGGTGAAAAGTTTAATGACTTTTTGTTAATTAAAGGCCGACCGAGCGTCGGGGGTTAACGGTGGAGCGGTCAGTAGCGCGAGCGGGTGGGCAGTCCGCGAATATCCCTACATATATATATATATATATATATATACATATGCACATGTATAGAACCTTCCGTGTTTCCCATTTGCGTACGCGGTGAAACGCACACCGAGGCGCACGCGAAACAATTTGCCAGTCGATAAATTTTTATAGAAGCCCTCGACTATATACGTATACATACGTACGTTGAGAGAAGAGAAAACCAGGACACGCAGGGGAGAAAGACCGATGGAATGGGCACGTTCCAACGGCCAAACGGAATTGAATCGATGTATTTATGTGCCGTTTACAGGCCGGAAGGGTTAGAGGGCCGACACTCGCCGATATCGTTGACGTTTCCCGGCTGCACCCACTACCGAAAATCGAGCCTGCAGTTTGCATGGAAAATCGCTACCTCCATTCTTTTTATTTTTGCACCCTGACTACTCGTTTTTTTACACGAATTCTCTCTCGTGTGTATAAGCTCATCCCTTCGCACTCAGGCTCGCTTTTAACGTGTGTTTGACAAACAGGAAGTTTTGATTTTTTTGCCATCCTGTTTGTCCTATCTCTTTCTTTCTCTTTCTCTACCTCCCACCCTGCCCCACCCCCTCTCTCTCCCTCTCTCTCTCTCTCTCTCTATTCTCTTCTTTTTACGCTTTTTTCACAAGTTTATTTTAAAGATGACAACACCAAATTTCGACATCGTTGTTTCCTCTTTACGCTATGTTTGACATATTCGCTTATCGACTCAATGAACGCAGACAAATTAATTTTTTTGTTATTATCAGAACAATATTAGGGATACATACATATAAACACATCTTCTTCATATTTTCCTATGTAATATTTAAAAAGATAAAGAGATTTTCAACCATTCTAAATCAACTTATCATATCGCGTAATTAATTCATTTTTTACAAAAACGCTATTTTTAGATGTAGAAAATACTGTGATAAAATTATTTTTTCTATTTTATAAATATTTATAAAAATAATTTAATGTTCTAATTCAAGATTTATATTTATATTAATAAAAAATAAAATAATATTCCAAAAATTTCGGAAGAACTTGCAAATTAGTCATGATAAAAAAAAATTATAATTGACCCATATATTGAGTAAACTGCTTTTACATACGAGGTAAATTGAACGTTAAATCAAGTTGTTGTTATATTATATTAAAAATTGTCACCATAAATACTAATAATCAAAAGTCATTCGAAAGTAAATAACATCGTCTTATAAGTTGAGCTATTGGGTTCTCACTTTCAGCACGACCTAAATAAATGATTTAAATTAATTATTTATGTATACTTAGTAATTATATTACTTATACAAGCACTTATTATTTTGAAGATTGTTTAAAGTATTTGTATAAAAATTACAATAAAAATAATTGATTTCTTACTTTTTTATCCGAAAATCAAGATATTAAAAAAAACCCATTGGAGAGTACATAAAACTAATTATTTTATTTATGTATAGAACCCTTTGTTAAAGGCACGCACACATATAATTATCATTCTTCTAGGCTTACATTTAAAAATTTATTAACTTTTTTAACATTATTATTTTATTTCAAAATAATAACTGTAAAAGTTCACTTTAACTCGGAGTTCGCTTTGCCCCAGCCTCCCCTACACTTTTGACGTATATTTAATGCAATAATAATATTTATCTATTATTAAAAACTTTTAAGGGGATGTTAAAGCCAGTCGTTACCATGAAAATCGGAGTTATCGACAGGGAAGTTCTGTTTAGTTAAAAATTAATTGTTAAACTAAAATTTAAGTAAAATCATGAAAACACTGCCCTTAAAATTCGCTTTTCCACAACCTATCATGATGCAAAGTTTCACAATGGTACGTGCCGCATCTTTTAGAACAATCGTTTAAAATATGAATGGCGTTGGATAAGTCTATATTAAAAATTTCTAAACAATTGTTCTCGAAAATGAGTGCATGGATCATTACAAAATATTGCATGATGATAGATTATTGCACAAAAATAAATTATAGTCTACCAATAGATTTTAAACTAAATAGTACTTCTCTGTCGGAAAATCCGACTCTCGTGGTAACGATTGACTTTGACATCCCGTTAATATACACACTTATTCGCTTTAGTTATGTACTATATTTCTTTTGAATGGTGTAAAGTATTACTTTTGATTGACAAAAATAGCTTAGACACAGTGTACAATTCGAATATTTTGTATGAATTACAAAATCATTTATGTCGGTGAAACGGCAGACGGAAGGAAATGAACGACATAGACGTAGAGAAGTAAGACGTGTCTGTAAAGGAAGGAGGAGAAGGTATACTTGACGGCATTGGACGTCGTGAGAGAAGATCCACGAAGGAAGTCTGGATGCACGGAAAAGAGTAGAATTGTTCGTCGCGTTCGAGAAAGGCTGGGAAAGTTAAAGCTAGAAACAAGGGGGTGGAAAAGAGAGGTGAGCGGCGACGGGAGGGGGGCGGAGGAGGAGGCGGGCGCGGGAGGCGAGGACGAGGGCGGGGGTGGGAGGGGAAGGGGGTAGAAAGCTCGAAGGCGGTGGGGCTGAAGAGGCAATATAGGAGAAAGCTTATTATTGGAGTTCGCCGCTCGGTGAGTGCGCGGAGCAGCGCTCCGAGAGAACAAAATACAGGCGAGCAGTGATTGCTGTTTCCAATTGAACCTCCGCCTGGGCTCGCACGCTTCACCTGAATGAACGAGCTAGCGGAAAATAATCAAGCTGCGCCCGGAGCAACTATCCCACCGCCGTTGGCTCGTGTCCCCGGCAACGAATGAACAAACGCGTGCAGTATCGGGTGCACCCGGAGAAACAGACTGAGAGGCAAAGAGAGAGAGAGAGAGAGAGACTCTCCTTTCCTCTCTTATTCCTTGTCGCCAGCCTCTATATGTTAGACAAAGCCTTCGTTCTTCCCTAGCTTTGACCTATCCGTTTTTTCTTTATTGTCCCTATTGAACTTATTCTTCCTTTTATTTCATCGCTGGTTATGGGGAATGCTTTTTCATTCACAGCAATAAAAATTTTAACTGCAGTAAATAATTTGCATTTTAAATTCATTTCAATTAGCAAATTTCGATAATCTTCTGCGAAAAAACATTTTACTATCAAATAATTGTTCATTGATTATGCCTGTGTATCAGACTATACAAATATTTGCAACATTATTTTTAGTATATATCTTTACATATATACTATTATACATACATTTATAAATATTAGTTCGGAGTTACCCAAATAAAATATTTATTTTATATATCTATATTGTTAAAATATTACAAAAAATAGTTTGGATGTACTTAAGTAGATTTTCACTTAGAAACGACGATCTAAACGAATGGTCATCGGTGAAATTCACTAAGACCCGACTGAAAAGAAAGCCGAAAGAGCGGCGACAGTATCATGCCTATATATGTGCCGGCCGGTCTTTGGCACAGGGTGCGTAAGTGGCCGCGCGCGAATAAGAAGCCAACTGACGAGTGACAGAGCGAGTCGAGTTTCCCATTCACCTCCCTGCTTCTCTCTCTCTCTCTCTCTATTCCCTTACAATCCCTGGCTGAAGCACAAGGAGAGACCCGGGCGCGCGAACCAAGAGGGAACCACTCGTCCGTTGCAGTGTGCTGCAACTAATCAGACATCGCTAAAGGGCACGGGGTGCACGCGCGCACATATATAAACACGCACACACTCACTAGCACAACGATCCACTCTCCAGACTCGGCGCAGACTATATGTGTGCGTGAAGACCGAGAAAGAGAGAGAAACGTCGGGGGATGCGCGGAGAGAAGGCACAATTAAAACTGACGCTCCTAATGGCAAGTCAAACGCCGACGGGCTCGAGAGATTCTTGACTTTCCAATGAAGCGATTGTTTCATATTCCTGCGACCCGACTTGAACCTCCCTCTTTAGTTTTCTCTCTCTCTCCCTCTCACCCTCCTCACTCTCTCTTCTCCTATATCGGAGTACATCTACCTCCTTTGCTCCGTCTCGATAAATGTGTTTTTTTTGTACCCCCCACGCATCCCCGAATTTCTACGATGCACTTATCTGATCATCTCGACCGGAAGAAAATTCTACTAGTCCTGGCTTACATATATATACATATATATATACATTCAGTTGGTGTATGCGGACATGCAATTTCTTTCGCTCAAATTTATTTTTAATAATTTATTGTTTATTCTCTTATTTTATTTACTATCAAATAAATAATTAATTAATAATTTACTATAATGTAAATTAGTTGACATTTATTTGGTAAAAAAATACGTTACATACGAAGACTTTTAACAGTAAATCCGTTGTCTTTATGCAGAAGTTAAGCTTAGATAATATTCTTTCTTCTATTTACAGCTATTTTATGTATAGCGTATTTAAAAGGAAATTGGAACTCATCAAGGATGGAGAGGTAAAAAAAATTATAACAAGAAGGCAGAGGTCAAGACATATGAAAAATTACTCGAAAAAATACGGAAAAAGACTTGAAGAAAAGGACATAAAGGCTGAGAACGACTTTGGCCAAACAAAACGCGTGCAGGCAGTGCGGAAGTTTAAAATGCACCCGTATTTCTTAATTGCAAAGGTATCGCTTTTGTACTTCCGCATAATAACCTCCTTGCCCTGGTCCAAACCATTAGCCTCGGCAAATGAAGTAGAGGGGAGGAAAAGGAAACAACTGCCGTTGTCTTTTTCTTTCCGCGGCACTTTTTTATCCTCGGGACACCGCAGGTTCATCATCCCTTCATAATCTCGGCGAATCTTAGCTTTCTCTATACATGCGGAGTTATTGTTGTACGATTGTTTTTGGAAAAGAGAAAAGAGCAATTTCTGTTTCCTTAAGTATAACTAGGAGAAAATCCGAAGATACGTGCAAAAACTATGTACGATGTAAAAATTGTTCGAACAAGAGCTTCAGCAAGAGATTATAACTAGTAAAAATTATGTTCCTATACCTAAATTAGCTATTGATGTACTAAGAGAGTAAAATAGACATTTATTTCCGCGTGTGAAAGTGGCTGCCGAGCTTTAGCAAGACCAGTAATTCGTATAAGGGAATAATCGTCTTTTACTCCCGTGAGCATAAACTTAAATCATCCTGGAAAAGGGCACTTTATTCGACAACAACGATTATTTTATTCTTTTATACTTTTGTGTGCATTTAAATTTCCCTGTTCATATCATATATTTTTGACAACCATGTGTTTATTGAAGTCTTAAATGGAAATGTGTTTGATCTAAAAAGTAAATCCCAAGAATATAAAGTGACGGGAATAAAATTTTACTTTATTCCATAGGGAAAAATACATACAATTTTACCTCCGCATTTGAAGACAATAAAGTAGACTTTTCGGATGGTGGATGACAATCACTAAAATTATGTGTGAGCGCAAACAAATTATTTCATTAATGTTTTGATAATGGAAATCTTGAAAAAAATTCAGTTTTAATGTATGAATTTCTACATATATGTATATAAAATTTTTTGTCAAATAAACGAGTTCTAAGATATGATTAAAGTTAATTATGAAAACGGTTTTTTAAAAGAGAATGCACACGTTACCGATTTCACCATCCCAAAATAATTGCGGCAAAGCGAATCACAAACATAATCTCTTACAGCGTCGTAAAAAAGTAAAAAAATTTCCCGGGCCTTGTTTTCTCGATTCTCGCGGACAAGTACGTAGTAGTCGCGGAAAGTACGATTACTTCAATTATCTCGGAGTCTATTTTCCAGTTGGGTGATGCAGGTTTGCGCGTCGCCGAGGCGGAATACGTGCACAGGCCCTCCTGCACATTTTTCTCTATATCAATATACATGTATATACACGCACACACACACACACACACATATATATATATATATATATATGCATGTGCGTATGTGCGCGCGCGCGGGTGTATGTGTGTGTGTATATATACGCAGTTCGGATTTGCAGACTTCCGTCATCGCGCGTATTGTGCGACTCGCTTTACAATTACTAGAGTCTGAAGTTCCCGAGTGCCCTCGACCGTGTGGTATTACCCCGGGCGACCTTCGTCCGCTACTTACTCCTTTACCCCTCGACTTTTCCTTTCTTATTTTCGTCTGTATTCCCATTAGTACTCTGAAAATTTCGCGTTATTTTTATTTTTTATTATTTTCTATGTGAACGTGACGATTTATAATACGTATATTATAGACACCTTAGAAAAACCCAAATTCTTAAATTGAATTATGCAATTAACTTTAGAGTTTTTATTTGTATATTGAGAAACAATGACTTGATTAGATAAAACATGAATTCCATTGATACCCAATACCTATGCCAAATTAAAACATGTTTAAACAGGTTCAAGTTAACTGTCTGCAGGTTCGTGCAGAAGCATCTTAATATATAGCATGTATCGTCCAAGTAAACTATCGAACGATAACTCGTCGAGTCAAAGTACGTTACAACTAGACGCCAAATCCATGATGCAGTCGACACCCGGACTGGGTATATATCAGTGTAAGTGTGCTTCTACTTAACAAGCTTTCGCGAACTCAGAGGGAGTCTGCTTAAAAGGAAACCAAAAATGGGGACAAGTAGCCGGGGAAGTGGGAGTAGTAGTACCAGAGGCTGGCTGCCATTCCCCAAGTTGCACCCGTCTCTGAACGACGCTTCAAGAAGGGACCGGATGACAAGGTGAGGTGTGAGAATCAGCGGGATCAACGTGACACCTCCGGGCACCCTCTCGTATCGCGCACGTTCTCTTTTTTATTTTTTTTTTTATTTTATTTTTTCTTCCTTTCCTTCGCCGTTTGCGAGTGTCGCGCAAACAATAACAAACAGCACTAATGAGACTCTTCAATACGTGCAACGAGTGTGTGTTCAAAATTTTGAGTCATCTTTTATTAGGAAATCTTCAAATTTTTTTTGTCTTCTCTACTTATATATTGGAGGAAAGCACGTAGAACTCCGGTCTGCTGGAAATTTTATTTTTGTAACTTGCCTTTCGGCTATATTGTTCATTCTTCTTTCAATTTAACTTTTACCTTCTCAGTATATATATATAGTAGCCGTTTGTATATGTACCTTATATTTTTATTAAATATTTCTAATTTCTCATTACATTACATTATTGAATGAATCTGTATAAATATGATTAAATCCATTCTCTTACGCTGCGTTTTCAAATGTTCAAATCGAGACGTTATTAGAATCAATTAGAGAAAATACTACATTATAATACGAAATGATGCAAGGTAACTACGAGTACATTTTTGTAAGAAATAAAAAGTCTCACCGGTTATCGAGCTTATTATCGAGGAATTTCTTTTTCTTTTAAGATGCTCGAGAGCAAGCTCGAAAAAAGTAAGTTTGGAGACAAGTAAAGTCGGTAGCTTTTCTCGAAGGAAAAAACAACTAATTGGTTCCCCGGAAGATGGGACTTTCGTGTAGCAAACAAGCCTACCGGGTCTCGGACGACGTAGCGGGCGGAGGAGGAGAAGGAGAGAGGAGGGAGGAGGGAGGAGTGAGGAGGGAGGAGGGAGGAGGGAGCAAAGACGAGAGGAATCTTCTAGTATCTAGAATTCTGGAGCGGGCCGTTCCGGCCGTAGCGCTGTGTTGCATAGCGTCGAGTGTGTGCCGTGCTGTACTACCCGGAAAAAAGATAGTTGAAGTACTGCAAAGATAAAAGGACAAGTTTCTTTTTTTAGAGAATGCAAACGAAGAAATTAGAGCATGTCGCTCGGTGTATATGACCGGGTTGCACGTACGGTACTTGACGTTTTTTCACCGCTTTTTATTCCCTTTTTACCCTCCTTATCCTAACAAATATTTGCTTATCTATAGAAAACGACAACGGCGCCATTAATCGTAGGATCAATGATTACTTCGATTCTATATAGGAGATCCAGTCTATATTGCTGTAGGCGTATCAAAGATTCAAAATAAATAACGATTTTACTAGTTATTTTAATCTATATATAATTGTTACTACTTGGACTATAATAGTACTATTTGCAGATGGTCCATAATTTAGGAAAATTTGCTCGGTTTAAGATTTAAACGAATAGTATATCCCTTAGTTCGAGTGTAATCTGTAATCCGAAGGAATTATAAACGCAATATAATCGATTATCGAAAGTAAGATCAAAGTTGTGGTGTATGCGTAGCCCGCGAGCCGAAGACAGTGAACGAAGAAGTTGGGTCGTCGATCGCAAAATCGTATGATCGACGTCGTTAATTCATTGTCGGTGACCAGGAAGCAATTTAGGACGATTTATCGCGAGAGGAGTAGCTCCGCATTATGAATCGCTTAATGCGGATAGACTTAACAATACACAAAGGCGAAGCGGCAGGCGCCGGCTCTGCATCGGCGGGTACGTACCGCCGAGAGAGTCAGGGAGGACGCAAGGAGGGTGAGAGTTAATAGGACCTCATTGTTACGGGGAGGAAATTCGATAATCGCTCGGCACACACCGAGGTGGGAGTGAGCGGTGGCCCGGAGAGGTAGAGGGAAAACGCTCGCTCGCTCGCTCGCGCCCTCGCTATGGGGCTGAGGCACACACCGAACCTTAGAGAGAACTTTGACTAAACGCTAGCACGCTTCCTTAACCTCCCATTAATCAATATTATATCGCCCAAAACGCTCCTTTGTTTATTGACTCGGGCCACTAATAGCTTTTCACCGGGCTGTCACTCTCCGTTTTTCACCCTCCGCGCTGATGAAAGGACTATTGAGCTCAGATCTATATAGATCTATATACGCGATTTTCTCGCGTTCTTGTTTATCGATGCTTCGTTCGGCACCTTATATTATACACCTAATTATTAATTGGATATTCAATTTTATTATCCATTCCGAATAAGTCGGCGAATCACGATGGCACTACTCTTATTTTGTATTTATATATATATTTATAAATTTAAATTACCTATACACTTGATGTTTTGTGACATGAACGTTAATTTCTTTGAAAATCTTAAAATGATAATTATTATTTTATTTTTATATTGTTTTACTTTTAACTTATTATATTTATTAATAATATCCGATAGTAATCATATTTAATTGTATAAAATACCGTGCCGATAAGATATTTAACAGACAAACGAAATCCACAACCATAATTAAAAAAGCGTGCAAAGGTGTTTCATTAATTTAATAGAACGATCACAGGCACTTAGACTGAATCAAAAGACAAAATCGACAAAAAGTAAAGTCGATGCCACGCCTTTAGGCTCGTTCTCTCACGACACGCAGATCGTGACATCACCCATGTCCCAAGCGAAATGCCACATCGTTAATTCGTAATTACGTGTAATAGGTAGACGCCCGGTACGATATTGTAAGCAAAATTATGAGCGAGAAAAATCAAACACTGTGCGACCAAAAATTAAAATACATTCACCGTTTTCGTTTGGGCAAAAATAAAATAACGAAATTCAAGAAACTATTACGCGCTAATTGAAAATTAATTATTATAACCCCAGGAGCTAATTGTACACAGCATTTTTTAATGGTTTTCCTGTTCTAAGCGAATGAGTTTCTACATACATGTTTGTATATTCATGAGTTCCACTTTTCAATTAACGAACGCACTGGAATTTTTGACGCCTCCGCAACTGAAATTGTGATTATCGTTAATAGTTCCCCAAGTGTTTGAGTTTTTTTTTTGGCTGGAGGAAGGGGGGGGGGGGGAGCGGGAGGTCTATTTCGTTGGTGATGTCGCAAACTATCACTGGAATATACGACGGAAAATTAAATATTGCTAAATTTGGGACAATTGCGAGATGTAAACGTACAATCTCGTATTTAATTATGCGAAGGCGCGGAGATATAGCGCATCTGCAACATTGAAGGAGCGCGCCACGCGCTAATGACAGTAATGCCGTTTTCGAGCCAGTGCCGCAAAATGGCTCGAGCAATAATAAAATGCGAGTCTCCACAGACGCTTCTGCTATTGCTCTTTTTCGCTAGTGCAAGTACAAAAGGCGTTGCGTAACTATGCCTGAATGACTTATTTGCGGATCTTCCTAATTCTACAGTTTGAGTTCTAAATTTCCTAATCTTCAAATATTTTAATCTTAAGAATTTGTTTATATCGTTGCAAAGTTTAAGAGTTGCTTATTTTGTTTGTTTATTTATTTCATTTTACTTTAAAACTATTTGTTAACAAAACTATATAAACCCGTATCAAACAAAATTTTATAAAAATTTTTATTTTTATATTACAAACATTTTGGTAACAGTTATAGCGTTTAATATTTCTAGTATTCATATATTGATAAAATTATAACTTTAATATAATAATTTAATACGATAGATAATCAATAATTTATCACGCTGTTGAATAAAAATGACATAATGTAACATTAAAGAAACATTGCATTTTTTAAATATACGACGGGATCGAGGACATTCGAGCGCACCACCCGCGAGGAAATACACAATTCCTTTTTTCGCGACGCGAAGGGGGAAAGGCTCAGGCGTGAGCGCGTCGGAAAATTAGCATCGATAAATTTTCCGTCGCGTCGGCAGCGGCACCTCACCCGCGGAATGACACGATGATGCATAGGCGACTGCTTTAAGAATTATTTATTATTTATTGCGACGAAGCAGCTGAACGTTCGCATAAGTCCCACTAGGCGCACACTCGTTTGCGAGTAAACGGGTCGGAAAAGAAGATTTTCATGAATGAAGGGAAAAAAATGGTACACCGACGGTTTCACACCTTTCGAGAAAGTAATAACAATAATAAAACAAAAATTATAATGAAAAGATGAGAAAGGAAGATGCTTCATCGTCCTGTCTATGTATATCTAATATTTTGCAAGCATCTAATTTGCACGTTTAGACAGGCCTTTAGATTTAATTACGTTAATCGTACATTCAGATACGCGTAGTTGAGTAATCTATACCCGAATGCGGGCAGTTTAAGTAACTGGAGTGGCAATTTTGTGGGACTACGTAGCCGATGACTTAGTCGGAGGAATACAAATCGGTCTTTCGCGGTGGGTTGCGACGCCCGGGCAATTGCGGGGCCTCTCGTGACGACACGTTGAAAATTGTCGTTTAGCACGACAATTATCGCGTCGCTTGCAATTTACCAAGGAAAACGTTTCGCGCATATTGCCCAATGAATTGTAATCTCGTCGAATTGCTCAGCGCAAAGTCAATTTGAAGTGCGCGCTCGTGCCCTTTGGCTTTTACCGACTCGTCTTAGAAACTGCGAATTACTCTGAGGTGCATTGATTAAATGACAAGAAAAAGTCGCTTCTGCCCCTGATTTTTGTTTCTCATTATATGTTATGAGTATACATATGTGTGTGTGTGTGTGTGTGTGTGTATAAGTTTGGGCAATTTCGTCTCAAGTAGTTGGACATTAAAATTTAAAAAGGTACCAAATTTTAAATACAAACAGGAAATGTTTTACAAGTATTTTGCACAAATAGGTGACATTACAGCTTTTTATCTCAAAATCTATTAACTTTTACTATATAACATTTACTATAAAATTGATTTTTTTATTCAACAACCTAAAAAACGCTTTGGAACATTTTTTCATTCTATAAATTTTTATAAAATACATTTTATATAGTTTTTATAAAAAATTGGTCATATAAAAATTGTATAAAAATACATTGTATAAAATTTTTATAAAAAATATATAGAAGGACTATTTAAAAACTAAATTAAAACGTTTTAAATGAGCTGCACCATCCTGTAGTAACGGATAAAAACATTTAGATGACACGACCGAGAGGTTATGGACACCAAAAAAAATTAGTATTTCAGCGCGACGAAGAATTACTGCTGCCACCAACTATATTGATAAAAAGTCCACAGTTCCTCCTTCGATTTGGCTGTAAGTTTTGCTTTTTTCACGCCTTTTTGCTTTTTTCAAAATTGTTGCATCCGGCGAACTCTTTAAACGTCGACTTGGACATCGTGAAGGTTAGACGGGGTCTGACCAAATGTTTTGTTCTGTGGTTGTCAAGTCAATATTCAACTTTTTCTTTGGTTGCTAATGAAAAAGTTGAATATTGACTTGACAACCACAGAACAAAACATTTGTAGTATACATATGTAAGGTATATGTAGTTAATTGTTATATAGCTTAACCATAAAAACGATATTTTTGCAGTACAATGTGCTATTTTTAGCTAAACTTCAATTTTGTTCGTGTGATCAGTTTCTCTCTCTCTCTCATCTCTCTCTCTCTCTCTCTCTCTCTCTCGCACACGCACATACAACAGACTTCACTTAAGTTCTTTGTACGAGATCCTATCGTCTACGTAAGAATATGAGTAAGTGATGCATTTTGCTGATTGAAAATTTCGTCACTCTGTTTGTCCTCATTTACATTCCCGTTTATGTGTATCAAGTTATCCACTAAATCCGACGAAAAAAAGAATCAGTATATCGCTCAACAAAGTGATAGGCCGACGGGTCAAAACAATTTCGAGTTGGCGCATTAAGTTTCGGTAGTACGGAATGTAAACTCACGTCCAGTCCAGGGGATCCCTGAGCGCGAAAATCTCTAGCGAGGAAAGTCCAGAGTCCATCCGCGCAGCGAACTACAATCACAAATTACAGAGTCAAATAGTTTTGGCGCCTCTACTCGCGCACCCCCTTGGAATGTCGCAATTTCGCGGGGTTGGATTTTCTCTCCCTCCCTCTCTTCCTCTCTCTTCCTCTCCCTCTCTCTCTCTCTCTCTCTCTCTCTCTCTCTAAATTGTCGTTTAGCACGACAATTATCGCGTCGCTTGCAATTTACCAAGGAAAACGTTTCGCGCATATTGCCCAATGAATTGTAATCTCGTCGAATTGCTCAGCGCAAAGTCAATTTGAAGTGCGCGCTCGTGCCCTTTGGCTTTTACCGACTCGTCTTAGAAACTGCGAATTACTCTGAGGTGCATTGATTAAATGACAAGAAAAAGTCGCTTCTGCCCCTGATTTTTGTTTCTCATTATATGTTATGAGTATACATATGTGCGTGTGTGTGTGTGTGTGTGTGTGTGTTGTGTGTGTGTGTGTGTGTGTGTGTGTATAAGTTTGGGCAATTTCGTGTCAAGTAGTTGGACATTAAAATTTAAAAGGCTCCAAATTTTAAATACAAACAGGAAATGTTTTACAAGTATTTTGCACAATAGGTGACATTACAGCTTTTGTATCTCAAAATCTATTAACTTTTACTATATATAACATTTACTATAAAATTGATTTTTTTATTCAACAACCTAAAAAACGCTTGGAACATTTTTCATTCTTATATCCCAAGTGAAAATAATTTATAAATTTTTATAAAATTTTTATAAAATACATTTTATATAGTTTTTATAAAAAATTGGTCATATAAAAATTGTATAAAATACATTGTATAAAATTTTTATAAAAAATATATAGAAGGACTATT
Organism: Theocolax elegans; assembly: GCA_026168455.1. Classification (NCBI taxonomy): domain Eukaryota; kingdom Metazoa; phylum Arthropoda; class Insecta; order Hymenoptera; family Cerocephalidae; genus Theocolax; species Theocolax elegans. Next base: position 32,923,210 of record CM047426.1, on the reverse strand, counting down.
TAAAACTAAATTAAACGTTTTAAATGAGCTGCACCATCCTGTAGTAACGGATAAAAACATTTAGATGACACGACCGAGAGGTTATGGACACCAAAAAATTAGTATTTCAGCGCGACGAAGAATTACTGCTGCCACCAACTATATTGATAAAAAAGTCCACAGTTCCTCCTTCGATTTGGCTGTAAGTTTTGCTTTTTTTCACGCCTTTTTGCTTTTTTCAAAATTGTTGCATCCGGCGAACTCTTTAACGTCGACTTGGACATCGTGAAGGTTAGACGGGGTCTGACCAAATGTTTTGTTCTGTGGTTGTCAAGTCAATATTCAACTTTTTCTTTGGTTGCTAATGAAAAAGTTGAATATTGACTTGACAACCACAGAACAAAACATTTGGTCAGACCCCGTCTAACCTTCACGATGTCCAAGTCGACGTTAAAGAGTTCGCCGGATGCAACAATTTGAAAAAAGCAAAAAGGCGTTCAAAACTTTCAGCCAAATCGAAAGAGGAACTGTGGATTTTTTTATCAATATCGTCAGTGGAAGCAGTAATTTTTCGTCGCGCTAAAATACTAATTTTTTTGGTGTCCATAACCTCTTGGTCGTGTCATCTAAATGTTTTTATCCGTTACTGCAGGATGCTGCAGCTCATTTGCAACGTTTTAATTTAGTTTTTAAATAGTCCTTGTATATATTTTTATAAAAATTTTATAAAATGTTTTTTTATACTATGTATAGGTATATGTAGTTAATTGTTATATAGCTTAACCAATAAAACGATATTTTTGCAGTACAATGTGCTATTTTTAGCTAAACTTCAATTTTGTTCGTGTGATCAGTTTCTCTCTCTCTCTCTCATCTCTCTCTCTCTCTCTCTCTCTCTCTCTCTCTCTCGCACACGCACATACAACAGACTCACTTAAGTTCTTTGTACGAGATCCTATCGTCTACGTAAGAATATGAGTAAGTGATGCATTTTGCTGATTGAAAATTTCGTCACTCTGTTTGTCCTCATTTACATTCCCGTTTATGTGTATCAAGTTATCCACTAAATCCGACGGAAAAAAGAATCAGTATATCGCTCAACAAAGTGATAGGCCGACGGTCAAAACAATTTCGAGTTGGCGCATTAAGTTTCGGTAGTACGGAATGTAAACTCACGTCCAGTCCAGGGGATCCCTGAGCGCCGAAAATCTCTAGCGAGGAAAGTCCAGAGTCCAATCCGCGCAGCGAACTACAATCACAAATTACAGAGTCAAATAGTTTTGGCGCCTCTACTCGCGCAACCCCTTGGAATGTCGCAATTTCGGGCGGTTGGATTTTCTCTCCCTCCCTCTCTTCCTCTCTCTCTCTCCCTCTCTCTCTCTCTCTCTCTCTCTCTATCTCTCTCTCTCTCTTTCCCTCTCCTCCTCTCTCTCTCTCTCTCTCTCTCTCCAATATTGTTATATAACTATTGTTGTTTTTATTATTATTATGTTATTGTTTTATTTTTTTTATTTTATTTTAAATTTTATACACGCTATTGTTGTTTCATATTACTATTATTGTAATTATCGTCAAATGTATTTGTATAATAGTGCCTACGGGGTCTCAACCCCAAGGCCAAATAAAATTTATTCATTCATTCATTCATTCTCTCTCTCTCTCTCTCTCTCTCTCTCGGTCTACCTATCTATCCCTATCTCTTGTCTTTCCTGCAAGAAGATAGTTTGCACCCGTACGAGGGGATGTTCATTCGACGGAGCTACCAAGATCCCGGTTGGAAGAAAAGGAGCTTGGGGGAAATGGTTAGAAAGGCAAAGGAGTCAACCCCATTCCTAACTCTAATGAACTTACAATAATTGCCAGCCATTGATCTATGGACCTAAAAGGTGTATGTTCGGCGTTACGTGCACACCCTTCACTTCCTAACCTCGTATTTCTACTGCGCTGTCTTGAATCTAAGGTTTCGCGCGAACAAGCGCTGAAACGAGATTTCCAACGAAGAATTTATGTTATTACGGATTTTAGTTATACTGCGATTAAGGTAATTTGTTTTTTTATTCTAGTATTTACATTTGTAGTAAGGATGCTTATCACAATTGTTAACAAACCCATCATGACCTCGAATAGACTGTTCAACAAAGTTATAAGTAAAAATTGTATTATTAATACTTTAACTAAAATAATCAATGAAGGTCTTATGAAAATGAATAGTTTATTTTAATACGAGAAGAATACCTAAATAAAAATTTGAAAATGTGTAACATACTTTTCCAATTGCTAGAAACTCTCAACTAAATTTTTTTTAATCTTTTTACTTACATAAAAGTATGAAATTATTAAACTTTTTAGTAGTGAGTAAAGTTATTTTAGAGATGTAATAAAAAAGTACTCTTTAAAAGCATTACAACTGCTTATGATGTAACCGAGGAAACTTAAAACAAAGAAAATCATTTCTTATCATAATATAATTTCCTCTATAGAATGAAAAACTTGATAGAAATTGGATAATACTTTATGCATTACGTAATTAATCGATTCGATTTAGGCAAATAATTCTCGAAATAAGATAATAGCATCGAAAATGCAAAGTATCACATATTGTAAAAATAATCTATTTACAATAATAAATAATCATACATTGAGGAAGCAACTGATGAGAACCTAACATTTAAATGACAAACATTTTATAACGAATCGCATTAAACCCCAAGCTCAATCGAATTAGTTAAACGAAGCATTGTTTTATTTTTAGAACGGCCAATATCTCCGAGTAATGTCAATGTAAATTGTCCAAATCGATCACCATTTGAACTCATTGTATTTTAACGAGCAAATTAATGTGTTGAAGACGTCGATAATTCTGCAACTCAATTACCTTTAAACTAAATCGTCTTAAATTGAGTATCTTGCACTTGGAATTGGACGTTGGGTACACGCGTGTGAGTAATTAAAGCGAGCGACTGTCACATCCGGCGACCCACGCAAGGAGGGTGCGGCCGAGCATAATCGGGCGCTTTCAGCTGGACGCACGAACGACAGCAGCCCCGCAGAGTCATGTCAATCTGTCGGAGCAATTTTTTTGTATGTTATTGTCTCCAGTTCGATTTTACTAATGAAAAAATACTTCGTCTACTGGTCTTTCTGCGTTTTATATTTCACAAAATTCTTAAGGAATATCGATTTTTTCTTTTCTTTTTTTAGAAAATGAAATTTCTCACTATGGGTTAAATGTGAGCGTAAACGAGAGTGCGTCTCCATTTTTTCAGAATTCAAGCCTACGCATAAAAGTTTAAAGAGAGTAAGTACTATGAAGAAGAAAGAAACAATGGTCCCTTGCCTCTTGTTTTGGCTAATAAATAATTAAAACTTTTGTTTCAAAGGTGGCGCCGATGCATGCCGCGTCCCACGCCGTTGAATAATCGCGCCTTTATAAATTAAGGTTATACTTTACCTTAAAAGATTCGCTCGGCATCTGTTTCTAATTACCCGCTAATGGCTATAACGCGCCGCACGCCCGTAAGACATTCGTTACCGTTACCGTTCTCTCTCTATTTCTCTTTATGTCAAAACTCCTCTCCAAATCATCCATCAGCTTTTTCCTCTTTCCATAATGTCATAAACTTAATAATTTTAAAAAAACCAACAAACAGTTATACTAATTTTTCCAATTGGATATCGTATAGACACCAAAATAAAACAATTTACGTCAGATTAATTTATATTGTATTTACAATCTTGTAACATTGTAAATTTAATATTAATTGTTTCTGACATTTTTGTACTATAGCTCATTTTATATATGAGTTGTAAATTTATTTAAATACTATAATGTATACAAGTAATATGATTTAAAGAATATAAAAATCAGCCCTTGTTTCATTTAAAGGTATTAGTTTGTGAATACATTTAATAAAATAATTGTATTAATATATCTTTCAGTTAATTTAGTAGATTATTAATTTGAGATGATTTGTAATGCACTTAGATTCATAGAAATTGTTACTTTGAAAAACTGAATTATCCAAACATATACATTATTTTGATAAAACATACTGTCTCAATCGTTCAATCTTATCATCGTACTCGTCGCAGTCTCTTGGAAAAACATCGAGCAATCAAAGCGACCAGATTGAGATATACGCTCGAGACTCACTTGGAAGTTATACTTAAAAAATAACTGCACTGCTCAAAAAATAAATAGTTCATCTTCGGAAACTTTAAGCACAAGCTCACTCACAGCTCAAGAGAAAGAGGAAAGAGGTAAAATGCTGATATCCGAAAGCTCGCTTGTTAAGTAAGGACTAAGAAGGGATTCAAGCGTTATCGCGCGACCGAACCCTCTGTGCTACACGACCGTTACTAAATCACGGATTTCTTTTAACGGGCATTAATTGTTTTTGCGATAGCAAGAATTTCGCGAGCTTACCGATTTCGATGCGATTCTCCGTCTCTTTCATTGTAAACGTCTCGCCAGTAGAGTCTCGCCCTTTATATTCTCAAGAATTACACGGCCGGTGTTGTCAATTCAGTTGGATTTTAGTCATTAGACTGCTTTAATTCTATAATGTTTGACGTCATCGTATTTTAAATTTTAACATAATAGTGATATTGTTCGAGCTATATTAAGATAACAAATGCGTATAATGTAAATCATTACTTATAGCAAAATCAGTATAATGCTTAATTCGATTATCTAATCGATGCAGGATAAATCAAATCTTATAATAATATTATTGTCTTCAAGTAAATAAATATAGTATATGCTAATGTACAATACCTTATAATACTTTACGTGCCTTTAATTGAAATATTTATCGTAAATTATATTGAATAAGTTTACCAAAAATCGACGAATAACCCAGTAATACGTTTTTGGGTGATAAGGATTAACAATGATAATCTTGGTTTAAACAAGATATAGATATATTCCATAAGTTTAATACACCAAAAGTTTAGAAGCAGTTAATTAAAGGGAAGGAAGAATGTAATAATGATTCGGGTAATTGGAGCAGAATTATCGGAACATGTTTACCGCGACTGGTTCCCCATTCCAATAAACGCGTTCTCGTTCGAACTTTCTCTTTCGCGAGTGGAAGTCTTAATTCGGCAATTAGCCTAATGGAATGTATATAACAATTAGAAGTCGCGAGGTTCGTGCTGCGCGTGCAAACGGCTCTCACGCCCGGGGTTAGTGTAAAACTGAAAAGAGAGAGGGTGGGGGGGATGGGGAGAGGGTGGCTTATACGAAAGAAAGCAGGAGGGCAGAAGGGGTGGGTGTTGCTTTACCCTCTTACGCTCCTCATTATAGGCGTCGGCTTGTAAGGACGGGAGGAACGAATAAAGGAACCCGGGGATAGGGCGACCGTATCTTGTAATTACCAGCTGATAATTTATGTTTATGCGGCGGCCGTAGAAGCCGCCGCTGCCCTGGCTTACTGCTTACCCCTTTTCCTTCGAGAAAGAGAGGAAAAGGAGGAGTGAGGGGTGAAGAGGGGGACTAAAGAAGCATATAGTTTGAACGAGGGAGGTACGAACCGAGTGTATTACTACACATTCTTACGCTGTGGCCCCGAACAAGGTATAGAGGACCGAGGGACCGTCGACGTCGCGCCCAAGTCCTCTCTCCCCTCCCTCGCTCTCAATATCTCTCTCTCTCTCTCTCTCTCTCACTCTCTCTCGCTCTTACGCTCTGTACATCCTTAAAGCCCGGCATCCATTACTTCCGTCGAAATTTACTACCGTTTTCGCGCGTTACCAGAAGTTAATGGCCCTGCGGGAACGACGCGACGAATTTTCAGGCGCGAGTAGAGCGAGTTATTGCGAGCCCGAAACCAACTCACACTTTCGATTGTTTTATAAGCGACGGATTTTAATGTTAAGATGCTTATACAGGTACCTCTAATTTTATTGTCACCTACAACTTACTTATTTTCTTGGATGATCAAACATTTTAATCAGTTTTATTACTGTTATTATATATTTTTCTATCATTTTTTCAGTTTATAAAACGATTTACAAATCACAATTTTTTGACATTTAATTTTGTAACCACGCAAACGTACTTGCTTACATAGTAAAGAAAAAGTCTCCCAAAGAAAAGTAAATGTACATCAATTAGAAGCAAAGGCAGGGCTTCCTTATTGATGATCCGGAAACCTGACAGTACCTTTGAGAAAATCGACTTTTAATTAGGCTTAAATCGAATAGTACATCACATTGACACAGAACTTGAAAACAGTCGAATGAGCTACGCAAGAAGAAAGAGAAACAGAGGAGTGAAAGAAAGAGAGAGAGAGAGAGGTTTGTAAGAAGACGAACCGACACATGGGCCATTGCAATTGAGGTGAAACTTCATCGTCCGGAACTAATGGCAATTGTCAATTAGGAAGCACCAGCCGAAACGAGTCGAAGTATTAATTATCGATGGGTGGTACCTGCTCCGGATATCTCCGTGGCTCCTTTCAACCGCGACGAATGCCGCCTGCTTGATGCACCAGTCTGATTCGTTCCCTTCCACCCAACCGTAAACTTTTACTAAAGGCATTTGAATTTGATTTTTCCAAGATAACCGTTACTGCGACACCTGGACTACCATACTCAACAGAGAATTGATATTTTTTCATTTTTTATGATTGTAAATATTTTATCTAGATGAATGATGTGTTTCGTGCAATATTACCCATATAAGAGGGGGATTCGAAGCAATGTACGATTATAAATATTGAATCGAAAATTAAATTTTTTTATTGCAGTTCCACTTCCAATTAATTGGAATGAGATGAACTTGATTTGTTTTGCAATGGTAATATGTTTAAAATAATTAGTTAAAAATAGCATTATAGCTTTTCTTTTAGAACGTAACATTTAGTATTTATACTAATTCAATTTATGTGCAGATTTATTTTAAATGTCACAGTTAAAATCGTTATTAACTAATGATTGAGGTAAAATATCTAACGAAATTGCTAAATCCAATTGTGACGAATGAACCAATTAAATTTTAATAGTCTAAATACAGGTAATTCAATAAAAAAAAGTAAATAATGCGATATACGACGTACGTTGAAGTCACTCACGCGTAACGTTTAATTCGGAGTGAAAGGGCAGGCAGGAAAATCGCAATTGAAATCAATAGGATCGGAACGACGATCGAGACACCAGCAGCGGCAGCGGCAGCGCGAGCAATTCGATTGTCGTATTGGTATTATGCATAGACGTAATATGTGTGTATGTATAAGCTCTCCGGCAGTTGTGGCCGGTGAACCCTGACGTTGCTGTGCACGAGTCCACACGCAAGGATCTGGGTGATATTGGCCCTCAGGATGGGGCCGCAAGGGTACGAGTAAAGGAAACGCGGGAGACGCACATGTCGGTGAAATTCCGTTCGAAGAGTCACTCGAGCGACACCGCTCGCATAAGTAGACACGGCTATTCACTTGGCCGCTATTGCTATTTTTACTTTGCGCGGGCAACCTTTCCTTGTCTTTTCCATACAGAACTAAAACACAGCCAGTAGCCCACGAAAAACCGCCAAATGATTTACTTTGCATTAATTTATTTGTGGTTCAAAATACGTAACATCATTCATTTACCAAACTTGACTTCCTGCGTAAAAAAACTTTCTTGTGAAAATCATGTCAAAATATTCACTTGCATTATCTTAGTAAATCGTAGCAAAACCGTGGCCAATGAGCAGAATCCACGTACGATTTTGCTAAGTTTCTGTCATTAACATTATTAACTTGTGATAAAAAAAATTGTTAGTCTTCATTTAAATAATATGGCATTCAATTAAATTTATATTATTAAAGAAAATAATTATCCTCCGGATATTCAATTCTTTGATTTTCTACTCCGAAGTATTTTGCTCTGCCTGAGCTGTTTTTTGTTTATGTCAACATATTAAATTAAGAGACATATACACTATTGAATGTAAAATATAATTAAAAATTGTTAGCAACAGTGTATCGTAAAGATGTTGGGCATTTACTAGGCATATTGCTTGTTGCTGTCAAATTAATCAATTGTAAGCTAAATGTCACAGTTTAATGTTTTTGTAATCGTAAGTGTTTAACAATTTACATATTTGACCGAAAAAGCATCACTGGGGAATGTATTTTGAACGAGTGCTTTCTTAACATGCATTGTATTCCCTCGGTCGCCTATTAGCACCAACTTGGGAGCATAAAAAGTGCAACATTAAATTAATAAACTAAAAAAATTTATTTTGGAATTTTATTATTTTACTCTAAAATAATAGTAAATAAAACTCTTCCAGTGGTGTATATTGAGAAAAAAATAAACAAACTTTAGGATAAACAATAACTAAAAAATAACGGTATCCTTTATAAGATACGTTAATAAATAAAAATTCGTTAAAAAACTGTAAACACGTTTCTTGCAGTTTGATTGGAAAATCATAGGTCTGATTTCCCGCGCTGCTTCTAACGAGAGAGGGTAAAGGACAAAGTATCTGCACCAGGTCAATTCCTTAGAAACGAAAAAGGTATAAGAATGAACTATAAAGCGAGAAAGCAAGATGCCCGTGAGGGCAAACCTGGCATTACATTCCAATTAAGAAGCAGTAAAATTTCAATAATGGTCATTAAAGAACGGACGTTGTACGCATACAGCCGGGCGCGGAGGGTGGAAAAAGCAGCGACCCAAAAAAGACGGATAAAAGAAAACGAAGGAAGGGGGCGGGGTTGCGAAGCGCGCCGAGGGCGCGAGGTACGAGGTACGAGGTACGAGCTCAAAAAGTGAGAACCGAACGTCAGGTGCGCCAGATGCCTCATCGCGGCCGCTTCTCTCGATACCAATCGTTTACCAATACATTCAGGACTATACCAACTGCATTTGGCGATTCTTGCGATTCCATCCTAGGGCTTGCTATACTTATCGGGTTTTATTTATCCGTTTATGTACAACGATATATACGCGCCCGCGCGCACGCACTCGCACACATATATCTTCTATCTGCATCTGCTAACACAGCTCGTCCATAAAGATCTCTATCTTCTCGGTTCTGTAACCTTATTCCTTTGAAGGAAGCTTTGCTCGCGTTCTCGTAAACGGTTTCCGGTTTGGCTTTTCAATTTACCCTTGTTCGGTATATGCATATATAACGCCTCGACTAGCCATTGAAAAACTCGATAATTAAAATGTAATAACGCTCGGGCTTGTTGTAGTTTAATATTCACAACCGTACCTCTCGAATTATACAAGAGTGTTGAGTTCCTTTTGTTCGTTAACACTGCTTCATTGAAGACACTCACTTCGTGTAGGGAACTAGAATCTACCTTCCTCGATTTTATTTCATTTAATTGTTTAGAATTCGGGGTAATTCATTATCAACAGTTGACATTATATTTTTTCTGGAAAAACTAATAAATAATTGCATGGTTTTTTATTTATATTTTATATTGATATTCGTTTCATTGATTTGCTTGAGTAATTACAACGTTTTAACTGCCTTGTAATGGGCAAATTTGTAAATCATAATACATTTTCAAATGTATTTATATACTCCTTTTCTAAATATCTTAATGTCCTGAAAATGGATATAAATTTAAACTTAAGATAAAAGCGCTATTTACCTTGGCGTAGTGGATATCAAGTAAATACCGTTGTGTAGACCACGTCCACGGGAATCGCACATAATCTTCTGGAGGCGTCTTTTCTCTCCTTCGATTACGCTAGTAATCGATAATTAGAGGACATGGAACGGGAAACAAATAAGGTTTTCTCAGAATCTAATGGGTCGCAAACAAGTTTGCAGTGCTTCGTTGCTAGAACAATTCTTATAAAAAGGAGAGATATCTCCACGATGATGTCATTCAAGATCTTGTGTGTGATACTGTATCATTCAAAAAGACTATTTTTCTTATTATTTATTCTTATTTTTCTACCTTTTGAATTACTAATTCATGTTACTGATGTGTAATTTCTTAATATTGATAAAGATCTGAATTTAGGGTTTTATTCTTTAGTATACATTAATTTTAGTATATTGTAATAATAATATAATGTAAAAATACCTTTGCAAGTTATATTTAATATTTAGTAGTTCGATTAAATGAAATTATTAAGCGATTAAGTTAATTTATTTGAAATTGAGCTGTATTTCATTGTAAATCGTAGTTGACCATAGTTAATGATTTGGAGAAAAAATAGTAACCGAATACGTGCATTAAATACAATAAGCAATGATAAAAAATGGTGAAAACAGAGCGGCATATAGCTTATGCACGGGCAGCATCCCCTTAAAGTATGAGTTGGAACGAAGAAAGAGGTTGAACGAGGGTGAGCGTACAAACGTTGAGCTGGCCCGGTCATTTAAACAACAAACTCGCACGTCTACATACCGGCGATTTCTCGTAATTGTTCTTTCGCCAGTGGCTGGCAGAGAGCAGGTGAGCGAGGAAGCGAGCGAGGAAGCGAGCGAGCACGAGAGGCCGGTCCCGAGTGCGAATCCGAGCGTTAGCTTCCACCTCGTGTTTATCTTGCGAATACGAAACAGTACGGGTACGCCCTAGCATTGTGTTATAATTTACTTACCGATGTTGTAATTAAAATTTTCGAGCGAGCGGAATCCGCGGGCACCTCCGACCTACGGAGAGACCGGTGCACGGTCCAGGTAAGCGAAGCCGTTGTGCCTCCCTACCTTGCGGCGCTCACTTAGCCCCAGCTCACTGTTTACTCAGCCCGGCATAATATTCAATTCCAATTCGTCCAGTATTAAGCTTGCATGCTACTGCGCCAGTTCAACCCGCCTTCGCCTTTGCTCGCTTCCTCCCTCGCTCGCTCTCAGACTCTCGGCTGCTATCAAACGTCGCTCCGGTGGAGAGCTCACCAAGGCGGCCATCGGAGCCACACACCGAACGAGAGACCGCGAGTTGCAATCTGCGTTTTCACCTTTCACTGCACACACACACACACACACACATCTGCGTATACGTCGAATTTTATATATATCCCATCTCTCAATTCCTGCGCATTTTGACGAAATATTAATTATCCTCGAGTATGAGACTCATAGTTCTTTCACTTATATCGTTTGTTTAACCTTCATTTAACAACTTTAGATGTACATTAAGTAATTTAAGCATTCGTTATTTAACTAATCAATTGATATAATTCGCTACTGTATTACATTGAAAAATAATGCGTCTATAATTATTATTTTACAGTATACATTTAGTTGTCGTACACTATAAAAATAAAGATTAATTATTTTGCTATAGTTCCGCTACCGTAAAATCGTATTCATCAAAACTTATTAACTTTAATAATTCATCCCATTAAATACAACAAGTTTAAAGAAGCATTTTTATTAAACCCTAAGAACTCGTTAGAAATAGCTCCCTTACAAAACTTCTTCCTTCCCCTCGCATGTATAGAATGAGTATTAAAATTGAAAGAAGGGTTATCCCATAGCGATGATACGAGAGAAGCCTCAGGTGTAAATCATTACCGGTCGGTGCGATTTATTCAAGGCCGATAATATATCCGAGTAACTTTCGCATTTTTTTGCGCGCTATACGAAAGAACGATAAAAGGGTACGGGTTGCCGATCGAGTGAGGAAAATAAGAAAAGCTTGTGTAAATTACTACTTTGAATAAGGATAATTTCCAAGGAAAAGATGTATAAGTATACAGGTTGTAATAATCGAAAATATAGCATCGATTCCGTGTATAAAGATGTATACGCGTATATATGCGTATAGACAATATATCCCAGAGGCGTGAAATAATTTTGCCACTCGATTAAGGGGCTCGGGTCTATGCTATACACCTCACTAGAAAATCCTTCCGCGGCCTTGAAGTTATTTGCGACGTTTACATTTACTACTGTACGTCCTATAAGAAAATAAATTTTTACAAATACGACTTATTTTACACCTCGTTATAATTATTATTAAATTTCTCATGTTTGATTTTGATGCAATTGTTAACATTTAATGTTAAGAAAAAAGATATTTTCTCTATTTCCAACAGAAATCTACATTATACCGAGGTCGTAAACTTCTTACGAATCCAAATGCATCCAATTTCAGCAGCGTCGTTCAATACTCGTTTATGTGACGTTATATTCCGCGGAAACGGAAAAATTGCAAAAGGGGGAGATGATAATTCTCGAACGTTTAACGAGTTTCCACGGCTTATAAAGAAACGTGCTCGGACTGGTCCGATATCGAGGCCAGTCTCCCGCGCGCGTCATGTTTAACCAAGCGAGAGAAAGGAGAGCAACCAAGGTATATAGAGAGAAGAGAGAGAAGAGAGAGAACGAGAGAGAGAGAGATAGGAAAGGACGGATGGAAGGAAGGTGAGCGAGCCAATAGAACCGATGGAACCAATGCGAATGCTGCCAGTTTATTCCTACCAGCCAATCGTGTTAAATCGTTTCCGAGCTTCTCTTCCTCTTTCCCTCCCTGGCTGGTAGAATTGCTACCGAGACCAGCTGAACCTACACGTTTTATGTACCATTTAACGATGATTGTTAAGGTACTCTGACTACTTCTTTAAGGGAACAACTTTCTCAAATTAATTATCTATATCAATTTTATTTATTTTCCGACTGTTTTTTAAAAAAAATAGTTTTTAAAAAAAAGTTTTCTAAAAAATTGTGTATGCTAGTACTTTTATCGCATAAGAAATGTTATTGATAAAAAAATAATTTAATAGATATACATTAGTTTATTTCTCTTTACCATCAAATATGTGTCCATTATTTTAAATTTTATAGATATAAATTAATTATTACATTAACTACCCGAGGTATTGTTAATAATAATAACATCACTTTGTAAATTATATTTTAATATAAACAAGGATGCAAACTAAAGCGTTCGCTCGCTTATTACGTAGAATCGTGGTAATTAATTAAATAATTTTTTGCCAACATTTTCCTTTAATTATATTCAGTTTATTTAACTTCCGCCTGTATTCGTTTCGTGTTCGATCCAATGCAGCGCACTACGACTACGTGGTTATCCCTCCTCCCTCTTGCCTGTTTATGCGTTTCTCGCTTTATTTCGCTTAGCGTAGCGATATTCGTGGCTAGCCCAGATTGCCGAGGTGGCCAATACGCGAGCAAGAGGAAGAGAGAAAAAATGCAAGTTTGCTCGCAGTCGATACAACCAGTGGAAAAATGAGAGAAAAATCATGAAGGGAAGAGAACCGGAGAATGGAAGCTTATGTAGATATTGCAGGGCATTATATACTAGTGAACTTTTTACGGTAGCACACTGTATGGTATTGGTTTCACTAGAACCTACGCGATTGGTTCTACTCTTTATTCATCGTTTTTTAAGCCTGCACTACGGACTGGCGCACGCGCGCTCGCAATAACGTCTCGACCTCGGGATTCCTATCGGTTACCTATAATTATTTATTATGGCATGGTTTTCTCATACAACGTCTCACTAAATATATGAATTTGAGTTCATTTCCTACAGACAATATGCATTTACTAATTATAACTTGATTTTTTTCTATTTTTTAGTGCATGCGAAATATTTTCCTTAGATTCAACACAGGAAACTCGTTATTAAATTTGGTAAATATTTTCACACAATATTTTTAAAATTTAAGGAAACTTTAGTCATGAAATAAATTGTCCTTAATCCATATAGTATTTATATTTACATATTTCGAATAAATACTGACGTTAAAAATTTATTGAACAATTCATTTTTTAATTATATTTGATTAAGATATTTTAGCAATAACCTTTTAAAACAAACCTAACTATAGAATATGTGTATAAAACAATCTATAAATGAAAAATCAATAGGTTTATAAATCCATTTTTGTTATTATTATCCAGTTACTATCGTGTCTAAATGTCGGGAGTGCTTAAAAATAATGTTACTATTAATAAAGTTCTTCAATCAGTACAAAAACCTAATATATAACATTATGTCACAAGCTATTTTAAAACATCGTTTATATTCACAGTTACATACAGAGAGGATAGTCAATCATTAGAAATGTTTCTCCGGGTAATTGGTTATAAAAATACTTTAATAAGCGATAAGATGAGTTGTGCAGAGTTGTTGGAACTTCCTGCTTAAATGTAAAATCGAAGGATGCAAGCGAAACACGAAACGGTCCTTGCAATCGGAGATTCAAAGTCCAAGGTTCCCTGCTCCCGCCTAGGGTAGAATAAAAGAAACCAGAGTCCATTAATCTGGCAAAGTGAAACTGTTATTAGCAAGTCATCCGAAGCGTAAAGTGTCGGAAGGTCGCGCATATGTGCGCATAGACGTTATGCATATATCGGTATAGTGCATTACGTAGCTCACCGATTTCCAAGCCGACTATCGACTCTTTCTCATTGTAACCTCCTTTTGTTACAGTTGGTCGTTCGACTGCCAATACCCGCACCAACACACTGGGCTTATTGTGAAGGCACCACGCGTACCTGCCAACCAGCAGATATCCATTTCCGCTATTTCCCTGGGTCTCCTTTCTCTCTCCTTTTTTTCACTCTACACGAGCGCGCGACTCTTTTCTCCCGACGCAAAACTCTTGCACGCTCTTTTTCCCGAATGGCTTTTTCACGCGACACTGTGCAGGTGTGCGGATGCACGTGCCGCACCGCTCTTGCTCCCCTTTTCGAGCGTTGAATTTTTTAATCTCCATTGAAAAATGCTTGGACATTTAAAGGACCTTTAAATTTATCTTTGCTCCTAATAGATCTTAATTGTCTTCTTTAAAACAGTCGAACAAAATTGTCGGGTACAGTTCATCAAAGGATTATCTAATAAATCAATACTTTTATTATTTTTTTTTTAATTTAATAATAAATCATACATTAAACGATTGCGCATTTTCGTAACGTATGAAACAGCATAATTAAATGTACTTCCACGTTTATACCGTATTTTCATAGCGCAATATCGAGATTGATCCCGCATCTTCGAATTATCAGAACGGATGAGAATAGAGTGTTGTTCGTTATTTTTTTCGTGCAACCAACTTTAAAGGAGACAGGATACGATGAATAGTGACAACTGGCGTGTTTGAGTCAACAACCTGGGGACATTAACGGCCATTGTTTCCTCGATCGCGGACAACCGAGAAAGAGAGTGAGGGGAGAGGGGGGGGGAGTGAGAGAGACAAAGTGCAAGAGAGAGGGGGGGGGGGGGGGGAGAGGGAGCCAACGATACATTTTGAGCGGAAGCCACGGGCTGTTTCAGTTTGTCGTTCGAACTTTTCGTGGAAGCGATAGCGTACTACGTAGCCTCGATAACGCAACAATTTCAGCCCAAGAGAGTTGCAATATTCTTTTGGCCGTTATACGTAACACCGGGCTTCTTGTTCGCACTGGGGCGATCTTTATCTTTGCGCTTCATATATTTTAATTGGGCGTTGTCGAGCGTCGTATAAGGAATTAATTTGCAATTGGAGGGTTATATAGCATAGTTAATGAGCGGCAGAAGATCATCCTGTGGGCACGAGAATTTTCAGGGTACAATAGAAAGCTGCAACCGAGAATGCCAGTTGTCGATGAAAAATAATATTAAAAACATAATCGCGTAAATGTCGGTATAGTTAGGAATCGAAGTGAGATAGATAGAGAGAGAGAAAGAGAAGTACATATTACTCTGAGAGGTCCTGAGCAAATTTGGTGCACGGTACGGGGGGTACGGAGAATGCAGTAATGACAGGAAAGCGCGCAGTCGAACAGATATACTCGGTTGGATAGGCTGTCGTGCCAGAGAACGGATCTCTCTCCATTCGGTGATCTTTTCCTTTGTGACTGACTAACTGCTAGGTCTCGCCAAGTGGAAGAGAGAGAGAGAGAGAGAGAGAGAGAGAGAAGGATGAATATTCGCCTTTGCAGCCGACGCAAACCTCGATGCGCGCCTTTACATATATGTATATATGTGCATATCGAGGTGCAGATATATGTGAGGGTACATATATAAATATATATGCTCGTGTAAAGCTCGAGCGTTTTAAGCTCTCAAAGCTCTCCTTTGCACGACTCTCAACGCGGGCTCGATCGACGCGCGGCGAATCGCAGTCGAGGCTTTTACCGAGGACATGAAAAAAAGAAAACTATGAAAGTACGCACTAGACGAGTCGAACTTTAAAAGCGAAATAGCATTGTCATCTGCGTTCGAATTTTAGGTGCTCCGCTTTTCGTTGAAAGTCACTTGAGGAGTATTAGCAGACTTTTTCCATTTTACCCACGTATTGAGGAAAATAATCGTTGGTTTTCAGTCGTGTTTATTAAAGTTTCCAGTTCACGACTATTTTCCGTTAATGTACTAACGTTCCGTTAATGATGGTCAAAGTATATACTAATTGCAGTAATATAAAATACCTGCGCATACTGCAAATCTTTAAAAATAGTATAGAAATCGAATACATTATATTTGATCAATAATTTATTTTATATTATATTTACATTAATATTTTTTAATTGCATTATACATAATAGAGTAAACAGTGTACAAAATGATATGTATACTTGGCAATGTAAAATATATGAAATCAATTAAATCCTCTCCATGTATAATAACAAATAAAACCAGAGAAAAACTAAAAAAAAATTTAAGTAACATTATATCGGTAATACAAAGTGGCCGAGAGATTCGAGTAGGCAAACGTGGATCATCCACGCGTGGAGGACTCTGCTGTCTACAGGCTGCAATTACAATGCGCCGGTCTCAGGGGCACCAGCTCGCTCACTTATTCACTTACCCACTCGGCAAGTTGCGCACTTACTTCGACCCACGCGCACGTGGTATACGTATAACCACGTGAATGCGTTCTCTCTTCCCTCCTCTCTCGGTATCACTCTCCCTCTCTCTCTCTCTCTCTCGCTCACATTTCCTATTTTTGTATAACTCACATCTCATTAACCAAACATCGTTTAATAAAGACACGAATGGTTCGAATGTATATTACCGAATGAAATTAGTGTCGGTGTTAATACAGTATACCATCATCTAAAAGTTAAATTTCTCCGTAAAACCGTTACGAATTTTACTGTGTAATCATCTTATACTTCAATAACAAATATATCCGGATGAACTATACTATTACCTAATTACGATTCTACTTGGTTTTTTATTTTTATTTTTTTTAGGAAACTTTACGTCCTACTTTTATTTGGAAACCTTTTTTTATAACTCTATAATATAAGTATTGGGTTATTTTAATGGATAAAAAAGCTCGTTTAACATTCTATAGTAATTTATAATGAATGAAACATCTATAACCTTTTTTTAGTTTTAATATTAATTTTTTTTATTTAAATAAAGTAAATATATTTTCCTCTTATAAATCTTAACATTAGAAGTTAAAATATATACTATGCCAATAATCGAGATAGTAAGTAACTTTTCAAAACTTTGAGGAACTAAATATTTTATTATCTATAATTAAACATTATAAAAAAACTTGCACCGTTGTTACTATTAGAATGTAAAAATTCATTGTGCATAAACTGCATATAACATTCGATATAAATAAGAGTATAAATAAATATCGAGTATTATTGACAAAACAAGTATCACATATCCATAATCATTTCATCGAATAACGAGAATTTAGCAGAAAAAATAATACGAACGATCGAAAAACGAGAATAATGTGATGTATGTTGCGGCAGCGCATGCAATAGGTATATCGAAGCATTCAGCGCGCAACAAACGTGATGCTCTCACGCGTTTTAATAATTTCCTGCGTTGGCACTTTTTCTCTCCTCGTGTGCTGTCTCGTCTTCTCATGGCAGTTCGACGAGGTCGACTCACTGTGTCGAGAAAACAAAAATTATCGTTCGAAACATCGAATATACACACATGTGCGCGAGCGTGCGCGCGCGCGTGTCCATAATTTCTCGGAGGGGTACATAACCTGGGCAGGATGGGCATTGAGCATGAAGAGTGAGAGAGAGAGAGAGAGAGAGAGAGAGTTCTTGCGCGTGAGATGGCATCTTGCAAAAGCGCGCGCCCAGGACGTACCTTGGAGCTTATTTTCATTTCGTTACTTCCTTTCGATTATCTCTGGCCGTCCTCTATTAATCAGCCCGACAGTCGCGGCTCTCCAACTCGAGTCTTAATGACGCGGGCACGTCCTCGTAATAAGATCGACTATAAAGATCACCCGGGAGCGTATGATTTCTCAGCGAAATCACGAAAGGTATATATGCAACCGAACAATGTTGGAATCATAAACCCATAGACTCAAAAGATTAAATGTTTCATTTAGATAGACTCGATCGAGTTTTTCACGTTCTTGTAATAAATAAAATGCAAATCTCGACCGATCGAGCATATCCGGTGGCCCAACAGTGGCAATTAATAATTCTCGCCGACGAGAAGGACGGAGATCCCTATAATTCAGAGACGCGTGACGAGTGCGTGGAGGGTTGGACAGGTGGTGCCACCTCGAGCGAAACGGATAATCGAATCGGCCGATCGATACGATGGTCACTGGATCGAAACGTTCGTTCGTTACCGTGTGTAGACGTTTCTACTCGTACGAGTCGTACGTAATACGTATATGTATATGTACACAGGAGAGGAGAGAAGCGCCGATCTCTATCGAAGAACTCTTCCGTCCGTCTTGCTCTCATCATAGCGACCTAAGTGCGTAAGTAAGGCACACCAACTCGTACTCTCTGGAGGCCCGGTCGCTCATTTGCATTGTACCATATAGGGAACGGCCCGGTGTGCGCTCGACCATGTGGGACAAACCTCCCGATCGATACACTTTACTCACCGATCGAATGTGCTTGGAATATATTTTAACTTTTTTTTTACCATACACCTCTACACGCGTATTATTCACGTCGATGATACGCCTTCCTCGGCTCTTGAGCGGAAACTGTTGGATAATTTATTAATAATTGCTTCCTTTTTGTGGTTTGAGAGAACGGTGTCTTTGATACTCACTTGCTTGTGAGGTTCTCTATTTATCAATGAGACATAATCGATTCTGCATTATTTCAATACTACACAGATATTTTTGTCCCGAATTTCGATAATATATATTTCAAGATTTTTATGAACGTACTTATTATTCGATATTTCACAAAATTCATAATTTACCAAATTGGTCATCAGGGTTACCTTCTACCTATGCATTTATTTTGGTATGTATAAATAACATTTTATATTCCTACTGTTACCGTTTCATAAAATCTATTCTTCAAAAGCATTCTTAACACCATCCATTAAATTTTATATAAAAGCGTACTATCAAATTTCAGGAATAAATAACAAAAATCAACTAGATATGCAAACGTATAATTCAAAATACGTATATTATTACAAAAAAAACAAGAAACAAAAAGTAGATTTCAAAGTTAGTCAACAACAATTTTGTTTTCTATAGATCTTACTACGTTTCTTATAATTTCGCATAACTGTGTAAGTAATATTTAGGTAATGTTTACCGGTTTGCGTGGATCGAAGGAAAAAAAATTAAAAATAATGAATGAGTCACAAAGATTGGTATATCAATAATTCTCGGTATTCAAATGTTATAAATAATTTTTAGATATGTTAAAAAACTAACTTACTTGCAACAAATATTTATTTTATGAAAATACTTTAATTATTTTCATTAAGGCTATAATAGTGTTTTTCTCATACTGATAAAATTTGATAAATTAAAATACTAGTTAACAAAATGTTGTACAGGAAAAAAGTTTTCTCAGTATAAGGAATATATAAATACTAACCTTATAACCACCTCTCATGTTACAAGGAAATATGTTTAACTAGAATAAGATTTCCACGGTACGTACTTGCCTAATTATCATTTACGTTTTTTTGAATTGATTTTAAAAAATAAGGTATTACGGTTAATTTACGCGGAAGATGCATTATTGTTTCCACGATACACCTTAATATTTGAAATGCATTAAAAATTGTCGCATCACGATAGACGTTATACTTAGAGACGTACGACAGGATCCAACCCTATACAATTAATTTATAAAGCATTTCTCGAACCTATGACGTCAATTCGCCTAAGTTACTCTGGTATAAGTAAGACACTCTGCAATTTTATTCAGTCATTTAGCGGAAAACACTTGTACGAAACATACTTGCAACTTACAATGTGGAAAAAAATGAAGTTTGTTATAGCATTTTGTGTTTGTTTTATAGTTTCCTCGGTAAATATTTTTTACATAGATCATGGTGAATAAATACTTGTATACATACTTATTAACGTACATATAATTTGATCTAACAGAGGTTCGTCAAGTCTGCACCTAATTTACACCAACGTGTTGATGATATTGATGTAAACGAGAATATTGTAGAGTGTGCTAACGAAATGGGAATGTTAGTTGGTAATACATCAGTGATTTAAATAATTAGTATTATACGTATCAAAAATAATTTTTGATACAGTGTGCGTAAAATTGCATTACTGTTCGTTTATTAAAATTGGTTATACAATTACCTTCGTATCAAAAAATATTGTTTGATACACGTGTGAGAGATGATTTGTAACTCGTGCGAGTATCTACGATAGAACTCTCACTCGTTTAAAAATCAACACTGTCACACTAGTATCATAAAAAAACTATTAAAATTAACGAATTTTTATGTTTTAAAGAGGAAGCCAAGTTCAGTTTTGCTGTACCAATTGAACCACCTGGAAACTGCTTAGTCGCATGCGTCTGGAAAAAGTTTGGACTGGTATTGTATTTTATAATATCATTATAACTCTTTCAACATTGATTAAATTAAAGAGCGAGTAATAAAATTATAATTTATATTATGAGAAATTATTATACAAATTAAATTGGAACTCGCATTGCATTATAACTACACAGTAATAATCATGTATAATTATAATTAAATATATGTTTTGTCCAATTTTTAGATGACTTCCGATGGAAAAATAGTTAAAGAACAGATTATATCAACTATAACCCCTGAAATTCAAAAACTGCCTAGTGTTTCCAAACTGACGGAAGATGACTTTTTCGAATGCATCAACGAAGGTATTTATTTTAACAGATATTGATCAATATTCTATTATAAGACGTTCCTCTAAGACCATATGTTTACTTTCAGCAAATGCAAATTCGGACGAATGCAAGACAGTTTCGGATTACTTTAAATGTCTGATTAAAAGTATGTTTAAAAATGTAAATACAGAATAATAATCTAACTACACTAACAATAAGTGATAAATACATGGACGTTGAGTCTAAATCTGAGCGGATACACTAATACAAGTACAATCGCGCACACTCATATTATAAATATTAATGCGGAAAGTATTCGGCATAGCGCGTACAGTTGTTCGTAATTTTTGTGTCTACCCGTAAAATTAGTAATTATGCACTGTAGAATTGTGATTCAGTGTACTCCGCATTAAATTCAGTTTTGCGGCTTAGAATTTCAAATCGTCAGTGGGATGACGGATAGTTGGAGCATCTCTCTTTTCCTTTTGGAGCGAGTTTGTTCTCACGCGTTAACAACCCTTATGCTAATTTATCTACCTACGTGAATATCGTTGGCGATGCACGCGTGACTTTGATATGAGACAATGAGGTCACAAACACTCAGCTCTACAAAATGCCCTACAAAATGCCAATATTATTATACCTTAACATGACGCTTGTAGTATCGTATACTATATTGTTTAAGCTTTTTTATGCTTGTATATTATTAAGATGAAATAGAATTTGTATCTTTAAACGAATATTGCTGTACATTATTAATGAACCTGCCGTTGATAATTACATTCTACATGATAAATAACTTTTCGTCGGATATATATATATATATGTATGTGTGTTAATGCATCGATAAATCTAATATTATATTAGACTGTTGATGTATTTATAAAAAAATAATATGCCGCGCACACATATACGTGTAAGTACGTGTTAAACTAATTAAACCGAGAGGATTAGTATGATCGACTGGATGTTAATATATTAACATTCGCATATAAAATTAATATTTAGTACGGAGGTGTATGTACACAGGTGTTTTAAATTCAATTGAGAGAAAAATTTACATAGTCATAAATATCCTTCCGATACTCTCGTTTATTCTTACAAGTAATGCTGACACGCAACACGATAATTTAAGGAGAAAGCATTACTCAAAGAAAAAAGAGATGATGTATAATATAAGATTAATCCACGCACATATGTAGGAAAAACTTGCGTATCGATATACTCGTGAGTCGCGATCGTCAAATCCTCGGTTTCCGTTCACACAGTGTACGCAGCGCGCGTTCTCGTACCTCGGTCCTGAATCGAAGAAACCAATAAATCTGGATCGTCCGTGCGTGCGGCTACTAAGACGCTTATACTTCCTCCCTCCGTTTTCAACTCTCTATACATAAAATCCAACACTGTCGATTTCTCTCTTCTCTTTCTCTCACACCCTTCAAGTATTTTTTTCACTCGAGTTTGTATATAGGTTCCCATCCAAGTCCCAACCGCAACAAAACTGAAATCTAACTAATTTACATATCTCCGAATGGTGGGGGAATAGATATTACCATATTCCACGTACCTATAACGTGCCAACGCATGCGAGGCAACGAGTATATACGCAAAGGTATATACCGACCGCTAGCCTGTATATGTATATGGAAAGATCAAGACCTGCTGGAACGTTGTTAAAAAACTGGAGTATACTGAACTATATGGCTTTCTCTCTTTGTCGATATACATTACGTAGTCACGTATTATATTTGTTATTCCCTGCATATACGCCTGTTTATCCTATTCGAATAACAGTTATTCCCGCATTGCGGGAGCATCGAATTTATGCCTTCCCTTTATTTCATCGGCTGAAAACTGAAAAAAAGTTGATGTAAAAACTAGAAATAACGACAAACTGTATATAAGAGAGTGAAAGAGAGAGAGAGAGAGAGCGATTGGTGTAATGGGGCATTCGTCACGGGGATCTTCGAATTGGATTACTCAACATTAAGAGAGAAAAAACTTATGTGGTACGATGTGTGTATGTATATCCATATGTCTATTCGCATAAATACATGCAAGTGTACATACGTGTGTAAGTATTATATACACGTATACACAGGAGCGGGATAGAGGGGGAGCTCTTTTATTGAGCCAGGTGGAGGGACAGGCCAAGGTCGCTTCTTCTCTGTCTTTCGATCAACCCACGAAGAAGAAAAGGGTTGCGGATCGATAAGTGCAGGATTAGCATTACTAGCTTGGATCTCTCTCTCCCTCTCTCTCTCTCTCTCTCTTTCTTTCTTGCCCCCCCCCCACCCGTCTCCCTCTCTCTCTGCTTCTCTGTCTACCGTTCCAAACGCATACATACACTGGCTTGTTAATGCGTACATATTTAAAAAATTCAGCACCACTTCCGATATGTGAGAACGTACGATCCGAACTCAGGAGGATGATACATCAAAAACCGACTGCAGATGGCATGAAGATTTACGTCTATGGGAATGTGAAATTTGCACATACCAAAATTAATTTTATTATTATCTAGTCTATAGCTCTTATGTAGTTTCTAGTCCTCGAAAGTTATCAGGATTTATATAATGTCTTTAGAAATCACGTTAACTTCCTATTTTCAGACGATACATGTGTTATTTATAGTACGCTTCATATATTTATTAAATTTTATAATTATTCTTACTATATATATTAAGGAAAATATTATTTAAAACTTTAAATTGGTGTGAATAAAATCTTTTTTAGTTTATTAATAAGAGCTCACTTTCATTTCATAATTTAATTTGTCTATACTTGAATCAATAATAGTAATTATTATTTACGATCCTCTACCCCTATTAATTAACACTCTACAGTACACTTATACTAAATTCGATGCCTAAAATAAGTACCAAAATATATTTGCCCTTCAATAAAACCATTTTTTGATTCAATACATCTACAAAAAGTAAAAAAAATGTTGTATTGTAAAATGTTAAAATATTTCATCAAAGTTTCAAAGACATCTATATAGAATATAATTACATGATCAAGAAACGTTTGACGTAGAAAAATAAGATGTAAAGTACAAAAATATTAGGTATAATTCGTGAAAATAATATTTCAGATTGCATTTTATATAATCTATTTAAACGTATACCATAGTATATATTTTATTCATCTAGTTGCTGCTATTCTTTTTCATACTTTGATATAAAACTTTTAAATATCATCTCAAAATACATAAATAAGTTACGACTATCGAAATATTCTTTATGTTAATTAAAAAATTTACATTTTAAACTTTTTTATTATCAAAAAGTAATTTTTTATCTTTCCATTTTATGTATATAAAATAATGAAATATTTTGCTATGAGCAATACATACAACCCATTTTACATCTATAATATACCGTTAAAAGAAGAAAAGGTTGAAACTTGAGTTTGAACGAACTCTTAAATAACACAGTAGTTTCATTTTTAAAGAAGCCGAATATAATACAAGTTTGAATGAAAGTAATGACTATTTTACGTGATGCAAGCATAGTAACCCATATACATTTGATCAATAAGCCAATAAAAATTGATTTACTCCGGCTCCCACATGCATTCGAAAGAATGACTTTACACAGGCAGAGAGAGAGAGAGACACAGACACACGCTCGAGACATAGAAATGCACGTGAATTACCCTTTTATTGGTTCAATGCTCCCAAAAGGTGGTATTCCCGAAGAGTTGAAGATCGAGCAGTGTATTTCGATATACGTCAAAATTTTGTATAGCCTGTGAGAAGTCGATGCGCTCCATAAAGAGACAATGTGTAAACTAGAGAAAAGAGGGGAGGAAAAAGATAGGTAAAGAGAGGGGTCTCTCATTGTTCGGCGTATACGTGCCATACGACGCCCGCGCAGCGATAGAAATCGAGAGCGGAAAAGTCGGTAGGCAGGTAAAGCTTCCAGTTTCCATTGTCGCGGGTATCTCTGTGCCGCGACGCGTAACCTCTACGCGTATACTCCCTCTCCCTATTATACATCTATGTGGATCAGAAGAAATGCGTGGTGCGTTTTGAACGAAAAGCGATATCCATTGAGGCTTCTTGTTTGCCTTGTGTCCTTGCTGGCGACAAGCCTCGGTGACGTCCACACGCAGTCCAGGGGCCATCGTGGAATCGGAAACGTGAGACGATACTGTGCCAGCATAATAACAAAGACAAGACAGGTAGAAACACTTCTAACAGTTCACCACCAAGATGAATTCACTTAGATCTCCGTATGCGTATTCTCACAAAAATCTCCTCTTCTACTGTCTCCTTATACTTCTACTTCTACTTACACTTACTAGACTTACTCAACGAGTTCACCTACCAAGATATTACTTACTCGAGATTACTCGGGGTCAAGAAACTCGTTAGTTTTTCCGGGTTTTTGTATCTTCACTTTTTTAAACTTCTCCTTTTTTACTTTTTCCTTCCTTTTATTTTACTCGAACGCGTTTATTTTAAGTACCTAATACGCTTAACCCGTTAAACTGTAATGCTCGACTTAATATGCTCGTTATGCTTATCCACTTGAAACTCTTTATCTTATACCTAGAAAAATTCTTTCAGCCAATTAGCGATGATGGTTCGTATTCAATATTGATAAAAAATATACTTCACGTATATATGTACGTGTGCACGCGTATCATAAATTTATAGTCCAATGATCTTGATGTAAACACGTTTGGAAATTCTAAGATATTATATGTGTGGAACGATTAAAAAGGATTATTTCATTATTAACTGTTACAATTAAACATTTATACTACAACTAAGTAACTCCTATTAAAGTTAACATTTATATTTCAAATGGATTGTACAATATTTGTCACAAATATTATCTATAATTTTTTTAATAAACATAATTATTTGCAAGTATTCCCTATTAAATTATTTTTATTATTATAAATAAAAATGATTAATTTTGTTAAATATAAAGTCAATTTATTTAAAAATAGATATTCCTTCTCAAAGAAATACGGTATACCTGTACCATTATCCCTTAATTTATTTATTTAGTTCCCTAATATTATTTTGATTCCCAGGCAATACAAATAAAAATTTACGTAATGGTCGCTCTTGAGATCGATTTCCAGGTAGCTCTAAGCAATAAATCCGAAATTGGATTTTAATGAATCCCATCAAGTGTTTATTATCCGATTGTGTTTTCACATCTTGGTCGGTGCATTGTGAAAGTAAAAATCTTTGTATTGTAAAAATCTGATCGAAGAACCCTTCAATATATAGATCGAAGGCCACTTGAGAAAGCGACAGATTGGCGGTGACATCCGAGTCTGCCCATGAAAGGATGGTGCATTAGCATCTCTCGCTTTAGTATTTCCCTCTCTCTTTATCGCAAGCCGGAAATAAGCGGTGTCGCATTATTCGCGGATTCGCGTATAAAAGCATTAGCAACATTTTACCCCTTAATATATTATTCCAACTTGGAAGGCTGACATCAGCGCGCTGCATCTTCTCTCGCGTAGAATATCGAGGAAAGAAGCAACAAAGCGAGGGAGAGGGAGATTGAGAGAGTGAGAGAGAGAGAGAGAGAGAGAGAGCGAGTCAAAGCTAGAGAGAGGTGAAAGGAGCGTCAGGTCGAGAATGCACGTACGATGCAAATTTCTTCGTATGCAAATATCTCGGGAGGTATGCAAATATCTCGAACATGTGTTCGTCTTCGAACCCTTCTTCTGCCCTCCTCGGGATATTCAGGCACTCTGTCTCTCTCCCCTCCTAAAATGCGCGTCGGCCCACCCTACGCCCTTTCGAAGATGATCGGAACGCGCGCACGCGGGCTAGTTTGCATATCTTGGATATTTCCTCTCATTGTATCGGAACTCTCATTGTGCCTTCCTCCTTTCACGTGGACGTGGCTTCCGATCGGCGATGCAAACCATTAATCCGTATCTCCTTTATATCGCACCGAGTGGATTGACAGATACCTCTTTCTCTTTCTCGACGTTCCCAGGATACCTATCGTTAAAGCCTCAGGGTGTCTCATCTTCCGATTGGCTTCGCGTGTCCTCTTGAGACTGCGCGCTATGGACGAATGCTACAAACATGTGGTGTGTATGTTTTTTATACATGTTCAAAAAAACCGACCGATTGAATTTTCCGTTGGAATGAACAAAGCCCAGTTTTTTTGGCTTACGGGAACGGAAGGGTGCCGTTACAAAACTGCACTATCTATCGCACCAGATCCACCAATTGATTCTGTTTATAAATATCGACGAATGCTAACAACAAATGTACACCTCCTTCCCGTTATTTAATTTAATAACAATGTCGACTCGACAAAATGTTTACTTTTCAGAGATTCGTTGTTACTTTACTCTTTGTTGCTAAATATTCAATAATTGTGTTTACCGACGATTCCAAATAATAATTGTTATCTTTCTCGTAAAATAACATAAACATAAAATTGCATTAGTTTTTACTTCAGGAACGTTTGGAAGCAATCAATAATCCAAATATGAGGAACATTTGTTGTACATTTAGGTGATTCTTTGACAAATTGGACAATCAATGTAATATTTACTTAATTTTGAAAAAACATGTAAGTGTAAATCATTAGTTTCCTACAATTAAAACTTTCAAATAAAATGTAAATAAAAAATATTAATATTTACACTTTGAAGGTTTATGACCAGTTTAAATCAACCTTTAAATCTAAACAATTGATAATATGCTTGATGTAAATAGATAAAATAACGTCTCTATTTGTTATGCTAGATAATTTTAAGAGGAACATTAGTCGTGCTTATTCATCAAGAAATAATACAAATTTTACAGACAAAAAAGATTAAAATGGTTGAAAATAGAAATTTAATATAAGGTTACAAAAAGAAGATTTTTCACATGTTTAAACTTTATCTATAAATATTGCGTCTTTTCTCTTAGTGCCAAAATAATTAAATAATAATTTAGCATTGCTATTCTAGCAATTTAGATAATTACTTTCAATTAATATAAATAAAAACTACCCATACTTTTAGTGTAGTTGTTAGTTATATACTTTACAAATCTTATATCAAGATACCATTAGTTATCGCTGCGCTTGTATTAGATTTTCTGTGCATACTCTAAAGTGTTTTACATTTAAATTATGTAATTTGGCCAATACATACAAATAAGCGAAATTTAACGTAAAAGAATGGAGATTAAGAAATATTACCAATCCAATTTAGGAGGTAAAATAATATTTTAAATTTTTCAACACATAACCAGTATAACTTAAGATGCTAACGATGGTTTGTTTTTTTCTATATACCACATATATGATATATTCTTAGATGACATTGATGTCAGTCGCAGTAAATAGTGAATATTAATAATAAACCAAAACGAATTTTATTCAAAATATACTCATCACTACTAATGGAATATTGTTGCTAAATAAAAAATATCTGTGTAATTATTCGATATTATTACTCGTTTTCACTTTTACTTCCATAATTATTGTGTAAACGTATAAGTATCGTAAAATTCCCAATTGTTGATCATGAACCAATTTCTGATCAGTATATTATTTTAATAAAATAATAAAATTTACATAAATCTAAACTTTTGCTACGCACAATTTAAAGTTTAAAAAATCAATAATTGGTTAGTAGACTTAACTAGGAAGTGGTATTTTTTCTTCGCTTTTTTTCTTAGATTGTTGTTTACTTTAACAATAGCAGTTATTTTATTTTTCCGAGATGGCTAAAAGGAAATTTAATACTTATACTTTATATGTATGCGTTAAAATATATACAACTATTAGCATTTATTAACATAAAATTATTCTATAAACGTACAGATTTGCCTTAACTGATCAACAACTGGGTATGTGACGGTATTTTTATTAATCGTAAAGTGAAAATTACCAAATAAAAATATAAACATATTTATCTGTACAAAAAGAAATTGGACGTGTTATCCTGCATAATATTACTGGATTATGTTTCTTTTAAAAACATAAATATAAACTTATTCATCTTGAAATATTCAATTGACCAATGTAATTTACAAGTTAGCAATACTATAAGTTAAAATTACGTTAGACTGATTAATCTTTATTTATATAAAAGTCGTTTAATAAATATAATTAAGAATAATAAAATTATTGTGTATATGTATGGTATTAAAATATATGTAGAATCGAATTATGACGTGATTAAATAATGTAGACAAGAATAAAAATGATTGGTGACATGTTAATTCAGTAAAACCGACAATAACAACCTGATCCGTCACCCCAACGTTTCGATCAAGAAGGAAGCAAGAAAAAGGCAGAGAGCAAACGCGATATCGAATCGAGTTAACGAACTTTATGTGACTTAACGAAGCTTTGACCGGAAAGGAAACGCGAGTAAGCAGAGCAACGACCAGAAATCGACGATCCGAAATAGAGTGCGCGCGTGTGTGTAAGAGAGAGAGAGAGAGAGAGAGAGAGAGAGAGAGAGAGAGAGAGAGAGAGAGAGAGAGAGAGAGAGAGATATGGAGGAAGAAGAAAAGGGCGGAGGAACGTGAGAAAGCGCGTTGAAACAGTACCCTAATCCTTGCATATATATGTATATACGTATATACGTGTGTGTAGATTATGTGCATGTGTACGAGTATATGTGTAAAGCAAGTATCTTTATACATATATAATATATATTCGATTCCTTTCTCTCCACCAAGTTCCGATTCGCGTCTAAGGCATTAGCATATCGAAATTACGAAAGTGATCGAAAGGGCGAATCGAAGTGAGCACCCTGACTAGCCATGGCACATATAAACTAAGGAAACCAGTATTATATAGCTGAGGCTCGCATTGTTCACAAAACCAGTTCACGCCCGTTTATACAAAAGCTCAACATCTCGAGGTGCGCTGCTCCTTTTAACATCGTTCCCCCTTTCGAGATTCATAATTATTGTGGCGGTATATATATATACACGCTCTCATTGATTATTAAACGCCTCTTATTATGATGATCTCAAGGAGTACACCTTTTGATGTGTGTCGTTCACGTATAATTAGGTATACGTTTTTTTTCTCAAACAGTTATTTAGACATACTGGTGTCCGTTACCACACCGCGCGAGATTCGTATGATGTGTGTGTGCGTGCGCGCGCGTGTGTGTGTGTGTGTATTTGTTGAATGTTACTTGGCGTTTATTTGCAAGCGGCCGTATTACATGTGAATTTGGTAAACTCACACCGGGCGATTCACTTGAAATGAAAAAGGAGTAAATTACACAAGCTCGCGTCGCGTGATTGTTTAGCCGACGGGAATGCTTATTTACGCTCGCGCGCGCGAAATATTCCGAGCGTCGTGAATTAGCGGATCGTCATCGTCCAAGCGTTTCGTCAGCCGGAACAATTTGTTTAACCGCAACTCCCGAGCGCCAATTGTTTTGCAATCCCAGTGCAAATGATTGCCCGAAAACGTCTCTGGAAGCTAGAATGTTTTCATCCTCTTTGCAAAGCTGGATCCAAGTGATTACTATCGAGATTTATATAATATATACACACGCATATATATTCACACACACACACACACACACACACACATTTTACTGGGACGCTTGATATCAATTATTTCTGACAATCGTTTCGAGTCTTGTAATTATTCAACCGAGATTTTTTAATAAACTTGCCTCTCGGTTATTACTAGATTATATTTGACCGGTCTGGTAAATATAATAATAACATCGTGAATAACATCGGCCGATGTGAATATCGTTGGTTTCTGAATTACCTTTTTTATACACGAATTGAATTAACTATGTTCCATTTCAACAATAGGTTATACATGTTAAGTAAATATGGAATTATTTTGTGATACATTGTGAGTATTATAAAAATTTATAGAAAATATTTAATATCAAGAAATATACTTTTATATTATAGGTAAAAATACCAATTATCGTCAAAAAGGATAGTAAAGTAAACAAACCGAAATTTTGACAAACGATCGACAAGAATATATATATTAGTAAATTTATGGGATCGATCGAGCAAGGAAAAGAAGAAAAAAAGAAAACTTGTTGCCGAGCTAGTTGACGTGCATAAGCGCGCTTTAGCATGATTTATGCGGTTATCGCGTTTTTAATTAGCATAAGAAAAATTAAACGTCGATGTGGCTTTTAGCGCTTGGGCCATTATATATATACATATATATATACATATGTACACATATACATATATATACATATATACACATATACACATATATATATATATATATATATATATATATATATATATATTTGTGTGTGTGCGCGCGCGTGTGTGTGTGTATACGGAGCCGAGGGAATTTTCACACATAACTCACTGTCAGCACGCGCGCGCGCGCGCAAAAGGGTGCAACGGACAAACACTCGAGTGAGTGAGAGGGAGCGAGAGGGAAAGCAAGACCAATGAGAGCACAGCTCCAACTCCGAGGAAATCGCCTCGTATCCGAGGTGTGCTCCGCCGCATCACAATGACAATCGGCCCTAGTATAGCTCGATCAGATCCGAACCGGAAACTGGCACGCGGATCCGCGGATGCTGTGTTACTCCTTCTCCAGCTATTATTTCTCAAATGACAATCTCGACTGATGTTTATTAATATAAATTTTTTTCCCACCGCTCGAATCTAGTTTTACATTATAGTCGGTACAAAGCCTAGTTTCGCATTGCCTTCGGTATGCGAACCTTTGCTTTGAAAATTATATTCGGTTATACAGTTCTAATACGAGTTTGCTATACGTGCATTAGGCAGCTGTATATATTACGAATATTCGTTTTTTATCGAAATTAATAGTTTTTTATTGTTACATTGTTAAGAGTTATATAAATTCGTACGTAGTTCAAAAATGGGGCTATAAGAGATAATTTATAGACGAACATATTTTAATGATAAATGCACAAATAAGTGATCTGCATATTATTTTCTAGAAGAGTATATATTATTTTAGAGCCACATGGTTTCTGAAAACTAAATTTCACTGTTATGCATTAGGATACACTGAGAAAAATTTTTTAGTATAATTTACTATTTTAATGGTAAAAGGAAGACAGACTTACAAAACTATAAAAATTACTATTAAAAATGGTAAAAATTGCCATTATTAATAGTAATTTATACTAGCAAATTTTTCTCAGTGTAACAGTACAGTATAAGAATATATATATATATATATATATATATATATATATATATATATACACTGTATAATAGTAAATAAAGGAAAATTATATGTAATAGAATAAATTAAATAATTGCGTGTAGGGGTAAATAGTTTGTACACTATTGCCTTTCTAACAGTTATATGTAATATTGACAAGTGACAACGTGTAAATATGTCATACCCTCACCAACCTACTGTGCTCACCTTTATAAAAATAATTATTATAATAATAATTCTAAAACTGTATCAATATAAAGTAAATGGGAAAAAATCGAGAATTATAGAATAAATGTGTAAATTCGATTAATTGTATCAGTTAGAAGGATGATGGTTAAGTCATAGCCGATACAGCGTGTGCAGTAAATATATATAAATGATTGCGTGCGCCTGTGTGGCTGGTTATACAAAAAATGCTACTGAAATTTCCGCTTGGCAACTTAAACGAATAAGCTTACGTTGTGTATACCCATCACACGCAATTGAAGTGATCGGTAAAATCCAATGTGTTTACGGAAATTGAAATTGAGTGTGCGTGCGTGTACCTTTTTATTACGAAAGGTATGTATGTACGTGCGTGAGAGTTCGACCAGAAATATTTATCCGAGTATTCGAAATATTATTCCGTACATTCGTAACGCACATATTGAATTTATACCCGTTCGAAATATCGAATTATAATTTCTCTCGTTTGGTTCCTCGTGACGGAAGTGCGGTTTTTCTTTATGTATGAATTTCGGTATTATCAACGGGATTTGTCGGTAACGATATATAATCGCCATCATTATTCATTCGTCGCGATAAAGAATCGAAAATACACTCGTGGCTGACCTATTTCAAACGTCGTAATTGTCATTTGATTTTATCTGAAATTACCTTTAATTTAGAATTGCGCAATCATTTTCAAAGACATATAATATAATGCCTGACAAGCGTAACGTAATCCAATTAATGGTAATTGCGGTGAAAGTGCTCCAATTGGGATTGAACAAACGCATTTTATTGGTAATAAACCATAATGTCAACCGTTGTTATGTGGAGACGAACATTGTAGAAAAATGTACAGACTAGATATAGGTAACAACGACGAGACATATATATATATATATAATTATTATTCAATCGATTAATTGTAAAGGGTGCAGTTGATATCAGTGGTATGCATCGGAGTTTGGAATCGAACACTTGTATATATAGGCTAAACTTATTGCGCGTTGCGTTGGATTCCGCGAATACGAAGTGCTATCGCTTGTAATCGTCTATTCTCTCTATGACTCGAGCGGTGTTAAGTGTCGCGCGTAATGCGAAATATGATTCCATGGACATCCTGGTCTACATTGTCACTCGTTACGATCGCCGCGCCGGTCGTACAGTTGTACGCTATATAGTAACATTTGGCTGTCGAGCTCTCGGCTACATCTATATACATTCACTGTCAACAAAAATCCCATCACTCCAACTATTACATATACATAGCACCACCTGGCACGAACTAACCATTTTATTGAAAATTACAGCATTTTTTTCAACTTTTGGTACAGACTTCCAGACAGGTGCAAACTTTACTCAACGATACAACATTAGAGATTCTACTGCATAATTTGGAGCTTTAAAAAATTTAATTTTTAACTATATGTTTCATTTATTTTTATATTAAATAAAAGTTTATACTATCTTTTCGAATATTATCTTCCGATTCGTCAACCATATACTTGTACTATCAAAAAACATATACTTTTAAAACTTTAAATGGTGTGCAAAGGATCTGCACTAGTGACATCAAATTACACTTGATACAGACATACGATGTATTATATATGATATAATATGTGTGTATATATACATATATATGTTTTAAAATTTATTTTAAGATATTTTTGAATATAAATTCCTCATTACTTAATTAAAATATAGTTATTAATTATGTACACTTACAACGTATAATTTATATTAAATATTTATTAAATAGTTAATAACATCCACTTTCATAATATACGTACGTTGGAATAACAACTACATATGTATAAGTATTATCTTCTTGAAAATCTTTTCTTTGCAGTATCTTCATCGATACTAAATAAACACGCAATTATTTGTTAACCACATCTGAAATCACGTTATTGTCTGGTGTCAAAAATTTTAACAACGCGTGTATACATAATTGCGAGGTCTTTTCCTGCGTGTTAATTTACAAAACTTTTCGTTGGATTCCAAGAAATTTGATACCGAAAATTCGGGAAGTGTGCGAAAGGAAAAGAAAATTAAAGTCAGTTTGGCAATATATGTATTCGAAGGAGTCAACAAGAGAAAGACAGAGAGATCGTGAATTTGATTCCCAAGAAATCAAGAGCAATAACAATTCCCAGAGAGGAGTTTGCGACATACACAAGTGTATGCACGAACAATGTCACTGCCGCATTTTGACCGTGAATATCGCGAGAACTCACGCTGCATGAGTGTGTCTCTGTGTGTGTGTGTGCGTGTGTGCGTGCGTGTAGGTGTGTGGGTATGTGGGTACGTATGTGTGTGTGTGTGCAACTCACGCGCCGCCTGCACCTAAGAGCCTCAATCTCGATTTAATCGCTCCCACCCCTTACCTTACCAAGTCCTGCAGGATTTAAGCCGGAAGTGCTTATACGAGTGGTTTCCGAGTGCTGGATCACTCGAAAAACGAATGGGTATCGGCCTTATTCATTTGTATACGTCTTTCGATTTTAAATGCTGCGTCTCCCTTTTATTACGTATATCATATATATGCCCATACTACGCGCTTTCACGGTTCAATTTGAATAATAAAAGATGCTACGTAAATCGATTTCCTATGAGATGTGTCATCGACGATTCATAGGATAAGAGAATTAAAATAAGAATTCTTTCATTTTAGTTTTACGTATACATATCGAGTTATTTTTCTTTTCCTTTATCGTCCCATAAGAATTGATGGGTATACTCACAAAAAGTCTTGACTACAGTCTTGACTATAGTATAGGGAAAAATTAGATATTTACATTTACTTGCAACCATTGTAATTTTAATTAGGCAATATTAATTACATTTTATGAATGTCTTATAGTACTTAATTGGTACGTACTTGAAATATTTATAGTGTGATAATAACCCATTAAATTTCGATTTTATTGTATAATGTATATAAAATATTATTAATATTTTCATGTAAAAATCTACGCTTTCACACACAAAATAATTAGATGACGAAAATACATAAAGGAATTAAAAAATTAATGTCTAGTAATATTTTATTTTCGTCCCTTGGTAACTATGTAGTACATAAAAATTAATATTTTTATTTTAAAAAAAACCATAATTAATCCGGTAATATACTGTTAATGTAAATTATCATTTAATGTATGTTGTACCGCGCGAACTTGAGATACATCCCATTAACGCTTTGCTTTTCGCACCTGTTAATTTCATTAATTAAGTATCAAAATAGTATTTATTAAAAATATTATACACAATCTAGATCAAATTTAATTTTCCCTAACTAGCGAAGTACAAGTATATTGCAAAGACTCTGCACACGTAGTTTAAAGTAACAAAAAAAAAGGATAAAAAATTCAAAATCCTTATTTTTCACCCAGTCATTAGGTGTGTAATATTTTAAGTAATGAGATTTCGAAAATGACGAGGCCATTCGAGGAGTTTGCCGTACACGGAGAGTTCGAGCTGGAAAAAAGGTAGGGAGGTGTATTACGATCGACGGTGGTGGGGCAATGGAGGGGTACAAGAACCTGCGCTCGCGTTCGCATCTCGTGGACGCATGCCCGCGTTTCACCCCTTCTACACCGGTATATATACACCGGCCGAGCTTTGACTTCCGATGAGATCGCGATGGGAAATATCGTTCCATTCGCCTCGCTGCTCGTTCTGCCAGGCCAAAATCGACAAATTCAATTATTTTTTATGCTCAGGATGCTTTTATCCCGATATTATTGATATTTCTTGAATATAAAAATATTTCATACTCTTTATTATTCTCTTTCTCTGACCATACGCATATACCCATGTATTTGTAATTAGCACAATCTCTTTATTTTTACAAGTAATGTCATTTAATTCGATTATTAAAAGAAAAAATATACGAAATACATCACGATGTAAAAATTAAAATTATTTCATTACTCTAATAAATTATATGTTTTTTAATGCATATTTCGATGAATAAATTTTTGGATGAAATAAATGATACATTTTCAGTATTAACGTACATTAATGAATTATAAACAAACCATTATGCATGCATGTGTACGAAAGTAAATATTCATAAACGAAATGTAATAATGCATTACATATACGAATATGCTAATTATTTAAAGAAATATATTGAGCTCTATTTGTCAATAATATCGAGTTAATGCATGCACGCACACACACATCACACCACACCACACATACGTAATAATAATAAAATTACCGTCTCCCTTACAAGTAAATGTTTGTCGTAGGCTAAAGGGTTCATAAATGTAAACTGAGAAACAAGATTATTTGTATTAAAATCCTGTGACTTAAGCACTAATACACGAAGCTGCGCTCTTACAAGGGCAAAAAGTTCTTATATATAGGAAAATAACGAAGTAAATTTAATGCTAGTAATCCTTTTTCTTAAAGTATAACAGATGAAAGTTTACTAATTATCAAATCGGTATTTTTCACTTTAAAAGATCAATGTATTTATACCATTGCACGTTATTTTCATTATTTATGAACCATCATGTATGTTTAAATAATAATATCGATCATATAATTATTTTTTAATCCTGTGAAATTTAACACACATCGTTGCGTTCATAAATATTGAAATCTATATAATTGATACGTTAATCGATATTTATAGAAATTAAATCCTTACGACAGTATCCAATAAGCGAGTGATTCCATTGTATATATGGGTGTGTGTATGTGCGTGCGTGCGTGTGTGTTGTATACACTGCAGTCAATTTGGAAATGAATCTTATTATCCGAAAGATATAATAAAAAGTCTAAATGTTGGAAAGCCATTTGTGCTATATAGTGTCTAGAGTAATGAGAAAAATCAATCAAATATTCATGAATAAAAAGCCGCACGAGGTGATCTCCGAAACTAAAGGAAAAAGCCACGGTGACATATGCGGCAAGGGGTCGCGTCGAATCGCACCCTCTCTTCCGATCACATCCCGTTGAAGTCACCGATACTTCCAATAACCTGGCTCGCTTGGCCGCGCGCAGCATCCCCCGATCAGATTCCCCGGGGAGCGGGGAGCGGGGAGCGGGCAGCGGAGAGCAGGGAGCAAGACCGATCAGAAGCGGGGAAAATCCGCGGAGGCGCGAGGGAGGCCAGGGGAATCGAGTGGAGAGGTAGGTGGGGGTTTAGCTGCTCCGCACCCCGATTGCGCGGTGGTGGTGGCGACGGTGGTGGTGGGGCGCGTATCACCCCCGCTCGACGATAGACCTCGCGAGTCGTCCGCACGGCGGCGCCACGCTACGGCCGAGGCTCGCGCTTTCCCCGCTCGAGTTGATGAATTTTGGTCCGTGGATCACTAGGAAATGTGTTCATCGTGCGTCGCCCACCCAGGGGTTTCGACGTTTATCGACCTCTGGGCGAATCGATGAATTTGAGGGCGATGGGACCAGTGGTTGGTGG
Organism: Theocolax elegans; assembly: GCA_026168455.1. NCBI lineage: Eukaryota > Metazoa > Arthropoda > Insecta > Hymenoptera > Cerocephalidae > Theocolax > Theocolax elegans. Next base: position 32,885,490 of record CM047426.1, on the reverse strand, counting down.
GCCTTGAGTCCCTCAGCAGTATCGCCGGAGAGAGTGGGATTGACGGATGATCGGGGCAATAGTTTTGCCGCGGGGTGGAAAGTGCGTGCGGCCGCCGAGGGATGACTGCCGAGGGCTGCAGCGACCGAGTCGGAGTTTAGTCTCGGTCAGAACACAGGCCTGGCAGGAGGCAGCCGCGTGGCTCCCCACCGCTCGTATACGCATATATCCACGCACGGGGAGCGTAGCACACGAGGAGGATCATATACCGAAGCGAGTTAAACGCTCTCTTTTCCTGGATCGTCGATGAACCCAGTACGTACCAATGTGACATTCGCGTAAACCCTTTTCGCTGATCCTACGCTATATAAAATACATGACCAGTATATATAATGGCCAGTCACGGAGGAAAAACCTTGAACGCGTTCAAGCACCAGACAGTGGAGGAAGGTCCCGGGACCTAAAGTGAATGTGTGTTGTGACAACTTTAAAGCGAATATAAAATATATTTTATTTATTATAACGCGCGGCTCTACTTTGTATATAAATATATATATATATATATATATATGCCGGGCGAGTCAAACGATTTTTATTTTTTATACGTGGATATGAATTATTATTTTTATTCTTGTATTATACTACTCAGCCAGGCGACGAGCATAATCGGAATATTACATCTTTGGGCACGTTTAGTGTCTTGATACGTCTTGCATAAAATATGGGTTATTAACGATCTAATTGCGGAATGTGATCAACATTTTTCTTGGATTCGTTGAGTGGACAACTTTTATTGCTGGATAAAAATTCATATTAATTTTAATTAAGATAATTTGTTGATTATTTGAGATGCATTAATTAAATTAGATTCGTATTATTAAAAATTCACGAATACGTTAAAATAAATTGTACGTCTAGTAAATTCATTAAAATGTATTCCTATAGTAAAATTTAAACAATACTTAATAATAAAGTTAAATTTACTTACGGTACTGTGTGTGTGATAAATAAAAATAATTTACTACAAAACATACGTAAATGTTGATCAGTGAAAATATAAAAATACGTTTTGAAATACGAGGAAAGAAAGCAAAATTGAAAAAAAAACCCCGAGTGAGTCAAAAATTGGAAAAGAAGAAATGAAAAAATATAAATGAATAAATGGTATTGCATCGGTTGACTGGCGGTGGAAATACAAGCGCGGTACATCTTCTTATGTGAATCACGTACGTTGGCGAAGAAAGCGCGCGCTTTGACATCGAGGCTCCTTTTCTCGTTGCGCGCGCTCTTGGAGACACGCGTATTATTACAACGAGACGATCGGACATTTCAGGTAGGATCGGGCTGATGATTTTATCGGCTTCCGTGTCTCGAAAGGGAATTGCTATGAATTACAGTAGCCGGGTTACTTTGACAAAAATCGCTTGGAAATCGTAAGATCAAAGCCGTCTTTTTTCGTATATCGCTTTTTTAAAATCAATTTTCATGATGACCGCAGGCCGATGCTTTTTATGTAAATTCTCTTAAAACCGTGACGGTTTTTCTTAACGAAGTTTTATATGTCTATGTGTATCGTAGTTGGTCAAGTTTACCGCGGAATCAAATTTATTACTGAGTGTTAAATAAGATTGTCGCACTTTGCCGAGTTCGTCATGATGCACGTTTATTGCCTACAAGCGAGATTCAAAGTCGAAACACGGTCGAATACACATACGTGACCATAGCTCAGATTCTTGGTTACATCTCGGATGGATATGCTCTTGGCGTTTATTTCTTCTGTACAGGGAGAGAAAGGGAGTGAGTGAATGACTGTGTGAGAGACGAAGCAAAAGAGAGAGAGAGAGAGAGAGAGAGAGAGAGAGCGAGAGAGCGCGAGAGAGGGAGAATGAGCGGTCAACCAACTTGTCTCTAGTCGCACGAGGAGCCAAGAACCTTTGTACCGATAACGCTGAAGACTCTGATAACGAACGCAAGTTTGTGAGCGCAACAATATTCTCTGCCTGCTAAGGTAAACTGTCCAATCATTCTTCCACGATATTGTTCACTTCGGTGCGGATTACGTTCATCGGTTTTCACGTTTTAATTGTGCGACGCAACATTTCACTCGGTTTCATTACAGACTTTTAAATTTCATTCACGCTTTATTATTTATATTTTTCATTGGTATGCGTCAACAAGATTTTATTTTATACGAAGCATTTTTTCTCTACTCGTTTTAAAATAAATTTTACGTTATTTATTGATATATTTAATACGCAAGCTGTATTGCGGTAATTTATACCATTTTTATTAACTTGCATTTAAATATAAATATTTATACCATTCATTATCTTAAACTCTGTCTCGTCGTAAAAAAATATATTTTTATCTACGCAGTTTTATAAAATAAAATAAATTTGTATTAATAATAATAATAAAAATAATAATAATATCCAAGAGTGAATAATGAATCAAGAATGAGAAAATGAACGAAAGTAATTGAGAAATAGATAAAAAAAATTACCTTTTATATAAATTGTGAGAGCCGCTAGCATTTTAACGTAGCCGGTACTCGCGTTATTCGAAAATTGCACAATAATACGGTCGTCGCTATATTTATCTGTCGCAGTTTCAAGTAATTAACCCGAGAGATTAAATTGAATAAAAAAAGTTTCCATCTGTCAAGAAAGAAAGATCGACAAACTTATCGTTCCAATGAGTTTCGTGCTTTATTTTCCTCTCGGCGTAACTCGTATCTCAATCTTGCCCGCTGAAAAATGCGCTTACGCGAAAGCATAGCCTACATAGATGTATGTATCAGGAGAGGGCCCGCGTGAGGCGCGTCCCTGAGCGCGGCTCTTGAACTTGAGGAGCGCATCCTTCGCCCAAGATATTGTTACAATCGCGAGCGCGAAGACCGCGCGCGTTTATCGCGAAAGGGTATTGAGTAGCGTGCGACCGTAAGCTCTACTTCGTCCACTGGAATTCTCTTACGTCTCGAACTTTGTACACTCCTAATTGTTTTGCGTGCGAAAAATCACGACGGTATTCCCGGAATCGGTCTCGAAAAGCTCGCCTTTCTTTAGATAAAAAATATGCGCTTAACCTTCTCATCTCGTTATCGCTGTGTAAGAGTTATTTTTGTACGGAAAACGCATTTACTCCGGTTAACGAGGAAACTCTTCGTTTTATTATACAGCCCTTCTTGTATTTATCTGTAGATGTTACACAAAGGAAAATAATATTTTTACTTTAAATATACCTATACCATTTCGAATATTCCATTATTTATATATTTTTACTTATATTATTTTGAAATTGGCTTCATTGTAAAACAATGGCGTTAAATGTACCGTAATTTAAATAATATATCAGAAAAATGAATAAATGTGTTTTCAACTAGTAAACTTGACTAATTGCACAATACCTTATTTTAATTAAACTAATCAATTCACTGTAATAAAAAAATGAAGATGTAAAAACTAAAAAGTTTTCGGTTAATATAAAGAAGAATCTGTTAAGATGCTCAATGAACAGTAAATATTACTCTTTTGCGAAGTATATACATCCACTTAGAGTTTGATTACGCGATCCAAACCATTATTGTAATTAGAAATTTTAATGGTGCGCGATAAACGAAGTTTCTATGGGTTATTACTTAAACCGCAATATTTATTATTATTTTTCGTTCATTTTAAAAGCCGAAAATTATCGAGACGAGAAGATGTTGCATAAAGGTAAAGTTAATGGCTAGGTTCGACGAGTCGTTTACGAGGATAATTCGCGCGGTTTGCGCTTACAAAGCCATACTTTAGAGTTCAAGAAGGAGCGCGCGCGCTCTCTCGGAATAGACCAATTTGAACGGGGAAAGTTGGACTGCAGACATGCAGCTCGCACGTAGTAGACGCGCAGGCGTCTAGGCGTTGACAAACTAATCCTCGCGCTATACCGGGTGATCGTAAAGCAGCGCCGACAGCCCGTTGTCGTGTACTTTCGTGGGCGTTACCCAGCGATAAATATCGGTCACGACGTATTCATAATGCGACTTCGGATACCTATGCAACACGGGGCCCTTATTATCATTCTGCCTCCGCTACGTGATGAGAATCAATAAATAATAAATATACGTATATATATACATCAACTTTCGAATGTACCGCATCCAATTAAAAAACAAAAAGATCCTATTGTTACCCGCATCTAATTATCATTCGATATATATATATATATACATATACATATACACTCGAATATTATGACACTGGTATTTCCGTATACTTGCACACTTAGGTTAAAAAAACCCGAATATTATCAGTATACAATGAGGAAATTCCAACAGTGTCCAAATTCTATAGATGTATTTCCGAAAAACAAGTTTGTAAAGAAAACGAGTAATTTAGATGTATTCACGAATCGATGCTGCGTTTGCATGTGAAACGATCGAACTTCCTGGCACCTGTGTCAATCAGAAATAAATTCTGTCCTCGCGGTGTTTTTACCACGGTGTGAACTTGTCGTACCTACGTATAAAGTGATGTATATATGTATATATGTATATGTATGTATATGTATACATATATATATATATATATATGTACGTATGTACGGGACGGTTAACTCGTCGATAACCGACCCTTTTTTCTGGTGGTTATTATCTGCACGCGTATGCTCATAGCCTATTTTTTATTTAATAGAAATACAATGCATGGCTGATATAATAAATACGTAAACCTGCGACCTTATGCTGATGCTAATTTACATTGCATTCCCGCGTGTCCACGGTAATTATTTTTTTCTTTGTATATATCGAGTAGGTATATATAATGAAAAATTGCATTTTAACTCAATGTATATGTACATACGTTATTTAACCAAATCGTCCGTTAAGAAATTTATTTTTGATAAACGAAACTCTTACTCGCGAGATTGAGATCTTTATATATTGCACGGCATTGTGCCTCAGTATATTTTGAAAATTTATTTACCGCAATAAAGCTTGAAATTTATTTTATCGATTATTTTAATAAAATATAAATGCAATTTTTTCTAAGAATAGACGCGTGCATTTAAAACTTTGCAACATTGTGCACACACTCACATACTATGTATATATGAAACGAGCACGGTATTTAAAAATAAAGGTAATATCGATTAATGAAGATTTGATTGTTTTCAATAAGAACTATTGTACATCATAAAATAAATGCTTGTAGATATATATACAATACACAGACACTCACATAGGCACCTATACATATATATCTATATTACACTTTCATGTACGGATGTAACTTGTGTGTGTGTGTGTGTGTGTGCGTATGCGTATGCATGAATGTGTGTGTATAAGTGCAGGACAATAATATGGAGTATATAATTAAAAAGATGTTAGAAAAATATCTGGTTAATATATATTTATTACTGTCTGGTTGCTTGGTTACAATTGTTTTCACTCCGCAAATATAAAGTGTTTCTCGAATGAAAATGAGTATGCAGGTAAATGTTGAAAATAAATATTATATCAGGGATCGTTGAAAAAGTAAGGATCCGTGACTGGCCATGTACCGAGTACCGTCGATCTCGTTTTTTCATCCATGAAAATCAATAAGGGTAAGATGGAATAACCGTAGGATTTTTTGCCGCTCTCGAGCCAATGCCGTTATTGGTCGAAAAGTCTCTATATGTCCGCCCGAGAATTTTCTCGCGAGCTTCCATCCGGAGATATTCCGAAAGAAAAAAGGGGTAGGGGAGGGTTCGTGAGGGTTCGGGAGGGTGCACGGGTTACAGGGGTAAGGGGGTGGAGGGGGGGGGGGTTGACGCGGGGCGTCCTTGGTGGTATGTGGGGGTGGCAGGGTGGTGAGGGGGGTGGGGGGAGGTTAGCTCGAAAAGAAGGAGACCAGAGCCCCCTCGGTCTTGCTCCCTCTCAGGGACATAACTTATCCCGTCGAAGGGCGACCGATTCGCTTGGGCGCGCGTCGTTCGGGAAAAACTAGCGATTGGCAGGATGGGGTTGGGAAAAGGGCGGGAGGCGCCGCTCTCGGGGAGTTGAAAATACGAGATCCTCGGTTAGGTACCACCTAGCCAGCCTCCGTTTCTTTCCCGTCCTCCCCTCCCCAGCACCGTCCCCCACCCAGGGGTCTCTATCGGGCGTATCGGTGTCGGGCGGTAGGGAGGAGAGCAGCCGCCTCGATTGGCGGTTCGAGGGGCCGGCTCGCTCCCACCCGCCCGACCGAGCCCCTCCCATCCCCACCACGAGGAGCATCGCCCTCCTCCAGCCAATGCATCGGTCCTCCGGTAGCTCTTAGTTTCAGGTTAGGAGCCTGCTAGGACGGGTCTCTCTCTTGGAAGCGTCCGTGCGGGTACGGCACTCGCGCTACCCGTGACACCGGACTACGTCACCGGCGGATGCGGGATCGTGTGACGTGTGCCCAGGAGGAGGAGTACCTTCACGAGGATACAGTACCAGTGGCAACGAACGAGTGACTACCAGTGACTGACATCTCGACTCATCTCGAGCACAATCGATCGGGATACAATACACCGGTCGAATTATCGAATTATCGAATTATTAAATTCGGTTGAAATAATCGTAAATCTGGCAAAGAGGAGCGAAAGTGTCGATGCTTAACCTGGAAGTGAGATACCGAGTGAGTTCGCGAGTGTTTGGCCTGTAAGATTTAGTGACTCGATGACCCGGGGACTGGCGATGACAAGATTCCGGGTACGATACCGGTATCCATTCGCGCTCTCCGTTCACCTCTAAGAGTAGCACGGTATCCCAGGGCCAGGGATAAAAAAGAAGGGTGGCCGACTGGTGGCGGGTGATACAGGAGAGCCCGGGAATTTCCCAGACAAAAGAGACTCTGGAGGCGGGACCCGGAGGTCGCGATTCGGTCGCGCGCGACGCCGCGAGGGCTACCACGGGGGTCACCGGCGGAGTGGTTTCGGGCACGCCGGGTAAGCACGAAGCCGCCAAAGTGGCTTCGTCACTGGGGCTCCAGGGGCCTGCTGCGCCGATCGGGGCCCAATTACTTCAGGCTTCATCAGCGGCGGCTGGTCCAGCAAACGCCGACGATCATGCGAGCGCGATCGTTTACCATGCTAACTTGCTAGCCGGGAGTAGCGGGAACGTCCAAGCGGCCCTACAACAGTCGACAGCCCTCCTTACCTCGCTCAACCCGGCGGCCGCCTTAGCCAGCATGCAGGCCTCCGCCGAGGCCGGCTCCCTCGACCTACAGACGGTCCCGACCATGGACTGGTTCCTGAAGAAGGATCGGCTCTTCTTGCTCGTCCAGTTCTGGCAACAGGTAAGTCTTTCGTCAATTCTAATTTTTAGTTATGCGCCGCTATTCTTAACAAAATAGGCTCCTCCAAAGATAGGGCAAAGTATAGACGTGTCAATTATTTCGAACTTGATAGTTACTTCTAGTAAAAAAAACATGCTCCAATCTTTAAAATCTTCAACATTTTTTCTTCATCACATCGTACAAACTGAGCGCATGACATGATGAGGAATATTCCAAAATATGTGTTTCGTTATTTTTTAAATCAAGCAAATTAATGTTTATACGCGTATAAATTATTTTTATAAAATTCACCATCACAACATGCTAAACACGGGACATTTGACCAGCGAGCTTAAAATTGCCGTGACAGAACGATAAAAATAGTAACAATTTAATTATAAATTTTAGGACATTCTATGCTATTTTTTCTAAAACAGCTGACATGTCTCAGCTAACTGTGTTATCACGGTACTTTATATATGTAGAAATTCTCTCCGTGTAAGAAGTGTTAAACTCAGTAAATACTGAGAAAGAAAATTTAATTATCATAATGTAAAATTAGCAAATCTAAAAAAATACAAGAAAAATCATGATAGAACAAATTAAAAATTTTGAATGTATAATTTTTGTGTGGAAATTAATTGTTTAAAGTGCCAACAAGAAATATTTGCGAATGTACGGTAAAAAGTGCGGTATCGATAAAATGAAAGTAACACGGTATTGAGATACGTGAAACAATTCGAACTAATGGTAAAAAGATGCTCCGCGTATACGTAATTCAAAAGCATTCGAGTAATGTCATCGTTCGCGTGCTCTGAGAATTTTTCATTTACGCGTGTGATCCGTGAGTGGAAAAGAACCCGATCGTTCGATTAGCAGTGAAACGTTAATTCCTCGTGTTTCGATAAAAAGAGTGTAAAACGACATCGAAAAAGCTCAGCTCACTCGAAAGAACGTACGTATATAGAGGGGTGAAAGAAACACGTTTTGAATTAAGCAATCGTGTGTGTAATTTAAAGTTGGTTAAACTACGGATAAACTAAGTAATACCGTATGTGATATTGAAAGATGCATTTGACTGTTCGTGAATATATGCGTCGAGTCGATGAACCTTGTGACGTTATTTGGGTAAAAAGGAATATGTGTAGATATAAACGCAAGAGAGCGGGAGAGAGAAAGAGAGAGATGGATGTCGCTTGCTCATCCTGAAATATAATCGGCCGGGTATTTCCCCAAAATTTGTCGTGCATTATTGAAGTGTACTAGCGTGCGACTATTTACGATACATCGATGAATCGTAAACGCGTTCAACGTGTTATATACCAAATAAACTCGAGAGTTTAATTGACAGTTGCCGGTGAATCGCCTCCGACTTGAGAATACTTGACGAGGGTTAGTGCACGAGTAATCCTAGCAAAAGGATTGAATATTTAAGACCAAAATTTCCTCTTCCTGTTTCGTGATTAATATCACCTAGTATTTACTTGCAATTGGATTTCCTTCATCCGGCTTCGATTTTGGGTCATCGCCTCGGTCGAATATTAATCGAGGCGTCATTAACTTATCGCCGAGGTGTTGTCGAGACCAAAAGCGCAAGCAAGTAAGTAAGCAAGCAAGCAAGCAAGCAAGTCAACTCGATAAAGGTTCAATGAGATTAGCCGTTTCTGCAGTCGTGTCCGCAAGTGACAAGCTGAGTATATAACATCGTAGATTCTTAAACGACTCCGATAATTCGATTTCACAATAATAAATCCCTTTATTCTGCGATCATTTGAATAATTGCCGCGCAGAGCAGGCAACCAAGTTTGCGCGAGCTCTTTCCGATCGTTGGTAATTGACGCGCTCGAGAATTATCATTTCATTTTGTGATTGACGTTTTGACGTCAAATTGCCGCTTTTCTATTTTAATAATTAAAAGCCCCGCCCGGGTGCGATAATCGATTTCAAATTCACAACGTTTTACACCCGTCAAATATTATCGAATACCAAGGTGTCATAAATGGGAAATTTCGTTGCAACCTTCCTGTAAATTATTTTGAGGAAAAAAGTGTCGAAGATGTGCATGAATATGTTCATATATATATAGGAGAGAGAGAGAGAGAAAGACAAAAATATACATCTATATGTAGGTTTGTACGCGCGCGCGCACCCACCCACCCACACACACACACACACACACAGAGAGGCACACACATATGCATGTATAATTGAAATTGGGTATATGGTGTAAAAGAGGTAACCTGAGTACACGATTCAGATCCTTGGTGGTAATCGGGGCTCGGTCAGATTTTCGGTCAGTCGAGCGATTCTACAAGGGTTTGCGATCGCACCCACCCCCTGACTGCGAGGGCGAGGAAAGGCGAGCTTGAGAATCCGGCTTGGAAGTTTCCCTTGGCCATCCCAGCTTTATACTGGCTTCAAGGATAGTTCGAACAATTTTGAGAGGGGCGGCACGCGCGTGCGGCAAGAGAGACTGACTCGACCGACTTGCGGCCAAGTGGCCGGCATCTAGTGGCAACAATTGTCACGCCTCGGCGTCTACCGTTTTCGCTTCCTGAGCCCTTAGTAAACTATATTGCCCGTCAAGTGCCCCAACTACAACTCGACACCTTATCGCTTCTATAAATTGTACGTGTACATATAAATACACACATACATATAGGTATATGCACTTGTATGTGATATGTACACACAACATTTGTTTACGACTCAACTAAATTTTGTACATATTTTCTCAAAAATCCATAATGCAATCGAATACATTTTCTAGACCGTTGAAACGAAACATATTAAGTACTTTAGCTTCTTTAAACCCTGTGAATTATTTATCAAGTTCTTTGAATTGTATTAAATATTTCCTCGACTTTTAAGATGCATATTTATCAATAATCTTCATTAGTTTGTGTATACATTGTCTTAATCTATAACATTTTAACGTTTGGTGTTCAATATATATGTAAAGAAAAATAAATTTCTATAGTGAAAACTACTTAGCCTTTGAAAATGGTCAATTGAGTGACACGAGCAAATTACAAGTCTGGCTTTTGAATTTACTATGCAACACTGTACTATTAAGTCTTTAAGTAATTTCGCTCACAACGAGTTTCATTTATTTCAAATATTATTTTTTACGTCCAAACATACAAAACAACACTCCAAAATCTAAAAACAGAAAATATGTATGTTTTATCGTTGAAAAAAATTGTCTTTACATAAATTAATTGTCTGCTACTATTGTACATGTTTAATTTTACTATTAGTTAATAAATTAAAAATATCATTCTAAATACTTAAAACGACAGGTCAAAAAATATTATATTCAATAAGTTAAAAAGTAATAAAATCGATTTTTATATACGCGAGGGGGAATCGCGAGCTAATTGATCTGACAATCCGATCGTAATTTTACACAAGTTTGAAGGTAGATGAAAAAAAGTATATACTTATCCGTCAGAAATAAAATTGAAAATCAATTGACGATGTGGCGTAGAATTAAACATTTGAGTTATGGTGACAGAACGTCAAGAGTGGCTTGACGCCTTGTGTGCTGCCTTGTGTACCGGAGAGCAATATTAAGCGATCGCTGATAAACACGTGCGTATGTGTATATGTACATAAGCATAAGCGTTACATTGGCCGACTACCTGTTTCCAATAAAATAAGCTCGGTTAATAACGCGCAAACTAGTTCGACACCAGACCGAAGCTTATGCGCGGTAAATAACTAACGCGGGATGGCTACATTACACTGGTGGCACACGCACATCCTGCGCGCCGCATAGTTTCACGATTATCCTCCTTCTCCCTCTTTCTACTTCCTCTCCTGTCTTTGCTCTTTCGGGATTTCAAACACATGGTTATCACTGGGGCACATTTATATGTTAAATCTTTATCCCTCTATGTTGTTGATATAACTATATAATATAATACGTATATTAATAGAGCGTGTGTGTGTGCGTGCGCGTGTGCGTGTACACGATAGAATGAAAAGTTAGTGATGACTCACGACTACCTATATCGCGACATACTCTCAGAGCATCGGAAAACGTATTGGCTTCTATAAATATTGCGTCGTCAAATGTATTCCGAGAAGAGACCGCGAGTTATTTCGTATATAGCGAGAGTCATTGCTCTCTCTCTCTCTCTTTCTCTCTCTTATATGTCCAAGAGGAGTCTCCTTTTATGCAGAACGAGACTTGCTCAGACTCAAACAATTCGTCAGTGATAGACAGAAGGAGGGAAGGTGCGTCTCTCTTTGGATTGATTTACTTCATCGGTGAATTATACGAGGTTAACCTCCAATCTCCATACGTTACGCTTGAATCGAGACGTTTTTTGATTATCAATGAGAAAGTGGCGCCTTTTTCGGTTCTATCAATTCTATCTTGTTTTTTGTCTTACTCCTTTATGCTCAATATTTTTTATACTTCTAAGTTTCACATGTTTCGTGTAGTTACAATTGTACAAAATTAACTATTACTTTCAAAACTGTTTAAAACGTGTGTTAAACGAGGTTCGATATGCAATATCATGTTTCCAAGTATAAGGTGTACTTTTTAAGTTAATTATATGTTAAGTAAATGTATTTTTTATACCGTTTTTTCTGAAAGTTCTTAAAAGATTGTCAAGAATAATATTATTTAATTACTGCCAATATTCTATTTACAAAGAATTTTATAGTGATATTTTTGAGTTCATGTTAATAAGTATTGCACGACGGAGTTTAAGAACAATATTTACCAAAATTTAAATTAAATTGAAACATAATGAGATATTCATGTCGTCATCGCAACGGCCCATACTTTATCTGATTTCAATTTTACCTCGCGATTAATACACGTCTAGAATAGAAAAAAAAACCGAATAAAAATGTTCACCGCTTCCTCATTATATTACCATCAGCGAACCAAAAAAAAGGTCGATCCGAAAGAAAAAAAACTTGACTATTCACCTTTGGTAAAGGAGCATCTCAACGGATCTAAAATTACAAAACGTCGATTCAATCGATAAAAACATCTCGGCTTCCGGTCCCGTATATTAAAATGATTTGGCATAGACATACAAAAAGAAGATACCAATAAATGATTCTTCTGTTGGTCCTTCAAGACGGACAAAAGTTTTGCCGCGGCAGCGAGTATATCCTCGCCTCCCCTCATCATGATTCCCCTGACGGCGAGAGTCTCCCACTCCTCGAAGGGTTTCGAAGGAGAAGTGGGAGTAACGAAGGAGAGGTTGATTCTCTCGGCGAACTTCCCGAAATCCCCGTGTGGCGGCGGCACTTCCCAATCCGCCTAGCGAGCGCGATCCAGACGGGTTGAGTCACGCGGACCAAGCCAGACGGTAAGAGACATCGAGCCTCGTGGAGAGCAAAACCACGCACATTTAGCCCAATTACGAAAACAAACAAGAGGACAAACCGAAAAAAGGACTACTAGTATCCAGATATTGGCTTGTGTGGGAAGATCACGAATGCTTGACTGCAAGCAATTTTTCGATTTAATTTTCTGATACGCAAGCAGAGAAAAGAATATATTTATTATGAATAATCCACTATAACGTATTCGTCAAACTAATTCACTATTAATTCTTAATTTGGTATACAAATCTCTGAAAAATCGGTTTATTATGCAGTATTTGAAATAACTACACAATTAATAGAAAACTTATTTATTATTATTATTATTCTTGAAACATTCCTACAATGACGATGAACTTATAATAATATAGTTTATTACGAATGTAAATCTAATAAATAACGCATCTTTTTATGGTTAAACAAAACTATATAATTACCGATAAGTAAATTTTACAAATTTTAGAAGACTCTTATTTTAAGCAGTTGTTGGGTAATTATTTAATTAACTTTTACAAGGGTTGTAGACAAATAAAAATATTGATGGATACTGCAAAATGGAAATGTTTAAAAAAACTAATAATTGAAATAAATGATAACTATATACGTAAAGGTAACATTAAAATTAGTAGACGCAAATGTAAATAATAATAATTTCCGTGGAAATAGAATAGGTATAAAACTAAAATAAGAATGTGTATATACTAATAGTTTTGTAGAGACACATCACTAGTTAAAAGTGTTAGGATGTAATGAAATTATAAAGGCGAAAGGTATACGAAGAGAAAAGACATTAAGTCGCGCATAAGTTTAAAGGATTAGAGAAGATAATAAGTATAGATATATTTGATATGGTATATAAGAAAGTTGGGAAGGTATATAGGAAAAAGCTTGAAAATAGATATAGAGCTTATTTCGGATGCACCTCGTGTCTCGCTGGTCTAGTCCAGAATGGGTCTAGACCTCCAGGCGAGACTGTGTTTAGAGCTTTACAACGTGCGAGTGGATATGATTAAAGCCAGACCCGAGTTTGCCCGAGTCAGCTGGAGTTGGAATTGAGTCTTACGGGTGCTCGGATCACGTGCCTTCTCCTTCTCTTTACCGAGTATATACACGAAGTGCATTTCTCGCGCTGACTTTGCTCTCTGTTACGATCGCGCGCCGTACTTTCTTCTTGCTTTATTCAATCCTTTGTCTGCACTCGCGATAATAATGACGGAGCTGACAACAAAGCAGAAAAAACTATAAACAGGATTCGTCATAAATACACACACGTGTACACATACGTATATGTGCGTCTGTATATATGTATATACATACATACACACATGTAGCAACATACACATTTTATTTTGTTGTTTTTTTTTGTAAAGAGACGCTTGTTTATTCCTTCTTTATTTGTTACTTCGAGCTAACGAAATTGCAAGAATATTTTTTAAAATATATTTCATTTTCATTGAGTACACGGTAACACACTTTTTATAAACAATTACGAGAAATATAAACTACAGAGAGAAAACTCTGTTGTACGTGCTTAAATTTTTATTAATTTGTTAAAGAATATTGATTCGCATTATTATTTCAGTATATACAATATTAATTGGAGTAAATTGTCTACAACGGTAAATAAACGAATAACAGTTATTTCCATTATTTTATATTTGTACGTTCGATATTAATAATATTAATTTCAATGAACTCGCCTTTGTATAATTCATTAAATTATATTGAATTACTGGGCAGAAATATATTGAAAAATTATCATAAAATATTAATAATTACTTTGCTGATGAATTATTAAAATTTAACGTAACAATATAATATTAAATAATTGAAAGTTTGATTAACAGTATTCTATAATTCCATTGTACACGTTATATAATTTAGTAGTGAACATAAACTATTAAGTAGTTGGCTATAAAATGTTGTTAACAGATTACACGATTATAATGAGATATCAAATCAACAGACTGTAAATTCAAATATCCATTCAGTTTCACTCTATTAAAGATAGTGTATTAATAAACCAATTACGGTGTATGCACATATACAACTTTCAGCTCGATTGCTCTCTCTCTCTTTCTCTATGTACTTTGTGTATTGTAGTGGTACGTATTTAAGTTTTTCGAAAGAAAAGTATATAGAAGGAAAAAACAGTCAGCCGAAGTAACAAACTGTCTTTTTTCCGCACACAAAAACGTAACTTTTGACGGTGCCGGAGGAAAAAGAATTTTGAAGCGCACAAAGAGTCAAAGCAATCGCGCTTTTGACTTTGCACGGTCGGTATATAGTTACTAGAGTGCCTATTAATACCTCATTCTCGAGTCTCTTTATTTCACTCTTACCCTCTCGTTCTTTTGCGCGATCGCTGCACATGTGCACGCGTCGAGCGCGCGAGCGGCAGTATCGAATCTCAAGATCGTTGGCAACCGTGGATTATAGCGATTTTAGTCATCAACTTTTATTTTTCATTTTACTTTCATTTGAGTTTAGTCAGGGCACTTTCTCCCTATATACCCAATAGCCTCGGACGACAGTTTCGGATAATATACTGACGCGCGATTATTAATTCCAAGTCGTGGCGTTATTTCTGAAATAAGTGATTTAGCTGGCGGAGCTACCAAGTACCTCGTTTTGTTTTTCTCATTCCTCCCTCACCCCCCCCCTCCTCCTCTCTCTCTCTCTCTCTCTCTCTCTCTCTCTCACTCTCTCTCTGATTCACCCACACTCCAAAAATATCCAATGTCCCGCACATAAGAGAGAATGAGATGGTCGCACGAGCGTCTCGCTACTCAAGAGTCCATTTACTGCCGCGGCTCTACGGAAATCAAACGTTTCTACGAGTGTGCGATGACACTGGTTTATGGGACGCGAAAATGGGCCCTGACTCGCCCTCGCTCCGACAGAATGATTATGCACTCGACGTATAGTTTATTCCTGGATCAACTCATTAGAAGTCATTATGTTATATACAACTCGAGACGACCGTCTTTCTCTATCGTGTACACCTAACTCACCCACTGTACTATGGACCTATCTACTATGTACCTCTTTTGGCAATACACACGGACACGCCGCTTACTCTTCACCTGGCCTTTGTTTACATGGGCGCGCTACCTCGTATTTAACTTACCTCGTCGAATCATGTTGTGCAACCTGCCCGTTGGAAAAGAAAATACGCCCGATGTAGCATAGATCGGAATGGTCGAACCCATGTCAGATTAATCGCAATACCCAACGATATAGTTTTATGCAAACCAATCGAGCTTCTTCCTATCGCGAGACCTGGATACGTCAATCTTCAATCGGTGAGCGCGATGGTGAAAGCGATCGATATATATATGTATACCTATTTTAACTTTCTCAATTCGATTTTATTTGAAATTGTTCGGTTTTTTATTTCAAAATAAATGTCTTAGAAATAAAAAATGGTTTATCCGTATAATTGCATGAATTTACAAACGAAACGAGGGAACGAGAAAAGAGGAACAGAGTAATGTAGAACATTATGAGAGAAAGCGTCGCGCGTGTATTGCTCAGTGCGCAACAGATGCGCCAGGCACGCGAGCCACGCGGGTCGCGAACTCTCCGGAAGATCCGGCCCTTCTCTCTCTCCCTCTCTCTCTCTCTCTCTTTCTCTTTTCTCTATCTCACTCACTCAACCGAATATTTGGCAAGTAAGTACTGGGGTAGCCCCTGAGAGGCTCGCGTGAATTTCACACTCCCGCTTTCTATCGTTCTTGCTTGTGTCGGCATCGCTCTCGCTTTTTCTCGGCTACGTATCTCAAGGACGCTCACGCGATTCCGCTACTGTATTGCGTCATCGCGGCCCTCTTGACTACGTTATTCTTATAATTATGGTTATCGATTACCACGAGGACTAAACGTTTCTCGTGCCTACTTTAGATTTGTCCGTCAAACATATTACATTATTATTGAGAATCAATTTAAAATTATGCGTAAGTTTTTTTTGCTTTAAATGACATATTTTCAATCTGGATTAAGGGTACATTATATATTTTTTAATTCTATTTTACAAAAATTTTACTACCTTTTCTTCAAAATACATAACCACTACAGAATATATAATTTAGTGTTAACGATATTACTTTCAGATATGTAAAAATACACCAACGTAAATTTATTAATATTTATAGAATTTTCCGGAATCAAATTATACTTAAACATACAACAAATGTCAAGATTCGGCTAAAATGAATCAGACAGATGATTGAATGTGGCACGTTATTCATTCCGTGGAATCGATTTTTATTTCAAGACTTGTTAAAGTGACAACGAGTAATAGGAACTGGAATAAATTTACCCGGTCGTGAGATTCTGGCGATTGACTTCCCCTCGAAATATCTTCAATAAATCTCATTGCATCGTTAACAATCTATCTATTAAAAAAAGAAGGCAGTAACTTACGGTTATATCCCACGCAGAACAATCCCTTCATGCTATAAGGAATGAGAAAGAAAGAGACGAAGAGAGGGTGAGAGAGAGAGAGAGAGATAGTGAGAAGGCCACGCGCAACAAAAGCCCAAGGCGTTTGTTAGGAAACTAGCGAAATCGACATTATGTAAAATTCGCTATCGCGATCGAGTATGAATCTTTTATATGGAAAGTTAATCAGCCTCGCTAGACGCTTGCAGTTTCTGCGTTAACTTAATCCTTCTCTCTCTCTCTCTCTTTCTCTCTATATCTCTTTCATTCGAAGACTATTCAAAGGTCGCTTGGATCCGTTCCAAATTCCGAATCGTCCATAGCGCGCAAGGCTCGGGTATCGGCCGGATGAAGCGTCCCGCGGCGATTTGTATTAGGGAGATCCGTTCGTTCTTTCTCTTATACTCTTCTTTTTCTTCTCTGTTTTTTCTTTTCTTGTTTGCCTCTGACGGGGAAACTCGTGACCAGACGTTAATGTCCGCGTCTGAATAAACTTTCAATCCGTGGAGAACTTTTATATTTCGCAATTCACATCCATAATCTACTCTCTTGTTTGTTTACTCTGCTCTGATCACTCGATAAAATCGACTTGCGATAATATTTTTAAATGTACATATTACCGATTTATAAACATATTTCATTGGTAATATTGACTGATGATTTATTTTATACTTCTGGGAAACTTTATTATGTTTATGTGTAATCAAGGATTAATAAATATTTCTTTAATACTGATGTATAAACGTTTAATTAATAAAGTTACTACATATTTTGTACAAAGACAAATAGAATAAATGTATCGAATGTTAGTAATAAAAAGGGTACGTGATGTACAAAATAATAATATTTCTTTTGAGAATTTACAATACATGTTGACGAATAATTGAAAAGGCAAATAAATGAGCGTACGTATACGAGTCGAAAATTAAATATCTTGAAGAAGATGTTAAAGTAGTATTTAGTAATATTTTAGTATGTAACTCTATAGGGGAATCAGTTGCTACGATTATCACTTCTCCGAGCACATTATCGGGGAGTGGAGTGTAGAAATAGAAAAAGGGAAAAGGGAAAAGAGAAAAGAGAACAGAGAAAAGAGAGAGAGGATGTATAAAAGAATTGGTAATACAAAGCGTGTGCGGCCGAGTCGCGGTGCAGTAAAATTATTGTAACAAAGTAATGGTTCTGAATTATTTAGCAGGTTTGTAGTTTGGAATAATAAGCGCATATATACAATCAAGATGAAATACAGCAGCTGTCGGGTGTCTGGCACTTTGGGTTTTTACGACTGCACAGTTAGATGCTGCCACTTCCCATGGAGTTTCGCTTCGTCCAATGATTTATCGTCTGTTTACCGGCCGGTGCGATACCTACGAATTTATGTTCGACAATGTGCAATTACGCACTGCGAGAGCTGAAGATACCACGGTTGCGCTACTACTTTACATGATTAGCAGATACCACCGTTGGTATACCTGAAACAGCTCAAGTTTAGCAGGACGCACCATCGCGGCGCGAGCGCAATTATATTATCCACGTACACATCCAGAGGTATACCGGCGGCGTAAACGGAGGTAAACGCTAGTCGTAAGTCCACCTACTCAATCGGTCTCGCCACCGATCTCGTTACGCAGCTCGTCTCGAGGTAATAGCTATTGAAAATCGTTAAATCATGAATAGTCATGGTATATCGCCAATTAGCGCTCTCTCGGCTATGTGCCGGATGAATATTCACGCGCGAGCATCCATTCGCTCGAGCGTCTTGCACGCGCTCTCCAATACTTAGACGCGCGCGTATACACGGATACACCGTATAATACACGTTCGGAATCGTCACGCGAGTTTCTGCTCGGCAGCCCTCGGTAGCCAAGCCTATGTGTGCTAATATTATCGATAGATCCCGCTTCCTGTTTCGCGGCCGTGCAATTTCCACGTCGGCAACTTTTCCTTTTACCACTTGTCCGTCGCTTTTCGTACGTACCGCTTGATCGTTATTCCCCACTTCTCTACCTTTCACCCCACCTCCCCGCTTTATTTTTCTCCAATGTCTTCGTTTCGATTTTTAAGAAAGAACGTCCGATACATACACACATCGCTCGTATGATTTTGTTTATCAGAAAGTTCGCTTCATTTTTTATACTTGACTTTCGTATATAATGGTATACGTGTATGTGTGTACACATACACGAACGACGCATAGGTCGACTGATAATTTGTTGTATAGCTCCGAAACGAACGGAAGAACGGATTGATAACTCACCGGATGCCGGTGGCTTACTATCCATGTTCGCGTGATAGCCACGTACTGTTTAATCTGAGAATAAGTTATCGATACGCGCGCACACACGTACTCCCTCTTTCTGTCCTTCTCGTTCGCTACTAATTACAAGTTTAAAATACATAATGTTTATACGTACGTATCGGTATAACGTAAACTATATTGACGGATTAGTTTACGTGATAACATTGAACAACTGTGGTTATCGTATATTTCGTTTGAATCTTATAGAATTTTATTAATCATTCTCGATTTTCTAATTCTACACTGAGTGTATATATATATAATGATAAATAGTGATTCCGTCGTATACTGTAATAGTCAATTTTCCAATCGAATAAAGGGCAGAACTCATTAAGAGCATAACCGATTAAGATAAATCAAAACTATCGATTCTAAAACTCGGTAAAAAATAAGCGATAGAAGAAACAAGCCGGTCTTGTTCATCGATCGAAGGGAACCGAATCGTTCCGCATGGAATCGGCTCGACCGGCGGAAAAGGAACTCGCTATCGGAGTAGGCTGTTGTCGGTCGAGTGGCTTGGTTCACATGTGTAAATTCATCCGGATGTGACGCTGAGGCCAGCCGAGGTTCAGTCATCGGCGGCATCGCTCGAGATTTAGTTACTTTCCCTGTCCCGATCGGGAAGAAAAAAAAATCTAGCAATAACAATCGGGTATACCGAAAGCAATCGAGGAAAGAGGAGAACGTAGGAATAACAAGAGTGTAGATGCTCGAAGCAATAGCAATCGACAGATGCTTGCGGGGCAGCTCGATGCTTCGGGATGTTTAAATTGTATCTATTGGCTGGTAGCGATTGAAAGTAATTGAATGAAGCGGCCGGTCGGTTATTTACGAACGTTTAAGCCTCCAAGCCAACTATCTGTCCATTCATTCGTCTGTCCCTTCATTCATTCATCATTCACTCGGACCGCTGGTGTACGGGCGCTGCATGTATAGTAGTAGTAAAGGCCCATTCAATTGATCGGTGATTGTCTAAATTATAAGATTGCCATACAATGGCTCTCATCTCGACCTATTGGGGTCCCGCGTTCGACGCGCGCGTTACCTCATCACTTTAGGACCGGATCGTAAGCGCGAATGCGTTACGCGATAGGTAATAGCCCGTCTACCTATGCCTCCGAAGCTTTAACTCTACCAAAGGAGAGCATTGGTTTACGTTCATTTGTACCATTCCAACCCTACGTCGAATTTTCCTTTACAGATATATATATATATATATATAATATACTCACGAGAGCACGCATCCATATACGTACACCCAGAATCCGATTTGGACCAACGGATCAACCGAATTTTTCAGAGACAAACTTGACGGATGGACTCTCCTAATCCGCGAAACGAGCTTAATTATCAAACGAGATAACTGCACAGGCTTACGTATGGCGATTTCGTGTCCGGTTAACTATGCCCCGCGAAATCGGTTTACCCAACCGGGAGTTTCTCCGAGTCGCAGGCGCGAACTTCATCGCGTTCGCGTATTGGCTTAAACCTACCAAATAGGATCGGTATACTCCTCGGCCCTTACAACAGTGCCATTAACGTCACGCGTGCCTCGCCCGAATATATACCTTCGGAAGGACGTGTGCACCCGCCACAAACGCGATTTGGCTTTTAAGATCCTCGTGTACTGGACCTGCTGGATCTGTACGCGCGATGACATTAGTATATGCCATCAGTTCGCTCAGACATTTTTAACGTTAATTTAGTAAATCTTATTTCTATCTGGATTTCAGTAGTCAATAGGCTTTTCCTACCTTTATTATACGTATTATTATTATTACATTATTTGGCAATTATTTTCACATATAAGCTAACATAAAATATCATATTAAATATTCATTGAGAATACTTTTTAATATTATTCACAAGTATTCCTTTATCTGTAAGAATGCGAACTATCACCTATTAGTTAAAACGAATAGCTTAATTAATTTTCCGATTAACTGGAACCTATATTGCAAAGCGCAAGTAAATAATATAGTAAAATAAATAAAAAAAGTGTTTGCAATTACGTGTAAATGGCAGCGGGTGATAAGGTTTAAAGTAAATTTAATGAAAATTCGTAAAGAACGGGCGCGTCATGTTAAACCAACATTAAAATAACAAGATAAACGTGTTTGCTAGTTTCAGTTGAAAACTACCCATCATTGCCGCGAAGCAATTATGCCGCTCACTCGGTAACTTCGCTTCTAATTCGAAGCATGAAGATAAAAACGTCGATTATAAAAGTAAAAAAAATCTAAAGGAGAAAAAAGAAAAGAGGAAAGAAGTGTAAGAATAAAAGAAATGTGAAAAACGAACAGGTAACTGCATAATTTACACACTCGGTGATTCGTACGAAGCACTCTGTAGCTCAGGTGGCGAAATCGCAAAGCGATTATACCTCTGGCGATGGCTCGCGCGTTACACTAAAATATATATATATATATATATATATATAATGCATCGGCAGTTGTGGATTCCCTTGCGGATCTTCTCTTGGTGTATATAAATGCATATACATATATAGGTATACATGAAAAGGCAGACCGAACCAGTTGCTGTAAAGCAAAGTGATTTCGCGACGGTTCGCTATAACTTAGCGAGCGCACGCGGCGGTCTACCTTCGAGTTATCTGCGCATCGAGCGTAAGTAAGTAAGTACGTGGATACGGTTTATACGCGTATTTCTACGCGCGTTCGATAGCAAAGCCTAGGCATTAACGGCCGTGCTATAAAGGATGCACACTTACACCTATCTTGCCTTTCGAATGTCTTTTCCCATTACGCACTCACTCGCTCATGTTGGAAGTCGGTGGCGTCTTGGTATATACCTGCCGCACTATCTGGAAACACATCGAGAGCACTATGAGAAATTCATTACTCAACTGACAATTTTATTCAATTTTTACTGATAACTATATACTTTTATTGCGCCCTTTCAATAGTTCGTGAATTAAATACACATATAGGTATATATTGTGTGGGTGTGTACGAGTGTGTGTGTGTGTGTGTGCGTGTACCTTTGCATGCGTGTGCACGCGCCCATATACTTGGTTTTAATATACCTGGTTATGTCGGGATCAAGAAGTATTTATAAGTGCAATAAAGAATGTTTGGTTTATTTGCAATTCTCGTATGTATGCTGCATACGTTTAAGATATTTGCTGATTGGTTAAGTCGCTACGCAATAAAAAAATAGTTTGTTACGACAATAAAGAATAAAGATATAGTACTTAGTTTTCATACTAGGTTTAGTTGAAAAAAAATTTACGATAATAGTCTTAGTTTCTGTCGTGTTAATCAACAGATTTGAATAACTTCAATCAACCGCCTTCTTTCTTTTATCTTATTTACAGCGAGTATATTCTTTATTGCATTACTGTATAGTATAGTGTGTGTGCATATGTGTGTGTGCATTTTCTTTATTGAATTACTTGTTTACCCATTCTTCTATTTGGTATTCGATATATTTTTTAGCGCAATTACTTAATTTTAACTACAGTTTTGCACAAATCATAATTTTTTCATTAAACAATACGTATTAAAAATCGTTATTGTAAAAAATATGAAGATATCATTACTGTTTATACCAAATACTCGTGTCATCGTATGTTTATATGATATCGCAGAATTGCAGGAAATATTGGCGGATCGAGTAAAATGATTGTACGAAATGTGCCTGTAACGGACCAGATACTATTTGGTAGAGAGAGACAATAGAAAGATTGCTCGTCCGGGAGAGGTAGCATTTGTCAGGCAAAGGCGCGGCATGCAGATGGCACCGTACGCTTCGCGAAAACAGGTGTATCGATGCCTAAGCTGCCAAGACGGTATACCAAATATAAACCGTCTACACCACCGGCTAAGCCATTTCTTTTAACTGTTCTTATACCTTTCCTCTCTCTCTCTCTCTCTCTCTTTCTCTCGTTCCCTCATTTTCTTCTTATATTATCTACCTCAGCCGCAAACGGCCATTATGTTACGAATCGTTAGGTGCCCCGATGCGCGCTAACTGTTCGTACAGTCGAAAATAGAAAACGCGCTCGGGTCGAACGAGTATCGAATTTATGCACGTCGCGGTCCTATATAACCGAATAAATATTTTTCCAATTCCAATTAGACGAAAATGTAGTGTATTCGAGAAATTGACGTTTCTGCTGTTTTGAGACAAAACAAAGGACGCAATCCTTGTGAAATATGGAGACTAAAATATAGGTATAAGAAAGGTACGTAATAGCGTCTTATCGATCGGGACATCCAAGTGATTGTCATAATACTATCAAGTGCCACGCGCACTTGATTTTTCTAATAATAACGAGCTATACGAGCAAAGTATCCCACGCGGTTACGCGAACGTAGGTATATCACGAGGTCCCCCGTTGCATTAACGCGACTGTACTAGTGCGTGCACTTGCGTACTAGTGTGTATGTGTATGTGTGTGTGTGTAAGGATAGCGCGCATCGTGCGAATATCTCAACTTCGACGCGCCTTTAAGCCTAAAAGCGACTTTTACGTAAGTCTATTCAAGAACTACCTATTTACGAAATGCCTTTTTCAAATACAATGAGCTTTCTACTTGTAACCTCTTTGTAATTACGATCGGCGATTTTCGCGGTGGAGCGCGCGTTTAATTCGTTTCGCATTCTGGATTTAGAACTATGTGAGCTGCAACCGGCAACCGGAATCGTAATAAATGGATTTTGTTCGAAAAATAATCCAGAAATCAACTCGGTTAGATGGTTTTTATTCCTGAAACATAGGGAAATAAACTCTTCGTCTCGTTTATTATTTATTCATAACAATGTAGATGCTGTATTGAAACATGAAAAAATAATTAACATTACAAAAATATCCATTAAGGACGTTCACCGACGGATCATTGGATTTCTTATAATACTGCTCGAACTAAAATTTTTTTAATTTAACAGGAAATAATATTTATTCACTATTTTTTGCAAACCACGTCTTTACAAATTAGAACTTTCAAAAATAACTCTGATATTACACGCAAACACGTTTTCATGTTATTCACTTTTTCTCACTTTATATAGATTATTAATCTTCCTGTTTGGTGAATATACTCAAACGTATTTTTATTAAGAAGTTTCACTATCCAATAGATATACCAGCTGATTTAATTTTTGTACAAATTAACAAATAATCTAGTCTATAATAAATCGAATATAAAATAAGTAAATATAACAATTAAACGAATAATTCCTTACTATTTAAAATACGTGAAACTAATTTTGAAATTAGTTTTAATTATAATTAGTATATATTATTTCCGCAAAAATGAACGATCAATCGCCAATTTCAATTAAAAATGTTGGTTCTTGGTGACGGCACACGGATGTACTGTATAGGGGCACACACGTGGAAAAAATGCACATGCATATTCGTAAACACCTGTGTTACTGCATTTACGTCGAAAACAACGGAAGAGCGAACAAGAGGGGAGGAAGGTCGAACAAATCGAAAGAGGTGAAATATGCACGCGGGAATTGGCGATAGGTATATACGTACGTACACGAAACTAGTCGAAGTCACCGTCCTTGGAGTAGGCACACCATGTTTCGGATTGGGACACAATGGATGTGGCCTGCGGGCGGCTCTGATAAGAAATAAGAGCACCTCGAGCGTGCTTCCGCTTCTTGCGCGTCCATCCCAAACGCGCGTGTCCGACGCTCTGCGATTTATTGATTTCTGACGAAACAACCTTTGTTTCTGCTATGCACGAAGTAACACCAACTTCAGCATGGATCAAAGATTCCGAAAGTGTCGCTTGGTACTTCCGGTGTGTATAACGAGCACAAGAGACTGTAATTTTAGGGGAAAGCTTAAACGTATCTTAATGACTATAGTATGTGTCACTCTGATCCTCTACCTCTCTTCCAAATCCGTTTGTTTTTCAGCTTCCGAAAAGCATCAAGAGCGCGTATCTCTTTTGCTATTAGAAACGGGTAGTCAGATCTTTCATAGGGCGCAGCGCTTAGAGCTCAACTGATTTATACTTCCCACGTTTGAGCACATATTCTCCGGACACAGAAGGGAAAGGATGTGTCTCTCTCTCCCTTTCTCTGTATGTATATATATATATACATGATCGCGTTAACTTTGGGTAAAGAACTTTATGAGTTTCGAATAAACAAATTTATTGCTTACGTCTGTTGATTCTATTTTAATATGATGCGATATGTAGTCCGATGATTCTGATTCAAATGAGCGTATACAGCGAAGAGCAAGCACTAAAGTCATAGCGATATAAATCTTGGTTCCGGTAGGGAGAGAGGGAAACAGAGAGAGAGAGAGAGAGAGAGAAATGCGTATACAGCCATTTCAGTGTGACCGCAGAATCAGAAACTATCAATGCTTAAACGCGAATCGACCTCCATGCCAGATTAACGATTTACCTTGGCGCCCAACCGTAAGCCACCCTGTCGAGGGGTGTGGAATAGTTCAAGAAGGGAAAATCAACCAATCAGCGACATTCGGAACGATACTTTAAACTATACCCTGAAGGCGAAGGGACGATCTTTTATTTTATCTCTCTCTCTCTCTCTCTTTCTCTCTCGTTCTCCGTCCCCCTCCCCTTTTTCACCCTCTCTCTCTCCCTCTCCCTCTTTCTCTCGCTTTCTCTCGCTCTCGCTCTCGCCACATATAAAAGGGTCGCACGTCTAATTTTAACGACACCCGATATGCAGATCGCGAAAACTATGCAAATGCCAAACGGTAACGTTGATGTGTATACATGCGCCAACTGCAAGAGAGCTCCGAATGGAAAAAAAGGTATTGAAGAAGAAGGAAAAAAAGGAGGGAATCAGACCCCCCTACCTTCGTTGAAAACTGGTTCTCGGGCTACAGTATGGTAAACGTGCCTCGTATATATATATATATATATATATATATATACGCGAACTTTCACACACGCGGTCTACCGTTTTTTTTCATTAGTATCACGCGTTGCCGCCGCGGAAACGCAGCCATTTATACACGTCCCGATAATATATATCGACTTCTTCGGTTCTCCGGCGTTTTATTAAGGTTCGGTTCTTTGTGCTACTCGCTTCGTCTTTCTTCCCTCTCTTCCCTCTCTTTCTCTTTCTATATGTCGAGGGTTGGACAACGTACAGACAGGCACTGGTCTTCGCGAGCATTATGTTTATATATATATAGACCAGGTCGTTTAGCTGCATGACGGATCGTCCTGGAATCCGCGTGTGAACCTCTCGATTCGCTCGTTAAGATTCGAAACCTGTTTCGCGGATTTTCCTCTTGCGAATGCTAGTATATATGCGAAATCGTATTGCCGTTGACTTGTTCGTAAGCGCGCACCCATGCTTTGTCACCTGACGATGAAAAAAAATAATGCCAAGCTTGATTAATCCAATATACCCTTTTTGTAGATACTTGAATGGGAATTTGCTGATCCAATTTATAACGACTGTTATTTTGAGAACTCCTCGTTTCATGCTCTTGCTTTATGGTCCTATTTTAATTATGTTTTCCTACAGTGTGTAATATATAAAAATATAATTAATTACCTATCATTTTTTACTTTTAACTATATTTACAGATTTCTACGAAAATTAACTTATGTTATTGTTATTAACTAAATAACTTTCAATATATCAGTAAATTCGTTAAAATATATACACAATAATTTTTAAATATTACGTACAATATATAAATAAAATAGAAATAAAGTATAAAATAAAAAATACACGGGATGTCAACTACAATTCGGGAACAAATTTGTTGACAAACATACTGAGCGTTGTACATACTGATGCGGATAAAGTAGATACCAACAAAGTATTTCATCAATGTTGATAATAACGTTATATCCATGTCTGAACGTACATGTATGTATTATGCAAGTTGTATTACACTGGAGAGACGTTAAAAAAAGAGACTCGAAACATCGTCCATTCAAGTACAATTTCACCAAAGGAAAAAATGCGATGAGACGACCGCGTAAATTTATTCAAAGTCAAAAATTCTTCCCCTTGACCCTGGCGCATACGGCAATGAGGTTACCGGGACTCGCGCGCTTCCAGAGGCACTTTAAAGTACCGGCGCTAATTGGATTCACAATGAGTCGCGCTCGGTGAGCGCGCGCACACCAGAACTTTCGAGGGAAGAGAGAGAGAAAGCACTATCGGTGGCCTTCCAAGACTCCAGAGAGGGGTAACAACCCTCCTCCCGCGAACGCCTAAATAAAGTCTTTCCTCTCCGTTGGCTTCGGCAGTTAAGTGACGCAGATTTTTTTCTCTCCTTTATAAGTTCTCTTACCTTATCCTCGTGGTCGAGATTCATTCGCGCGAACGCGTTCCCTTAAGCGGTCGGTTTCCTTCCACGACTCTTTACTGGGAAAGCAAGAGGGACTTCCCCTTGAGGGTGAATATTGATGGAGCCTTCGGAGTTTGAGGGGTAGTAAGTCTATGTAAAACCGATAATCCCTCCATGCTCTTGATGACATTAAATTGATACTTGAGAACCGGAACTTACTCTGGATCACTTTTTCTATTTCTTAACATTCAACAATTACATTTATTTTAATAGGTTGTACAATATTACATAACATTGTTGGTTTTTGGAGTATAGTCACCGGTACAACTTTTTAAACTTATATCTTTAATTGTTTACTTTTTTACTTGAATGATTATAATAATTTTAGTGACGTGTAACTTAAAAAATACAATAAATATAATTATATTACATCTTTGTTGTTTATATAAACAGGTTTTCGTTATAAAAGTTATATTTCATATAGTAATATGTAATGCTCCATTGTCATTTTTGCATAAAAATTGAGGAGTTTAAAATTTCATTAAAATTAATGACTGTTAAAATTAAATTAACTCGCCCGAAAATTTGTAATATTATAGGGATTCTAATTTAAATTTAATTCGAATACGTAATAGACATGGACATTAAAACTCGATGTACCACAAATGTGAAATAGTCACTCATATGAGACGGCTTTACGCATACATAGATATATACGAAGGAGAAATTACAAACGAAAGAAACGAAATGCTTGGTCTCTCGTTCTCGACTCAAGTTCATAGCCGCGCAGTGCTTAAAACACCATCTGTGAGTGGAGGCAACGAGGGGAGGGAGAGAAACCGAGAGGGTCGGCGGCAATGCATTCTAACGCGTGGTTATACCACACCAATGCACGTAAAACGTGTGAGTGCGTGTGTACACCTATGCATATATGTATATATACGAACACACTACGCCTGGAGGTCAGAAAGGATCTATGCCTGACTGCACCGGCGTTATTACGGATGTATCTGCCGACAGATCGTGAAAATGAAAAGTTCGATAAGAGCCGCTCTGTCTGCGTAATATTTCTGTTTCCTCTTGTTTCGCACAAAACAAAACAAAAAAATACAATCGGTCTTTCCAGGCCGTCCAAGCTTTATCGAATTTCTCAGCCATCAATTTTCCTTATCGCGCATTTCCACGGTGTGGAAAAATCCCCGAGTTATAATTGACGAAATCCGCTCGATTTTCGTAACCGAAGAGAATCGAGTGCGAAAATTGCGCGGTAATACACCAATTGCGTGTTTCTTTGTTGCTTCTTCTATATATCGAAAGGAAAGAAAGATATGGCAACCCCGACCACGTGCAGAGTATGTATATACACTTGCATAATTCGAGAATTGGGTGACAAAATCATATACACCGATAATCTCGAAACATATATAGCCTATGTAGGTATACGACGTATTGCGTAGAGGCTCAGCGTTAATTAATCACATATACAAATATATCTAGCGCTAGATTTTATTATCATTTTTTTTCACTCTCATTAACGAGGATTGAATGTAAACTGATCTCGGTTGTAATGCCTGGGAGATTTCTTAATTGCGAGTGCGTAATGTTTCGAAGCGCGAGAAAAGAGTAGAGAGAATCGATCGCGATCGCGTTGGGCCACGGAGAACAAACGATTTAACCGCGAAATCGGACACAGAGAGTGAAAGTCAAACGCTAGATCCCATTGCCGCCGCGAGTCTAGAGCGCCTAGCACCCACACGCGTATACATAGAGTTCTCACCCCGTATTTTGCAACGTCCGCACTTGCGCAAAGATCCCGAGACCGAGTCGCTTGCGCGCGGCAAAAGGGAAACGAAGGGCTTTGGTGTGTAGCAAACACAGTTTGTACCGCCTCGAGTTTATTGCCGCACGCGCACATACCCACTAATACGCCTCTACAAACTTGTGTGATCACACCGACACGGGCGCGGGCGCGCGCACACATGCATACGTGTAAGAGAGAAGAGACGGGGTTGAAATTCAACCACGCTCTCTCGAACTGGAGTGGACACGTGAGCGCCGCGCGCTCGAGTAGCTCATTCATGCAGATTCGCTTTGACTCTTTCTACTTCTTTCGTTTATATATACGTACATACATACATACATACATATACGTGTCTCTCCGTATACCTCCGAGACTTTCGCTTAGAATGCCTTTTATTATTTCCGAGAAACAAAGTTACTAACGCAAGTTCGTGCCTTTTGTTATGAATTTATAGATTCATTGGAAAGTGATGAATATATTTTAGTTTATTGAATGAGCATATGCTTAATGTATACTGTGTTTCTAGTTTGTTGTTTGCCAATTTATTTATCTATACGCTGTTTACTAGGATTATTTTGTTTTAAAACTCTTTTATTTCTAGTTGAACACTATTTTTTATGTAAAAATCGGTAATCGAATATAAAATTTATTCAAATGCAGGAAATAATATCTATACGGTCAAAACATTAAATTTTCTCACTTTAATAAAGATTATTAATATATATTTGATTTTTATAAACTGTCAGAGCAGATGCTTTGTAATCTAATATTCAATACGAATAAATCTATTTCTAAAAAAATAAACTTAAAAAGTAATTCCGTTTCTTGTTCAATGGTTCATTAAACAATGAAGCAACTTTATTAATTATGATTAATAATTTTACATTTATACGAACAAATAAATTGGACTCTAAAAATTCTATTAATAAATAACATTATAAATTAAATTTGATATCCTAATTTTGTAACAGGAAACTTTTATCTCCATCCAACAAATAATTCAAACAACGTAATCTAGTATTATAAAAAATTTTTGTACAGTTTCGAATAAAATAGCATAGAATTATTTGAAGCGTAGATTACATATAATATTGTCGTCCATTCGCGGGAGTACAATGTATTTTAAAGTGAATCGTAATTGTTGCACAACCGCGCAACGTTTGTACGAAGAAAACCCTCAGCAAAGTATTTGTCGATTGGTTTTCAATTCCACCGAGAAAAGCAAAGGATCGGATTATTATACATAGGCCAACTCATGTATAGAATCGTTTTAAAACGATGACTCGCGGGAAACGGGTAATTTCACGTTCTTAGCGCGGTGTCATCTGCTCGTGGCACGATTTTATATAACGTAACGTACTACTCGGAAGGTTTCAATCTTTGAGCTGTGTGTAGTTCACCTACCCATACCCATACCCGCTCTCACTCTAATAACCCGGGCCAAATCTCCTTCGCACTTTTATGGCGGACCGATAAGCGCTCGTAAATTCCACTACTAGGATTAGTTGCTACATGTACACGATTTTACGGAGTGATTTTTCACCTGTAACCTATACCTGTCGTTACTCTCAGAACGCACAAGATTATTTATGATATACTTTTTATATTTTTTTCACGTGTACGTCTCCACTGTGTATGTGTGTGTGACCGTGTGCCTCGAGTACCTTCGGGCGACTATCAACGGCTTTAAGTATCTTACGCAATGAGTATCATTGTTCAAACAAATCTTACCAAATTTTACAAACACGAACACTTTTTCGTATCTTGGAAAAACGAAGCGAAAGTGTACCATATTAGCTCTCTAAATATGTATTCGAATTAATTTATTGTGTCAGAATTACGAAATCACTACGAAGAATTGATTTTAGCTCATTTTTTATCTTCAAGATTAAAAAAATTATAGAAGAAAAATAATTTTATTGAATTCAATTTTTTAAATATTTTTAATTATTCAAACAGTAGATTTTAAATAATCGAGAATAAGCTAGTATTTGTACTAAAATTAATATTTTCCTATATATTTTGCAATTATATACGCGAATAATTTATTGTACTTTTTAATGAAAGATTTCAGAGTATAAACAATATCTATTATCGATTAAGTGCTTTATATGTAATTAATTAAATTTATTTGTACAATGAAAAAGAGCTGGCTACATTCTCTTTGCAGATGAAACATATGTTCAGCCGATAACGTATAAACAATACTTCTATAATGGATAAACAATGCAATATGCATAACGAATGTCTGTAACGCGGTGGGTGTATATATATATAATATATATGTATATATAAAGCAAAGATAGATCGATACGTCTGTAACAGAACGGTGCCAGGAAGGAAAGTGCCAAAGAGCACAACGATCAAAACTGCACGCAAGAGAGAGAAAGAGAGAGAGAGAGAGAATGAGAAAGGCGGAGGGGGGGAGGGGTAGACGGAGAAGAAGAATATCTTAGTTGAATAAGTATATGTATCCGTGTGTATAATATAACGTGGATTCCGCGAGAGGAAGAGACGTAGATAGAGAGAGAGAGAGAGAGAGAGAGAGAGAGAGAGAGAGAGAGAGAGAGAAAAGGAGCGAGTAGGCGTGGTTTAAAAAAGAGGGGCGGGGTCGACGGCACGTCTCTCACCCCACTCGCTCTCCCGCGGAGAGATAGTCCGAGAGCGCCAAGGCATCGAACTCAGGATCGAGTCCTTTATACATCGTGCGCGCTACTCATCCGGAGGTGGACGCGTTTTACACATATAAACGTACACACAGACACTCGGATATACACGCGCGCGCGCGCGCGCACACACACACAGTTGTCAGGTGAAGGCGGTGGAAAGGATCTCGTGAACGGACGTCGCGCACATCAATCCTCGGTATAAGACAGACCAGCCAATGATACACGTTGGCTTTATCTCAGGAGGCCTTTGCGCGCCGGCGAAAGTATTGACCAGCGCGCGTGTAGAAGTGCTCACGCTCTCGCTTCTCTTCTTCCTCTAATACTAATGTACAGGATAAAATAAGTGAGTGAGTGAGTGAGATAGAACCGCGCCGCGGGGGATGAGTGTGTACTCGTGCAGCAACCCATTCTCGATGTCTCCTTGTTTCTATATACTTTGACCAAAGTTTAACGTTCCCAGTCATGGTAAGGCTACATTTTTTTTCTATTTTATTTATTTACTTTTTTATCCATCACTCCTGCTATTTATCTGGTTGTACATTTTTACTTCTATTTATTTTCTCTTTCGCTAAGTCGCAAATTAAAATGTATGTCAAAATACAGTATATGTTAATTCATAAATGTTTCCTTATTATTTATTTTTTTATATTATTTTAATTCTGTTTTTTATATGTTATATAGTTTTGATTTATATTTTAGAGTTCACTCTGTAAGTTATGTATATTACTTATCTAATCCAAAATATTATCGCAACTTTTATTCGTTTAAAATGAAAATTCGGAGACTTACAGTCGCGTTTACATGAACTTATCAATATTATAAGTAATTAATACACAATTACCAAAGTGTAAATTGTATATCTGTAAACTACATAGGGAATTACAAAATAATTATTATGGTGTAATCATTATTACTCACCGCGTAGACAAAAAAAGTAAAGGTGGTTAATTTATCTCTTAAATTTTTTATTTACTTTACTTCTAATGATTTTCTACCTACCGTATTTTAATAAAATCAAAATTTATTAGATTAAAAATTTAACTCTATTATACAAATTATTTTGTCTTCTAGGACCGATAATGCAAATAATATAATAAAAAACAACGGACTTGGTTTGACTTCGATAATAATTAATCGATAATAATTCTACATTAATTAAATTTGTACATTCCGGATAAGAAATTATATTGTAATGATAAAAGAAATGTGTCATGATTTTTCAATGACTCCTAGATTTAACAAGTGGATCGATTTTATTCACAAAATAATTAATACAGTAATAAATATGTCAAATATCGATTATTGAATAAATTTGTTGCACTTGTTAGATTTATGAACATTGCGAAAAGTTTTTGGTTTTCTTTGTGTTTATATTTGTGAAATAGTCAGCTAAGAAAGTATCAAAAAATACACGTACATGTATATATGTCAGAAGGTCGAAAGTTTTCAGTAACCTCCTTGGCTTGTCATTTAACATTAAAATTCTACAATAACATAACGAAAGTCTCTTTCTTTCTCTCTCTCTCTCTCTCTCTCTCTCTCTCTCTCTCTCTCTCTCTCCCTCTTTCAGATACACACACTCTTTCTCTATTCACAATTATTAGTCTATTAAAAGCAACATATAGTTACTTTTTATATGTGTGTATCGGTGATATAGTCGAAGCGTCGATATTAATTTGAATTATACGAGAATGAACAAACTAAGATAAATTTTAAAGTAGAGTAGAGAATAGGGAAACTCCGATTAAAAGACGTTATTGAATTTGAAAGACAGCGCAAAAAAAGAGTGAAGCGTCATTTATAACTTTTTAGGCGCACTTGTTTATAAATCGAGGTCTCGAAGAAAACGCGGGAGTGAGGAATTTTACCGGAAATATCATTTTGTCATTTAATGGCAGAAAGATCACAAGCTTCAACGACGGATGCATTGAATCCTTCGAAACAGAAGCTGTCTCTATTTTTTTCACTCGCGTTAGAATCGCAGCGGGAGCGCCATAAAAATATTTTTAGATACACACGAAAACCTCTTTCTCTGTCGCGCAGCATAAAACTACGAAGTAAGAAAAAACAGACACAACTATATACGAAAGGGAATAAAAAAACGAAATGGGTATATAGAGGGTGTAGAGGAAACGGTTTAGACGCGCGATCGGAACGTCGATGCGGCCACGTGCAACCGATACGTCTCAGCTGGCGGCATCCTCGAGTTTTCGGATTTATTTTTTCTCGAGGGGCTCCCCTCCTCTCCCCTCTACATCATTGCCACGCCAACTTTGTTTTTCTTTTTCCGACTTCTCGCTCGTATACAGTCACTTAGCCTTGGTATACGTGAAATTCCTTACGCTTTGTCTTTCACTTATTCCTCACGCTTCGATTTCCTTCAAATAAAAATAAAATAATCTTCAATCTTTCGGAAACGTATACAAGCGTGTTGTTTTTTCTCTCGTTCGGATCCATCGTCGGGATGATTGGGAGCACGTGTGTCTCCTTTTCGAGTACGACGTATGTACTTATTTATTTCGAGAATTGTTGACGAGTCTAATATTTTTTTCTCATCGAAAAGTTCGATATTTACAAGTGACTATTTCCGTATACAAGAGAATACCGTATATTTTTGGTACAATCCAAAAAAATGTTTATCCTGATCGTTAGTATAACATTGTACGATGACTTGCACAATATAAAAATTGATAATTACTGCGATCGTAAAAAAATTCTATTCATTATTTTTCTCTTCAGAATCGTGACATAACTTAATAACTCGTGTTGTTGTGGCTTGAACTGTAATTTAAGAAACGGTGCTCGTTAACGATTTCGCGTGCACATTCGCAGATGTTTCGAAGACGGGTCCTTTTAGCTCGGCAGAGAGAGAGAGAGAGAGAGAGAGAACGAAGCAGTTTATATCGTCGCACGCATCTGCGCCCTTAGATATATTTCGTGTACGGTTAAACTCCTCGACGGCGATAGTTTGATTCCTTTTTGCATTGTTTACAATTTTCACGCGCAATTGGCGCCGAATAGGATAAGTTCATAGATCGATCATACGATCTCTGGTTATAGGATGAGAAAGACCGAAAACTGTGGGTCTTTGTGTATCTGGGGGACACAAGTGCCGAGTCACGCCTTGGCAAACGGGGATGTCAAACAGATGTCTCGCTCTCTTGAGTAAGAAACACGAAAGACAGTGGCGCTGCACCCAACTTTTACAATATATATACATCTATATATCTATATATCGGTAGCACCAGATGACCTCGAGGATATCTTTTTCGGATTCTCTTTCTTTTCAATGTTATTTTCAGAGTTTCTTTGTCATACTCAACATACGTATATATAAGTCGTTTAGTCTTGTTTTATTGTCTTTACATTTCATGCACTTCTGTCGACTTATATTGATGAAAATTTTAATTACGTCTTCATTTCCATTATTATCATTTTTTAATTTTAGCTTCTTTACTTTTTTTAAATATCATAACACATTTAATCGTGTAAATTAATTAATTTATACGCGTAATGTATTTAGTATAAAATAACTATTCTTCAATTATATTTCACACTCGCACACATACGTGATTATAAATATAATTAAAGAATATAAATTCGTAAGAAATGTAAATATTAAGTTTAAGACAAACATTTTAAAATGTCATTTATTCCTAAAAGATAATAATACAATATTATTAGAAGGAAAAATGAATGAATATTTTCATGTCATATATACATAAAATACTGTTTTTCCAACAATGTATTTTACTGTTCGGTCTTTGCGCCCGATATTCACATTATCACCAAAAATAGTGAAAATTGCTTAACCGTTTTACCAATTTCGTAACACATGTGTATTAATAAGAAATTATTCTCTATTTGCACAATTGTTTATTACGAAAACCTCATGTTGATGCATCATTATATAATCATTTTTTAAACTTGTCATTAACAAAAGTAAAACAACGAGTAGTTTAACTCCACCGAGTAAAATGCATTACAATCAATCGCAATGGAAAGAAGAAACAAGGAAGAGCAAAAAATTTCTACATCACTACCCGAGTCAATATCCGATACACATACGAATAAGTATGTATATCACGTGCCGCGTAAAATGAAAAAAGAGAGAAAAGAGAAGCTGCAACACCTCACCCTGTCAGTGCAAATGATTGGCTGTCGTTGTGTTCTGAACGTTGTTCGCCTGCAGATTTTGGTAATTTCGTTCGCTCGGTTTATGGGGGATTTGACACGCGACACATTGGAGCTTTGCACCTGACGCTAGTCGTCAGTGGTTTTCAGGGTCAACGGAATAAAAAAGAGTTATAGGCTGTCCACCACTGTTCTCACCCTACCCCGTCTCTTGCAGCTATTCTCTTTTTCTCTGCCCATTGTCATTTCGTGATTCAGGACGATTAAAAATCTTTATCGTTTAATAGACCATGAATTTCGCGTTTATATATGTATATATATACATTGTAATTTTGTGATATATTATTATTGGAATTGAACATTAAATTAGCCGATTAACGTAAGTTAAGCTTTTAAA
Organism: Theocolax elegans; assembly: GCA_026168455.1. NCBI lineage: Eukaryota > Metazoa > Arthropoda > Insecta > Hymenoptera > Cerocephalidae > Theocolax > Theocolax elegans. The sequence goes on along the minus strand of CM047426.1, from coordinate 32,848,877 downwards.
CGAGTTTTACATTTATAATTCTACCCTTGCTTAGCAACCCCTTTACTTGATTACACAAGTTAGTTAAAAAAAAAGGAGGGAGCTAAAATATTTACACAACGTCAAAACCAGTTGTGGAAAGAAGCATCAATAAGCACCATTTATAAAAAAGCAACGCATGTATTTATAGAAAACGAAATAAATGTTTGTTTTAAAATCAACGGTACATCCGTCGATGTCCGTCTTAAACGTACATAGTCCATTTCACTCTCACAAGGATCGTTTTTCATATGATTCGGGATAACCTGAGACTCTTTCGGTACCCTGTATCTCGGCACTCGTAAATGGTATGCTTGGCTCGTAGCGAAAACAATATGCGGCTGGCGGGGTTGCTTATGTTTACCGAAAGAAGAAGTGGGAGGAAGAACGGTTGGCATGTGTTGTTTGATGTCGATTCTTGATGTTATGGTGTCAGCGCGCGGGCTTCGACCGATAAAGGGTCTGTTGGCCCGCCACCCAAGGGGTAATCGTTGCGCTCGGGGGATCCCCCCCCCCCCTCCGCACCGCTCTCCTCAACGCTCTCTCTATCTCCCTTTCACTCTATCTATATCTATCTATCTATCTATATTTCTGGCTACCTATCTATTTCATTCGCACTCACTCGCAGCATGCAATGAAATACAAACGTTGTCCACATGGTACGCAGGAAAGAAAGAGACTAGTAATCTGTATGCATTTACAATCATTAATATATTTCCGAACTCCTTCTATACAGGCTATCTACTTCCTTTCTACTTACTATAACATCAATTCGTATAATTTATATGTGTTTGATAAATACGTACAAGACTGGTTAAGCCTGATCGTATGTACTTAAGAATTTAATCGTTCTGAACGATTACTTCATATTTTGACAGTAATAAAATGTTATAATTAATATGAAAATAAAAGGTAATTTGCACAGTTCGTAATAATTAATTGTGTAATGCGAAGGCGTAATAAATTACGGTGCTTGTTAATATACTTTGAACAAAGTCGAATAATCATTTGCTTGCTAATCGTATGCTTGTGCTTATTTTCGGATTTTACATTAGCTGTTTGCATTTAATTTTAACAATTTATATGTAGAAGTAGCCGATCAGCACAAATTGAAACTTCTTGAACAAAAGTTGTCGTTTAAACTATAATATAAAAATAAGAAAAAAAATGTGTAAAAAATATTTAAAATGTTTAGCATAGTTAAATAATAGGAAAATCCTCTGTTTCGCTGTACAATCATATAACATAACGTTACATGTACCGAAATTGAATAATAGAAAAAAGAGTGTCGTCTAATTTTAAATTACCAATTGTACAAATTAGTAAGTTCAAGTTTGTCGATATAAAGGAGAGTAAACCGTAGTTACGACGTCATGCGAGAGCAACTTGACTCTCGACAGGTTCCTATCGATACCGATAAGTCATGGGGCGATTTGATTACGGTCCAGTAGGAAGACAAAACACACGGAGCTAGAGCGTCTAATCATTATCAAATAATCTAGTGCTCGGGTACACGTCTCTTTTTCCTATACATAATTAAACTATCAATGTGTTTTTATTTGTTCAACGATCTTAACCAATGTTTGTTTTTCTGTTATAGGTGAGTCAGACATTACAAGAAAAACCGTCAAACATACACGAAGACCAGTCGTTCTATGTGAGTTACCAATTTCTCATACAAAAATCTGTTCGAATGTAATTGGAATGCTGGCAAAAAACGAAATCCCGATTTCCGATGAAGCAATTACCATATTTGAAACGAGATCCATCCACCCCGCCGACACAATGCAAAACCACGACACATGCGTGAAATCGACGCATTTAAAAAAACAAATTCCTCGGTTCTCCCCTTGTTTTTTTCGAACTAGGAGTATAAAAGTATAAGCGAAGTTAAGAATTCTTTGATGTATTTAGCTAACGGTTGACAATACATAAAAAAAGTGAATGATGGAAAGAGAGAGAGAGAGAGAGAGAGAGAGAGGGAGAGAGAGAAGCAGCAAAGACGACGTGCGCATGTCGTTCGCTCATTACCCCGTGGCGCGTTCGTGTAGGTACATTCGTTTCACACATCCGCTTCCGGCCGCGCATAATATAATAATCGCTCGAGCAGCTCGCACAATGGCCAGCTCACGCGCGGTATTTGCATCGATATGTGTATACATATAAGCGTCGAGAAGCGAATCAGTAATAATGCGTCCAAAAGAGAGAGAGAGAGAGAGAGAGAGAGAGAGAGAGAGAGAGAGAGTTTCAAGGGAAAAAGAACGGGACCCGTTGAGGAATTCGATTAAAAAATAAGGGAGTACACATTCGCAGTCCTCAAAAAGTTCGTCAAAGGGAATTGAATGCGTCGATGTCACGCGCGCCGAGCCAGACATTAAAATAAAACTGAAAATAATAAAAACCGAGATAAAGAGACTGGGGTAAAAAAAGTTTGAGGGGGTTCGCGTATTTGTTTAATTATCAACGGTACCGCATTAACTCGTTAATTGAGCGTCAGATGGCGGGCATTGTTGCCCGTTTGACACGCTTTGTACATCGATCTATATACCATGAGGTACAAATGCCGTGTGGGAGTATCATGGCCCTCTCTTCTGCTGGAGATTCTAGACTTTGCTCGCGCGCCGTATATAAATGTGTACCTACATACGTACTCTAATGCGTCTACGTTTACGCACGCGCGAATCCCAATCGCGTATACACACGCACACGCCCACACACTCTTGAGGATCTCCGATACACGTACTTTCTCTAGTAGAAAAGTAAACACACACGCACATATAGACACGCACACGTACACGCGTAATTTACATGCTTCTAAGCACGCGTCAGTGTACATATACGCGGGTGGGTGCCAGTGCGGAATATACGAGTAAGCCCCGCGTTTGGCAGACAGTGGCGGCGGTGGCGACGGCGGCGGCGCGCGCGTTAATCGTATGCGCAAATTAGAACAATGAGTGCGTGCCATTATATTCGCGGCAAGGGCGAACAACGCCGGTTTTGAATGACACTTCTATGCTTTAGGATATGGTTTAACCCCTCTCCCCTCACCTCTTCTTACTCCTCGCTCGCTCGGATTTGAGCGGGGTTACAGGGATTGAAAGATAGAACCGTCGCTCGTGGGATGGGAAGAAGGAAACGCGACTCGTACATCGTCTGTCCAAAATTATGTAAGGATAACCGGCAGTACTCTCACCAATAGTCCTATCGAATTTTATTACAATTTAACCAATTCTATTATTCTACCGTACGTATACTTAGAGATATGTCAGATTTCTATATCATACGAGGTTTTCCTACGTCATATTTTCGCTGTATTTCATTTTCACTGGTTTATTAATATTTTATATTTTCCGAATGAACGTTTAATCTACGTTTTTTATTGAGTCCGAGTAAAATTTTTGAAAGCATATATATTTACTTTGTTAAATTGAATTAATTCAACGAGTTGCACGTAATCAATAATTATTGTGCAATTATCGGTGGTCTTCAAAGTTTTCATCGGTATACTTAAAAATAATGGAAAATTATGTAGATAACGAATATTATCTAAAATTTATTCATTCATGCGATAGTTCATGGTATCTTATTAAACACGATAACTGCGGAAACAGACGCCGGTAATATGAGATTATAAAAATATTACCAATTTTCATAATTAATAATGGGGAAGATTTTTACTTCGAAATGATCGCAATCATCCGATAATTATTATCGGTAGCCTCGTGTCTCTCAATTAAGATTCACAGGCGTGCGGTAATGTTGTTTCTTTTTTCCCTTCATAAGCAAACACCTGGGTTACACACACTTTGTAGCGAGATATTTCAATGAGAGGTAACGAGATGCACGCTCGTAGGAACTGATATCGAGAGTCTCGACCGATCTAATGGAAGTTTTCCCTCCCTCGCACTCTGTCTGTCTCTCACTCGCTCTCTCTCTCTCTCTCTCTCTCTTTTTGTAGACTCTTTCGTGACGGGAAATACCCCGCTGACGATGGAAGTCTTCGATATTTACCGCGGCCCAGCTCATTAATTATCGCGCCTCCCATTTCACCACTCGCCTCTTGATTAGCGCGAGCAAAGCCTTCGTTATTTTCGTTACTTACGGTTATTTTTTCCTCCCTAATTACTTTTATTCCAGGATGCGACTCCTCTTACCTGTAAACAATTACCGCTGTTTAGACCACCCTTCTAAATCCTCATATTTCTTTATGTCCCTTACACGTTGCGCTCTACCCTTTTCCATCTCCTTCCCTTATATTGCGATAAGTAAATATTTCAACATTGTTGAATTAATTAGTAGTTACTATTTCAATCTTGTGTTGTCGTTCTTGTTTTTGTTTAGTGAGATATATAAGGATATCATGGCCTAAGGGATCCAAACAAATATACAAGAGTTGGAGAGTCGAGGGTGTATATAGAAGGAAGCGAAGACACGATAAAGGGTGGGTCGTTTTTATAAAGGAAAGGGGACAGCGCGCGGGTCCGAGATTCGACCGGTAATCGAACAAGCAGACTCGGCCTCACGGAAAGATTCCTTTGTGATCATAGAATACGAGACGAAGAGAACCTACTGCTTTCGAATATATACACGCGGGTGGAAATTAGACGCTCGCGGGCGAGCTAAAATAATTAAAACGTCCCGGGGATAAAAGACAAAAGCCGCGCGTTGGCTGGCTTGCTCGCTCGCTCGCTCGCTCGCTTGCATGGTTTACCTATCCCGTCCGCCAGAAATACGACGTAAGGGTGATAAAGGAGAGCAGCAGAGAGGAGAAAGAGAGAGATAAAAATCGCGAAAAGGGGAGGTCTGATAGCGAAGAAAAACACGAAGTTGATCAAAGTGAAATACGCATTGCCAGCCATGTGGGTAATTATCGCAGACCTTTGCATTAGCCCGCTTGCCTTCACGGGTAATTCCTCTACCTTTCGTCCTCGGCCGAATATCTCCTTGCATGCCCTCGAAACTCCTCTCATCCTATACGTACCTACCGCGCATACATATTCAAACGTAGGCGTATATCGAATGCAAGCCCAAGTGTTTGTTAGTTTCGCTTTTTTACTCCCAGCTACCCCTCCCTCGCAAATTCATTTGCCGCGCTTTTTTAACCCTCCTCGTTTACAGATCCGTTAATCGAGCGGCTTCTTCCTTCAACACCGCTGAGATTCCGATTGAATTATATAATTTATATCTTTCTCTTTCCTGGTTAAATATACATGTACGCCCATATAGATATACGTGTTGATATACAGGCAAGTCGGCTCTTTAAATTACTATTTATTAGCATTCAGAATTCACTTTTCTCGATCCGTTAATGTCAATCTCGCGAGCTTTTCCCTCCTGCCGTTCGTTCTTTGACGAAGAAGAGCCAAACTCTCTGCGCTGTATATCATTTTCCCCCATTCGCGCGAAGGAAAATAATTTAATTAATCTGATTGAGAAATGTTAATGCTGCCGTCTCGTAAAATAATATCCAAATGAATTAATACCCCCTGTCGGGCGATTCAACGGGTATATAACCAGGGACAGAGAGAGAGAGGGGTGGGAGGGTGGACGTCGGCGGGGCGGGGGCGGCGAAGGGAAGGGGGTAAGAAAAGAACGAAGCCCCTTCTCCGAAGTACCTCCAATATGTACAGATGCAGAATCCATTCGGAGAGAAAGTAGAGGTATGAGAGAAACAGAGTGAGAGAGAGAGAGAGAGAGAGAGAGAGAGAGAGAGAGAGAGAGGGAGCTAATTAGCTAAGTAAAGCCAAGGCATTATCGCTTATTTTCAAGCCCTCCGTTCGCTCTCTTTCCCTCTCTTTTACGCGAACGTTTACTCTTTCTGCCTCTTTCTATCTTTTATCCTCTCACCCTTTGCTCACAGCCTCTTCTATCATGCATCCCATCTTGTTCGTTCTCAACGAAATTCGTACATAGAGTAGATAAACTTTATGCGCTCTATTGAATCTATATTTGTTTCCAATTGGAAAATTTTCTCCTTTTTCCTCACCCTGGGAAACACAACATATAGATTTTTCTCTGATAGGTTTGTTACTTTACGTATGACCGATGTGTATAAAAAAATCGCATACACGAAGATTATCGGAACGGCACATTGAAATTTGTTTTAAAAGAAAAAGAGTACGATGCGGGAACCGATAAACAGGAAGGTAGAAGTTAATAAAAAAAATAGAAAGAGGGCACCGCACGCGAGGCGCGAAAGGGAAAGGATGATTTCCTGTATGTAATTTTGTAAAAGTGTTATCAAGCGTTCTTTGAAGTCTCTCAGCTTTACCTTCAGATTGTATGAAAATAAATGGAATTTGGATTAAAAACCCGAATGATTTTCATGTGGAAAAAGTTTTTGGTGCAAGAGTTCTCCTTTAGTTAAAACGACGAAAGAGGCAGAAGAGATCCGCGGAAGCAATAAAATCGTATTCGAGAAACCCCTTTGACGAATGGATTTCTAATAATTTATAGAGATAATTAACCGAGTTCTCATCGCCGTGCGCACCTTCCCTCATCCCTTTACCTCATCCGATGAGCGACCCTTTGATTTGAAGCGACGATTCCTCTCAATCTACGAAGGTTTCATCGTGGAATCCCCAATACTTCTTCGCTTTTTTTATTCGTTAATATTCCTCTTGCTTGCATTAATAAGAATGCAGTTAGATTATTTTCAAATAATAGCAAGGGCTGCCCATCAATTATATAAAAGACTAATAACAATACGTCAAATAAATTTTATTGAAATTCCATTATATTTAATAAATATGCTTTCTCCCTTGGTTATTGGGTTATGGATAAACTCACCCTTTCTCTCTATATACCTCGTTAATACATCAAACTCGCTTCGCGAAGTCTTTCCGTCTCTGAACATACATTATTATCAGGATATATTCGCTCAAACTTGACTTTTCGGATATTTTAAGATTTACACGTACTCGTACGTGATTATCTAAAATCTTAATACATCGGCATGTTATCAATTTTAAACAACTATATAAATAAAATAAATAGTAAATACATATTTATATTACATGAATACGTATATACGTATTGTTAATAGCTCATTTTTATAACAAACTAATATTTGATGTAATTTGGTATTTGTCAGCATTTATAAATGTTATCAAGTGTTAGTTATTCTTTAAATATCCGTTTTTACGATACCCATTCTTCGTTTAGTTTAGTTATTTTACCAAATATAAGCGATTTACACATATGCTCGTTAAAAATCTTAATCTAAATTTAAAAATTAATTAGATTTCAAATACTTATTTAATGGATATAAATTTCATATTAAAAAATAATTCTTATTTAAAATTTTAATAATTGTACTAAGTTTGTGTATACGTGCGTAAAGTCACATCTTTAGATACGTTAAATAGGATTTAAAAAATTACGAAATATTCGACACAACAAGAAAAAACATATCACATTTAAAATTTATAAAGAAGTAAATCTGTATCGAGTAAGTGTAAGAGTTAAGACAAGATAAAGAGAGCATGAGCACGCGAAGAGAGTTGCGTCACTAATAGCTCAATGTTTTCCTTCCCCCGGGGTCCTAGATGAAAATCTTGGTTGTCGGCTCCATTGTCGGAAACCCCTCGTGTGCAGTAGTCTCCCTCTTTCTCTCCTCCTCTTTCTCTCTCGAACAATGAGCCAGATAATAATTTAAAACACGGATAAAATCGATACGTAACCCCTTTCTTCGACAACAGAAGTGCAAAATGCGTCACATGCACATACGACCTTTTAAACGCTATAGAATACTCTTTCGTTTCAAAGAATTCATTTCGATGCACTCTCCGGACCGGCATATAAAGTTTTCAAAATACAGCAGATTGCTGAGTCATCGATTCCTATATTATTTTCAATACCTTTTGCGCTCGTCACTTTTTGTTTATCGCAATAACCAATTTTTATCGAGTCTTCGATCGTCAGGTATCTTAGAAACTTTTATTTGATTAGCCTCTTTAACGTATACGCGTCTGTGACTCACTTCTTTTTCAAATTATACATTTTATTTTTCGAAAAACGCGGAGAGTAATTTATATCACTTCGAAGGCTTCCTTTAGCCTTGCTCTAAAGCTTCTTATCGGTCCTGACTCGTAAATCATCGAGCGCGCAGCTGCTTCTTTGTCGTCCTTGTAAATCAGAAATCAGTTTACGTATCTCAATATTGTACCAAGCTTCGCTTTCACGCTTTATGATTTTATCTAGAAATTTCCATTGTATATTGTTATAAAGTACTTTTTTAAATCTACTATCGGTTATGATTTTATTTTAATTTTCGTTGATGGATATCCAGGACAATTGTAGCTAATCAAATTTTTGTTTCGAATTAAGCTCCCTCAATTGCATATTTAATTCCAAGATATTAATTGGATCGAATTAACTGCGATAATTTTCGTTATCAGCAAATTAATATTAGACAATAAAATTTGGCCGATTAAATGATTTTTTATTTGCACAGTAGATGAGTGTCTCACTGGCATCTTAAATCAGATAAGGAAAGTTTTATTAATTTGCTATTAATAGCGATTAAAATTTTTTAAAATGCATATTAAATATATACAATTTTTCTTATTGTCTTCGGATAAAAAGCTTTTGCCGGTTGATTGGTAAATGAAATATCCTACAAAATAATTGTAATAAAATTGACAAAAAGATGAATGATTACGTTGACCATTTAATTACCGCAAAGACTCAAGTATTCGAAGAGTAGAAGTTTTAAGATCCAAAGAGTATGGAAAAGTAAGCAGCTGCTTTGGCTCGTGGACAATCCCTTTAAAAGGTACCGGGATGGTAGTTATGGAAGACAAGGAAGCCGTCCGTTGGTTCGATCATCAGGGCCTGCAACGGCACGCCGGGAACAATTAATTTTTATTATCGGCCCAAGAATTCACGCGCTAATTGCGAGACAATGTGATTCGCATCCCGCAGCCATGAGACTCGTAATCTTCTCTCTCTCTCTCTCTCTCTCTCTCTCTCTCTCTCTCGCTATATATATTTCGTAATTATCTTTTACTTTAGACCCGTTGATAAAATTGTGAAATTGCAGAATAAAAGTAATAATATTTTAATATATACAAGCGGAATAAATGTATACTCGCATATAATATACAATCGATTCGGAGAATATCAGTGCATGCCAGATGTGTTTAAAAAAGACTAGCGTACAAATTTTAGGTATCCCAAAATAACGTGTATATTAATGAGTAAATACACCGTTTATACATCGTACAAAGTCCTAAAATACAGAGATTCGAATGTATATATAAATAAAACGTTAGACCTATAAATATTGTCGTTTTGCACATTTCAACAGCGTATCAATTCTAAATGAAAAGTTGTCCGTACATATCAACGTCTTAAAGGTGCACTTAAATCGGTAAAGTCGTTGGGAGAAACTTTTTAACGATCACTCACGTGCACTCGCGAGTAAACAAGTTTTTCATCCGAAAAAGATAACAAAAATATCGAGCTAATAACATCACAAATTCATAACTCTCTCAAAGGCTCTAAAACGATATCGCTTTTTGTTTCCACGCTATCACCTTCCGTATGTTCACTTATTCATCGGGTTGCTTTTAGTGAGCGGTATAAAGAGGCGTCGCGAAAAAACCACCAGCCGATTACCGAATTTATCGAAGAACAGTGGTATGTGGCAGTACAGGAGCAATGGAATTTTTCAACGTATGCGCCCGCGCGCACGCGGCTAATAGACCGAGTCAGGTGGAACGGATTGCACGGCACGTACGCATTAGTATTGCCGGCGTGCATGAGAAAAGGAGAGAGGGATATAGAGAGCGAGTTTGACGTTTCAGTCAGCAACACGTATACAACGAGTAAGGGAAAGAGAGATATAGAGCGTGGGCGGAGGAGGGGGTCGGGGAAGAGGGGGGAGGGGGGAGGGGGTGGCGGTGAAGGAGAGGGAGAGAGGGAGAGAGCGCCGAGCGTCGTCGCACCTCCGCGTCCTCATTCAACATTCAGCATCCCCCCTCGATATCACACAAGTTCTGATTAGACGTGGAATTAATGATTCGAAAATCAATACGGGCTGCCCTCACTTCCCCCCTAGGGTATTAAGACACTCAAGGCTCGCCCAATCAGACGGAGAATGGGCCCTGCCTGACTTCCCTTGGCTGGTTCGTTCCCGATGCTATACTCAGTAACAGGGAAGAGATCGGGAATGAAGATGGAGCCGGAACATGACACTGACAATAACTGATATTTCATTAAAACTGTCGCCGACACGCTTTATCATCATTCTATGATTCCATTCGATTTTATACATTATTCTTGGCTTCTACTTTTCAAAGTTATTAAATCCTAATAATTGACCAATCTTAAAAATAAAAATCTTCAATTACGCTGATAGTCTATGGAAAAATCAAATGATGTGAGATACATCCTCGTACATACTGCAGATTCGTCCGATTTTTCACCAAGTTACTAAGTAAAGAGTATAAACGTCGAGGATGAAGACGAGGCTGCGACGGAAGTAGGGAGCTTCTTCTTCGATGGTGATAGTATATCGGGGAAAAAGAGGGGAGAAGAAAGAGAGAGAGAGAGAGAGAGAGAGAGGGAGAGAAGGAGGAAAGGTACGGGTTGGAAGGCAGCCCGACTATTTTGTCACCAAACCCCTTCTTCGCTCTTTGATAACTAATTAGTGTTTTACCCCCTCCCAGAGGGCTCTTTTATCGTCCCAATCAGGGGGACTACGACGACAGAGGGAGATGGCGCAAAAGAAGCAGAGAGACGATGAAGAAAGAGGGTGAGTGGCGAGTCGAGGGTGGCCTCGTTCGGAAGGAACCCTTTCACGGGAAGCACATCGACGTTTTCAAGCTCTCTCCCAGCGAAAAGATGTGGAATCAAAGGATTTCGTCCGACAGAGTGAAGCGTCAAAAGTGCGATAGGGTTGCGAGATGGGTGAGTTGGTTGGGTGATGGGTGGGAGTAAAACGAAGACGTCGAACGCTGCTGGAAATATGCCGACGCCGAGGGAGTCGCGCGCACTCTTCAAATCTTTTCACAAGCGTCCTTTAAAGAGCTCATTGGTGAGTTCGACGATGAGATATCTCTTATATCTCAATAATTCTCTACCCACGATTGGCTTCGTCAAAGCCTATCCTCGGATTTTTCTTCGATATATCCATTATTCCTACGGTGCAGTTGTACGTTACGACTACGAGCGTGACGAGCGAGAGTCTAAGGTAATTAACGCCAATTCAGCTGACTAACAAGGATCGTCATTCTTTTCACCACTTGTGTAATTACGTGGAGGGAGAATCTCACCCGACCCTCCTCCCCCCGCCATCACCACCTCCCATCACCCCCACCCCCCCCTCTCTCTCTCTCTCTCTCTCACTCTCTCACTGATCTCTCTGTCTCTCTCTCTTTTCGCCCGAAGGACGGAGCCCCATTCTTTTCCCTCTTTTTCCCGGCATGTTTGCTTAATAAAATATTCAATTTTCCCCTCTTTATACCATTGAAAAAAAACACAGAGTTACACATTTTCCTTCCTTCCGTCCTTCCTTCATCTTTTTTTTTTCACCGCGTTATCGCGTGTTTGCGCTGCTTCGGTGTAACAAAAGATTTCAATGTGTAAACAACCCCGGGACGGGCAAACGAAGACAAAGATGTCGGTATATTTTACCAGGGCGAGAGAAACACCGAGGCGTGCGCGTCCCCTTGTGTAACCCCCTTTCTCTAGCGAACGGGTGATGTACCGAAATGAAATATCGAGGAACCGCGTACTTGTATCGGAAATACCTGGGCGGATGCGCGGTAGGTATACACGGCCCATAAATATCCGAGCGATCTTATATTTTCATCACTGAGCCATCGTATTAAAATTTATGTTACGATCACAAGTGCGCCACCGCTCGTGTACTCGCGAGAGTGGTAATATTGTAATCTATGTGTAAAAGAACGCGAGCGGAGAGTCGAAGGCGGGAGAATGAAAAAGTGGCTTGAATCGCAAGCCTCAGTTATAAGGGTGGGAGGGCCGGTGGTACACATCGTCTATACGTGTAAAATAATACGTACGGGTGTAGGTGTATGTATATACTGGAAGGGTGTCGAACGCGCGTTTCGAAACAATGACGTCTATAGCGAATCCCTGTCCTATTCCTTCCTCTTTTTACCGCGGGGTGCCATTAGAGCCCCGCGATGGGCGTCGTAAAAATATAGCTAAGCCATTGTTACCGTACGTACCGATGCTTTTTTTCGACAGGGATGTTGTGGATATCGGCGTCGTTCTCCTTCCTCCTCGTGGCCGTCCTCCTCACCGCGTGCCTATCAATACTTGGCGAATGAACCTCGTCTCGTTGGTCCTTGATCGAGCTTTGCTCTCGAATAATTACTCGGAAAACTAATAACGTACAATGTGTGTATACGGCCCTCGATCGTTGTCAGTAGTTTCAAAACCAATGTATATATCGGAGCAAATATAGGTATATATAATAGCTGTGCGTGCGAGTATGCGTGCGTGTACGCGTATTTATATCTAGATTCACATTGATAAATGGAAGAAGAATAGAGCTGACGCAGCTCGATCGGGGAAAATGGAATGGAAATTGGACAGCCTCGACGAGCAATGGGGCAATCATTAACTTTTCAATTTTCCCGTTCAAGGTAGATCATGCGAAAATTCTTTGTTTAAGCGGTCTCTCTCTGTCTATGCCGGCTCTTAATTCAAGTAGCGTGTCCACCCCTTTGGATCACCGGCCGCTAGATGATTGACTCCAAGGGATGAAGAAGCATTGTCGTCCATTGGACCGAGCGGAATCGAAATGGCAAAGCGGTATAAAATGGTAACGCGATTGTCCGGTAGCCCGTGTGGATTGCGAATTATTTCTCCTATGATTGTGCAACCGGGATTCCGTCCATTTGTGTACATTTGTGTACGCTGCCGCGAGGATATAGAACCGCGCCGCCTACCCCTTCCCCAACCCCTTCCCCACCTCTTCCCGTAGTATCCACGGCAAAATTTCGGCCAATTGTCTACTCCCGATTTCCCGTTCTCCTCCTCTATCTTTGTTATACAACCACACATTTTTTGTCTGGCCATTAGATCAAACGATGCGTAACGTGTATCGTATATAATACAGTTTTCGTATCGTTCGGCATGGAATCAAGTACACAGAAGAAAGCGTACTCCCTCATCGGTCGCGTTTGTCGCGTATTTCCGTCTCGAGGCGTCCCAACTGATTTATCGTCACGTGCCCTGGCGTGAGAATAAGCCTCTGCCATAAGAGACTACGCGTTCTCTCGCTCTCTCTCTCTCTCTCTCTCTCTCTGCCTCCGGAAGTCTCAAGTCTAAAATGATAGTCTCTCTTCGGAGCTCTCGAAGAGCCGGCGTATGCGCGCGCCGTACTATCCAAGTGCATGGGCGGCAGTGTATTTAGACGGGATAAGCAGAGAGTATATATGCCATAAAAAGGGAAGAACGAACAAGAATTAAAGACTATAGCTCTAGAAATAAGGACCGAGACGATAAAGCAAAGTTGAAAGACTCTTCGTGTCTAATGATGTTTAAGAAAGGGCTTTAATTTTTCATTACCTACGACCGAGGACATCAAAGGGGTCCCTTTATTTTTTAGGCCGATGCCTTCGGGGCCTGGAATATATCGGAGGGGGAGAGAGAGACGACGTCGCCGCTCGGCACTCGAGTATTGTGCTCCCACTTCCGTTCGATCTATTGACATTTCTTAAATATCGCTCGCTCGCGCACTCACGAGCCCTTTCTCTTCTATCCTCGGATGGAGATAGCCGCAGACCGAGAAAGAGTGCCGCCTCTTTGACTACTCTCACTTTGGAAGCTGCTTCGGTTGACTCGATCCTTCTCTTTGCACACGTGGGAACACGTGTCGTTTACTGAGAACGATCAGTCGCTGCAGTATAAACTTTACCAGTGACGCTCGGTCAATGAACCTTAGAAACAGATTTTCTTCCCCTCGTTAAAATCGAGTAACACATGTCGCAACCGTCTCGAGGAGGATCAATTGCTCCGCTGGAGAAGTCTTAATTGATTATCGTAATTTTACATCCAAGTAAGCTTCTAAAGAGAAGGGAAACTCTGTCTTTTGAGATTCCAAAATATACAGATGTTTCACTTTTAGAACTTTCAATTTTGTTTCTATACCTTTAAAACCTTGATCTTTTATTTCATTTATTTGAGCATGCGAATTTACTTTCTCAACGACAAAACTTGATAAATAGTTTTCACTATCATAATATGCTTAAGACATTACCGTAAATTACATTTAATTTGTTTTACTATTATGCAGAACTCTAAAAATTACATTAGTCTTTTTAGTCTGCTAGCTGTTTTAATGTAAATATAAAAATGTACTCATATTATTAATCAACGTGAAGCAAACAATGTATTATTATCTCAAAATACCAGAATCTGTATTATTTATATATTAGCATTATACTGTTATAATTGAAGTAATAACAATATACTAAAATGTTACTAAAATATCTAATATTAAAAAGATAATTATGAAAAAAGTGTCTTAGGTATAATGTAATAATGAAAATCCGTTTGCGCATCGAGATGATAAATATGGGGGTTCAAAATATAGAGTGTGTCGGATGCAAACATTCTAGAATGAGCGAGGCTTAAGCCCGGTCGATATCTTAATAATAAATACAAGAGGGGTTCACTCTGATAGCTGGTTGGTATGAGATTCAACAGAGGGTGTCAGTAGGGGGTGGGTATGATTGGTGGCGTCGCGAGAAGCAAAGAGAGCGAGAGAGAGAGAGAGAGAGAGAGAGACGAGGGAGCGGGGCAAGAAGGGATCATTCACACCTCGCGGTGTAATGAGAAAATTTGAAATATCGCGCCCACCGCCGAGCGCGGAAAAAAAGTACCGGCATAGACGCGTGTACGTAAGCTAGCGCGCTCGACCCCGTAGTCATAACCGGCTGATCCGTTCTCCTTCCTCCCACGGGAGATTACGAGAGAGGGTGGTATAAGGCATTCGCTTCGTTCCTCCCCGGCGTTGTGCTCTTTAGCCGCGTTTCCCTTTGCTCTCGGCTTCGAGCGTCCTTAACGTCGCATTTTCGTGGCGAACCGCCAACGATACTTTTGCATATCTTGGCGCGGTCGCGAGGGTGTACGTATATTTTGAATCTGCCTGCGCCCGACGCCTGAATTATCGTCGTTCTCCGAAGGTTCCTTTGTACTTGGAAATACGGCGGATTATTTTCGATAACGACTTGCGCGAGTAAGTGCGCGAAGAAAATATACGAATTACATACCGTATACGTATACCTAGATCGCTGATCAAAAGAAAAATTTAGTGGGAGTGTAGAGCAGGCGATTCCTCTCGCCAGCTAGTAATCAATCAATCGATTGATCATAATGACCGTGTAAAGCGAAAGCTATAGAGTTTCGCTGAGATAGCGGTCACGTAGAGGTATATTATACGCGCGCACACACGCTTACCCACTCACACACACATGGGGGACAGAAGAAAAAATAGAGTCAAGGTTGAGGATTTCTCACCATCGGGGCGGGGTCGTACACAGCCTGTCTCTTTTTTCCATCTCTCGCGCTGTCTTTCTACGGTTCATCGTCGCCCCCCCCCCCTCCCCTCCCCCTACCCCTACCCCTCTCTCTCTCTCCCTCTCAGTAAGATACGCGAAGAGAGAAAGAGCGAGGGACAGAGAAGCGCGGCTATTTCTACAGATGCCATGCCTCGTCTTCTCTTTTTCTTGCCCGAGTTCCCTCGGTTCTTTCCAAAGCTCTCTCTCTCTCTCTCTCTCTCCTCTCTCTTGGTTCTCGGGATCTCGAGGCAGACGAGACTCCCGTGAATCGCTGCGCATCACTACGCCGGAATACGATTAACTGGAATCCAAATCGAAATTAATATCTTTTCAAACGTGCTAATTATATTACGCTTCAACTCTTTAATTATACCAATACAGAAATAGATATGTGTATAAGACAAATATATATATATGCATTTATGATTTTTCATTTTTGTTATACTCATACTTTGAACCGTCTTCTCTCTTGGTAATTATAAATATTCGCGTTCGAGGTGTAATATCAGTAAAGTTGAATTATTCGGAGCCAATTCTGTTTATGTATGTACTTACATATGTATATTTCGACGCAGTAAATATTTGCCAACAAAAATAATTCGAGCTTTAATCGTGATACGAAGCAATCATTATAATTGATATTCGCTCAACCATTTGCCCTTGAGTGTCGATCACACGCATTTTACTCGTCCTCCTTTACCAGCTGACATCGAGAAGACATTCATCATTCTTTATGTAACTCGGATAACCGAATCGCCAATCGATTGTAAATTATGCGTTAACTTATAATTTCTATAAGCCATTGAAAAAGTGTGTGACTTTACTCGACTCGGGCACAAGTGACACGGATTTCACGTAACATTGAGAATTTCTAATACCGATATATAGATTAAGATAAATCATTTTTAATAGAAAATTGTGTAAAAAATTTATTATATTTTTATTTTTATTTTTACAACCAAACGAATAATTCTATTTAACAAAAATACAAATTTTGTATATATATTTAACAGAAATGTTTTCTTGTCTTCCTGAAACCTTGAGAAATCGGTAGAGCATCGCATGTCTTCCAATGGTGGATAGTATCAAGTTGACCTTCGTTCTGAACGTTCGTACAAGACATTGCGTCGACGGTAATGATCCAAGAAATTGACCAATCCTCACCAAAGAGCGTACACTTTTACCCTCGTATAGACTTACAGATTTACGAAATCAATAGAGCTCGGAATCACGCAAGGAAATTAAAATTCCTTCAGATCCGTTTCCCTACTACGGAAATTTTCCGAAAACAATTTCTCGAGGTTGCCAAAGTGATTAATCGATTAAACAATTTGACTGAGGTAGCTTTACAATCATTCAATCTGCCGTTTTATTCTTTACTAGGTGGACGTTTGCAGCGGTGGTAAAGCGACGATAATATCATCGTCGAGTTGTAATGACAAACACATGCGCGTATACATATATCCAGGGTGACGTCATAGGACCAACTCTCTCTTTCTCTCTCTCTATCTCTCTCTCTCTCTCTCGCTCTCTCGCTCTCTCGCTCTCTTTCTCTCTCGCGCTCTCGCTCTCTCGCTCTACTATCGGCTTTTGATCTATACAGCGCGGCATATGTTTAGGTCATTAATTAGCATCTGGAACCAATTAAAGTAATTACGAATTCGGCAGTAAAATATCGTCCGGCGAACGACGCTAGCGGCCCGCGTTCTCCTCGTTAATCTCGCATCAATGTCGTATATCTATATATTACGTCTGACCGGTCACTCACTTATCGGTTCTCATTGGTCAATATCAAAAATCGCCGAATTCTCCGGGATACACGCGATTTTCTACCCCAATATATTCTCGCACGCATAATACGAAACAGCATTTTTATCATAATAAATAATTACCAGCAGTAACTCGTTCCTGTCGGCAAGTTATGGTGCTTCGACATTATGTGTTTCTCGCCGCGTTAATGTTCCTCTCCCTTCTCTCGATTCCCGAGATATCATCGTAAATTCTAAAAAATAAAGCATTTGAAAAATAAGGCGGGAATAAAAAATAGAATAACGGGCGAGCGAATGTCTTCTTGTAGTTTCCGGTGGACGTTTCAGTTAAAAAATGGGAATACAAAAATTGAAAGAGAGAGAGAGAGAATACGAGTTGGAATAAATGAGGAAATTGATGGTTCGTTGTAAAGATAAATCAGTTAGGTTGTCAATGTTCTTACGTCTTCATCTTGAGCCACGTGACAAATACTCACCGGATGCGCCGTGAGGATTATTGATACAATGCCGGTATGAGGTGAGCGGCAGCGTATTACCGGTCGCCCCGGCGCGGATATGTATTTACGCTTCCCGTATCATTTTGTAATTATCGATAACATCGTCAAGGTTTTTTGCAGGAAACAATGGGTCATTACTGGCCACATTGGCACAATCATTCTTCATACTCGTGTGACTCTACATATATATAGAAAAGTATTCAGTCGTTTTTCGTCTCCTTCAATTTGACGACGATCCGATCGCAGCCCAGCCACATATTTCTATGATTCATAACGGTCGATATAACTGAGTATACTGCCATAAAAACACTCGATCGAATCAAAGTTTATATACGCACGCGCAGCACGCGAGTTCCTGTCGCTTTTTGAATTATGCTACATTAATTTATTCTTGAATTATTCACCGTTTTATCAGTTTGCCCTCGCCCTTTTCCTTTTTCAAGCTACGCAAGATTTCCAAACGCTGATAAATGCCAGTGTAAATCAATTTCGTGATTAGTCGACGAGAATCGATCCCCTTTATTAAAAAAAATAGGGGAAATAATGTCTCTGTCGTTCGTGTGTGCTTTTTAAATATCTTGGCTTCCTTTTCTATTATTACTATACTTTATCGTATTTAGCTTACATGCGCTCAAAACTTAATGTTTAAAATATTAGCTTTTTTAATCAAAAAGAAAATTTAGTTTGTTTAATTTTTCAAATAAGTACGTTTATCGAATATTTTAATAATTCATTACACTATAAAGAAAATGTTATACTAAAAATATCGGTCAACTCGTATTTAATCATAGAAGTTAAACGCACCATATGGAAATAATAATATTTGTAATAGACAAAATATTATTATAAACATTTAACAACAAATAACTAATAAAATAAAAATAAATAACAAAATAAAGAATTAAAAATTGACTGACTTTGAGTGCGGTTTACAGCTTTGACGTCGAGCTTTATTTTTTTGCATAATCAAAAAAGAATATTAAGTTCAATTCTTTTGATAACATAAACTTAGGAAAAATAACCAAATAGTAATAAATAAACATTATATTTTTAAGCGAGAAACATACATTTAACAAATAGCAATTAAATTCTGTGTGTAATATTTCAATAACGCAAATTACTTAAAAGCGATTAGACGGTGTTAATAGAACACCAATTAGCAGTTACGCGAGTTAATTATCGTGTACTACTCGGAATATACTCGATAAGATAAACGTTTCGGTTAATACAAAAAAAACCCGATTGTTCCAATTTCTCGCGATATTTTCCTGGTACATGTATATATATATATATGTGTGTATGTGTGTGTGCGTGTATATATATATACATATATATGAAAATATAGGCGTAAGTAAAAAAGAAACTGTGCGCCTTAAAAAGTGTTTGAAGATTAAAACGGGCATTGAGAATTAAATCCGATAACTAAAGAAGAGTGAGAGGGAGAGAGAAAGAGAGATAGAGAGAGAGATGGATGTATAAGGGAATTAGCATTTATGAATGTCGACGGGCGCATCGAAGCGTCCGGTTGCATCAAGTGCCGGCGCGTAGACACACGCGGAAGCACTTGATCCCTCGGTGTATGGTATGCCGTATGTATTGGATCGATGGTCAGTTCATCGCGCATTGTCCCACTCGAGTGCAAACACCGAGGCTCGCGCGAGAAAGAAGCGGTAAGAGAATAACATGGTATCGGAGAGGGTAAGCGTTGTAGCGGATGTGCAAGCACCAATTCCTAACGCTTTCGATCGAGCTTTTCTCTTACTTTCGTCAATGAATGCTTAAGAGGAGAAATGGGCGAGCGAGGTAAAGAAAATAATAAAAAATAGAATATAAACAAAAAAATAAAAAAATAAAAAAATAAAGAATGAAGGAAGGAAAAATGAAAGAAGGAAAGCGCCAAGGCTACTTTGAATATAAAAGCATCTATAATTAATATCCGGTCGAGCAGAACAACGAGCCCGCGAGCAATATTTATTAGATACTTTATGGGGAAAGTTTAAAAAGGTAATCCCCGCGCCTTTGGTACTGAGCTTTCTCGGTCTCTTTCTCTCCTCATTCTCTGTATAGCGTATAGACAAAGGTACGGGCTTTTGTACTAAAGGGGGAGTCGAAAAAGAGCGTGGGAGGAAAAAAGAAACCTGCATAATTATAGGACGTAGATTTTCAAATTCCCTTTCATGTCTCTTCTTTCGCGATAAAATTGATACTTCCTATTGGCGAAGGTATACCCGGGTTTGTCAGGTTTTTCCTCTTCTCGCCAATACAAGCAACCTCTCATCCCCCATTGTTTTATTCATCGTGCATTTCTTTTTCACCGTGTATTTATTCCATTGTTTGATTTTGCGCCAACCGCTTATATACCGAAGGGAATGCCAAAGTTTTATTGGTAATTTCAATTGCAAAGTGCTTCGTAAATAAAAAGTATCGATATAGATTATAAAAAAGAAAAATTTTACCTCTATTTGTCGCCACCGGTGCAGCTTTATAAAAGGTCATCCACGTGAAAAAAGTAAATTCACACAGCACGCCACTAAAAAGGATATATTTACATTAAACTTTCCAATCGTTTCGCTCTTTGCACCGCATTCCTTTTGCAATCCTTTCCCTACTCTTTGCCAACCGTTTAATCCTTGCGCTTAAAAAAGTATATCAATGTATTGCTTAACTAAATAATAATACCACAAATTTATTACAAATTTTTATAATAAATTTATTGAGGTCTAAAATGGAACAAGGTCCTAATGCAGATTTATGGATTGATTATTTCTCGGCACGGTTCTTATTTCGCGATGGTTATCCGTACGAGAAAAATAATTTGATTATTTCCCTTCGCGGATTAAAGGTCTCTTTAATCCTTACTTCTCAGCTATTGTTACGATTAAATCTGTAAGCGCAACAATAATACACGTATATCGACTGCTATTTTCGTTTAAAAGCACGTCTTACGTTACCAACACACTCGTTAACATACCTATTCGTTTGATCTCGAGTCGAGTCAAAGTGCATTCTGACTTATCGGGATCATAAATATTATTTTCGTAAATTTATACGTTCTCACCTAAGGGTATTTTTCCTTTTTTCAGAGGGCCGTACTGGCAGAAAAGCAAGTTTCCGTACTGCAGGAGCAAATAACCACCCGTAACGATGGAAATACCAAGACTGAGGGGCAGCAATTGTCCCAGAATGCACAGAGCTCCGAACAGACGCAAGATGCAAGTAACCCTAGGGGGACACCCAACGCCAATCAAGATCAGGAGCTCCAGGCCAAGGATAGAGAGGTAATTATTAAAACTTTAGTATGGTATCTACAGTTTCCGCTTGATTAAAGGTTAATCATTCTTTGCTTGAATGAGACATGATTTTTTTTCATTGTACAAATAAAACAATTTGAATATTGTAAAAATAATTATATCTTGTGGATTAGTTATTACTACAGGAAATATGCTTCTATTTAAAACACTAAATGCAAGTTTAAAATATCAAAAATCGTTTCATCTTTACGATTTATTTAAAGTTACTAAGCTAAATGTTAAATAGCTTTGTACTTACATTTTATAGTTTTCCCAATATTGTACTTATGTAATTACTGTATATTACATATAATATTTTTACACTGAATTAGGTATATATAATGAAAGAAGAAGCTGTCTCATTTATTGCTTAAATTGCGTTAACAAATTAGGAATGTTAATTTTTCTTCACCTACTTCAAATATACTTTGTACATATTTGTTTCGCATAATCAATCTAATAAACAGCAAAACTAGTTTCAATTTAAGTTTGATTATAAATTGCATAAAAAAATATGTTAGAATGAAAAATATATAAATTTTGATAAAAAAAATTAAGTAGCAATTATCATAATGATAATGATATGTAGATTGACGAGCGATGGCAAAAGGTGGGCTAAAATCAATTATCGCTAATCAAAACACTCAGCCGTCGATTATTTTGCTAAGCGCTTACTCGCTCTCTCTTTCTTTCATATATATGTATATAACACGAACAAGGAGGACAGAGAATTAGCTCGTTACGTAGGCAGTGTTGGAGCTTAATCGCGGCGGCACGTGGGACCCCGAGCAAAAGCCGCTCGAGCCTCGTTTACATGTGTACCCGCTTGTACACGCGTGTTTGTTACCTACCGAGTGCAGACGCAGAGAGCGAGTGAGAAGAAGCATGAGACAGTCGGGGGGGTGGGGGAGGGGTCGCGAGGGACAGAGAAGGATCAGCGAAGAGGAGAAAAAGATCGTTGAATGGCCACCGACACGCTCCTTTTTTTCTCTCTCTTGCTTTCCTCTTCGTTTCCCAGAGCTACCGAATCAATGATCTCTAAATATATCCGTAAGAATCATTAGCTCCAAGGCCCTCTCTTTTCTTGCTTTTTCCCCTCCCCGCATAATAAGAAATATACGTTGGACAGTATAGCTAGTGCGAAATGACGCTTTTTTGCTTAACGCGTCGTTCATTAATCTTTGGCCGAACCTCGCAAATTCTCCCTCTCTCGCTCTCGGCTCCCCCTCCCCCGCCCCCCGTTTCTCCTGTTCCTCATCCATAGCTTTATATTTAGAAAACGCGGCATCTCAAACTTTCGGACCGTACGGGCCGTTAACGCCGCGGAACGCGACGTCGTCGTTTCAGTCGTGGGTCGTGGTGCTAGTCTTCTTCGTCGCGTCGTTCTCCCCCACCGATCGGTGAACGACGAATCGGAAAATATGTGGCGCGTCGACTAGCGCATTTACGCTGTACTCGCGCGCTCGTGCTCGCGCTCGCGTCGCTGCGATAACATTATCGTATATTTATCAGCAGGGTAAATAACCCGCCGGTCGAGCCAATTTGCCTGCGCATGTAAAAATAACCGAGCGACTTGGAAGTTGGAGGAAGAAAGGAAAGAGGGGCACAAACAACTGCCCGCGGAATATTATGACGGGGGCGGTAACGACTTGCTCTTTCCCAGTTTGTCTTTTCGATCGACACGATCTTATAAACCGAGGAAAATCGACGGGTTTACGAGACATATCCTTTCTTTTTCCTTCTTGCTTATTTCTTTTACAAGCAGTTGGGTTGTTTTTATTCATCGACGATTACCTCGAATATAAAGAGTCAATTTACGGTACGAAACATTCGTAGACCGATTAGGTGGAGAATAACCACTCGTTCTCGCCTCTAGAACAAAGCCACGTAACCACTTGAAGGCGATAAAAAGCCACCGCTAAGAGTTCAATGAGTATCCTCCTTAGAGCCAATATAACGACCACAACTGTTCTCCCTTTTCTTGGCAGAGCTTCTACCCAACTCCTTCTTCTTCAAGTATTTTTCGCTACTCGATGGAGAGAAATCGTTTGCCGATAATCGTTCTGAGCACCCACCCTTCTTGATCGTGGCTCTCGGATAAGCAAGTAACCGGGCAAGCAAGCAAGCAAGCCTGTTCGCGATATAATAATGTCTTTATTGGAACCGAGTCGAGCTTCACTTTCGAAGAGAGCGTCGTTAGCTCCCATTGTTCTTCGTCGGCTGAGCATCAAAGCAGAAACGCGAATGAAAAAGTTTCCGCTTCTCTCTCCCTCCTTTTCCTTCTCTCCCGCTCTCTCTCTCTCTCTCTCTCTCTCTCTCGGTACTTCGCGACGTCTCAACGCAACGCAGGGTTGGAGAATAACACGCGCGCCTCGCGAGCTAACTTTATTGTCGCGACCGATCGCATTTTAATTGACTGTGACAATGAAAGCGCCTCGGTTATATTCGCCAGACTAAAAATGACGGTCTTTCGAGAAACTCTTCTCGTCGTCGTCGAAGGTACTTTGATAAAAAGCCGAGTATCGATAGATTCGCGTTATTGAGAATTAATGAACTGAGAGTTACGATGAAAGCGTTTAAAGGATTTAAGGGACTCTCAAGACATCTTTTGTGTAGACGATGCTTTTCATTCTGTATAGGCGACGATACATTTATTAGTTTAGTTATTAAATAATAATCAAATAAGTATAATCTATTTTGTTATATTGATCGAATATTTACTCTTTACTTTATTTTTGAGAAATAATATAACAATGGCATGACATATAAACTTCACGAATATAGTAATCCGACTTGCTTATTTGAATTCGTCGGTGAACAAAAGTTGCGAGTACACTGAAAAGCTATTTTAGTATTAAGAAGATGCGATTAAAGGAAACTCTAGGTATAGGTAATTAGTTGGAAATATGATCATCCAAGGGTCAACAAGATGAACAAGAAAATAAGTGCGAATAAATCGGCGAAGAAACATTAGACTTGGACCCAATGACTAGACTTCAAAAAGCTGCTTTTGAGAAGCAGTGAGTGGCAAAAGAGGTGAGGCATATGATTTACATTGCTATTGTAACCACACTTACTGGAATGGCGCCGGTTTCGAATCAAAATTACCAAGTGTCTTGGGCAGAGTAGTTGACAGAAACGCAACTTGGGGAGGATCGACCTGCAAATTAACCGCGCTTCGAAAAGAGCCTAACCTTTTTACCTAGAGAGAAGGAGGAGGCGGAGACGCGCAAACAGATAAAAGCGAGAAGATGGGGCGAGTTGGTGCCAAAGCAAATACGTACGCCGAGTGTTTCAAAACACGTTGGCTAATGTACCGCGTGTGAGAGACCGTTTCGTACATATCGCCAGATCAAGAAATAACTGTACCGCTCTTTTCGTCTAGATTTTCTGATGATACCGATTCTTCGATCGGATTACACAAACGTACGCTTTTTCTTTTCATCGTAGTGTTTATCGAAGGTATAACGTGTTAAATAAAACATACCGTACAAGCGGAGGAAAAAATATTAGTACAAAGAAATATTTACGCGGTTTGCTAAATTACACGAGATCGAGCCGCTCGAAGGCTACTTGTCCGCCGCCATATTGCCTCGACTCGATATATTATTATCCACGTAATATTTGTTCTGATACGAAGCGAGATTCGAGTTGATAATTTGCTGAGATAACACGAGGCGCATACGCGTTTAGAGTCCGTCCCATAAATACGGAGAGAGAAAGAGAGAAAGAAAGATAGAGTGAGAGTGAAGGAGGGTGGGAGAGAGGGAGGACAGGAAATATGTAGAAAACTCGTAGTAAAAAAAGAAATGTACAACGTATTCGCATTGCTTCCTTCGAGTCCGTCGGTCGATTTGGCAAATATTGGATGCAGAGGAAAAGACAGAGAGAATCCTCGATATCATCGGGGCGCCTAGTGCCATAAAGTCGATTAGTCGGCAACCGAGTGGGTATTTATTACGCGTCGATAAGTGCCCGAAAGGCACCGGCTTAATGCTACAAGAGCTTAGTCTTTGTCACGCCTCTCTATTCTTTATTTTTTCGTTACTCGACTACTCGACATTATGTTTTGTTGCAAGATTACTCAAATTCTGTTTACCTATTTAAATAATTGTTATTCAAAACTTAAGATAATTTTGTAGTTCATATAAGAATAATTTATTAACTATTTCACGATTCGTACTTCATACGTTTAATTAATATTTTTTTATAAATTAATAATATTTCACGCTGATCCCTTTATACAAATGTTACATTTAAATAATAATAATCACATCGAAAAGTATAGTGCGAAATAACGTCGAAGCGAAAACGTCTATGAATTCTTAGTGAATTTCGCGCTATGAATCGAATGGAGTTTAAAGAGACTCGCGTTATGGTCATCGGCGGGACTTTTTGCTCTGGCGGCGCAAGAATTCAAAATTGCTGCATGTG
Source organism: Theocolax elegans (assembly GCA_026168455.1). Taxonomy (NCBI): domain Eukaryota; kingdom Metazoa; phylum Arthropoda; class Insecta; order Hymenoptera; family Cerocephalidae; genus Theocolax; species Theocolax elegans. The sequence continues at coordinate 32,823,327 of CM047426.1, read as the reverse complement.
TCAAGAGTGAGAAGGAAACATAGTCGACCCAGATTCTCTATTCTTCCTCGGGAATCCGAACGACGTCTTCGACGATTTTTAGAACGACCGATTGACGGAACGAGCCGTACGACAACGCTCGACGCGTTTCTATTTATAAAGTCTCCGGCTTGCCATTGTGTCGAACGACAGACTAACTGCCGGCCATGTTTCATTCGTCTCTCTTCCTCTTTCTGTCGTTTTTCACGCTTATATTCTTGAAATCGTGCGATATTGGCAGCGTCAACGTCGATTTCGTTTATTGTTCCTCGACTCGGTAATTCGATGTGTGGACGTTATCGCGTTTATTCGGAAAATAAAAGACTAAAGAATAGATCGAGGACGGTTTTATTTTAACCGTATTTAGTTTCGAGTCGAACTTTTATCCGATATACATATTTATTTGACTAATATTATTGCGCGACGTAACATATAATAATTGGGTTATTCTAAAGCTTCGGTGAAAAAATCGACATATCGAAGAGATATTTTGGGTCGAAGCTTCTTGCACACGGTAAAAAATAGAAAGCGATATAGAAAGGAAATATTTGCTTCAGTCTCTCTCTCTCTCTCTCTCTCGCTCTCCTCCTCACACACACACACATTTTCTCTTTTCGTTTCTTTCTCTCGAAAGCAAAATTACGCGTATGTGGACACAGAAGCTCGGTTTGCAGATTCTTTTCGTCCGAGCCAATATCATTAGGTATTCATTTCATAAGTTTCAAGTAGAACAAAATATAGAATCTCATCGCTGCTGCCACGCAACCCCTTTACGTTTGCGGAAATTCTCTTTACTCTTCCCCGTTTATTCCACGATACGCTTTCTCTTATGGGCTTCCTCCGCAGCGTTTTTTTTTCCTCTCAGCTTTATTTATTTTTTTATCTTCGTTGGCCTCTGTAATCCGGCGGATGGTCCCCTACTGTGTGTAACTCACAAAATTACGTCTGTTCCAATGATGCGCTTATATACATCATGTGGTCCGGTATAACGATTTTTTCCTTTTCTTATTTTGTGTTTTATCTGAAACGTAATCGAGTTGGGGGGAAACGCGCTCACTAACTCGTTATCTAACCGACTGTTTGCTTCAATAGTTCTGACGAGTCGTTAACTATTAATTAAGCTTTAAGTGGAACACTTCACCAGATTTGCTCAGTTTTTTAGTACAAGCGTCTCGTGGGCACGTGAACAAGATTGTCTTATTGTGTTTTTATATTGTGTGTATTTATTTTGTAACAGCTGAAATCGTACACGTTACCGTTATCATTTTTTCAACATTTAGTTAATGCTGATCCTCGCGCGTCACATTTTCGCTTATCACTGATTCACAGCAAAGAATTTAAAACCGTTAATGCTCACTATTACTTTCTTAGAATATCAGTTTTTTTAATAGGTTAACACTGTAAAAACATTGTAATGTTATTTCAATCGAAGATCATATCTAATTTATAGGTTGTTTAACATTAAACGGAATTTACAACATATGTATTACAACATTGCTTCGTTCAACAGAAAATTTTTTAATCTTGCCGAATGAATATTAACCACCAAAACCCTATCAATTTTCAATACCCATTAAATATATAATAATGAAGAGTGAAGAAAGAGATGAATAATTTGAACGCGTAAGCTCCATTAGCCAACTCATCGATAACTCTCCGACCCACCTTGATTCATACATTAGAATTTTTTTCGCGTAATTCGTTTCTCCGAAGCTCCAAAAGTTAGGGAGTCTCCCATATACTCATGGGTGGGGTGGGAGGAGGAAGACGTAAAGGGCATATACCGACGCTCCATCATCGTTGGCCAAAGCGTTAATTAGAAAATCTGAATAATTAGAAAGTTACTTTTACGAATTTACTTTTACGTGTTGTTCCTGTGCGTCTGGACATATAGCATTTTTTCGCAAGCCAACCAAAAAAAAATCGGGGTAGAGAAAGTATATTTCATGCGAGGGATGGTAGTTAGCAGCGTATAAGGCGAGGAGGTTCGCCAAGTTTAAAAGCGGTCTCTCGACTCGTGAGGAATAGCAAATCGATCTCTGAGTTGTCTCTGAAATATTTCTATTCACTATCCAAGTATCTTCTTATTTGTGTATATTTTGTAAACATATCGATTACGAGACTTAAGATTCTTTATTTTGATAAGTAAACTTTTGATAAATTAATCGACTTTTGGAAAAATTAACTTACACTTTTTGTGAATTTAAATCCTAAGCTATTTAAGATAGGATCAAGCAATCAATCTTGTACGAGTATTTTTGACCATATGTACATGAACGTACCTTCATAACACATTTTCATGGGCGTAACGAAGATTGTACATTATAGTTTTAATACGGGGAAGAAAATCGTTGGCAATCGAAAGTAATTTCTGCAAAGACGTCAGCCGGGTTGAGAAAGAAACAGGGCCAAACTGAACTGAACTATATACAATTTTGCATGTATTATATTGCGTTCTCTCCATCCTATGCTTCGTAAAATTGTAGAGCCGCGTGGCCAATAAATCACGGGGCGTTTTAAAAAGTGTCTATCCGCAACTCGCACGACCTCGTACACATATACATGCATTACATACACACACACACACGGGCGCGCGCGAGGTCTTTGATAGAAAAGTCGCGTTGGGGTCGAACTCGTCGATACCCGATTCACAATAAATATCTTATGGTATGGTAACACACTTTTTTATCAATTTATCACGATTAACTATTAATTGCAATTTCGCAATAAAATTAACGATTCTTAAGAAATACGTATACGATTATTTATGAAATATTCAAAGTAAAGCTGTACGTTTGTTCGAAACTTCTATTTGCGCGTAAGAGGACAAGTTTTATTCGACTTACGATAATGAATGAAAACAGCACTTTAACGTAGATCGATTAAAAGTATTGTAATAAATAATAAAAAAAATACACCCGTATTTACTCTAGCGAAAATTATCCATGTGGTGGTAATGTAATACGATCAGTTGGATAATTGCGATAGTTACATTTATAATGTCCATAAACGGCCAGTCCTCATTAAAAATATAATATTATTGTGAAATAATCGTTAAACGTTGTATTATTCAATATTCGGACTTAAAAAATTCACAAAGAGAAATTATTTGGAACTACGCCACTTACATAATGGTATTTACAAGGTAAAAAAGAAAGTACAAATTGGCATTAACATAAAATTAAATTCCCGAGAATCGACTGCGTCATTCGTGAATTTGCGAGCGCGATCCTCTAACTTTGATAGCGCGCTCGCGACTTCTTTTTCACGTACTCCCACAAACACTCGCGCACACACACACACACACACGCACACGCGCGTACCCACCCACCGACAATCACAATAGAGAGAGAGGGAGAGAGAGTGAGAGAGAGAGTGGTGGGGTGAGAGGGGGTGGTGTATCGTCGATAATCACGATAATAACAACACGACGTTTGAACGAACGAGTCGCGGTTGGGAGGAGGGTCGATAAGTGGAAACGAGGCCGTCTTATATTACTTAGCTAATTCTTTTTTATTTTTCTGTGTGCGCATGAAAGTAAAGCTCGTGCTCGTAAAGATTAAAGAGCACGGCCGTCTTTATAGGAGTTTGCCCGTTTCTTCGATACTCGCGTGCTTAATTATCGGCGCGGGGCGTACGAAAGTACGAGAGAAAGAAAGAGAGAGAGAGAGAGAGAGAGAGAAAGAGAGAGAGAGGACTAAAAGCGCACAATGCTCGCGGTGCTTCGGAAATACATATTTAGAGGGCGTATATTACCGTAGCGCGGCTGGAGGAAAAGTTAGACGCGCAAGTACGTCGGCGAGAGGTTAATTATTAATTATCGCTAGTCCTCTCGAAAGTCTTGGTGCATGAAAAAAAAAGAGAAAAAACCGTTTGCGCGCGAGGTAGGGAAATGTAAGCCGAGAAGAAAATATACGAAATCAGCCGATAGCCGGAGGTAAATCCGTCGGTTTCTCTCTTCCTCCTACCACCACCTCGACTGCCCCCCCCTTTCTCCTCCTCCCTCCACCCCCCCTCCCTACCCCTCAGAAAATCTCAAAATTAATCCCCCTGGCGATGAAAGCTCTAACGAAGCCTCGCGCAAAGAGCGAGTTCGAATCGAGAGGAAAAAAGGAAGACGAGCTTGGGGAACAAGCGAGTAAAGGCGAAGGATACAAATACGCCGACCAAAAATTAGATTCATAACTTTTCTGGCGGAGGGTCGCTAGTTAAAAATTCCGTGTACCCACGAATATCAATCCAACGTCCACCCGTCTCTCTTCACCATTTCCCTCTCCCTCCCCGTTTACTTTCATTTTATATTTTTTCACCTCTACGTATCAACGAGCAAGCGGTATACGCACGCGCGCCCGAGCACGCATACACACATACACGAGCGCGGGCGCATAATACGCATATACTTTCTCCGGGCGTTCGTAGAGGAGTCTGGATTATCTCGGTTTTTCCGCAAACGCGATTAAGCCGAAACTCTTCCTCTCGCCCGTTGGCTTATAAGCCTTTTACTCCGATAATTCGTAGGTAGGCACTCGCCTCGTGTCCCTCTATTACCTGCATTGATTCCATGCCGCACGCTCTTTCGAGAGGTAGCTTATACACTTTTGCGCCGTATCTCGGGACGTACGCGCTTGACTTATCATTCGCGTAATTGTTTACCGAATCGCTAAGTTATCTTGTTCTCGTTCAAGAAATCCGATCGTTTGATTTTTTTATTATCTATTATAAATGTTTTTAATGCAAAACATCAATTTTTTAATAATAAATTAATCGTTTTAAAAAATGATTAATGTGTATTTTGATTTAAAAATTAATAAATAAGTAACAAATCGTACTGCATATAGGGTGTATGTACTTATTCTAACAATTTACTTGGAAAACGTGCCTCTATTAAGGAAAAAAATTTTTTTTAATAAGGTAAATTAAAAGCGGTAAATGTTTTAAGCGATGAAAGAATGAAAAAACGTTGGTTAAACACACCGCGCTTATTGGAAAAGCGAATTCCGATTTTCGTCCATTTCCACACTGTCCGATAGAAATTTTAATATCCTAATTGGTTGTCATTCATCGACGCAAATATCTGCAGGAAAGTAAAGAAACGTGCACTACGACGGACGCATTAAATCTCAATATAGATAACAATATCGAGGTCCATCGTGCGCGGAAAAACTTCTGTCAAAAGCCGTTTCCTTAGACAATGGCAAGTGGGCTCTAAAATCTGGATGCTTGAGGGACATTTGGTTATCGGTGGCTACGTGAACGAGCTTTTGGGCTTCGCTCTCGTATATACGCGATATTTGAAATTAATCCTTCCTTTGTGCCTTCTCGTTCATGCGTCTGCCTGTCTTTTTATCGTACCGATATGGAGTCGTATAAATTTTACTCCATTATATTCGTCCCTGAGCGGCAACGGCAGTAGCGGTGGCGGCGGTGGCGGCGGCGTCGGCGGCAGCAGTGGCGACAGCAGCAGTGGAGGGTCGTGATGCAGAGAGAAACCAAGAGCGGGGATTCCGCAAGCTCTCCAGACTTCCTCTTTTTGTCTCCGAGCGGCTTCGAGCAACAGAGACAGAGAGGCTTTCATTTCGAATCCTCAATCACCGCTGGTGATCAATCACAATTGAACTCGGGTAAAAAAGGAAACGGCGAAGGGAGAAGGGAAAGGATGACGCCGGTGAAATAGAGCGCACACGTGCGCGGGAGAGCTCTTCAAGAGTTGCATGACTGAGAGAGACTTGGGATCATTCGAACTCTATCGTCTTTTACACGCTGATGCCCGACAGATCTGTGTCTTAACGCTTCGGTACTTGCGAATACTCATTATGGATAGATTAATCTTTTACCCAGGGAGACATTCGAGAACCTGCTGAATATACTGACAATACGCGCTGATTCTTTAGTACTTTTCTTTTAATTGTATCTCGTACAAAGTTCATTGCAATCGTATCGATAAAACGCACACCTTTTAATATGATAAAAAATTACAACTATATATACTTGTAATATTCTGCGTTCAAGGACAAGTAGATCGATATGGCGAGCCGCCTTTTGTATCCGTTAATTCCGCTAGCAAGATCGTTTTCACGTGTACACGCGCGCGCGCACACACACACACATCTTGAGATAAAACAAAAGTTAAAAAATTTACATTCGTAATTCCTCTCTCGAATTTTATACCGGTGGCCGTAAGTAGCAAAGGTACCGTGCTAGTCAGACCGGAGGGTTCAGCTTTGCACAAGAGAGCCACGGAGAGAAAGAAGAAAAAGGATGAGGAAAGGGGGAGACAGAGAGATAGCGGGAGAGAAAACGCGCGAGAGAGGACGAAGCGCGGCGAAGCATCGCAGCGGTCCCGAGTTACCTTTTGATGCTACCCCACCCACTTCCCAAGGATAATGCACAAACCAAAGGATAATTCCCGATACGGGGATGAAATCCGGAGACCGTGAGAGGGCAAAAAACTCTTATTTAAAAATGTATTTACCATCTGGCTCTCGCGTACGCGGCAAGGATCCTCGTTCAGCCGCCTGGAAAGTTTGCTTTGCCTCTGCGCATCCGAGAGGGGGGTTTTGTATGACCGACCAGACTCCAAGCGATCGAGGGCACATTTAATAAATTATACGCATTCTCACATGTCCGCTAGCGAAACTTCGGCGGGTCGGAAAACAAGACACTGGACATCCATTGATACGCCAAATGTCCCTATGCGCGTATAAATCTATCTTGAACGTACATGCGCGCTCGAGATGTGAAATTCGTGATAATAATAATTAAGGAAAAGTTTATATTCCCAGCTGCAAGTCACTTTTCTCCCGACTTCGATTTACGAAGAGTGGGGAACGCGATAATACCGATCTCGCTTGGTTATACGTACACTTTTTTGTTTCGCTTATACTTTTTGTTTCGTTACCACGGACTCGCGGTTAGCCACACTCGGGTTTCGTTCATCCGTGAATATCTCTTCCCCCTTCTCTCTCGCTCTCTCTCTCCCACTCTCTGTCCTCTTGGTTTTATCATATTTATCAATGGGTAGACACGTCTAAAATATCAAAAGCTTCTATCCTCCCGTATCGTTTTATAAAATTTGTTTTTCCATATGCAGAGACTAAAAAAATTATCTCGTGTAACGTGTTTGCCGTAGCACATTATTTCGGTAGTTACAATTTAGTTCGAAACAAGAGAGAATGAAAAAAAAGAATAAGGAGTTTTCGCAAAGACTGGAAACACTTCGAGACGAGTACGAGATGGGATAAAAGAAACCTTCGAATGTTACTTTATATTTTGCAAACTCATTAGAGTACTCAAAGGTTGAAACCATTAACGAAAATATTAATCTATGGAAAGTACGGGTATAGTCGAAGGGAGTACACATATATGGAAACGATATAGGGAAAAGCGGTTGCGCGTATGATTCATGGCAGCGTCGTTAGGCGATCCGAACTCTGTAAAGCGTCGACCGCATTGTAGACGAACGTATCTGGGATAGATGGATGAAATGTAACTATCAAAGTTGGCAATCGCAGCACTGTGGTCGCATTCTCCTTCTGTACCTATTCCCCTCCACCACCCACCTTCCTCCTCTTTCTTTCTCTTTCCCTTTCGTTTCCTTTCTCATTTCCTTCAGCTCCCATGGTACGGTTGCTCACAATTTATATTATGGACGGGCTGCGCATATAATTAATTTAATTAAACGCCCGCCGTTGAAAATCGTCCTATTAGTTCGGCAACTTTTGCCACTCACTCTCTCTTTCTCTTTCTCTTTCTCTTTCTCTTTCTCTTTCTCTTTCTCTGCGTCTGCTTCTGCCTCTGTCTACGCCTCTGTCTCTTCCCCTACCCCTCTTTCTCGTTTTCTCGTACCCTTATACGATTCGTACACCTCCTGATGCCTCCTCTTAAACACATTGAAGCTCTCGTTCTACACTCGTCGTTTGTTGCGTCACGTACATTCGAAAAAGTTTCGAGTTTGATTATCCTCCCATAACCTATACTAACTGACAAATTTTGCCTCGTTACTGATTCGATCCATGAATTAGTGTTAATTTGACTCTTGCACATTGTGAGCCCCTTACATATACATATATGTGGGTTCGTATGTGAACTCGTGTATCTATACGGAAAAATAACGATTTATCTCGAGAAGAAAGTTAAAATTACGATGCACATTGTTGTGGTCTATATTCTAGCTGTGATCGATGAGAGGCGGACGGATGCGAGATAAACGCGGGTGAGAACGAGAAGACCGGACTATCGTGATAAGAGTCCCTTGAAAGTCACTGGTCGCTTCACGAACACGCATATTTACAGCCAAGTTCGGCATTCCGAGATGCGCATGAAAACATCGTCTGGGTAAAACGCGACCGGACACCGGAAGCGATACGCCCCTCTCCCAGAGTTTCTCAAATATATTCCTAGATTCTTGACTACGCGTCGTATTTACTCGATGCTGGAAATCATTTTATATTATTTGAAAAATTAATACGAAATTTAATGGAAATGTCCCGTAAATTATAATTAATAACCCAATAACTGTGGCTGTAGGTATTAATGAAACATTTAATTCTTCGGTAAAATTGATAAATATGCTTTGTTTTGCAATCTTAATACGTATTCTCATTATTATTAATGCTTTTAAAATTGCATATACTGGGCGATTAACATAAAATATACTTCATGTATTCATAGTAAATAATAATCGTCATTCGTGTTTTTTTTTAATTATCTAAAAGAGAATGATCGACGAATTAAGAAATAAAATGGTATTCGAGAAGGAATAAAAAACAGGAAAATTTGTGGGCGACAGTATGTATGAGAATCACTGTCGGTAAGCGATAGATAGGATTGGACTTGATTTCCGGTACAGGCGACCGCTCCCGCCGATAGAAAGTGAGGGAGACGAACATCGTATCGTTGGCTCCAGTAAACTCGAAAGGACCACCGAATAACCGGGATTCTTCATTGCTCGAGCGTAGATTGCGGCCAGCTCGAGGAGTGCCACGCCGAATCCTTCCTATCTTTCTCTCTCAATTTCACCCTTCCGTGACAAACATTCCAACCTTTCAATCTCAATGTACTTTCAATTAGAAATTTGCGTTTCAATTATTCAGATTACTCAAAAATCATCTTTTTCTTTACTGATATATACGTATATGTATACATACTTATTCACTTATTACGGTATTATTCACTTATAACATCCGATCAGCTACGAGTAACGATTTGGAAAGCGTTATCGAAGAAAAAGAAACATCTAATGAAAGGCCCACGGTCTTCTGTATCGAACTTGCGTCACAGTTCGACCGAGCCGATAAAAGTTGGTAATATATTTTTCGGGCATTCGTGATCTTGGCTCGGTGCTAGATGAAACGTATAGGAATATTATTGGTACGGCGAGAGAGAAATCTTTATCTGTGCGATACGGTATATACGTACACGTATAAGACCGTTAAACCGGGCAGTCGTATTTGTGCTTCCTAAAAAGTGGACAATACGTGACTTTTGACCCTTTGGTAATAAAAGTCGTTGATCGTTTATCTGTCAACAAATTTCAATAACTTACTATATGTTTTCTTTCTAATCGAACAGTTGAGTAATCGTCTCGGCTTCTATATTTATATAATCACAATTCTAAAATTAGTTCATCATCCGTGTATCAATAAGAAATTAACTGGAAAAAATATTAGTTGCGTTAATTGATTTGTCTAAATATATTTTTTATGCATTAAGTGTGTTTAATCGATTACGCCAATGCGGAGACAAGTTTTGTAGTATAAACGCAGCAGTACGTGGAAACCGTATAAATTATAATTGTTTCTTTACTACATGATGTTTATTAATATATATATATATCAGTCTATTCTCTCTACTGTATGTAATTAAAGTTTTTTTAACAAACTTATTTTTAAATATGTTGAATCATGCATTAGTAATTAGATCTTGCAATATTTTATTAATCATTGTGTTTAAAAATGCCTCGATTAAATATAAAAGAAAATAAAGAAATTTTGAAATGATTGCTCGATTAAAATCAAAATGGGAAATTGAGGATTTATCAGTGACGTTCATAATAAATAACTTCACGCATTTTCGGCTAATCGCGTGTGTAGCCCTATCTCATTTGCTCCTACTCTCTGCGCACTCATGAAATGTCTTACTGTACGGTGGTCCAATAAAAATTGAAAGCATCGAAGATAAACGATTCGGTGATCATCGCCTGTTTCATTTCATCTTTAGCTACGAAGCGTACTAAGTACCCTAATACATCGATTCGGTATTATTAATTTTTATTTAAAATAATGAATAAATGTACCGTTTAACGCGCGAATAAAGTAAAAATTAGTAAGGAATGGAATCAGCTAATGTGACCTTGGATTTGCATCATCGATCAGAGAAAATCCGAGGGTTCCAAGTACCATGCCATCCTGCGCGCCCCATCGGATCTTGCCTGCGACGAGTAAGTTCTCGAAATTTAATTGCAGCAATTAGAATGTAAAAGTTTCCATCTCGAGTTTTCGAACGAGCTCGATCAATCGCATCGCGAGAGTCCCTCGGGCCATTTGGTATACGCGTTCGGGCATTGATTGACAGGAAAACTTTTCAATCACATTGCTTTTCGGGTCGCCTCGTCATTTTCATCCCGACTACGAAATTAATTCGTTTTCGTTGGCAAAATCGTCTTTAAGAATAAAAAAAAATCACGTCGCTTTACCGAGATACCTATGCAATTACTGCGCCAATTTCGTAGCTCGATCATATGAAAAATCGTATTTTACTAATATCCTCCTGTACATTATCATTTAAAGTTTATGCTTAAATGTCTTATCTTAATTAATTATTGATTATATTATAAAGAGTTTATTCATAACCATTCTGCGCAATGAAATTTCAAGGTAAAATTCTTAAAATGCATTGATTAATAACAAAACAAGTACAAGTGCTAGTGCAAAGCAAGTTATAAGCAACGGTCTTAAAAAATATCTTAGAATCCGAATAGTAGAAACAGCAATAAATCGCAATCTCGGTATTAGAAAGTCATGTTTATAGAGGTAATGTGTGTGTGTGTGTGTGTGTGCGTGTACACTCGAATATATGTATGTATATATGTATATATATACATGTATATGCGAATGGAACCCTCGTGGTTAGTCACTCGTTTGACTATAAAGAAACAAAAGATATATATTTATATTTGAACGAGGTATATATTTGATTGATTTAGTTGCTCTATCGAGGGGGGTCGACGAATACATAAAAAGTGGGGGCTACCTATCGATGGACGAGACGCGAACACGTGTACCCAACGACGCTATAGACACCCGCATAGTGGGGGATGCCGGGGTCGCGGTAACGAAAGCCACTGGCATTACGTGTGTACGTGTGTGTACGTGTGTGCGTGGGTGAGACGGATACTCGTGTTGGTGCACGTGCATCACGTATACGCGAATGCGAATGAGACACGTCTACGTTTGAAAATCGAATTCAAATCTCCCGCGAGTGCAAGTGCCGATCGTAAATCATGCTTTCGTCGAGTGCGAGCTTCTTCCAATATTTCGCGACCTTTTATACGTACAAGACGTTCGCATCGAACCAGTCGTCGTTTAAGCTTGCAAAGAAGTTTCATGCAACATTTAAATAATCATGAACGACCGGCCCGATCGCCACGTCATTGTAAGCATGTTCTAAACGTATAGGGAGCAGGGAGCGCGTAGTCACATGCTGGCGCCCGCGTTATAGCCTATCGAGCTTTATAATAACGGATTGACTGCCCGCTTATAATACGAGCAAAGTCCGGCTAACGCTCTTCCCAGTTACGTTCATCGCCGCATCGATGTCGTTTCTTTACAAACTTATATAATATCACTTGCCCACAATATATTAATGCATTGGTTTAATTTAAAAATTTTACCCCTCTATCTCTATCTCTATCTTTATCCTGCTCTGCAATTGAGAATATTTTATATTTTTAATAAATATGATTACGCATCAACGCACGAGGGGGATATGTCTTCGTACACGTATATGTTCTGAACGATCCAGAAGGGCCGACGAGCTCCGATCGAAATTAAAAATATCGTTCAAGAAAAAAAGACGAGGCCGACCCTAATCACGATTTGTGATCGTAGTTATATATGCACCAAGTGAATGATATGCCCCCGATATTTTAGACTGTTCATTTAGTATTTATATGCTCGAGTAAGACCGACCGATTTTACGACATGCGCAAATGTGTTATATTAATAATGTTTAAATGTATGTAATTACTTTATTCAATATAAAAAATTGTTTAAGCGGATAACCGTCTTTTTTCTATATGTTTAATAAATTACTCTCATTCACCGCGTATCACAGAAAAAATATTTTTTGTCCACGGTACAATATTTACTATAATTATAACAAGAAGATATAAGCGGTAATTTCAATGAGAATATTAAATGGTAAATTTCAGTCTGAAATCAAATCGAAAATGACAAAAAATCTCATTAATATTAGGAAATAAGGAAAGGCATCGTCACTCACGAATTATAAGCTCTTAGAAATCTTTTAAATAAATAATTATTATTCGGGGAAAGAGTGGTTTACCGTTATCTATGCGCGTCCGAAAAGTACGGCAAAAAAGTCGGCCGGGTAGGGTTTAGATATCGCGTGACCGAACGTTACACATTACAATTCCACCGAGTGTGCGAGTTAACAACCTGTGTATCAACCTGTGTATCGTTCATTAAAATCGGACGGGCGCCCGAAGAATCGAAATTCGATCGAGATCGGCAGCCAATAAAAGATCTAACGACGATCGGAAGCAGTGACGCGGGAGATACCGGTGATAGAGTTTATGCACTCGAAGGGGCGGAAAAGTGGAGAAGCAACGGCGTGGGTGTAACGTTGCGGAAAATTAATCGTGTCCAATATATACCAGAGGGTAGTATAAGTCCCTAGACCCCGAGGCTCTCTCGGTGCGATCGTCCTGAATTTCGCGAGGAACCGGTAATTTTCGCATGATTTTATGGGAATTTAAGAATAATTCAATTAAGGCTCGGCTGGATCACTTCCCCGAGATATGCTAATTCACCGAGCGAAAAGAGCGGAAAAGAAAAAGGCGTTCTCTCGATAGCACTACCTCGAGGAGTAAGGGGCACCAGTTCGGCTTCAATTTAAAAATCCAATCTTCAATAATCGTTTGCGCAGCCTCTCCCCCATACTCTTACTGCGTAGGGAGATCTTAGGCATGTACGTATATATACTAGAGGGCCACCGCGGCCTCATTTTCATTCGGTCTGATTAAATTCATTAGTTTAATAGCGGGGTATCAATAGCAACCGGGTCGAGTGATTCCTTCCTCTCTTTCTTGCTCCCTGACATTTTTCTTTTCTTTTTCTTTCTCTTTTTCCTTTTCCTTTTCCTTTTCTCTGTCTTCCTTTTTTCCTTACCTTTCTCCCTTGGGGACCGCGTTACTGCGGGTGAGCCCAGGTATAAAAGAGAAATCGCGAGAGGCTCCTAATAAAATTCCAGAAAAATTACTTGTTTAACCAAGTCAACCCCGACGGTGATCGAGAACGACTCTTACGTTTTCTTTTTCTACCCTCTATCGCTTTTCTCTTCGCCCACTTAATATCCGGAGGATTCTCCAACGACTTTAATTTATAAACATTGCGGTCTACCTTATCGAGTAGAAATAAGGTATATCTAACGCAACGAACGTCGATAAAGTCGTTTCACTAATTTTTACGTACTTAAATACATTTAAATATCGCTTATTTGTATTTATCGTTCATCTACTTTCATTTACTTTAAACTTGTACTCTAAATCAATAATTTATTAATACTATTTATTCAATATACTTCTTTTAATCAGAGATTGAATAACTAAAAATTTTTAATGTGAAGCATCGTTAAGGCAAAAAGAATAATTCCTAAGTAATGTTTAGTTTTAAATACAAAGCTAATAAAAATTTTAGTATCTCGCGAGAAAGGCAAGAGAAAAAGCTCAAGTTGGGTGGGTTGATAAGACTCAGGTAAACATTGATTAGTCGGATTAAACTGAGATATTCTAATGGGCAAGAGGTTTGGAGTCGGCCTCCGGGGTGCCGTGATGGTTTTATCGGCCCCCTGTATCTTACCGGAAACTAATGCCTTGCGCCTGTAAAACTCGGTGCCATAAAAATATATATATACATATATATTCCCGCTTGGCCAATACGCGAGGCCCGCGGAAATTCGATTCTTTGCCCAAGTGCGTACCAGCGAACAAATCGAGTATGTAAATTGAACTTTCCTTGCCGGTTTGTGCAGCAATTAACTACATCGTACGCTACGTCTATAGGTATCTCTCACTCTCTCTCTCTCTCTCTCTCCATCTCTGTTTCGTCGATTTCTTCAATTCTCTTTCCTTCCTTGTAATCGCGGAAGCCATTGGCATAGCATTTCGCGATCACACGGTTTTTTGATTATTCCGTACGGTAAATTTACATTATTCGAATATTTGCAGAAAAAACGAAAGAATAAACAAAGAAAAGTAGATCAATTAAAAAATGCTCTTACATGATACCGTTAATCATTAACGTTACTCTCTGTAGAAGAGGACTGCGACATTTTCCCATCATCTCCGTACGCGAAAGATACGAAATTACGAAAGTTCGAGGTTCGGTCACCTGTCGCCCTGTGTCCAATGACGTCGATAAAGCTTCTCGAATGCCGGGGAGATTCTTAGTCTTTGGATACAGCCGCGTCAACCGACGCGTACCGAACAAGGGGCCGCGAAAGCGCAAAAAAATGTCTCCCCGCATTCTCCAAATGACACTAATCGCCTTCCTTTATCTTCCCACGGTTCGCGCGAGCGAATAAAAACGGTTGGCGGTATACCAGCCTACTACCGCGATCTTCGCGTTCGTCTTGGTTGAGAACGCGCGACTCGCCCACCGTGGCAATTCGATAATTATTTCTACATTTCTCTAATAACTTCTTGTCTTCCGAATGGCACTTTGATCTTCCCTTGCTCTTTCACCGCTTTTTCTTCTTTCCTCAGTTTTTTCGTTATTTTATACTCATCACCGTGCATACTGATCTTGACGATCGTTTTTCTCGCTTAACGCGCGGCTAATCACTCGCAAATAATTTGACTGATTACTCGATTCGCGCGTGTTAATATTACTACAAACAACGGACTTCTTGCCTTTGACTCGCGAAAGAGTTACTAGAGAGAACTAGCTAGGGCACGTTATTTTGGACGGCTGTCTTTATTTTGCCTATTGAAAATTGCCCGTTTGAGGGAGTGGGCAATAACCGCGCATGAGAAACAAGGAGGACAAAGAGTAAACATTTGAACGGCCCGATCAGGCAGGCAATCACCGCTTACGAGGATATTGATAATTTTCGTTCGTCGGTTCGTGTACTCTTTGTCCGCTTCGAGCTGTGCGGGGTCATTGTAACCGATGATCGGCACTTACCCGCATGTGTCTCCCACGCGTTCGCTTCTAAGACATATATTGTATATACCGGTAGCTCAATAACTCGCGTATCGGAGTCCCCGATGAAGGCTCGCTCGGTTTATTGAATCCGGGCATTATCGATACGTATTATAGGGAGGTGTACTCGCGCGAGGATAAACGAGAACATTATGTCTCGGGTATATAAGGCCTTGACGTGGCCCCCGAAGTGCAATCAATCACTCGTGCTTCTCGCTAAGCGTTAACGTGCTTAACCGCTTCGGCTCTTGACTCGTTAGCCGTGCTTTCGCTTTTATAAGTGTTATATACACCCGCGGATGCTGTTCAGAATCGAAGCGGACCCGCTTCTTCTTCATTATCTCTTGATTCTTCGACTACGCCGGATGTTATTAATAAAACCTGATGATTTTCCCATTTGCGTATAAGCTTCATCTTCCGATCTTGTTATTTCATTCGAGATGCGAGACACCAATTTTATCTATGATTCTTTCTGCTAGTTGCCGCAGATTATCCTCTAACTTCTTAAATATAATTGAAGATTAACACGACGATCATTCTAATAAATAATCTCCTATCCGATTTTATATATCTAATTTATTACTTACGTAAATTCAACCTTATTTAATGGCTAGGTACGGCTGCGATCGCTCGGTCGGTGGAACTCTCAGGTTCGATTTCTGATCTCTGACGAGATTGATACTACCGCCATTGGAATATGTATTTTCAATAAGTGTTTTTTTTTCACAAAGAGATATCACGTGCCTCCGTTGCTCATTAGCACCGAGTTGGAAGCATATAATTATCTAATTTACGATAAAATTTACAATTCGTTAATACGATTTTTAAAAGCGATTTTTATTGTATATTGTGCATTATTTATCGTATCGAACCTATATAAATACAAAAAGAGTTGATTGAGGCAAGTTTAAAAGGATATATAATACAACGAATTCGGAGTGTTATTCACACTTGAATCTATACTTCCTTTGTGCTTGCGCCTCTCTATCCGCTAATAAAGAAGATTGTACGATTACCGGGCAATAAAAAAAAGGAAAGAAAAGGAAAAAGTAATACTCGCGTCGGGTTTCTGTTTAAAATTTTCCAATTCACGCCAAAGACCATATACATGGCACACTAAAATCGTGCTTCCTCGTCGAACGATCGGTGGCTCTCCTCATCGTCTCACGATCGTAAAACCGTATTTATCCGCGTGCTCGCTTTTGTTTAGTTTTCTCGTTTACATTCCTCCAACATATAACCTCCCACCCTTCTATATCAGCTCGTCGTATCCCCGCCTCAAACTGAGGAGTGAGGGAGAGAGAAAGTGTGATTAAACGAGCCAGAGTCGTCGCTTCTTCGTATTCTCTTTTTACGGCCCATGTGTGGCATTATAAATTCAAGCGATTCTCCTTCTCCCACGTAAAAGCATCGACGCTGCTAAAGAAAAAAAGGTATCCTCTCTATTTATTATCGAATTTCTTTATGAGTTTACAAGCCCGCCGTCACTGGACGATGCCGCTCACGTGCTGTCATATACACGCGTCCACGTATACAAACCTTTTAAAAGTGTACCCGAACCCTTCTACTTTTTGCTTCCATTCGTCTACTTAATTTTACCTTTCCGCCCGTTTTGAATTTCGATCGGTCGAATATTGGTAGGATAGGTATATATCCACTCCCAGTACACGAAAACTGTTTCCTCCGTGCCACGTGTTACTCCTAAATGAACACGCGCCTACGTAAATACTTGAAAATCGATTATTCACATCCACCAGCTACAATTTACGACTTTTCAATTAATTTTTCTTTTGAAAATCGTAAACTCGGCTACGCGGCTAATTTTTTAAAAAGCGCGAAATCCGCAAACGAGGTGACTAATACACCTCATACGCGACAAGCCGCTTTTGTTTTCACAAGTTTGGCGTCTCCTAGTTGCCAAGTTCATTAGTCCTCTTGTATTTGTCCTCATCCCTATGATTCATTGTGTATCGAACCACGATCGATTTTCACCGCGCTCCCAATTATACAAGTTGCTCGACGTACTCGACGGTGCAAAAGCTCGTGCTTGTCTCTTTTATATCGGGATTATTTGGCGTAACTTGGCGGAATATCGAGGTAAGGGTATTGTCGATGCATACACATTAATCGTATCGTGCTTCACCGTTAAATCTCGCAACGGCATTTTCACGTACTTCCAAGTGTCGGCCGAACAATATGTACAAATGGTATTCTAATTAACCAGGTAGACAGAAAAACATTTATCCATCTTATTGATGGAAATGTATCAGTTTTCAATAACCGACCTTACGGAAGGAATGGATTTCTACGCGAATAACGACCGCTAGGACAGGTGTCATTTGATGGGAAACGCGAAAGGGCTCGTTGTACGTTGTATGTATATATAGCCTTGTGCTAAACCGTGTACCGACAACGACATTGCGTACATATTCATTTGCGCGCGTGTGTGTATATGTCGCGTGCGTGTGCATATGCATCAACATATATACATATACATATACACTTGAAAAAGTGATTGATAGGCGGAGAATAGTATCGATATTCGATGCCATGAAAATTTCATTATCGGCGTTATAATGATATAAAGGCATTGTCGCGCAGGACGAATAAGCCAGCGAGCGGGGGTGGCAACTCGTCGACACTCGCTCGAGCTGTCGATTAACTTCGTTAATTATTCGACATCGCACCGGCTCGTTTTCCCTTCGTGGCTGACACAATCCCGACCAAGCTCGATATGTGGACACCCGCTGGTATTTTCAATCGGGTTTTAATAATCGGCGATTCGATTCGTCGACACCCTTTTTCCTCCCCTCCCCCTCCCCCTCCCCCTCCCCCCTATCTTTGCACATACAAGTTTTTGTTGCACACGTTCAAAAATGCATTTTACTCATTTCTTTTTATGATATGAATTTTTATAGGGTGATACCTAGGGTAATCGTTCTCCGGTTACTCGAACACGCTAATTGCCTTTTAAATTTTTATTACTTTCTACATGGCGTTAGGAGCTTCAAAAATCGTTTGTTATCAAAATTTATGTATCAATGACATTTCGACATGAGGAGTCTGCAAATATATATAATATACATACAAATACACATGGATTCGTTTATGCAGAATGTACCCATTAAGCTGTTAAATACTTTCAATAACTTCCTAAGTATCAGTAAAAAAACAAATTTAAGCAAAAATATTATTGATTTAATCATGCCAATATGTACCATTATTCTATGATTAAAATCATATGCTTTATTCTATAAATTTATATTGAATATATAATATCGTAATAATAGATAGGTTTATCGTAATAATAAAAATACATTTACTTAAATATAGACACGCACATGTATAGATATATATGTATATATGTGTTTATGTGTATATGTTTGCATGTTGTTAATAATGCATAATATAACGAAAATATAATTATAGCTCAAAAAATTAACAATGTATTTTGTTTTATGTTTTCCAGGTGAGTTGAGCTTTCGATAAGTCTTGGTATACTCCGCCCTCTTTAATAGAAGCTAAGGAGTGAAGTATATTCGTGAGTAAGATGCTTTTCAAAATTACGAATTCATACCGGAGTTAGCTCTCTTCGGGGTCTCTCACTCTCTTTCTCTCTCTCTCGCTCTCTCTCTCTCTCTTGTGAGTCTCAATAATAATTAATATCGTAATTATCTATCGGCGAATGCAGTAGCCACGTAGGGAAGTTTAAGGGTGGCTTGTTAAACATTTAAATTGAAAGCTGTCAGTCACGAGGCAAATCGTCCTTAATAAAAAAAGACCGCCTATCTATAAGCATATGTACGAAAATATAAAGAGCTGATATATAGTCGCGAATCGATATAACGACGTTAATTAAAGATGCGCGCAATAGGTGTTGCGATAACATAATTTAATAGCGGTATAAACTCGGTAACAGAAATATGAAAATCCAAAGGTAGTATAGGGTTATTCTATAATTAACGTACGATTTGACACGAGAACAGAGTAAAATTGATTATAATGAACGAGTTAGAATCGATTAACACTCGTACAGTGTATAGATGCGCCCGCGCGTTTGTGTGTGAGTGTGTGTGTGTACATTGGGAAATAATTAACAAGACAATTAAGAGGAGGCTAGGATACACGAATGGTCGAGCAATAAGAAATACTGAAACCGCGAGCGCGTGCTCGAGCGCGCGCATATGTAAATTTTGCGAATCGATAACAGACGTAAGATATATCCATCAGTCCGATTGTCAGTATATGCCCGCGAAGAGAGAACGGCCGTGTCCGTGTCCGTGTCCGTGTCCGAGAGAAGGAGGCCAAACGACGACAGAAGCAGCAGCAGCGGCAGCAGCAGCAGCAGTACCACCGCAGGGAGCGAGAGAGGGAGAGCCGGAGGGATAGAAAGAGATGAGGGGTAGGTTAGGTGGGAGGTATGTACCGTATAGCTTAATCACCCTACCGCATTCCTCGAGCCGCCTCGAATCCCCCCTCCGTGTGTACTCCTGCCTTCTGCCTTCTCCTAGAACCGCAGTACGCGGTCCGATAATCAATAATTATACTCAAATAAATGAGGGTAGGAGGAGATACGTACACTTACACGTAGACGTACACGTACACGTATATACATGCAACCCACAATACACATATACGCACACGAAAATATATAGAGCACTAAGACAATATATACGCAGCGAATGTCAATTTGTCGGTGCGTATAATGGTATCAGAGATTGGATCGTTTTACGACAAAGCGTCAATGGGCCAACTAGTATTTACCTGGGGTTCGATCGTGGTTGCCTCGATACTTTTCAACCCGATCTTCGGGGTAAACTTTCTAGTTGATTAGCTATATGTATACGTACGGTTCTCTCCTGTTAAATGGAAAGTTTCGAAAAGGTAAGGGGGTGCAGTGCGGGCTCCCTCCTACATCTTTGATAAGGTTTCTATCGAAGAGAGGGCGAGAGAGAGAGAGAGAGAGAGAGAGAGAGAAATAGACGTAAGTTCACGCGCAAGTTCGCCACGAGTATCGAGTTTGGAATCTGCGTAACAGGCGGGATGCTTGCCGTGGTATTATCGACTCCACCAGTACAGAGGGAATAATTAATTTTTCAAACGAGCCTCTTGATTTTACTCTGCGCGATTGGCTCAATGTATACACGCCTTTTAATTAATCCATATCATTACCCAACGAGTAAGTTTTATTTTGTTGGAAAATTTGTAAAGTATACGAGGATGAATTTTATAAATCATATGATGAAAGTCTTCGAGAGGGAGATAAAATAATAGTAAATATATACAGAGAGAAAGAGAGAGTGAGAAAAATAACCGTAGGTATTGGTATATGTAAGAGTTTTGCGCGCGCGAGCCTCGAAGAAGAAGGCGGGGTTGATCGATGCAAAACCCGGTGAAAGTCGCGTGTCGCGCCGGCCTCCCCGCCTAATTAATCACCGTAGTATCCAATATGGCCAGGTCCCTTGGTCTCTCGACACGACACGTTTCCTTCCCCTTATATCTATACTGAACGAAAATAAATCGCGCTATCTAAATCAAGCTCGACGACGACATTGAACAACGACCCCGATCGATCCGTCGCTTCTATCTATCTCTTTCTCGCGAGCTAGGGTACACACTGTACGAGGGTCATAGTAGTTCGCGTAAAGGGTAGTATCTACGATTAGCCTATCTATCTGTACTTGTGCAACTATTTTGAATCTCGAAAGAAACGGAGATCTTTGCTTATAGCTCGCTTCGACGATCTTTATCAACGGATGCTTATATATCTGTCATTATTTTACTCTGGCATCGTAAACTTCGATAGCGGTCTTGTGCTGGTTCCGAGACCTCGTACAACTATTTATTTTACTGTATATCTACGGCATTATGGAATTCTTCTAACTACTTTAGTTTTCCCTCG
Organism: Theocolax elegans; assembly: GCA_026168455.1. NCBI lineage: Eukaryota > Metazoa > Arthropoda > Insecta > Hymenoptera > Cerocephalidae > Theocolax > Theocolax elegans. The sequence continues at coordinate 32,801,964 of CM047426.1, read as the reverse complement.
ATTTGTTTACATGGTTTACTTCCTAAAGAAATCCGTAGGTTTTACAAATATATTTTATTAGTTAACCAAAGTTATTAAAGTATGTATATGCAACCAATGCATTAAAAGAGAAATCGAATTGACGAAACTGAATAAACTAACAATCATATTTACGAATAAATAAACAATTTAATCTTTATATTTACGAATTTTACAAGTATAAATTAATTGATACTAAAGTTGTACACTTTGCAAAGTTTGATTGATATATTCCATTTTTACCATTAGGATGTTTTTTTAGGACTCCGTTACTGGAGGCACTGATATGATCCATTGTAAACTTAGCTATTTTATTATTCATTAAGATTAACATATTTTGTTTTGACTGAATACTCGTTTATTCAAAGACGATTAATTATAAAAGTATAGATTTGACGTGTAATCACCTTTATATTTCATCTTTAAAATAAGCTGTTTACCTGGCACACCATAGAATTTAATATTGTTACGATAGAGGGTAACGTATAAAAGAATCGGGATTAGGGTACAAAGCGAGCAGGTGTTCTAAGATTTTAAAATGAAACGATACGCTTAGGATGTAATTCAGACGTATAGGTGGTTTCTCGGTTTTCAGGGCCAAGTATCAGCGTGAAAGTTCATTTAGGAGGTATAAGCAAGCAGCAAAGTACAAAATCTTTCTCTCCGTCTCACTTGGTATTAGCATTAGCGTGCGGTTGCAGCTGCCATAAGGAGTGCGCCCGTAGCGCCACCTTGTAAAAGGAGTAAACAAGACGCGAGCGCGGGCGTTTATACCCTCCCAACAAGAAAATGGGACGCGCGCGTCTCAGGTTGAATGGAGTAAGGAGGGTGACGCGACCAAGCGGGCGCACGGGCGCACGGGCGCACGGGCGAGAGAGCGATCGCGAAAGAAGGGTGGGTAAGGGCGTTCGCTTCGGCACTTTGGAAACTCTTGTGAAGTACCGGGAATTCCGAGCTCGTGGCAATCCCTGTAAGCGGGTCAGAAACTTCTTTCGACCCTTCCGTGGTTGCCTAAGGTTAGGGAAGTGCCGTTTGTATCTACTTCTTATTATACGGCTGTTGCGCTCCACTGTTTTCTTCTTCTTCTTCTTCTTCTTCTTCTTTTTTTATTTTCATTTCTTTTTCCTTTTTATCTTTTTGCGCTTCTTATAACCGATGCTCGATCCCAGCACTCTTTCGTTAAAAGACAACGGCTCTTCTTTTCCTCAAACTCTTAAGAGAGAGGGTAGATTACTGGGTTGGCTTTTTTATTTATCTTTTTTTCTTTCAACTTACTTGGAGGAGTGGGTAGGAAACGCAAGACTCGCGTTTCCCCCCCTGATGTTGTCTCGCGACCGCAAGCTACCGTGTGCGAGCAAACAGCTTTGGAAAGGTAATTATGCAAATTCCTATTCTGCTCCTTCGCGTGCGCGGAGGACGGAGAAATCAATTTGCTGTCAAAACGGTGAGCCATTCGATCTTAACGAGCCCGCGATACGATGTTGTATATCGCGAGAGTAGCGCATGAAATTTTCGTGCCTATACTGCATTCGCAAACGGTATTTTAGCCATTACCGATGCTCCCGATTACTTTGGTATCGACGAATGTAGGTACCACTTCCCTTCATCAATTCACAGCTCAGTGGTTTCTCGCGTTCAACTTTCACTCCGTAATTTACGTAATCAATCGAATTACGTAAACCGAATATTTTTACTGCGCTCGCATTTCTTAAGCTACTTACTCCTGTAAATATATGTAGTTTTTAAAATATCTATATGTTGTGTAGATAAATAAAACACGTATTCATCGGAACGTAAATATAACAATCGTATGAGATATTTGTACGATCAAACGAACTTACCTGTACGTGAAGTTCGATCGTAATTATATGAGGTCTTCGCTCGAACTACATTACTATTACTGTGCGTAGATGTCTCGACCAGCTACTTGATCCACGAAATTTAGAGTCCTAATAACAGCCGCCGGCGGCGCCCCCCGCCGCCTCTCTCCCCAAATCCTCAGGTTTCAGAGTGCTTAGTTATTTTACCCCGCTATGAAAATTATTTTCTTTCTTTTTTTTTTTTTTTTTTTGGGTGGTAAATAATGGGAGGGGGTAATGTAGTTCGAGCGAAGACCTCATATAATTACGATCGAACTTCACGTACAGGTAAGTTCGTTGATCGTACAATTATATATCTGTCTTCGCTCGAACTACATTACTATTACTGTGCGTAGTTGTTTAGAGTTAGCGGGGTAAAATTAACAACAACAATAATATAAAAAAGAACTGAATTTATTTATTTTGAACATATTGCGTGCAAAATCAAAACCGTCTGACAAAATAGGACGCTTATAAAATTTTGCAAAACACTGCGATCTTGGCGACCAACCGACAGTACGTCGAATAGTATCGATGTCGATACCCCTTTCATCGGCTTTTGATCCTGCGGCGTGCCGAGTAGAATGGCCCGTAAAAATATCCGTATTAATACCGCTTAGTTTTAAAATCTTCTTTAGCCACCTACCTATCGTGTCTGCGCCTACTGCCCTGTACGGAACTCTCAGACTTATAAATAAGTTATCTGTATCATTTCTTATATTCTTTGTTAGTTCTATATATTTAATGATTGAACTCACTACGCATAAGTTTGGCTTTTCTGTAAACTTTGGTAAATGGAGCAGAGGCTGCTCTCTACCTGCTGCTGAAGTTTTTAATAACTCCGGAATCTTAATTATTAGACCTCTGTTTACTACTTTAATATTAGCTATCTTAATCAGAGACAACGTTTGTGCTCTTTGCGCTGTACTTAAGGCTAGTAACATGAGAGTTTTATATGTTAAATTAACTAGATTATCACAATCAAATACTTCAAGAAAGTCTAACACGATTGCCACATCCCATGTCCCTGCATATTTTGGTCTCGATGGTCGTAGCCTGTACACTCCTTTCATAAACCTAGCAATATCGTGATGCTCGCCGATTTTATCATGCGATATTAAAGAAATCGCGCTTTTAAAAGAATTTAGAGTACCGTAGGCTGCGCCCCTTTCAAATCTTCTGTTAAAAATTTAAGAACGTTAGTTACACTTGCATCAGTAAAATTAATATTTTCTTGCCTGCAAAAATCATCCCATTGTTTTAGAGCACACGAATATTGCTTTACAGTGGAGTCAGCTAACGATGCTAGCATTATTGTTAATGCCTTTTTGGGTAAGCCTCTGTCTAAGAAGGCTGCCCGCACACTTTGGCGACAATTAAACGCAGGTGTTGCGCCCGTGGATGCGTCTTCTCCCTGCAGGGAGATAGCAACATATTATTATTTGGCTCAAAAATTATTGAATCTCCTACAATTATTTGTTCTAAAATAGGAAACCAAGGCTGATTTTTCCACAAGGGCACAACCACAATACCAACAGCATTTTCTCGTATTATTTTTGCAAACATTTTAAGTATTAAAGCAAAAGGCGGGAAAGCATAAAAAAATTCCTTAGACCAATTAAACGTAAAAGCGTCGATACAATACGCGTCTTTTTGGGGTTTCCACGCCACAAATCTTTCACATTTTTTATTTTTATTCGATGCGAAGAGGTCGATAGATGGATGACCGAAATTTTCAATAATTATTTGAAACCATCACCGTTAGTTCCCATTCTATGTCATCCTGACTGATTCTCGAGAGTTCGTCTGCTACAATATTCTCCGATGACGCTATGTAAGATGCAAACAAAATTACCTCTCTTTGCTCTGCCCATTGCCAAATTTCTCGAGCCAAGGCGCTTAGAGTATCCACTCTTACACCCCCCATTTTATTTATGTATGATAATGCTGTGGTGTTATCCACGCGCAAAAGAAATTTTTACATTTTAAGTTCTGAGGCCAGTTCAATTAGAGCAATTTTAACAGTAAGTAATTCTAAATAATTGATGTGCAATTTCTTTCTTTTATTGACCAGGTACCGAAAATCTTACGTACGCCATCGGTTGCGCCCCAGCCCGTCGAGGATGCGTCTGTATAAATGGTAACATCGTAGCAACCGTCTTTAATATAGTGAACTCTATTTGGCAAATTTTTCTTCCACCATTTTAAATCATTAAGAACCAGTTCCGGCAAGGATAGTTCTTTATTAAAATTATAATCATTCATAATTAGTTGAAAAAATTTTTTCTTTCTCTAAAACCTTAGTGTATAACCACGCATACTCGACTGCTGGGCATGCTGCAACCAGCTTGCCAATTAATTGTGCAAAATTTCTAATTGTACAGACTTTTATAATTAGAAATTATTTATTAGTTCAATAAGGTTGTCTCTTTTTTCATTTGGTAAAGAAATGCAGTATTTAACCGTATCAATATTCATACCTAAAAATGTGCCTTGTTGTGAAGGAATAAGCCTTGATTTTTTATGATTTATAATAAAACCTAGAGACGTGAACAATTTATTGTTTCTTTTATGTTTTCACTACAAAGGTCGAAGGTGTGATCCACGCTCATATAATCATCTAGATAAATTATGTTTTAAACCTTTACTTCTTAAAACTTTAATAGGTACTCTAAGTAGTTTTGTAAAAATATACGGTGCAGAACTCAAGCCAAACGGTAGACAAGTGAACTCAAAAATTTTTCTTTATGTTTAAATCTAACATATGTTCTACTTTCTTTATGTAACGGCGATTAAGAAATACGCGTCTTCAAGATCAATTGATGCATATAAAATCATTTGGAAAAGTCAAGGATACCGCCGTTCTCAAATCTTCCATCTTAAAGTGTTCTTTAACGACAAACTAGATTTAAATATTTTAAGTTTAAAATGAAACGATCTTACCGGTAGGTTCTTTACGAGAAAAACAGGCGGTTTCTCGGTTTTCAGGGCCAAGTATCAGCGTGAAAGTTCATTTAGGAGGTATAAGCAAGCAGCAAAGTACAAAATCTTTCTCTCCGTCTCACTTGGTATTAGCATTAGCGTGCGGTTGCAGCTGCCATAAGGAGTGCGCCCGTAGCGCCACCTTGTAAAAGGAGTAAACAAGACGCGAGCGCGGGCGTTTATACCCTCCCAACAAGAAAATGGGACGCGCGCGTCTCAGGTTGAATGGAGTAAGGAGGGTGACGCGACCAAGCGGGCGCACGGGCGCACGGGCGCACGGGCGAGAGAGCGATCGCGAAAGAAGGGTGGGTAAGGGCGTTCGCTTCGGCACTTTGGAAACTCTTGTGAAGTACCGGGAATTCCGAGCTCGTGGCAATCCCTGTAAGCGGGTCAGAAACTTCTTTCGACCCTTCCGTGGTTGCCTAAGGTTAGGGAAGTGCCGTTTGTATCTACTTCTTATACGGCTGTTGCGCTCCACTGTTTTCTTCTTCTTCTTCTTCTTCTTCTTCTTTTTTATTTTCATTTCTTTTTCCTTTTTATCTTTTTGCGCTTCTTATAACCGATGCTCGATCCCAGCACTCTTTCGTTAAAAGACAACGGCTCTTCTTTTCCTCAAACTCTTAAGAGAGAGGGTAGATTACTGGGTTGGCTTTTTTATTTATCTTTTTTTCTTTCAACTTACTTGGAGGAGTGGGTAGGAAACGCAAGACTCGCGTTTCCCCCCTGATGTTGTCTCGCGACCGCAAGCTACCGTGTGCGAGCAAACAGCTTTGGAAAGGTAATTATGCAAATTCCTATTCTGCTCCTTCGCGTGCGCGGAGGACGGAGAAATCAATTTGCTGTCAAAACGGTGAGCCATTCGATCTTAACGAGCCCGCGATACGATGTTGTATATCGCGAGAGTAGCGCATGAAATTTTCGTGCCTATACTGCATTCGCAAACGGTATTTTAGCCATTACCGATGCTCCCGATTACTTCGGTATCGACGAATGTAGGTACCACTTCCCTTCATCAATTCACAGCTCAGTGGTTTCTCGCGTTCAACTTTCACTCCGTAATTTACGTAATCAATCGAATTACGTAAACCGAATATTTTTACTGCGCTCGCATTTCTTAAGCTACTTACTCCTGTAAAATATGTAGTTTTTAAAATATCTATATGTTGTGTAGATAAATAAAACACGTATTCATCGGAACGTAAATATAACAATCGTATGAGATATATATATTTTAACCTCGCGTGTAAAAATGAACGGTTTTCGTTGATCGCTCGCCGTGGACAGGAGTATTAAAGCAGCCAGAGTACGTCGGCTTGAATTCGCATTGACAGTTGTCTCGGAGATTTGCATTGTATGTACATTGCGTATAACGGTAACACGTGACGATAGCGTATACAAGAGGGCAATTGATTCAATCGAGCGTGAACTCTCGCAGGGTAGGAAGCGCAACTGTGTGCACCGCACGTTTGAAAAGCCCTCGCGGGACGATCGATGACCGCTCGATACATATCCCCCGCGTCGTCGACGTAACGCGTAATATCGATTCTTCAGTCACGTGAAACCGAACGTGTCCATAGTTCAAAGTGCAACACTTCCGTCTCTACTGGTACGTGTTCTCCATTTCGCCTCTATCGGCTTGCTCGTCGGATTTTAGTCTTTTGACCAAACTTTCTTATCGCTACATAAATATGAATTCTGTTTAACCTAGCATATTATTATAATACCTTCTTCTCACGCTGTGTTTATCGATTTTAATTAACTATATTTCTAAATTAATCGCTACGTTTGATCGTTACATTTGCAAGAGTTTTAACGTTGCCCTGGCCACTAGACGTAATCACTAGATGTAATCCTTTTAATTGATTTAATTTTTATATTGATGTGTAATGTTATCTATATGCTAACGTAGTATAGTGCTTTGGTACAATTTCAATAATTGTAACAGGCATTGCAAGTTTTTTTTTACTATATAATTATGCGAAACATTAAATTTTTTGTATGCGCAGATTTTTCAACATTTTTATATACGGATACTAATCGATTCCCGGTCTTCAGCGATTGGCACAAACACCTCTGAAGAATATAGATTTAGCAAGAACGACGTTAAATAAAGTAAACGTAAACATACCAAGTTGTTATTTCCAACTTTGCTACACAAACAAATCAGCTTCATATTACTTCTGTCTCATAAATACTAAGAGGAACATTTATCGTTGTGATTCGAGGAAAATTAAAAAAAATAATAGACTGAGTTAGCATCGTCAGCAGATCGATAGTCACGAGAACCCCCGAAAAATCGGCCGAGTAACCCGAGATTACGTCGAATCCTCCCAGCCATCGCTACTAGGTCCCGCCCTGGGCTTCCTCAAAGGGTTGCTGGGAACCTCGAACGTATACACAGGGATACACGAGAATCGTATCTCCATCCCCTTAACGAGTCCACTCGAACCTCGAAAGCCGAACTGGAGCGATATTAAAATTAGAGAGAGAGAGAGAGAGAGAGAGAAAGCGAATGGGCTACAGGTACACGTACATACAGACACAGAGACGCCGAGGGCATACGCGACGCAGCAATATTTCGAGTAAAAATAAAGAAAAATATGCAGAAAAGGGGGAAAAAAGATGCAGATAAAGTTAAAATAGAAGGATTAATCGAAAAGAAACCTTCAAGCGAAAAAGGAAGAAAAGATACTGAGGCTAAGAAGAAGGAAAATGAAATAATTAGAAAAAGACCAAAAAGATCAAGAGAGGGTAGTAGAGAACATTCAAGAAGAGAAAGAAGGATATTATGAGACACATAAAAGGCGAAAGTATCATTTCGATAGAAAAGCCAAAGAAAGATGAAAATCAAGAGAAAATGATAAATATCGAAAAAAACATCATTATTGATTTCGTAAATGTTATTACTTACGTTATATAAAGTTATAATATGTTCTTTTTTTAATAAATTAAAAGCATTTACATTGACGTAAAATTCATTTTTTAACAAGTTAATCAAATGTAGGTAAACTGCATCGAAAGGTTTCTTACAGACTATACTGAAGAATTCATGTAAAACTAACATTATCGACGAGGACTGTAACAACGAATCGTAGTGCTTTCATTATCTCTTATCTATAGAGTGAACAATGACAGTCATATAGTCGAGATAATTTAGTGTCACATTGCACTATCATTTGACTTGTACATAACGTGAATCTCGAAACGAAAGGATGAATATCTTGCTGAAATCGGTCGAAGATCTTACAACAGCATCGACTACTGTCATTGATTTTACATGCATTCTACAGCGAATATTTTTCCGGGCGTACAACTATTTATTTACTGTATATCTACGGCATTATGGAATTCTTCTAACTACTTTAGTTTTCCCTCGATTTGTTTACATGGTTTACTTCCTAAAGAAATCCGTAGGTTTTACAAATATATTTTATTAGTTAACCAAAGTTATTAAAGTATGTATATGCAACCAATGCATTAAAAGAGAAATCGAATTGACGAAACTGAATAAACTAACAATCATATTTACGAATAAATAAACAATTTAATCTTTATATTTACGAATTTTACAAGTATAAATTAATTGATACTGAAGTTGTACACTTTGCAAAGTTTGATTGATATATTCCATTTTTACCATTAGGATGTTTTTTTAGGACTCCGTTACTAGAGGCACTGATATGATCCATTGTAAACCTTAGCTATTTTATTATTCATTAAGATTAACATATTTTGTTTTGACTGAATACTCATTTATTCAAAGACGATTAATTATAAAAGTATAGATTTGACGTGTAATCACCTTTATATTTCATCTTTAAAATAAGCTGTTTACCTGGCACACCATAGAATTTAATATTGTTACGATAGAGGGTAACGTATAAAAGAATCGGGATTAGGGTACAAAGCGAGCAGGTGTTCTAAGATTTTAAAATGAAACGATACGCTTAGGATGTAATTCAGACGTATAGGTGGTTTCTCGGTTTTCAGGGCCAAGTATCAGCGTGAAAGTTCATTTAGGAGGTATAAGCAAGCAGCAAAGTACAAAATCTTTCTCTCCGTCTCACTTGGTATTAGCATTAGCGTGCGGTTGCAGCTGCCATAAGGAGTGCGCCCGTAGCGCCACCTTGTAAAAGGAGTAAACAAGACGCGAGCGCGGGCGTTTATACCCTCCCAACAAGAAAATGGGACGCGCGCGTCTCAGGTTGAATGGAGTAAGGAGGGTGACGCGACCAAGCGGGCGCACGGGCGCACGGGCGCACGGGCGAGAGAGCGATCGCGAAAGAAGGGTGGGTAAGGGCGTTCGCTTCGGCACTTTGGAAACTCTTGTGAAGTACCGGGAATTCCGAGCTCGTGGCAATCCCTGTAAGCGGGTCAGAAACTTCTTTCGACCCTTCCGTGGTTGCCTAAGGTTAGGGAAGTGCCGTTTGTATCTACTTCTTATTATACGGCTGTTGCGCTCCACTGTTTTCTTCTTCTTCTTCTTCTTCTTTTTTTTTATTTTCATTTCTTTTTCCTTTTTATCTTTTTGCGCTTCTTATAACCGATGCTCGATCCCAGCACTCTTTCGTTAAAAGACAACGGCTCTTCTTTTCCTCAAACTCTTAAGAGAGAGGGTAGATTACTGGGTTGGCTTTTTTATTTATCTTTTTTTCTTTCAACTTACTTGGAGGAGTGGGTAGGAAACGCAAGACTCGCGTTTCCCCCCCCTGATGTTGTCTCGCGACCGCAAGCTACCGTGTGCGAGCAAACAGCTTTGGAAAGGTAATTATGCAAATTCCTATTCTGCTCCTTCGCGTGCGCGGAGGACGGAGAAATCAATTTGCTGTCAAAACGGTGAGCCATTCGATCTTAACGAGCCCGCGATACGATGTTGTATATCGCGAGAGTAGCGCATGAAATTTTCGTGCCTATACTGCATTCGCAAACGGTATTTTAGCCATTACCGATGCTCCCGATTACTTTGGTATCGACGAATGTAGGTACCACTTCCCTTCATCAATTCACAGCTCAGTGGTTTCTCGCGTTCAACTTTCACTCCGTAATTTACGTAATCAATCGAATTACGTAAACCGAATATTTTTACTGCGCTCGCATTTCTTAAGCTACTTACTCCTGTAAATATATGTAGTTTTTAAAATATCTATATGTTGTGTAGATAAATAAAACACGTATTCATCGGAACGTAAATATAACAATCGTATGAGATATATATATTTTAACCTCGCGTGTAAAAATGAACGGTTTTCGTTGATCGCTCGCCGTGGACAGGAGTATTAAAGCAGCCAGAGTACGTCGGCTTGAATTCGCATTGACAGTTGTCTCGGAGATTTGCATTGTATGTACATTGCGTATAACGGTAACACGTGACGATAGCGTATACAAGAGGGCAATTGATTCAATCGAGCGTGAACTCTCGCAGGGTAGGAAGCGCAACTGTGTGCACCGCACGTTTGAAAAGCCCTCGCGGGACGATCGATGACCGCTCGATACATTATCCCCGCGTCGTCGACGTAACGCGTAATATCGATTCTTCAGTCACGTGAAACCGAACGTGTCCATAGTTTCAAAGTGCAACACTTCCGTCTCTACTGGTACGTGTTCTCCATTTCGCCTCTATCGGCTTGCTCGTCGGATTTTAGTCTTTTGACCAAACTTTCTTATCGCTACATAAATATGAATTCTGTTTAACCTAGCATATTATTATAATACCTTCTTCTCACGCTGTGTTTATCGATTTTAATTAACTATATTTCTAAATTAATCGCTACGTTTGATCCGTTACATTTGCAAGAGTTTTAACGTTGCCCTGGCCACTAGACGTAATCACTAGATGTAATCCTTTTAATTGATTTAATTTTTATATTGATGTGTAATGTTATCTATATGCTAAACGTAGTATAGTGCTTTGGTACAATTTCAATAATTGTAACAGCATTGCAAGTTTTTTTTACTATATAATTATGCGAAACATTAAATTTTTTGTATGCGCAGATTTTTCAACATTTTTATATACGGATACTAATCGATTCCCGGTCTTCAGCGATTGGCACAAACACCTCTGAAGAATATAGATTTAGCAAGAACGACGTTAAATAAAGTAAACGTAAACATACCAAGTTGTTATTTCCAACTTTGCTACACAAACAAATCAGCTTCATATTACTTCTGTCTCATAAATACTAAGAGGAACATTTATCGTTGTGATTCGAGGAAAATTAAAAAAAATAATAGACTGAGTTAGCATCGTCAGCAGATCGATAGTCACGAGAACCCCCGAAAAATCGGCCGAGTAACCCGAGATTACGTCGAATCCTCCCAGCCATCGCTACTAGGTCCCGCCCTGGGCTTCCTCAAAGGGTTGCTGGGAACCTCGAACGTATACACAGGGATACACGAGAATCGTATCTCCATCCCCTTAACGAGTCCACTCGAACCTCGAAAGCCGAACTGGAGCGATATTAAAATTAGAGAGAGAAAGAGAGAGAGAGAAAGCGAATGGGCTACAGGTACACGTACATACAGACACAGAGACGCCGAGGGCATACGCGACGCAGCAATATTTCGAGTATACGCAGGGAGAAGAAGGAGAGAAAGAGAGAGAGAGAGAGAGAGAGAGAGAGAGAGAGAAAGAGAAACCCGGGGATTCGTTACGGTGTTCGGTCTGCGAGGGTGGCTACGCGATAAGGGCACGCTCTGAGACGCCGTCCAGATCAATGCCGAAAGGGTTGAAAACACCAGCCCAAGGGGGGTTTGGCTTCGACGCCAGTCGAACTGATCGCCGATAGGGAAATTTCGTGCGGCGAGTTGCCGAGGGGCTCCGTAAAAGTCTGCGAGCGATGCGTCACGGTCTCCCACATATACGTGTATATTTATATATATATATAGGTATATACGTATGTACGTATGTACGAGTGAGAGCGGTAAATCTCGTTTTGGACAACTCGCCATTAGCCCGTAACAAGAGACTTGCTACGGCATTTGTTGTATGCGTGTACATCTCTCTCCAGCAAACTACGGAGTTTAGTATTAAAAAAATGATTTGCATTTAGATCTTCCTGGAGATGCTGGCGTTACACTCCTTTAGCGCTTTTCATATCCTCCGAGTGATTTGTACTTCGGTGTATACCCGCGAGCAATTTTAATATATTTCGCTCGCATACCCTCTCAAGTTATATTTTAATTATTCACCGTGATTAGCCGTCTAATTATTTAATAATTTTCTCCGATTTCTCCGTCAATTGGCTGCCACAATACGTACATTTTCCATCTCGTATATCAAGGTTTAACGTAATAAAAAATATATATACCTGAGATATACAAGTAGTTTAAGTAAGAGCTGAACCGCACCGGTGAAATAATTATATATATGAAAGATCAGCAATACGGTTTACCTTATATTATTAAAACTCGATAAAATAAATGTTGTCTTGGAGTAAAATAGAATTTACGTGGAATTGACGTATAAAGTGCAGAGAGCTAGGTATAATGTATAATTGAAAGAATATAAGCCTTAGCATCGGATTGTTCGACGGCAAAAGCTTGAGTCAGGGTTCATTATACACAAGGCGAGAGGGAACAAAAATGATAAAAGAGTAGTTCGCGAGCTTAGTCGCGAATAAAGAACCCCCGCTTGACTCGCGCCGCGCACGGTCGTAGAAGGCTTGGCTAAAAAGGGTTATCGTTCGCCCTCTGGATGAAGTCGGCGCCAGGCATGGAAGCACACGTCAGAGTATTAACGAAATTTTAACCAATCAATGAGAAGTTCATTAGCCCGATATACCCTCGACGCGCTCGCCCAGGCATCCTCCTCACCACTTTTCCTCTCCACCCCCTTCCTACTGGCTTGAGTCCGAGGCGCGCTCTACACCCACCCACCCCCCTCCGTACACATTCACCCGGCCAAACAGTCTTACGGGGGTAGATCCCGAGCCTACGATAACGTGCCTTTTTCCTCGCTCGTTCTCTTCTCTCTTTCGGTTTCGCTCTTGCTTATCCAAATCATTATATTTCGACTGTTCGATATATCGTTACCTTATCAAAAATTCAATAACGAGCTACTTCTGCATTATTTATTTCAATTTCTTCACTTTTTTCTGCGCACTCCACGTACTGTAACAATTTCATTAATATAACAATACGATTATTCGACGTTTTCATTTTTGTGTTACATTTACTGCAAGAGTATCGAATAAAATTTTGTAAACAAATAATTAGATTTGGAAGACTTAGAACCCCGAGATACGACTGACCAAAGTTACAAACGCAGTTTCAATAAATTAATAAGCTCCTTTACCTAAGATTTACTAAATAATGCAACAGTACAAGTGAACGTACGATACGAAATTATCTGTCTATAATGCATTGAAGATAAAGAGCGCAAAATAGAAGAAAAATTTCCGATCGTTTAAACGATGTATTAAATTTTTTAACGAACAATCGCAGAGAGGAAGGGAGAGAGAGGATTCTCTTGGGGAGAATTAGCTTCTCTTCCTTTTTAACGTGTGCGCGAGTGCCTCTAAAGGGGCTCCCCGTCACATTAGTTATTCCCTCGGCCGCTATGGGATTCTCACGAATACGTTTTTTCCTCCGTCATTTGTCTCCAATATCTCTCACCAGTCGTCCGGCCGCTTCCTTCCCTCCCTCCTTTTTTCTCTCTCCTCTCTCCTCTCTCCTCTCTCCTCTCTCCTTTCTCCTCTATCATCTCTCCTGTCTCCCCTTTCCTCTCACCCCTCGTCGACAACCAATGTATCGAATATATAAGCTACACTCGCAAAAAGAGAGTACGACTATGAAGCCAAAGCGAGCAAAGGGTAGATGGAGTAGAGGAAGACAGAGGGAGGGGAAAGATAGAGAGATTTACAGAGAGAGGAAAGAATAAATGCCGTTACGGCGTGAACGTCGGCGTTGCCAACTTTCTTTATGCGTGTCTCTTGAATCGTCTAGTATATAAATATACGTATACAATAATTTAAAATACTTATATAGACATTTAATTAATGCAATTCTACGTATATTAAACAAAATGTACCTTTATATGTACGATTCTCGAGATTTATGATTGAGCGGGTAATATGCGGAATCTCAAGGCTTCCCCTTGCCCCGTCCTTCCCCTCCCCCTCCTCCTCCTCCTCCTCCTCCACCTCTTCCTCCTCCTGATATCAATTATAAAATAACCCAACCGTACAAATGGCAACGCCGCCGGGCTTTTCTCCACAGATGATGCGAATGAGACGGACAGACTAGCATGTGCGAAGAACGAAAGCTCGCGAGGGTGGTGGCGAGGGTAGCGCGAGCGTGGAGGTGGGAGAGATTCGTGGGGAACAGCAGGGTACGCGCAGGAAGAAAAAGGAAAGAGAGAAAGAGTGCCATTTAAAACCGCGACGCGCGGCGAGAGAAAAAGAGATTTGCATTTGCCGCGAGCACGTTATACTCGCTCGAGAATATGGCGCGCTGTATTGCCTTTGTTGCTTCGATAGGGGTGAGTTACGAAATGCGTCTCACATACCCAATCTCTGGAGAGTAATTAATATATGAAGATTGAAAGTAGCAAATATTGCCTGGTGCATCCTTATGGAAAATTACAAAGGACACCAATTCGGGTGTGCACGATTTCATTCGAAACGTCTCGAACGAAAAATTTAATTTTCAATTAAGAATAATATATAATAATATACTTCCTGCTGACTCGCGTTAACTATCACGTTACATCTAATCTTTAATCAAATTACGTTTAATAAAATATTCTTCGTATTATTTAAGTAAGGTATGAATTCAGCATGCAAATATTAAATATTTATACCACATGTTTTAAAGGATTATTTAAACTTGTAATTTACAATAGGGCTTGTGTTATTGTAAAGAATAAACTTGAGTAAATGACATCAATATTCTCGAAACGTCTTCCTTTAATTAACACGCATCAAATCGCTGCATCGTACCAATAGGACGGAACTTGCAGATGATAAGCAGGGTTTTATATATATATATATGTTGAAACTTCAATTTTTTGTTGGTTCAGGGCAAAAAATCCGAGCGGAAATAAAACGTGAAAGAAGCAGGAAAAATAAACTGGTAGGAAAGTTCAAAAGGGGTGTTACAGAAAAATAATAATATAACACGAGACAATAGGTAGAGCATTCGATCATCGGATAATTAGCGTTATCGTGGATTCTGGAATGTAGCCATCTATATTCGAAACGTACTTTTCTCACTCCCTCTCGTCTCGCCCGTATACTAGAAGCACACCCAACTTTCTCATTAGTCGGGCAACAATACAGCAACGTTAGCTCGGTATATCTGCTAGAGTATAATAACGCTCACGGCTTCAGACGACGATCGGCGATTGTCGCCTCGTCCATCTATACACATTATACATATATATACATACATTCAACCTATATACAGTAGGATCCTTCTATTCTTTCAATCTACCAATATATCGCTAAGCCGCGCGCGAAAATGACGCGTCACGCGAATGTCAGATTATCGAGCGACCCCTCTCGATATATAAGCGATGCAAGCCACTCGAAACCTGCTGATTATGAAATAATCAGGACTGACACGCTCGACAGTCGATCTTTGACCGAATGTGTCGATCGATGGTTCAAAAAAAACTCCCCAAGAAACGTGTCGAGTTGATAATTTGATTCGAATAATCGCCGGTATAGGATTTACTTTTCCCTCTGTTTTTCGGTGGACAACAATTTTGGATAAGACAGTTAATAACCGAGGGTAAGATTTTTTAATGGTTAATTCAACAAAAGGATATACATTTTCATACGAAAATTCGTGGGGTATAAAGCGTAGACGTCGGGGAGGAGAAGCTATTGTTCCTCCTAGCCGGAAAATTACCACCATAATTTTTTGCTCTCTCCTTGGGCAGGCAGAGGCTAAAAAAAGTAATATAGGTGAATCGCGCGGCGTCACCGAAAAAAGGAAAAAAAAGACGAAGAAGGTAGGGGTAGGGTAGGAGGTGGTCGAAGAGCCACGCCGAGAGCTTTGGAGTCGGAAAGGGCCGGTAGAAGCCACACCGCAAATTTCACCCAATATTACGCACGCTCGGATGAATGTCTCGATGTCCCTGCGGTGCAGCTTCTGCGAGTAGCTCTCTCGTTCGCTCACTCCGCTTTTCCTTCTGCCATTCCGTTTCTCTCGTTTTAATATTTCTCCAGCGAATGCCACGACTAATATATGGCTTCTCCCGAAGCAGCACAGACACACACAAAGAGAGAGAGAGAGAGAGTGAGAGAGGCGAGGGGGGCGGGGGGAGAGGGAGAAGGGGGCTAGACTGGCCGCGAGTTCGCTCGGCCATACGTATTCATACAGGCGCGCACTCGTCGTAATGCAAATCAGCGATGTATAGGTATATATGCGGTTAATATTAATTCTCGGGCTCTCACATGCCTGATCGAGTTTCCCCCGCGTTCTCGGAAGTCGGATGCAATCGGCGGAATTTCGCTGCTGCCTCTCATACGCTTCCACGACCAATTCCGACGTCGATCGGTTAGTTGCACGGGCTAGGGGTGGGCTGTTTTAAAACAAATGCATTTTCTCTCCCTTCTTTCGCGTGTCGGTTCGATCGACCGTGCTACGTGTTATCCTTCTTCTTCTTCCTTTCTTTCGGACTTTTATGAGGCTATCGCGTTTCATCGATTACATTCAATCAAATGTATAATCATAACAATGGGATTATTCATTACACCGTCGTATATAGCGTCCGGTAAATTTATAACGAGATATCGATGCTAATTCTAAAAGCATCGTTTAATATACGCTCATATAAATTCTTATTTTTTAATTAGTATTTTTGACATTATATTTGTCTTGCGAAAACAACAAATTAATCTATTAATATGCCACTAAGCGAATGATTATATAATATCACTTATCATGAATTTCATGAATTTTTAATAAAATTGTTAAATTACGTATTGAATATTATTATACGTAAAACAAAAAATTTTAAGCGACTATTCGTTTCGCGACTTACCTTAATTATACCTGAATGTACTAATATATACTCGATACGATAAATATAGCATAATAAAAAAAAGTAGAACCTTTAAAAAAGTGGGTGAAGTCGCATGTACTTGGACACACGTCGAATCGATTTTACTACAGCGCATATCAACCGACAATCGGGTTCTTCGATTTTATAATGCCACGCGTCGGCGTCCATAACACCAAGAGTAGTGTGACTATTATTCCGTCCTCTTACGCATTCGTCATCCGGGCCTCGTAAAATGATTATACAAGGAATTATTCAGCCCTTACGCGCATTGATCACGCGAGAAAACTCGAATCAGGTATTTATGTGGACGTATACATACGTACATACATATATATATACATGTCTACATGTACGTACTTATGTATGTATGTACGTATAGATGCATACATCAGGGTGTTCGCGGTAATTAACGAAAAATATTTCGGATCAGCTCGAAATAATTCAGGAGGGCCGTTTCCATTATAAAGGCAATATAACCACGCATCTCCCTGTTACAAGTGTGGTCCTCATAATCTGATGTGTATTATACGAGTGAGCTCGCCGAGTAAAAGAAAAGAGAGAGAGAGAGAGAGAGAGAGGGAGAGAGAAAAAGAGATAGAGAAAGGGCTCGGTACATCCCCCAGGTTCACGTAATAAGCATAAATCCTCAACGGCTTATCTCGAGTCGGCCAGAAGAACACGGTAAAATAAAATATCGTATATTCCGGCTTCTACCCTTCCGCGTTTGTTGTCATTGTTGCAAACCGTCGACGCCGACGCCGCTGCCGACGCCGACGCCGACGCCGACACCGTCGTTGTTTCGTTTCTTTTCCCAAGCATTGTTGTATACCTTCATTCGACGCTTATAAGAGAGTACGTACAAGTGCGCTCGCAATCGAACGATGTTACGAATATCTATTGTACGTAGTGCTATAAACATTACGTGCCCCTACGGCGTGTAAAAATATTTCTTAGCAATATAATGTAATATCGGTCCCATGTGCATCTATAGCTATAATAGACGAATTGCATGGTTTCGCTTCCAAGTTTTTTGAAGGTCTCAAAGAGTTTCCTGAACACTTGTTTTTTCTTTTTTGTCAGCGAGTGACACAGTTCTGATCTCGGTCAAATAAACATACTACATACTCGCGTGTAATATCGTAAGAAAATTCAAATGATTATGTAACCATCAGTTGCGGCGATATTTTTCACAAAGCGATTCTTTGGAAAATACGCGTAACGGTTGATTCTCACACGCTGATTTCGTCTATTATTACTCGATGAAATTCCTACTACTCCTGCAGAGTATACGTGGCTATTATTTTTTGCATCTCGCAACTCTTGCGCGCGCCAATTGTTCTTTCTGTCACGTTCCAATAACGAACGTTATTACATTAAACTCTATATGTATTTATGCGCAATGCATAAAGAAATATCATAACGCGTTCCAAAGAGCTAAAATTTAGTTTTTGATTAATTCTAAAGTGACACATGTGGTGTTAAATGTTACAAAACAGAACTTATTTACACTTAATATAATTAATATAATTTTATCATGTTAAATGCATAAATCAACAAATATTTATAAGTTTTATTTTCTTAATAAAATATTTCAATTGAAAAATACTTATTATGTCTAAGCATATTAATTTAATTAAATTCGGGATACATAAGATTTTCATGTAAATTTCATCCGTAACTATATTGACATTCCAAAATCAACCGGAGAAGCCGCTGTCGTATATAATAGGTGTATCTCATCTATAATAGCTATCTATTGGTTCGAAGGCGCATCTTCAGTACTTGACTAAATTACATCGTTCACTATGTTAATTTATTTGGTGCTGTTCCTTGTATACCTACATTCGAAATCTGTGCATAAATGTATTTAAGAATTGACTATTGATTAATAATAAGGCATCGCTCAATTCGAACTTTAATATTGTCACGTTTGCTTTATATTTTATATCATTCCCATTCATTAGTTTTAAATGAATATATCTGTATATACTTCATAAAAGACTCTCATTCGTCAATCTTGAAATCTACTCTAAAGTTCTATTAAGACGCAACTGGGCAAGGGTATTCCGAAGCGCGTTGATGCGAAAGGTTCCGAGAATGATTGTCACCCCTAAGACGTGTAATGAGGCGAGATGTAGTCGACGACAAAAGATTCGGGCGCCGCTGACTTCCTTAGCAAGACGAGGTGGAGAAGGGAACGTGCCCGAAAAGAAAAAAAGAAAAGTCGAGACAGAGAATCGCGGCGGCGCAAACGAAATTCTGAGACAAGCGGCTAGAGGGGGATACATGGATAGAGCGGATACGGAGGGTGGTCACGTGTATATACGTAGTAAGAAAGGAGGGTGAAGGGGGAGGGATGAGAGAAGGGTTGAGCTCGAAGCCCGATCAGTCATTAGACAAGTGGGTATTCGCATATATCGAGTTGTAAAATCGATAGGGGTGTCCGTTAGCCGTGTATCCTATAAGGAACGTCTCTCTCTCCCTCTCTCTCTCTCTCTTTCTCTCTTGCTGAGAGGGGTATAGAGCACCGTAGTGGGGATGAGATGGAGCCAAGCGCACGCCACCTCCTCCTAGCTCTCCGTCTTTCTCTTACCCCGTTCGCGCGAGGCATCGTCTCGCGTACCACCCCATCGCGAAGCCCCCCTCTCGCTCACTCTCGCTCACTCTCTCGCTTCCTATATTTCCCCTTCGACCCCTTTTGTTGCTTCGGTCGCGTTCCCTCCTCCACCCCCTCCTTCCACCCACAAGCCGCAGCTCTCTCTCTGGCCGTCAAACCACCCTCGGGCCGAACTACCTCTCACTCTTCCTCTCTCTCCCCTTCTCCACCCCGCTACTCTCTCCTTTTCCATAGGCATCCTCCTGCCACCGAACGTATCCAGTCCTTGCATATTAATCCTACCCATAATTCCCACTTCCAGTTTCGGCAACCCTTCGCTCGCCCGTTCGCTCACTCGAATATAAGGGAGAGAAAGAGTCGGAGAGAGAGACAGAGATAGAGATAGAGAGAGAGAGAGAGAGAGAGAGAGAGACGCGAGTGGTCGTCCAACCTATCGATTGGGCTTTCTTTCCGAGAGCCCTGGCTTTTAATTGGCATTCTCCTGCGGCGAGAAGAGAAGCCCGCCAGAGCGAGAAGGAACGAGAGAAATGAGATTAAGAGAGAAGAGGGTGGAAGAGACGTAGGTATATAGAGGGGAGTGGGTGGGATACGACTCGCGCGGATCGAAGGGGTTGTAGCTTTCCATGGGTGGTTTCAGGTATCGTGGCGATTTTCTTTTTCCCGTGCCCTCATCTCATTCGTCTTTTATCTTCGCTTACATTTTTTCCATCCAGCCCCTTCTGCTCCTGTGTTATCCACCGAATTCCGCTAGCCTTTACCAACCCTTATTATACGCATCGTCCGGACCGGATAAACCGACGCGAAGGAGGAGCGACATGGACATTACGTACGCGGTGTATGTATATTGCTCCCCTCGCTCATTTTTTTCTTTTCTTCTCTTTACGTTCCTTTTCTTTTCTTTTCTTTTCTTTTCCTTTCTTTTCTTTTCTTTTCTTTTCTATACTTCCCTTTTCTTTGGATGCCGAAATGTCGCGGTATATACACACGGCTTCTTTGTGTTTGGAATTTCGCGAGTTTGCGCTCGCGGCTGCCAATAAACGTCGGTACTTTGACGCGTGGGTATAGGAGCCACCCAAGCTCGCGCTTACCGAGAAATTAAGATTGACGGCTGTCACCGTGTTTCCTTGGGAATAATCGATTCGTAAATTCTGAACCGAATAACTGGAGAAAAGAAAAAACCTACATGCTACGAAGTTATATACCCATACCGAGCTAGCTATACCTATACTCAATTAGTAAATGTACCGAAACATGAATTAACGAAAAGTATAATAAATTGTTTTTAATATACGGCGCAAATCCGAGATTCTAAGAAATAATTGATACTAAACGAATGCTTGACAATTTCTAAATTAAAAGTTACTCTATATTTCATAAACAATTAGATTTTAGAACATTATATTCATTAAATCAATATCAATTTCAATAAAACTTCAATAATTATTTCAGTTACTTTCAAGATAGTAAAATATTAAGGATGACAATTAAACTGGAAAGGATATTATATATTCGAGAGACAATTAACTAAATATAAAATTATTATATAGAGATAATAACATCAATTATTGTTTATCAATATTTACTTATACTGTTTAAATATCGGAATAATTAATCCAATATTTTAAAAATTAATTATACCAAAGTAGTTTTGTTTTATTGGGTTTCGCAATAACTTGGTGATTTCCAAACTTTCTTTATATTGTTTTTAGAAATATAAATTACAAAGAATTGCAATTATTCAAAAATTTACATTAAACATTAATGTATGTTATTTTACCGAAATAAAATAATACTAATAGTAGGTAAATAAAACTCGTTATAATTATCCATAATGACTTAATTGATTAATTTCAGTAGAATCATCTATGAATAAAATAAAATGAGTGGTTCAATTATTAAGATATTATTAACGCGAAATAATAAAAATAAGCTTGTAAAAATAATGGAGAAGGAATCGCGGAAGGAGTTAAAACGGTCGTCGTATAGATCGACCGATGCTCAAGCATCGCGGATGAGAGGCGTCGTAAAATTAACGGCGCGCCAACGGGCAGCGTATATAAGTACGCACCCGATATCAGGGGCGAGATCCTAACATGCGTGGCCGAGGGTCGTTGGAGGTGGGGGACAAGAGAGAGAGAGGGAGAGAGAGAGACAGAGAGATACGGTTTTGCATATATGCGCAGTCGTGTGTGTATGTGCGTGAAGATTGATTATGCCGCGGGAGAAAATGTGATCAATAGCGAGAGCAAACAAAGGCCCCGGTGGGCCTCCGCGTCGGCAATGCAAATAGCAAAAATCACCCAAGGATTAGGGTCTTTTCACTCCTTCGCGAGCACCCGCGCGCCTTCCTCACACATTGTTGTGCAGCTCTCGCACACTCTATTTTTACTCGGACAAAGCTTCCAAGCGAACTCTATATCTCATTTCGCAACGCGCGGACGATCAATCGCGACTTCCGGTTTTTCGGTCACCTTGCGGTTTCTTTGTTTATCCAAATCGATTGTCCGAGCATATATGTATATAGGTATATATATACGTACGCATAATTTTTTTCCACTCTGGCACAATTATAAGACGCATTCACAGCGGCTCCTTAAACCTTTTTTTTCTCAACGATTGCAATACCAGGTCCATAATCGAATTAAGATCGCGTTGGGAAAAAATGAATTCACCGTCTCTCTTTTAACACTTTTTTCTTCATTGTGGGGTGACTGCATTCCTACGTCCCTTTTGTCGTGCTAGACACACTGTACAATGGAGACCGCGTCCACTAATGACGAATAAAATGCGAGAGACCTCAGACCTCAATTTCAATGCTCGGGAGATGTAAAATAGAAATTCTGCCGCAATATAACCCGAGGATCCGAGATATATTTGGATGTGTTTTATACCTCGCAAAGGCATTAAATTTAATAGTTACGCCTACGCGTGCTAGCTCCGGTTATCAATTCCATCGATATGCGCGTCCGAAGGTCGACCTCGATTGCGCCACTCCATACTTGATTAATTATACATATCAACGATAAGTGCCTTACTTGACTCTTTAAACTAAATCTCGTTTTTTTCTCCTAAGCTTTACATTTTTCAAACAGTTTGAATTATAACTGGGGCTATAAAAAGACTTGTAATGGACATCTGTATGCAACATTACCGTAGGAAATTCATATTAAGCTAATAGATTCTATATATATCTTATGTGTAAAATTGACTAGTTTACATAAAAACCGTTCGCTCTCGTTACGTATACCAGTAACATAAAATAATAAAACTCGAAGGATTTTCTGAACTCCAAATGATATATAATTTCATAATTATACACATACAATATGCATCAGTAGTTAAATCATATTTTCAAATAAAGTTTAATGTTAGTATTGTATAAGCATCACTATATAAATTGATTTTCTCTATTTATTAAATATATTCCTAGTAAACTAATATTTTTACGGTCATATATTTAATGTATACGTATCTACTCTATATCTATGAATCAGTATAAAAAAGTATAAAAATTAAATATGCAGAGGATATATATATAAACATTAGAATTTGTTAAATTGAAAGTTACATTTCAATTTGGTAATCAATCAATGCACCCACGGAAATCTCGGATAATCTTGAAGGAGGGTAATCGAGAAAGTCGTGTGATTACGGGCGAACGCAGGTGATCGACGTTTGTGGCATTATCGGGGTTCGTCGAACGCGAGGGTGTTAACTCCACCTGTTCTTTGCTCGTCTCGGCCTAGGGATCCCTTAACGATACTCACTCGTCGCCGGTCGCGCTTAGCGACATTAATGGCGGATGCGATTACGAGCGATCGTACCAACTTCGGAAACTCGACCTACACACACCGCTCGACTATCGAACGATTCCCCTCTGTCCCTCCTTAGTCAAATTCACTTTCACATCGAAATATGCGTTTGCGACCATCATATTCTACTCTGCTACCGACGATGCCATTATCATTGTCCAGTATTTGACTTACGCGTGTTATTGGCATGACTTATCTTCAGTTAATAATTTAAGAATTTTAATAAGGGTAATAAATAAATAAATAAGTCGGAAAAATTAAGCACTTTGTAGGGAGAGGCAATCAACATCAATTTGACCATTTCGTATACGCACATATCTAAGTATATATAACGGAAGGTACTCGATTACGGGAAGGTCCGTAAATTGAGTGGTGCAGGTATTTAGCAGCCTATATTAACGAACAATCAAATGAACTCGCGTTTATTTAGTTCGGTTGAAAAGCTCGTACGAATCACACCGATGAAAGAAAACAAAAAGTGAATCCTCGATTAACCTGTTTACCTAGTGGTTGCGTAAAAAAGAGAAGCCCTCAATGTAGCTCGTAAAAACAATCGGTTCGGAAAAAAGCATTCGCGTATTTTCATTCCCGCACTCGTCGAGTGCGTATGTGTATATAGATACGAGGAAAGCGCCGGGGCGTGCGCGGAAAACGAGAGCATACCCCGAGGAGGGAGAGCCTCTGAAGTACACGTGGATAGCTTTCGAGTGGTCGATTTCGATTGATCATGCATTCGCTACTTGTCCACCCCTGGCGTGCGCACACCACCGACGACACTTCGCTATAGAAAGCTGTCGTGTATATAACCGACGTGTATAGGGTGAAGAATACCGTGACATACCGCGATGAGGGCTATTGGTGATGTATACAAATAAAGTGCGACAAAGTTGGATTCGGTGTGTCGCGAAATCGATCTCGGAGCCCCAATTAATTCCCCTTTCAAACGTATATATCGAGTACCTAAAACGAGTTAGCTTAAAATATTATGATCTACGTGTACGTTTGTACAGTAGACTATATTGACTATTACACAGATGGGACATCACCCGTGTCGATACTATTAAATATTGGATAAAATTTATATACATTTATTTTATCGTTAAATTGTCATATACTGTTGGGACAAAGATTCGAGAATAGCGATAGACATGGTTATAAAATTTTCATTATCGAGTAACAGATTTCACCCTAACCAATAACATAGGAATAAATGATATACAACGCAGTTATCGGGTTGGATAGGAATATCTCGATACAGTTTAATAAAAGCCATGTACGATCGGGAATGTGCGGCACCAAAGATTTTTAAAATCGATTACCAATGCGCAAACCCGTTAATTATTTAGCTCTGTCCGCGCCAGATAGATTGCGACAAAAATATGTGAATTATTGCGAGAATTCCATTTGGAAATTGGCCGTGTGACCCATCGAATTCCAATGGTCGATGCAATGTAATACACCCCACGACCCTCCCTACAAATCCATCGATATGTATTTACGTAAATATAGATATAGATATAGATGTAGATGTAGATATAGACATAGATATACGTATACATATAGAAAAATATATTTTGTTATTAACGGAGTGTGCTTCGCATTGCAGATCAGCCAGCTGATGGAAGAGGTGTCGAGGCTTCAAAGTTGCTTGCAGCGACTTCAGGAGACGAGCGCCCAAGCAACAGCGCGACTCGAAGAGGAGCTCGAGGCGCGTAGGCAACACATTAACCGGCTGGAGAGTAAACTCGAAGCTCAAAAGGACTACGATGTACTGAAACGCGACATGAACGTCTTGAGGTCTATGGACTTGTCGCAGATACCGACCGGCGACTCTGGCAAGAGTCTCGAGCAGGTCCTTATGGAACGGCTAAAGGCACTGCAACAGACCGAATCCCTCAAACCACCAAGCACGCCCGATGCTCTCGGTAAGTCTTCTTTTACCTTGACTCGCGTTATATCCATACATGGTTACACATTTCGTAGACCGACCATGGGATTCGATATAGTTTGTAAAATATTATTTTATCTTACTCGCGTTTAAATGTTATGATCGAGGAAGATTGTGGAAATGGGTAAGAAAAAGCTTTGCTAATTCCTGTGCTGCTGCTCTGATCTTCGGCCCTGACTCTCTCTCCGAGGCTCCGTCGTTTCGAGACTTGCTATCTCGGCCAAACGAATCCTTACACTGATTTATTTTAATTATTTTTTGCATTTGACACGACATGTTATATTTATTTTTTGTACAAATTACGAATTGAATGACTATTAAAAAATAGCTTTTTATAATTACTCGAATAACCCCGCTTGCGGTTGAATTCACACTTTATTCCTTCGTTTTTCTCTAATTCTTTCTCTAATTCTCTCTCTCTCAGTCTCACTCTCTATCTTTTCTCTCTCTCTCTCTCTCTCTCCCTCTCTCTCTCTCTCTCTCTCTCTCTCTCTCTCCTGCCCCCACCTCTCTCAACACACACATATATAGATATATTGATATACATTTTTTAACCTTTATTAACGGCATTATTAACTTACACGAATAATCTTCTCTCTTTGTAACAACTCGCCGTCTTCTATCGTTCACTCATTATCTTATATTCTGTTTCACCGCAGACTCTTTCGCCAGCTTTGTCGCTATAATTTTACTTTACTTTCTCGCTCTTCTTCTCCATCCTTCTTTATCTCTATGTCGCTTAGGCTGCACTTTTTATTGTGTAACTCTCGACTCGTTTATTGACTCCACGAAAAGCTCTCGCTGCGAAGATTTCACCATATTCCGCGCATTATTTCGTGTGGTGCATATTACCTGCGAAAGTATGAAATAACGCAGCCAAATACGTTAAACCCACCGATGTCTCTCTTTTTCACTTTCTCTCGCTCCCTCTCTCTCTCTCTCTCTCTCTCTCTCTCTCTCTCGCTCTCTTTTGCTATCTCTATATTTCTGGAATAGCCCATCCAAAACCCCCGAAACCTTCCAATCCGGCGTATCACCAAATGCCACACGCGGAAAGTGCGTCGCAAGGTAAACCTTCGTTCACGTAAATTTGTGGACGATATTCGCAATATTTGCCTCGGGTAGCGGGCCATTGTTTCGGGCACCGAGTTTATTATGAATCGATCCAAAGAGAGAGAATCCCCGTAAACGAGAAGGTAGAGAAACGGAGGGAGATACTGCAACGTCACCCCGTTCCGATTTGAAGCTACCGACAACTCCTCCACCTTTCTCCCAAACCATCAGCACCATGTGCACTTTGCTCTCTCCCACCCCCTCCCCCTTCTCTCTCGCACTGTCTCACTCTCTCTCTCTCTCTCTCTCTCTTTCTCTTTCTCTTTCACTCTTCATCTCTTTCTCTTAGTCAGTTTCTCTCTTCATCTCTTTCTCTTAGTCAGTTTCTCTCTTCCTCTCTTCCTCTTGCGACCCGCGCGTCTGGTCCTGTCGAATTCGAAGCCTCTCCTCGACGCACACGGAACATCCAAAAGTCAAATCTCCATATACCGTCGAGTGGCCACCGTTCGATTCTCCCTTCCGCGAGTGTATATGATTTGCTCTTCAGAATGAAAACCTTTAGTTTCATTCGTGCTACTTGTCAAAAACTCATTGTAGACCGCAATTATTAAATTAATTGCCATAGACTGACTTTTTTTCTCGCATTTTAAGCAATATTTTTTTTCTTTTATTATTATACACACTCATTTTGGCATATTCAGTATAATTTCATATCTTTTTGTTGATTGTATGTACATTACCTATTTTTGTTTGTTACGCCACGCTACCCGCACATTACGCGATGGATGCATCGAAAGAGAGTGTCGGGCCTTAAGGGGGTGAGACACTGTTGAAATATGATATATTATTTTCTTGTATATGGCGTAACTTTCTTTTAAATGTATAAACTGTATTTAGTCAAAAATTTTCTCAAAAACAAAACTGTTTCTCGAAGTTGTTGAATGTTAATTTTCAAGAATCTCATGTATCCATAAAATTGTTGCAATTATTAAATAATGGTTTGTGTTAATTATTTTAAAATTTTCAATTCTAATGTTTTTAAGTTTAATGTTTCTTGCAACCAATTCAAGTAGTCTTGTAATGTTGAATGGTACGTACGGTTAATTATATTTGTTTAGTAAAAAATACATTTCCTTTCGCTGTGTAACTTAAATAAAAAGTAATGCCAAAATCAATTGAGAATATTAATTGTCAGTGTTGAAACGGTGAGTCACCTCATTAAGCGATACATTTTCAAAAAAAAAAAAAAAATAAGGAATAGTAATAAAAAGTAAAAATAAGAAGTAAAAATGTAATGGTCTAGTCCGGTAAGCCGCGTGTTATCTAAATTCGAGTACAAGTATCGTCCGCGCTGACCGGGTGGTTGTTCTGTTTGGAATTGCAGGTGGATTATCGTCACCCCTGCAACGGGCCGCGACCGCTTCACCCCACGGTGCGGTGATCGCACCCTCGTCGTCCTCTCTCGTGTCCTCCCAATCGTCGCTCCCAAGCCGGTCAACCCCAACGCCCTCCTCAGCCGGCACCCTGACGACCTCGTCGCTCCTGTTCCCCCCGCCCCTGCAAAACGTCGAGACCTTCGGCTCGTTCCTCGGCGAGGAGATCCTCGCCAACTGGAGGCGATCGATGGAGAGGTCGATCATGGGTCAGCAGCAGCAGCAGCAGCAGCAGCAGACGCAGCAACAGCCAACGTCCCAAGCGTCCACAGTCGGACTCCATCCGGTCGGGACTACGCCCGCTAGTCTAAATCACCTCCCGTCGCCAACAGATCCGATATCGAGCTCGAGCACGCCGGCAAAATCGTCAACGCCCCTCGGAAGCACCGCGGCCCTCGATTCCGCGGAGAAGGCGACGACACCGGTATCGGGCCACGAGACCCCGGCACCACCCACGCCATCGTCCACGACGACGTTGACCTCGCCGCCGATTCTTCAGCCACCGAGCTCGGATGCGATTTCGATGAATGGACCAGCGACGACACCTTCCGCGGCACCTCCCCCCAAGAGCCCAGCCGAGGAGTCCGGATGCCACAACAACAACAACAACAGCCATCACTTGGCCAACAACAACATCGGTGGACTGAGCGTACTGGACACACTGAAGAGTCCCTTCCGGTTCGACGAGCGCTCCCATCCGTTTAGATTCGGAGACGAGTTCGGGGCTGCCGGGATGGCTGGAAGACTCGGCGAATCGTTGATACCGAAGGGCGATCCGATGGAGGCTCGGCTCCAGGAGATGCTGCGGTACAACATGGACAAGTACGCATCGCAGAATCTCGACACGTTACAAATCGCGAGGCGAGTCAGGGAATTGCTTTCGATACACAACATTGGCCAGCGTCTCTTCGCCAAGTACGTCCTCGGGCTGAGTCAGGGGACCGTCAGTGAGCTTCTGAGCAAACCCAAGCCATGGGACAAGCTCACGGAGAAGGGCCGGGACAGCTATAGAAAAATGCACGGTTGGGCCTGCGACGACAACGCGGTGATGCTGCTCAAATCCCTCATACCTAAAAAAGGTGAGTTCACCTGTCTTCCTCTTCTTCTCTTGTGGTTGTCCGTTATTTTGTTCTGTAGCTCTGTGTATTCTCTTAATGTAATAACTATGCACTCACCAGTTACACGCGCATAAACACACGTCGGGCTAACATGGATTCTCGATTTTGTCGAATGACTCGTTGCTTCCTCCCCCCTCTTCCCTGCGCTATCACAACCTCCGACGTATCATCGATCGAATTGAGAATCCAAACGCTGTGCCTCTTAAGACTCTTTCGCCTAAGCACTGCCATTTATTAACGTTTACTAACCAAACTGCGAGCTCTCGATTAACTGCATATTCACATACTGGCACTCGAAAGGATAATATGTCGAACTACTGATAAAATGTGCAAAATCGAATGTATTTAAGTGTACAGTGGTACGACAGAACCGGGAATTCGTAGAGAGAACATTCGAAAACCAGATAGCAAGTGCGAGCCTCTCTTAGGAAATACGCCTCAGATGTATTAAAATCAAGTCGAATACCAATCAATTGGTATAACGTAGCGAAACGAGGAGCCCAACGGGGTGTATACCTATAGGTAAAACCATTGCTCAGTTCATGTTTATTTTGATCCAAACGTAGGTATCGGCCGCCGCGTCTCCGTCTACATCGATTGGGCCTCGGCGCATTTGTCAGCCGTGCAGCTTAGTCTAATAGCTTTTGGGAAATAGTCGACGCAAGGGTTTATTATCGTAGAAGGGTAGACGTCGAACCGTGTCAAGATAGATTCCTTAGAGATTCCTGTACCTCGCGGAACGAGAAAGAGATGCGACTCTACGGTCTGTAGTTACGTGAGGAGAAGTAATTTACACTTTTGCCTGATTGCGCTCGCGACTACTGAGATTATTACCCTTAGCCGGAAGTCCCACGGCAGTCGCTCGATCAACGCCTCTGATTCTCTATCTGCCTCTACCTCCACTCTCGCTAATTCTCTCCTTTTCTTTCTGTTTCTCTTTCTCTTTCTCCCTCTGCTACGCGATCTTGGCGACTAATTTACTCTGATAGCGACGCGGGCACAAAGATTCTACAGAAAATAATGCTAGATATACCTGAATCTTTATCATCAATAACATTCGCCTTCAAAAAATTATAATCCTCGGCTTCGAATCGATTATTATAGTTTTAAATAGCTTTGAGAAGCGAGTCATTCGCTAACAGAAGGAACTACAATCGATCTATATTTTACACTTATGTTTAATAGTTGCATGCAAACGGTAAGAATTTTATTACACGTTGGTATAAAATTTAACAATAAAAAAATGTTTTTTTAACATTTAACATGGGTGTATATACATACATAGCAAATATTTTATTTCGGTACAATCACGTTGTTTACAAATTGTCACGATAAATTATAATTAAAATAATTTAATATTTATTAAATTTTTACGCACTATTGTTTCTATTCCACTTGCGTTATTTTTATTTAGTTCTTTTTTTTCTTGCTCTCAAGTAGTTAAACGAAAATTTTCCTTAACGCAAGAACCGTATATGCTTCCAACTCGGAATCGTTGAGAATTGAAAATCGTTAGAGCTAACGAGTTTTGCACGCGTCCGATCTCGCAGAGAAAATCACGAGCGTTATATGTGAAAAGTTAAAGTTGAGAGGAGGGTCAAGGAGGGCTGGAAGGAAAGACCTTAATGAGAAACTCTGGATTCGAAAAGCTTAAACCATGCGTTCAATCGAGCTACGTAATTTTTACTATGCTGCAAATATTTTATAGTTTTCATAGTTATTAGATTACTATCGTATTTATTTTTATTTCGAGTAATCCCCGCTAAACTCGACAAAGGAACGCAGCAAAGTATCCGAAACTCTCGGCAAGTTTCAAGGGCAAGGTTCTCAAAGTTACTCGCACCAAGTTCTGGCTTGAGGAAAAGCCATGCAAATATGTATAGATATAGTTGTATCAGTTTAACAGTTTTGCACGCGTAGGTATCCTTTAAGGAATCTTTCTTTAACGCTGCTAATTATTATTACGCAGGAGCGCGGTTTTTGTGTACCTTCTTGGGTGGCAGCTTGCGGCATCTTTAAAACCACAAAGCGAGTTGTCCCTCTGCCGTACAAGTCAATGGGATAAATATACCGTCAACTTTGCCTCGGAACTTCCCTAATCAGTTAAGATTTACGAGCGCGAATCATCGACTTTATCCCTTCCTACTAGCGTTCTACAAAGCAGCCCTGATCGCTTCCCATCAACGTTCTTTCACAGTGTCAAGAAGCAAAACTTCTTTCCGTAAATACTCGGCTAACGACTTTCTTAAAATATTTACCGATAAAAAATATGTGCGATGTATTAATTATTTTTTTCGAATACGTTTTAAAATATTTTAGATGCAATAAATTCAATACAATAAATATTATATAAAGAATAAATAAATCAGATGTTAATTATTTTTACTTTAAATTTTTTTAGCAAAGAGTATTATAGTATAGTATAGTAATGTTTTATGATTTATTCAGTGAAACTTACTGTATTTTAATGGAAAATAAATCAAATTTAAATAACTGTGACCAAGAAAAAATATATGGGTTATAATCATTATAATAATTTTAGTAAATATAAACATTTCAAACAAAAATAAAAAGTAGAATTTTTAACAAATTTTATTCGAAGAAATCGACGTCTTTGTTTTTAGCCATCGTCGCGATTGTCAAGCGTAGCACAGTCGAATGTACCATACATGCCAACTATCCTTGTATGTTATAGAATCGCAGGCAAGAGCCCGCACGAGTAGACGCGTTTCAGCGACAATTATCGTACACGCAAAGCGCGAACGAGTTTGTCTCTCGTTTCTTAATCGACGACGCGTCTTCTTGCAATTTTATAAAGTTTTCGATGGCTATCTATACTGCGGATGTATACACAACCAAACCAAAATAAGTCCCAAATAACAGGCATAGAGTCAGTTCGTCAGTCGATAAGATCGCTAGATGGGCTTTTTCGCGCTCGCATTCCCACGGAATTATACCGCGTCGAGCGCGTTTTGTAACGACGTGGGCATTGCCGAAGAGCTTCACGGCGACGATTTTACGACAATATAATTGCCAGCGAAACACGATTTCCGTTGTTGTTTCCTCAACCCTATGCGAAGACGTTCGGCTAAAAAAAAAGGACTATTGTTCTAACGCTAGTGAATGATCGACTGATTGCTCCTCCCACAGTGTTATTTTTTCGTTCGTTTCCCTCTCCTTCTTTTATTACTACGACGACGTTTGTGGTAACGATAATTGCACTCATTGTAAACGCTGCGAGTTTTTTTCCGCGCGCAAACGCGAGCATATAATCCTAAGATTGACTATGGCGATTCGTGGGTCGAGTTACGCGAATTTTTTATGGGTACATTTTCGAAAGAAAATTGCGCGATTGGTTTTCTCACTGAAAATAACCTGCCCACGTCGTTACGCGACTTACTTGAAATTTTTGATTCTTTATCTTCCTTTTTCTTCATCCACTTGTATATACATATAGTGGTTTTTTCGTGCGTTCGGATGGTTAAACGAACCGTGACTCTTATAAATAATTATGTTATTAATAAAGTTTCGTCATCCTGCGGAAATGAAAATCGGAGCCCTGAATCATCGAACCTAACCGAGGTTCACCGAAGCGTAATTTTCGCTACTATACTACTATACATATTCACTTGCGAATGCACGAGAAAGGCAAATAAATCCGTGTGGTGAGGTTCACCTTTCTCCGCGTGGATCGCTGAGCGCGTTTGAGTGTGTGTGTGTGTGTGTGTGTGTGTGTGTGTGCCCATGTCTGTGCGTGTACGTTGCTGTCCTGGAGAAATGTATGAGAACCAACTCGTCGACGTATCGCGAGAAAAAACGCGGCGATAAAACACAGGAGTGTGCAATAGACAGCGTCTAAACAAGGCGTAGTAAAAAACACTCGTTTTACCGTTCGGTCGGAAACATTTTTGCTTCTTTACGCAATTTGCTATTATTTTTTCGTTTTCTATATTTTAAAAGACGATCGTATCGATCTTTCCTTAAAGTAACAATCGACAGATAAGAACCTTATTCGAAATTGGATGATTAAATATTAAGATAGTAAAAAGTTGTGTATAGTTTGGCAATTACGTGTAACAACAGTAATAAACATAAATATTAATATTAGTCGATTTTTAAACATTTATTGTAAGTTATAATTAACAATTAATTGAATTAATAAGTTGTTGCTATAAATTTATCTGACAAATAATAAACAACTGTATGAAAGCTCGAATTTTTTAAATTGAATAATGAAAAATTTCGTTTTTTGTAACTGCATAAATAGTAAAGTAAATTGTTTATTTAACGTATAAACAAGTAGCCGGCACATGAAAACTCTCGATACAAAAATAATAAAATCAAAATCAAAAGACGCAAAAAGTCTATGAAGCAAGGAAAATGGCGAAATGTAAAAGACGTCGAGTCATTAACTAGCGCAATCGAAGGTCGATCGTTTCGGATATGTATATATATAGACACATAGAGAAACAGGTGTTGCGATCTTATGTAGCGGGAGGCTGAGTGACGGACCCGCTACAGCGCTGGCAACGATTCAAGCGGTACGACAATGCAACGACGTGCATACTATCGCGTTCATGCTTATGACCTGGTCTTTCCAAGATGTATTCTGGCAGAGGGTAGCCTTCTATAATATCAAACGTCCAATTATCCGCATATAAAATCGGACATCTCGTTTTCGTTCTCTTTATCTCTTCCCCGCCCCCCTCCAGTCGCGCAAGTTTGCACTACCCGAGTGGCATATTGCAATATAAAGGCTGAAAAAAATCTTTTGTACGAAATAAATATAGTGGTCGCGAGTATATTTCGAAGAGCAATCAAAGGGAGAAACGATCGATGGCTGATTTGTCTGAGACTCGCGGTTGATTGGTCAATTAGATGGGAAACACGTAGGAGGACACTTGTGCACTTTCGTATAAGGGATCGTGAGGACGACCGCAACCTAGGGGCGTAGGATAGTATGGGAGTGAGAGAAAGAGGAGGATAGTATGTACCGAAGGAAGAGAGAAATACGGACTTTGGCAAGAGGATATTTTAATTATCGCGAACGGGATACACTCGAGTGTGTTGACTTCCCCGCGGGCGTTATCGATTTTCACCCAGCGTTAATTGCTATCACCTTCGATTTCGAACTCGAATCTTTAATCCGTAGTGCTCGTAAATAAACACGATTGAAACCGGATAAAAAACGTTATTCTCTTCTTCTTCTTCTTCTTCTTCTATGCACGCGATCGGTTTACAGGTGTAACATTAATTAGGTTAAAAATACGGCAAACTTTTTTTCGTACATATATTTCTTTCTAGATTGTCGTATTTTATAAATTTGATTTTTCTGATATGAAATAAAGTATCCTTGAACCGTGTACGTTTCTCTGTCTTTATATTGGGTTTATACCAGCACGTAGGAGGGTAACTGGAAAATTATTGAAAAATATTATTGACCATATTTGTATATTGAGTGCATACACTGAATACAAAAAAGTAGTAATAAAAAGTCGCAACTGGTTAATAGACATATGATGCATTATTCACAGCTTATCGTCGCTGTCGGTTTGCATTGAGACAAAATTCAACCGCAGACAAAGTGTACATTTCGACTAAAATTATATACAAGTTTCGTTTTATATGTTCATCATTCCATTATAAGAGATTATTTAATCTTCGTAAGATTGATCGCATCTTTTAAGATATACATAAACATTGAATTAATAATTACATGTATGTTAATTTAATGAGCTTTATTCAGAGTTCAACAATAATTGTAACATTTATTTTTTGCAAGTGTCAATTTGTTTGTTTATAATCTTTTATTTGTGACAGTCGATCAAGAAAATTGTGTACACTGGCAAAATATGAAAGCCGCGATAGCTGTGAATACATTCGCAATGGAAAAAAAATAATAATTTTGTCGTTATTCCTTTAACGCCAGCATAAAAATTTAATAAATTTTATACCTAAATTGTAATGGTAGTTTAAATGTAGGCGTTAAGGGTATAGCGATAAATACCAAGTAAAATTATTTTCCAGAAGCAATGTTATTGACTTAAATATATAAATATAAAATAACAAGTAGTTATAGAGATTAGCTTGTAAGGTTACGAGAAAAGCCATTTTGAAGAACGCACCGCAAGTTGTGCCTCACCCGTAGAGTATGTTTCAGGCAAGGAGCAGGGAATGCCCGCGTTTGCGCGCGGCCCCCAGGAGGGTACCGGAGGTAACGGAAACGGAAACACTGGCAATACCGCCCAGGAGATGAACGAAGAGCGAATCGCTCATATGCTCACCGAGTCTGGGCATATACAACTAAGCCGGCAAAGCGAACCCGATACATCGAACGATGCTGATAGTAAGAGTCCAAGTCGATTAAATTGTCCAAGTCCATTTGGCAAGGATCGCAGTAGCCTCGATAGTCAGAATCGTAGACTGAAGAAATACGAGAACGATGACATTCCTCAAGAAAAAGTTGCAAGGATTTACAACGAGGAACTTGCTAAAATAACAGGTCGGAGAGTTGACGATATGCGTGGACCAAGAGATTTCCCTACTAGGTGAGACATCGTTACATTATTCCTTTAGTTGCGAAATTTCGATAACCATTTCTAGTTCAAGCAATTTGTTGCGTTTAATTTAAATAAGGTGCAACCAATACAACTATTCCAGTTAATTTTCATTGGTGCATTGTTACTTATCCACCTTGTGATATACCGAATAAATTAAAGATATATTTAGTATTATTCATTATTTGATTTACAATTGTAGTAACAAGGTTTTATTTAAAATATAACTCTTATTCGGTGTGCAATTACAAAAATTAGCTAAAGCACTCAATGAGATAGTACAAATTATTAATTAAAAGGCAAACATTTATAGTATTTGAAAAATGATGGTATGAAAATATAATTATTACTTATACACAATTTTCATTGTCTACAATTTTACTTAAATAACACTCTTATCAGATTTAAATTATCGAACTTTCATTCTTAGAAATGTAAAAATAAACAACAGAACTTCAATAGAGCTTTAGCACTACCGTAAATTAAAACAATCTTACGTTTTAAAATAAATTCATTCATTTCTTAATATGCAGTTGACAAAATGATTGCAATTCCGTGAAAACTTAAAAAAATGTAATTTTATACAGTACATTGTACGTCACTCACGTGAAATAATACATTACTTTTGCAAAACAAATACTCGGGTGTATACAGCTATAACCATTTTACTGTTGTTGTTCAGCATACCGCATATACAAATATTTTTCGCAAATATCGGGATATTTATATGTATTTGACGATATCGAAAAATAATTGAAAAGTCAGACATTTGAATTTTGAAAAGTTTATTTTTAATATTACGCTCTTAACGCTACCTCTGATTAAAATTGAATTTTTTCTGATAATCGAGCTTTCATTCAATGTGCAACATAAAATATCGTTAACTGTTCTTTTATTTATTTGGTTAGCATTTCCGATAATTTCTCGATATAAATTCGATAATGCCGCGCGCGCTCGTGTGTATGTGTTTTTCTCTATTTCGGTGTATGTGCGCATGTGTGTGCGTGCGTGTGCGTGATCGTGTGCGCATAAATGTGTGTGCGCGTGTGTGTGAGAGTCTGTACTATAGGTATATATGCACCGATAAAACTATATTAAACCGTCATCAGTTAATTATTCATGCGAATGAATTGATTATCTGATGACTTGAATTCATAATAACGTTTAGTCTTTTAATAAGAATTTTCAACAAAGTTCGATTCGGTTTTAATTTTAGTTATCACGAGACCTGCATTGTCACTTCTAGAATTTTAATATTTCATATAACGGATTGCAAAGAATAATTATATGTATATGCAATATATTAAAAGTAGAAAGAATATTGTTAATCCTATTTTAAAGTCAATCGATTCGAATGAGGACAGCATGTGATCCGAATTGATCGTAGCGCGATGTTTCCCCACTTTTTCAGTGGCCAGAATCTTCAAGGCATGGAGCGAACTTCCGAAGAAATACGCATGGCTCTGGACGAATATCACCGGCAATTACAAAAACTGAATGCCATCCAAGGTTTACCGTATCCACCGCAAATCTCAGGTCTTCTTGCGCTCCAGCAACACGCGATCCAGCAACATCACTTGGCAACGAACGGAGGTGCCGGTTCTGGAGCAGGTTCTGCCGCTGCGGCAGCCGCAGCCGCCGCGGCTCAAGATCTCAGTTTGGGCAACATTCTCAGGAGCAAAATGATCAATGGTGTTTCGGAAGAGGAGAAGGAAAAAATGGAAGAAGCCATGAGGCACGCGGGCAGTGCGTTTTCTTTGGTGAAACCGAAGCAAGAACCTGCAGGTGCGCAATCGACGCCTGGTGGTTCGAGCGCAAGTTCACCTCTAGGTAATTCGATATTACCTCCAGCTATGACCCCGAGCGAGGAGTTTGCGGGGGCGGCCGCGGCGAGTCCGCTCCAGAGGATGGCCTCGATCACCAACAGCCTCATCAGTCAACCGTCCACGCCGACTCATCATTCGGCGACTCAACGCCCGCTAAAGGCCGTACTACCCCCCATTACGCAGCAGCAATTCGACATCTATAATAATCTCAATACCGAGGACATAGTCAAGAGGGTACGTCATTTTCTTATACAAGTAAATCTCTTCTCAAAAGTACTATTAATATTAAGTATAATATTTTCTTTTATTTCAATTGGTACATTTCTTTTACTTTACAAATCGCGAGTTCATTATCTGGCAGTGCGTCCATAAAAGCTAACTAAGCATTTCAATTTTTTTATCTAACCTTGGTTCACGCAACACTTGTCTAATGCTTCATATTTACTTTTAATTTATCATATCTTTTTTTTTTCAATTATTTAGGAAGGTTGTTTCAAAAATACTTTTTCGTAAACAACGAATACTAAATTATTATACTTAAGAAAAGTAATCGTATCGATAAAAATTCGTAATATTTAATTCTCGAATCTTATCGATTTCTGTACAGGTAAAAGAGCAGCTTTCGCAGTACTCGATCTCCCAACGTCTATTTGGCGAATCCGTCCTGGGTTTGTCGCAGGGCTCCGTGTCGGATCTCCTTGCACGGCCCAAACCCTGGCACATGCTTACGCAAAAAGGTCGCGAGCCGTTCATCCGAATGAAGATGTTCCTCGAGGATGACAACGCCGTGCACAAATTAGTAGCAAGCCAGTATAAAATAGCTCCGGAGAAGCTCATGAGGACCGGCGGCTACGGCGGCCTGCCTCGTAAGTTTAACTCAGGTCAATATAGATGTTTTGTTACTTTATTTATACATACGTAGCTCGGCAGCTCTACATAGTCGTTATTCTTGTTTATGGCTTGGGATTGCTCGATTTATGTGCGCTCCCTCTCTACACTCGTCTACGTCTATTTGACATTCTTACTCTAATCATCGAATGTAATGACAACCTAAGTTTCGCAATCACAGTTACAAGTTTGCTTTTCGTGTTATTGCTATATGAACTAAAAAAAACAAGCATTTGTCGGATAACATACAGGAGCACAAATAATTCGTAAAACGCTTTGTAAAAGAGCTTCTGACCTATGTCTCGAACTACTAGAAAAAGAATACCTTAGCTAACGAAATTTAAATTATCAATTCACAGCATGCGGTACGCCGATGAAACCGATGCCACCGACAAAGCTAGTGCAAGAGCAACTGCAAAACGCGGCGAAAGCCCAGGCGGCGGCTGCCCAGGCCGCCGCCCAGGCAGCGGTAGCCGCGCAACATCAACAGGAGAGCCAGATGCAACTGGGTCCGCCTCAACAGAGTCCTCAGCACCCACCACACCCTCAACCTTCGACCATGATGCTGACACCTCCCGGACCCATTCTCTCTCACTCGGCGCAGCTTAGCATACAAGAGCTCCAAAAGAAGCAGCAGCAACAGCAGCAGCAGCAACAGCAGCAGCAACAACAACAGCAACAACAGCAGCAGCAACAGCAACAGCAACACCACCAGGGAGCACAGATGAATTTGCACTCGCCGCATCATCAGATGGCCCCATCTCCCCTTCGCAGCTTGCATCCTCACGTCTCGCCTAGCGTGTACGAGCTGGCGGCTGTCATTCCCGAGCTGGATACCCAGAGTATCACGACTAAGATCAAGGAAGCTTTGCTCGCCAACAACATCGGCCAGAAGATCTTTGGCGAGGCGGTGCTCGGGCTGAGCCAAGGCTCGGTGAGTGAGCTCCTGAGCAAGCCCAAGCCATGGCACATGCTCAGCATCAAAGGCCGCGAGCCGTTCATTCGAATGCACATGTGGCTCACGGACACCCCGCACAACGTCGATCGGCTGCAGGCTCTCAAGAATGAACGTCGCGAAGCGAACAAGAAACGACGCAGC
The DNA here is from genome assembly GCA_026168455.1 of Theocolax elegans. NCBI lineage: Eukaryota > Metazoa > Arthropoda > Insecta > Hymenoptera > Cerocephalidae > Theocolax > Theocolax elegans. The sequence continues at coordinate 32,762,741 of CM047426.1, read as the reverse complement.
AGCGGCCCGGGTCACGACAACAGCTCCGACACGTCGAGCAACGACACGACCGAATTCTACCACGCAGCGTCGCCCGGGCCTGGCCCGACCTCTGCGAAAAAGCAGCGCGTGCTCTTCAGCGAGGAACAAAAGGAGGCGTTACGACTTGCGTTTGCCCTGGACCCGTACCCGAACGTCACGACGATCGAGTTCCTCGCGAGCGAGCTCGCGCTCTCCTCGAGGACAATCACAAATTGGTTCCACAACCACCGCATGAGACTGAAACATAATCAGCCGGAGCCGCAATCGCCCCGCGAGCCCGGTCAACCGTTCGATCCTGTACAATTCCGACTGCTTCTTAACCAAAGACTGCTCGACATACAGAAGGAGAGATTGGGCTTGAGTAACGTCCCGCTGACTTACCCACCGTACTTCAACCCGAGTCTCGCAGCCCTGGTTGGTAGCGCGCTGAAGGAGCAGTGCTCGGGTCTCGACCTGTCGATGGGCTCGCTCAAGCGGGAGCCCAATCCCGAGTTCGAGGACGAGGACGCGGAGGACGCGATGAGCAACCTCGGAAGCGAAGACTCCGAGGGCTCCGCAGCCAGTATAAAGCGGGAACCCACGGAAGCTCCTGCGCCCACCAACACTTCGAGGTCGAATCGACGGAAACCCGCGGCTCCTCAGTGGGTGAATCCCGAGTGGCAGGAACCAGCGAGGACCGGTGACGAGGTAATCATCAACGGCGTTTGCGTCATGCAAACCGACGACTACGGAGTCAAGCGCGAAGCTGAGGAGACGGTACGCGTCGAGCCCACCCCTGTTCAAGATCGGTACGAGGAGGATGCTCAGAGCGACGTGTCTTCGGTCTCGGCGACCAACGCACCGGATCGCCCGAGCCCGTCGCCCAGTTCCAAGTCTCCCCAGAACAGTCCAGCAACGTCTCCTAGACCACCTTCGCAACTCGCCTCCTCTCAACCCCCGGAGGACAGTCCGAAGGACGTGGTAAAGCACGAACCCGAAGAGACGTGGGATTATTAAGCGAGCGTCCACCTGTACTAACGATACCTTGTCGGATCTAGCTCGGACTTATTTTCCAAGTGTATTTATTCCAAAGCTGTGACTTGGCTATACCCGGCTTAGCCAAACGAACGAAAGATCGGTCGATCAAAGACTGAGCGTGTCGGTCGCATCAGCGTGTCAGCACATCCTCTTAGTTAACTTCGTTTTAATTCTTCATTTTTTCATTTTTTTTATTTACATTATAAAATCGAAGCCAGCAATAGGATTCGGCGAGCGCGCCGATTCCTGCCTAATGGTTAGGGCATTAACGTATAAACGAATGCAAACGTGCGTGTGTGCGTGTGCGTGCGTGTGCGTGTGTGCGAGTGTTCGATATATACATATATGTATACGCGTGCGCGCGTTCTCTGTGCGTGAGTGCGTGTGTGCGCGAGTGTGAGTGATTGAGTGAGTGAGTGAGTGCGCGAGCGAATGGACGCAATGATGGTGGCGAGACACCGAGCAGAATCAAAAGCGAGTAATGGAAAGCTGCGGAGAGTCAGACTCTCTCGTTCGGACGAAAATGCGAGCAACGAATGTAGGCAAGAACAAAGGAATCGAAAGATATAAGCGTGGTGGTGAATTATTAAACAAAAAATAGTAATTTAGTCTTAACTCTTAAGCAATCGAAATTGACAGGGAATCCCTTCGAGTTGAGCTCTCCAATGGACTGTCTAATGTAACGCAGGGGAGCGAATGACACGAAGCGATTATTCCCTTGACAAACAGTGCAATCTTCACGTAACCAATTGTTAGATTGATTTTTAGACGAATGCTAGGAAAGAATGGAGATTAAAACAAAATAATAATAAAACTCGCGCGTCTACGAGTTTTTGCATAATTGTGATTCATGTTATCGTTTATATCGTTCCCAAATCCCCCGTGCGAAATCTCCTTTTTAGCCGTTAAGCTGTTGACGTTATTGCATATATTTCACTCTCGAGTGGCGTAAATATAAAGAGTATATATTATATAAATATATATACGTACGTCGATTTTTACGTTGTTAAATAAAACAAATGAATGATGGAAAATGAAGAATCAAGTGTGTCCAACCTTCTTTCCACTTCCCCTTTTGCTTGCCCGCTATTTATGTCGCGAGAGAGAAAGAGACCAGTCGATCCCGTCGATCGCATAGACGCCGTTACCAATGTTAATTATTACTATTATCACGATTATTATCACTATTATTATCATTATTATTATTATTATCATTACTATTATCATTATTATGATTATTATCATTATTATTATTATTATTATTAATTAATACTATTAATATTACTATTAAGTTTCGATTATTATCATTGCTATTATTGCTATTTTATCTTAAAAAGTAAATGAAAAAGTTGTACAGTTAAAAATAACATTTAATTATTTTTACTTGCGATAAGCAAAAGGGCCTAGCCAAAATAAAAGAATGTTAGACGACTCGACGAGTTCTTATTTTCGTTTTTGTATTTCTTAAAGAAAAAAATGTGTGAGTGGAGTACGAAGTATAGTTGGTAAGGCGAAATAATTTGCAAAATGCAAGATGCGATGAAATCCAAGTGTTGTATAAATCGAATAAAAAAAATAATACAAAATGGTATCGTAGAAGAAAAATCGTATCGAAAATTATGAATTTTCATTATTGTCATTTGACCATATTATAATTATATTATGCATTATAAATTATTATTATTAATTATCATTATCATAAAGATAATCGAGAAAATGAAAATACACAAAAAAACTAGAGAAGAGAATAAACGAAAGAAAAAATTACGGCTTGTGAAGCCAATGTGATAGAGCTTATGCGCTACGAGAGAGACGAAAAAGGACAGAGAAAGCGGTTCTCAACCGCATCGACTTTGTAGACCTGGCGCGGGTACAGTGGCTTAACTCAAAAGCTGATGTACCCGACCAGAAACGAAGTAGAACAAAAAATTAAAACTCCCCGAAAAGCGAAAATTGTGCGGTTTTCATAAACGAAAACATCTTATATTGTAAATAAACAATGTAAATAGTGCTGAGAAATGAGAATACAGACACAAAAATACACAGTATAAAACTTGTATAAATAAATATTACTCTCTTATCACAGTTAACTCCGTAATAACGTATATGTGCGCACGATCAATTAGCGAAGCAAACGGAAAAAAAATCATACAATTACGGTCGCGATAAACGCGATCGAAAATCTTATAGAGTCGCTTTTTAGCAGTATCGCGATTTATGCCCGATCGAGTCTATAATAATGAAAGGGACGCGTGGAGGGAGCGAATGTCGAGTGTGACTGATCGAGGTGAGAAGCAAAAAATCTTGAGAGCTTCGTTTTTTTTAGCTTCGACATTACGAATCAAACTAGCGTCTACCGGATTAAGCTATGTTTAATCTTTGAATGAAAATTCTAGTCCGCAATATCGAAAAAGAGTGAGATCGAGATGATTTTTTAAAATCTATATAAAAATAAACGAATGACTGAGAATATAGTAACGATACGACGGGCATTGAAAAATTGATAATTGACCGGTGATTATATTTATATTAATTTTAATCGAGTTAGCTCGCTCGCTCACTCGCTCGCTCGCTCGTTCACGCGATAATAAGTCGACTCAAAATGCGCCCCAACATAATAAATAGTGATGTTAATGCAACAGGAGTTAATGCATTTTTACTCGACTTTTCTGAATTAAAAGACGAAGACAAATGTTGATTGACGTTTTCTTAAGGTAAAGAAATGATAAATTCAGATAGCTCATCTCGAAGAAAAATTGATCTCTTTCTTAATTAATTAATTAATTTCTTTATCCGTTTACAAACCGATGAACCTCCGATCTTTCTCTTCGTTCTCTTCCTTTCTTTCTTTCTTTCTTAAACTTTTGTACCTCGTTCATTATTATCGGTGAATCAACGTCGTTCAAAATTTCGTCGACGGTACGAGGAGCGCTCTGTACTTTATTCGCGCAATAATTCATATCCCATTAAATAAATTGTTATTACCCGGGATAAGATAAGAGATAAAACTAGACAGATATATAATCATCTCAGCAAAGCATCTCGTACTATCGACAACATTCGCGGGAAGAGAGTCGCCAGCTCGCTCCGGAAGTATTCGATCAGTGGCGGACGATGGCCTATGATTTCTCATTCATCGAATCAGTATAAACTATACGTTCTTTGTAGATACTGGAGTAGAGCATAAATAGCCAATAGCTTTAATTATTTAAAACTGAGAGATACCGAGGGGCCGAAAATAAATAAGGGGCAAGAGATGTGTAATATAAGTATGAACAAATATATTATTATAATAAAAATAATAATAATAATACGGTCGCGAAATTTGCGCGGCTCGTATGCGTCAGATGAAAAATCATATCGTAAACCTAACAATGAATATTTTACAATATAAAAAATGTAGATAGAACATTCGACGAAAGAAAAACGTTGCGCCTCGTTTCCTCAACTCCCCCTCCCACACCCACCCTGCGATCCTTTCGTTGTAACGACGACAACAAGAGTAAAATGAACAAGTATAGAAGTAACCGAGAAACAAAAAACAAAAAACAAAATTTAAAACGACGAGAGAATCTGCGCACTCTCGTCCTTTTTTCCAGTAGTGAAAAAATAATGTATCAAAGAGACAAACAAATTCGAGAATCGAGAGCGATTTACCTGCAGTAATAAAATAGTTTAATGATTTGTATTTTCATTTCGAAACTGTATTATATAGCTTAAAAAGTTATTCTGTACATTGCATAAACACTATTGCACTATTGTTTTAAATAAAATTGTACGTTTATGATTATTATACCAAGATTAAAAGAAAAATAAATAAGATATACAAAATATTGAAACACGTGAGAGATTTATTGTCTTTATATCTTGTAATGCTCTTTGGCAATTTAATACAATACAACAAAATAAGAAAAAACGAAAATTAATATAGGTTAAAGGAAATACGACACTAAATACATTCATATCTTCCTTAATAGTAAAGAACCAAATGAGAAGTGAATGGAAAAAAGCTTATTTGTGCTTATTGCGAATGCGTTTCTGTCTATAGTCGCAATATACAAAAGAGAAAATGAGATATTTCAGATAATTCTTTCATTGTATATACCTATACATATAAAATTATATTATTCATATCATTGTCTTTATTGAACATTTCTAAATTAAACAAGCCTGTATTAAAAATAACATTACAGATCTATTCACTTTATTAAAATCTCCTACCCCTTTTCAATTAACTTTTATATGTTTCAGGAGTTTTATTTCATGCATGCATTGATATTTGAATTTGACGCGTTAATTATAATAATATTATTCTTTTACAACTGTTGATACCGATCGATGATAAGTCTTTACCACTCAAATTTTATTAACTGTACTTACCGACTGACGGTAAAATGCAATACTACCTCACAGTTCACACACTTTAGCATCAGTTGCAAAATTAGCAAATACCAAAAAAATTGTATTATCATTTAATTGTTAATAAAATAACTTAGTTAAAAAATTGTTATACTTTTTATAATATAAAATAAAGTAAATAAACTTGTGTATGTTTTTACAATTCTACATGCAAATCCTACATTTCCATTTAACATTTTTTAAGTGGAAAATGAAAATATTGAAATTTTTATTATGCATACTATAATTACATATTTAATTAAAATAAATTAACTAACTTAATTTTAATAAAAAAAGTTATTTGTGAACCTTTTCTGTTTATTCAGTATAACTGGATATTGTCTGTTTCAACTAAATAAATTTGACATTTTATATACACAATAAATATTTAAAGTTTAAAGTATACAATTACCGAATTCTACATAAATTATATAAGGATCATAGATATTTGTTAAAATGTATACAAGCTTCTAAAAGATGTAAGATTTAGGTAGTATATTTATATGATTGTTACCTGTATCTGCTAAAAATAGTTTATTTATTACACATATTTATATATTTGTACATTTATATAAAATTACCAATCAATAGCTTGTAGACAGTTTAAAAAAGGAGAAAATATATGAGTAGATCGAGAATCGAAGTATTAGTTCATTGAAAATATTAATATAATAAGTACAATTAAATATATTCACAGTTCAGCTAACTCAGCGTAAATTTCGAATTTCAGACACTTGTATAATCATATAACCCTAAGCTTTTTATATAAGAATTAACTGAAAAAGTAGTCAAAAGCTACGAGTTCATTCGTTACCGTAAGCTTTATTAAACAGATCACGGTGATAGGAAAGAAATTTGTTTAAAGCGTGCTTATGTAAAAAAACATAGCCTTAAGAAGACATAAGTAAATTTCGTATTTTAAGTTCGACAGTTAAAATATTCCAAAATAATTTTAATCGGTTGAAAAAACGTGATGAAGATTTACAGTTTGATTTTCCACCTCGGTATATAGTATTTCAATAGTTGCATTTTAGTCTTCCTCTCATGATGTAATGTATTTAATCCAAGTACGATGGAACCGTGGGCCGTGATTGTTACAAATAATTCAATTTCCTCTATGTAAAATTTGTTGCCGATATAAGTATATTAGATTTACTTACCAAATGGATCAAAGTAAAACTGTCGATCGGCGTTTAGAAAATCAGTGACTCACGCTTTTGAGGAATTAATACTATTTTTATAGCTATTTATCGTGCTTACCATTCTCGAACGGATTCGATCAAGTGTGTAAATTGCAAGTTAAAAGCGACGTTTGTGATGTTCCTGAAAGCTGATAACTAGACATGATCAATATTGCAGCATAAGCATCGATGAGTTATTCGCGTATCACTTTGATTGACGTCTGCAACTGTTCGATAGCTTGACATTTAAAATTGAGTCTAAGAAACTAAAATTGCGAGTCACAGGAGTAAATATGCTTCGCGAATCAAGAGTTGTTAATAAGGGAATGTCAGCCTCAGAAAATGGTCATTTTTTACATTTTTTTGTAAACAAAGGAATAAATTTTATTAAAAAAAAACTAAACGTTAGGCCCTTAGACGTGTTTTAAATAATTTGACTAAATTTTTTCAGATTTTCAAATCCATAATTTGACTATGAACTTTGGGTTGAAAGTTTATGCCTTTTTTTACTTATAACTACCGACCAAAAATTGTTTACTCAATTATTATTTAACAATGACTGATCCTTTAAAAAAGTCAAAACGTCAAGCATTTTCTTATGTTTTAAGTTATCAGTATGATTTTTTCAGATTTTTAATTTAATATTTTATATATCATTTTTGGGTTAAAAGGTGCACATTCCTGTAATTTGGGTATAACATCCCGCTAAAGGTCGCAAATAAATGTGAATATTCCAAAACGCGCGTTTTACTTATTTGTCAAAGCTAATTCTAATATTTGCGTACATTTTTTATATATGAAAGTACCCCTTCTACAAAATCCAATCGTCGCAACTTTGCAAAGATTTATTTACATCATACGCAATGAAGAAAATACGAAACAACTCTAAAGAATCATTATCAAGTAATAAACATAAACGAATTATTCTTTAAATTACACGTTTAAATCAATGCTATCAAAATAATCGTTTAAGACCGAGTCTCATTAATGCTACTTTTTCCAGTATATTTATGTGTGACACACATACAGTGTGTGTAATATAAGATACCGTATATCAAATCAAAGTTGATGTAATTTTGCAAAAATGCATGAAGACGTTAATTATAATATTCTAGTGATTACCTTGACTTTTTCATTACTGGCACTGCACTCAACAATTCTTTCATTCAATTCGATATACATGTAAGTAACAGCCTAAACGGCCTTTGCAGGATATTCGTTTACTACTACTACTACTATCTCAACCAGAAGAGATCGATGTATGTAAGTGATCATTTTACAATGTACCCCAGTCCTAATGTCATCAATGGCCTGATCCAGATACTAAATTTACTATAGATTTTTTATTGTATTTGTAATTTTTTCAATAGAGCATGATATATTAATGAGATGCAAACCCCAAAAAACAGAAAAATGATTTATTTTTTGCAATAAAATTCCAGTTCCTTACTGAGGAGTCCAAGCTGGAGATCGAGGACGAAACGCCTTTAATTAATTTAAAAGGCCGTGCTCTGGGAAACTCCACCAACCATAGTGGACAAAGAGTACGATAGGCCTGCTTTATTTTAAATTAAAGCATTTGAGAGAGACCGATATTATATACTTTACTCATATGATTTATTTTTTATTAAACAAATTGTTTAATTTATCAAAAAAGAGTTCTGTAACGATCTTGTGTTTTTTGAAGATAATCGGTGATTTTCCAAACTTTTTATTGATGAATCAGCGAGATTTTTAGGCAGTCGTGAATCATTGTTTTATAACTACATATTACCGACCAAAAATAGTTATTTACATATAATTAAATATTAAATAATAATTAATTATTTCGTAAAATCTCTCTAACATACTATTCTATTTGTTTTGAACAGTATCAGTGATTTTTTTTCAGATTATTCTTATAATTAGGTTTTAAAATTTTTGGAATTACCTAAGTAGGTATCTGCAATATGGGTGTCAAAATACAGTGCGCTATAATAAAAATATTAATATGAAAATATGACTATTTAATGATCCGTGGATAATTGTTTAATCGATCTGTTTAATACCCCGAGATATAAGACGGTTTGTCATTTGATCCTTTTGTTAATCCCACTTGACTTGAGTAGTGATAATGATTAGGGTTTTTGTATTTTAATTATTTGACTAAACTAACGATTCTAATATTTATGTATTTATTTTATACCCATCAAAGTAGCCCTCCTACAAAACCCCTGTCACAACTTTACAAAAATTTATTTATATCATACGAAAGTAAGAAAATACGAAACGACGCTAAGGAATCATTATCAAGTAATAAACATAAACGAATTATTCTTTAAATTACACGTTTGAATGGTATCAAAGATGATTGCAAACAGAGGAAATTCTGAAGGAATATCGTTTGGAAAATAGCGATAGGGAGCAGGTAAATGTAGGGACGATAAGTTTACAATAACTATTAATATTAAGGTAGCATTCGTACAGATGATTTTTTTATATTATGGATAGTCGTAAATTACTGTTCTTAGCTGTTTTAGCAATTTGTTTTTAAATGGGCTGCGTGTGATCTTATCATCTCCAGTAATCTGTTTCCAGTCAAAGGGATAATCGATACGTCGGATAGATGCGGTCCAAAGGACTCGACAGAATCGCGTATAAGCTCTTGGCTTCTCTTAGCATAAGGATGAGTGTCAGGCTTTGTCCATGTTTTTAGTGGCACTGTTGCTCGTTAGCATTACGCTTAACATCCGTTTATTTTTACAGTGCTTATGGCTTCCCTGTTGAAGAATATAATTATTAATTGTTATAAATAAATTATGCAAATTACTTTATTGTAATTAATTAAAAACTAAATATTTTATAAATATTTGATTTAATGAACTTATGAAAACATTAAGAAAAATTATATAAATTATGCAAATAATAACTTAAATTTAATTACAACTTTGCAATATCTCTTATATTAATATAATTTTATAATAATGAATAGCTTATTAATATCTTTTATATTTTAATTAATCATACGAAAACAGCAAGTACAGTTTTGATCATTTAGGAGTACATGAAAGCATAAAATTACATTTAACACTACTTTTTAAAACGTTTTAGTAAACTAAAAGTTAAAAGTTTTATCATGTAATACTTTATATATTTTTGAAACATTATACACGATATTGGCATGATGAATAGCTTTAACATTTTCTAATTTACAATTGTAATTATAATATAATAAGCCAGATTTGCAGAGCTGTAAAATTAGAGATACTGTAATACAATTGTATCTAATTAATGATAGTGAAGTTAGCAACCTGTTAGATTTTAGAGCGTGTTTCAAAAAAAAATCTCTTTAATTGCGTTTTATTAAATCTTAATTTGATACATAATTTCTGTAAATCTTAAATCTTTTTTGGTTAAGGGTTGTCAGACTCAGAAAATGGTAATTTTTAATATTTTTTTCTAAACAAAAGAACAAATTTTTTAAAAAATCCTGAACGCCATGCACTTAGACATGTTTTAAATAGTATACTCAAATTTTTTTGAGACTTTTAAATTTGTAATTAAATTCTGATTTTTGCATTGAAAATTCATGTCTTTTTAGACCAATAATTACCGACCGAAAATTGTTTATTCAATTATTATTAACAAATTTACTTTTTCTTAAAAAGTCAAAACGCCATGCCCTCGCTTTTGTTTTAAACTACCCATATGAATTTTTTCAGATTTTTAAATCAATATTTTTGACATAATTCTTATGTTGTAAGGTGTAGATTCCTGTAACTCGGATCCGACATCCTGTTAAAAACTGATATAAAGTTTATCTGATTAAATGCGATTTGAGGTGTAACTTCAGTATCATGTGTCAACAGATAATAGATAAATTATATTCTACTACTAAATGAGTTAATATTTCTACCTAAAAGTTACAAATTATGTTTAATTTTTAACTTTTACAAATTGTTTAAAATAAAAATTATAACATAATATTATAAATTAGTTTATATCTTATATAGTCAAAAGTAACTTCAGTTGAAATATTTTGTCACATATACAAAGTCTTGCCTCAATTTTATTAAGTTCTCATAATTTTGCTCTGCATTTCTTTGTAAATTTAATAAAACATGATATTAGGATATTACCAAAATTAAATAAGTCTTTCCATGTAAATATTTCTTCGTACCCTACATACATTCCTCTTGGCTTTTTCTGACACACCTTGCCACCTTTCTTTTGAATTCTGTATAACTTTCTCTCCACTCTTTCTGTAATTATAAATAATCAATTTGGTATTTATGTTACCATTGCCTGCTAAATATTAAAATAAATTCAACAAAGTATGTACATTATTTTACACATTACTCAAAACATCTTTATTTATAGAAAAACTTACGGCGGCATCAACGTTTGCTGGGCTTTCATCATTTGGATCAGCGAGCATACTTATTACGCTGATGAGAATTGTTTCAACTGTATGAACAGGCAACCATCGTTCCGATGCTTTTTCATATCCCCATTTGTCGTCGCCAGGTTCATGTAAAATTGATATACAAACATCGCCATTTTTCTCAACTGAAATACAAAAAATGACAATATAATAAATATGCGAATAAACAAATAATAATTATATTAAAATATACTCTTACTGTTTGGATGCCATATTTCTGTTATAAATTTCATTCTTGGTGGCCTAAGTGGGTATTCCTTGGGGAATTGTAAATGTGCTTTGAAAAATCCACCCTCGCTGGAAAAAAAAAAATATTGAATTAAATATATTTTGTAAAATTTTGTTTATTAGTTTAAAAAGTATTGAATACTCACTACAATGTGTCCGGAGGTCCAATAATAAGCACTTCCCAGCGATAAATATCATTGTCGTCTATGAGCCCTGCTGAAAACCCTTCAACTGGGTTTTTATTTAATTCTGTAACAATTAGAGCAGTAATTAAATAAATGTTAACAAAAGAACATTAAAATATATAAATAGTTTAATAACTAGCATTGTTGAGAATAATATTTCTCTGAAACACAATATACATTCTCATATTCGAATGATGAACACAAAAAGGTAATACAATTAAACCTTGGAAAGATTAACCAACCTTGGATCAAATAATAAAATGTATAATGAGTTAAAATGCAAAACCATATTGGTATATTCGGAAGCAGTGGATAGCGCATTTATCGTTAAGTAGAGTATGCAAAAAATGAGTTTTCGCGTAATCGTAAGATTGTCTGAATGAAGAAGAGCGCGCAGCCATGTTAAAAAAAGAAAAGCATTCTGTACCTTGGGCGATTCGCTATCGTATCGATAGTATGGAAGTATACCCGAAAATTCGCAAGAGAGAGATGAATTTGCACACACGCACACATCCACACGCGCGCGCGCGCCGATGCCTTTGCGTGAGCGGACGCACGCACGCACACGCATCCCCGAATCTATTATGACATATCCATAAAATCTAATTCTCTCCTCTTTATAACCTCATACGTTGTGCACGAGCCTCACTTGATATATAGACATAGAGGCACATAGACACTCTTTCTCCCAGCGGCTAATTTTGAGGTTATGTTCATGTAGGCGTTATGCTCCCGGTGTGTGTACGATACTCGCGTGGTATACGTCCGGGCCGGCGTCGAGTCTTTAGAACCATATCGTAACGAGTTAAAACTCGCGAATCAGCCGAGTCACGGTCGCTGCTAACAGGGTGGCATAAGATAGTATATAAAGGAGCGGTTGACCTTCGCCCGTCTTAAGAGAAATGGGAGAGAGAGAGCGTATATCCGACGGGACGCGCGGCTCTATAAATACACACCCGGTACTTCTCAACTCTCGAGACTCGAGCTATTATATTTTGAGAGCCCGTTCTCCCGGAAGGTCGGCCAGGAACATCCTGGTATCTACATAGGTACCTGGTACAATTAACAAAAGGAAATAGACGATGAAGAATAATGGTCGAATTGATAGAGCAAAATAAATAAAGTAATAAACACGAGATTTACGAGTAAAAAAGAGTGGAAGAAATGTATTGACGGTACACGCGATCCCCGGGCGAATTTATAGGTTAAACCTGGGATAGGCGTACAGGGGACTGTTGTATTGATTTTCATGGGGCGATCGGAATAGACGTAACCGTCACACTAGACAAATTTAATAGTATAATTATCAATCTAAATGAACAAATTATTGATTGTATTATTTATGCGAACAAATCCAAGTTATTATCACTTAAGTCTTGACTCGGCGAGAAACGCTTGGCTTTGGAGGAGGTATATTATTTCACGAATTTTTCAACGGATAGGCTATTGGTTTAATGATGCCCGCACTAACACTATTGATCAGTCACTAACCGTACCTGCTAATTGTTTTCTTAGTAGAAGCGCGGACTGTGGTTCTGACATTAATAAAAGTTCCGTTAAATAAGACTAAAGTTGAAAAACAATCACTTTTGGCTTGACTGGAAAGATGGCTAGGTAACGTCGCGCGGAAACGTTCACTGCGCCTGCGCCACCTGCTTTTAAAACATATGTTCTTCCGTCGGCAGCACTACCAAGCAGCAGCACCAGCACCGCTCACCGCCTCACCAGCTCACCACTCAGGCACTCACCGTCACCGCTCGTCGTACATATATGTCTATACACACTCTACACATGCACGTATATACTATTCAGTATTCACCAATATCCAGCATCAGTATGCAATATCCACAGTTCATACGCACATACTTCGAATTATATTCATTTGGAATATATGTATATATGTATATAAATATAAATATATAGATAGATCGAGATAATTTCCGAAACTTACTTCAGACTGATATATATGTGGATACGCGCAAATGTCACCAGACATTTCGAGTTTAAAACAACTTTTTTGAGTTAATAAACACCGTTAAGTACACTCTTATACATAAAGCATTACCCGCGTTTCCTTAACTCTTTATTTTACTCTGGGGTTATCAATAAAATTTAACAATACAATGTATAAACCAGTAACATCTAGTGACATTTGCGCTCGCTCGTATTTATGGTATGAGATTATGCAGACGCGGCAGAAATAAATTGGTCTATTGGTACGTATATTTTGCAGCACCTACTGTAGTACGGTACAACTTTTGTTTTTTTTACCATATATCGATGAAATTAAAAACATAATTTACTAAATTATTTGTAACGTTTTCTCTATAATATTCTAGAGATCATTATATAATTATTCCTTATTTTTATTACTACTACTACTTGTTTAAGAATTAATTTTTACTTACAAGGAGAATGTCACATCTCCAGAAACGAAGTTTTACCAAACTTTAGGATATGTTTACTACTATAAAAATATTAAGAAACCCGAAGTTTTAGATTCTAATGCCTTACTTACGATAGATATAAACAAATAACGAAAAATTTCGCTAAAAAACTCCTGATTTGATCGTTTATAACTCAAAAACAAATAAAGATAAACATTCGAGCCCAAATTTGAAAGACAGCTGAGATTAAGTAGTTTAAACTAAGAAAAAGAAGCTTAAATATCTTGATTTGGTCGAAAGTAACAAAAGAAAAACGAGTTTAATCATATTCGGATGACAATTTTGAATTAAAAAGAAAAAAAATATCAACATCACTGATATACTTTTCCTGAGACTATTACCTGTATAGGTGAAGCAACAATAACAAATATCATCGCCTTCGAATAAAAGGATGCGAACTCAAAATTTAATTAGCCAAGGAGTCAACTCAAAATTCGGTTGGTAAAGGAGTCAATACACAAACTGAAATAATATTTACATAGGTTTTTCCTTCTTCTAAACTTCGAACTAGTGAATTCAGAGAAGATAAACAAGCCAAAATAAATACAAATTTAAATGATACTGTAACTTTTCTGTATCGTATTGAGGGACTGGTTAAAGACATTCATAATTTAAATTTACGTTTAATGGCATTGACCAGTCTATGAGATATAAAGAACCACAAACTAATAACCTATTTAAGAAAGGCTTTACTTATATGTATTCTAACATTTTATTTTGTAAATAAACGCCGCATATATATGTAAATAATTCTATTGTCTACAAAAGTTGTAACTATATTTATTTAATAATGAACTAGTTGTAACAAATATATCATATCTCAAAGAAGTCAAACAATTGTAATAATGAAGATATAATTTAAAAAGTTGCAAAAAAATCAAAGTAGTTCGTTCAGCTTCTTATTCTTACGTTCTATTAAAATTTTATATTGGTATGCAATCCCAATCATTTTTTTTATTTTACGTAAATAGTTATGTCTAATCTTTTAAATTAAAATTAACACAATTTGAATTATAAAGTTATTTTTAATCAGATTTATTATTTTTCAATAAATAAATAACGTTTTTTGGTTTTTCACCTTCGCTACACGTACACATAAATAATAGTACATATAATAAACACGAATTTCTATATACACTTACAATTGTAATTCGCCAAATTTAGCCCGTTTTTTATACAGTATAGCTATACGATACATAAAAAATAATTTACTTAACTATCATTTCTATAACGCGAATAAAATATAAAAAGATCGCAAATTAATCTAATTATGAGTTGAAAGTGAACGCAAGTATGAATAATGATCTTAAAGTCCGCAAAATTTATACTATAAATTTTTTGTTTTCACTATTTTTTGGAAATGAAGTTTGATGCCATCTGCTGCAGCTGTAAAAGTTGATCTCGGATCTAGAACTAATCTATTTTCAGGATACTGCGTGACTTTATATTCTCGTAATATCATTGCGAGTACCACCTTTGCGTGTAATTGACCTACCTTCATTCCTATAACAAACATTAAAGTATTTCGTTGATTATAACTGTAGATAAGCCGTTAATTTAACTTAATTAATTTAGTTAAATAAAAATATATTATGTGCTACTAATTTACACTAGTTGCAGGATAAAAATGAACGTGTAGCATAGCTTTTACATATTTTAAATTATAAATTTGTTACTTACCGACACACATTCTTGGGCCAATCCCAAATGGAATGTAAGCGTCGGACACTTTGTTTTCATCTGTATGTCTATCTGGATCAAAAACGTGCGGTCGATCAAAGAATCTTGAATCTTCCTGCATTCCATAAAGCGATATGTAAATAGGGGTTCCTTTTTCGATCACAATGTCCGTTCCGGGAATCTGTAAATATATTTTTTAATTTTATATATAATCATTTTATTGATCTTTCAATAGTTTATGTCTTTGTAAGTATAGTTTCTTATGCATTAACCTATGATCTTCATTAAAGATATAATACTCTTTGCAACATTATTATTATTTATTATTGTAAAAAATAACATTAATTTTTAAATGTAATATAATATTTGATAGAAAGGTAGATATCAAATACTACATGCGAAAGATTCAATAAAATATGTATTTCTTAGATTTAACTCGAAGAATGAGCTATGTATATTTCGCCAATGAAACTCAAAACAATTATGTACAGTGTTAATTTTACATTAACTTTTAACCAAAAATGTTGTATTTAAAAGCTGATAAACAAGCGTTTGTATGTATTCAAAATAAAATCTGTAGAAAAATTCTTCTTGTGTTAACGAATATCAGTTAAGACCAATGTAACAGCATGAAAGAAATAATTCTAATGTAAATCTTAAATTATTAATCTTATATTAGCAATTTACTGCCTTCATTTATTTTATTAATAATAAATAATTCAATTTTTAATAGTTTTAAAATCTTTTAAATAAATTTATTAGAGTTTAAATTTACATTTTAATATTAATAATTTTATTAAAAGTATGCAGTGTTTTTTAAAATTAAAGTTACACTACTATTGTGGATAAATCAATTACGTATTTATATACATATATAAGCTATTTTTAAGATTATAAAATTTAAAGCTTTGGCCGGTATTCTGGTTAACCGCACTGTTCAACTTTTGCTCTACGAATTGGCAATATGTGCTAGTTTATAGATCATGCGTCCTGAGAATACTGGATGGTTTATTTTCAGAATAAGCTTCTGCATCAAACAATTAAACACATTTTAAAAAAGTGATAATTAATTGAGTACACTGTTCAAAGTTATTATTAACCGTTAATTAAATTTTCTTCGCAATATTTTTGTACGATGCAAGAAGTTAATTCTTATTTTTTGGTAAATATTGGTTCCGTGCCATGCAGAATTGCATTTTACACATTTTTATATTATTACTTTAAAACAAAAGTTGAGTAATTATTCGTTCACAAATTTTCCTCGAATATTTTTTCTATTTATTTTTTAATTAAGCAATAAAATTTTTAATATAATTATTAAGAGTATTATTTTTGATGTTACTCTTTATATTCTAAAGAAAAACAGAAAATATGTGAAAATTTAAGTTTTATTTATACAATTCTTTTAATAAAATTTCAACTTTGCTTTAAATAAACAAAATATAAAATTTACGTTAATAATTATTTTATATTTTATTTTCTATTGATTGATTAATAAAAAAAGTAATAGAAAAAGTTTTTGTCGAATACTTTGTTGATTGGTAAAATTTTTTTTATGTTTAATTCAAAATTTTACCTGCAATTCGAGTAGAATATCTCCTTAAATATACGTATATTCATAATGAAATAAAATTTACTTGAAAACTTGTATAAAGTGTATTGTAATTTCTAAATAAATATGCATAATTAAACTTTTGTCTTAAGAAATATGGAGATCAAGCGAAATAATTATAATCTGTATACATTTTAACCGCAGAATAAATTTACCTTATAGTCCTGCCTGGTGTACCTATCAATGGTCGATACTGGTGGATGAAGTCTGACGCCTTCAGCTAAACACTGATCAAGGTACTTCATGTCGTTAAATGCTTCGTATGTCAACCCGTGTTCCTTGATCGCTCTCTCGATATCTTGCCGTGCACGCTCCTGGATTTCGGGGCAAGCTGCAAGCTCCATCAACGTGAATGACGTCGATGTAGAGCTTGACTCGAAACCCGAGAAGAATGTTCCTGATTGATACAATAGATTCTCTCCTTCGAATTCTGCAAACGCGTAAAATTCAAACGTTTAAAAAGATTTTTTTTATTTTTGTATTGCGTTATATCTATATCTTTGATCAACTCGAATATTTTTATACTTACTATAATCAGGATTTGTTCACCATTTTTCAACTGAATCAGTGAGTCGATGAAATCTCCCCTTTTGTTGCCTGTTTTCTCTCGACTGTATACTGCATCCCAAAATACTTTTCTCACAAATTGTGAATTGAATAGCATTGTAGGGCCGATTAGTTCAACTAATTCTGGCATGAAAAATACTGTTACTAAAGCCACCATACGTTTAAATCCGTGGAAGAATTGATAAACTGGAATATTATAATCATATTTTAGAATATACGTCCTGTCCTTGTTTAAAAAAGTAGATTATAAAAGTTATATTCAAATAGTGACATTTGACACAGAAAAGAGAATAGCTAGCTTCATTCAAGCTTAAAAGATCAGATATTATTTTCTTATACTTGTACTACTTAATGTTAAGTTTATACGTTTATCGCTAATTACTGATAAGTTGTAAGCGTTTAAACTGTTAAATTGTAATTTTACTTCATATCCGAATTTAAATGTGTATCTTATAATTTCAATTGAAAAAAGTAAAACGTCTGCGAATGTATTATCGAATATATCTGCTATAAAGTATCAAATATCAAAGGGAATATTATACTCAATTTATGTTAATTAGTTAATAAAAAAAATAAAACAGTATGTGGAAAAATAAGAGAAAATGTGCGTTTTGTTTATCAATATAATCTAACTTTGCGCTGAATTTGAAAATAAAATATTTCGTTTTTGAGAAATGTCTTATCAAAAATGTCAAATTTATTAAGATTAAACTGCAGTTTTGGTAAAACTTTTGTCAATAACGAAATAATATTTTATTTTCTATTGATTGATTAATAAAAAATAATAGAAAAAGTTTTTGTCGAATACTTTGTTGATTGGTAAAATTTTTTTTATGTTTAATTCAAAATTTTACCTGCAATTCGAGTAGAATATCTCCTTAAATATACGTATATTCATAATGAAATAAAATTTACTTGAAAACTTGTATAAAGTGTATTGTAATTTCTAAATAAATATGCATAATTAAACTTTTGTCTTAAGAAATATGGAGATCAAGCGAAATAATTATAATCTGTATACATTTTAACCGCAGAATAAATTTACCTTATAGTCCTGCCTGGTGTACCTATCAATGGTCGATACTGGTGGATGAAGTCTGACGCCTTCAGCTAAACACTGATCAAGGTACTTCATGTCGTTAAATGCTTCGTATGTCAACCCGTGTTCCTTGATCGCTCTCTCGATATCTTGCCGTGCACGCTCCTGGATTTCGGGGCAAGCTGCAAGCTCCATCAACGTGAATGACGTCGATGTAGAGCTTGACTCGAAACCCGAGAAGAATGTTCCTGATTGATACAATAGATTCTCTCCTTCGAATTCTGCAAACGCGTAAAATTCAAACGTTTAAAAAGATTTTTTTTATTTTTATTGCGTTATATCTATATCTTTTGATCAACTCGAATATTTTTATACTTACTATAATCAGGATTTTGTTCACCATTTTTCAACTGAATCAGTGAGTCGATGAAATCTCCCCTTTTGTTGCCTGTTTTCTCTCGACTGTATACTGCATCCCAAAATACTTTTCTCACAAATTGTGAATTGAATAGCATTGTAGGGCCGATTAGTTCAACTAATTCTGGCATGAAAAATACTGTTACTAAAGCCACCATACGTTTAAATCCGTGGAAGAATTGATAAACTGGAATATTATAATCATATTTTTAGAATATACGTCCTGTCCTTGTTTAAAAAAGTAGATTATAAAAGTTATATTCAAATAGTGACATTTGACACAGAAAAGAGAATAGCTAGCTTCATTCAAGCTTAAAAGATCAGATATTATTTTCTTATACTTGTACTACTTAATGTTAAGTTTATACGTTTATCGCTAATTACTGATAAGTTGTAAGCGTTTAAACTGTTAAATTGTAATTTTACTTCATATCCGAATTTAAATGTGTATCTTATAATTTCAATTGAAAAAAGTAAAACGTCTGCGAATGTATTATCGAATATATCTGCTATAAAGTATCAAATATCAAAGGGAATATTATACTCAATTTATGTTAATTAGTTAATAAAAAAATAAAACAGTATGTGGAAAAATAAGAGAAAATGTGCGTTTTGTTTATCAATATAATCTAACTTTGCGCTGAATTTGAAAATAAAATATTTCGTTTTTGAGAAATGTCTTATCAAAAATGTCAAATTTATTAAGATTAAACTGCAGTTTTGGTAAAACTTTTGTCAATAACGAAATAATATTTTATTTTCTATTGATTGATTAATAAAAAAGTAATAGAAAAAGTTTTTGTCGAATACTTTGTTGATTGGTAAAATTTTTTTTATGTTTAATTCAAAATTTTACCTGCAATTCGAGTAGAATATCTCCTTAAATATACGTATATTCATAATGAAATAAAATTTACTTGAAAACTTGTATAAAGTGTATTGTAATTTCTAAATAAATATGCATAATTAAACTTTTGTCTTAAGAAATATGGAGATCAAGCGAAATAATTATAATCTGTATACATTTTAACCGCAGAATAAATTTACCTTATAGTCCTGCCTGGTGTACCTATCAATGGTCGATACTGGTGGATGAAGTCTGACGCCTTCAGCTAAACACTGATCAAGGTACTTCATGTCGTTAAATGCTTCGTATGTCAACCCGTGTTCCTTGATCGCTCTCTCGATATCTTGCCGTGCACGCTCCTGGATTTCGGGGCAAGCTGCAAGCTCCATCAACGTGAATGACGTCGATGTAGAGCTTGACTCGAAACCCGAGAAGAATGTTCCTGATTGATACAATAGATTCTCTCCTTCGAATTCTGCAAACGCGTAAAATTCAAACGTTTAAAAGATTTTTTTATTTTTGTATTGCGTTATATCTATATCTTTGATCAACTCGAATATTTTTATACTTACTATAATCAGGATTTTGTTCACCATTTTTCAACTGAATCAGTGAGTCGATGAAATCTCCCCTTTTGTTGCCTGTTTCTCTCGACTGTATACTGCATCCCAAAATACTTTTCTCACAAATTGTGAATTGAATAGCATTGTAGGGCCGATTAGTTCAACTAATTCTGGCATGAAAAATACTGTTACTAAAGCCACCATACGTTTAAATCCGTGGAAGAATTGATAAACTGGAATATTATAATCATATTTTTAGAATATACGTCCTGTCCTTGTTTAAAAAAGTAGATTATAAAAGTTATATTCAAATAGTGACATTTGACACAGAAAAGAGAATAGCTAGCTTCATTCAAGCTTAAAAGATCAGATATTATTTTCTTATACTTGTACTACTTAATGTTAAGTTTATACGTTTATCGCTAATTACTGATAAGTTGTAAGCGTTTAAACTGTTAAATTGTAATTTTACTTCATATCCGAATTTAAATGTGTATCTTATAATTTCAATTGAAAAAAGTAAAACGTCTGCGAATGTATTATCGAATATATCTGCTATAAAGTATCAAATATCAAAGGGAATATTATACTCAATTTATGTTAATTAATTAATAAAAAAAATAAAACAGTATGTGGAAAAATAAGAGAAAATGTGCGTTTTGTTTATCAATATAATCTAACTTTGCGCTGAATTTGAAAATAAAATATTTCGTTTTTGAGAAATGTCTTATCAAAAATGTCAAATTTATTAAGATTAAATTGACTGCAGTTTTGGTAAAACTTTTGTCAATAACGAAATAATATTTTATTTTCTAAATGAGCACACAATTAGATTATATTGATAAACAAAGGCGCCTCTCTCTTATTTTTCCAGATACTGTTTTATTTACAGATTTACTATCAATTATCGCGTTTGTCGGTTAGGTGGGAGGATAAACATATTCACTACGGCATCCCGTTAACATGTCTTTAAAAACTGTTGAATAATACATTTTTTTATTCACGTCATTACTTATATAATTAAAATCTTACATGCGCATTTTAAATTTTTGAACAATCTATGTTAAGTTGGTGTTAAAACATTATGAAATAAGGATATAATATATGTAGAATATCTGCAAAATGAGAGTGTTGAAGTACTAAGACATAAACCTTATTTGTTAATTATTTTTTTAGCTTGCTCTGGAAAACGTTAAAATAAAATCTTTTCTAAACATAACTGATGTTCAAAACAAGTATAACTAGTAACTGTCACACATATTTATAAACAATGAACTAACTATTAATTTTTATTAAACTGCAGCAATCTTATCAACAAATCTTCAAGAGATAAGTAAATGTTTTTTAATATCAAATAAGTAAACTTCAATAATTGATAAGTCTATAAACCATAGATAAGTGTAACCACAAAGTCAAGTACGAATACAAAACTCTTAAAAACGTTTATACTGATTTGAATCGAAATGTAAAAATAAAAAATTTATCATCGCTTTGTGACGTTGTCACAATTAAAATAATGAAAAATGTGTATACGCTACAGCGTAAACACATGCATACACGGTCACAGCTAATTTAAGTATAAATCTAATAACGCGAAACGTGGAGAAAATCGGTAGTTTTTATGAAAGACGAGGGCGTAATTAGTTAAAAATGTATCAATTTGTTATTATTTTCAGGCATACACACACATGGTCACATTCACACACACAAATAAAATATTTATAGCTACAGCATCAGCTGGTACCACACGTGTGCGCGTACGGTATAATCAACACATCTTCGACAACCGGGATAGAATCACATATATATATATACTAATGTATACCCGAACGCGAGAACTAACTTAAGGATGTTCTATGGTTACGTCAAAGTTAACAGAATTTAATGAAATTGAAGTATATTATTTGTAAGTGTCAGAAATGTCTATGAATTTTTCCAATATTTTTTTCTGTGCAAATTTTGAAGACATGCGACAATATTTTTTTCTGCGCAAATTTTGAAGACAAGTTGACTTGTTATACATAGGCTTATATGGAGACTCGAAAAAAATGTGATTGACTTTATAGAGTGCGATTGATGAACAGTGTACAAAATTTAATAAAAAAATAGAAACATCACAAGTGAATATAAATAAAGCGGTATGCAAAATTTGAACCAATGTCACCGCGCAAAAGTTCATGGGCCGTGCGGGGAGCTGCGCGGTCATAGCAACGGTGTGCGCGGAAAGAGGGAGACTCCCTCTCTTCCCCTCACGGCAAAACACCATAGAACATCCTTAACCGCGGTGACGACGTACACCGGGTATTGTTGACACGCGTGGCAGGGGGGGAGGCGAGGTAACGTACGCGATCGCTCTCTCCTGAATAATGATTACGCGCAACATGCTCGCGCCGCTATCAGAGTTGGGAGCATGATAAAGCCAAGAGAGAGTATCGAGGTATATTAAGTATATAGGCATATCTATATATATACGGCGTTCTCTCTCGCACTCATTATATTATATGTGAAATTGATATTGCGGTTCATCGTTGGATTTTCTCGAGTATTTAAATGAATGTTTAAATGTTGCATGAGATATATGTTAATTATACATATTACTGATGAAATCTATTATTTATTATGTATTTTTGGTGTTATTTTGGTGACATATTGGTGTTATAAATTTGGTATTTTTCGAGTATGATGTAAGTAAAATATTTCGAGTCCGGCAATATGATTTCGAGTGTCGCGCCATATAAGTGATTTTTCATGAGGACAATTATCCTCGCGCAGGTTCGCGCATTCTGGAATAAAACCAATCAAATTATCGAGCGAATTTTCCACGAATGATATCGAGTTTCAGCCAAAGTATCCAATGATCGATAATCAGGCGATCTCTGAAAAGTTCGTTACGAGGGGCGGATCATCCCTCGATCGCGTCCTTCCATTCTTGTTACCCTAGCTTTTGAGGAAGAAAGAAGTGTGCTTTTGGAGAGAGATATTGTTGAGAGGAAAGGTATTGAAAGAAGAAGTCTCCATTTTGTGATTACGAGAAATTTAAATTAAATCAATCTTTGCGTGAGTCCGAGACGAGAGGATAACTAAATAATCATTCTTATTGTGGATTAGAATAAAGTAGCTAAATATTGCATATGGATTCAAGGTGAAATGTTGGTGAGATCTTCTATATTTAATTTACTTTTGCAACATCGAGACTTCATGGATGGCTGAAGTAATTAAACTTTGTGGAATTTTCGAGTTGTTTATTTTTTTTACCGGTGCAGTTTTATTGAATTGAGTAAGATAGCAGATCCGATAGTTTAGAGTATCGGCAACAAATTGCTTATTTACAGCTCGAGTTCAGTAAAATAAATTCATTATTAAAAGTCGAGTTAGCGTCCGATTTTTGGCGCGAATTTCTCCCATATAGCTGTGTGAGTGAGATTGTGTGTGTGATCGCGTCGCGTTTTTCTTTTCTTTTCTTTATCAATTATGTGTTAATTAAAGTAAATTGCTTAAGATAAGTCGAATTACGTTTCGTGTTATAGGTTGACGAACAACCGGCGTGCGGTATCAATAACCATTGGACTGTAAATCTTTTGATTAAATAAATTAGTTGATTAATTATATATAGAATTGTTAATTTATTAGTATAGATTGCTCCTTGTGTTGTCTGTGTTGTTTGTGTCGTCGAGGAAAATTATAAAATTATCACTTGCTGGTTCGACGTGGGTTTCGCCAATTTATTTGACCCCCCTTTACAGAGTGCGGTAGTCTCAAGCCGAGGTGAGGCTTTTAATTAGAATAAAATCGAGGTGAAATAGAGAATAATTAAAAGTATTTGCGTGAGGTTAAAGATTCTACAGGTTTGGTAATTTTTAAGTAAAATCTACCTTACAGCTTATCCTTTAAGGGTAGATATTTATGCATGGGGATATAAATTTATAACAAAATATACATATCGTACTAATACGGTCAGTGAGAAAAAAATGAGGTGATATAGACAAAAATTATAATTTGCTAATACAACCAAATTGGAAAGTTATAATTAATTCACAATATTCACTCGTATTAGATATATTTCTTGATATTAGCAATTGATTTAACGAGTCAATTAATGTAATTGACTCGTTAAATCAATCGCTAATATCAAGAAATATAATAATTAATATTAAAAGGTAATGTCTCTCGAAACACAAAATGAAAAACTATCTAATTTCATTCAATTTACTATGCAATTAACTAGAAATATATGTATATATACCAGCTTTTGTGAATTCTTCATTTGGATGATGAAAAGAATCCATGGGTGTACCAAGAGCAATATTGGCAATCAAATCAGTAGTGTACTTATAGTTCAATTCCTGAGCGTCAATCATCTTCTCTTTAATATCGTCAATCCCTTGTTCTTGAAGATATTCCATCATCGGTTTTCCAGTTTGCATCATCAAGGGTAGCATTTGCTTTAGCTTACCTCTAGTCAACGTTGGTGTGATTTTCGACCGTAAATATTTCCAAGCAGGATTTTTTAAACCAAACAAATTTTTCATTCCAATGCTATCCTTTTGTTGCGAACCAGCAAAATGACGATCCGAAAAATTTTCAAAATCTCTGATCATTATTTGTTTGATAATTTCTGGATCACGTAGGAGTAGACACGGTTTGTGAAATATGTAGAAACCAAGGTAGGGTACGTTCTTATTCACTGCCGAATTATGGATCACACCGAGATGCCAACCAGGAGCAGTCCGAAATAACACTCCATCCTTAAAATCTCCGAAAATTATATTTGAACTTGGTAGTTGTTCGACACCACGTCTTTTCCAATAATTCAGTTTGTATTTCGCGTAAATACGAAATACTATGTAGACGACAGCTAATAAGGCTATAGGTAGAACTAGGCTTGCCATCGTTATCAACTGCAATTGACAGACTAGTACATTGATACGCCCTCTTGACAATGCCAGGACAAAAAGACTTGCTTTTATATATATGAGCGAGATTTCCTGAGAGGAGTAAATCTAAATGACGTCAACTTGTGCGCTTCTCCACTCTTTCTCTCTCTCTCTCTCTCCTTCTCGCTAAAGACTTTCCTGCAAGGCCTATAAATGAACGCTCGAACTAATTAAGCCTAATCGGTTTTATCTTTGTATCTAGTGATAAGCATTCAAAGATTCCATCAATCTTTGCGAGCTCAAGTACTTTGACCATATCGAATCGCGTGCAGCTTGACTAGAGTCCCATTGTTTAAACGTGTCAAAAAATTAGGATTCTAAACACGTGATTTTTTAAAATATACAGTTCAAATATTAAGAGTGCATGTTTACTTGGGGGGATTCAGCCTGTCTAATTATATATTACACATATAGAATATAATTTATCAAGGATTTATTATTTTCCAATCGGTTTTTGTATATCGAAGGAATTTAAATAATTATACAAGGAAACATCAACAATAGGTGTATGAAAATAGTGACTATTACTATTAGTTAATCGTACTTAAAGCATTTATAAAAAAATTATATTTTACTTCCTCTTATAAAAAAACTATAAATATCAGATTATTATTATTATTATTATTATTATTATTATTATTATTATTGTACAATATTAACATAATTTATTATTTAATCTTTTTATGTTTAATATATTCTATTAACAGTAAAAAATTATCAAAAATTTAAAATAGAAGAAACGGAAAATGTTCAATTATTTTTCGACCAGTTCAAAATATTTTCATAAATTAAATTTGTTACAAAAATTTTGTAAGCCAGATATTTAAAATATGGTTTAAATCGATTTCTGGACACACTCATTATTCACTAATGGATGGAAGATAATGAAATAAACAAAATATTTCATAGAATTTCACGAGTGATATTGTTTTTTATAAAATTTATTTAATCAATATCATACATTTGCACCTTTTAGTAACATTTAGTGTGTGTATTTAAAACCTATACATAACAATAAATTTATGCGTACTTATATAATTTAATATTAACAATTTATATATCAGATAGATAATTTTTTATATAAATATCAAAAGTTATTTATGCACAAATAATCTTAAATCGATATATAGGGGGTTTGATAAATCTATTTATGAAATGATAATAATTCAACACTAAATTATCTTTTATATAAAAAATATAGCTTTAAACTTATAGAGTTATTAATAAAAAAAATATTGTAAATATTATATTTTAATATATTAATTTAAGAAATAAATTTGTATTATTAACCGAATTTTGATACTTGCACAAATTATCGATGATACACAATATATAAGCAGTAATGTTTTATGTAACATTGCTGACGCTCGTATACATAACGTTAATTTTTTGTAATTTTTTTTAACGCGTTATGTTATCACAAAATAAGATTATTAATGTTTCACTTATTAATTATTATTATCAAAAATATTGATATTATTCAAAGCATTAATAAAATTGTGATTATTAAAATAAACAAAATTTAAAACTAAAAATCAATAAATGTAATGTTGAGTATAATTTACAAATATTATCTAAATTCTTACGAAATATTGTTTCGAATTGATACAATATCAAAATTATCAATCCCTTTTCGTGTAATAAGCATAAATGATACATCGTTGCAAATTACACTGATTTGTATAATCAAGGGTAGCATTTGCTTTAGCTTACCTCTAGTCAACGTTGGTGTGATTTTCGACCGTAAATATTTCCAAGCAGGATTTTTTAAACCAAACAAATTTTCATTCCAATGCTATCCTTTTGTTGCGAACCAGCAAAATGACGATCCGAAAAATTTTCAAAATCTCTGATCATTATTTGTTTGATAATTTCTGGATCACGTAGGAGTAGACACGGTTTGTGAAATATGTAGAAACCAAGGTAGGGTACGTTCTTATTCACTGCCGAATTATGGATCACACCGAGATGCCAACCAGGAGCAGTCCGAAATAACACTCCATCCTTAAAATCTCCGAAAATTATATTTGAACTTGGTAGTTGTTCGACACCACGTCTTTTCCAATAATTCAGTTTGTATTTCGCGTAAATACGAAATACTATGTAGACGACAGCTAATAAGGCTATAGGTAGAACTAGGCTTGCCATCGTTATCAACTGCAATTGACAGACTAGTACATTGATACGCCCTCTTGACAATGCCAGGACAAAAAGACTTGCTTTTATATATATGAGCGAGATTTCCTGAGAGGAGTAAATCTAAATGACGTCAACTTGTGCGCTTCTCCACTCTTTCTCTCTCTCTCTCTCTCCTTCTCGCTAAAGACTTTCCTGCAAGGCCTATAAATGAACGCTCGAACTAATTAAGCCTAATCGGTTTTATCTTTGTATCTAGTGATAAGCATTCAAAGATTCCATCAATCTTTGCGAGCTCAAGTACTTTGACCATATCGAATCGCGTGCAGCTTGACTAGAGTCCCATTGTTTAAACGTGTCAAAAAATTAGGATTCTAAACACGTGATTTTTTTAAAATATACAGTTCAAATATTAAGAGTGCATGTTTACTTGGGGGGATTCAGCCTGTCTAATTATATATTACACAATATAGAATATAATTTATCAAGGATTTATTATTTTCCAATCGGTTTTTGTATATCGAAGGAATTTAAATAATTATACAAGGAAACATCAACAATAGGTGTATGAAAATAGTGACTATTACTATTAGTTAATCGTACTTAAAGCATTTATAAAAAAATTATATTTTACTTCCTCTTATAAAAAAACTATAAATATCAGATTATTATTATTATTATTATTATTATTATATTATTATTATTATTGTACAATATTAACATAATTTATTATTTAATCTTTTTATGTTTAATATATTCTATTAACAGTAAAAAATAATCAAAGAAAAATTTAAAATAGAAGAAACGGAAAATGTTCAATTATTTTTCGACCAGTTCAAAATATTTTCATAAATTAAATTTGTTTCAAAAATTTTGTAAGCCAGATATTTTAAAATATGGTTTAATCGATTTCTGGACACACTCATTATTCACTAATGGATGGAAGATAATGAAATAAACAAAATATTTCATAGAATTTCACGAGTGATATTATTTTAGTCTTAGAGTAACATTTAGTGTGTGTATTTGAAACCTATACATAACAATAAATTTATGCGTACTTATATAATTTAATATTAAAAATTTATATATCAGACAGATAATTTTTTATATAAATATCAAAAGTTATTTATGCACAAATAATCTTAAATCGATATATAGGGGGTTTGATAAATCTATTTATGAAATGATAATAATTCAACACTAAATTATTTTTTATATAAAAAATATAGCTTTAAACTTATAGAGTTATTAATAAAAAAAATATTGTAAATATTATATTTTAATATATTATTTAAGAAATAATTTGTATGATAACCGAATTTTGATACTTGCACAAATTATCGATGATACACAATGTATAAGCAGTAATGTTTTATGTAACATTGCTGACGCTCGTATACATAACGTTAATTTTTTGTAATTTATTTTAACGCGTTATGTTATCAACAAAATAAGATTATTAATGTTTCACTTATTAATTATTATTATCAAAAATATTGATATTATTCAAAGCATTAATAAAATT
Organism: Theocolax elegans; assembly: GCA_026168455.1. Classification (NCBI taxonomy): domain Eukaryota; kingdom Metazoa; phylum Arthropoda; class Insecta; order Hymenoptera; family Cerocephalidae; genus Theocolax; species Theocolax elegans. The sequence continues at coordinate 32,733,518 of CM047426.1, read as the reverse complement.
GTGATTATTAAAATAAACAATTTAAAACTAAAATCAATAAATGTATTGTTGAGTATAATTTACAAATATTATCTAAATTCTTACGAAATATTGTTTCGAATTGATACAATATCAAAATTATCAATCCCTTTTCGTGTAATAAGCATAAATGATACATCGTTGCAAATTACACCGATTTGTTTAATCAGATATCGAAGACCATTTCCTATTCGATGCCTTTTTATGATAACATTTAAGATTCAAAACAAAATCCGTAATCGTTAATGGGACCGTTTAAAATCGAAAACGATTATTATCAGAATAAATCACGTATACATTTCTGACAAGAAGTAATCATAATAATCACCAATTAAATCTTACCGGAAACAGGATGAAACACATAATTTTTTATAGATGCTGGTCAAGTATTTTGATTAGTATAACTTTTTTTAGGATATTATAGAGTTTAAAGTTTTTTTAATTTATCAAGTTATTTTAGTTCATGTAGTTTAGTTTTTTTATATTTTTTTTTTTTTTATAGTTTAGTTTATTTATTTTCCATGTATAGATAACGTACAGTTTCTTTTTACATTTGTAACCCGACAATGTTTCCGAATTCTTACATTTAATAATACATAAGTAATAAATATAATAATAAATATGTTTAACAATATATTTGATATTTACATTTTCCTTACTCTAATTATTATCTTAAACAGTTCTTTGAGTTTTGCATGTTTTTTTATTCCTATTTCTTATCTATTCTATTCTACCTTTCCTTCATTTCTCTCTAATCTACTTGCCTTTTGAATCTTGCTATATCTACAATTTCTCTATCGGCCCTATTCTAATATTTCCTTTAATTTCTCCTGAAAATTACCCCTCCTGTTTTGATAGCCCTCTTTTGTCTACTTCCACTATCCATTCCCTTTTTATTTTTCTTCTAGGCCTCTCTACATATTCCATATATGCTCTAACGTCTCTGTCCGCCTTTTACATAACCTACATGTACGGTCTGTATACCCTTTATTTCTTGCTAATCCTATATTTCCACAACGTATTCTCGCCCATTGTTCTTTAATTTTACCTTCTACGATTTATCAACCCAATATTTTTCTCTACCTATTTTCTATCTTCCAGTTTTTATATTTTTCCCAGTATCTCGACTTATCTATTCTATTCCAATTTGCTTGCAATTCCTGTTCTATCTTTACCTCTACTGCTTTTTCTCCTTTTTTCTTTATCTTTGTTTTATCATTTTCTCCTATTATACCCTTTATCCCTTCTCCATCCCCCTATGTTAAAAAAGGATTTTACAACTTTTCTTCCCCATTCTGATGGGTAACCATTTGTGATTCCTCTAATTTCTTCCTTTAAGCATATTTTTGGTAACCTTTCATCTCCCATCTCATAATTGCTATTAAATGTTTAAAAAGCCCTTTTCCAGTTACCTATTTCAAAGCTGTGTCTTCCCGATTCCATTTTTCCAAATATATGCCGGCGTATTTGCATTTAAACCCATTGCCATTTTTTACGTATCTACTTTGAATGATTCAATTTCCTCCCATCTTTCCCTCCCCAAATTTCTACCCCATAACAGCAACCCGCCTTTATTATCGAATCTAGTAAATACGCCTGTCCTTTAAATTATTAATCCTACCCTCTTTTCCAAATACCCCATATTGTGTTAATTGCCTTTTTACTTTGTTTGCATTCTTTTAAATGTGTGTTGTATCCCTATTTTTTGTCGTAAACCAGTATCCTAAATATTTATACTCTTTAACTACCCCAATCTCCTCTCCCATGAATTTCCATTCCTCCTTTTTTACCCCTCCTTCCTCCTCTACTAAAAATCATTATTTTTCGTTTTCTTCGTGTTTACTTCTAGTCCATTCTTTTTACTATTTTAGTTCATGTATTTTATGCGAATATAATTTGATGATAGTAAATTTAACCAATCACTTTTATACAACGAACAACTTAATTTAATAAATAATAATTTTCGTATTTTAGTTTATAAATGTAATTTAATTAATCAAATAGATTGACAAATTGATATAAATATAATATTAATTATAAAAATAAAGTATTTTATAAAAATATATAATACACAAGTAAGTAAAACAATTCTGGAAATGATACAATAATAGGAGCGTTATTCTTATGTAGAGCATAATTATTTAAACGGGTATTAAATGCATTTTTTCACAATAGAGATTGTTTCAATAACTAACTTAATTAAAAAGATAGAAAAGAGGAAATCGATAATAATAACTTTGTTGTTCCTTATGATACTCTTATTATATTGATTATATCCTTAGTTATCTTAGGAACTAAAAGGTGTTTGATAAAAGCGGGAAAACCGCACTAGTGTCGTAGATTCTTGTTAAGAAATATAACCCCCAAATAAAATCCGACAATAAATTCTGTAACTTTTTAAGCCAACAAATGATAAAGTATTATAAGTACCAAACAAATGCCCAATTAATGGCTTTACCTTCAAATGTTAAATTTTACTATAATACAGCCCTTTCTTCATTATACCTTTGATAATTATGTAGCTTCATAAATATCATCTTAATTTAATTGCACCCACCGAACTAAACCCTAACTTGTAGATATTTTTGTATCATATACTAATAGATTTATTAAATATAACGGAAAGAGATTGTTGTTCTAATTATTATAATATTTTTACGTTGAATTTATTAAATTAAGATAGTTGAGGTTCGCTTCATTAAATTTATAACCAATAAAGTGTATTACAATAAGTCTATTAAATTACTTAAATTTACCATCATATCTTGAATTTATGACTATTATTAACAAATTGAAATTTAAATCATTCTTTTTTAAACCTAGATTTGGAAATAATAACTTTGTATGATTTAATTAGTCATTTTATACAAAAGAGATCTGTATAATTTTTTTGTACAACACAGTGTTTCGAAAAAATTGTAAAACGACTGTAAATATTTTGGCAATTATACATTAACTCGGCACATATGCACACACGCACAAGCATGCACGCACATATACGCACACGTACATATAGTCGCGTGCGCAGAACTGAAAATACCCTAATCTATTTTAATTACCTGTCGGTCACAATGTAAGATTTGTTAATATATGTATAATTACTATATGTATGTATTTTTAACCTCATATAATAGCGTTGAAATACTATTACGATAACATTAAGCTATAAGCGGTCAAATTATTGACAAATCACGTTTTTTTAAGTTTGAATAATATTTTCCCTGAAACAATGGATTGTTCAAAACATATCTTTGGTAGAAATTTTATCATTCTAAAATGGCAAATTATTATTTTATGATGATTTTTTATGATCATAGAAATAATTATTGAAATATCATAAATTTACTATAAACGGATGGTATATTATGGTAAAGAGAAAAAGACATATTATAACGTAAGTCATCATTTATATGGATTTTTATAACTATCAATAATGAATTTAAAAGTGAAATACAATAAAAAACTTATCGTTGAAATCATCGAAATTCATAAATTTGCAATTGACAAAGTAGAATAACTGCACAATGGTCATCAAATACAAGACATAGGAAGGGATTGGCATAACCAAAGAAGAATTGAGCAATGTGTATCTTTACAGTTTATGGCAGATTAGTAAAGATTAACTTAATATTGATTCTAAATAATCTTTCTATTAGTCTACCTTAGTGCATTTCAGTACATTAATTAAACAGATGTTATCCTTTTCATATTATTCACTTCAATTTAATTTTATCATAATTTCGTAACTGTGTACGTATTAATATCATGAATGATGATCATATTATCGCGATTTATCATCATAAACCTCATCAAAAATTGGTAATTTATCTTGAATTTCGCCATATTATTTTCAGAACGTATTCTCGCCCATTGTTCTTTAATTTTACCTTCTAACGATTTATCATCCCAATATTTTTCTCTACCTATTTCTATCTTCCAGTTTTTATATTTTTCCCAGTATCTCGACTTATCTATTCTATTCCAATTTGCTTGCAATTCCTGTTCTATCTTTACCTCTACTGCTTTTTCTCCTTTTTTCTTTATCTTTGTTTTTCATTTTCTCCTATTATACCCTTTATCCCTTCTCCATCCCCTATGTTAAAAAAGGATTTTACAACTTTTCTTCCCCATTCTGATGGGTAACCATTTGTGATTCCTCTAATTTCTTCCTTTAAGCATATTTTTGTTAACCTTTCATCTCCCATCTCATTAATTGCTATTAAATGTTTAAAAGCCCTTTTCCAGTTACCTATTTCAAAGCTGTGTCTTCCCGATTCCATTTTCCAAATATATGCGGCGTATATGCATTTAAACCCATTGCCATTTTTACGTATCTACTTTGAATGATTTCAATTTCACGTCCCATCTTTTTCCCCATCCCCAAATTTCTACCCCATAACAAGCAACCGCCGTGATTATCGAATCTAGTAAATACCGCCTGTCCTTTAAATTATTAATCCTACCTCTTTTCCAATAACCCCACTATTGTGTTAATTCCTTTTTTACTTTGTTTGCCATTTCTTTTAATGTGTGTTGTAATCCCTATTTTTTGTCGTAACCAGTATCCTAACTATTTATACTCTTTAACTTACCCCAATCTCCTCTCCCTATGAATTTCCATTCCTCCTTTTTTACCCTCCTTCCTCCCTTACTAAAAATCATTATTGTCGTTTTTCTTCGTGTTACTATCAGTCCATTCTTTTTACTATTTTAGTTCATGTATTTTATGCGAATATAATTTGATGATAGTAAATTTAACCAATCACTTTTTATACAAACGAACAACTTAATTTAATAAATAATAATTTCGTATTTTTAGTTTATAAATTAATTTAATTAATCAAATAGATTGACAAATTGATATAAATATAATATTAATTATAAAAATAAAGTATTTTATAAAAATATAAGTAAAACAATTCTGGAAATGATACAATAATAGGAGCGTTATTCTTATGTAGATCATAATTATTTAAACGGGTATTAAATGCATTTTTTCACAAGAGATTGTTTCAATAACTAACTTAATTAAAAGATAGAAAAGAGGAAATCGATAATAATAACTTTGTTGTTTCCTTATGATTACTCTTATTATATTGATTATATCCTTAGTTATCTTAGGAACTAAAAGTGTTTGATAAAAGCGGGAAAACCGCACTAGTGTCGTAGATTCTTGTTAATATAACCCCCAAATAAAAATCCGACAATAAATTCTGTAACATTTTTTAAGCCAACAAATGATAAAGTATTATAAAGTACCAAACAAATGCCCAATTAATGGCTTACCTTCAAATGTTAAATTTTTACTATAATACAGCCCTTTCTTCATTATACCTTTGATAATTATATAGCTTCATAAATTATCATCTTAATTTAATTGCACCCACCGAACTAAACCTACTTGTAGATATTTTTTATCATATACTAATAGATTTATTAAATATAACGTAAAGAGATGTTATTCTAATTAATTATAATATTTTTACGTTAATTTATTAAATTAATATAGTTGAGGTTCGCTTCATTAAATTTATAACCAATAAAAGTGTATTAAATAAATGTCTATTAAATTACTTAAATTTACCATCATATCTTGAATTTATGACTATTATTAACAAATGAAATTTAAATCATTCTTTTTTAAACCTAGATTTGGAAATAATAACTTTGTATGATTTAATTAGTCATTTTATACAAAAGAGATCTGTATAATTTTTTTGTACAACACAGTGTTTCGAAAAAATTGTAAAACGACTGTAAATATTTTGGCAATTATACATTAACTCGGCACATATGCACACACGCACAAGCATGCACGCACATATACGCACACGTACATATAGTCGCGTGCGCAGAACTGAAAATACCCTAATCTATTTTAATTACCTGTCGGTCACAATGTAAGATTTGTTAATATATGTATAATTACTATATGTATGTATTTTTAACCTCATAATAGCGTTGGAAATACTATTACGATAACATTAAGCTATAAGCGGTCAAATTATTGACAAATCACGTTTTTTTAAGTTTGAATAATATTTTCCCTGAAACAATGGATTGTTCAAAACATATATTTGGTAGAAATTTTATCATTCTAAAATGGCAAATTATTATTTTATGATGATTTTTTATGATCATAGAAATAATTATTGAAATATCATAAATTTACTATAAACTGGTGGTATTATGGTAAAGAGAAAAAGACATATTATAACGTAAGTCATCATTTATATGGATTTTTATAACTATCAATAACGAATTTAAAAGTGAAATACAATAAAAAAATTATCGCTGAAATCATCGAAATTCATAAATTTGCAATTGACAAAGTAGAATAACTGCACAATGGTCATCAAATACAAAACATAGGAAGGGATTGGCATAACCAAAGAAGAATTGGGCAATGTGTATCTTTACAGTTTATGGCAGATTAGTAAAGATTAACTTAATATTGATTCTAAATAATCTTTCTATTAGTCTACCTTAGTGCATTTCAGTACATTAATTAAACAGATGTTATCCTTTTCATATTATTCACTTCAATTTAATTTTATCATAATTTGTAACTGTGTACGTATTAATATCATGAATGATGATCATATTATCGCGATTTATCATCATAAACCTCATCAAAAATTGGTAATTTATCTTGAATTTCGCCATATTATTTTCAGAAAATATGATAAAGATTTCTAGCGGAGTTATACAGACTTTTTTCTTCTTAACTAATAGAATCACGTTTATTTCGAATTAAAAACCTAAAAAAATTTTCATTGAATTCAGTTTCTTAATGACAATTAAATAATACGTGTTTAACAATCATAAGTACCCACGACTTTCATATTTAAAAGGTTAATATGCATTCGAAAAACCTAAGTACTTCCAAGCACCTCAATCGGACATGAATTCATTTTAGCAAACCTTATAGACTAATACCGACTCAAGTGTCTATGCAGTGTAAAAATAATTTAACAATTTATTATAATGGTTGGTAATTGTGTGTGACATTCATAAATTGCACTGATCTTTTTACTTTAATGGCTTTAAAACCACAAGAAAAGATAAGGTTTAATAATCATCGTTTTCCCTGTTTGACGTACAAAACGTCAAAGATTTTATATTTCTAGGTAATCATAAAACGTTTATAAGAAACGTGTTACATAGTTTGTAATACACAATTAAACAGTAAATTACGCTTAATATCGGCATCATGCTACAAACAAAAGAAATAGGGGGAAATTCAGCAAAACTACGCTACAAAATTTCTTGAGGTGTTACACGTGAGGTGCAACTTTTCCTCCGTTCACTATGATTTTCCTGTTGACTGATCATTTTATTCCAGTTATCAATATATTTTTTATTATTTTTATACTTTCAATTTCGTTATCAATTATCTTCAATTTTTTCATTTTTTTATAACTAGCAATAAATACATAATGCTAATTTAATGCGTGACAAAATGATTCAACTCAGAGTATTTAATATCACTGGTAAATTTATTAATCTGCCCTTTTTGAAAGATAATACATAATTATTTAACTAAACTATAAAATATATATCAAGTGTATTTATTTATTTAAGCATTTTATAAATATATTTGTATTTAAATATTTTAGAATAATAAAATATTTGTCATGCATGCATGCATTTACGGAAAAAAGCAGTACTGGAATATTTTAATAAAAATTTAGCATTGTTATTGTAGGTTATATTAAGTACGTTTTGATGTGTGACAAAACTAATATAAATAAAAACTCTGATACATAACTTGTGTAACTTAAGGAGATGTGATACCCAAATTACAGGAACCTACATCTAAAATCCCAAAAATTTAAAAAACTAATGGAATTAAAAATCTGAAAAAATTTACAGGTAATGTTGAAAGCAAATAGAATACCGTTACAGAGCGATTGTTTCAAAATAATTAATTTAAAATTAATTATGTAGAAATAACCATTTTTTGGTCGGTAATATATAGCTAAAAACAATGCTGCACGGCTGCTCAAAAATCTTGTTGATTTATTGATAAAAAAATTTGAAAAAATTCAAAGACTATTTTTAATGTAAATATAATACCGTTACAGAGCGTTTTTTTCGATAAAGTATACTGTTCGCTTAAGAAAAAATAAATAGTGATTCTGTTTTAGTGGGTTTACATCTCCTTAAACTAAATACACTTTGTTTTGGTTTTCTTCTGCGTACATAATGTCTCATTCGGTGATTAAAGCTATATGCTAAACAAATTAAATTCTCAGTTTTTGTTTAAATTTTACGTGTTTTCATTCAGCTCCTTATAATTAAATTAAAAATTAATATTCTTCGAATACTTTTATTGAATACTTTTAACTTCTACAATTGGCATCTACACAATTTGTTATATGATTGTGTAATTGTTAATTAGATTAACTATTTAAAAAATGTTTAAACATCGGTATAAGGCGACTAAAAATATTAAAACGGTTAATTTTGTTACTTACTGTAACAATTATCCTTGAAACTTGGACAATATTCTCGTAATTTTATTTCAATTGTAATGTAAAATATTAATTGTTATAAATAGAGTACTTTCAATCGGTAAATAACTTCGATCATAATATAACGATTGTGACACCGTTTTAAATAGTTAAGCTTCTGAAATATTAAAATTCGTTGCACTTATAGCCACTGCAGGGTATTTTTCATGGGTAAACGTTGGCATCTAGCTAGGAGATGCCACGGCCTTCGGTTTACGGATCTTAACCATATTCTAGGATATGTTCTGTAATATAAAAGTGTGTGGAAAGCCAGATTTTTAGACCCTAATGCGTTAATTTACCTAAGTTATGGGTAACTAAACCATTTCGTAAAAAAGTACTTCTACTCTGATCACGTATATGACTTGGAAACGAATAAAGTTATGTACTCAATCTATATTTTAGAAAAAAGATGTGTTATATACTCAATCTATATTTTAGACAAAAGATGAGGTCAAGGAGATATGATTTCAAAAAAAGAAGTTCAAATCGGATAATTTGGATTAAAGTTATAGAGAAAACAAGAAATTGCTGAAATTTTAACTAAAATTTAGTAGTAAAAATGTATTGACGTTTTGGGCTAAATTTCATTAATTTCTTATTTTCTTTATAAGTGAGCTCCAAATTAACCAATTCAAGCTTCTTTTTTTTAAATCACATTTATTTAATCTCAGGTTTATTTTAAATTTTGGATTGAGTATATCTATCTTCATTTGTTTCCAAGTTACAAGCAATCAAACTAACAATTTTTTTATAAAATTGGCTTTAGCTAGCCATAACTTGGATAAATTAACGTGTTAGTGTCTAAAAATCTAGATTTCCTCAAATTTTATAAAACATATCTTAGAGTTTGGTTAAGATCTGTCATCCGAAGGCCATAGCTTCTCCTAATAAATGAAATTAAATAAATCAATGTAAATCAAAGTGTGTATAGTATAGTTTCGTTATCTCAATATGGGATGCTGCTACCACATTTTACAGTTCGCACTCTGTTTTTATTTTACATTTTTTATATAAGTATAGCTTAAGATATAAATTTGAATGTTATTCTTATGACTTATGGCATTTCCATACTAAGGTAATTAATTACCTTTAGGATTCAGATTAAAAAATTGATTAAATGTATAAAAAAATTTCAAATTATACTATAGTGTATTGTACAAAGTTATCATAACTTAATCTATTTATTTTTATTTAAATAACTACTGTATATAAGTACAATAATTTAAAAAGAATAAGAAATTAAAAGTCGATGAGTTTTTAATAAAATTGGACTCTAAGTAATGGAAAATAAACTTATAAGTTAAAATAAGACTCTACATTTCACGCTTTCCGTAATTCGTATTTTGATAATTGTAAGAAAATTAAATTCTTTTATTTTACATTTCTGTGCAAAATGTTGATTGCGCATAGCCGTTTAAAACGTTTTAAAAATGCCCTTCAGAATTTAGGATAAGCTCAAAATTTTAACTTACAAGGAGAGTATCCCAGGTCCGGATCACGGATCTTGTCCTAACTCTAGGATAAGTTTTGTTATATAAAAATATGAAGAAAGCCAGAGTTATAGACCCTAACGCTCGATATTACGGAAGTTATACACTGTTAATGCTATTTTTTAAAAAAAAGAACCTTTACTTCAAATGCTTATAACTTTTAAACAATAAACTATCAGCCCTCAAATATAAAATCATTTAAAAGCTGAGATAAAATAGATACAGTTTAAAAAAAATAAGCTCAAATCCGTTGCAATGGAGCAAAGTTGTAGCAGAAATAAAAATTTGTAGAAATTTTGACGAAAATTAAGCACTGTGATTTGTTAAGCTAAATTTCTACAAATTTTTATTTCTGCTACAACTTTGCTCCATTGCAACGGATTTGAGCTTATTTTTTTTTAAACTGTATCTATTTTATCTCAGCTTTTAAATGAATTTATATTTGAGGGCGGATACTATATTGTTTAAAAGTTATAAGCATTTGAATTAAAGGTTCTTTTTTTTTTAAAATAGCATTAACAGTGTATAACTTCCGTAATATCGAGCGTTAGGGTCTATAACTCTGGCTTTCTTCATATTTTTATATAACAAAACTTATCCTAGAGTTAGGACAAGATCCGTGATCCGGACCTGGGATACTCTCCTTGTTAGAATTAGTAAGATGCAACAGTTTTTTGTACTTGGACAATAAGTTTTTTAAATTTTATTGTCTTTCAAACACTTTATAATTGTGTTTTATCAGTATAGTACTTGAAAAAATATTCTTGTTGTCTGATCGCTATTCAAGTGTACCTGAAAAGTATGTTGCAATACATCAAAACTGTTACGTATTACAAATGTTTTTACTGATAAGCATAAGAGAATGCATATTAACTATCTATTAAGTCAATTTTTTATATTCATCTACATTGATAAAGCTATTTATTTTATTTAAATCAACTTTAAAAACATATAATATAACAGTATTTTTACTATATTAACATTACAATATTAGTGCATGCAAATAGTATAAAAGTCGGGATGTTGATGTCGATGTTGATAAACTAACACAATATTGTTAGAATTGGCAACGTTTCGATGAATCTTCTCCATCCTCTTCAAGCTATACCTTTCTTATTCATATAAACAATTTATTTAACATTGTTGCATACGGACATGTATATAGTTTTTTTTTATTAGATATTTAAATTTTATTAATTTACTATATTTTACTATAACGAATGATATATAAAATGAAATAAAAAATGAAAAAATAAAATAGTGAATGTAATAAAAAATTGACAAAAATTTATAGAAAAATGTATTGACTAATTAATCTTCTACTACTGTATCCTATAGAAATATATACATTTAAGAAATTTAATTAAATAATTACTTAAAGTGAATATAAATAGTTTAAATAATTGAATTTACAATGATTGTCAAATCATGAATTTGTTAACACTATAATCTTACTACTTCTCCATTTGAATCTTTGCTATCCGTATTCAAATTTGATTTAATTAATATTAATTTATATTTGGACGACAACAGAGGATAAATCCATGTTGCGTCCTAAAAAATTATATAACATATTTTTCCTTGTTACTACAATATTACCAGCTAGGCTAATAATTATTGGTATGTAATATAATTGTAATTAATCATAGTTAAATCAATAAATTACATTGTAATTATATATTATATTTTCGAAGATAAGATTTATAAGTACTCCTGTTGAGTAAATTTATCATATGATTTTATATTAAAAAATTGCATTATATATTCTTGTATATAATTATACTTTCATAGTTTCTATAAATAGATCTTATATACATAGTTTAAAGAACATATAATACACATATGTACACATGTAAAGTTATATTATCTATATGATATCAACATTTGGGGTAAGTACATTTATTTCAATTTTTTTTCTATGTCAAAAATAATATAATACTGTTATAAGTAGATAGTAAAAAGTATATAAATGTGACTTCATATCAGCACAAACTGTTATTAGAATTATTTAGACTTTTATAATTAAAAATGTAAAACGATAAAATCTGTATCTTCTGAAAAATACATTATAAAAGTAAAGCAAAAGAAAAAATTGATTGTTAGAATTAATATAATACTTAAAAGTAAATATAAATAATATAACTAATATGTAATAGTTCAGTCATTTATATACAACTTTTTAACATACAATTTATTTTTACAAATATACATAATATTATTATTTTTTTTCATCTGGTAATAGACCCATAATATCCATCACAGCAGAGTCAAAAGTTCTAGAAGAAAAATTATAATTACAATTATGTACAACCTGATTTAATAAATATATCGATGCAAAATATAATAATTATACTTGGATTGAATTTGATCACCAGGAATGTAAAATGGATCACTAACTGCATTTGCATAAGCAATATGTAGTTTTCTAAACATCTGAAAAAAAATCACAAAATATAACTTTTTATTATTAATCTCTTTCTTCTCACAATTTTATCTTTAAATTCAAACTTTTCTGAAAATTTGTTTTATTTATAAGTTTCAATATTTTTTTTAGAAAGTTATGAACTAATTTTCATACTTCAACTTTAATTACTATATCGTAGATATTGAGAAATAATATTACATCAATAAAATAATTATTAATTGAACGTACATGAATTACTTAAGGATGTATTATAAATGGGCATATTAAATATTTAACTAAATATAGTTCACTTGTATGACCTATTTTGGATTATCAATTAATAATACAAAATTATGCCTTCTACGAATCACTATATTTCTTTTTTATGAAAAATAATATAACTCTTACCATTCGAACTTCATTATCTCTTAAAGTGGCATTAGAAGATTGTAAAACAATTATAAACTTGATTTTTGTATTAGTTGCATATCCAAATCTATAAAAAATTATTATTCTTTATTATTATTTTATTAGCAAAATTTTGAAAAATTAGTTTTAGATTAAAATATAAAAAATTACATTTTATACTCTTCTGAAGAGTATAGCATTCCTAAGAACAATTCTCGAACATCCACTGCAGTTTTATTTCCAATATTCAACTTTTCTTCAACAATATCAATTGATGTGTGAACTTTGTAGTGTAGTTGTAATGCATTTGTTTCATCTGTACATTTAATATATTTTGGAGAATTCTGAAATTACAAAATGTGTTATAAATATTTACATTTGATAATTCTTATAAGATTAAAATATATCTTTTTAATATGAATTTTAATGTACATTTCAATAACTTTTTTAATTTACAAGTAAAAATATTCTTACATCTTTTCCAATCACAGCTACACACACTGCCATAATGTTTAACTAATTTACATATTAATTAAAACTTATTAAAATTTTTTAACAAATACACAATAATAGTTAAATGTAGCGTTTAACATTTTCAGGTTATGTTTACTGAATACCTTGCTGACTGCACTGTACACTCTGTACAGACTGTACTAACCATCTATTATAACTACAATGTCAAAGCCCAAAGGTGCTATACATGGTATATATATGTATATATAAAATATATGATATGTGAGAATGTGTCAAAATAGCAGTAAATAAGGCTAAGTAGGATAAAAATATAAAAAATAGGCATTTATAAGTAAAAATATTATATTTACATTAAAATTTTAACATTATTACAAAATATTCATTTTGCATAATATTTACAATTGGTTTTATATAACACAATTACACTAATTTACATTAAAAATCAGTACACTATTTATCCATTTATCACAATTTCATATAAGTCATTATACTACTACTATTCGTAATACCTTTTTTTCAAAGTTCTATATTTTTTTAACATGTATAATGCTTCTAGTTCCTTTACGACAAAATTTCCATGAGCTAACATCTTTTCAATTTTTTGTGGATCAGTTTCACCTCGATTTCTTTCAAAAACGTTTTTTAATCTGCTACGAAAATAGTCATATCCTTTTGGATAATCTCTTCCCATATAAAGAAGCTGAAAAAATAGTTAAATATAAATTATGTATTCTTTTATATATGTATTTAATATTTATAATTAAGAGTTTTACACCGTCAAAAGTATATTATTTTAAAGACAAATATAATAATTTCAGCTGAAATAAATATTTATTTAAAAGAATGTTTAATCATACTTATAAATCATGATTTAATTATTAGATTAAAGTTTATGCAGTTATAAGCTTACCGTCTTGTAAAGATTCACAACTTGAGTTTTCTGAGACATATTCCTGAATTGATTCTTTTTGGAACAATTCTTATTACTTTCTAGAAGATAACGAATGTATTACATACAGACTTTGTGCTTTTAGTTTATTATCCATGAAACATGCAAATAGAAAGACATCTTTTTCAATTTCAGATGGTATAAAAATCTACAATGCTTACTTATCTTTCAATTAAATATATACAATGTAAATTAAGGTTGGACTTTTTTTGAAGATACAATAAGATACATACAAAGCTAAATACCAAAGATACATAAAACATTGATATGCGAATGCTAATAATATAAAAAATTGTTTTATTAACTATACATTGAAATATTGTTTATTTATTTTATATATCACGAATTAGCAAAATCATTATATTTATAACTATGCAGATTTCTTTTGTCATTGGAGTTTGAGTTTACTTAATTGGTTACTCCCACTGAAGGTATAATATTGATATAAGATGCGATGACAAATAAAAAAAGCCCAAGTTTGCAATAGTGACAAGGTTTATTTTCTCAGGTTATAATTATTTAAAAATAATACAAAATATATCAAATTATTATTCATTAAAATTTATTTTATATGACGTTCTTATTACAAATCCGATTGAAATTTGAATGTGCTTTTTCTTAAATAGCAAGTGCCTATACTATAACTCAACTGATTTTTTGAAAAGAGCAAACGATTTAAAAATTATTAGTTAGAAATTCCGTCACTAGAGTGTGCACTTTTCGCTACGGTTGTTAAAAGAAAGGCATAAGCATCGCGTCGGCGCAGTAGTAGTACTAGTAGTGTTACTCATAAACACGCGGTTTAGATAGGATAAAAAAAGCTGACCAAACATAAACAAACGTATAGGTATATATAGGTATAGCTATATACGTAAATAGTAAATACCCAAATGATCATATATCGTGTACAGTTGTTGCATGTGTATGCAATAGTGACGCAGGCGCACTGCTGACTTTAATAGAATTCGGTCTAATTAAAATATTCTGAACGCAACAATACTTATTCAATCATAAATTGACGCTCGAGCGAACAATTGGTGGAACACAAGCTTCTCCATCATCACGTCGGAGGTAAGATAACAATTCGCGACGATTGTTGTTTTGTATATATTATTATGGAAATTTACTATTCGTTAAATTTAGAAGTCATATGATTGATTAGTCACGGTGAACGTTTAACTAACATTAGGTTAACTATCAAGAAAGTCTTGTTTACTATTTTTGTTATCCATTGCACGATCCCTTTGTTATGAGTAAGCTCTTTATTATTGTCAAAGTTAATTTAAGTCTTACTTTTAATACAGATTGTTTTAATGTTGCATACCAATATGTTATTATAAATGCTACAAATTTCTTTATAAATCTGAAAATATTTAGTATAATCTTAAGCTTATACTTGTCATACTTATTGCATTAACTATAGCAATAAACTTGCAGTTTACTGCTATTTATATTCTTAAAATACTTTTTAAATTCGCAAATATTTACATATATTATATTATATTTTTTACTTTGATTTATATGGTACATAGTTTATAATTACATAGTATAAAAATGTTTATCATTATAAAATAATAATTAAATTGTTAAAATTGTTAATTATATTATAATTATAAAAAAATAAATACAATTTATTAGACATGTTATTTAAAATTTTAAAGATGAAAACATATTTATCAAATATCATGACATGCCTGTTTTTACTGATAGCTGATAAAATAGCTTTTGTCGTGAGGTCACTAGAGTTATCAAATTAAATTTTAATAACAAAGAAACCTTCTTTTCTCAGAAGCAGAATAAAAATGTTCATTTTTGCCTTCAACTGTTTCCTCTTGCTATGTGGTAAATAATTAAATTTATGTTTTAAATTTATTATACAATAAATAAATAGAATAACAGCATTTATATTTAAGGATTCTGCTCTGCAAGCCCTGTAAAATCTCCAGTGTTTAGCAATGGTTATACTGCAAAAGGAACATTATACATTCCTTATGCTGAAATCCGAGAACCATTTTACGCGTGGTATGATGCTAAAAGCGGCAGTAGCCGTATTGATTATTATGGTGGTAAATATATATATTTATATAATTATGTTTATAATAGTATATAAATACACGTTGAAAAATATTAAAATATTTTTTAGGCATGGTAAAAACTTACCAACTTTCAAGGGAAGGACCATATGGATCTAGTATCAAAATAGCTCCAGTAACAACTGATAGTCAAATAAATGTGCAAACTTGCCTTCAAGTAAATGGCACTAGTGAAATGAAAATTAATTTACAAACAATTATTCCAGACACTACTGGAATGGAAGTAAGATATTTAACAGTTGTAAAAATAACTTCTATAATAATTTTATATATCTGTGTAAATAAATTAATCCTTTTTTCATTGAAATTTTGAATTGTATCTTAAGATTTTTTTCTATTATTATTAAAGTTATTAGAATGTTTTGCGTATCAAGATGCCGAATTGGCATACATAATGTAAAGAATTAATATACTTTGGAAATGTTGAACTAAATCTTCCATTTAAAGCTAATCCTTTTGTTCTAGTGTATTGGAGAAGAAATGATTAATGGTTTATTATGTGAAAAATGGAGACTTGTTGATACTATTGGAGAAAAAACAAATAAATACACTTTATGGATTCGTTATAAGGTCAGTAGTATAATAATTAGTGAATAAAAATTAATAATTAATACTGGCAATATAAATAAAATATTTAACCAATATTTAATTTTAGAAATCGCCAACTACTCCTCAAATGAAAGAAGCAATTCCAGTAAGATATGAAATGCGTGGTTTTAATACTCTTTTAGGATCTCATTATGATCATTATTACTTAGAATATGATTGGTACTCATTTGAAACTCCAAGTGCTGAAGTCTTCCAAGTGCAACAAAGTTAGTATATAATATTCAAAACAGCATGATTTGAATAATTATAAAAAAAGAAAGTTTTTTCTATTTTATAATTTTCACTGTTATACGAAATTAAGATCTTGTACAGTGGGATACTGTAATTGAATATTAACGAAAAAAATGTTAATTAATATATTTTTATATTTATTTATATTTATTTTATAAATTTATATTTATTTATATTGTTAAAAAATAAGTTGTCAATAATTTTCTAATTTGTAACTCATTTAAAAAGATAATATTTCTTTTTAATGTTTTAGATTCAAGTTGTGTAAGTTTTCCTGGTCCAGGAGAACACCGCGTGTACACGTTTAATCCAATGCAAGAATTTATTCACAATCACCAAGATCATATTGATATTGCTTTTGAGAACTTCAAAGCTACACATAATAAAAAGTACGCTCATGAACTGGAGCACAAAACTCGAAGAGAACATTTTAAACATAATCTCAGGTAATTACTACAAAATAATAACATTTTACACTATAATTACGTTTATTACAATATAATATAAATAACACTTTTTCCATTAGGTATATTCATTCTATAAACCGAGCCAATTTAGGTTTCCAATTGAATGTTAATCATTTAGCGGATCGAAATGATGCTGAATTGAAAGTTTTACGTGGTAAACAATATACCAAACATGGTCATAATGGAGGTTTACCTTTTCCTCACAATGTTGAAAGCGAAAAAGATTCTGTACCTGAAAGTTTTGATTGGCGGTTGTATGGAGCTGTTACACCTGTTAAAGGTATAATATTTTAATACTGTTAACTCTACATGAAATTGTAATGTCACCAACAATAAATAATAAATATAATTTCTTTTTTGTCATCCATGCAATACTTTGTATAATAGAAATTATTTCAATGGTGACGTTTTGATGACACTTTGCTATCCTCATTTTTGCATGGAAAAGGTCATTTTCATACCTAACCTCAGCTTCTGTGCAAATATTTGTTTAATGTTTAACTTATTTTTATTTTAATTATTAGTATGATAACTCAGTAATACTAAAATAAAAAATAAATTGTATTTTTTTTTCATTGCAACAAGTACCAAGTAACATTCTTAATTACAAGACCTTCATTTATACCTATATGCATTATTGTTGTAATTAAATGTAATTATTTGAATAAAAGTATAACCTGATGAGGCTTGCAAAGAATCATTGAAACGTTACCATTTTAATAATTTTCATGGTTTATTAACGAAAATTAACAACAAATTTTTATTAAAATAAATATTAAATTATTGTAGATCAATCTGTATGTGGTTCCTGTTGGAGTTTTGGTACTACAGGAGCAGTTGAAGGTGCTTATTATATGAAATATAAAAAGATAATTAGATTATCCCAACAGGTAAGATAATAATTCAACAGTTTTAATTGACTTATGTGATTTATTATTTCATACTTTGTTTAATTTTTCAGGCACTTATTGATTGTTCTTGGGGATATGGTAACAATGGTTGCGATGGAGGTGAAGATTTTCGTTCTTACCAATGGATAATCAAAAATGGAGGATTACCTACGGAAGAAGAATATGGTGGTTATCTTGGCCAGGTTAGTATTACAAATTAAATAATTTTGAATGTAAAAAAATTTGATAACATTAAAAGTATATTTTTAGGATGGTTATTGTCATATTAATAATGTAACTAAAGTTGCAAAACTTAAAGCATTTGTTAACGTTAAGCCTGGAGACATAGATGCAATGAAATTAGCTATTTTTAAGCATGGACCTATATCGGTAGCCATTGATGCATCTCACAAAACTTTCTCATTCTATTCGAATGGAGTATATTATGAACCATCTTGTGGTAAGTAACCTTGTAAAATTAAAACTGCAAGGAATATTTAATAAAACAAATTTAATGTAGAATTTTAATTATTTTTTAACTAATTTAATTATATTATCTTGATTTTATTATGTATGTGATATGCTACAGATTAGTTGTTTATTTAATTAATTTGCATTTCTTTAATTGAATCAGATATGTAGTAAATAAAGTAACATTTATAATAATTTTTTAGCATTGAAATCTCTATATGTACATTAAAATTAAAGAAAAAATGTATCACTATAAATAATTAATTTTTACTCATTATAGGCAATACTGAAGATGCACTTGATCACGCTGTTTTGGCAGTTGGCTATGGAACCTTAGACGGAAAAGGCTATTGGTTGATAAAGAATTCATGGTCGAATTACTGGGGTAATGATGGATACATATTAATGGCCCAGAAAAACAATAATTGTGGTGTTTTAAGTGCACCTACTTATGCTATTGCAGCATAATTATTATCAATTTCTAAGTGATTTTTAACTTGCTCAATACTATTGCAAGTACCTTACACCGTTTAGGTTACTATAGCATCTAGCAGTGATGTGATAAAATAATAATTAAATAATTTAGTTTTTTACGAATATGATAAAATAAAAATTTATATAAATACATACTATTATAATGTAATATAACAAGAGAAATAAATTTTTTTAATTACAATTGTAAGAATGTCATTTAATAATAAAAAGATATAACACATTTGTTGATTGAAACAAAATCACTTTTTATTATGAAATTTCACTATTGACAACGGTTCAAATTTTACTTTTGTTGATCACTCCCAATTTGTAACTTGTTTATCAGAGGTACAGATTTATAGAGTACAAACATCCTTAATTTAAAGTACTACGTTTCGTAATTAAATTACAAAACTAATGTTCGTTAGTAGAAAATCGTTTAGATGCTCAAAAACATTTGATCAGATTTCTCAAATATATTGCAATCATATATTGTTACATAATGTTGAACTTTTAAAACGATATTTTGAATATTTTTTAACTTTTAAAAATTAAACAATTAACAATATCAATGTATAATAATATTCCAAAACTATGTCCAAAATTTAATAATTAAACATTTGACTAGTTCCTTATAATTTATAATATTGTATTGAAAGTAATTAGTATTGTGTCTGTAAAAAAAGTATACTTAGGTATTTTAATTTTTGAGTAACAATAGTTTACTTATATTTGATGAAATTTGCTCGAATTTGATGATAATTTGTGATAATTATGAAGTGTAATAAACATGTATAATCAATACTGTATAATTTGATGTGTCTGCTTAAAAGATGTGTGCTTTTTAATAATTTTATTTGTTAACAATTAAAGTTTTGACAAAAAATATGCGTAAAAGAATAAAACAAATGATATAAGAGTATCACTAAAAAATAAATTTTACAATATTTGAAAAATCTTTATTGTACATTATATTGAA
Organism: Theocolax elegans; assembly: GCA_026168455.1. NCBI lineage: Eukaryota > Metazoa > Arthropoda > Insecta > Hymenoptera > Cerocephalidae > Theocolax > Theocolax elegans. Next base: position 32,713,042 of record CM047426.1, on the reverse strand, counting down.
TGTTACTTGCACTTTACATAGAAATTAAATTTCGTTTGATTTTATCGACGCACATTAAAAGCTAAACTAAAAACTATAATTTTTTACATAGTTAATATTAATTTAGAAATCATATATCTATTGGAATCTAATAATTTTCTTATCTAAGTATAACCAAATGACGAAAATTGCAGAATCAAAAATATGTAATAAAATCACAGAAAATCTATAGGTAATAAAGCGCATGATTGCCCTTAAAAAAGTAATTATTTTCTTATTATTATTTACTTAAATGCTTTTTTTACTTTCCTTGTTTCGTTTAAGTACATAATATTAGCGATTAAAGACAATTTGCTCACCAAATTTTTTTATATACTTATATAATCTTTCATTCATATCTTAACTTTCTCTTTTGTTTTATCTCATACGATATTAAATAAGTATAGAAGCTCGCTAATATCTTTTGTCATTCGTTTAGAAAATTCCCTTAATATATAAATCTGCATTTTACTTTCAGTTATTCCTTCTTTTTTCTTACGTTATCACTTTTTCAGACCCTACCTCGGTCCTCGCGACGATTAATAAAATTTTGTTTACTTTTTGGCCTTCTTCATCTGTACAGTTACAGAGCTTGCAACGAAGCTTATTTTTATTCCCCTACTTTATCAGCGCATTTAGTATATTAAGTTTAGGAATGTAAATTACGTAGGAGAGATTTATATATCGATATATCTAATGCCTCTTTCGTTTAATAATTTCTTATTTAAGCTTTAATTTACGTTTATGGGAATGTAAAAATCAATTATTCAGAGACAAATAGAAAAAACCAATTCAAATGCTTTTAAACATACATAAATACGTTAGATATGCACGATTCGTCTTGTTTATCAAAATGAAGTCGTTTAAATTATTAAAAAATACAAATGGTGTTAATTTTAAAAAATATTTGTTTCTGAAAATTAAACAAAAATATTAGCGTGTTTAAATAAATGAAATGATATATTGTCGTTTTCTTAATTTTACATCTGTATAAATGTTAAAAAATATTTAAAAATTCCTCCTACTCAATTTTCTTGTAATATTTACAGAAAAAGGGTTACTTGCATTTTTCTTCCTTAATATTAAAAAAAGATTGCAAAAACTTTTGTACTTCGAATCCATCAAGTCATAATGAAATTGCAACTAAATCGAGGCAAGTAGTGTTCCTCGCGTTTCTTTTACGACTTTACAAGTCGACTATGTTTTTTTTTTCTTCATCAATTCACTTATCTGGCGGGACTCATCTGGGAGGGTTAGAGATAGTCCATCTCTAGTGCGTTATAGAGCGCCTGCATATCCGAATGACTTCTTATTCGCCAGAAAGGGTAATTGTGAGTTCGTGCTGCAGCCTCTTCATCTTGTCCATCACCGATCACGACGAATAGACATTTTCGACCAAATCTCGCTGTAATTCTTCCAAAACACGTTTCCTTACCTAAAAATTATTTATTTTTAGGATTGTATAATTATATAGAAAAATAGGACTTTTTGTTATTAAACTTTCATTGAGTAAAAGTATTTAATTATATAGACTTTTTTTTAAATTTTGTATTAATATTCGTCAAATAATTATGACGTTGATAAATTAAATAATAAGTGAAGTTTGGACAAAGAATTATTACAATATTAAATATTGCGCAATGTAAATTAGGTTTCCAATGTTATTAATCGTTAAAATAATAAGTTAAAATATGCCGAATTGTGTACTTGCAAAAAATTCATATTATTTGAGAGCATATAATTAACAAAAAAGATTAGGAAAAGATTTGCTAAAAATTTCACGTTTGTGTCCATATGCGTTTCTGCGCGTAATAGAATATGTTGTAGCCCTTATAAATAAGTCTTAAGACTTTTATCTGACAATTGATTTAATGTTAGTATATCCGACGTAAATAAGCGCGCATGACGACAAAAGAGGAGAGACCGATGCGTAAAATAAAAAAGTAAAGAGAAAAAAAAATAAACGGTTAAGAGAATGACAGGATATACCAACCGGTTTTCGAAGCCGAATAGATATTCTCTATGGGGAACAAACCACCAAGGCCGAAGAGAAGGACCTTGGAGAGCGTGGGTATAAGATGTTCCGAGGAGACGAGGACGTTGACGCAATGACTGCGTTTACTGATCAAGCTCAAACACTTGACAGCGATCGTAAGCCAATTTTCAGTTTGTTGTTCAATCTCAGCTCTTAGGGTTAACCAATGTTCGCGCTTCGTTGCTCCGAGAAGTCCACCTACGTTATTCCGATAATTGCAGTATGTCTCTTTGATTTTACGGTAACGAAAGGCCAGCTTCCGCATCCAATCAACTCCTCCTCGAACACCCGATGGTAAGCAAATCCCGTTGCTCGCTGCTTCGCAATGAAACCCGTCCGCTGCAAAGTTGTACGAGGATAGATCTTGTCCGTTGTCATCTGACGAGACGTCGTCGATGTGCGCCTGGTCGCATTCCTGCGAGCGCAAACTCTGTCATTTTTGTGTCAAAATAAAATACCGTGTTATTCTGTTTCTATGTTTTGATTTATCTGTTTTCAAACTAATAACATTTTACTTAGCATCAAAGATATATAATTTATATTTATTCCAAAATAATATTACTAATTTTAAGGTATAATTTATTGTACTTAAAAATTATATAGTTTTTTTCATCATGTTTTATAGGTGGTATATCTTGTAAGCGACTTATAGAATTACGAATAGATATAGAATTCTTCATTAGTTATGCACGTGCGCCTATAAACTGGTTAGTACTTAAAAAAGCGTGTAAGATATTTAAAAAGCATGTTATCGACCAAGTATATAAATTATTCCCTAAATACGCACGCACATTTATCTGTTTGTACTTTAATAAATACTTTAGATGTATAAATACTTTTTTGAATTTGAAAATAAATAAATGAAGCAGTAAAAAACCGGCACGGTTACCGAATAAAAAAAAACCGTCGCGTCGGTCACTCACCTCGATGTCATGAAAGAAGAAATGCGTATCCGCCAGGTAAAAGACAATATCATCCATCCTGTAAGCGAGCTGTGCAAGTATCGCTTGATCCTTGTTATATGTCGTTGCGAATAATCCACTGATTAAAGACTGGAATACAATTATGGTTTCGTCAAGATCCCAAATGAATATCCGGTCAGGTCCGGGCTCCGTGGTGTCGGCCGATCCGATACTGTTCCCGCTTCCGCTCTGCCTTCGTCCACCGCGTTTGCAGGGCTTCGCGCTGGTCCCTGCATCAAGGTACCACTCGTCATTATCCTGCCCGGCTATCGATCCGCACATATGAGCGACCGACTCTACTCTATGCTTCTCTCTACTCCTCTCTCTCTCTCTCTCGCTCTCTCTCTCTCTTTTACTCGCTCACTCGCTCTCGCGTTTGCTCTCGCTCCTCTCCGCGCACGACTTATGTGAGAACGCACGCGCGCACCGAGTTGAAATTGGATCCGTAATCGATGTGCCGAAGAGAGCGTTTTCCAACCGACCTTATACCCCGGGAATATTGCCGAGCGAGCTACATTCAATGCATATATCGTATCTTTATTGCACAAATATATCTATATACGTGTGTATATGTATATACGTGTGCGATCCAAAACTAAACTCGAGGACAATGCTCTTTTCCGGTTTCAATAAACCATTATATTAGCAAGTTTTTTCTCAACTAATTAAATTTTTATTTATGTCGCGTCAAAACGTTCCCAAAGACATGATACAAATATTGAATGACATTTTCTAGATTTACAATTACTAATAATTCAATTTAATGCAAAAATGCTAAAATTAATAACAATAATAATATAGTAATCTACCGGTTTTAAATTAGAATTATTTTCGAAATCCATTTCCGCAGCAATAAAAGTTACAAACAATTATACGAAGGCAGCAGAGTGCAAATTTTATTATTTATACTAGACTGATTTACAATAATAATGTTTTTTTAAATATAGAGAGAAACATTTCCATTCCTACATAATATTTATTTCAGAATATAATTTATTCGAAAATGTTATCGTATAGTAATTTGAATAATTAAAGCAAACAAATACAGAAGAAAATTCAAGGTAAAAATTATAAACTTTTTGTCGTAAAATTTTATATTCTGTATAATAAATTTTACTTAGCGTGTAGTCTCCTTACGAAATAAGTTCACAATTTTATAATTTTTACTGAATATTTTCATTCACTCCAAGAAACTACATATACACTTGATGAAAAAAGAATTCACCATTTCATATTTAATTGTATTTTTAATGTTGCATTACCTTCAACGTTCGCGGTTTCCCTCGCGGTCAGTTCACTTGCATCGTGAGTACTCGTATCTAGCGTCAACGCTGATTTTGTTGAATCTAAGAAGATAATCATTTAATTACTATTTAATAATACTTATTTAATATACGAATTTATTTAATTATAATATTTTGTAATATTAATTACGTATTATTAATAATTCATTAAGTAATTTCTATGTAAACTATGTTCTAATTTATTTTTATTATATACTTCGGTACAAAATAAATTATAATTATAAGAATTTGAATTAAAATCGCTATAAAAAGAATCCATTTGCAAAAAATAATAACTGTAATGAAATCTTGAATAATAATGAATAAATCTCTATAATGTAAAATTGATTTTTCTTTTGTACAAACTTGTACATAATACATAATACATAATATAGTATAATAGAATATATTTTTCATTAAACTACACTAAGATAAATCAAAATTTGTGATGACTGAATGGAGATTAACTTTTGCCAAGACGTTTAATTTGTATAACAGAAAAATTCTATGGGTTAATCTATACTCAGTTTTGTTCATCTTTTATCAATACTTGGTACACGATAATCCATACGATGTTAAAGCCGCGTAATAATTATTATAATTATTCTACACGTATAGATACCCAATCTTAGTAAACTAAGTTAAGTTAGACAAGTATTGTTTAATCTTACCAACAAAATTTAAATTACTAATATTAAACGAAGTTGGTGCTGTATGGTAACCAGGCACTGGATAATATCCGGAATACTGCAAAGGTACCCTGTCGTTTCCGTAGAGCGAGGTACTGTAAGCCGCATAGTCGATTTTCTATTAATTCGTAAAATACAAACATTATATAGTATTAAAATGTTAATATTAAAATTATATTTTTATTTATTAGTAATAATTCGCGATAACATCTGATACCTGTGAAGCAGTAGATATGTTCTGTGGAACAGTCGGAAAGGTTGCTGCGCTACTATTGTAGCTGGCGTAAGAGGAATACTGTGTCATCGAGCTTGGCGTCGTATAGGAACCTAAATACGAACTCTGTAGGGACGACGAGCCCTTCGAGACATTTGTGTTTCCACAGGGCGGTGAATTGTACAAGCTGTAACGTTAAACGATCAATCGCGAATTAATTTTCATTGTAATTTTGATTTGATTATTATTATATTATTCAATTACTGTTATTTCAGTATTAAAATGATATTTTAGTTGATAAAGATAAACGAAAATAGTCACCTAGTATAGAATGGATTAGGACCGTAAAGGGAACTGTAGTCCGCCTTCTCCATCGAGTCTGGATAATCTTGATCTTTTTCTTCGGCGTTCTCGTCAATATACAATTCACCTCCTGGCACGCTATCCGACTCTGGGCAGTCTTGCACTTCATTCTTAACTTCTGCTTCTAAAAAATATTGTATTAATTAAATATTTATTTTAACATGCGCGAACCAAATTATTAAAATTAATTAAGTATTTGAACAAGTCAAATTAAGATAAGTAAACTTGAATTATACAATAAACAACATATTCGGATTAAATTGAATTCAAATAGTATGCACTCAGTGTCCATCTCACATTAATTGTATGTGTTGAGATGTCGGTCAGTAATGATAAATATATAAATTTCGGTTAAAAGGTACTAACTCGGATAACACCAAATAAAAGTATAAAAAGTAAAACATTTTTTTAGTTTTTATATTATACCTAACATATCTTACATTATCAAAATTAAAAAATATTTAATTCATATTATTATGTTGTTGAAAATCTAATAATTTGCTGTAAATCATAATTTAAAGTAATGATAATGAGATGGAGAATTTATTGATCACCACGAACAATTTATACTGTGACAAAACAATCTTTTTGCCGACGTTTCGGATGTTTTATTTATTACATCCCTTTTCAAGGCAATAAGTCATGTTAAGTTAAAAAAGAATCATGGTGTAACACAGTGATCTTAATAAAATTTACAAAAATTCAATAACTGACAAAGCTATTAATAAATTATAACACTAAAAATCACTTCAGACTTTTGCTAAGGAACACCCCAGAGGGGGTCCATAGCATAAAAAATGTAATAATAATGTAATAATAATGCATAATTTAAAGTATATTCACATTTAAGTAAATTATTACTTTATCATCTTACTACAATTAAAAAACTAATTTTTGGACAAGTATAATAGTTGTTTAATACGTAATAACCTTCAACATTACATTAAATAGTAAAATGACTAAAGAAGTGATAAAATTTAATAAAACTAGATTATTTCATTAACTACAAATAAATTGGAAAAAAATACAATTATTGTTATAATATAAAATATTGATTAATTATAAGGTATGGTGAGTGAAAGGAAGAAGCAGGAAGTAGCTACGCCAATGCCGTTATCTACCATTGTTTGCACTGCGAGGGTGCTGTATCGAGGCCTCCGTTGACGAAGACACGTTACCAGCATTGTCTAAAACCCCTGCCGGTTTCGTCGGGTCATTGTCTTCGGTTAACATATCACTCCTCCTGAAAGTCAAAACAATATCTCAATACACAACTCAATTTTAAAAATAGACTTATCAGCTACAATTATATGCACGTCACACACGTGTTAATCCTCATATTTTATAATTGCAAATAGCTAGATAATAATATATTCTTTCATTTTAAATTATATATTGCCACAAATCATTTAATTTATTATACAAACTATAACATTAATCATGTGTGGTATAAAATTTGATGTCTATATGCGAAAAATTTTAATTAAATTAAACGAAATAACGTCTGATTTTATAAAGTTTTTTATTATATAATGAAATGCTTTTATCACGGAATATACTAAAATAATGAGATTAAATTACGTTAATGCAAAATACATTACAATAAATTGTACATTGCAATTCTTTTAATTTTAAACCGTCAACATTACGTTAAATTGTAAATATAATCTGCAAAATATTAATTATTAATTATTCATTATTAAACATCTATAATTTATTAAATTTACTTGAATATTTGTATGTATATGGGGTATTCCACACGAAGTGGTCCGATCAAAATTTTAAAATGCACCAAATTTTGGGTACACATTGCAAATATTTCTCAGAATACCGAAAAAAATTTTTAGATACTGGAATTTATTTGCTCATAAGATATTCTAACTTCAAAAAGCGAATTTTTCCAAGTTTTTTTCCACACCAGCTGGATTCACCGCCATTTAACTCAAAATCTATCAACTTTTACTATAGAACATTATATGTAACATTCGTTGCTAATTGTGTCTAGAATTTATTCTTCTAGGTTAGAATTTCTAATTTCAAGGTGAATGTTATATAAACTACATGTCAATATTCAACTCAAAAAAAGTGCAAGTGCGCCACAATTGATTTTTTTATCCAAAAGTTTAAAAGAAAGCTTGGAGCAATACCTTTCAATTGGTCTGTAGCATTTTTATGGCCTTCAATTCTGTAAAAAGTTATGATAATGTAAAGAAAGAGAAAAGATTCACAAAAATTAACATGGTAATTCCCATTTAAATTTTTAAAAAATTTTCGTGTTTTTTTAAATTATCATAACTTTTTACAGAATTGAAGGCCATAAAAATGCTACAGACCATTTGAAAGGTATTGCTTCAAGCTTTCTTTTAGACTTTTGAATAAAAAAATCAATTGTGGCGCACTTGCACTTTTTTTAAGTTGAATATTGACATGTAACATTATGTAACATTAACCTTGAGATTAGAAATTCTAACCCAGAAGAATAAATTCCAGACACAATTAGCAACGAATGTTACATATAATGTTGTATAGTAAAAGTTGATAGATTTTGAGTTAAATAGTGGTAAACCCAGCTAGTATTGAAAAAAACTTGGAAAAATCCACTTTTTGAGGTTAGAATAACTTTTGAGCAAATATATTCGAGTACCTAAAAATTTTTTTCTGTATTCTGAAAAACATTTGCAATGTGGATCCAAAATTTGGTGCATTTTAAAATTTTGATCGGACCACTTCGTGTGGAATATCCCATATATATATATATTTTTAAACATTTACAAATTACACTGATCTTAGAACCGATACTCATTTTTATCTTTATTTTTACTGAAATCAACACAATTATTGTAATGGAATCATAAATGCGCTTAATATATATATATATATATATATATATAATATAATATAATCATATTCGAAAAGCCAGAACAGATATAAAAAAATTAAAAATCTCTTTAAATATATGTAGCTGTATATATGGATAATATATTGTATATACATAAATAGTCAATGGAATCACGTCTTATTAATTTTCCAAAAACCTACATATAGAGGGTGATAGAAAATGTAACATATTATCACAAAAATGTACTAAAAAATTATAAAATTGAAACGAATAATTAATTCTCGTTTTTTAACTTATAATTTTGAAAAAGATAAACGAATTGTAGATCGCATTTATAGTAGAATAAGATTGAAAATACTATGAAAGTAATAAGTCCAGGTAGATATCCGTGATACGCGGACTCAGGCCCGACAATTACGCCGTCTGCCAATTGCGGTTGCCGGTAGGTGGAGAAAAGGCATGAGTAGGCGTGCGTGCCTGTAGCCAATCGAGGGCCTCACGGCGCCGACGGCCCGTTGCCAAGTCACTATCTTGTCAGCCGCGCGAGGAAGCGCGAGGAACCGCGCTCCGCCCTTCGTTCCCTCTTTTTCTCGCGGTTGTAGGTTCTTTTTCATGTCTTTATACCTATATATATATTTTATACCACGCTGCCAGGCACGTATGACTCGCGAAACTTCGAGTCCCGTCGAAGATTAATAACTATTGTCTACCGCATATTAAATAATTTAGGTAATATTTACAAGGGAATGCAGTTTTTATCTAAGAGATATAAAGAATACGATTTTTTTACAAAAATACGTGTACAAGGTTTACTGTAATCGACACGTTTTTTTAATATTTTATACCGATTTTCATAGGTATGCCTTGAATTCCATTTATTACAAAAATATTCATTTTAAATGTTGCAAATAATTTCAAAGTACTTTCATAGCGTATATTTTAATTATAAGTAAACTATATTCGTAAAATGGCTTAATGCAACGTCGTGTACTGCGTATAAAAAATTGTAATCAAATTCTATAAGTAACTTGGTATAGTTCCACGAGAAGAGACAAAGTGTATGAGGGAGAGAGAGAGAGAGAGAAGAAAAAGAATGTGACGGTTATGAGATAATAATTAGCAAACCTAATCCAAACAAAGCATGCTTCCACTTTATCGTCGCGGGAACTCGCTTTCGCCTGCAGTCTCTCAACCATCTGCCCGCCGCAGCGTAAGCGAAACGTCGGATAAAAACCGAGAATCGCGCGCTGCGTATACCTACACCGATTACGCTTTTCATTCCAGGACATCACACGAGATTTACAACAAACTGTCTGCATTCGACGCGTGTTAATATATACCACCACATGCCATCACTTAACATATATCAGTTCGAAAAGACACATTTTTTATTTTCGCTCAAGTACACTTATTTATTGCTTTTTTTTATCATGTTTTTTATAATTTTATTTATAATTATTTATAAATTGTAATCTTCAATTGTCGCATATATGCACACTCCCATCCATTAACTTTTTGCCATCTAATGTAATAATAAAGGTAAACTTTAAAGTTCTGTATCCAGTCGGGTATAATATTTAAATCTTATATTCTAATCACTTATTTAATCTCTTCAGGTTAATTGTAAATTAATACTAATGTAATAATGTGCATGCAATTAACAAATTATAATAAATCATTTTTAGACACCTCTGTGTAATTTAATACCGTATTCTAAAAAATGAAGTGTTGATAAAATTTCTAGCGGTAATTTGTAGTTTTTGTTCAGAGCTTAATTCGATTACATTATTTTCTTAATTTTTGTAACTTAATTTTTACGAAAGTTATGGCAGTTTTTTCATAAATTTTTTTTCACATCTGGATTTCTTGAAAATGTATGCACAAAAATACTACAGGAAAAAATTTTTTTTAAAGAAAATTTTTTCTCAAACAATATAAATATAACTTAGAAATTGAATGAAATTTTTCAATTTTTACAATCCATTAACGTTATCAAATTATTGGGATGTAAATAAAAAAATTATCGAATAACTGCCATTTTAGTAAAAATTAATTTATAAAAATTTAAAAAACAGCAGCCGAAATCTCTTAAAATAAGCTGGAAACTATATCACCGCTTTATTTTTCAAAACTAGTCATTAAATTACATATAGGGTTGTAAAAATGATTTTGTATAATTTGTTTACTGCACATTAAAACGTGTAAAACATTAGTATTAATACAATTGATTTTAATAGTTTGAAAACTACCACAATAAACTTACCTAATTGGTTTCTGTACATTGAATTTTTAGGTAGATAAAAAACTTTAAAGTTTATATACATTTATATTAAGTGGCCAAAAGTTGACGGATCGTATCTATATACATTATAAACATTTTTATGATTAATGTATATAAGCAAGTCAAAAATAAAACGGGCTACATTAATAAAAAAATTATCTAGAATTAATATATTTTTGGTATAGTTCCATTTTGTGTGCATATATATATATATATTTATATATATAGGCAGAATAATAATATCTAAAAATCTCGAATGTTATTGAAAAAGCACGTACATGTACCAATATTGTTTTCTTTAATTCAAACTTTTCAATGATTGAAATATAATTAAAATGAGTATTATATTCAGTAATATGGATATTTATTCCCTAGTATTAAATTTTCACTTGTATAAATACTTATCCCTATATGCATTACAATGAAAATAAAATTTTTTTTAAAACACTTGGTGATTCTTGAACTGCATACATTCACCCTGATCACATTTCTAATTAAAATCAATTTAATTAAGCATTTTGTAATTACACCAAAATAATATCATATGTTCAAGTTCCACTTATATAGCAGTTTATTTAATTTTTACATATAAATGCAACGCTCTCTCAGTGTAATTGTAAACAATTAGTAAACATTATAAAGTATATAATATTTATATAATATTTAAAGTTTAATATTTTTCATTTTGCAATAAGTTCGTTGTTTCCTTTTGCTAATATTATTACACGAGGCGATTATACTTTGTAGTTGTTAACGATTAAACGATAACTGTTTTAGATGTATAGAAAAATACTTAATACTTATATGAAAGTGTACAGGTAACTTGAGCGATAAAACTTTTCGTACTTAACAAGGAAAGCAAGCGGTATATAGGAGTAAAAAAGTGTACACGAACATAATCTCTTGACAGGAAGCAGTAAGAACAAATGGTATATGTATATATATAGGCTTTTAATCGGATTATGCTGTTTTGCGAGTAAGATAAAGCTGCACGGGAGTGCGAGAAGCCACACGTACATCGCGCGTTGATCTTGGGAAATCCATCCATTAAAGCATCCCGGGGGTACCTTGAACGAGCTAACGAATGTTGCGCTTGGCCAATTAAAATACATTAACCGCTAACGAGTCGAATTAGATGCACAAGTCCAAGCGCGTTAAATGGTTGCACGCGTTCAAGGTACAATTTATACGTATATTTACATTACGCACAACCGGTGTCTATGATGTCTCTGTATAACTTGTACTATTCAACGTTATTTTCTTTTTCAATATGTGTATTCCAACCAATAAAATTTTAACTATCCTGTTTCTAGAGACTACTGTAGTATTTATAATGTAGATTTGCATTCAAGTTATTCAATTGTACGTTTAAAAGCTAAAAATTAATTTGTATTTAAATTTGAAAACGATGCGTGGATAAAATTCGTAAGCCGTACGTTAATTTCATATAATAAAATTAATTAGTTCTACTGAACTCAATCGGTTGATTATAGAAATATATACAACACACCAATCAAAGAGAAAGCCGTTGAGCATATTGGGTATCCAAATAACGAGAAGCCAAATTTACATACCTAAATATATCATATTCCATTTCTTATATTATATTCAAAAAATCTCTTTGTATATCATTTTTGAATTATATATTTTTAATGAATTACCAAATTTTCATTGATAATTATATATAAGCTACGAAATATAACTTTGATTACACAACCCTTTCGTGATCCGTAAACTAAATATTTCTTTTCGTAAAAATCGATTCGAGTGAGAGATAATTTTTTTATCGATCGCTTGGGCGATAGCAACTACTACTCTCATACGTCTTGACACCTTCGCGAAATATCAACGACGCTTTTCTCTCCACACAGCAGCGCGCGCGCGCATTTTTCTATACTTCCGACCTTGACAAAACTTTCTCCAGGGATTCGTGTGGCCCACGCATGCCAAACAGATGTACCGTTCAGAATTTACCGGTCCACCCTCGCCACGATAGGCCATTGTTGACTTTCCGGGCAAAAAAAATATACCCTTTCGTACTTTGACAACTTTATTTAAAAACCACTTTTGGTTGTGAATCAACTACCTAATATATATGTATATCGGGGATATGTCCTATATCGGGGTTATAGATTATATTTATGTACGATAGAAAAGTTGGATGTATTTTAACAAAAATAATATACGCTTAACTATTTTAACGCGAATCACGTTCAACATAATAAAAAAGCAGTCATTCTAAGAAGACGTAAACAAACAATGACGTAAAGTCCCACGTTCGCAGGAACCCAATGAGCTTATTCAAGGGTGGCACTGTTACAGGCATATTATCAAGAAGTTTATTCAGTTAGCACAATCGTATAAGAGAATTTATGACGCGTTCCCTGGAACGCATGTTTATACATAACTCAGTCATGATAATTAAGTTTATAATTCATCTATATTAAATATATAAATATATATGTACTTGTGCGTGTATGAATAACCTAGTAGATTAAAAATAATATATTTCAAATATAAATGTGCTTAATCCTAATCAATGTATATTCAGTTAAATATATTTACTTTTGATTAATCCTACTTAATATTAATGAATAAATAAATCAAATTATCATGACTGCCTTTTGTATAATCATGCATCCCGAGTATAAGCTTCATAAAATATGTATAATATATAAACAAATATTGAAGAAGATCGAAAATCAATCGATTGTAATATAAAGCATTAAATATAAAAATTGAATGGCCGTACCTTAGATCGTAAATATCAGCTCGTACCAGGTACTTTGAAAATAGGATATATAAGTAATAGGTAAAAAATAATAAAGTACAGGTATATACAATTTGCAACCGAAGTTAGAGTAATGCAATAAACATTTAAGTTGTATATAAAATAGTCGTAGTACCGAACGAAGCAGGGAGCGACACCTGTGTCGTAAAAACTCATTGAGAAAAGGAGACGTTTGAAAGGATATGTAGATAGAGTCGTATAGATTTAGCACTAACCTTCTGTCTCGCGTATTCCCGTGGGCAGAGAGTTCGTCGCGCGTCGCTCGGGCGCTACAACACTCGAACCTTACGCACGATCGAAAAGTTGTAGGGCGCGAAAAGTCCCGGCGTCCAAGTAGATTGAGAATCACGACGCCGGGGTCTTGTCATCGATAAGAGAAAGGATCCCTCCCGCACCTGTACATCGCCTTGCCGAGGCTTCTTCTTCCTCTTATCGCTACTGTCGAGATTATGTGGGAATATATATATACATATACATATATATATATACACCTATACACCCGTATTCGTATATTTACTGTAGTAGCAGCAGTGGTAGTAGCGACAGCAGTTGTGGTAGTGGTGGTGGTGCGGCAGCGGCGGTGGTAGAATTAATAGTAACTACCTAGTACGAGCAAGGAGAAGGAGGAAGCGCCTTTAACCGCGCGATACCTCACTTTCCTCGCACCTTCCGCGCTCGCCGGATCATCATGCACGCTTATTTTTTCCCATCTAATGTAGGTACATACACACAATTCACATGATTGTTGTAACCACTTAACGAAAAATTCGAATTATCTCGTTTACAAGTACCTATATGTACAATAAAACTAATAATTGCAATAAAAAGTAAATGCATATACGAAGGTATATATAGTGTATCGTATATATCGGTATATCTTTCTCCCGCACAACCGACTCCCGGCACATACACTCGACGCTCGACTGATGCTGCTGCTGCAGCCTGTGGCGTTCTGAGCATGCGAAATGTCCCGCTCTCTCCCTTTCTCTCTTCTACGCGCTAGGGAAAAGAGAGAGAGAGAACAAGCGGTACCACCCCCGCCCCTGGTCACGTGGTCTTTATCCTCTCTCTCTCTCTCTCTCTCTCTCCCTTCCCTCCCCTCCCCCTCTCTCTCTCTCTCGCTGCCTCTGTCTCTCTGTCTCTCCAACTAACTCGGTCTTTGTTGGCTCGTCGCGGACGCAAAAGGGAGATGCCGGTAGGCAGTGCTACAAAATTATTAGTACACATATATGGGATCCGGAGTGCGGTATTAAACGACGCTGATTGTTTGTGGTTCAATTTACAGGAGCGTCCTTTCATACAGACCGAGTTTCCTTATACAGCCAAAAGACTTAGTATCCCCTATATAAATGTATGTAGATCTATCTTTTGTTTATAATATTTATATACAAATAGAACACGTAATTGGTAAATATGTAATCCGACAATTTAATTGAAAATTGTATGCACACATTTTCAACCGAGTATATAAGACAATTTAATAATTTTTTGGTATATATATATCATTATATCGTTAATTCGTTAGAAATCTTAGATGAAAAGTCATTAATATGCAAACGCACATTTTGCATACCTCTGACATTTAGATTACCGTTCACAAAAATTTATGACAATCAGTGAAAATTAATATACAATTTAACCAATTATTATTGTAATATATCCCTAACAGCTTTGGGCATGCGATCATATATTTGGATCGGTTTATTTCAATTTATAATGGAATTATGTATTTTGGATCGTTTCAAATTTACTCATAAATAAGCGATAATATATACATTCAACATATCGAAACGTATATATTATTAATTAATCAAAAGTAATTCAATTCACGTGGTGTGATCACCACTTACATATTTTGACATAATAATAAAAAATGCAAGTATAACTTGATATAAATAAATAAATTTTGACACATTTTCATTATAATTTAATAGTATACGTGTTAAAAAAAATATTTCGTTAATAACTTCATTGAAAGCGTTAAAATTCTATTGAATTATCTAGTGTGAATAGTATAAATTGATATATATGTATATATAGGTATATAGACACATGCGAAGTAAACATGGAAGAAAAGAGAAAAAGCGAATCAGACAGACGTCGAGACAGAAAAGCAGACGGACCAAGCAGAGAGAGGGAAAAGAGGAGGTAACGAAGTCCCTCATTCAAATAATTGTCACACAGCGTCCCGGCATCACCGTTTATTTGTTTGAATCACTCGGAAACGAGACTGTATTCCGAGCCTTTAATAAATTGTCCTCTCTCTTGTGGCCCGATTGAACGACTTCTATTTAGTATAACAGCAAATTTTACGCGCGCGTGTGTGCACGAGTTGTATATATTGTAATCTCACTGTAGAATATCGAACAAACTTTTGATTTCAACGGTTTTACGTAAAAACGAATGGGAAAACATGTTACGAATATACGCTCTTTTGCATATATGACTAATATATTTTACGAAGATTTAAAAATTGTACTTTAATTGGCGTTTTCTTTTAATTATATGGATTGAGATTGATATATATCGCGATATAAACACGTAGTGTTTTATTATTCAGGTGTACATATGTATTATAATGTAAGTATACAAGCTGGTTCATTTACTGAGGTTAGGAGATAACATTTGTTAATAGCTACGGTATGTAAAGTTAACTATATCATTTATTAATAATTGGATAATTATAGAATGTACTTAATAAATAGAACAAACTGTCAACAAAAATTAGCTAATTTAGACGTAACAAAATAATAAGAATACATAATATGAAACGATAATATGCAAATTAGTTAACCATTCATGATAGATACCCTTTTCAGAATCTGCATCTAGACTAGACGAGATGTAATAATTACGTAAGAACCACATAGGTATACGTATGGTATGAAAAAAGAGATGAAAGCATCAGTAGCATGCAAGATCTGTTCACTCTTTTGCACCTGAGCCCACCCATCCAATTGGAACGGTCAGTCGCAGTAGATGTTACTCAATTTATTCATTCTTCGATGGATATAGAATCGTGCGCTTTTCTCACACCAGCAATACCACCTGTCGCAAAGCCGCGCGCGACACCGTATCGCGGACACGGTTGGCACCTTTCGACGGCGGCGACACAATGCGAGCGCAACAAAACTGGTTTATACTCGCGAGGGCCCACGGTTTGGCTTTAACACACGCGTGCACGTACAACCCGTGCTCGAATAATAATAACTGTCGTCTCGCTTTACAACTTGTTCTTCCCCCCCCCCCCCCCCCCCACCCCACCCCACTTCCTCCTGCACCTCTTCGACCAGCCTCGTCTCCTCGTTACCGACCGCGTCTCTTCGCAGTCTCGCTTCGGCTACCTACGACTATTCTTCTCTCCTTTTCCTTTCTTTCCGTTTCTTTCCTCTCCTCCTATACTGGTTTCTTGCCTTTTTTCTTATTCGCTTTGTTTTTGCCCAATGAATTTTTATATACGAGTTCGAAAATTAGTTCGATAGATGTTGCTTATATTTTGGAAATATGGTATTTTCCAAATATTTACGTCCTATTGTTATAAATATTCAAAAATTTCAATTTTCCATTATTTTCTAACTTTACGACTTAAATTACGCTGATGATAATGTTCAATGTATATTCACAAATCCAGTGCGATAGAACAAAATGTTATTAATAAATCTTTTACATTTTACCCTAATAAGCAAATAATACTTTTTTGAATTTTATTACTCAATCGTTATAAATCGTATGAACTAAAGAAGCTTTGCTCAACGAACGGACACCTTGCATTTAAAATTCGTTATTATTTAAATTTGTTTATTCTCACAAAAACTATTTTTATTGATAAGTAACTATTAAGTACTTAATAATACAACATTTTTATTTTTGTCAGTCATTTATATTCTTGTCGTATAACAAAACTTTCGATGCCTACTTTCTGAAAACCAAGTTGTGGACAGATTTAAGTAATTTGCCCAAAATAAATTAAGCCATGACATGAATTTATTAGTGTAGGCGATAGGTTGAACGCATCAGACATGCCAAAGAAATAAATGCAAGCAATCACATAGTTATCACATTAATAAGCAGTTGTTTTAGTAAATTCTTAAATAATAATAATTACATATAAGTATGATGTTAGTAAGCAGTATTGTAAAATTATAAACGTCTTGTGTGCTGTGACATAAACATAAACTTTGAAGAAAATATTTTACAATTTTCTTATTTAAGCTTACCTAAGCTCTAAAGGGCTTATGCAGAATTCATCTTACCGTTCAATTATTAAATATATATATAAGTTGTATAACAATTTTGCCCATGGCTGAGAACCTTTGTGTACATTGCACCGTGAAAATATATATTTTATTTGATTTTAATGATTTCACTAAATTGTTTCCGTTCTAAACAACTGTTCTTCTTCTTGTCAATTCTTTTCTGTAAAACCATAATTTTTTAACATTTTTTTACAATTCAAAGTATAATTTTCCTTTATTCAGTCCTTGAGATTTATTATAATAATTTCTTTCTGTAAATCTGAATTCGAAATTTTTATATTTTCGTGTTTTTTTGTTGCCGCGCTTTTTTCAAGCTTATCTACGATTTCATTGCCTATAAATATGCCAATATCTGCTCGATCTGCTGTAATCTAAATAAATGTAATGGGAATCTCTCCATAATTACTAATGCGTTATCTGAATATTTTGAAACTACTTCAAATACGTAGAATTAGCAAAAGAATGAATTCGAAAATGTACATGATTGTTAAATTTTATTATAATTTTACTTTCCTAGTACTTAGAAATTGGAACATAAATGTAACGTTTCTTAAGCAAAAAATGGAACAGTTTAAAATTAAATTATAAATTAATTCAATTAATAAATTAGAGTTTACAATTAGAATATGTTTGCAAAATTTTACACTAGTGGTAATAATTGTTTAATGTACATAAATAGGGTTCTTACTGTTATCTGAAAAGGTGAGAGGCTTTACAGCTGTCTTGTTGGTGTTAAAAGTATTATCTATTGAAATAGAAACTATTTCGTTGATTGGATTCTATGCGTGGTATATTTGTCATTTGCGGTGTTTTCTCGAATTGTTTATTTACTTCAATATTTTGACTTTGCTTGTCCAGGTGGCCTTCCTCTTTGGCGAGGAAAAGTGTAGTTTTCTGTGTTGATAAATAAATCTACCAATATGTGATTTTTCGTAAGTTATTTGAACTGAAGCAGGCATTTTACAGCCTTCTAAAGCTCAGAATATGTATATAGAACCGCATATTACCATTCCAACCCGTATTAATGTAATATTTTGGATTATAAATTCAAGTTTTCAATATATATAATTATAGATGTTTTATTTCGATTGATATAATACTTATTTTTACGTGTTTATGGATATCAACTGTACTTCTAGTTACGTTCTAGGACAACAAAATAATATGAACATACTCGGATTTAAGAGAGATAGCCATTGCAATTATTTAATTGTTATTCAATTAGTCAAATCCAATATTATTGTTTGTTTCTTTGTCGGTGTAATTGTTTCTTGATGAACAATTCTGTATCAGGAAACTTTTTGTGTTTTATCCAAAGAGTTGACATTATAGTTTTGTTGAGGACCCCAATTACCAGAGCACTCATATTTATTATTATTATTATTATTATTATTATTATTATTATAGAAAACATGTCTATACTCATCGTTGAGTATTTGTGCGAAAGTTAAGATTCATTTAATTATTTTAAATTCAGATAAATCTAAAAAATTTAATTTACTTTATATAATTATAATAATTTATTAAAATATATTGATTTAATATAATTAAAACGTATTTTATATTTTATCATTTTAGATTCACTTACATAGGAATTTTTTAATTCCAATTTTAGATACTAATTGTAATTCATAAATCCAATCAGTCACACTTTTGCTAACTTTTATTATTATATTAATATTTTTGAATATGTTTAAAGTTTAAAACTGTACACGTAATAAATTGGAATACAAAATTGGTCCTCATTTTAAAACAAAATTTTTTGTAATAATGCAATATCCTAATTTGTTCATAATACAAGGACAAAAGTCCCTTCCGTAAATTTTCTGATTGTGCGTTCAAGTGATATTTAGCAGAATGATGTACTAAATTCAGCTAATTGAAGAAAAAAAGTAAAGTTAATTCAGTTTATATGTATTCAAAATGTGTTAATATTTTCCTAAAGAAGCTAGATAAACATATACTAAGCAGCTAGGAGTGTTTCAGATTTTTATACTATATTATATCACCAATTTTTATCAAACTTGTAATTAATATAATTCATGTTTGCAGAGTTATAGGGTCTATTGGGCAGCAGGTGCGAAAGTAAATAACCGTGTTAACATTTTTACAGTATCTAAGTCCACAATATGTCTGTTTCGTATAAAACGTATATTAAATTCTATAATTATTTGTTTATTTTTAATATTAATCGTTTAACAGAATTGCTGTGAATTACATATAGAATAACATTGAGATAGTATTTAACCATCTATTTAATTATTGTTTAAAATATATGTGCATTAGTATTATTTTTATTTACTTTCTATAGTAGTTATTATCACCTTATTGTTATACAACTTTAATTATTCATCACAGTATCTAATGTTCGATAAGTATACATTTAATTCATAAGGTTTAGGTTAATAATTAATTTGATTCTTTGTTAACATTTGCAGAAATTTTGTACAATTTAATGCGCAAAGTATAGCTGATTCAAATGCTGTCAAGAAAAATGATTCGACAAGAAACATATACAAACTATGTGTTAAATAAATATTTTAAGAAATGCTGTAAAAAATAATATTTTACTAGTATTATTGAATATGTGATAGTATCAGATGTAAAATGTGATATGTGTAAATAAAAACCGATAATAATATTAAACAATCGCGTATGTGAGGGTAATTATTTATTTTTATTAATTATTTATTAATTAAAAATAATTTTTCAGATAATTAATATTGTAAATAAGAAAATAATTATAAAAAATAATTGGATATACGTTTTATAGGAAACAGATGTATTGATATACTTGACCATAAAGATGCGTATCTTTTGTTGCATAATTTTGTAAAACGTTAATATAGTTATTTACTTTCGAATCTGCTGTCCAATGGATTTTATAAACACGTTTGATAAATTAAAAAGATGTCATCCCGGAAGTTTGATAAAAATTGATGTTCCTGTTGCGTAGTACTGATATATTTACTCCTTGTAAGTTATTAAATTAATTCAATAAAGTGAAACTATTTTTGTGCGAACGATATAGTTTTAATTTTATATGTAAAATTATATTCTTGATATTATCCAAACTAGACATAAGTCAATAGTCGTGGTAAAATCTACTCAAGTACCTTACTTAAGAAATCAAATAAAATTATTAAAATCTTTATAGTCTTTTTCTATAATGATATTAATTTAACCGATTTGTATACTCTGTATAGTTAGCATTACCGTGTTCGTAAGTAAAACTCCCAAATCCAATATAATTTAATATCATATAATGTTCGAAAATACACGTAATAGTATTTTAATAAATAAGAGTTACTTTTAGAACATAAACTATAAGTACACCGTGCATAGAGCTTGCGGACCTTGTCTCTTGTGTATCGTGTTCCGCGAGGAGCCATTATCTACCTTAAAACGCATTACACAAGAGCTTTCTAAGGTAACGTTTGCGATATGAAAAATTCTCGTAGAAAATGCTGTAGCGGCGAGAAGCAGAGTCGAAAAAAAGGTGTAAAAAAAGAAAAAAATTCAGAATGGAGGAAGGAAAGAGCTTTTTCTCTCTCCCTCTCTCTTTCACTCTTCTTGAGCCGACGACTTTCTTGGGTTGACGGTTGCTCCGCCGCCGCCTTCTCTCCGGTGCTCTCTCGCCGCTTTGATGGATTCTCGTATTTCGCTAAAAGTTTTACGTCGCCGAGAAGAATGCGAGAGAAGTGACGAGAAGGAGAGAATGCGCGAAGATTGACGGCGAAGGGAGGATCAAGAGAAGGCCGAGGACAAACTTAATCTCTCTTTCTCTCTCTCTCTCTCTCTCTTCTTATAGCGCGTTCCGGAAGAAAATGTTATTTTGGAAGAGAATAAATGATTTTGCTTTGTTAATTACAACATTCCACAAAACTGTAGGTAGTTTATATTTTAACTGATGCGCCAGCTATATCGAATAATGTGAATCCCAACTGGGATTGCAAACTTTACTCTTCATTCTTTATCTGACATGCTCCTCCAACACTCTAACAAAAGTACTAATCATTTGCATATTTCTTACTATTTTATTATGCCGTTTTAAGGAGTTTTCAATATTTTTGTATAGTACCATTTGCTATAAATAAATTCTAGCATATAATGCGTATACTCGTGAATTAAATCTATCCTCAATTCTTTAATAATAAACGAACTATTCCTCATACGAGACGAAGGAAACGCTAATGCGTTCAAGCGACCGGCAACAATAGGGGATTAGCAAGCATTTACGTAACGACGAATACGCCAGATTCTCTCAAATAGGCCTTTATAAAGAGAAAGAGAGAGAGAAAGAGAGAGAGAGAGAGAGCACTAAGCGAAGCCTAATCTCATCGATCCCTCGCGCGCCTTTTTTTACGCTACAACTGGCTGATGTACAAAGAAACCCAAGGTATGCACTTTTTCAGGAGAAAGGACTTTCGAGTTACTATATACGCTCTTGTCGTTTTTTAATCTTCTTTTGAAGACTGCCATGGAAAGAAATAAGGGGAGAATGCATAAGAGATTGGATTCTTTTTCTTGACTGCGATGAGCGAAGATAAGGTTTACTCACTGGGAATATAGGTGTATAATTGTCCACTTATTATATAAGATACAATTTTTTTTTGGATTTCGGGAATATAAATTCTGCAGTTTCTCACGCGATTTGTGTGCAATGAAAGGAATGAATGCATTACTATTATTAAGATGTGTAGTGTTATAAAGTTTAAAATTTACATCGTGTTTACACGTTTTATTATGATGTTTTATATCAGACACTATATTTAATATAATAAATCTATATGTGGAACTTATTAATTTTGATTTCTGAACCATAAAATATGTAACAGCTTAGGCTTCATTAATCTTATTAATCTAATACTTAAACAAGAGTTTTACCACACTTGTTGATTAAATCACCGAAAATAAAGAAATCCAACAAAATTCGGGGCCATTTGAATTTTGAAAACAGAAATGCGTCAATATTGATAGCGATCAAAAACATGTGACACGTAAACCAAATAGTGAAGGAAAAAATAAGAGGACGTCCGAGAAAAGGTCGCGGTTCTAAGAAAAATTCTGAACAAGGCACAATAAGCGTCCCTTTTCGACATCCTGCGCAAACGATGGAAGCGAATATTATGCGGGAGAGACGGCGCGATGGAGGCACGAGAAGGAGAGCGAGTATATATGTATAAAAAAACGAAGAAGATAAGTGCCTGTTTTGAGCTGCGGAGGGAGGAGCGCAGCCAAGTGTACGAGGTGCAGAGGAAGATGTAACGTGACGGCGGCCGGAAGAATGGCGTTTAGTGTCTTCTTTTGACCAACCTAACAGTTGCTCTTTTACTTTTCGCATCTCATCGAGATATTTTGTGAACTTTACACATTTTCTAACACTTCTTTATATTGTTGAAATCGTCGATATATATATATATATTTTACATTATCGATTATATTCACTTATATTTTATTTATAAGAGTTATAATCTAATAGCTGTATACGAAAAATAATTTTAGAATTAAATCTTTCTATATAATTACAATTAAAAATTGGCTATACTACAGTTGAAATGTACTTTACATGTGCTTTCTTGGGTTATGATTAGAAATGTATAACAATCGTGTGTGATGTACGCATCAAAAATATTCAATGAAGCAATCCGAATAAATATCTAATAGTTATTGACAACTTCGCTGATAGCAACGAAAAAAATAACAGAACCCGGATAAAAATAAATTCTGTTGATTGGAACCAAAGATAAATCTATAATTATGACGTGCATAGTAAAGCTAATTCTAAAATGTACATACTCGTGAAAAGAATGAGCGCTAACACGAGAGTTTCTTTCTCCCTAAATTAATCCGACAATTACGAGAAGCTTCTCGAAATATAAATGAAGCCCTGATGGGAACGATGGATTTACGCAGGTACATAGTTCGTAAAATAAAGCGGTTAATCAGGTAGATGCGCGCGCGAGCTTGAGCGCGAGCTCTCGAGTGTTAGGTACACGAACGTTGCAACGCGTATCGGAGACGAAGAGATAAAGGAAAACGTATGTCGGGTGCGTGCGTGCGCGCACGCCCGACCACCCACGTGCCTCTTCCGCGAAGACAACTCGGAGCCTCGAGATTGGCACTTCACGTGCGGGCTTTGAACGTGTACTTACACACACACACACACACATACACATACACACTCCCACACGTACACGCGCAAGTATATTCTTCTTCGATTGTTCTTGAATATACGCGCACCGCTCTTCGAATTTCACGCGTTTCATTCACTCTCTATAACGATGCTCCTTGGAATTTATTTGCACTTTACTATTTGAGTTATACACACTCACAAAATTTGAAATTGATTTACTGACTTAAGCCAATATAGTGCAGGGATTGATGTCAAATACAAATTATGTTTCTCAGATTTTATTTTCCCATTAATAGAAGTAGGTAAGTATCTATATTAGTATTTTATTGTTTAGAAAGTGATTAACAACTGACGTCATTTTTAAACGATTGCACGTGTAAATATGCATGAATAAACGTTAGAATCAATCATTATTTTGAGAGCAAGTGTAAATCAAACGAGAATACATGTTTAGTTGGAGTAATTGAATAATACTATAGCAATTAGTAATTCATTTACGTTTAGATAGTAATTCATAATTAAAGGTTGAGTATGATTGTAACGGTTATGAAATCAAAAATACGAGGAGTGAGTTAGCTGTATATAAGGGTTACGTCGAGCGCTATCGCGCTCTTTGATATAGTACAAAATAAAATTTAGAAATGCCAGTTTTGTATTACATATACTTGAAACTGCGTTACGTATTTTACGAAGTAGCAATAAATTTCGTACATCAAAATCTCTCTCTTTCTCTTTCTATACATATATATATATATATATATATATATATATATATATATATTCTTTTTTTCCCTTATATTCCTTCATCCTCTCATCGACTCTTCACGAACGCAGTATATATAAAAGTGTGTATAACGCAGTATATATTCACGCACACTAAGGCGTATATCTTAAGTGCACTGCGGTGCCCACATTCGCGTATATATATTATACTTAAACTGAATGCGCGCACACATTGGTGAAAACATATAAGTACACGAAACGCATATAGTCCAAGGAGCAAACACGCAGGCAGCTGTCACCTTACACCAATGGAAAGAGAGAGAGAGATAGATAGAGAGAGAGAGAGAGAGAGAGGTATGGGGCCGGCCCCGGCCATTCTCAACTTATCTCTAGGATCTTTGTAAACATGTCGTGAAATCCGAGTATTCCATGCCAGTGGCGTAGTCAGTCCCCGGGGCCATACTTTCCAAGAGAGCGAGGGAGAGAGAGATATAAGCTATATATGTGTGCACGTCCATATATATGAGGCTTTTACGCTGTAATGTTGTGTGGCAGAACCACCCTCCTTCCCGAATCTTTTCGCAAGAGAGCTTTCCACGTGCCTCGCTCTATGTATATATAGCTCGGGCGGGAAAATTCGGTGAGAGTGCTTTTTCACCCTTTCATCAAATATATATATGTATATATACATGCTCGTTTATAAATACCATCGGAATGTTGCGTATAGTATTATAGCAATAAGTATATATCTTTGGGACGTGTTGTGTAAACGTATTGGTTAATAAAATTTATTTATGTTTATTAGATAGATATAAGTATTAATATTCTTCTAAATAAATTGAATCGCCTGTATGCTTTTGTATAATCAAATACAATCATCGAGATGATTAAATTAAGTATTAAGATAAATATACATAATTATCATTTTCATTTCGTATTTACACATAGCATACTCACTAATCATCGCGTACAATGGCCTATATTATGTTTCATCATCGTTTCACGCAAGAAGTAAAATTGAAAATATTTCAACCAATAATTGCAACCGCAAATACAAATTTTTCTATATACTTACCACATACACTTACTTATAATTTCATAATTTGAACCTGCAGTTATTTCAACATGCAGTTTGAAAAAGGTAATCGATTTTTCATATTTTGTAAACGTATACGCGTATACAGATAGATAGTGAGAGAGACATAGGGTGAAAAGAGAGAGAGACCGAGGGGGAGAGAGAGAGAGAGAGAGATGCAACGGTGGATCGAAATTCGTTTTGTATGGGGCCCATCAGGAGCATAGTGGCGCCTCTCTTCTACTCCCCCGCCTGCGTAACCCTTGGCAACGCGCGCGCACACTTCGTGACGTCACTAAATGGAGCAATCTTTGTTCCGTACTAACAAAAGGATGTCAGGGCCTTCTCTCTTTCGAGATCTTCATCCGTCGCTCCCTAATATATAAACCTATTATTTTTAGGTTTGCCCTATCTCTTTTTGTTATAACCATACGGTAAAACTTGATGATAACTTTTTGAACTGCCTGGTAATAAGCTAACCATATAACTATATGTATATTCTGATGTGCAGCTAAGTGTAATAAGGAAAATTAAGGATGCGGTAATGAATTAATTTACACTTGTTGAGTTACTGTTTTACAAAGAATCAAATTATATTTTTTAAGGAATCTTGTAAGTACCGCAAACGATAATAAAAATTCAAAAGATGCGTTTCCCTAATTCCGTGCGCAAAATTTAATTTCGCGCACATATATAACTCGCCCGGAAAAATAGTATACGATACGCGTGCGCATAGGTATCTCCTACACTCATCTTTTTGTCACCCTCACTTTAATCGGGCGGCAAATCTAACTCGCGCAGGAATCACCTATAGTAAGCACTTGTATTGTAATGTATACTATTTTTTTACAGGTAATAAACAAGAGGATATGACCATTGGGAAACAAAGGTTTTGTCCAATAAGCATAAGAACAAAAATATTTGACATTTTTTAAAAATTTAGGGGAAAAAGAACTTTTACGCCAATTAAAATAACATAAATTATACTAAATGTACAGCTACTATTTGCAAACGATAAAATACCTGGTATTAACAGCTACTATTTGCTCTTTGGTGTGTTACAATAGCTTAAACACTGTTCAAAAAAATGTTGGATCAAAGAATTGTCACAGAAATAAGATAAAAAATCAATGTAATAGTTTCTATAAAAATTAAACATAACTTTTGTACAGTTTGAGCTATTCAAACAAACCAAAGTTCAAATAATAGTTCTTAATGACAGCTTCCTTCTCTTTTTGGATGGTAGCTATAGGTTAACTAAATCTTGTGTTATTTCAATTGGCGTAATCCTTTTTTCCTTAGATTTTAAAAAAATGTTGAATATTTTTATCCCAATAACCCAATAACCCAACAATCCAGAGACATAATTTTCTTTATTTGGGCCAGAGAATAATATTCGACAGTTTCAGATAAATTCGTTTCCCAAAGGCCATGTCCCTTCCTTGTTAGGCATACAAATGTAAATTTAGTAATTATATATACAAACTAAAGATTAACAAAAGTAAATATTAGTATATTTCTAACAAATACTTATTAATATTGTTAGAAGTACAATTAGAAAACCAGAAAAACATTAATATCCAGTGATCTAACAAGATTTGTCGTGATCGTTATCGTTCACATTGATATCGTCAATGTCATCATCACCTATTGAAGATATCGAATAGAAAAATATACATTTAAGAGAAAGTTAACGAATGTTATCAAAAAATGGAGGGGCTATAGTTGCTGTAAAATGGCTTACGCGCATGCCAAACTTGTGTCAGATTCTATCAGTTCTTTTAATAATTAAAGAAGTACTTAATTCAGTAAAATCAGTAAAAATGATGAATGATATAATACTTCCATATTATTCGTTAAAAATCTGTTAAGAAATTAAATTATTTAATTAATTAATAAGTTACATTAATATGGATTTAATTTAAAGGGATGTCTGATTCAGAAAATAGTCATTTTTTTTTACTTTTTTTACAAACAAATGAATAAATTTTTTAAAAAACCTTGATTATCAAGCCCTTAGAAGCGTCTATTAAATAATATACCCAATTGTTTTCAGATGTTTAAATCCATAATTTAATTATGAACTTTGGGTTGAAAGTTTATGCGTTTTTCGACTAATAATTACCGATCAAAACTTATTTACTCAATTACTTTTAAACAATAACTTTTTCTTTAAAAAACAAAAGTCAAGTCCCTCCTTATGTTTTAAGCTATCTTTATGAATTGTTTCAGATTTTTAATACAATATTTTAGATATAATTTTTGGATTGAAAGGTGCAGATTCCTGTTATTTGGGTCCAACATCCCGTTAATTGACATTGCCATTTTCAAGAAACAATGGAAAAATGATAAAAGCAATTATATCTATATTAAGAATTTATGAAATACGAATTCAGCAAGTAGCACTAGCAAGCGAAAAATTAAACTAGTGTATATTAATTTCCGAATTTTGATGGATCTAAAATGAGGGTACACTTGGAATCAAGATGGAAAAGACTCTCTATTTGGCAGATAAAAATATATGTATTTTGCAGAATGTCAGAGACAGGTTCTCGAGTTCGGAATCCTCTATACATAAGCTCCTTCGCATAAGATTTTATCATCACGAGCACGTTCTTTCTTTTTCTTTCTTCTTCTCTCATTCTTTCTCCTTTATTTATTTCAATTCTATCTTTCGAACGATGGCGAAAAGTTAACGCTCACTTATTTTTTTTCCGATTTTACTTATTTATTACTTTTTCTGCATTATCGATTCACATGCGACTTATTATTAAAATAATATAAAATAATAAAATTTTAGTCACAAGTATGTATGAGAATTATTAATAAATGGTCCCTAGAAAAATCTACAAGTGAAATAAATTATAAAAAGAATTTAAGTTAATTTATAAAAAAAATTTGTAAGGTAAAAGTACCAATAAAATTACTGGACACCTTTACTGCGTTGCTACATTTTATCCTTATACAAATTGACACATGCTTACTTTTAAATAAATCATGTCAATAAACGACTGATACATTTCATTTTATACACACATATCCCTAAAGAAATACACTGGTATTTTCTAAATTGGTGGCTCTCCTCGAAGATGGAAAAAAACATTAACTATTAAACCAGCCCGTGTCCCCTCAATCTATATAAAGACCCAAAGATAATAATCAACAAAAGGAAAGAGAAAGAGGGACTCACGCACACCCACATAAGACAGATAAAGAAAAAAGAAAGAGAGTGAGCGAGAGAGAAAGTACCGCAGTAACGTTGAAACATAATCCAGGTTGCACCAGCTCGTACCTCCCGAGAGAGGTTCAGCCATGCGAGGCGCTCGCCACGAAAAGAGAGAGAGAGGAAGAGAATGAGCAAGAGCGATGTATGCCACGCGAATCAGATTACATCTTGCGCGCTCTTTCTCTCTCCCTACACTTATCTTCATTCCAGCGTTTCTTCGCGCTTCTCTTTTTTTCTTTTCTTGGTATACGCCTCATTTCGCATCGACGCATCTGAACGAACGAGAAACGATGACAGCCCGAACGATAGAGTCGCCACAGCGATTTTTCTCAACTCAACTCAACCGTGATCTAATTAAGGAATCCTATCTTCTTCGAGTGAAGTTGCTCGTGGGAGGTTTCGCAGACGATGTCGAGTAACTACCTTATTTTTTTCAATCTTTTTTTTTAAATGATTTTTTATATTTTTTAAAAATATTTTTTTTTTTTTTTTTTTCCACATTATTGATTTTTATTTTCTTATAACAAAATAATTAATTTCCTTTTTTATCTAAAAATTAACACGTCCAGTTATATACTTACAGCTTTTTCGCACAATGCAATGACCCTATATGTTTATTGCACAAATTAAAACTATCTGATTATATAATGTAAATAAATAAACAATATATATTATAATATATTGAAAATTAAAATTACTAATAAATAATTAATAAAAGTATACATTTAAGTGTATAATATTGAATTATAAAAATATTTATTTTATATTATTTTAAATATGAGATGGATTGCTTACACGAGCGATTATGTGAATCATTCACGCTCGCTAGATGTATATCTGTATAATAACTAATGAGGTTTTTTTAGAATAACAATTAATAGTTATTCTTTTTTTAATGACCTTATAAGAAATTAATTGATGATTGGACTAAGAACTTATAACTATTCATTATCCGCTGTACTGGTTTGTAGGAAAACTGGAGCTTGTCCGCTCTGTGCTACTTGTATCAACTGAGGTTGAGCTTGTATTGGTGCAGCCTGAATAATTATTGGTTGATTGCTACCTCCTTGAACTTGCATCCTTATCAGTTGTAATTGCTGTGGCGTCAGTTGAATCTGAAATAGTATTATATTTTATAATAATTGAAATACTTTTTGTTAAAAACAAGTTTTGCAATGTACATCTTAAAGTTTACTAACAGGAATTTGTTGTATTTCTCCATTGGGGGTAACAATTTGTTGAACTATTTGTATACCACCAGCAGTTGCAGTTTGTTGAGGTTGTTGAATTTGTATAACTTGTTGTCCTCCAGTCTGCTGAGGACTTTGAACAGTCAATGTTTGAGTAGTATTCGTATTAGATTCCTAATAAATACAACAATGAATTTTAATACATATTGTGAAAAACATTTATTGTGATGCAAATGTGTAAGCAACATTAAATTAAAAACTTACTTGTTCTACAGGACTGCCTATATTAATTGCTTGTATTTGACTTCCTGCAGGTTGTACAATTTGAATAGGTTGCGATGCAGCACCATTATTTTGTACAGATTGATTTGCTGATGCTTGTTGCTGCGCTAATTGAAAATAATAATGTACTTGATCCGAATTCATTGACGTTCGAACGGTATTGTCTGTTTGAGCTTTACTCTGTTTTAATTCATCTCTAGGTACAATATCAATAAGAAAATCAAATTGGTCATATTTAGTTATTGCCATTGCAATGTCATTCCTTTGAAGTGTTCTCCTCTTATTATCTTCTGTGTGAACCCACGCTCTAAGTGTCAATTCGTGTATAAAAATCTCTGCTGCTTTAGAAAATAACATAGGAGCTTCCGCACTTATCATTTTCACATCTCCATCCAATTTCATAATTTTTTTTATCCTTGCAAGAGGTAAAGATTGTGTTTTTAAATCCATCTAGAAAAAAATTAATAATTTCATTATTATATTATGGTGATTTTGCAAATAACTATCTACTAAATATTTAATATTTAGTATTTACCGTGGTAATTTTTTTAATTTCCTCCGTAACTTTTGGCCAAAATTGTGCCAATGCTTGTTGTGCTTCAGAACTTCCAGGGGATGCAATTTGCAAATCCCCATTGGAATCTCCTTCAACTTCACTATCCTGACTAGTTAAAAGAAATTATGATATTATTTTTAATATAATACTCCAATAGTTTTGTAAATATGATTACAAAATGTAAATAAATAATACACACGATTTAACAAAAAACTCCATACTGAAACTTAAGCTCCTCGATGAAGGAAATTAAGGTCTGTAAAGATCATTAGGGTCTACTAAGGCAAACAAATAATATTTAAATAATAAATTATAAGGAAACATAACCTAAGTTACAAAACTTATGTGTTGATAACTTACGTGTTTACGAAAAAAACTGACATCTTAACAATAATTACTGCTCTTACAAAAAATAAGACATTAAGGATACATGATTTATGTCTTAAACATCAAAAATTTACAAATTTAATTTACAAAGATATTAATTTTCTATCAAAATAATAAAATAATCCCTCTGAAAAAAAAATTATCTCAAAACTACAATTTTAGTGTACATTTCAGTCTTATAGATGGCAGCAGTTACTTCACGCAGTTGATAAAACAGTTATCGACATTATCACTCGCGATTTTGACGTATGCTCCGAAAATTATTATTTGTAAACAAGTATAAATGAATAAAAACGCATTAAAAATATTATTTATAATTATTTATTAAAAGTCAAAATACAACATATTTAATAATGACTGTACAATTCGATGTTATGTGATAATACATTATAATTACATTAGTTGTGAGCCGATTTGTAACTACTGATCTTAGTAAAAACATGATTTAATATACCTTTCGCAGTTAAAGTTTCAATATTACTGATTCTCATCATTACACCAAACTCCCTTATATAATAATCCAACTCTTTTTCACTCGATGAATTAGCATCTGTCATGTATTTATTAGTCAACTGTGACAGTTTCAAAATATTTGAACTGAAAGCTTCATCCAAATCGTATAATTCTAAAGCTGGTGGAGGAAGTTCTTGAAAAGTTGGCGGAAAGACCTGCAAATAAAATAATTATATTTATAAGCAAAAAGTGACTATAATAATAAATGTCTATTTACATAAAACATATGTTACGATTAGAAAATAACGTACAGATGCTTGAGTCGGCGGTAAAGGAGTTTCAAAATTCGGAGCAATTAAAGTTAAAGGTTCATGCTTGACGTCCAAATCTTCGTAAGCTTTCAAGCTCTCAGGAACCATATCTAAATTTATAGAATAAAGCTCGAAATTAAAGAGCTTTGTATATTCCCGTGGCATATCAATGATATCTAAATCTTGCGTACAAACTCTCGGCATATCAGCTTGTTTGGTAATGTCAGGGATAAAATTGTATTCCCAATACTGAAAAAAATTGTAAAGATCAAAAAAGAAAGAATATTAATTGCTATATATACATTTTCAAATAAAAAATAGATAATAGTGGTAAGAACTCGCGAAAATATTTCAACGTTCAATTTTATACGTATTTTGCTATTTTAAAAAATATTTAGTCAATATTGTGCGGGTACATATTTTCCGGACGCTTTTATAGAAAACAATAACAATGCGCATATGTGCTATATAGTAGAAGGGAATCGAAGTAGTCAAAAAATAAAATTTAAAAACATGTATATGTATCATGGAGAAAAGTAAATATACAGGATTTAAAATAAGTATGTAAAACATAATAACATAATTACGTCAGAATCATCTGATTGAATTTCCGATGTTTCAATAGCTTCGGATTCAAAAAATCCAAAAATCATATCCTTGAGTACATCATTTTTTTCTTTGTCAATATAAGAGTCAGATAATGCCAAGTATGAACCTAAAACTACAAGTTTTCCAGATGTCGATTTTGATGAATAATAGGCACAAATTGGTCTATGCGTTGGAATTGTAATGGAACCGCTCGTCAATGCGACTGCAGATGGTTTCACTACATTTAGAGTAGCGCCGTAAGGGTATAAAAATTTCAATCTAAAAATATGCAAATATGCTTACGTTAAATAAACTATTAGTAATACAAGGACGTGTGAATAAATAACGTCGCAAACTATATAGAACGTTAAAAATAAATAAATTTGACGTACTCTTTGTCTTCGCGACTTTTTGAAAAAACTGACTTGTTTAATAGTCCTTTTAATACAGTACTTTCCTTCGGATGTAAAGTTTGATGATAACTCATTCTTACGACGCAATCTAGATTATTAAATCATACTTTAAATCAACGCAAAAGTAACTTATTTTATTAACGAATAGAAACTAAATTAAAAGTTAATTTACCGTTATTAATCATAATTCCAAATTCTTCGAGTAAAAAATTAATGTTCGTATTGAATTTTCGTTCGCCGCCTTCTCCAAGCATGACTAATACATTTCCGCCTGAATTTATGTATCCTCTTATCGAATTCATTTCTAAATCTGTAAATTTGTTTTTTGGTCCCGCCAAAATCAATATCTTTCCAGTTGCCAAAAAATCTTGGGTCAACGAATCTGTATTTCTATTAATTAAAAATCCATAATAAGCAGTGTTTATTTTATAACTAATAAAACAACAAGATATTATTTTTCACTTACTCCATGAATTTCCATTTTGGTTTCAGTTTTCGTTGTAACACTTTGTACTCCTCGTTTAATTTTTTTTCATTTTTTGATATGTCAAAAATAATAATGTTACTGTCACCACCAATAGGTAATGAATTCATTGTTTCGTTTTTGTTAATTTACGAAACCTACATTTTTTGTTTCTTGCTAAATCATTGTACCGGCTAGTATATTATCTTTTAACAAATGAATAGGCAACTGTTGTTGCTAATAGCAACGAATTGGTAACAAACATTGAAACGTTACTCTACAATTGGTTGTTCATTCACCAATAGCGAGTAGCCGGGGTAGCTAAATTAATCATCATTTTCTATATCAAATTTCATCGTCTTTTTTAATAAATGTTATAATAAACTGAGATCTGCAGAAACTTGTTTCTTGTCACATATACAATACATCTACATCTTTTTAACACAATAAAGTAATTAAATGATATCTTTGTAAAAATAGATTAGTTTTCATTTTATAAAATTATTGTTATTAGAAGCAAAAGATCGTACAATTGTACAATGTAAAAATAACCGACAATACTAATATGCGTTGTATAGTTTTAGTTTTTTAAATAAATTTATTTAGAAACACCTGCGGAGTGGACACTGGACAGTGCCGACAGTGGTTGTATTTAGGAACACCTTAAGATGCGAGTCTCGACTCTCGAGTCTCGAAGTCTCCTGTCTCGATAGTCGTTTGTCGCATTTCAATATGGCTGATTGCACGCCATATGGTTCGAAAATCGGAAATGTTTTTCCGAGCGGTGTCGTGACATCTGAAAAAATGTACACTTGACATACACAATGTCATCACAAAGTGATAACGAGTTAAAAAGACTCCTTGCGAGTCCAGCCAAAAATGCCGATGAAGGTTCCATGGCACCACCGCTCACTGTAATTCATAAATTTGTCGCATTTTACTTTGAGGTTAGGTGTTTTTATTCTACTAATATTCGTATTAATAATGTTTTTCAGACAAATGTACCGAGACCAAGTACATCACAAACTAATCCGCAGGCGTTAATGACGCCTATGGTACCAGCTAGTGGCGGAAAGGAACTAGTCGAACCTTGCTTACAGTAAGTTCTCAGAAGCACGTGGTCCGCATTGTTTATACATTACTGCCAATCTTTATTACTCTTTGCGTTTCTTATGATAATCTAGGAACGTTGTATCAACGGTGAATTTGGGTACTGAATTAAGACTGACTTATATTAACACTAGAACAAGAAATTCAGAGTACAATCCTGCCCGGTTTACTGGCTTAATTATGAGAATACGTAATCCTAGAGCAACCGCACTAATATTTCGCTCTGGTAAATTGGTATGTACTGGAGCTAGATGTGAAGAGGATTCGTTTTTAGCTTCTAAAAAATTTGCTAGAATAATTCAGAAAATTGGATTTCCAGTAAGTTATTTATTCACTTTATTCTCTGAAATATTCCCACATGTTAAATTTATTAATATAGTCATTTTTATTCAGGTCAAATTCATGGATTTCAAAATACAAAATATTGTGGCAACCGCTGACTTAAAGTTTCCTATAAAACTAGAAAACCTAAACCACATGCATGGACAATTCTCTAGTTATGAACCTGAGTTATACCCAGGTTTAATATACAGAATGGTTTTACCACGAGTAGTATTACTTATTTTTGTAAATGGAAAAATTGTTTTGACAGGTACTTAATTGTTTATTTTAATTTTAATTTTAATTTTTATTCTTATTTGACTGCACTTACAAAACAAAATATATATTTTAATGTGAAGTAAGTAGTAGTACATTTAAAAGAAGTAGTATACCTATTTAAAAGAAACTAATTATTTTTTATTAAAGTTTGATTGGTTTACTCCTAGTAATTAAGAAATTGAGGATATATCATTCCCAAATTACAAAAAGTTTGTTAAAATAATTAAATTAATAATCTGAAGAAATTCTAGTGAATAATACTTAGTTTATAGTCTTTTACTGAAAAATGAACACTAACGATAATTTAAAATTGTCTCTAAATTATTAATTATAAAATATAAAAAAAATTCATTGTTGAAGTAAACACAATGAAATGATGGGAATGATTTTTTTTTTTATAAAATTTCGACATTTCGTTAATTAATATGGTGATTCTTAGCTGTGAATCGTTTATTTTACTGAACGAAACATCAGAATTGTTTGGTCTTATATTATTTGTACTTTATAAACATTTAAAAATAAATGTATTTTTTAATTAATCTTAACATTTTAGGTGCAAAGAATCGTCAAGAGCTTAAAGATGCACTCACAAATATATATCCTATACTGAAGAGCTTTAGGAAACAATAATTTATATTAATGTATATATATATAACCATGCACAAATATTTATATACCTATTTATATGAATTTGTATTATTTGTATACAATTGTTTTTTTAAGTAAAAAGAAATTTTGTTGATATAAAACAATATTTATTTCACTTAAAAATATATATATATTTAAATGTTACACTGTTAAATAATGCATTTTATTTTTTATTAAACTCTATGAAAATAAAATTTAACCAACAAACATTATATTTAATAATTTATAAATAATATTAATGATGTATATTTTATAATTTTTGTATTATAAGTCAAGAGATTTTGTAAAATTGCATACTATTAGTACTTTAAATATACACAATTTACGCAGAGAAAAATATTTAAGAAATCTTTTTATAGAGAATCTATTTATATTTAGGTAGATTATCAGTTATTCAATCAGTTGATTTGGTCATTCAAACTTTTATCTTGTACTTTGTTGTAATTCTCAACGAATTATCTGATCCAATCTCTTGTTTCAACGGGTATTTTTTCATCATGTCTTATTATTTATGAATATATTATTTTTCATATAATAAAATTTTTGATGAAAAATATTGTACAATAACATTTAAAAGCCTACATTGATTCCTTTTTTTGCAGCAATTGGTAATTTTTCGCCGCGGAAAAATGGATTATCTTCCTGTAATAAAAATATATTCAATTAGTGAATTATGTTATTTTACAGAATTGTAATTACCTAGACTGTAATATAATATTTAACTCTGGTAAAATATTACCTGAAATCGCTCCACAATTTGGTCAAAATCAACATTGTTAATTGGCATTCTTGGTATAACTTCATTCTCAGTGTTGGAATCATTCACGCAATCCATCATATGTTCAGAGTCACACATACAATCCTGTGCACTTTGATAATCGCGGCTGAATGCTGCAGTATTTTCAAAATCTTCGATACAATCATTTTCACCTAAAAGTAGCATTTGTTAAAGTTGTGTATGTAAATATTATTAGTTTTTTAGTTAAATTAATATTTTTAAGTTAGTACAGAAAAATAAACACAAACTATTTACAAAAATCAATACTTCGAATTTATTATTTGAGATGATAACAATTTATCAACTGTTAATTGAACTGCAATTTCATGAATTAAAATAAAATAAAGTAATGTGGAATAAATTTCAAAAAAGATCAGAATATTTTCTTACAAAATTTTGATAAAATCGTGGTTAATAAACAGAATACACGTTTTCGCGAGGTTTTTAACAGAAAAATTATTTATATTTCAATAGAGTTACTTACAAGGAGACCATTATATGTTTGGGAAACGGATCGTGCCCAGCTTGTTGAATATGTTTTCTAATATAAAAATATGAAGAAAGCCAGATCCGCAATTAATTAATAATTAATAAATTCTACAAAGTAATTAATAATTTGAAGAAATGTAGCTTAAAATATCAATAAAATTTATAGTGCTCAATTTTCGTTAACATTTTTTGTAATTATTAATACGGCTATAACTGCTTCATTCTAACGGATTTGAGCGTATTTTTTTTTAAATTATATCTATTTTATCTCAGCTTTTCATTAAACTCGGTTTGAATATTGATATTTAACAGTTTAGAAGTTACAAGGGTTTAAAGTAAAGCCTCCTTTTTCGTAATTTTTTGTAACTTTTGAAAAAACGATCGTTAGTGTCTGTGGATATGGCTTTATATTTTTATATTAGAAAACATCTTACAAGCTGGTCACGATCCGTTTCCCAAACATATGATGGTCTCCTTGATAAATATGTATCAATATCCTTGGTAAATATTTGATAGTTCTATATCTACATAATCACTATTAACTGTTAGATTTATTAATCACATTTTTTATTAATTATAATTTTACTTAATACCAAAGTTGTTTCTCCAATTCAACCGAGGATTTTTAAGCTGATACTTGTTTTAATAAATATTAAATTTATTAAAATAATAGTATTAATTTGAATTCTATGTATTAGTTATTAATTTATGTTAGCGATTCCTCTCTTTACTTTAAACACAAACATATTAATTTTTAATGTTTTAATCAACATGTAGTATCTTTTATTTATGACATTAATGTACAATTTAAAGTTTGTTTCAATTGCTTCTTATACTCAAGGAGAAGTACCATCCTCCGGGTGCCGTATTGCGTTGCCGTAATAAAAAATCTCATGTCACTTTTTATAAATAAGAAATCAATTATCAATATGGACAGTCTTTATTTGGTGATAAACCCCGCCCCCCCCCCCTATAAGCTCAAAAATTAAGTTTTTAAACAGTTCTAGACATATTTTCAAATTTTAGAATCGATTGTTAAAAATTGTTCACGTCAGGTTTCATGTAAGAAATTTCTAAATATCGTAAATATGTCTGCAACGCTTTAAACCTTGATATTTGAACTTACCTAAGGCTGCTTTTACTTAAAAAATGGTTTCCCATACTAAAAAATTGATTTCTTATTATTTGGGAAGTTCAAGCAGCGTTCCGGTTAAAAATTTATATGTTAATATAGGGTGCAAGTTTAAGAACTATTTTTTGGTACACAAATATGAAATAATTTATATAAAATTATACCTCACAGGCTGTTTGACGAAAAAATAAGAAGAAATAAGAATTACACGAAAATTTTGCTTAAAAAGTCCGTAATATTTTATTAAGTTTTCATTAAAATATTGTCTAATTTTTATTTCTTCCATTGCTTTGACCAAATTTAGATATTTAAGCTTCTCTTTTTTAAAAATGTATCTTAAATTAATCTCAACTTTTTACTAGAGTTAAGTTTGAGTGTTTACCTATAATTGTTTCCGATTTATCAACAATTAAAGTGAAGTATATTTTTTTTATAATTTTTCATTTATTACGTATAATTTTCGTCAAACAACCTATGAGATTGAATTTCATGAGAATTCTTTCATATTGGTGTACCAGAAAAGAGTTTCCAATGTTGTAAAGAAACCTGTGACCTGGTGGGTGGTACTCATCCTTGTTAACCTGAAATTAATAGACAACAAAAATAAAATAGTTCAAGTGATGGTAAAGCAAAACACTTTGGAATTGAAGATTAAAGATGTAGGTGTCCAAGAGATAATTTTATTTAACAAGTTTATATAAATTACTATATGCTGTAGGTAATTTTAAGTTAATTTCTTTACTTCGCAAAAACATATATTTTGATGATTAACCACGATTTTGCTATAATTTTGCAAATAAATGTTTTTCGTTTCGTTAATCTGTCCACGAATTTGTATCTATGCTGAAAACGTATCTTTTGTATCCAGGGTACAAAATGGCACTTTTTGTTGGAGGTGTAAACAATATTTATCGATAATATCATTGCAAAATGCATTATCTATGACAAATTATATTAATTATGTGTACACGAAGAGAAAAGTTTCAGTACATTGTATATTTTACCAAACTTCCTGTAAATTTTACTAAACTTTTACTAACGCGGTAACCGACTGCCGAAACCCAAAAATTTACTGAACTTTCTGTGAATTTTTACTAAAATTTCTATCAATTTTTAATGACAAAAAACAAATTTTTACTAAAAGTTTATTAATTTTTTTATTTTTAGTATAGTCTGATACCGTGTTAGTGAAAGTTTAGTAAATTTAGTAAAATTTCTCTCCCAGGCGTGTTTCCGTTTCCGTTTCCCGGAGACGTGACACTCTCGTTGTAAATAACACACAAAGAATATATAAAATAAAGTTGTAATACCGTCTTTTATTTTATTTAGTTTATTTTATTTTATTAAGTTTATTTTATTTAGCGCCTGATAGACGAAAAGCACAAACGCGTTTTGCATATAATGAATAAAAAAATAATATTTACTCACTCGTGTAGCCAACAGGGCATGGATTTGGCGGCGTACAATAAGCCGGTAATTGATTTTCAGCCTTGTCATCTTTTACTGGTTTGTTAGGAGCACCAGGTTTAATTCTGTGTCGGTCATTGTAATTACCAAGTTGTTGATGACCCCATAAAGTGCTGTGTTGCAAATATTCTTGATCGCGAATGCTCGTTTTTGGATTAATGGCATCAATACTGTCGTAGTCGATGGGTAGTTCAATTGGAATTTCCTTATCGGATAAATCCCGAACAACAGCAGAAGAATCGGCATTGTCTAAATAGGTATCTCTATCTGCAAGCTCATTGCCCATGCGTTCAAGTATATCGCGTAATAACATGTTACTTACAAAATGGTCCGGCTAGAAAATTGATTATTCTTATTTTAGTACGCTTTTCATAGTGTATATGTAATGTTTAGCTTAATTGTACCAAAGAATAATTATATTCAACGATGATATTTCAAACATTTAAAGAATTAATAGAGTACTGTAGTATGTTCTTTATATTTCATCATCTATGAATAACAAGTAAGAATTGTTTGAAAGTTATATTTTCATTCTTACGGTAAGTATATCGAAGCTTGAAATTTTATTTTATTAAAGAATTTGTAATAACTTGGTAAGTTAATTTACCTTCATATGTGCCATGTTGTACAACGAAGCTTGGGCGGTGACAACAACACCAAGTAGGATAATGTATCGATACATCTTGGTATCTTTATAGTAGATACTACAACAAATACAACACAAAGAAAATAATTATTAATTTAGGACAATATTGTTTTGATGTTGATTTAGTCTTTGGAATTAACTGTGCAAATGAATTTTTAAATTATCAATAAGTAATGAAGGAAATGTAAATACGTATCATTATATATCAATACAAATAACCCAATAAAAGTACAACTATACACTCAAAGGAACGAGAATATTGCATACAGCTCTTGTATTATTTTTCTAAAACTTCATCTAGTATAAAGATAACACATTATATATTTTCTTTACTGAAACATTCAACACCAGCTGTCATCTTCGAACACTGTAAGTTACACTGGGCAATCTCGATAAATGAACAAATGTTCCCATGTGCAACTTTAATAACAATAGTAATAACAAAAAAAGAGTAAAATAAGAAATATATATTATGTGTGCAATAGCTTACTCTAAATAAAGTAAGTGGCGTTCGCCGAGGTATACTTACGCGAGGGCCGATACAACGGATCCTAAAGGTGTGCGCCACTCTCGTTATCGCGTCACCAGCTAACATCAAGAGCGCATGAACCTACCGCCCGAGTATTGATCTCCCGTAGGATATACCTACACACCAGCGCCGCCACTTTGGCTCCTTATATTTCTCTGTCATTTGATGTCCTTTTTTCGTATCCTTCAACTTGGCCCCAGTGGGATGTGATATCACGACCAAAAGCTTTTATTATAGGAAACTGACTGATAGTATCGTCATAATTTAACGATTTTTTTAATTTCATCTTTTTAATTATTAATGAATTTTTTTAGATTTTTGTATTGCAGTTTTCCGTTCACATGTAGAGCATCATTTTTAATAGAGGGCTTTCTATAACTTAATATAACATATGAAATGACATCGAATTTCTTGAAAATAAAAATTGAAATCCTTAAATTTTCCGGAAGAAATTTACAAAAAGTAATTTAATATATAGGTATAAGGAAACCTTTGATGTGAGACCTTTGAAATAATCATTTCCTATTGCAATAGAGAATTTAAATATAATGAAAATAGTATATTATGACACTGTTGTGGGAGATGGTTTTCTACCTTTCTCGAGGTTGTTCGCACGAGCGAAGCGAGAATGAAATTGAGATTTTAAGGTTAAAATGTAATAAAAAAATAAATTATAAGTTAATACAAAAGTTTTGTGTATGTGTATATATATCTACACAATATTCCCTAGTAAAAATCAATCTATTTAAAGTGGTCACATTGCTTAAATGAAACTCTTTGTCTCACTATGATTTTCCATTTAATGAATGAGCATAACCTCGAATTTATTTTAATTAAGTTTCCAATATTTATAAAACTCTAACCTTTGATTTTTCTATCAAGTCGGATTAGTCACTCTATTATAATTGTAACTTCCTCATTGTTTTCACCTTTAAAACAATCTTGATAAAGATATTTACAATTTTCTGATATTGGTAGCAAGTTTGTCAAATTTATTTTTAATGCCATTTCGATAATTGTTCTTACAGTTTTGATTTGCTCAATAAAAACCACTTTCGTAAGTCTTATACTAGTATGTAAAATGACAAATAAGGTGGAAAGGTTATTTTCATTCTAATAAATGGGCGAACCCATTCGAAAATAGCGTCTTATCTCAATTTTTATTTAAAATGCTTACTTTCTTTAAATAAAGAAATTTATTTATTATATTCTTATCTCAATTAACTATAAATGAAGAAGAAATTAGCGAAGCTTGAATGCAAAATATATATTTCTGAAGCTTTCATTTAAAACAATATATTTTATCTAATATTACGTTTGTCAAATTGTTTAACAATTTGTACAACTACTCTACACATTTTTGTAAGAAAATAATATTTCTACTATCAATTTGAATGAAATAGTTTATATTAACAATCGCTGCAATTTTTTGACAAACAAAGTGAATTAAATAATTGAAATATATTTATTTCCGAAAAATTGAACGCTAACTTAATCGAAAGACGGGGAATGCGAGAAATTTGTAGCCTATCGTAATCTTGCCAAATGAGGAAACTCCGAAGTTTCAGTGGTTGATTCGGTATTTCATGATCAAAGCACTAGAGATCGTCCACCTACACGTGGACCTATGGGTACGCAAAACTGAACTTGCTATTTGGACCACTAAAATGTTTTCACCTACACCAATTACGGATCACGTTGACTTTCAGTATTCCATTAGCAAACTTATTATATATAGTATATTGAGTGAATTACGAAATGTGGAATCATGAGCAATCTGTATTGTATTATTACAAAGGAATTATCATTATGATTACTTTTCTTATTATTTGACAGAAGCACTAAGTATAAATTTACTACTTAAATATGTTTTGTTTTGAAACCTCTGAAATTGCTTTTTGTCTGTTTGTCTCTTATCACTAACAAAGAGAAGACTTGATCTTTGAGAAATGAATGAGTTTGTACCTGTGCGATGTGCGTATGTGATTTTGCGGCGAAAACAAAAAGACCCGAGTATCGGGATTTTGTCCCATAGGCACTAAAGATAAAGATATTCGACTTTTTGGAATAATCTAGAGGGAAATAAAGCCAACTTTAACCGGAAAAACTTGAGTTCTAACCTATCTTCAATCTCTAGTATAAAGTAAAAAAAGCTTGAGTCAAGAGCTTTAATATTTTTTTGGTTTATTAAGATTTTCAAAGGATTCAAAAATTATGATTGATCGAAGCAATGACAAAAAATTACGATAGAAAGTCAATGTAAACGTTTGATTAACAATTATTGTAAATATATAATTATTACGAATGTAAATAGTACGTAATTTTTGAGCCATTTCGTTTGTAGATCGAATTTAAGTTAAAATTATAGCCCTATAATAATATTAATTTTTTAAATTTTACAATTACTGATTTCAATTACTTTATTTCAGCTTCCTTTAAAATAATTGATTCAAATTTATGTTGAGTGTTAGTGTCTCACATTTGTAGGTATATGAGTTAGAAGGAGAGAATATGGAAAACCAATTTGTTTGAAACTGTAGAATATGATTCGAGGTTTTGTTCCATGAGCTTTAGGGTCTAAGTTATTGAAAAATCTAAGGGGAACAAGACTTTACACCAATTAAAATAAATTAACTTGTATTTGGTTTACAACCGTTATCCTGAAAAGTAAAAAATTAACATTAAATTGATTATTTCAACTTAGATTCTACCAACTAAAAAAATGTGGTGTGTGTACATACCGTAGGTAAGAGTTGCTTGAACAAATGTGATTTTCAGGAAGTTGTGTTAATGGCTTGGTTTAATACTTCGAGAGAATGAGAATGCAATGACGTACTTAATGGGTAACTGTTGCTGATTAGCCAAGTGCTTCTATGAGTTACTGGAAAACATGGTGGTACAAATAATACTTAATGCTGTTCATATATGATAGTAGATTTAATATATCTATGACCAATAATATGTTTCTCTGAAAAAAGATTGATTAACAGTAATGTAATTTCACGTTACATATTATGCGAAAGTTACGAAGACTGAGCAATATTGATTTGAGTAATTATTGGTATTTGATATAGAAATATTGAAATATATAATGAAAGATTCATTTGGTTCTTGTCAGTTTATGTTACAAGAATTTTATGAAAATAAGAAAGCATTTAAGAGCAATGTTAGGTTGATACAATATGAAATAAATTTGTTTTTCTAATAAACAATAAATTGTGTAAATAAACAAATGAAGCCTGAAGCTGATGTGACGCAAGAAGCATTTGGCACCGAACAGTAATTTTGACACACTTACTGTCATGGTGAAAATTTTCTATTTGAACTATATACATATGCCACAAAATAAATTAACGTTCAATTTTGTATTATGTATATGCAAATAGCATTATAAGTATTTTACAAGTCGTATTGCTTATGGTATTTAGAAGACGATTCCAAAAATCATATTGTCGAGTTTTGAGATGAAGA
Organism: Theocolax elegans; assembly: GCA_026168455.1. NCBI lineage: Eukaryota > Metazoa > Arthropoda > Insecta > Hymenoptera > Cerocephalidae > Theocolax > Theocolax elegans. The sequence continues at coordinate 32,668,638 of CM047426.1, read as the reverse complement.
CTTAAATTGGTAAACTAGAATTCACTCCTGCAAATAGTATTGAACAAATGAGAAGGAAAGTAAAGAGGGATAAATAGAGTTTGTGGTAATTTTCAATTAAAACATTTAGCTCTTCGTACTCCCCTCATTTTCTCTCACTGATCATTTTCATAATAATATTACATTTGGCCTGAGATAATGGAAAAACAAATTGTTGTATACAATTTTTGAAAACTTTAGCCTCACAGATTTTTTTTTAAACTTTTTAACTTTGATTCATAATGGGCGGTTATTTATAATTTTTTCGGATAAGAATATATGTCTGTGTAAAATAAAATATAATAAATACATATTCAGGTTATATAGAATATGCAATTGAATGTAAAATATCTTAGAAAATATAAATAAAATCAAAGTTTTGCTTAATCTTGCGGTTACTCAAGATTCTTAAGTTACGTATATGTATGCCTGGATTACGTGCGGCACGGCAATCTAGACACTATGGCGCGTCACTTCCCTTGTATAGTAAACATTGACAGTGGCTGGATTAAGATCTAATTACTCTTTCGAACAAGAGAGTATGAAGTAAATAACATCTGAGTATATTCTTAAAAGTGTAAATGTTGCTTATTTATTTATCGTTACAAAAAGTATACAATGTAGTTAAATGAGATAGTTATACGACCATACTTAAAAATATATTTATAAAAGTATTTTAACCCCTAGTAGAAATTTGTCTAGTTTTATATAGATCTATGTAGTTCTCCATGTTAAAATAATCGAAGCCACGATAAAAATAATTTTCTACCAGCCCTATTTAATTAGTGACTTTTAAGTGTTAATTCGAATAAAATTCGTATAAGAAGTTACTTATACTTTGTTATATTCGAGATTCTTGACCGTACAAGGTTGGTTGTGTCCGTACACAAGTCGCACCCCATTAGATAGAATTCGGCCAAGGACACGCCCAGCTTTACAGGATCATCGTGCTACCATGAGCCAGACATCCACGTTGTGCACGTGTTGCACGTGCGTGTCAACCCCTTAACTGCAACAAGTACACATTTTTTATTTTCTTATTTTTTCTCCATTTTTCGTATATTACTAGTAAATTTTAATTACATTATTAATTAATTATTGTTTATATATTACTATTAGGATTTTAAATTATCGGTTATTTAAAATCACTTTATCGTTGATAGTATTCTAAAGAAAAATGCATGCTCTCGCAGTTACGAGCAAGTAGACGTGATCAATTTACGGGCAGACCGTAATACTGTAAATACAAAATATTGACATTAAGGATAAATCACAAAACGAGTGGATTGTAAATTTTGTAATCTTTTAGTAATATAAAAATAATTAATATAATCCAATCTATTATTTAACAATAATAATAATGTACGGTAAATGCAAAAAAATATTCTCGTAAAGTAAAAACCGAAAGACTTTAAGAAGTTATAATTGACGACAAGCACGTTCGATTTTGCTCTCCTCGTATATAACGCGGAGACATGACGAGCATACGAGATTTTCTCCAAGTACTTGGCCGTCAGACTCCCCTTGGTTCATTTTTTATCGAGTCCGTTCGGTCGTAGCCAGAAAACTTTTAAGTTAGACGTTATGGGAATTTTTAAAATTGTATCTTGAATTTCCACCTTTCTTTTAAAGCAAATTTAGTTTAAGTGTTACTACCAATGCTTCTTTAACTAAATTTGTTTTCTCTATGTTTTTTTCCACAAAATTACGATCATTAGCGGAAACGAAGAGTGTAACATTCATTTCCGTTTTGCATCATAAATTTATATAAAACGTTGACTCATTATAATAGTAACATTTTCATATATTGTTCAGCATATTATAGGAACATTATTTACTTATAGTTATTATCTTTATATCTTTATATAAACATATATTTTTGTGTTAATAAAATTAATGAATTTCTTGGAATTGATCATGTAAATAAATTTTATTATATTGGGAAAAATCTTTGTTTTATTTGTTGAATTAATTATGCTTAACCAAATAATTCCTTGCCCCTTTTTTTTTATTATATTTACATCAGCATTTTAATAGCATTTCAGAGTCTTTATAATAAGCATCTTATCTGATATCGAAGAAATTGTTTCATACTCTAATACGTATATATCCAATACCTACATCTGTTATGTATCTAAAGTAAGGGATAAGGACGAGAAATAGAAGAAAAAGCAACGAGAATTATATGATACCTTTTCATAAAATTTAAAAATATATAGTTGTAGATTTTATTGCCACAATTCTCATTTAATAACGTTCAAGAAAATATAATATTGAATTATTAATAATTATAAAATTAATTTAATATTATTGCATAGCAAATTACTAAAAATACCTAAATCTAAGATAACTGAAAATATAACTTGAAATCGTTTTCGTTTATTTTTTAAACATTAACAAATGAAAATACAAAACATTTGTGCATTACTTATTTTTGTAAAAAAAAACTTGTGTACTCAAAGTAGAATTCTTTGTAAAGTAATCATATAATATTAAATATATATTTATAAAATTATTAATTTTTTAAGAAAAAAAATTCATTTGTGTCAAAAAAATCATTTATGTGCTTATGAAACTATTGACAATTGCTTAAATCGGTGAATAAAGATGATATCATACGCTTAATAACCATATGCTAGTATACTTTAAAATTAATAATTTTAAATATCATAAATTTAAATCGTTTCTCTCAACACTGTGTATCATTATAGCTGTTTTAAACGGATGAAAGTGCTCTAATGATCGCTTGAAAAATCAGTAATAGTACGCGCGAGCGTAACGTAGGGGTTGTTATGCGCGCCGAGCCGTCACGAGTATTGATCCCTGCCCCTCGTCCCTTGCTCAGCTTCCCGCTCCCTTATCTCAATGGGACGCTATACTGGCATGCTCTTCTGTTTTTCGCTTAATGGGACGTCGATTATCAGTCATAGATTGCTGTTTTGTCGGCACATGCACGTCATGTTTGATTCAAAATCAGTTCAAAGGTCGATACATTGGCGGGTGTTAATCATCTAGTACGTACATACATTTTCACTAGTGCAAAGGTTTATAATAAATAATTAATGTACTCACAATAGTAATTAAGGAATTACTATTGCAAAATGATAATGTAAAATGTTATAATTTACTTTTCTCTTATGATCTCATTATAAATAATTGTTAAAGTATCTTCATGCAATATCTCTTTTTCCAGAGTAGTTCTCTCGAACTGTTAAAGAATTCAGTTACATATAAATTTTAAGCAAATGAGGTTATACTAATACGATTAATGTTTATACACTCTTTAATTGTCATTAGAGTAAAACCTAGTTTGTGTAAGTAAAATTTTGATAATCTAACAGTTCATAAATAATATGACAAACTAAATTTTTGAACACTCTAAAGTGAGTTACTACGTAAGTAGAAATAATATTTTATTTAATACGGAATAGCTCCATTAAACTCTATTGTATTTTAATTTATTTTATAGTGTCTAAATATAAATTAAGTACTTACCGTCTTCTGACGAATCGAAGTGCTACATTATTAAGATAAAAATATAATACAGGAATGTAAAGTACACATCAAATACTTTAAAGAACTATCTCTATCTGTAGAAAGATTAAAGCTCATTGGAAGCTGGAAATAACGTAATTTAAATATTTTGAAGTTGGGTTTATTTTATTAAGTGCTATGAAAATGGATCAATGGATTAAAAAGCGTTTCATCGAGGGGCTATTCACTAGAATTTTGTACTTTCTATTTCTAAGATTAAACTGCGTACCAGGAGTATAATCGATTTCTTTATACTTAATATAAAGACGAAATCTATTTAAAATTATTATTTACTATTTAAGAGTCGAACGTTTTAAATATATATATATATCAATATTTTTTCATGATTTCCAATCCTTATAATTTAATGTATAATTTATCACGTAGTAAAGTTGTTATAAAACTACGCATTATCGTGTATTATTATTGTAATTATGTATAGAAGTAAAACTTGTTCTTTTGACTTACAGTACATTAGCAAATTGCAAATATGGCTGGAGAATTTCGCTGACGTTATTACGAGGGTGAACGTCGCGTGGGTCGAAACTCAGTTTGCCAATGGCTTTTTCGACAACAGGCTGGGCGTCCACTGATAAACCAGCGAAAAATTCCTTTAATTACGTTTCAACATTTGCGATGAAATATCTGCTTGAATTACTGAATATCATGCAAATAATATAAATTTATTCGTTTCCTAATTAGTTTAGAGACTTATTAATTCTATTTATACCATGTGTAGGTTACGTATAATTAATTTTATTCTACCTATTTTATGAATAAAACATCATGATATAATAAATAAATACATTTTACTCGTATTGTATTTACAAAATGTTGATAGTTTACGTGGTTTTTACTATCGACATGTTCACGTACTTGTAAAATCGAATTAAATGTTTATTCAATACAAAAGACAATTTATAACCTTTACACATTCATCTAAATTTCAGTATACACTTTGTCAAATTTAAAAAATATGGAATAAAAACAAATTTAAGTTATGGAAAAAAATTGTAATACTGTACGTGCAGAAAGTATAAGCAATTCAAGTAAAAATCTATCGGTAAATATACAATTATTATAATCCATATATAACCTTAATTTTATAATACTTTAGGTAATATTGTTTAGTATATTTTTATTTCATCTTATGTTCTGTAAAGTAAATTTTTGAAGTTAAACTTTAGATATGGTAAGATAGGAACCGACAAGTATTAGCTCTCTAAATACTACGCATACCAGAAATAATTGTTATGTAATTATGAAATATACAAGCATGAATTCTCCTGTCATTAAGTGATTTGTTTGCCTCATAAGCATTTATTATAATGTATTATATTTGAATCTTATGTATAGAACAATGTTTACAGTTTAATGAGAAGATAAATTTTATATTAACTTTGTTGTAATAGTTAAATATTTTAAGCAATAGATGCAATATTATGTGAACATAAAATAAGTTTCAAGTTAATTATCAAAGTTTTCTTCATATACAAATAATTGTTTCAGACAAAATTTTTTAACTACATCCTAGAAAAAACGGAAGGTTTGAATTTGGAGCGTTATGAACCATATATTGATCTATTAAGAATTTTTCTACCATCGATCGATCAACGCATTTGTACTTTAGTGAAGTATTTTATATACGGTGGATGCTCGGATAATCAAGAATGCAAACCACCTTTCGGAAATTTGGATTCGTGGCTCGAGGCGACAGACTCATTCAGAAGATGGGTGAACAGTGATGTATTTTGTCGCAGTTTCATAGATTCACTTTTATTGAGCTGTCGGTTCGAACGCATTGGTCGCGAGATCAATCGTATGGGATTCGAGATACCAAGGTTCGATGTCGATTTGTGCGCAGCTTACGATCGATTATCAAGTTTCAGTTATTGGATTGTACAATTACAAAAGACGTAGGTAAACGCTATTATACAGAGTATATAAATTTATGTCGAATTATCGAATGAAAATGTAATATTTCTTGTAGAGTACGATTAATTCTGATTTTATAACTAACCAAATAAGCGTACAAATGAATAATAGTGTAACTATTAGATATTAAACATTTTTTAAATTTTAGTTATTTTGATATTTATTCAGTTATAAAATAAGTATTTATTTATCACATTTTTTTATCCAGATAATAAAAATTAGGTTTATTTTTAAAGGTTTTTAAAAATCTGCCCAAAATCGAAGCAACTATGTACGAAACCTAGTAGCGACTTCACTGGTCACACAAATAGTAGCTTCGACAGTAGTTGTTCCGGATGTCTTGAATCTACAAGTGAGGAAATAAAATCGGGTTGTTCGACGTGCAGGGGTGATAAACTCCGAGTTTCCGTCACCGAAGTTTCCCCGAACGATGTCGACCGCACCACCAAAGGTATACGGAAAACTAATTACTTTTGACTGTCTTCCAAGTTCAAATCTATATAAGAGAAAAAGTTTTTAAGGGTGTTGCGTTGAATTCAGCAGTGTCTAGACAGTTTTGTTGTTGGATGCTTGTAATTGATAAGCTTCTTTATTTCAATTAAAAGAATTCATATTATTTCGCAACACTACTGTGATGTCGTAAATATATATGTTATAGATATACGTAATAAAAGATAATAATATATACTTATCAGTTTAAAAGAAAATACAAATAAAAATATATTTACAGATAATTTGGATGAACAAGTACAGAATTTTTGTAGTTGTCTAAACAATACGACTAACCGAATGATCGACGATACCCTGAACAATTCATGTTTATGTTGCACACCTCGAAGAAACTACGTACGCTACAAACTCAGGCGATTAAAATCGAAACCTCGTATGTTTGCTGACAGAGAAATGCTTAACAATCAATGTATAAATAGCTCGATGTATAGAATGCAATGCAGTTGTTCAAATGTTTACGAATATAATACCGATGATGATTCTTCAGGAATCAGTAATTACAGTAAAGAAACCTACGATGGAAGTTATGTAACAGCTAATTCAAAAAAATATGAAACTGAACGTTCGACTAGGTAAAATATAATTTAGTAGTGATTTCTGATTGTTTAGCTTTAAATAATTTTTATTCGCATTTTTTAGACTGATAGGTGCAGCTGATCAAACAATATTTCCTTCGAACAACGAAGCTTTTAGTTTCGATTATAAAAATTTAGTCGATAATTGTTCCTATTGTGGTACAGACATCAAAGAAATCAATAAAAATAGTTGTAATTGTATTTGGCAGCGAGAAAATAATATGAACATACGGCGTAATTTTGAAAAATTAAATTATTCTTGCAGTGTAAAAGAATCAAGTAGTTATAATTGTTTAGAAAAAGAATTTCGGGATATTGGAGTAATGACTGAAGAAATAGCCAACAATAATAATATCATTTTAAAAAATATCGAGACAAACACAGAACATATGGAGGATTCTGGTGAACAAATAGTTTATGTAAACGAAATATCTCTTTGTTATTGCAAAAATAATACCGAACACAACAGTATTGGTACTAATACCGAAAATTTTAAAGAAGCAGAAGGTAAATTACTTGCCGACGTTTCAACAAATACAGGTATAACACGATACAAGGATAATTGTACCCAAATATATTTGCAAAAAATTGAAGCATGTGCTTGTAACAAAAATGAAAAAGATGAATCGAAAGTGGGTATAAAAAATGTAAAAGTAACTGAAGAAAATAAGTGCAATAAAGCTACAAACACAGATGTAACAATTAATTCATCGAAATCGCAAAGTAATGTAAAAATAGAATGTATACATGAACCTCTTATCAACAAAGTAATTAGAAATAAAAGTAACATATCTTCGGAAAATTTAACATGTAATAACGACATGTTACAAGCATCAAAGAAAAAAGATAACGAAAAATTAAGACAGCACGAAGATAATAATGAAAACCAATCTGTACTTAAATATTTAATTAATCCAAAGTCTTGTAATAAAATACATGCTGAAACTAAAACGATAAAAACTAATAAAAATATGGGCGATAATGCTTCTATAGAATCGTTGATCTCTTTAAATTGTAAAAAAGTTTGCGATGACACGACATGTCTATATAAGAATATTCTCACTGAAGTAACAGCTTCACTAAAAGAACAAGTATTCAAAAAAATAGAAGAAAGTTTTAATTCAGAAAAAATTTTTCACAAAAGTCAATCTATCGACATGAGTCTTTCGAAATCATCATGTTGTAGTTTGACACTTGAATTTATCGATCCATCGATTTGCAACGAAAATTCGTTACACGATCAAAATTGTTATAGTCCTAAGGCAAGATACATCGATTGTCATTGCAAATGTTCAAAAACGTGCAAGTTTCTGCAATTTTTATCTCACAATTTCACTAATCATACATTTGAGAATTGTAAAAAAAATTTACGCCGAATAATTAAAAAAATAGTAGAAAAGGGAAAAAAGCTAAACAAATTATGTAAATCTCAAAAGATCTCAAAATATACGTGCGACTGTTGTGAATTAGAATATTTATTGTGTAGTAACGCAGGCTCTATTTTAGATGAGCGTTGCACGTGCTGCTACGTGAAAAAGTCAATGACACGACTAGCGGGTGGATTTGACGCTAATAGAAGGAAAAAGGAATGCACTGTGGACTTGTCATTGGTAGAATTTACAAGGAAGACGGATGCGTGTCGCAATTTCAATCATGACAACGATTCGAAAAATCAGGGGAGATATACGAGAAAGAGAGATCGTACGATTGGAAAAATAAGACATCGAATAGATAGGCCTAAGATCAGAAGAACATCGACAAATTATCCAGATCGTAATTCGAAACGATCTAGAAGAATTAAGGCACTTGCGTCTAAATGGGAAAAATCTTATGATATTATGGAAGTCAGTAGTAGTCCTATATTGTGATAAAAATATTGTTTTGTATAATCCAAAAAGGTGATAAATAATTACAAATACGTTTATCTAGTAAAGTTAAAAATAAAGTACTTGAAATCTAGTAAAATATTGTAATTGTTTAATTTAATGAAAATGTAAATATTACTTACAGAAGTGCATACATTTTTTGCCTTCCAAAGAATAAATATCATAAATATTTATCCACTTTGAACAAGCTAGATCCATGGTAAATGGAATATTACAAGCCAAAAGTAAATGCAAGGAATAAAAATATATATATGAAAATAATAGTTTGGCGATTTGTATACAAGGGAGATTGGCCCACAAATTAGAATGCATTAATACGTTAAAAGGTATACCTACTGTGCGCAATACACACGGAATTACGTTATCGTTAAATGTCCGGCGCACGACAGACAGCAGGATATCCAGACCTCGCGCATAAAGGTGAAGCTCTAATTGGCGGGCAACGCTATTAAAGCGCTCGGTCCCTTTTAACTCACCTACACACACAAAAGCGCATTTGACACACACGCACGCGTACGCATACACAGCGAGAGCAAGTTTTTATTCTCTTCGGTCGATTGTGAAATACTTAAGGGGAGGTCGAGGCCGGTCGGTAGCATCTGAAAGGGAGCTTCCGCACACCCTCGAGGCTTTTCGTCGATAAGCGCAGGCTTGCTATGTCTATTATATGCCAAACGATCCCATCCCTCCCGTTACCTACCTTTTGCGTAATTTCATTCGTGTTTAATTCAGTTTGAGGGTATTTCAACTTCCCATTGATTTCGATTGTTTCCAACCAAACAACTACAATTTTTGGTTATTGATAGGAGATATCTCTATTATCTTCGCGTTCTTCAAAATTTTTCTTTTGCTTTAGTTTATATTAAAAAATATAAACCTATTTTCTCCGAGTTATTCATATAAATATATATTTATGAATTTGGTAATGCATATTTAGTATTATAATTTAACCATAAAATACAGAGAAAAAGAATATTTTTTTCTTCATTTATATTATTGACAAAAGTGGACGGAGAAGACTTTTTCCTAAAAAGTATCTGAATGATCGGGCTAAAAATCGTAGTGACAGAACAATGAAAATTCTGGAAGAAAATGTTTGCTCGAAGTGCTCTTGTCGTTTAAAAATTCCTATCAAACATGATTGTATAACTTCTTTGAATTAAATTTTGAATATACAAATTACATTATTTCGTATACGCTAATTTTCTACTTTTAATATTTCCGTAATTTTTATTCTAAAAATAATTGCAGATAATTAAACAAAACTTGTGCATAAAGATAAAATAAATTCATTCTCTACGAATAGTAATGTTCAAAAACATTATAAAAAACTGATTGTAATTAAAAAAAAACAATTATTCCTAAAATGCATACAAATTAATGTCACTTTGGGTATGGAAAAATCGCTAATATTAATAAAGTAAACTTATACCAACACAAAACCTTAATATTTCTCAAAAATACTAAAGAATTAACAAAATGGGATGTTAATGCTTGAAATTGGGTGCTTCGAACCTAAGATAAGTGCCTTGAAAGAACGATGCAAAATATTTCAAATTCACACATCTTCGATACTATGTGGCTTATGTAACCAGTCGAAGAACTCATCCAAGATATTGTTAAAATCTAACTTTTCCAAGAATTTGGAATAAAAAAAACAAAAATTATAATTTATTATTTTTTGCGATAACTTAAAAACAAATGAAGATAGCTGAACTGACCGCAAACCAAAATATAAATAAATTTATGTTCTGTGAATCGTCTTTACATAAACTTTACATAAAAATGTCAAAAACCTATTTTCAAAAACCAAAAATTGATTCCAACTTAAAATCATTTGAAATGACTTAAAGTGTTTTTATTAAGTATTAATTATTATTATTATTATTAATATTAATTATTAATTATTATTAATTATGTATTACAAACGAAAAGTGGAAAATCTAATAAAACCGTGTTGATCTTCTTAAATACTGGAAATATAACACAAGCTAGTTGTAAATCTGACGAAAACGTTAAAAAGCCATATGAAGATAGGAATTTTCAAGTTTACTGCTAGCGGAAAATGGGACACATTCTTTGATTGTTTTAAGGTTGTGGTCATTTTATTAAATGCTAATAAAATGGATGTAAATGCATTTCATCACAAGGTACATACTAGCAACTTTTCATTCCTACTTCTTAGATTCAAAATTTCTGCTATAGAGGCCAAATAGTCAATTTTCTAAGGTCCTAAATTTTTGACGTAAACTAAACATCCATAAGGATGCCGAAAATAAGTTTTCTACTCAAAGATGAAAGACACCCCTGAGAATATTTGGACAATTATAACCTTATGGGGAAGCTTACAAAGGTAATGAGACGAAGTAGCTGTGTGATCACGAGCACCGCACGCGCGCAAATCCGAAAATCAATTTTGCTTGCTATGCACCCTTGTTCGAGACCTCATTCAGGTTTACTATTAATATATTGCTGATATAGGTCGATAATTAATGGTTTAAACGGTAGCTTGGATTTCTTCGACGACGCATCCTTTTAAAGAAGTGATTGACAATGCATTACTCCTTCGTCTGACTAAACTCGAGTATTATTACTTAAATATGTTTTAATTGGTAAAATTTGATTAGAAGTCCAATTAACAACTGAAATTGTAACTTATCATTGTTTCCACAAAGATAGATACTTGTATTTATCAAAATAAAATTTTCTAAATATGGAATATATTTATAATAATAATTATATTTAGGCCCCCCTTCAAAAATTCTACGAAAAAGTTTAAGAATCTATCTGTATTCTATCTGACGATAAACAAAATAATAAACAAAATTTCCACCCGTAAACCAAATCAATAAAAAATGAGGTCCTTCCCGTACATCTCAATCCAAATTCCTTTCTCGTATCTGAGTTCCCCTTCACAAAAAAATGAAAAAAATGGATCCCCATTCAATCTCAACAGTTTTCCTGCAACCGCGTAATTTTTCCCGCGCTCTCTCTGTATAGAAGTCGGATGTACTTTTCCTGCCACAAATACGAACAAATTTGCTGGTGAGTAAGAGAGGCATCGAATAGATAACGCCGTAACACAGCATCTCTTTCTCTTTCACTCTGGAGTTTTCGACCGATCGATATTGTATGGCGCGCGCGCGCAACCGCTCCGCGTGTTTGCATCAACCACCCACGTTCCAAAAGGTCGTGACGAGCTGTTGATCATGCGCGATTTCACGTTGTAGATTTAATTCCTATTTTACGGAAGGGTTGAATGAGTTGGTGGGACAATGGTATTGTTTAATGAATGTCACTAGTTGACTTCTAATGACGTTAAATTTCATCTTCGAGATTATGGTCTTAATCATTTGATTTTCTAGGCTTGTTATAAAATTATAAAAAATATTGTTTATTTCATGTATGGCAATGATTTTCCAGTATATTAAATCAACTACTACACCAAATAAATATTATTTATAAATATTTTATAACTGTTCGTTTCAAAATATAATTCATCTTTAATAAAATAATAATTATAATTGCGAAACCAATAGTCCAAAAAAATTATAGTAAGAATATAAAATTTCACTGAGAATGCGTTTCGCCAACAATTGTTGAGACAGTATAATGAATTGTAAGAATTTAACATGAGATCAGCATAATAATTAAATTTTAGCTAAACTTTGTAAATTTTTGTTTTTAATTGAATTTCACATAAAAGGGTATATATAATAAATAAAAAATATTAAATTAAAATTTTATATATTTTTTACCATTTTTAACTCAGTAAGAAAATATAATCATAGAATTTATATTCTTACAATGTAAATAACTGATAAAAAATAAATAAATATTATTATGCAACAACATTTTTATAAATTTTCTTCCCCATAGAGTACACTATTTTTGTTAATTTCTTGATTTGAAAATAAGTTTATACGTTCATTAAAACAACCTTTTAAAACAAATGTTACTTATCTATAAACGCTTCTTTTCTATTGTATAATCAACGCAAATAATTGACAATATTATAAAAATTGCCGGGAATTCATAGAAAATTATTTTCGCGCACATCGGTTAGTGAAAGAAACGCATGAATACCAGAACTCGCAAGAAAGAAAGAGCTCACCAGTTATTATCGATTTCGCGGTATCGAGAAACGCTCGCGAGCGAATTGGAATAAGAATAGGATGCTGTGAGTGAGTCATGTAGTATGAGGAAGAGTAAGAGGGGGAGGGTGGGAGGGGGGGGCGATAAGATGCAGCTGAAAATACAGATGGTTGATTCTGTAGAAAAAGTCATTTCCGACTTCATCGTCGCGAGTTTTCTTGCTCCCTCATATTTCCGGCAATGGGGACGATCGGTGTATGTGCGTTGCTTCGATACCAAGAGGATTTTACTTCTATACGACTCTATATACTTGTTGGCAAACAAACTTCTTCAAATTTAATTGGAAACTTCGAGTTTTATATTTTTTATTAAGAACTAGAGTAAAAATGAAGTAGTAAAATTTAATTGTATTGTTGGGAACTAATTATGTAACTTACTGTAAATATAATATAATATATCATTTTAATTATGTTTAGATTATAATATGCTTAATATTAAATTAATAATATTCTGAAGCTAATTATTTTTAGTTAAAAAATGTATACATATGATCAATTAATCATTTCACAATATTAAAAATGAGTTAAAACACGAATAAATGACAATTTCAACAACCTTTTATTATATATGAAGATTAATAAGAATTTATTGATACTTTCTAATATTAATGCTAATATAGTTATTCATCTACCGACTCAAGAATCAGTCTATAATCTCAAGAATTTATTGCTGCCCATTCAAATGTATGAAAAAGACAAACGGGCATGTTATACGCGTACATTATGTTGAATGCATCTTCCATGTTATAAAATCAATTCCAGATGCACAGGCCATCAATAAAAAATGTAAACCAAATTAAAAAGGCTTATATATTGTCTTTAAAAAATTTCAATTTTTTGCTATGTTTCTAAATAAGAAAACTTAATTTATATTTACCATTTTCATATATGTATAATATTATTTTGAGGGTGTGGAATCTGCAAAAACTATGTTTATAAGGTGAGGAAGAACTGCCATCCATAACGATAAATGATATTTATTTTTAAAGGTAAAAAGTAATTTTATTTATCCCAAAATTGTATAAAATAAAGTCAATTGAATTTTGTAAAATTATCGAATAATTTCTGTATACACTCGTTAGGAAAAATATTCGATTTTTTGTGTTTTATCTTCATTTTATTTATTATATACTATTACGTGGGTTCCTACTTACGTAGTTTATACTTATTTTTCATATAAAAATTTCAATAATATTTAATGAGACTTTTTTTTTAATAACAAAATCGATAAATTTTAAATTTGTACTAAATATTATTTTTTAAAATTAAATGACCTATATCTTACAATTTAATTATAATTTTTTTCACATTTAATTGAAAAACTTGTTTATCTTTTACTAACGTCCAAAAATTCTTTCAAAATTTCCATTAATTATTTTTTTTCATGAAATATGCGAATGAAGTGGTCTAACCGAAGGAAAAATATCCAGTCTTTGGAACCGCGTCTCCGGCGTCCTCGTCCTCCTCAACGGTGAAGCTCCGCCCGGGCTCGATCCAGGTCCTATTGCCATTGGCCGGGCCTATGGATGCGCCGCGACGTCGCGCGCCAATCCCCGAGTACGCGCGCGCGTGCCACCCCCGCGACCGCCGACGCTAGCTCGCAGGGTGATAGAGCGAGCCCGCGAGCCGCGCGTTCCGCCGATACCCGCTGCGCACCCACCACGATCTGGACTTAATTATTGGTGAGTGTCAATGTGCATCTGTTAATTTTTTCATTTTTAATTATTTTTTGGTGCTACGATATTCCTTAGAAACGTTCGCGAGTGTATCATCAATTGAGTGTCTTTCCCGTTTTATTATTTAGTGGTTAAAGATTTTTGTTGGCCTCATTTTTGTAAAATATCATTTTCTTATTTCGGTTATAAGTGTATCTTCATTTTTACGTGAAGTGAGGGTGGTGGTAGGTCATTCCATTTGCGTTTCTAATGAAGATTTACAGTTCGATGTTGTGGTGGTAGTGAATTAAAAAAGTGATTCCCATTGTTCGTGTAGTGGATCACCTATTTTTGGTCCTGTTACGTGAACTTTAATAGGTGACCCGACATAGTTTTTTCTTCGGCGTAAGCTTGTATCGTTGATATTTTTTATTCAGATTTCAGTGTACATGTCGTTTTGTTTCAACAGTTTGTGGAATCGTTTCATCTCTAGATTAAAGGAATTTTTGGCAACAAAGCGCTATTCCTGCAAACATTCTTTTGTTTTAAGTAATATCGTCTTAGTAGTTAAAAATGGAAGAGCATTAATTATTCTAAAAAAATGATAATTAAAAATTAAAATTATTGGCATTATTTAAAAAACAATGAATAGGTATAATCCACTTGAAAGAAGGACAATCTTGATCAAATTCCAAATATTGCAAAGCTATTTGCAATATGTAATAATAAATCAATATATATAAGAGAAAAATCAAAGGTCACCTCCGACATGATTTTCGCTATTTCAAAACTCTTTTTGGTAAAAGCTCACAAAGTCACGAGATGAAAAATGGACGTGACGGTTTCATCGAACTAAGGGTGGGATCAATACTATGAATCGTACTCAAAAGCCGTCAAAAATAGGCTTTGGTATCCAGATGATGAAAGTAGAAGCTAATGTCGCTTGTCACATTTTTCAACAATTGTTATATTATGTTTAGATAACACAAATGTTACCGCTAACCGATTTTGACCTTTTTACAGTAAATCAAAGTTCGAATATGCGAGCACACGCAGTAAACTTATAAAGTGCAAAAATAGAAGCAATGAATATTCAATGATCGTGCACGAAAATTTTTATGAGTATGTATTTGATAAAAGAAAACTGCCAAGAATTAATATCGAATGTTAAAATATTTACAAAAACAAGTATTAACATTGATCCTACGAGAAATAATTGATTGTTAAACTGAGGCTGGATATATTGTACAATTAATTTGATAAAAATTTTAGAAATCTATTCTTCTTACCAAGTAAAATATATGAGATAATATCGCGTAATCCTAAAAGTAACATAAATCCCCGGCATTAAAATGCGATCGATGGGCAGGATCCGCCGATAACAAGAGAGATCGGTATCGCGTGACTTTTCCGCTGGTTCTCCCCCATTAAGTTAGGGGATGCGCGTTGGTCATCACTGCCCGTCACTCGTGTCCACTCGATTTCCATTTGGCCGTCGCGTAAGCACGTGTCGTCGTGCACTTCGTGCCCATTGTGACTCCTGGGTCGTTACGTGTCGATAACCTACAGCCTTTTATACGTACATGTATATGATTGAACGGTGCCCTGCTTTTCCATTGATTTCACCATTCGTTTTATATTTTTTCTTCTTCTTTCTTCTTTTTAGATGGGGAGCTAGGCTAAATTGCTAGGGTGTCCCGGTGTTGTTTGGACTCGTCTACGCGTCGCCACATTGGAATTTCGCAGAGACTTTTTGACGCCCGGCCGTATATTTTATACCGGTCACGATTGTCTTTTCTATCGATTTTTCGCTAAAAGTTCTCCCAACTTTATTTTACGCTTATTACGCGGTCTTGGGAAAAGAAAGTTGACTTTAATCGACCAGATTCATTTATGTATATTTGTATAATTGTACACTCTGCGGCTATTGATTAAGTCCGGACGATTTTAAAATGTTTCATTAAGATAACCGTAAGCATGGGAATGAACAATAAGATTGCGTCATTTTAAATTTTTCAATATTAATAACGTGTACATGTATTAAAAAATATATAATCTAACGAGTTGGTCGGGTTAGGTGAAACGAATAATTTAAATTTCGAATTATGAGAGTAATATACTATAAATTTGAGTTTACCAAATAATTCGTATCATACGTTATGAAGCAATCATACGATTTATAACAAAGTTATATGGAGATAACAGTAATAAATGTTTATAGATGTTTGATAATATATTTATTTATTATTAATTTAATTTATGTTAAATATTTATAACAGTAAAATAATCAGACGAAAAAAATTCAGGAGTCATTTATATATTAAAAAAGAATATCAATCAACAATCAACAATAAATTTTAAAAGTACTACCGTACCGCAACATTAACCCTCAACACTCAATTAGAATAATCGACGCATCAACGCTAGTCTGAAAGCAGTGCTATACGTAAAAGACCCTGCATCCTCAATAACGACCCTCGTCGACAAGAAATGAAGAGAAAAAAAAATGAGGCAGCTCCCGGGCATCTTACTGTTGTTTCGTTGGCGAATAGAGGGTGTTTGTGTGTGTGTGTGTCTGTATACACGCGAGGGTCGCACTCTCTCTTTCTCGCTCTCTCTCGGGGGAGCCGCGGCCGGATTACGGATTGAAGAGCTCTGGCACTACGCCGAATAAACAGCCCTTGTGTCTGTGGCCTTCGCTAGTTTTTGGAGCCCTCTGAGCTTTTATCGAAGCTTCGGAGATATATTGGAGCGCGAGGCCGTAGGTCTTATCGGTGACTCGAGGGAGGCAACTCGATCCGTCGGAGATGAGCTTCGCGCTGTTACTTTTTACGTTTTTGTTACTCTACGAAAGAACGAGGGCTTTACGAAGAGGAGCGTTTAAACTTAATTCACTAGGGTGACGATTTCGGAGTTTCCCTTTTTTCTTTTTCTCCCTTATATACCCAAGTGATTTTTCTTTTCTTTCTATCGCTAGCCTCTGATTTAGGTGTGAGAATTGAATTTTCGAGATAGTGATACTCAGTGTTTTTTTATGGTTGGGCGTTTTATTTTTAGAAATATACTGATTGTACATTTAGAGGATTGGTATATTTCATTGTATTCATGTAAACTTTATCGAATAAATTATTCTTTAGCATCTTCTGTAAATAAAAATTTTAATACTTGCAATAAATAATTCGAGCGGTGTTAGATAGTGACGAAAATGATCAATGTAATTTATATTCAGCACATTTATGTCAAGTACAACGGTGCAGTGCATCTATTTTTCTCATAATGCGTGTTACCATTAATTTTATAAAGATATTGCAGTTTTCTCTGCAATATTAATTATTTGTAACTACCGGCTGAATATTATGCAACGTTGATTTATCTGGTAACATAAATATGAGCAATTGAATATTTCTTTACAGTTAAGTATTATTATTAGCATCAGTTATCATCAGTTAAATTTTCATTCTTTATAATTTGCTAAAATCTTAATAGTTGAGATAACTAAATATTAATGTCAAAGAAATATTATTTAAGAGAATGTCGGACTCAGAAGATGGTAATTTTTAATATTTTTTATAAACAAAAGAATAAGTTTTTGAAAAAAATCTGAACGCGATGCCCTTAGACATGTTTTAAACAGAATATTCAAATTTTTTCATATTTTTAAATCTGTAATTCAATTCTAATTGCTGCGTTGAAAATTCATGCCTTTTTAGATCAATAATACCGACTGAAAATTGTTTACTCAATTATTATTAACAAATTTATTTGTTCTTAAAAATCAAAACGTAATGCCCTCGCTTTTATTCTAAAGTACCCATATGAATTTTGTTTAGATTTTCAATTCAATATTTCCAACGTAATTCTTATGTTGATAAAGGTGTAGATTCCTGTAACTAGGATGCGACATCCCGTTTTTAATAATTAATTAAAAATAAATATTTATTTTTCTAAAGTAAATGATTAATATTATTTGATTAATTGAGAAGACCGTTAAAACAATTTGAGATACTTTTGTCACGGTCATCGCCGCGTGACTTAGGAAGTATAAGAAGGATCGAGTGAGCGATAAGACGCGTCGACTAATCTAAACAGTGCATAGCATCGTGGACGTTAACTATACTAGATG
The DNA here is from genome assembly GCA_026168455.1 of Theocolax elegans. Classification (NCBI taxonomy): domain Eukaryota; kingdom Metazoa; phylum Arthropoda; class Insecta; order Hymenoptera; family Cerocephalidae; genus Theocolax; species Theocolax elegans. The sequence goes on along the minus strand of CM047426.1, from coordinate 32,650,248 downwards.
GTTAGAGTACAAGATTCGTAATCCAATGTTCATATTTTCGAATGTTGTCTGCCTTTTTTCGCTCCTTGACTTTTTCATGCACGTTATATTTAATAAAAAACATTGCACATATATATTAATTAATTATAAGACGATTAGAAACATAATCGAGATTTTTATCAGGGCCGAATCCGAAGTCTGAAAATAAACATTAGGTCTTGAAATGGTTCCCTAGGAAACCGCTAATGAGATGTGTAATGGTGCTTTAACGAGGCCCTGAGAATATATTTGCAAATGCAAATGCTTAACAAGACCCTTGTATGGTAAAATAAAAATATAATGTAGCTCTCAAACTTTTCATTAGTTCTAATCTTCATGTATTTGACATAACGTAATGATTAATGCCTTACAATCAAATAATATCTGTAGTTCTATTTTTTTGTTTCTTTGTCGCCGAAATTCACCCCAATTTACAATTATTTATTATTCTTCAAATATAACTATACATCGAATATAACTTCCAATATAACCAATTCACATATCATTCGTATATAGACGTTAATGTTAATATTATTATTTTATTATTATTATATCATTTTCGGGATTTGATAAGATCAGAGCATGGGAACCGTTTTTTATTAGTCTTGTCAAATCAGGGCCTTATGCACGCACCAGTTACACGCCATATTGAGGGTCTATTCGGATGGGATAATCTATCACTGAAGCTACTTTTACAGAAATCCTATAGCACAAATACAAAAATATAAAAGTATAATTACACAAAAAATGACTCGAAAATATTCTTAACTAAGTTAAAAAAATCAATTGATATTGATCAAGTATAAGGGTTATATAACCACGAGGTTAATCACCTATAGGTTTATTATAGTCTAGAAATATATAGTTTATTTTGTAATTTGTATACCAGAATCCATGTATGTTTAAGAAACATAAGCATATCCAATACTTATAGTTTTATTGTTTTTTTTTATTTTCGAAAATTATTTTATTATTTTTTATAAAAAGCATAGGCAAAGAAATAAAATATATAAACCTATTGAATCGGTAAAATGTATAAAAAATATTTCTTCAAAAAATATTTACCATAGATTTAAAAAATTAATAATATTTCTACCAGGGTATCTAAAATTTTTTTGTATATTTTTTTGTAACAGAACATTACATTTTTAATGATAAAAAATAAATAATTAAAACGAAAGGTATTCCACATTAATATTTATTTCTTTTATCATTCAATATGTTATGTCATAGGATTTTGACAAATTTTAAATAATATTATATTTAATTAAACGTACTGTTGATTTCAGGGGCTGCAAAGTAATAATACAATCATTACAAGAACCAGAGCAACCCCAATAATTGGAAAATGTCCGGATTCGCGACGGCGGGTCTCGCGGCCTTCGATTCCCTCAAGACCAAAGCTGCTCAAAGACTATCCGAGTAAGACGATTTCTTTGTCAGTTATTGTTACAAAAATTATAAATAGGAAATATATTCGTTCGAAAACATAAAAAGGAAAGGATTTATATCTTTCGTCACAAAGGATATTTGCACATTAAATTGTATAGTGTTGTTCTAATTGATTTTAAATAGATTTTTCTGCATTTACCTTCAAAAGTAAAATAGAAAAAATGTACTTATTCATATTAAAATAAGGTTTTGAAGCACGAAATCCTTAAGTTTCATAACTTGAAATTCATAATATAATGAATTTGTGTATATGTGTATGTGAATAGATAATTTTTTCGTAACTATACGTGGATTATACGACCGAATGTTAATTTACTACTAAGCTGAAATTACTAGTTTGCATAATAATGGAACTTTCTATAAATTTAAGTAATTTGAAAAAAGACGTATTGGAGAATATTTTTTATTCTAGTAGATACTCGTATAATTAAATATAAAAGTTAGCATTACAACTTTGGAAAAGTGAATAATTAATTCATGTGACGCTCATTAGATTGTGCAAAAATATATTATATTTGCAATTAGAAATTTAAGCTAAAGATACTGATTGCTAAACAACTCTTTTTTGAAATTGAATTAATTAACTAAATTAAAAAAGTTTTCTAATTTGTAAATAATTAGCACATAGTGTGTGTGTGTGTAACTTAAGAAACATGGAAAATCTACTGTACAAGACTAATTACTACATACAATGACATAAAAGTAGAATTTGAGGTGCGCGAATACCTCGTGAGCATAGATATATGAAAACGAATATTAACGTATAACTCGTAAATCTGTAGCATAAAAAGAGGTGGTGGAGGAAATGCCGGGTACGAGGAATTCGAGATGCCGAGCGAGCACATCAAGGAAAACAAGGGGTTCGAGGATGAGAGGGGAGCTTTTAACAAACAAGGTTCGCTTGACTCACTACCGGAACCGGAAAGACCGCCCCTGCGACACATCGATACTTACTGTATGCCCGAGTGCCCTTGCTTGTCCAAGAGGTACACCATTGCGCTTCTCGCGTGTATGGGTAAGTTATTTCGAAGCCATGGCAATCTATTTATAGGTAAAACTTTCGCAATATTAAAGCTTCGAATATATACACTTATTGTTACATAAACACCTGAGATTAATTTGCTTTTTCGAAGAATAAATTCAAATGATTTTTCCTTTATTTCTGATTTTTTCTTTAATGGAGTTACAAAATTATTTTCGTTGCTTTATTATTAATTAATTACAAAGAGTTTAATCTATTATTTTTTTTTAATTTGTAAAAAATATCAAACATTTCACACATTTTTGGCGACAGTTAATTGATTCATAATCCAACAATCGAATGTAAGAATGATTTTGTAATAAAAAATGTGAAATACAAATGTAATGAAGTAATACATACATACTACACAGTTACTGGTTGAAACATAGAGATCACCGAAGATTCTGATGTGCTTCCTGTTAAAACAATTCTCTCAAAATTATTTATATTTAGATTTATTAAATTAATTAAGGGTATAAAGTATAACTTATTATATCTAGTTATAGACAAATTTATTAATTTATACTAATCGGCACAATAGCCTGCTCATTATGAATGCCTACTAATCGACAAATATGCGTCATCAGTGATATATGATATCGAGAGATGTGGCAAATAAGTCGCGTTATAAAAATATTATCAATTAATGGATCTGCAAGTATTATTTCAATTAAATAAAACAATGCCGGCTCACTTTATATAACAAACATCATATTTAATTTATTCGTTCATAAATTAATAATATTTATATTGTTAAAAAAGATTTATTGAAATCTACACGTATAATAACCTACAATTTATTTTTAAAAATTTATAAAGAAAATTGAATGAATCCGTACAACCTGCAACCGCGTACTTTAAATAAATGATCTAATAAATTGAATTAAATTATTTCGGTACAGTTACTTACGCTAAATTACTCAAACTCAGGACATCGACACGCGCGCAAAAAGTAAAAGAAAATAGTAGTCGAAATCAGGCTACTTACATCGCAACAAAAGAAAAGTCCGCAATCAACTACTTTAATTTCCTCTAATAGTCTTTCCGCATTTATTTCTACTCCCCGTTACTTTTGTAACAATTAACTCCTGGGTAATAATATTTTAGGCGTAACCAATACGAGTCGTCGACAAACAAAGAAAATTGCGTTTTTTATTGAATCATGAATCAACAAAAAGGGCATTTTGATATTTAACCCTTAACTAGCACTGTTGTTACCAATATACGTACCTGGCACTGTGGGGTAATTAATACCCGAAAATACTCTAACGAGTTTCAAGCAGCCGGTATTAATATTATTCTGCGAAAAAATGATCGAATGTAATTTGAGGTATGTTTTTCAAAGCCATATTGGTTTTATAGCCATTCATTTAAATTGAGTTAGTATTCTATATGGTTCATTAATTGACTTTTAGTACGATTTATTTGAACTCAAAATTATTTTGGGGTATTTTTGATCTACGGTGTCAGTCAACGGTTAAGTATGCGCGACAAGTGGTTTTTTCTTCCTCATCCGGTTCACGTAATACCAATTATTCGCGGGAGTCTAGCCAGCCGAGAAATTCGCGAGAAATATGCTATTTCTCATAAGGCGATTGCTTCAACACGACTTCGCCGATTTTCGTGTTTTTTAAATATTTTGTAGCACTTAAAAAAATTCATACAAAAGATTTTTATAAAAAGTTACAAATATCTCTTCTGCCTCTTATAAGGATAGACTACTTAGATAAATAGTACATCAATATTTTTTATTAAAAGTCAATAAGTAAAGTGGATTAATTAAAATTTTTCTTAGTAGTAACGAAACTATATACCACTAATTCTGATTAAAATTCTTTGTTAAAAAATGGAAAATAAGTACTGTATAACTGGAAAAATAAATAAAGTGTATCCTGTAACTTTTTTGATATACTTTAGCATTTGATGGATTTCTTCTTAACGAAATGAACGGTATTTTCATACCAATATTAGCGTTTATCGGAATTTTTCAAAAAACCCTTAAGTACCCTATACGGGAGGAGAAGAAAAAATTTACTTTCGAAAATAAATGCCTAATGTAACTTGAATCTAATATAGTTTTATGGTGACATATCAATATAGATCTGCGCAATATACCTTCATCGATCTATCTTACTATATATTAAAATTCACAGATCTATATAGTTTACTATATGAATTTTAAAGTACATTTTGTTTTGAAAAATTTAGGAAATAATTATATCTATTATTTGATTAAATCATTTTTCGAGAGTTTTATTACTCTTTAACACTCAAAGTTTCACGAATTTTTGTTAAACAACAAACATTAATTTCAATAATCAATCGTAAATATATGTTATTATTGTATCTTTTGCTTATTGAATATTTTTGACAATAGTACAAGCTGAGGAATAAAGCTTTTAAAAGGTCGATAGTAGTGAAAACATGTCAATCACAGAGAAGAAATATTGTGTTATCTACGTAAGAACTAATGTTATTCATCACATGATTTTGTACGTACAATATGCATGCACATGGTAATACATGTAGTAATATAATTGTAAATTATTTTTACTACTATTTAAAATATTGCATCGTATAAACATTTTTTGTTTGAATCATTTCAATTTACCTTAATGAATTAGAACCCTTATTATTATATTATTGAATAAATAACATAGTAGAGATACTTAGAATATAATTTTTGACAATTTCAAATAATAATTGCAGCAAAACTTTAGCATCTAGTACTTGTATTTTATAACCATTCAAATATGAAGAATAGTGCTTTGAATGTAAAGCATTTTCATATCTTAAAAATACCAAACAGCGTGATTAATCATAATAAAATTGAATTATCACATTGAATTGTGACAAATATTAATCGATACCGCGTATGAGCTCAAGATGAGTTAAGACAAGTTTAATTTTCATGAAAAATACAAATATTGCGAAAGTATAATATTAATTTCCTGATCTTGATTTTCACCAACAAATAAATTAACATACGAATTAAGTTGAAAAAATTGATTATGAATATAAACGAAGTGCTGTATAATATTTATAATAAAGACAAAAATATTAAAAATGTACAAAATAGATTAAAAAATCTCAGCCAACTAAAATGTTAGAAGAAAACTATAAATAAATGTGACACATATACATATATAAAATTAAGTGACTTTAGTATAGGTTCAATAGCTTATAAAAAATGCCATTAATGTAAGTTCAATATTATTGCAATATACCTAAGTGAAATTTGAAAAAGCCTACAGTATTGCGTCAAGAAAAGTAAAAAAAATTGTTAACAGGAAAACATTGGAAGGTAGTTCAGAGTTCAAGTTAAAACGGATGCTTTTGTAGCGGACGTTCAAATTATCTGCAAAAGAAATTGGAATTCAAATCAGAGTGGATTTCAATTATAGAAATATTCTCGACAAGAAAAACATTAGTAGTTGAAGAGAAAAGTAAATGCAATGCGTGGTACAGACAGCTGTATTGACAGCGCAAAGTTACACAATACAACCAACTATATGAGATACGGGTTACTATTATTAATTTTTTTAGTTATAATATAAAATAGTGGTGAATTTAGTCCTGTAATAGAATCTTCTTTATTGATATCACAAAATATTTATGTGCAGAACTAAAGACTGAAAAACTTACAGCACATTTTAATTGTTATACGATTATAGATGGTATGAAAAATGGTTCAATAAAAATTTTTTTAGAACTTTTAAAGAACTAATTAATTCAACTAAAATTGTTAACTTTAAAATTAATTCTCACAAGAAAACTTCAACCATTTAATATACTTACATAGTTTTCATCTCTAAAAAATTTATTTTTGACACTTTTAAGATAAAGTGTTTTTAATGGAATTACATGAATTCCAGATAAAATTAATAATCGTGTTAATGTTATTTAGAAGACTGTTGCAATATAGTGTGCATTGCTTGATGTACAAAATCGATATTTTAAACAATTTTGAAAGATTATCGTTGGTGTGAAAATTTTGTTGAATGATGTTTTTTAATTTATCTAACAATAAAAAAACAAACTAAAGAGTAAGTGATAGGAATTTCTTAATCAAATAAATAAAATAGTTATTTCTATACTTAGAGAGTAAACTAGGCATTTATTCCCGGGATAAAAGTTGCTGCTCGAACTACAGATTGTATGAGTTTTAAAAAAGTATGTGGTCTATCTCTGTAAGTGGTAGTTGAGGATATTATGGTGTAGTTATTTAAAAAAAATTCAAAACATTTCAACTCTAATATTCAATATTGTTAACAAAAATGTAGTTTATACATTTATTGAAATTATAGCCCAGTATTAAAAAAAATATAAAAAATGTAGTTATTTTAAATTAAAAATGCTATTACAACATACTTCAAATATATAAATTTAATAAATTTTCGTATTCTTGTACAGGTTTCATTATCTCATTCGGTATGAGATGCAATATGGGTATGGCGAAGCTAAAGATGAGCAACGATTCTGGAAATGTATTTAATTGGACAGTAGCAACGCAAAGCGCCGTAGATTCTTCATTCTTCTGGGGCTACTTAGTGACGCAAGTACCGGGTGGTTTCCTTGCTTCTCTATATCCAGCAAATCGAATATTTGGTTCGGCCATCGTTGTCTCATCCTTTCTCAATCTTCTAGCACCCGAAGCCATTAGTTTTAGTCCTGTTCTCTATATCGTCGTCCAAGTGTGCAAAGGTTTAGTTGAGGTATGAAAAACAGTTAATCAAAAATAATTTAAGCATTTTAATAAAAAGTAGAGAAATAATATGACAATCACTTTCAACATTAAGTAGTTACGATTGATTATTTTAGGGTGTTACGTATCCAGCTTGTCACGGTATATGGAAATTTTGGGCGCCACCTCTTGAAAGATCTCGATTGGCCACTCTCGCATTCTGTGGTTCGTATGCTGCTGTTGTAATAGGAATGCCGTTATCCGGAATACTGAGTAACTGGCTCGGGTGGACTGCCTCTTTTTACTTTTACGGTACGTTCATTTATTCCTAATTAATATGTTTGTTAAATATCTCGCATTTATTATGTACTAAAGTATCTAATAGTAACAAAGTATTTAAAATTAATAATTGTTATTGCGATAAATGTTGTAGGGATCTTCGGAATCATATGGTATTGCTTTTGGCTATGGCTGTCTTTCGAAAAACCTTCGAAACATCCATGTATTTCAGCGCGAGAATTGCGATACATAGAGGATTCGTTAGGTCAGGGTCAAGCTAATCTACCAATGCCAACGTTGTGGACAACACCTTGGCGCATGTTTCTCACTTCAATGCCTGTACATGCGATTATCGTCGCTAATTTTTGCAGATCTTGGAATTTTTATCTACTGGTGCTATTCCAAGCTCGTTTCATGCACGAAGCCTTTAACATGCCTGTTGTTGAGGTAAGTTGTAACAAATCCTAATCTAATCAGTATACGATATTTCTACTCTGTACAAGTACATTGCAGAATTATTATTCCTAATATTAGTAACATTATACTAACAGTAAGTACTATCAAATCTAAAAGAGCAAAAAGCGTCACTTTCCATTTTTAAATTTGAATAATTTTGAACTACAATTTAATGTAAAAGCATACATTGATTATGTACTTTTATTTCTAACTTCTGATTATTTTCAATGAAAATAAAACTTTGTAGACGGGTATGTTGGGCTCACTACCTCATTTATTGATGACGTTGATCGTGCCGTGTGGAGGTCTGCTGGCAGATCACTTGCGTAAAAATGGCATTATGACAACAACGAATGTCCGTAAGCTTTTCAACTGCGGTGGGTTCGGCATGGAAGCTCTATTCTTCTTGGTGGTAGCTAATTGTACAAATCATAGGAACGGTGCAGCAGCCACAGTGGCTCTTACAATCGGTGTCGCTTGTAGTGGGTTTGCCATCTCAGGTTTCAATGTCAATCATCTTGATATAGCACCTCGTTACGCCAGTATACTGATGGGTATGTCCAATGGAATCGGTACGATTGCCGGTCTTCTAGTACCGATCTTCGTCGACAATATCACAAGGCACAAGGATCCTGAGAGTTGGCGAAACGTCTTTATTATAGCTGCATGCGTTCATTTCGTCGGTGTAACGTTCTATGCAGTATTTTGCTCGGGTGAGCTTCAACCCTGGGCTGACCCAACAGCCGAAGAAAAAGCAAGTTGGAATCCTCTTGATGACTTGGGTCAGACGAAACCGCCTGTTCCACCACCCCCTCAAATTGCCCAAACACAATTCATTGTGAGTATTTTTATCAATTCCACATGTTATTCTACAATTCTAGTGCTCAGATTTTCCTATCTACAATAAATAAAAATAAATATCCAAAGATAACTACTGACATTTATACAAATTACACAGAGACAACCGTCAGGGGAAAATCCGAACGCCAATTGGAATTCGTACAATGATCCAGCGCCACCGTATCCACAAGCTGCGTATCAACAACCACCGTACCAGCAGCCAGCATACCAGCAACCACAGTCGCAGTATCAACCGCCGCCACACGAATATCAACAACAGCAAGAACCAATAGACAGAGGTCAAGCAGTAAGTTATGGTGCGACTGAAAATAGTAATCCTTTCGTATCGACGAATCCTTTTGCCAGCGGTGCGGTAAGTGCGAGTTATGTACAGCCACCAGCGAGAGACGATTATAATCACGACGTCATGCAAGACCAGCAGCAGTGGCAGTAAATTAATACTATACAAGATTGGTAATCTGGACCAAGCTTATGTCTTTTGCATTATTTACATGTCGATAAATTAAAGATTGTCAATGTTTACTTAAAAATTTCTAATTGCTGGATGGGGACAATACTTTAATTAAATAATAGTTGCAAATCAATTCGGTAACAATAATTGCTTACTTAAAATAATTGTTATATTTTAATGTATGAATAACGAATATGATTAATTAATCAACGATTGTAAAACATATTTATTTTACAATATTTTATTATAATCTATTCAGCATTGCAAAGATTTCAAATATTTTATTAAATATTAGGAGAATTAAAATACATAAATATTGAGTTGAGTGTCGGGATAGGGGGATTTATCAGTAGATAAAATAATTACTTAACATTATACGAGAGAAACAGCAACGTGCTGAAAATTTTAACATATCAGCGGCTGCGCGATAGTGAAACGAGTAAAATAGCAATTCAATCCTCCTCCGACGTACTGTATATCAATGACGATATTTCAAGGATATTTTTGTAAAATAATAACTTTGTCCAGATTACTAGAGTAGTCTTAATTTGAATAAAACTTCTTGCAAAATAAGTGACAATAACATTCAAGAAAAGCTCTAGAAACATCAGTGATTAAACTATACAGATTAGTTTAAATAATGCGTCAAATAATAAAAGTACTTGCCTAACGTAATACCTAAGAGGGCAGGTGGCAGAACTGCGGAATTTAATTAAGTGTGCGCTATAATTTTGCGACAAGCGATCAAAAACAAATATTTTTAGTATGCTTATTTAAATAACGGTATTGACAATACAAACCTGAAAGTATTAGGTATAATTAAAATTAAAAGAAACTATATGAAAGTATACAAATATGTAAAACAAGACTAAAAATGGAATTACTACGAAAAAATATTCGTAAGAAAAATGAAAGTATTAACAATAAGTCACTAAATAGTAAAAAGTTTCTTTAGAAACTTTTTTTCTATACTTTTGACAATTATGACAATATTATACACTCACAATCTTATGAGAAAAAGCGATCAGAATAATTATATTTTCTAAAAGTAATTTATGACAATTACAAAAGACATAATTATTGCACTTTTTAAATATTGCACATTAATGATAAAACCATCCAAGGTTACAATAATTTTACAATTATATCTTGAATTTAATAAAACAAGAATCTACAACTGAATATTTTCCATGAGATCAAAAAGTAAACAAAAATACCGTTTAGAGACAATAAAATTCTTAATAAGAAATAAGCTTAAGTTATTTGACAATAAAAAATTTATGAGTAATTGTACTGAGACCCGCCAGTGAAAAATTTTTCACAGGTTTGACAATAATTGCACTAGTGAAAATTTTGCACACACACTAGTAATGTAATAAAACTTTTCGGATCAAAAAAAGTACTATTGCTAAAGAAAGTTGAAAACAATTAAATGCCGAATAATAAATAAAATACGTTAATGGGATAAATTGAACAGAATTGGTTCCTATTAAAATAAAATGCAGTACCGTTGGCTGCAACTTTTAGGTGTTTCTCTCCCGCGCGTGAATATATAAAATCGATTGGAAAAAAGGTATAAAAACGTAGCAATAAAATAATCTAAAAGAACGAAAGGAAAGAAAAATAAACGTTTAGCAGTACAATGGGAAAAACTCTGGGAATGAAAGTTTTACAGGTACCTGAACAAATTTCACATAGTTGAACGTATATAAACGTTGATTCGCGCTTGAGGGGAGTCGACTATGGAGTACGATTATACAATAACGCATATTATAATACGAACGTATGTAATACACGCACATTCATTAAAAAAAAGTGACGGTTTTGTAAATTGGAGATCCCTTTCGAGAGACTCGAACATTCTTACGAAGTGCAAAAATAAAAAAAGAATCAAAAGCGAAAGTATATACATAATAGGGCATATTTACGAGTTATAATGAAAGTAGAGGAAATGCTTCGTGCATTTTTGTAGATTTTTTTCAAGCTCATTTTTGGCAAAGTGATTTATTGCAATGGGAGTTTATTGTATCTCAAAATAATTCAAACTAAGTTATACAAATATATATATATATATATTAAAGTAAAGTACGTTTGAAGAAAAGAAGCAAGGAAAACACATGAAAGTATTTAAAGAAAGTAGTTGCGCGATCGCATCATATTTAAAGAAGTGATTATATCTGTATACATTTATGTATGTGTGTGCAAAGTAGATATCGAGAGAGAGAGAGAGAGAGAGAAAGAGACGAAAAGATGTAAATGATGAAAAGTATATGAAAACGAAAATATATATAGCGTATAGTAAAGAGACGTTAAAAAATTATGAGCGATATTGCATAGTTTTCGTTGATCAAACACATTGTATATGTATATAATGTGTTGTACGTGAATGACAGAAGCGCGAAGAAAGAAATATGCATTATATTTACGAAATTAGTCAATTTACGCGAGACCTTTATAAAAGAACAAAATGTGAGCGAAGATTGAATATTTATTACAGAATTATTGATATACATATAATATATGATATTACAGGAGAAATATAATAATTTAATGACAAAATACTGAAACAATAAAAAAAATAAAAGTATATATTATATGGGCGACATATATATATAAATAAACAAATAAATACAAAAATATATATATATATATAGTTGAAGGCAAAGTCAAAACGGCTTGAGCGCCGAAAATTGTGTTGTGCTGTAATCAGTGTCAATGCCGGCAATATATATATATCAAATGAAGGAATCGCTCGTGATTTTTAGAAAATAATAAATAATAAAGTAAAATTAAAAACGCGCCCAACTTTTTCTTTTTTAGATGAGCTGATATGTAGATTTATATCTCGTTGATCCGGGGTACCTAGAGAGTATAATATTTGAATACGCGGCGATATAGAAAGTCTTTTATATAACTCTTGTATTCGATTACATTTTATGCGTTTCGATTGAAAAATTCTGAAAGCCGTTTTTAGAGAATGATGGGTTTATTGCGAAAAAACAAATGGATTTTTTGATAATTTTTCGCTTTTTTGCATATTATATGCGAAATTCGGGTTAAATCTTAATAAAATAAGGTATTTGCGAAATTGACAATAATTTTTATCGCGTGTTTTTCTGAACTGTCCCTTTTAAGCTATTCGAGCGATATATTTATTGTAAATATGATGAAAGGTGAAAGATGTGTAGCTACTAAATGAGACAGATATATAAAGTGCTTCATATAAAATAACATACATAATATATATATAGTCACGTTTTGCTTTGCAATGTATACTTTATTGTTAACTTTGCGTAAATGTTTATTATTCATTGAGTTCCTTAATGATACGCTTCGTTTATCGCAGTACTATATTTATATCCAGTAGTAGCAAATTTAATACGTTTCATTGTTAACTAAATCTTTTTAAGGGTTTGCATCAATGTGAAATTTGCTCGAGTCTGAGTAATAATTTTATTTTTTATATTATTGACAATTATGTGTTATTAACTTGTTAAATCATTTTTATAATGATTTACAAATTCCGACTTGTGCGTCGACAATAATAAAACAAATAAATGGAATTACCAATACTTAAATTAATTATGTGTAAAAAACTGTTTATAAGTAATGAAAATTAGTAAACGAACAAATTTAAAGATACTTTTATAGTTTAAGTTAAAATTTTTTAAATTTAAATAAAATTTAAAATGAAATAATAAAAATCACTACAAATTCACTAATTTCTTTAAACTAATAAGTATATAACATCGATCTCTTTAATCAATTAATACTATAAAAAAATTGATATTAATAAGATAATAGATATAAATTACAGATAAAACCGAGCAAATTACTCATTGAATTTCTTAGATGAATGTTACACGAGTGTGCACTCATCCTTGCATGGAAGTAGTAACTGGCCTAATAAGTTTTAAAACGCTATGTGCGGTACCAAACGTGAGAAGGATATATGGTTGTAAGATTATACTTTAAATCGTTTCATTAAAAGAACAAAAAATCACTTATTGGAAGAGTCATTTTTCAACCATTTCGACATAACAAGTTGGTTTTTGTTGCTTCAGCATTGCGCAGTATAATAATGTTATAAATTAAATTTGATCAAATTTAGTGATGTTTGGCACTTTTCATTTAATGCAGCTTAGTAGCGGTTATACTTTATTACCAACCTATCCTCAAAATTAACCAAATTTATAATTATTAGAAATAATTTATAAAATTTTGAAAAATGTCTCGATTTTAGTGATTTTATTCTAAAAAAAAAAAATAATTACTTAATATAATAAAATATTGAAAGGGAAATTAATACTAATATAACGTCTAGACTAAGTTTAAATGCTGTTCGAACAATAATTCTGAGAAATTTATACAAAGCAAAATATATACGTATGTATATGTGTGTGTGTATGTATATATATATGTATACATATCTATGTGGTATATATACCTATACACATATACGTACTTACACATAATTATGATAATATATATATACTTATAATGTAAACTTCAATAGTAATTACGACAATAAATTATATAAAATATACTTGAATAAAAAAAAACAATTATCAGGCGCTGTGAAAAATTTAATTATACATAATTCGTCAATGTGATTGCTTGAGTTTTTCCTCTTCGTATCTAGTGAAAAATAAAAAAGTAAACAATGAAGGCGCGAAAAACTCGAGTTTGCGTTGTACGATTATTTTCACCGTTAATAATTACAAAAGAATAATAAGTAATGTGCGTGCTGATAATACCGAATGTGCGCTCTCATTTTCTTTGTTTAGGTAGGGCAGAGATATTTTTTAAAAACGCTGTAGGCTCAATTGCGCAGTTATAACGCATATACCGACAAAATATATATTTCTGATCGAATATCGAATTACGGTGCTTGCGGTTGCGCAAAAACGGAAGTTCAACATACTTGCTATACGGCACAATAGTGAAAAAAGTACAGTTTTTTTACAGTTATTCTTTCCTATTTTCACGGAAACTATATTTTATAAATATAGATATGCGTAAATATAAAAGGTAAATTTGTATATCAAAATGACTCAACTGGTTGATCTATTGAAAGCAGAGCTTTTTTAGAGATTTAATATTTTATCCCATTTCGACAGGACTTTAATGTCTTTTTTGTTGCAATAAGTAGGAAATAGATATTAATTGTATATTCTTCATAGCAATTATAATACAATTAAATATTTGCGTTAAATTAATGGCAATACTATATATATCTTATATATATATAAGAAAATAGATTTTTGAGTGATATATAAGACGGGCATTTAATAGAAGGAAAGATATTGTGCTCTACGTGGTATTGTTTAATATTTATCGTAGAAAGAAATTAATTTTTATTGGATTATTTATAGATCTTCTGTGTACTGTATGTGCATATATTTATGAATATATGCGTATACATTATGTTATATGTTAAATCTTAGATGTTGCAGCTTGAATATTTTTCTAGCATAAGGTAAATGAAAAACGTTATCATGTTATTGATGCTGGTGACGGTGGGGTATATGAAAGTTGTGAATTTACGAAAGTCTATCAATTATTATATTGACAATAATGAAAGTAAATAATTCAATGAAAGTTGTATATTATAAGAATGTAATACATCTCGCGTGACATTTTAATGTTACGTAATTTTTTATTTTGGTTTTGTCATATAAAAACATAATCAGTACTGTTCATAAATACGAGATCATTTTTTTAAAATATAATATGAGATTCAAATTATAATAAATATATTCTAGTAATACCCAATATATTTTAACATACTAATTATTATAATATTTATATCGAAGGGCGCGTTTTTAGCCCGACGTAAGTGTGGCCGTGTGAGTATTTATACATATATACATATATATTTACATATACAGCTACACATATACAGCTTACTTTCATAAACGTTTTCTAATAGACATCCAAAATCTAAAACTAACTTACAACAACAAATGAAAGCTTACTACCAATACTCACAGACAATATTTTAGATAATTTAAACAATTTTTTTCATAATTTACTAAATGTGATTTTAACACGATTATTTAATTTAAGTTTCTGCATAATTTATAGTAATTTGCAAAGTCATGAATTCTTAAAATCTGATATTGCATTAGGAATCTCATCTTAAATTTGGAAAACTCAACCTCTATTTACGAACAATACTATATATCTATATAGATATTATTTATATTATAAGAAATCGTATTAAATATTTTTTATTCACACTTTATTACATAATAATTCTTTAGAAAAGTATGTACTTCTTAAAAATATAGTGTATATGTACTAATTATTCTATATATAAATAAGTTATTAAAAATGTTGTATAAAAATATCGTGCGATATAAATTGTTTTAGACCTATATATGTTACTTTTAAATATATAATACGTATAAGTGTATTGCGAAGTACATTTTGTAAACGTCATTTCACTTTCATGTCTTGAGCGTTGTACATATATTCCTTAAATTTCTCTCTTGTACACGCTTCAAAGTAATAGTTGTTAAACATTATCAACGAAAGCATGAAAAAAGGCTTAACCGTTTTACAAACAAATTATATACATATTCATTCATCAACAGACGTAAACAAATTTAAAGTAGCAAAAATCGTGTTAAAGACTGCCCTTTAACAAATATTAGCCATTCAAAGTTAAATTATCTTTTTTCCTGTATAAAACTAACAAAAGTTTAAGATAAATTCATATTTATCCGGTTTCACGGAGCTTTTGGCCTTTTTCACGCTGAAAATATATATATAAATACTTCAATTTCCCTACTCCCATAAGTGTGCGTGTGTGTTTTCAAGTAAATAAAATTTGAAAAACCGTAAAAAAGTAATACAGAGAAAAAAAAGTGGTGTTATTTATTTCGCATTAGACAGTATAATCGCTAAAAAGTCTTATTAAAAGTAATGCAATTTATGAATTATAAAGAATAATGTGTGAAAAACATAGTCGTATGTCCATGTTGGAAAATTAATAAATCAAAATAAATAAAATTCAACCCGTTCCACGGTATACATGCGTTAACAGAAAAATTAACAGGATGGCTATAGGAAAAGCTTTTAATTAAAATAAAAGTAAAGTCATACGCGAAAAATGAAGCATTTACTCGAAAAAAAATAGCTAGTGGTCAACAGATTCTTTAGATAAAAATAATGGAAAAACGTATGATATTAAAATAAAATAATTATAAAAGTTACATTGTTACTCGCCGGTAATGTCTGGTTTGTTAATAATTATTATATATCATCGATCATGTAAAATATGTATGTATATTATAACTTGAGTGTATTATGTAATAGTACAAGAATTACCGATGGCTATTGACAATAAAGAGTCAGCGAATCTTTTCGATATATTGCGTTTTATTTTATCAAATAAACCTGAAAGAATTAAACTATAGTTAAGTAGCTTTAATTTATTATCCCCTTTCGATTTATCTATCAAGTGATAGTTTCATGGTATTATTTCATCATAAGCCTAATTCGAACTTTGTTATTGTAAAAATAAATGCTTTTGATAAGTAAATGATTAATTTAAGCAAGCGAATGCTTCGAAATTATAATTATTTCAAAGATTATAATTATCCTAATTTAAAAAAAGGAAAATTTTTCATACGTCATGATTTTATAATTTGATAAAAAGACGCGTTTCATAATTCACGTGTAAAAACCGGTCTGTCAACCTTGACTGTAACTGGAACAATTATCCGAAAAATGGACTGGACCGAAGAAACCGAGGGAACCTTGGAAAATCGAAACACGCGCATTGACACACATGTGCATCGACTCGGTCTGTAAGTCACTCGCAGAGATACTCATTTACCTCGGGCCATTGTGTCTACTTACCACAATAATGAAGACATTGTATATTGATTAATTCGTTTACTTACTAAGTGCTCTAGTATCTACAAACTGTAGGGGTTTCTTATTTGATAATTTTTCTGTCGTTTTTCTTTAACTTTTTTTTAATCATGGAAACTTCTCTTTATCTAGTAGGTTTTAAGAAGTAATTAACATATTTTATTAAGGATAACGACGATGAATTTTATAATGCCTAGAATATTGGTCGTTAGTTAACGATATTATGTAAACTAAATGCCAAAAAAGAAATTTGTTTGATATAAAATAATTCTTTTATACCTAATGTTAACCCGCGTAGAAAAAAATTCATGTGAAAATCATAGCAAGATTTTTCCTTGCAATATCTTGGCAAAATCGTGGCTAATGAGCAGAATCCATCATTTTGCAAGGATTTTGCCATAATATTAAAAAAATAATTAAAATTTGTTGAAAACGTATGGCATTTAATTAACTATAATTAAAAAAAGAAAAAAGTAATCCTTCGGAGATTCGAACTTGAATCTTTTATACCGAAGTCTTTCGCTTTACAACTGAGCTATTTTATTGTTTATATCAATATGTTAAATTCAGGTTAAATATAAAAAACAATAGCAGCACACTTCAATTCATTTTATATATAAAACAATAATATAGCTCAGTTGGTAAAGCGAAAGACTTCGGTATAAAAGATTCAAGTTCGAATCTCCGAAGGATTACTTTTTTCTTTCTTTAATTATAGTTAATTAAATGCCATACGTTTGCAACAAATTTTAATTATTTTTTTAATTATAATTTGAATAATATTTATGGCAAAATCCTTGCAAAATGATGGATTCTGCTCATTAGCCACGATTTTACCAAGATATTGCAAGGAAAAATTTTGCCATGATTTTCACATGAATTTTTTTTACGCGGGAAACATTTTAATTTTTCTGCATAATATGATTTTTTTTACCAATATTTGAAAATAATTCGTGAATTAGAGTATGAATCCATTTATTCAACGTTCAAAACAATTGAAGAAATAATATAATAATTATGAGTGTAGCTTAATTTATTAACCATGTTTCTTGATAGGATACAAATGTAATGTTTAATTATACATTTGATTTTTAAAACAGTATTTAAAAATGTTATTTACAATTGAATAATAGTGAATGCATAATTTGCTTATTACTGCTTTTCACTGTAATGTGTATTAAATATACTATATACGATCAATTCTACATGATAAAAAATTATAAGCTTACACCACTATAAAATGAAAAAGATAGAATATGTATTAGTATCTTCCCCCTCCCTTAAACTAAAATACAACAATAGCCGCAAGCGTAAATCCCACCACGAGGTAAAAAAATGATGTTGTAAAGTCCTCCTCCCTGTAACCTCCCGGAAGAAAGTGAAAATCGCGTATAACGCGCACGAAATCAGCAAATGAATCGTCGTGCGTCCACCACTCCTTGTCCACAACGAGAGAAAAAAAACTGCACATGGGCATACTACTCTCACTCTTTCTCACATGCGTCTGAGTATAGCCATATATACATGTGCACGCACGATATCAGTCAGAAGGAGAGGAGCGTTGTTACTTTCTAAAATTCCCCTCGGCTTGGTACGGAGAAGCCGGCCGATGACTCGGCATTAAGTGATCGGACGGCGGACGCGCGCGTGAGGATCCGCCGCGGAGAGGATCCGATACGAGAAGATACTTTTACCCGCTTTTTCTCGCAACGGTGTCGATGTTATATCATAAGCCGGATGAGCGAGGGAGATGGCGGTCAGTGTCGCGGTGTCCACTTTGTTATTCTTCCTACTCATCTGCTTTCGGCAATTTGGTAAGTTCAATTAGATACATTCAATTTATTCTACGTAGTTATACAATTCTTTTATTCAAAAGTTGCCGGTATTTACGACTTTGAATTTCCCGCGCTTATGGATCCTTCCCCCCACCCGCTCCTTCTCTTTTGCGGTGTATCTTCTTTCATTTATACTTCGTTTTCATTTTATGAAAATGTCGTGATTGGAAATGATTTGTTTTGTGGTTCGTTCATTTATACAGAGGATGATAATCAACGCGTTGATAAATTCGAAACGCGGAAATTGAATGAATGTATATATATATATGTATACACCTGTACGACAAATTTTAAGACGTCCGAGACCAAATGATACGAGAGTAGAGAAAGTCGTGGTTGGAAAGACGAGAAACTTCGACGTATACAACTTATAGTGTTATTTCTAAAAAATTTTATTTATCATTTCTTTGAATACCATATTTTATGTGTAAATGATTATTTTAGATTTTTTAAAATTGATTTCTTAAGAATTTGTGATTAAATATATTTAATGTATTATAAAAAATAAAATAACGTTCGTTGAATTTTTTACTTTTTACAACAGAAATGTCGTATTAGTAATTAATAATAAAGGTATATTTCGTTTAACTACATTCATTTGCTTAATGCAATTAATTTCTATGCAATACTTTGACGAACGTAACGTCAAGAAGTCATAAGGATAAAACTCGATAAAAAATATACAAGAATATATGTTTTTATTGCAATTTCAATACAAATGAAAAACATAAAAATTGTAAATGTTGATCTTTCGTAAACGTTACACTTCAATGAAGTTGCAACTTCCACTTTTTCTGAAATTTGACGTTTAAAATTCTATGAAGATTATTAATTATTTAATAGAGAATAGAGCAATTTTCAATATTTTTTTACTTTATTTTAATAAATGCTAGTTTAAAGAATATAAACTAATTTTGAATTTTCAAAAAGTTAAATTGTCGTTAATATTATTGTTTAAAGTTCATTACAAAATGAGAAAAAAAATTAAAAAATTCCTAGTTGCTTCAATTTGATTTTAGAGAAATTTGGAAACGCATTTTCGCCTTAAAATTGCCTAAATTTCATGAAAAAAAATTGTCATGCGAAAATATAACTTTTTATATTTTGTTTAAACAATTGTGGTTTAAACAAAAAGTACCATTTTTTGGCAAAATGTACCGACGGATTTGGATTCTACGGCCCAAAATCCTTTGGATTTCATGGTTTTTATCCGGGGACATGTACTTAATTCCCAACGGGGACATAGCCAAAAATGAATTGAAGTGTGCTGCTATTGTTTTTTATATTTAACCTGAATTTAACATATTGATGTAAACCATAAATATAGCTCAGTTGGTAAAGCGAAAGACTTCGGTATAAAAGATTCAGTTCGAATCTCCGAAGGATTACTTTTTTCTTATAATTGAATAATTTTATGGCAAAATCCCTTGCAAAATGATGGTTTGCTCATTAGCCACGATTTTACCAAGATATGCAGAAAAAATTTTGCCATGATTTTCACATGAATTTTTTTACGCGGGAAACATTTTAATTTTTCTGCATAATATGATTTTTTTACCAATATTTGAAAATAATTCGTGAATTAGAGTATGAATCCATTTATTCAACGTTCAAAACATTGAAGAAATAATATATAATTATGAGTGTAGCTTAATTTATTAACCATGTTTTCTTGATAGGATACAAAGGTAATGTTTAATTATACATTTGATTTTAAACAGTAATTAAAATGTTATTTACATTGATAATAGTGAATGCATAATTGCTTATTACTGCTTTTCACTGTATGTGTATTAAATATACTATATACGATCAATTCTACATGATAAAAAATTATAAGCTTACACCACTATAAAATGAAAAAGATAGAATATGTATTAGTATCTTCCCCCTCCCTTAAACTAAAATACAACAATAGCCGCAAGCGTAAATCCCACCACGAGGTAAAAAAATGATGTTGTAAAGTCCTCCTCCCTGTAACCTCCCGGAAGAAAGTGAAAATCGCGTATAACGCGCACGAAATCAGCAAATGAATCGTCGTGCGTCCACCACTCCTTGTCCACAACGAGAGAAAAAAAACTGCACATGGGCATACTACTCTCACTCTTTCTCACATGCGTCTGAGTATAGCCATATATACATGTGCACGCACGATATCAGTCAGAAGGAGAGGAGCGTTGTTACTTTCTAAAATTCCCCTCGGCTTGGTACGGAGAAGCCGGCCGATGACTCGGCATTAAGTGATCGGACGGCGGACGCGCGCGTGAGGATCCGCCGCGGAGAGGATCCGATACGAGAAGATACTTTTACCCGCTTTTTCTCGCAACGGTGTCGATGTTATATCATAAGCCGGATGAGCGAGGGAGATGGCGGTCAGTGTCGCGGTGTCCACTTTGTTATTCTTCCTACTCATCTGCTTTCGGCAATTTGGTAAGTTCAATTAGATACATTCAATTTATTCTACGTAGTTATACAACTCTTTTATTCAAAAGTTGCCGGTATTTACGACTTTGAATTTCCCGCGCTTATGGATCCTTCCCCCCACCCGCTCCTTCTCTTTTGCGGTGTATCTTCTTTCATTTATACTTCGTTTTCATTTTATGAAAATGTCGTGATTGGAAATGATTTGTTTTGTGGTTCGTTCATTTATACAGAGGATGATAATCAACGCGTTGATAAATTCGAAACGCGGAAATTGAATGAATGTATATATATATATGTATACACCTGTACGACAAATTTTAAGACGTCCCGAGACCAAATGATACGAGAGTAGAGAAAGTCGTGGTTGGAAAGACGAGAAACTTCGACGTATACAACTTATAGTGTTATTTCTAAAAAATTTTTATTTATCATTTCTTTGAATACCATATTTTATGTGTAAATGATTATTTTAGATTTTTTAAAATTGATTTCTTAAGAATTTGTGATTAAATATATTTAATGTATTATAAAAAATAAAATAACGTTCGTTGAATTTTTTACTTTTTACAACAGAAATGTCGTATTAGTAATTAATAATAAAGGTATATTTCGTTTAACTACATTCATTTGCTTAATGCAATTAATTTCTATGCAATACTTTGACGAACGTAACGTCAAGAAGTCATAAGGATAAAACTCGATAAAAAATATACAAGAATATATGTTTTTATTGCAATTTCAATACAAATGAAAAACATAAAAATTGTAAATGTTGATCTTTCGTAAACGTTACACTTCAATGAAGTTGCAACTTCCATTATATAGTAAAACATTACGAGTAATTTCTTTTACACAGGACCTTCATTATAAAGTAATGATAATTACTAATGATAATATTGAGAAACTCCTCGTGGATATTTTAACCTTAAGTTTGTCGTTAATGTCGTATATATCCGGTGAACATACTAGTAGGTTACTAAAAAAAATATTCTAATTTCAAAGTAATCCATTGTATGTATATTAGTTCCATCCAATTGACTATGACCATTGATAGAAATATTTGAATAATTATATTAGTTGCTTATATAAATGACTATGTGTTTAACTAGTTTAGATCAAGCAATATTATATATCTAAGTATTAGTCTTTCAGTCATCAAGTGCGAAACAATAACTAAAAAATTATTAATACTTTCCTTTAATTTCTGTAGCAATTATACATTACAACTTCTGGTGTAATTAATACAGAAAAGAATATTCGTCGTATGTGAATCTATACGGTTTTTTGTGTATACCTGTCGACATTATAATCGTCCGCCGATAATTATTTACTTGGATTTCCGGCACAGTTATCGCAAAATATAATTCCACACCCTTATACCTATAAGTATGAATTGCTGCGTGTGCAGATGAGTTTCCAGAGCGCGATTGTTTTTAATTGCCGAGGAACTCGAATGCACGGTTGCATGTCCGGTGAGTGTTTCCGGACTATACGCGAATAGGTTCCGCGTGTCCTTAATTTTTTCTTTTCGCTTTTTTTATTGAAATGCCTTTCTCTCAATAGATTCCCTGAGATGTTTGCAAAATTTTTAAAAATTATTTATTTTTTGTAATGATGTATTATTGTAGAAGGAATATAATGATTTTTTTCAAAAAGATCAATTTATCGTTCGATGATATGTATATAAAGTTGTATATTTATTGGTCTATCCGGACTAATCTAATTTTATATTAGAGAAGACTTTAAGTACTATTTCGACCATATCGAAGATATTGTACGAAGAGTACATAAAACATTCTCTAGTATAAAATAAGATTAGTTCGGATAGACCGATAAATATACAACTTTATAATTATTTTTTCTTTTTAGTTTATAAATTTAAAGGTCTGAATTTTTATAACGCAATTGATAATTTATGTTTATATATTTCTCTAATTTTTAATTTTAATTCGTAGCGCAACGTAATGGTGTCCACATTTCTTTTGACAAATTTGTACTAAAAATTGTTAAATATTAAAGTATGTATGTCAATTGTCCAATTATCAAAATTCTAGATAACAAAATTGAATTATAACTTATGTCTCAGACATTATGTAAATCGAGTGTTTTCTAAAATGTAAAATGCATCAAAGCTATATCATCTTCTTACATCAAATCTCACTTTCTTTTCAAATTAAATGGTTTTATTGCGCTTTTAAGTCAACAAAATCAAATTTACTTTTATGTAAATAAACGATGATTTAGGTAAATTATTTCACCCGCGTTAGTTGATAATTAAAATTCGGAATGCACATGTATGCGAATCGACTTTCATAATCGTCGACGCGTGAAAATCATAAAAGAATATAAATTCCGTCAAAGCGTCATTTCTTAACCTAGTATACGCATTTTCTTTTTTCACGGTGTTGTTGCAAAAAGACACCCACTTTTTTCACTTTCATTCATGCACACGATTTTTCTCTTAACATTTTGGATTTATTGTAATAATTTCTCAGGCTGTTATACGAGTATTACAACAATTAACAAAAGCATTTATTAAAAGGGATTAAATCATACTATCATTATTTATTGTTTTCATAATTGCTTACATGTCAATACGGAAAAGAAATGAAGAATTACATGAATGTATCGCAATCGCACCTATTGTACAAAAAAAAATTGTGCAAAATTTTTCTTGAAACCTTGTATTTAATATTGCGAGTGTACAATGTATACAATTATTGTTACATAATTTAAAACAAATTTTTAAGTGAAATTTTTCTCCGTAACCCTGTATATGAGAAAAAGTAAAAAACATATTTCTATATACTAGATTATTCTCAATGACCAACTTTAAAACTAACCATGCAATTGTAAGAATACATGCAAATTGCATACAGTTACAATCAAAGAGGTTTTTACTGTACATTGTGCACGCTTTGCAGTAATTATCCGTTTTTCCTTTTGGAACTTTCTTCAATCTGAATTAATAAATATTTCTAATTATCCTATTTTCATAGACATTCAATATTTGTAAAAATTTGTTTCACTCTATAATTAAAGTGAAACGATTTTTAATTCCAAAATTTAAATTACGTAAGCAGAATAAGATAAAGAGATTCCGCGGAATTCTTATATCTGCATTATATATAATAAGTATACGCGATTAATTACATTCGATATAACTGCAAATTTGTTATTTAGCGATTCTTGTTCATAAATTGAGTACAATCGAACTTCCGCGATTGAAAATATCGATAAAGCTACTCGGATTATTGAAATATTCGAAAATTTCTATTACGCGAACTTTCTCCGTGAACGCACACTTTGATTTAATTATCAGGCACGTCAAACGTTAAGAGCAAGGAAATTAATCTAATGCTATGTATGCATAAGTATATAAAAGAGCTCACGACCTTTACCTCGTTTTTTTATATCTTTATACTCTCTTCTTATTATCGGTTCGTTTCGCTTTATCTCCGATGTTACGCCGCGTATTATAATTGAATTGTTACACTGTATAAGGCATTGGCAAGAATACAATTGATTTTTACTTAAAATTATTTTCAGACGATGTGACGGCGCAAAATAAAAAGACTTGGCAGGATCTCTTCAATAGCACATCTTGCGCTAAGCCGCCGTTCACTTGCCCTTATCCACAAATCCAATTTTATTTAATACAATGAGTTGATTGTTTATCGGATAATATTAATTTGTTTATAAAATATTCATATCTATTTATTGTAAATAATGCTGATAGAATATTGTTTTTATTGCAATTTCAATACAAATGAAAAACATAAAAATTGTAAATGTTGATCTTTCGTAAACGTTACACTTCAATGAAGTTGCAACTTCCATTATATAGTAAAACATTACGAGTAATTTCTTTTACACAGGACCTTCATTATAAAGTAATGATAATTACTAATGATAATATTGAGAAACTCCTCGTGGATATTTTAACCTTAAGTTTGTCGTTAATGTCGTATATATCCGGTGAACATACTAGTAGGTTACTAAAAAAATATTCTAATTTCAAAGTAATCCATTGTATGTATATTAGTTCCATCCAATTGACTATGACCATTGATAGAAATATTTGAATAATTATATTAGTTGCTTATATAAATGACTATGTGTTTAACTAGTTTAGATCAAGCAATATATATATCTAAGTATTAGTCTTTCAGTCATCAAGTGCGAAACAATAACTAAAAAATTATTAATACTTTCCTTTAATTTCTGTAGCAATTATACATTACAACTTCTGGTGTAATTAATACAGAAAAGAATATTCGTCGTATGTGAATCTATACGGTTTTTTGTGTATACCTGTCGACATTATAATCGTCCGCCGATAATTATTTACTTGGATTTCCGGCACAGTTATCGCAAAATATAATTCCACACCCTTATACCTATAAGTATGAATTCCTAGTATACCGCAATTTTCTTCTTCACGGTGTTGTTGCAAAAAGGACACCCACTTTTTCACTTCATTCATGCACACGATTTTTCTCTTAACATTTTGGATTTAATTGTAATCATTCTCAGGGCTGTTTAAGAGTATTACAAACAATTAACAAAAGATTTATTTAACAAGAGATTAAATACTACTATCATTATTTATTGTTTTCATAATTGCCTTACATGTCAATACGGAAAAGAATGAAGAATTACATGAATGTATCGCAATCGCACCTATTGTACAAAAAAAATTGTTGCAAAATTTTTCTTGAAACCTGTATTTAATATTGCGAGTGTACAATGTATACAATTATTGTTACATAATTTAAAACAAATTTTTAAGTGAATTTTTCTCCGTAACCCTGTATATGAGAAAAAGTAAAAAAACATATTTCTATATACTAGATTATTCTCAATGACCAACTTTAAAACTAACCATGCAATTGTAAGAAATACATGCAAATTGCATACAGTTACAATCAAAGAGGTTTTTACTGTACATTGTGCACGCTTTGCAGTAATTATCCGTTTTTCCTTTTGGAACTTTCTTCAATCTGAATTAATAAATATTTCTAATTATCCTATTTTCATAGACATTCAATATTTGTAAAAATTTGTTTCACTCTATAATTAAAGTGAAACGATTTTTAATTCCAAAATTTAAATTACGTAAGCAGAATAAGATAAAGAAATTCCGCGGAATTCTTATATCTGCATTATATATAATAAGTATACGCGATTAATTACATTCGATATAACTGCAAATTTGTTATTTAGCGATTCTTGTTCATAAATTGAATACAATCGAACTTCCGCGATTGAAAATATCGATAAAGCTACTCGGATTATTGAAATATTCGAAAATTTCTATTACGCGAACTTTCTCCGTGAACGCACACTTTGATTTAATTATCAGGCACGTCAAACGTTAAGAGCAAGGAATTAATCTAATGCTATGTATGCATAAGTATATAAAAGAGCTCACGACCTTTACCTCGTTTTTTTATATCTTTATACTCTCTTCTTATTATCGGTTCGTTTCGCTTTATCTCCGATGTTACGCCGCGTATTATAATTGAATTGTTACACTGTATAAGGCATTGGCAAGAATACAATTGATTTTTACTTAAAATTATTTTCAGACGATGTGACGGCGCAAAATAAAAAGACTTGGCAGGATCTCTTCAATAGCACATCTTGCGCTAAGCCGCCGTTCACTTGCCCTTATCCACAAATCCAATTTTATTTATATACAAGGTGAGTTGATTGTTTATCGGATATATATTAATTTGTTTATAAAAATATTCATATCTATTTATTGTAAATAATGCTGATAGAATATTGTTTTTATCGTATCAAAAGTGAAATGTTTAGTTTTAAATGAATTTGGTACATTACCTCGTTTAATAGAAAAACATAAAAGTCCTATGCTTAGTTCTAAAATTAATGTATCGCTCCTGCGTTGCGTTATGCAAAATAATTATTTTAAAATAAACATTTTCAAAACTCTACAAATTTTTTTTTTAATTTATAAAATTATTATTCTTGTCTTTAAAATTCTTTACGTTTTATTCTAATAAAACTTCTCATTATTTTGAGATCGATAAAAAATGATAAAGTGAAAAAATGATAAAATGATAAAGAAAATAAAAAAAAAGTTGAAAATTTAATAAAAATTTCATTAAAAAATATATAATGCTCAATTACTTCTATAATTATAAATACTTTTAAATAAGGATCGTTGCTACCTGTAAAAAACTCAACTTTGTCGGTTTTTTTATTCAAAACTCTAAATTAAAAACTAATTAATACAGTTGCCTAAAATTTTTACAGCGCATAACCATACTATCATGTTCTAGTTATTACCATTATTTTAGTCAACACATTCGACTGATTAGTTTCAGAGTTATTAACAAATTAAAAAACAAATTTTTTTAATGATTTGATAACTTACAGTAAAGTTGGCTATAAATCAAAATTAATTCTATAGATTCAAAAACAAAATTTTTACCGAATTCGGAAATCGAATATAGCAATTTAAAAAATATTGCGGTATACGTACAAATAAATATACACATACACTCTCATACACTGCACCCATATCATGACAAAACATCGAAAAAATTTACTATTACAAGTAGCTTCCTCTATAAGAAAGCAAACTTGTTTCGTTATTTTTATAAGTTTATCAGTAAGTTGAATGGATTTTTGTTTAAATATCAATATAATAATCAATATAGAAAATACAACTTCTTATTGAGCATTACCTTTATAAAACGTAAATTCATATAAGAAATAAATATAATTAAAAATAATTAGTGATTGAATGTTTAGTATTTATTTGTGTATCTATGCATGCATCATTGGATGACTCTTATAATATGTCGAAATTGTACGAGATCATCAAACTGTGTCTAAATATTATTTTCTAATCATCGATAATTAATATTGAAGAATAGATCAGTTTTTAAATTAGAGAAAATTGTGAAAACACTTAATCAAAATTAGATTAGAACAACATAAACAAGTCATCTAAATTGTGTATTTATATATATATATATTATTATTATTAAAAGTGAAAATCATTCTTCAACCTTCATGTTATAAGTTCAATAATGATTAATTTTGTGAAAGTTGACCGTACCTATCACTTTTTGAAAGGATATTAAAAGTACACTTTACTCTTAGTATCATGTTTCACAAGAAAAATTATTTTAAATTATAAATACGAAGTAGTAACAATTGCTAAACGTGCGTGAAAATGTAGTGAACGAGTATGTTTAATTTATACACTATCGGTGTTTTTTAAAGTTTCAGTGACGTGTTAATTTTATATAGACACTTAAATAATAATTTAGTGATGTTAAGAAAATGAACGTACACAATTTAGAGAACACTTGATTGAATAGTACATCGGTCTATTTAGACTTATATACACGTGCAGTATGATTATGTATATCAACTTACATAATAACATAATAAAATGTTGAATTAATTAACTACATCGAAATAAACTTCTTTTTGTATGATGTTATACGCGAGATGATAACGGAATATTCCAATGTTTGCTAAAATATATACATACACGTATGGGTAAATTATTTATAAGTTTTATATTTTATACATCGTTAAAATTAATTTCACTTTCAACAGGCTTATACATGCTTAACTTATCAGTTATTTTGGTACATATATTTTATGTATTAATCGATATAAAAACAAGGATCACGTTTATAGAGTATAATAATTTATGCTGTCTTAAATATATCTTTGATATATTAAAATAATATTGATTTTAACAACGTCGAGATAAGAAAAATGTTAAATACACGGCAGTTTCGTTCTATGAAGTGTTTGCAACACTTTCTGATAAATCTGTAGATGAAGAGAAATTTCCTTGTATTAAAATATTTATAAGTTTTTAAAAGTAAAGTATGTAAACTTGATTAACAATCTAAAAAGATAACAAGCATAAAATAGAAGTAAATGTCATTGCAAATTAAAAAAAAAAAATAAGTAAAATAAAAATTACAATACTATATTACTTATACAGAACACAAATCATCATACGTGCAAGATGATATAAAATCTTGAAACATATACAAACTACCCAACGTCGATGATACAAACATATTCCATAAATTATAAGAGGTATATTTAACAAGTTTACACATCTATTGCAATGGCACAATATTTACATATACAATAGAATTTAATAAACAAATATTAGCATAAATAGCCAATGTCGTGTACGATGCGTGTGTTTTTACGTAACTTTAAAAAAAGTACAATCCCCACCCCAGTGAAGCTAAAGACTCTCGCTTTCAAGATCACGATCATCTTGATACACTCTCGACTGAAAGTGACCCCAATACACGACGATATACACCTTTCTCCGGCACCGCACGAAACGTTATATAGAACACAGCACACCGAGACGCATAGACGTTCGTTCGAGCTTATAAAAATGGTACTGTCGCGCGCCAGAATTAATGACCGTTTGCATCATCGTGATTAACCGGTTTTTTATTTGTTTTTCTTTTCACTTTAGCGATTTTCTTTTACTATGAGGTTTAGAATTAAAGTTACCCGAATTGGAATTGGTCTTTCTTTTTTTTTTCATTGCATTAAGGACTTCTGGTTGGGTTGCTTTAAAAACCAGGTGTATTACATAAGTTTAGTAACGGAATTTTACATAGGTGACGAATGTATATATAGATGGAATTGCAATATGTTATATGATGATTATACATAATACAAGTCAAAGAAGTACGCATCTTTTTGTCGAATCCTTGAATGAAATGGCAAGCTAGCGACAATCTAGCAACTACGATATTTTTACATTCATTCGAGCGATGAGAAATATACTTTTTTTTATAGACAATCACGATGATATTATCTATGTAGTTTTTATATGGGTTGTGCAGTTGTACAAATGCCACGGACTTTAAATGTTGTAATATTAAAAAAAAATAGCTGTGTAAAATCAAAACAAAATTAAATAACATATATATATATATATATATATATATATATATATATATATATATGGGTGGTTCTCTGTGACATCGAAGATGAAAAAAATAAATATTGCTATAACTATGGGAATATGTTTTAGAGGTATCCAGTAGCTCTCCTGAATTTTTTCAGATTTTTTCTGGGCCATTATTTTAAGTTATAGAGAGTCAAAGTTGACATTTTAGCACTTTTTTGCATTATATGCCCATTTTCATGAATTTTTAGCTCCCAGGGGATGCATTTTTCACTAAAAACATAAGTATGACTTTTTTTTGTAAAATTTTCCGAACTTTTCATTAAAAATACTTTTAAAGACATAAATGTATGCTGTCACACTCTTGTAAGCCATTTAAACCTTAAATAGTGAAAATCAGCAATTCTGCTCCGGACTCTGGTAACCTAATACTGTCTAAAAGATGTCTTTTTATAGTCAGAAACTGCCTAAAAATTTCCAGAGTGGGTCTAAATCATTAAGATTACTTATGGTCAAAATATCCGGGAAAAGTGCCCGAAATATTAATAGAAATGTATATTTGTTGCCTTATAACGATGAATCTAGTAGCATGATCATTGCAAAAAAATTTGTGCACTTACCTTGGAGTGGTAGAAAAGTATCTCCACTTGTTTCAGTATCCATCTAATCCCTTGTAAGCTGCTAAAAATACAAATATTATTATAAAATTATAAAAAATTATTTTGTAAACATTTATAATGCTGAATTTTTAGTTTTACATCCCTTACAACAATTATAATACTAATCTGAAGGATTACTATAAATATATAAACATCATTATTACAATAACTGAATATACGTATTAAATATAAAAGATATATAAATAAATCGGATATATAATTATAATGAATAATATGATAACGTGACAGTGACAAGTTTGTGAAATCTAAACAATGTATTGCTGAATAATAATAATAATAATGTTGATACTTTTATAGTAATCCTTCAGATTAGTATTATAATTCTTGTAAGGGATGTAAAACTAAAAATCCAGCATTATAAATGTTTAAAAAATAATTTTTTATAATTTTATAATAATATTTGTATTTTTAGCAGCTTATAGGGGATTAGATGGATACTGAAACAAATGGAGATACTTTCCTACAATTCCAAGGTAAGTGCATAAATTTTTTTGCAATGATCATGCTACTAGATTCATCGTTATAAGGCAACAAATATACATTTCTATTAATATTTCGGGCATTTTTCCCGGATATTTTGACCATAAGTGATCTTAATGATTTAGACCCACTCTGGAAATTTTTAGGCAGTTTCTGACTATAAAAAGACATCTTTTAGACAGTATTAGGTTACCAGAGTCCGGAGCAGAATTGCTGATTTTCACTATTTAAGGTTTAAATGGCTTACACGAGTGTGACAGCATACATTTATGTCTTTAAAAGTATTTTTAATGAAAAGTTTGGAAAATTTTACAAAAAAAAGTCATACTTATGTTTTAGTGAAAAATGCATCCCCTGGGAGCTAAAAATTCATGAAATGGGCATATAATGCAAAAAAGTGCTAAAATGTCAACTTTGACTCTCTGTAACTTAAAATAATGGCCCAGAAATTCTGAAAAAATTCAGGAAAACTACTGGATACCTCTAAAACATATTCCCACAGTTATAGCAATATTTATTTTTTTCATCTTCGATGTCACAGAGAACCACCCATATATATATATGCGTGTTTATTGCCACCTTATGAATTTGATCAATGTTTACAGAGATACTCAACAGAACCCACATCTCTTGGATGTCACAAGAAAGGAATCTCTCACCAAATCACGTTTCGATCGGCGTCATCCAACTAAAATTATTATACACGGTTTTGGCGGAGGGCGTAATTTGGCTCCCAGTACTGATCTTCGAAAAGGTATAATTTTTTTTACATCGAATTATGTATAAATATATATGTAAACGAAAATTCCAAACGATATTTTACATTTTATCGCCACGTGAAATTTACATATAAACTCGGATAATTGTAATTAATTGCTAATTTTATATCATTTGTGCTTTAAATATTAGTAGTTATATGCGCAAGTAGCACGCAAATCGAATAATAAATGTTTTTATTGTTAGAATATCTGCTTTTGATTGAAGTAAATCTCGGTAGTCGGTCAACAAAAAATTATCTTGATACCAGTAAGATACGTTATATAAATTTTTATGATAATTAGCTCTCATCGTTACAAGGCATAGTAGAGTATTTATAGCTATAGTATTTGCGGTCAAAATGGTAATGTTGAAACAATGTTGAACAAATGTAGGATCGATCAATTTGCAGTTATCGTGCACTTTTGCTAATATTTCAGCGTATTTCACGCGAGGCGATTACAATATTATAATCGTCGATTACGGTTCTTTGGTGCGCGAGCCCTGCCTCTCGCAAATACAGTGGGGACCAGATTTCTGTTCACGATGTATTGCTCAGTTGGTAAGGTACTTGAGGAATCACCCGCGGGGCACTCGGGTCGAGAACATCCACGTATTGGCTACAGCGTAGGTGCTCACATCGCCGGGCTCATCGCCAATTATCTACCCGATGACAAATTAGGCAGGATCACCGGTAATTATACATTAGATGTTTTACTTACCTTTCTCATCTGAAAAATACTAGCCAGCCACTCCATTAAATTTATATAGTAATTTCACGTTACTATCTCAATCTTTGTTATAAATTTATTATATTATTCTTTGCTCACGTGACAGTGACAAGTTTGTGAAATCTAAACAATGTATTGCTGAATAATAATAATAATAATGTTGATACTTTTATAGTAATCCTTCAGATTAGTATTATAATTCTTGTAAGGGATGTAAAACTAAAAATCCAGCATTATAAATGTTTAAAAAATAATTTTTTATAATTTTATAATAATATTTGTATTTTTAGCAGCTTATAGGGGATTAGATGGATACTGAAACAAATGGAGATACTTTCCTACAATTCCAAGGTAAGTGCATAAATTTTTTGCAATGATCATGCTACTAGATTCATCGTTATAAGGCAACAAATATACATTTCTATTAATATTTCGGGCATTTTTCCCGGATATTTTGACCATAAGTGATCTTAATGATTTAGACCCACTCTGGAAATTTTTAGGCAGTTTCTGACTATAAAAAGACATCTTTTAGACAGTATTAGGTTACCAGAGTCCGGAGCAGAATTGCTGATTTTCACTATTTAAGGTTTAAATGGCTTACACGAGTGTGACAGCATACATTTATGTCTTTAAAAGTATTTTTAATGAAAAGTTTGGAAATTTTACAAAAAAGTCATACTTATGTTTTTAGTGAAAAATGCATCCCCTGGGAGCTAAAAATTCATGAAATGGGCATATAATGCAAAAAGTGCTAAAATGTCAACTTTGACTCTCTGTAACTTAAAATAATGGCCCAGAAATTCTGAAAAATTCAGGAAAACTACTGGATACCTCTAAAACATATTCCCACAGTTATAGCAATATTTATTTTTTTCATCTTCGATGTCACAGAGAACCACCCATATATATATATATGCGTGTTTATTGCCACCTTATGAATTTGATCAATGTTTACAGAGATACTCAACAGAACCCACATCTCTTGGATGTCACAAGAAAGGAATCTCTCACCAAATCACGTTTCGATCGGCGTCATCCAACTAAAATTATTATACACGGTTTTGGCGGAGGGCGTAATTTGGCTCCCAGTACTGATCTTCGAAAAGGTATAATTTTTTTTACATCGAATTATGTATAATATATATGTAAACGAAAATTCCAAACGATATTTTACATTTTATCGCCACGTGAAATTTACATATAAACTCGGATAATTGTAATTAATTGCTAATTTTATATCATTTGTGCTTTAAATATTAGTAGTTATATGCGCAAGTAGCACGCAAATCGAATAATAAATGTTTTTATTGTTAGAATATCTGCTTTTGATTGAAGTAAATCTCGGTAGTCGGTCAACAAAAAATTATCTTGATACCAGTAAGATACGTTATATAAATTTTTATGATAATTAGCTCTCATCGTTACAAGGCATAGTAGAGTATTTATAGCTATAGTATTTGCGGTCAAAATGGTAATGTTGAAACAATGTTGAACAAATGTAGGATCGATCAATTTGCAGTTATCGTGCACTTTGCTAATATTTCAGCGTATTTCACGCGAGGCGATTACAATATTATAATCGTCGATTACGGTTCTTTGGTGCGCGAGCCCTGCCTCTCGCAAATACAGTGGGGACCAGATTTCTGTTCACGATGTATTGCTCAGTTGGTAAGGTACTTGAGGAATCACCCGCGGGGCACTCGGGTCGAGAACATCCACGTATTGGGCTACAGCGTAGGTGCTCACATCGCCGGGCTCATCGCCAATTATCTACCCGATGACAAATTAGGCAGGATCACCGGTAATTATACATTAGATGTTTTACTTACCTTTCTCATCTGAAAAATACTAGCCAGCCACTCCATTAAATTTATATAGTAATTTTCACGTTACTATCTCAATCTTTGTTATAAATTTATTATTATTATTCTTTGCTCAACGTAAAAATAAAATCAATCAAATTGAAATAATAAAAATTAAAGTTTCATATTCTAATTTAGAGTACCTCTTTCATTATCCTCATTGTATTAATATTCTTTACTCACCTATTTAATATACAGTTTACAATATCTTAAAATAGTAACAAATAAAAATCCAATAATAAGGATCATGTGGAATGTTTATTAAAAACGACAGGGCTCGATCCAACGATATTTTTTTATATGAATGGCAATCGTTCGAGGGACTTGGACGAATCCGATGCTCATTTTGTCGATGTGATCCACACGGGAGCGGGAATCCTGGGACAGTGGGGCCCAAACGGCCATGCGGATTTCTATGTGAACGGTGGATCAAGTCAGCCCGGATGCGCAACGACGTCACTTCTTCGTAAGTATCAAATTGTTTGCATTGATCATGCTACTAGATTCATCGTTATAAGGCAACAAATATACATTTCTATTAATATTTCGGGCATTTTTCCCGGATATTTTGACCATAAGTGATCTTAATGATTTAGACCCACTCTGGAAATTTTTAGGCAGTTTCTGACTATAAAAAGACATCTTTTAGACAGTATTAGGTTACCAGAGTCCGGAGCAGAATTGCTGATTTTCACTATTTAAGGTTTAAATGGCTTACACGAGTGTGACAGCATACATTTATGTCTTTAAAAGTATTTTTAATGAAAAGTTTGGAAATTTTACAAAAAAAGTCATACTTATGTTTTAGTGAAAAATGCATCCCCTGGGAGCTAAAACTTCATGAAAATGGGCATATAATGCAAAAAAGTGCCTAAAATGTCAACTTTGACTCTCTGTAACTTAAATAATGGCCAGAAATTCTGAAAAAATTCAGGGAAAACTACTGGATACCTCTAAAACATATTCCCACAGTTATAGCAATATTTATTTTTTTCATCTTCGATGTCACAGAGAACCACCCATATATATATATATGCGTGTTTATTGCCACCTTATGAATTTTAACAATGTTTACAGAGATACTCAACAGAACCCACATCTCTTGGATGTCACAAGAAAGGAATCTCTCACTAAATCACGTTTCGATCGGCGTCATCCAACTAAAATTATTATACACGGTTTTGGCGGAGGGCGTAACTTGGCTCCCAGTACTGATCTTCGAAAAGGTATAATTTTTTTTACATTGAATTATGTATAAATATATATGTAAACGAAAATTCCAAACGATATTTTACATTTTATAGCCACGTGAAATTTACATATAAACTCGGATAATTGTAATTAATTGCTAATTTTATATCATTTGTGCTTTAAATATTAGTAGTTATATGCGCAATTAGCACGCAAATCGAATAATAAATGTTTTTATTGTTAGAATATCTGCTTTTGATTGAAATAAATCTCGGTAGTCGGTCAACAAAAAATTATCTTGATACCAGTAAGATACGTTATATAAATTTTTATGATAATTAGCTCTCATCGTTACAACAAGGCATAGTAGAGTATTTATAGCTATAGTATTTGCGGTCAAAATGGTAATGTTGAAACAATGTTGAACAAATGTAGGATCGATCAATTTGCAGTTATCGTGCACCTTTGCTAATATTTCAGCGTATTTCACGCGAGGCGATTACAATATTATAATCGTCGATTACGGTTCTTTGGTGCGCGAGCCCTGCCTCTCGCAAATACAGTGGGGACCAGATTTCTGTTCACGATGTATTGCTCAGTTGGTAAGGTACTTGAGGAATCACCCGCGGGGCACTCGGGTCGAGAACATCCACGTATTGGGCTACAGCGTAGGTGCTCACATCGCCGGGCTCATCGCCAATTATCTACCCGATGACAAATTAGGCAGGATCACCGGTAATTATACATTAGATGTTTTACTTACCTTTCTCATCTGAAAAATACTAGCCAGCCACTCCATTAAATTTATATAGTAATTTTCACGTTACTATCTCAATCTTTGTTATAAATTTATTATTATTATTCTTTGCTCATCGTAAAAATAAAATCAATCAAATTGAAATAATAAAAATTAAAGTTTCATATTATAATTTAGAGTACCTCTTTCATTATCCTCATTGTATTAATATTCTTTACTCACCTATTTAATATACAGTTTACAATATCTTAAAATAGTAACAAATAAAAATCCAATAATAAGGATCATGTGGAATGTTTATTAAAAACGACAGGGCTCGATCCAACGATATTTTTTTATATGAATGGCAATCGTTCGAGGGACTTGGACGAATCCGATGCTCATTTTGTCGATGTGATCCACACGGGAGCGGGA
Source organism: Theocolax elegans (assembly GCA_026168455.1). Lineage (NCBI taxonomy): Eukaryota > Metazoa > Arthropoda > Insecta > Hymenoptera > Cerocephalidae > Theocolax > Theocolax elegans. The sequence goes on along the minus strand of CM047426.1, from coordinate 32,613,068 downwards.
ATCCTGGGACAGTGGGGCCCAAACGGCCATGCGGATTTCTATGTGAACGGTGGATCAAGTCAGCCCGGATGCGCAACGACGTCACTTCTTCGTAAGTATCAAATTGTTTGCATTTCATTAAAATTACGTGAATTAAGTAATATGCAATTACTTTAAGGAGGTGGTATACCCATGTGGGTTACCGACCGAGCAAAAAAAGATAATTATTACATATATTTAAAAAAATATGAAATTTACGCAAAACCCGAATAGAGAAGCACTAGATAATTAAATAATAAATCATTAAGTTTCAAGTCAATGCGACAAAAGCACCCTACAAAATTTCTGCCCCGTAAAATCACGGAAAATCATACATTTTACGTGTTCTTGCTGTATTGACTTGGAACTTTGTAGAATTATTTATTATTTAATTATCTAGTGCTTTTGTATTCGGGTTTTCATAACACTCCATATTTTTTTTAAATAAATGTAATAATTATCTTTTTTTGCTCGGCCGATAACTCATCGAATATGCCACCTCCTTAACATTATTTATCTATTGAAAATCACCTATAAATTGAGTATATATATTTACACGAACTATATCAAATACACATATACTGCGGAAGAATAATAGCATAGAATTTACCACCTATTTGTAGATTATGCGCCGTAAAAATGAATGCCTAATTTTCAAGTAATTAACAATTTTAATTACATTACAGAAACACTGTCCTGCGACCACACAAAAGTGACGCCTTACTACATAGAATCGATAACGACAAAAGTGGGATTTTGGGCAGCTCCTTGCGCAAATCTCTTCTCGTATCTGATCGGTTGGTGCACCCCCTCGGAGGACGAATACATTCCGATGGGAGAAGATACCCCACATACGTAAGTGTATTAACAATTTTTAAACTTTTAAATAATAGTGTCCTGCACTCTGTTAGAATACATAAACACTTGTAATTATTATCATTATTCTTTTCAGCGCAAGAGGAATCTACTATCTATCAACAAACGCACACAAACCGTACGCCCGCGGACTTCCCGTAAAAAAACAGCGACCGATAAATCGGAAGCAATCGTCCTACCACCAGTATTAAGCCTTTTAAAGCAACTAATCAATATTATCATAGAATAATGATCGACTGCTCTCATTTATTATGATTTAGATGTTCTTAATTTCTACTAGATTTGTATGTAGTTACGCTTTTATGACAAATGAAAAATTCGAAATTTTTTTTTATCTTAGCCGAAAATATTTTTTACACTTTACAATACATCACCGTGATATTTTAATACTTTTATATTTAATAAATTATAAGATATATTTTTATCGTCTATTTTACAATTAATAGTTTTTACGTAGATACATTAAATTTATATATTATATATAAATTATAAATTATTATATATGTAGTACTAAATTCGTTGATTTTTACCAATTACTATTTTAAAGAATAGGAAATCAAAAAATGTTTATATCGTGCGAAAGTAAAATTGTTTTAAACGTACGTAAAAAAAATAATATAAATGTTAGACATAAATTTGTAAATAAATAACGTTTTATTGTAAAGGATCAAATTTTGTAATCCCGGCTCAAATATCTTCTTTGCGTATTTAGCATTAGCGCATCTACAACAATGTTAATAATAGGCTCTATTTTCGTTATGTAAATGTATTTTCATAAATAAATAAACACATTTTCCCGTAATCGTATTTACATATACACTATATAGAAAGGAAAAAAGAAACAAAACGTATAAATGTATATATGTATAATCGTATGAGTTTGAGAGCCAAAGTAAAAGCATTATGTTAACAACAATATTTATTACATAATAATTATGATATAATAATAACTTCTATGGATTTACAATACATCGTTCGCGCTAATCCTTAATACAATACGTAATGGAATGATTACAAGATTTTTAGTTGGTACACATCCTTTGGTCTCTCGGCAAGCTTTTGAGGGTGTGGAGGAGGTTGCGAGCATCTCTTATCTGATAGTTTATCATTTTTTAAAATTCCGATCACATGTAGGAATATATGGATAATATTTATTCATTTATGTATACGGAGGTCGACTTTTTTATATCATTCAATATCGCAAAAGCGTGGGAGTGATTAGCGTCTCCCTAGTCACGCTCTTCGTAATCAATTGCACACATTGAAAATTCGTTTGTTTCTTTAATACCGAAAAGCCGAGCACTCTACTTTAACAAAGCTAAAAAATATAAACGCGGAGCGTCAGCGATTATATATTTTTTGAACTCCATTAGAGTAATTTTTGTATTAGCTATATTTTAGTGCGAATTTTCGCACCTGTTATCGGCTTCGGCGCACGCTTTACTAGGAACAAACGTGACATTTTATTTAAAGTTTTGTTTTTGTTATTTTGGATTAATATCCCATTGTACTTATTTCGTACTTCAAACGTTTTCAAAAGTTATCGCGATCGGTATAATGAAACGTCACATGTGTCTCGTATATCGTTAAACTTTTTTTCGTTTTACCATTTTCGAGGCGATACGACTTCTTTGCAGAATATATCCGTGCTTATAACGTTGTTTTCTCTTTTGATGCGCGGTACGTAAAACAAGTGCGACGCTAACTACATCACAATCAAATATAGTTTAATAACAAATTCGAGTAAACATTTCATTCGGTTATTTAAATGAGATATATATCTATTTGTATTATATTACGTTCTTGAGTATATACGTGAACATTTCTTCACTTATTTAAACGTCCGAATGATATACGCAGGTTGTGTAGCATTGTACAATATATGTATACAGAATTAGATTGCTTATTAAGCAAAATCTATTTATATCAATAAAAACACTATCGCGACTACACATATAATTAAATAAGATATGATAAAAATAATAAAAACTTATATATGTGACTCCTCTCAATTATGGTAATAGCTAAAATAGTCATGTTTCGGTAACGAGTAAACAAATACTAAACACTTGGCAATAAATTACACGTCATCATGCGCAAAGAAGTAAAGTATAGTGAAAGTCATTTATAATTTATCAAAAATTAGTGCGAATGTTCCAAGACGTCAAAAATTTCTGGCAAATTTAAAATAACGAAATGAAATAATGTCAAAATAAGATAGCGATTCAATAATAGTATGTAATGTATTTCATAAATAAATAAAACATTTTCCCGAATCGATTTAAATATACACTATATAGAAAGGAAAAAAGAAACCAAAACGTATAAATGTATATATGTATAATCGTATGAGTTGAGAGCCAAAGTAAAGCATTATGTTAACACAATATTTATTACATAATACTTATGATATAATAATAACTTCTATGGATTTACAATACATCGTTCGCGCTAATCATTAATACAATACGTAATGGAATGATTACAAGATTTTTAGTTGGTACACATCCTTTGGTCTCTCGGCAAGCTTTTGAGGGTGTGGAGGAGGTTGCGAGCATCTCTTATCTGATAGTTTATCATTTTTTAAAATTCCGATCACATGTAGGAATATATGGATAATATTTATTCATTTATGTATACGGAGGTCGACTTTTTTTATATCATTCAATATCGCAAAAGCGTGGGAGTGATTAGCGTCTCCCTAGTCACGCTCTTCGTAATCAATTGCACACATTGAAAATTCGTTTGTTTCTTTAATACCGAAAAGCCGAGCACTCTACTTTAACAAAGCTAAAAAATATAAACGCGGAGCGTCAGCGATTATATATTTTTGAACTCCATTAGAGTAATTTTTGTATTAGCTATATTTTAGTGCGAATTTTCGCACCTGTTATCGGCTTCGGCGCACGCTTTACTAGGAACAAACGTGACATTTTATTTAAAGTTTTGTTTTTGTTATTTTGGATTAATATCCCATTGTACTTATTTCGTACTTCAAACGTTTTCAAAAGTTATCGCGATCGGTATAATGAAACGTCACATGTGTCTCGTATATCGTTAAACTTTTTTTCGTTTTACCATTTTCGAGGCGATACGACTTCTTTGCAGAATATATCCGTGCTTATAACGTTGTTTTCTCTTTTGATGCGCGGTACGTAAAACAAGTGCGACGCTAACTACATCACAATCAAATATAGTTTAATAACAAATTCCGAGTAAAACATTTCATTCGGTTATTTAAATGAGATATATATATATTTGTAATTATATATACGTTCTTGAGTATATACGTGAACATTTCTTCACTTATTTAAACGTCCGAATGATATACGCAGGTTGTGTAGCATTGTACAATATATGTATACAGAATTAGATTGCTTATTAAGCAAAATATATTTATATCAATAAAAACACTATTCGCGACTACACATATAATTAAATAAAGATATGATAAAAATAATAAAAACTTATATATGTGACATCCTCTCAATTATGGTAATAGATAAAATAGTCATGTTTCGGTAACGAGTAAACAAATACTAAACACTTGGCAATAAATTACACGTCATCATGCGCAAAGAAGTAAAGTATAGTGAAAGTCATTTATAATTTATGCAAAAAAATTCACATGCGATGTTCACTCGCTTTCGAACGGGCGCGCGCGCGTTAAAAAGTAAAACGAAATGATTAATAAAAACTGCAAACACTCTAGAATAATATATAAATAATCATGCACGTTAAAAGAAATTAGCCGAATAATACAATATCGTGGCGATATTCTTCGCATAATCTTTAACTCGTACTCTACTCTCACCCCTCGGAAACAACAAATGAACACGAACTTTCATAAACGCATCCACTATTTACACGATTAGTGTGCTTGTAGTCGTCGTTAAAACGATGTTGCAACGCCAGTAAAATAACTATCTGTCGTATACGCATGATTGGTACATGCATTATTTAACAATATATCCGAATGTTTTTTTTATTCATACAATCTTTGCACTTTATGGGATTTAATTACAGGCTAAGAAATTTCTTATAAAAATTATTTATTTTTCCAAATGATTTTACGTCAATGTTTTTTATATATTTTTTTTGGCAATTTATTATGCGCGGTTTCACAAGTAATGAAACAAAACGATAAAGTTATCATCGTTTATGCAATTATTATTTTTAATAAGAAATTTCTCTGCGTATATGCACGGATATGGGTGTTTTTATTTCAACTTTATTTCAATATGTCGATAGCGATTTAGTATGATCAACGTCGTCGAACAGTCGATTTATAAGTTTATAATTCACATAAAGGTTGTTTTCTCCATTTTTCTTTTGTTTTTAGATGGCTTGTTTTGTAAACATTAATATTGGAAATATCTAATCGGCGCAAAATAATTTGTTAAAATGCAAGTGAATTTTATAAAACGTTCGATGAAGTGATAGAAAGGCATATAGAATTGGTCGATGGTACTTTATATATGCAATGAATCGAAGCGCGAGCTTTCACGTATTGTTACTTTTATACGAGCAAAATAGTTTTACACACGAACATCTAGACGTTATTAATTTGGTATACTTTCGATTTCAGCGTATTAGGAATTTAGTTCTTTTTGTCTTTTTTCTTTTTCTATTTTCGAATCTTCTTATATATTTTCGAATATTGAGACGCGTCAATTATTCTACCACGGCCACGAAAGTATTGCAATTCAAATTGGAAGACTCGATATTAGTTTTACCGACGTGAAAATACTACACGTTTACGAAGTATTTTATATGCGGCTCGTCAATTTTAAATCGAAAAATTAGTGAACATTCATGTAATCGCGGGTATGTTTTGAATTAGTCTAATGTATACAATAAGATTAATAAACATTTTCTTTGCTCTACTTACGCAATCGTTTTGTTCGCAATGTTCTAATTGTGCAATTTAATTTTAACTTAAATATACACATTAATTTACGTAAGAAAATGAAAGAAATGAATTTTGTTTATGATTTCGTTACTTAAGTTGGTAAAACTGAATTCTCCCGTCCTCGCAAAATGAAACACGATATATAAAAATAATATATTCTAGCAATGTATGTACCTATATCGAAAATTTCGGAGCGTACTCGAAATAAGAAAAAATTGGACAGTGACGTGATGTCTGAAATGGCGGTGATCCGATATTTTATTAATGAATATTTCTACGCGTACTATAATAATCGAGAATGATTACGATGCTTATTTTCTACACACATTTTTGCCATTCGAAACACTATCATAAAATATGTCAAATCGTTATTGAAGTAATTTAAATGAAAAACCTGTACGAACAAGATTGCTCGAAAACGTCACATCTATAAATTCGACGTAATATAAAAACACGTGGCTGCTCGAAAAGTGAATTAACGATGCAAGTTCAATTTCGACGGTTTTAAAATAAGCTCGTTATATAAATGTCGTAACAATCTTATTTGTATTACAATCGATTTTACATGTATACGTGTTTTCATAATATACGTCGATATACGAGTCATCGTTCCTTGCGAATCCGGCGATTTATCAATCAATGTCTCAACACGAACAAAAAAAGTGCACAGGCATCGAGGTATATTATTTAGGCACGTGGTGTGTTAAAATCTTATTTTTTTCTTCCTCAGTTTATACATGTATTTGTCGGAACTTGTTTCCATTCGAGCACGCTCCTTTAAAAACTTTAAAAAATGTGATGATAAAAAAAGCTTCCTACTAATTCATAAACTAGTGTCCTATTTTTTACGTAGTAAGCGATCAAGATATTCCATCAACCCTATTATTTTGTGATACACATCGAAAAATTCGATGGTTCGCCCCCAACACTCATTCGTTTCTTATTTTCTCTTGTTTTATTTAGCAGTGTCCTCGTGCGAATCTTATTGTGCAAGTAAACTATACAAAGCTCATGACCTTATTATACATTCGTAAATGTGACGTGAATTAGGCTCATGTACTTTGGATGATTGCGTGCACATGATTCGCATTTAAAGCCCACATCCTTTCTTTTAGTGCTCGCAATGATCAAGTAATTGTGGATTAAATAAAACAGCGTGATTTGGTATATACTACCAAATGTCTGGAAATTTTAAACAATTCAGTTATAATACGATTCGTATCGATAAACGTTTATTTAAACTACAACAATTTTTACATAAAGAAATGATTCTTCATTATTAATGAACTACATGTAATATATATATATATTTTTTTTTTTTGATAACAAAATGAAAAACAAATTAATGTATAATGTAACATATGAAATGAAGAGGTGATCGACGTTTATATGTGATGTATTAATAAAATCGATGATGTTGGTTCAGCGCTTCAAGTCTTATTCCACTTAAGATATAGGTATAACTTATCATAAAATTTGCTGCTCATCGTCATACTCGACGCGCTAATAATTTCTCTTGCCTCGCTCGGTCCGTCTGTTTTAAATGTCGATATAATTGGTCTGGATGATGAATAAATCCACGAAATGAACAAAATAAAAGAAAAATCTTTATATGTATATACCTTACCAAGAGAATATTTTAATGGAGTATGGAGCTTTTCTTATTATACGCGATTTGAGTAAGATGTTATTTAAACGGTAGGTACGTTTCCCTCCCCTTCCGCAACGACGATCAATAACAAATCTATAAATATTCAACGTGAAAAAAGTGCATACGTTAAACCCGCTGCAAAACCGAGTTTTATCGCCCAGCCCCCCTCGTCGAGCGGAAGTCGAAAAGAGACCACCCCGTTTTTTCCATCTTCTCTTTAATTCTTTTCTTTCGTTACAATGCTAAAATTCTGTATCTGCCAACTACATTTTATTTTTTGTTATGCCCATTTTTTTCTCTTCTTTATAGATTGGTTAGGTTTTATGTGAAATGTGTGTGATGTATACGCGTTGTGATGTGCACGTGACTTACGTAATAATATCATATTATCGCTATAATATCGGGCGCTATACCATGCTTTTTATTTTTTCCTTTGATCCTTACGCACTCTTTATATACTTTTACTTCTGCGCGGTCTGTTCCTCATTTCATAGTTTCATTTTAGCGTATAACGATTATCTCTGGGATATTAGTTCACTGGCGCTTGATGCGTGCATTTTTTATAATCAGGAATCTTACACATCGCTTTGGAATATATATATATATATATATATATATACACACACACATACATATACGTACACGTGTATGTGCGTGTGTATGCACATATATACATATATAATATAATATAATATAATATCATTGAAAATATACAACGATGAATAATATAAAATCAACATTTGATAGCGTTCAATTAAATAATTTAATCAACATGTTTTAATTTGCACTCCGGACGTAAGCATTGATGCAGGTACAATCCCAACACACTTTCTTGATTTTCATTTTAATTATATAACTGGACTGTGATTCGCGCTTTTATTGTTTTATAATAATCTGACTCTGAAATAATTCGTGAATATATTTATAACGTACAATAAAGGCCATTTTCCTTTTCCATATTAATACCCGAAATATAGAGAACACACAGGAAAATCATTAATATATGTATAAGTGTATGTCCCCAAATATTTTTTACATCAAAATTTGTTAATAACTTCGCATATCCGCTCGGCAACATAGTATCGCGCTTCGAAATGACACGAGTACAAAATAAAATACATCTTGGCTTATGCAGGAAAGGACGTATTTACATAGATTAAATGCGCCTGTTGTTATAACAAATCTACTCCTTACGCCAAAGGGAGATTTAAATATGTATACAACGCGGAACGAATGCACGTGCGAAGCTGAGAAAAGTATATGTTGAAATCTGCGGAACTATAATGATTTTCTTGTTTTAGTAAGCGACACAATAATGTTTTATCGTGAATTTGAAAAGGTAATTAATAATCATCTTCCTTCAAAATTAAGCGATGTTATATTTTAGTGCACGGATGAATATATTTACTATATTTTTTAGTACTTTTTTTTCGTTTTAAAATGACGTTTGTCTGTGTGTGTGTATGTGTGTGTGTGTGTGTGTGTGTACGTGTGTTCGTATGCGTGTGCGTGTGTGTGTGTGTTTATGAGTGCGTGTGAGTGTGCGTGCGCATGCGCGTGTTTAGATGCGTGTCTGAATTTTTATATATATATATATAGTTCACTTTCACTCTACATACACTCTTTATTCTCTCTCACTCGTAATCTTCCTCGCAATGTAATAGATTTTCTCAAGTCATGTAACTTACAATAAATACCAGCAACACGTTAATGTATACACCATTTTTTTGTTATTCTTTCATCTTACAATTAAATATATAACCGTTTTTTTAAAATTCTTCATCTCTCGTGACTTTTTAATAACAAAGAAGTATTTTTATGTTCATAGGTATTATGATGAATCCGCATAATATAATAATAATATGTATATGTAAATACGCCGTCGATATACCAATCAGGGTATCGATATTATATAATAACCATAATTAATTAAAATGACTAATTAAGTATCCTTCGTTAAAACGCCATGGTTTATTAATACATTATCTGGAAAAAATCTAGTAGAAATGCTATGACACATCGGAGCATGTATATAAAAAATCTTCAAAAATGTCATTTATATATGCGCATATGTAGGTATACTGAAAAAATAGATTGCTTGCATTATATATCCACGTCTCTTAATTATTAGACATTACGTAATTTCTTTATGTCAGAAATTGTTGCTTTCATGAGAGCGTAACACGTTTCATCGATAGTTAAGACATGTGCAATTGCAAATAATCATTTCTATCAGTGTATACATTCGAGGGACTAGAACATTGCGACGAATGAATATGTATTAACTATTAATACCCCATGTATTTTTTTTCCCCGAAAAACAAATATTGTTTATCACTATCTGATAGGAGTTATATATGATGTATTAAGAATTTATTTACTTTATTTATACATATTCTTTGGTTGCAAATATTATCTTCTCTCGGTGTGTGTATGTATACCTAAAGAAAGTCGACATCGATTCGATGTCTGCGTGTATATATATTTATATATTAAGTTTGAATATTATTTACATGCTTTCGATCAGTGTCATACCGTTTCTATTCTACTTTTTTCGACAGAAGACAACAACTGAGCTTGCACGAGCGCGCGAAATTTACAGGCCGATCGATCGCCGAACGCTTGGCGCTGCGACGCAAAGGTGCGTTTCTTTTTCTCCATACATATATTCTTTTTCCCGGTTCTCGGCATCGTTCGCGCGACATCTCATACGTAGTAGTAGGCCAGTAATTTGTTTACGATTCTTTTCTAATGTATGCATAATATAACAACGTCGTACGATTCGCGGCTGTTCGAATCGGTCATTCCATACTTTTTTTCTTCGACTTGTGTATTTGTCGACTGAGCGATGCACGAGTATTCCTTTTCTTGCCTTTCTTTTTCTACACTTTCGGTTTATTTTTGTGTTCGTCATTGCGTCGCGCGACGCAGCATAACGGCGAGTTTTCACTTTTACGAGAAGCAAATATAATATATTTATATATTTATATATATATATATAGTTCACTTTCACTCTACATACACTCTTTATTCTCTCTCACTCGTAATCTTCCTCGCAATGTAATAATTTTCTCAAGTCATGTAACTTACAATAAATACCAGCAACACGTTAATGTATACACCATTTTTTTGTTATTCTTTCATCTTACAATTAAATATATAACCGTTTTTTTAAAATTCTTCATCTCTCGTGACTTTTTAATAACAAAGAAGTATTTTTATGTTCATAGGTATTATGATGAATCCGCATAATATAATAATAATATGTATATGTAAATACGCCGTCGATATACCAATCAGGGTATCGATATTATAATAACCATAATTAATTAAAATGACTAATTAAGTATCCTTCGTTAAAACGCCATGGTTTATTAATACATTATCTGGAAAAAATCTAGTAGAAATGCTATGACACATCGGAGCATGTATAAAAAATCTTCAAAAATGTCATTTATATATGCGCATATGTAGGTATACTGAAAAAATAGATTGCTTGCATTATATATCCACGTCTCTTAATTATTAGACATTACGTAATTTCTTTATGTCTAGAATTGTTTGCTTTCATGAGAGCGTAACACGTTTCATCGATAGTTAAGACATGTGCAATTGCAAATAATCATTTCTATCAGTGTATACATTCGAGGGACTAGAACATTGCGACGAATGAATATGTATTAACTATTAATACCCCATGTATTTTTTTTTCCCCGAAAAACAAATATTGTTTATCACTATCTGATAGGAGTTATATATGATGTATTAAGAATTTATTTACTTTATTTATACATATTCTTTGGTTGCAAATATTATCTTCTCTCGGTGTGTGTATGTATACCTAAAGAAAGTCGACATCGATTCGATGTCTGCGTGTATATATATTTATATATTAAGTTTGAATATTATTTACATGCTTTCGATCAGTGTCATACCGTTTCTATTCTACTTTTTTCGACAGAAGACAACAACTGAGCTTGCACGAGCGCGCGAAATTTACAGGCCGATCGATCGCCGAACGCTTGGCGCTGCGACGCAAAGGTGCGTTTCTTTTTCTCCATACATATATTCTTTTTCCCGGTTCTCGGCATCGTTCGCGCGACATCTCATACGTAGTAGGCCAGTAATTTGTTTACGATTCTTTTCTAATGTATGCATAATATAACAACGTCGTACGATTCGCGGCTGTTCGAATCGGTCATTCCATACTTTTTTTCTTCGACTTGTGTATTTGTCGACTGAGCGATGCACGAGTATTCCTTTTCTTGCCTTTCTTTTTCTACACTTTCGGTTTATTTTTGTGTTCGTCATTGCGTCGCGCGACGCAGCATAACGGCGAGTTTTCACTTTTACGAGAAGCAAATATAATATATTTATATATTTATATATATATATATTGTCGACGAAATCGCTTTGAAGACGCGAACGCCCTGAGCGAGTGTAGCGTATAATTTTTTTCTACTTTTTTTTATTTTCTTTCTTTCTTTCATTTATTCGTCATTTCTTATATTTTTGGAATTTATATTATCAATTTCTATGTAATCATGTGTATCTGTATTGCAACGAAGACGAGCAGACAAAAGCATTGTTCCTTCGCGTTTTCAATAAAATAATAAAAAATTGTTTATGGGAGACACAAGGTAGGACATTGAGAAATTGAAAAACGACATGTTTTTTTATTAATATTCTTCCCGTAGATTTTATTCTGTACAAGCGAAATACATCTTGGGAAATTCAACGCTTTGACTTTTTTTTCTTCATACAATGAGGCTCTCGTTATTTACGTATTAATACAGGTTAAATTTATTTTAACAGGCGGGAGAAAAAAACAAACATTTACACGATATATATATATATATATGTATGTATAGATATATGAAAAAGCCATTGGAATTGCGTAGGTTTTCAATGCGTTTTGCGTGTCCGTGTCTTCGTTAAAAGGACGCGTCGCGATTTCTTATTTAGATTTTTTGTTACTCCTGTTTCTTCTTAAATAATCATATTATAACTCATAACCGTTACGTCTACAGAGAGAAGTATAGCTGATATAGTTATGTGTATATACAAGACACTACACTCCATGAGAACATATCGTTAACGCTAACTCTTTCTTGGTGGTATTTTTTGTTTTATTTAGTTATTGTGGTTTGTGTTTCTCTGTTTCTTTTATTTTATTTTATTTTATTTTATTTTCATCATTCTTTTTCATCCTTCGATTAACCATATGATCTTTTAGTATGCCTAGTTAGTTACTCATTTTCTTTATATCAATTTTTTGGTATTTCCTCTTCTCTCTTTGGATTTTGTTTCCTGCAACGAGAAAAAAAGTTAACACTCATTTTTTGTTCAATATTACATTGGATACAAATTATATAAATCAATCAAATGATATTGTAACGTTTAATGAGATAAGAAAGAGTTATGTGTTGATGTAATCGGTAAATCGATATTTTGTTTTCTTTTTTACCGACAAGAAATGCGTAAATGGTAATGAAGTATATTACATGCAAATGTCGCTTTGCTACTTAATTATAGATAAAGATAAAAAACTCATACTTTAAAATTGAAGTAAACATTTTAAAGCGATTTTTACTGTCACTTTTTATAGCAAAACATATTTTTTATTTATATTCGCGGAGTAAAATACTTTTCCAGTATTAAAATTATATGTTACAAAAATTGTTATGTTTACTAGGAAAAGTGTAGCACAATGACATCATGAACAGCTTTGTTAGCGGTACTTTAATTATTACTATGACAAATAGCTATACGTCTTTATTTAAATTATTATGTTATTATATTATTATTAGATATATGTTTTGCACAAAATTATGCTATAAAAAATTATAAAATAGTAATAATATTATGTAAATAATAAATTTCATTATTAGAGATCATATCATAATGAAAATTTAAATAAACACTAAAGTAACTGCGCGTTATTAGAAATCTGTGCATTCAAGTGTACAGCTTCTTGTCGTCTCTACATGAAAATATGACGCCGTCCGATCGGCATTTGCATCAAATGCTTTGAATCGCCGTAAAAGTCAACTGAGAACGTTTGTTTAATCGTATGCAAGATCAAGAATTTATCCGCAAGTGTAATCGTTTTTATAGATTCACTCTGTAGATGGTCTGTCTCATACACCCTATGCTACAGGTGACCAACAAATCGTACAATAGCTATAAAAGAAGACTTAGAAAAATACTGTAAATGGCGTGTATCAGTTAACGAGCGATACGATTGAATGTATAAAATTCTGAACATATACCGTATCATACCCTATACCTGATCGGTATCGAATTATTGAATTTTTGTTAATATAAAATAATAACATAAATAATTTTGGATATAAAAACATTTGGACCACCTTGTAAATAATAGATTGAATAGAAAACCCGTATACATTATTCCGAAATATTATATTTATTATTTACTTTTTGATAAATTATACTTAATTGATCAGAACTTGGGTACGTTACGGTATAGTGATATTTGATCTGCGAAGCATAAGTAAATGCGTCATAACATTAACATAAGCATCTTTATGCTAAGGGGACCAGCCAGTGTTAAAATTGAAAAAAAGCTATTCAATATTAACAATTAATAATTTTTTTTCGTAACAATTGAAAACATTTCTTAATTTTTTAAACAAATTATATTATTATTAAATTTTATTTAAAATTTTTTAGTTATGAGACGCCGTACTCTGATTTTTACATAGAACTAATGTCTTAATCGTCAGAATATTGTCACATAAGGCATTTTTGTGATCTAATGCCGTATAATTTGAAAATTCGTGAATTTATTGCTTGTTTTTATTATAAGTTATATGTTAATGAAATTATTGAGTGAATTTATTATTTAGTGCGTTAGGGGGGCTACTATATTAATGTAAGTGCGTTAGGGGGCTACCTGTTAATATGTGGCACTTATTAAAGTTTGCTATCGGTAGGGCATATATACCCCATGTCTTCCTCGTCGGGATAGAGCTGATTTTCAAAAATTTTTATATCTTTCATCTGTACTAGAGACGAGATGCCTGGACTCTACTGATGAGCCCACCAGGCATACTCAGGGCGAAATACAATAAATTTTCTTTTCTTTTCTTATTTTTTTAAACAAATTATATTATTATTAAATTTTATTTAAAATTTTTTAGTTATGAGACGCCGTAAGTACTCTGATTTTTTTCCATGATGGACTTACTGCAGGATATCTCAGGAACCATTTCATCGAATAGACTGAAATTTTAACAGTAACTTGTAATATGATTTTAATCCATTTGAACGAAAAAGACTGTGTTAACATTGTAATAAAAAAATTATTATTACCAAAATAATTTTAAAAATTGAAAAATTATTTAAAAAACAGCTAAATAATTTTTTTATATAAACATTTAGACTTTTATTGAAATTATGTTCCGCTTAAGGGGGTTGAAAATATATTTACGATAGTTAATATCATATTAAAATTTCAGATAGATATAAGCGGTATTTATTTTCCGAAAAAAAATTTATACGTCTTTTTAAGTTTTTATTAATTTTATATTACAATCAATTAAATTTTATATATTTTTTTGACTTAGCTTGTCTTAGTCTTTTTTCAAACATTCATCCTGTGAGGTTTCTATAGTGGCTGGTATTAATACAGTCCCCCTTACTTGAGTTGTGAGGAATGTTTCTTTGGCTTGTAGAGATCAATAAATTCATTTATCATATAACTTATAATAAAAACAAGCAATAAATTCACGAATTTTCAAACATATTTAAAAGTGACTGTTAAAATTTCAGCCTATTCGATGAAATGGTTCCTGAGATATTCTCGGTAACTCCATTATGGAAAAAATCAGAGTACGGAATCTCATAACTAATTAATATAGTTATGTGACACATAAATTGGCCAAAAAAATTTAAATGAAACTTAATAATAATATAATTTGTTTAAAAATTAAGCAACGTTTTCAATTGTTATGAAAATTATTAATTGTTAATATTGAATAACTTTTTTTTCAATTTTAACACTTACTGGTCCTCTAAATAAAGAGAACGCAAAAGATGGAAAAGCTGGAGTTTCCGGTTCAAGCCCGGGCCACGGCTGTTTATTTTCATTGAAATTTCAATGGTGTTTAAATTCACTCCTAGCCTTCTTTATATGTTACAATATTTTTCTCCGTGTAGGTATTCGTCTTCTCGACAAAATCGTCTTCTTTCGAATAAAAACTATAGAAAATTACCTTTAGTACAATTCGGAATCAACTTAATCCTTTTTGTCTCCATCTTCGGGATCTTTGAGCGTGTGCCATTGGGCTATTGGACGTCTTGGCGATGCCAACATATCCGACCAATGTCTAAGTTCCGTACCGCTCGCATTGTAACCGAGTACGACTTTGCCAATTGGTTCGGACGTACCAATGCGATCGTAATCAACCACAGTCACCATCAGATTCACTTTCTGTTTATGGACAACAAGATGTAAAATATTATTATTTCCTTTTAGTTAATTATATTATTTAATTTCTTATATTCATAGACATTAAGTATTATTTGTACACAATGAGTATACATAAAAAATTTAAAAACTGTATCAACTCATATTATTGCGGATCCAATGCGCAATTTCATTGAATTTCTGCCAAAATGAATGATCAAAGATTCATTTAATCCAGATGATGTCATTCATTAATTTAAAAAATATGTATAAAGTTATTATTTAACGTTACAGTCGGCGAATAATTTTGAAAACAATTCATATTAATAATTTACCTGAATCTGATCAAAGGGTACTTCAAAGGTAAAGGATTCGTTGTAATACGGGTTAAGAGTGCACTTTTTGATGGACGTCTTCTTCTTCTTCAGTCGTTTGCCATTCTGCATCAGTGCGATCTTGACGTACGGATCGGATAAACCACCGACGTCCATCTTTTTCAAATTCTTTGCTTCCAGAATAACAACCGTCAATTTGCCGGCAGTCGGAACATATCTCAGAGAGAAGCAAATGTCACCGAGTTTGTTATCCTATATTAAAATAATTTATTTAATTAAATTTCTTATAAATATTAATTTATCACTTACTTATTGTTGTACTTAATAAATAATTAGATATTGTAAGTATTTTATACAAATCAAAATAGTATTATAAATTTCTATACATATATGAGCATACATAGATTGATTCTATGTTACACTTAGAAGATAACTTGAGTAAATTGTTATATATTATTAAAGCTTTGCTAAGACAAAATTATATCTATGTCAGTTATATTGTAATTAAGTTTTCATGGAAAAAGAGCAATTGAGATTACCTGACCACCTTCTCCTTCAACACTTTGGAGTTCTCGCCATTCTTCGATCGTTTGCGCTAAATCAATTTGGCAGAGTGGCACTTTTACTTCACCGATTTGGTCATGTTTCGAAAATCTGTCGAAATCGAAGATGGCGAACACTAATGTTTTGTTCATCGCATCGGCATATGGTACACTCTATAATTCAAATGTCATTTATGATAGTTAGACAATAATGCAACGGAAATTTTTTAAATTACTTTAATAATTAACGTGTCATATAGATCACGAATTGTGACTTTGTTAATTATCATACTAAAATGTTACGTTATAGAGAAAAAAAAGAATTTAATATGTGATAATTATTTATTACATAAATGGCTGCAAATGTTTCATGTTTTAGAAGATTTTATATGTATATGTAAAATGTATATATTTTCAACAATTATTCGTTTGAAATTCTTTAGAATGTTTAATAAATATTGGAATTTATTGGAATTAAAAAATACTAGCTACTTATTAACTGTAAAATCTATTGAACAAATATTAAGCGCATGTCCGTATTTTATACCTAATGTATAATGAACAGTAAATAAATAATAAACTGTAAAAGAACATTGAATTTAATTGAATTGAAATGAGTAACACGTTCATTGAATTTTCAACATGCGATTAAATACAGTGTTAACATTCCTCTAGAGTCTTCTATAGTATGAATGTCTAACTACTTAAATTCCTTTCATGAATTAAAGTTAATAACGGACATAAAGTAAAATCAGCGCTAGCAAATATTGCGATTCATAATTATTTTCAACATTTCAAGAAGAATTCAGATTAATAAACAATATTCTCTACCAATAAAGGAAGGATAAAATTCAATTTACGTATATGCGAAGAATATATACTGATTGGTATATTAGTAATAGAAGGTTATATATACCTTAAACGTAAAAGTCTCGTTAAACTCCGGATTCAGCGTCTTTCTGTGTACCTTCGTCTCAAACTTCTTCTTTTTGTCGGGCAGGAGATAGACCTTCACGTAAGGATCGGAGGTGCCGCCCATATCGAGGGCCGGAAGCTCCTCAGCTTTTATCACGGTCACCGCCAGGCTGTTCGAGTTGAAATCGTACTCCAACTGGAGGGAGAGAAAACAGAATGCCATCGGTTAGAGATTTTTCCATTGCCATGCCGATATCTGTACTTGGTTTTCTCGTAGAATTTTAGAACTTATTATTATTGATCGTTTACTCTACAATACCGATATATTACGGTAACTCTTAAAACAAATTAACAATCGCTTATTATTTAATAAAAAATCATAGTGCTATGCAGAATTTAATGATATTATCAAATAATTACAAAAAATATTTAAAAATGGTATTGTTATATTAATACTCTGGTAGAAATGTTATACAATTTCATGGATGTCACATAAACGGATATATAAACGGGATTTAAATATACAGATTTCTACGTAGATATATAGACTTGACATAAACTTGACAGTTGACACAACATTGAATTGGTAGGTTATTATATAGAAAAGTAAAATTGTATTTCGATTTTAAAAAGTAACAGTAAAACATTATCGGGAAGATAAATAATATTAGCTACTTCAGAGTCAACAGTGAAACACTTTATTTTTGAGATGAATAAACATTTATTTGCACATAAAGTACGAGTGATAATTATATAAGTTGCTACTTTACATAGTTTAAATTTCAAGTACCAGAATTTAGTAATATTATAAAGTTTTGTGACTTTGTAAAGTTAATATTAAAAGGAACACAAAGTGATTTTTCTTGTTTATATTAAATAGAATTTCCCAATAATATATAACATGATTTAAAAATTTTTATGTACGCTAAAAACCATCTCAAAATTGCTAAGAATAATTATTTTTTAAAAATATACCCTTGATAATCTTACTGCAAGATATTAATTAATTAAAAAATGTTATGCACAATTTTATGTTCCGTCGGTAGAGTAGCAAATCTAAATACCCAACGTTCCCTGATGTACATGTTTTAAATATTATATGTATATGTGTGTGTATATATATATATATAATATTGATTAAGAATTTGATTA
The DNA here is from genome assembly GCA_026168455.1 of Theocolax elegans. NCBI lineage: Eukaryota > Metazoa > Arthropoda > Insecta > Hymenoptera > Cerocephalidae > Theocolax > Theocolax elegans. The sequence continues at coordinate 32,594,236 of CM047426.1, read as the reverse complement.
GAATAAGATATTGATTATTCACTCAATTTTAAAGATTTACACCCCTGTTTTACAAATTTCATTTGTGAATATTCAGAGATAAAGTATCTCAATGCAGAGTACATATGGGCATTGCTTAAACCAAGTCTACCTCTTTAATTCACGCAATCTGAGTATGTCCTTCACGCATTTTATTCTCTCTCTATCTCTCTCTCTCTCTTTTCTGGCTAGTATACAGATAAATGCATATTCTCTCTTCCTCTATCTCTTTCTACTTTAATATACATCTCTCTTTCTTATTTATCTCGGATTACTATTTATCCCACTTTTTCTCTCGCCCAGTTTTTCACATGAGCGCGCACGAGAAAGAGAAAGAGAAAGAGAGAGAATGGAGCCGGAGCGAGCCAACCCCGGCGATCAATAAACATTCACTTGAGACTTGCCGCGACATCAGAATTTTATTTTGTCTGTACAGACGGTTATATGCCATTTATACGAATACTTGTGCGAGTGTAAACAAAATTTTACCCATTTTCACGCTTGTTAATTATCCTTTATTCGATTGGTACTTTAGTCATTTCGTACTGATCATTTTTAGCTTAAATTCGTTTGATAACATTTTCATTTAAGTAAATAAATAATAATTTTTAACAACTTTAACAGTTCAGAGTTAAATTAAAGTAATCGTTATTATGATTCCCAGTTGGAATTTGAAACAAGTGTTATTGAAACATTAAATTACGTGCATATGATTTATAAAGAAAGATAATTAAAAATGGAATATTATTGTAATTTTTTAAATATAAATAGTAATGTGAACTGCCGTTAAAAAATTATTATACATTTATTCCGTTGTGATTTTAAATTCTTTCAATCAAGTAGTATAAGTCGTGTATGTTAAGACATTTTCATAAAGATCCAATTCTCATGTGCTACATTTATTATTTTTTTATACAAAATTTCTATTTTTTTTTCTTTTAAGCCATAAATATGCTGTATAATGTGCTGTAAGTAATTATACAGAAATGATAGTGTGTTATTAAAAAAACCGAAAATGACGAATGAGAATGAATAATATCGTTCAAACGAGAAAATAATAGCAATAGTCTCAATTTAGGTTTAATTGATTAGGCATAACAAGGAATAAGCTTTTTTTCTAATTTAAGAGGACGTCAAAACTAGCGATTTTATCGACATATAGGAGTCACCGTTTTTAATTTTTATCAATAACTAAACCAGTTTTTGGGGAATTTGAAGACCAGAGTGCCATTTTATACAGTACTACAAGTAACTTGTCAAATTTTATCATGTAAAACTTAATTAATAATCAAAATATTACTACACGGAGAAAAAAATGTATGATTATAGCATGAGGTACCCAAACTAATGTAGCTTACACTTTTTTCGTGGTTTATTTACATACATTTGTTACGTTTATTGCAAATTTTAGTGCGTTTTTCAAATTCAGAAGTACAATAGAAAAATAATTTGAAGATCGTGGAATGTTTATACGGTTCCAGTGTTTTCAAAGGAATACAAGACTGGAGAAAACGCGCATCGCGAAAGAATGAAGAATTACAAACGACCCATTCCCAAATCCCGTAGGTCTTGTGCGATTATCGCGGACTGCTTATCAAAATAGTGCATTTTCGGGCTAATTGCAACATACCCGCGTGATTTTACCGTGGGTTCTTTGCGATTGACGTATAGTTCGTGTCCATACGTTTCTAATATACAATTGGTGCTACATAATAAAGAAAACACAAGCTTTAATTCTTCTTGAACCTTGCTACTTTTAATTTGTATACTTGAATTTTGAACTTTATCCCAAAGGAAAAAGATGGTATAATCCCATGTAAAGTTAGTTTGCTATTATTCTACTTTTTTTCTCTCCGTTTATTATTTAAGTAAGCAAAAGATCTCTCAAAAATCTGGTAATTATCTGTAATAAAAGCAGCAGTTACAAACTCTAAATAGCCTCACCTTATATTGAAGCCTGCCAAGCTTAACTTCGCTCTGCTTGCTCTCAGCTTCATCAGGTTCCTCGGCATTGTCGGTTAACTCTTCCATGTCCGGCTGTACCTGCACATATCGAAGCGGATTCCTCGCTTGTATAAGAGGCGCCTACATGACTACGAAAGCGTTAAGGAAACTGATAGGCCTTACCTTGTCCTTGTACGTGCTGCCCAGCAGCTGCACAGACTTGAGGTCGACGGCGCCCTTCAGACCCTTCTTCCCATCCTTTGAACGTCGTTTGCGGAAGCATCTTCTTATGCAGAAACCACAGAAACCAAGTACGATTACGGCTACCACTATAAGGAATGCAAAATTGTTCCGGTCAGCCTAAAAATACTTTTGTCTTCTCTATCAATTTTTACTATCCTAAATACATATTAATGCCCTTACATTATTGCTACATTATTTTATTGTTATTTCATTTTTTTTTTAATTTTAACTGTATCAATTACACTGATCAAGCATTGAACTAAAATTTGAAAAAAAGTTTCACTGAGCTGTCATTTTATGTAAAGTCTATAAATTTGTTGATTCTGCATAATTATTATACAAAATGAAAGTTGATTGATATTCCCAATAAAAAGAAAGATCCTCTAATAACGCATATAATTCTGCATTGCTCAAACACAAAGAATTAAAAAGTTATTAAACAAAAATGAAAATATATAGAAAAACATTTTGAACTGTAAAAATAACTGCATTAACTTCATTTTTAATATCAAATAAAATAATTACAGTTCCATTATTATTTATGGATAATGTAGATATTTGTCGCAAGTATTCTACAAAAAGTTAGTATAGAATGAAACAACTTTTTAATGTAATATTAAAAAATAAGCAAACTTATATTAAAAAATAATAAGACCATTATTTGTTAAGAAAATAATAAACTTTTTTATAATTTGCAAATTTAAAATATTGATGAATACAATGATATCGAACAATGTATCAGCTGCAATAGTAAATTTCAGTGTGTGTTAAATAATTTTAGCTTCAATAATCGAAACAACTAAGATAATAAACTGAAATTAAAGCTTTTACGCGCTGCATTACAGTCCATACAATTTCGATTTAAAATATTACGTATAAAATAACATTTCATCTGACAAGCCTCACTCAGTGATGCCTTTATATATCTGGAATACAATACATATACATCCTGATAATTTACTTCATTCTAATTTTATATTCTGTTATGAAAACACATTTTTGATCGCAAATCAAATTATATCAAAATGGAATTTTTTAAATGTTTCTTATAAAATCAAGTTTATTAAAGTATAACACTATTATAATATTAATAAACAAAATCTATAAATAGTATAATTATTAGAATTAATTTGAATAATCTAACATAAAAATAATTAATATTTAAACCCAGAAAGAATTTTCTATATATAATAAAAATGACTGCATGTTCTATCAAAGGTATATCAGCTGTTCAAGAAAAATTGACCTAAAAGTCATAATATTTGTAATGAAATCATTACAACTTTTACCGTGTTGTCGAGCCCATCGTTAACACTGTATAAATTTAAGAAGAAAATTTTCACCGTGTATGAAAATTCCATATAAGCGGAATAAATGACTGAAAACGGAACATTTATTATGCAATACCTATCGCTTCATTATAAGACCGAGCAAGATTAGACAAACACTTGTCAGTTTGTAATGGATTAACAATTTTAATTTTGATTTTTTTACGTTACAAACTAATTAACGTCAACTGATTACTTTTGTAAATGTGCAAAACACTTTTTTAAATCAAAGTAACTACTTGCATTGTTAATATGTTGAAAAGTGCTCTGTAGAAAGTATGAAAATTATTATTTAACAATTGAGCATCAAGAAGAGTCAATACTTGGCGCACGCCCTTATTTACGCAAACTGAAATCCTTGTGTTAAAGCTATAAAGAGAGTTATCGTCTTTTGTAAAAGACAAGACATTATATTTGTATAACTTGAAATGTACTGTACACACCAATTATAATTATACAACGAGAATCTCACTGCGTTCGGTGAACTGTAAACCTTTGAAGCACATTGATTAAGCTTATATATAATTATATCTCTATCTCTATTATGAAATTGTGGTATATATAATATAGCGTGTGGATTTGATGCTCTGTCAAATAATAAATTCCAAGGTAATTCAATATATTTTATGGAAAATAGATCATGAAAAAACCGGTATGAATTTTACCTATTAAAATTGTAACGAGACCCCACGTTGGTAATCCCGCTTCGGCTGCGAGATTCTCGACGGATTGCTCGATATTCCCTTCAGCAGTTTTTACCGTGGTCGTGGTAATTCCTTCTGCTTCCGTCGTAATGGTTACTTAAATTATAATACATGATTATTATTTATGCATTGCACCAGAGTGATTTTATTTATGTAGTAAAATTCTCTTATAGCAAATAGGTTGATAATTGATATTCATTTTTTTAATATCTGACCAAATAGTTACTTAATCAATAATTATTAATAAAATCGTTAATGTAAGTAAATGTAATTAATGACAAACGAGTAGCAGTATATTGCATGCATCTTTAAAATATCAATACACTAATGCTTGCAATTTAATATCAGCCAAGTCATAAAATTTAAATTTTATACCTTTATATAAAATATAAGTATTCAAACCTTTAGTATTTATCGTGTAAAATATTATATTAAATTGTATTATTTTTAAAGTAATAGTATTACTTAATAAATTCAAAAGTGTAATGTACAAAATTAGTATAAAGAGAAATATTCGAGATTTCATGTTAATTATATTTATGAAGGTAAAATTATTACTACGATATTGGATGAAATATAAAATTAATTTTTTACTCTCCGATTTGTGCAAGGGTTTATAATGAATATGAACATTTTTATAAAATGCCTTTAATTACAAGTGAAACGGTTAATTATAATATCATTTAATTAATCACTTACCGGGCGCCCCCGTATCTTCATTTGTTACCGCTTTGATCGAAGACGTTATCAAATTTTGATTGGTGGTTGTTATGACTGTCTGTGTATCGTCACTAGTTTTCACCCCTACCGGCGCTTGTCTCTTCATTAACGTTGACGGAGGCATTTTCTGCAAATGAATAAATTTTTTAATTAATTAATATAATTATTATTTTTAAATTATTTACATATATTATACGGGTATTTGCTTGTTGTCTGTACATTTTCATTATACCCGGAATCCAAAACAAGCGTAATAGTATATAATTTAACAAATTACTGTGTTGTTTCTGTTTTTTTTTATAATTAATGGTTTTATTTTGTTTATAATGCTTTCGTTTGATATATGTTAAGTAAAAATAAAGAAAAACTTATACATTAAGTGATTGACAACTTAAGCATTGCCACTTAATCAATTATTTATACGTTGCTATACTGCAGTAAGAAATTGTTTTCCCATCTGGTCTATATTAATTTTAACGTTCGTTAAAAAATAAGAGATTTCGAATAATCATTTGCTTCTCACTTTGTAGTGCCAATATTTTCTTACTATACGTACATTTCCCTAAACTCACAAAAACACCATAACTCCGCATATAAGTATACAATTCACTATATCTAATCACAATTACGTTACCACTCACATTCCCTGCAATTCAACAACTACTATTTACAAACTTAATGTTCAATATAATTCACTAAATTAATCACATTATTTAACCAAAGAACGATTCTCTGAATGGTTTCGACACGTAAAAATCATAAAACTCGGCAAAAACAAAAACTCGAATAATTGCTTACGAAGATTAAAAATCGTCATCGCTCGCTCGATGCACGAGCACGCGCAAAACTATTTTCTTTTTTGCCGGGTTATCGGTAAGACGAGCTTCGTATTCTCACAACGGTCGGAGCGAGACTGCGCGCGCGATTCGTTTCTTCGTCATCCTGCACACTGACCGGTTCGTGATGACGAGCGCGCGGCACACGCATGTCACGTTGTAGGTGAGCGGATTTTTCGGCGGAGATCTTCTTATTACAAGGCCTTCAAACAATTCTCCCACCAAACTTAGGTTTATATTATTATGGGTGAAAATATTTTTGAGAGATTTTATCCTCGCTAGTTATGTGCGCGCGCGTGTGTGAGAGTGTGCGTGGCCGTGCGCGTGTGTGTGCGCGCTTTTATTTGCGTTACAGAAACTTGAATTAATATGTGACGTACTTTCAGAAGCTTGTAGAGTGACATTTATATTTGGTCTATAAAGTTAGTTTAGATATTTTACTCGTGGTGAAATTTTATTTATGAACGCTTTCAAGGTTATTAGTTTATGTAAATTTTTACAGTTATAACAAGTTTTATTTGATTTTTTTCAATTATATTATTTGCAGCAGTAAAAGGCATTTAAACTGATGTAAATGTTCTTATAACTATTCTATCTAATATAATTTATTTAATATAAGTGTATAGCAGACATTTAATAAGTGAAAACACATCTAGCTGTTATGGTTTGCGTAAGAAAAAAATTTTTTCAATCAATTTAGAAGTCAATACGGTAATGCATTACATTTCCTGGAAAATGTGTACCACTACGAGTTTTAGTTATTACGATGAAATTTGTCCAGGTATCGTTATACAGTAATTATAAACGAAGACACACTGTCTCTTGATTATTTCCATTAGCATAGAGTAAAATTGATTGTATTTTTTCTGAGAAAGATATTTAAATCAATATAAAGCTGCATGCTAAACATTGCAATACTTATTTTATTTAATATAGCCCGAAAGAATAAATTTACATTAAAAAAGTGTCAATAACTATAAAAGAAATATAACATTTTTTATTTATGTTTCATAATATATATCGTTTTATAAATTAAAAATAATTGTATTGATAATTTTAATTTAACGATAAAATTTTTATACAATATTCACAAATAAGCATCATTTTGATGATAATAAATAAAATTAGGTCTATCCGTAAAAGATAACTGAATGTTAAAACAAAACCTTGGGAGAAAATGAACCCAAAAATTACATTTTCACAATATCCTTTAACAATTGCCGAGGTAATACAATGTAATGATTTCAAGTACAATTTAAAACTTAAACCGATTATCACAAATCTAATTGACCCCTGGAAACAGCCTTAGACTAGACGATAAAACTAAATATTAATAAAAAAATTAAGCAATCAGTAAAATTTTAGTAAAAAAATTATATATATACAAAAAAAACATAAAATAATGTAGAAATATTTGGTATCAAAACAACAATGAAAGAAGGAAGACGAGGTACCTGACGATCGATCAGCACGCGCTACCCAGGTCAGATCGACAAAGTACAACTCCCCCTCATCGTTAAAGATGCACAGTATAATCCCTAGCATCGTTGAAACGTTTACCCCATGGGTTCCCAGGTGAACGACATAAATCGTCGAATACCGAGTATAATATACATCATAGACATACCGAAGTTTACATTAGCTTTTCTTATTTTATGTGTGTGTGTGTGTTTGTGTATGTGTTGTTTTAGTTATTGGGCTTGAGAAAATTGTTCTGTGTATCGATTTTCAATTGAACGTTTATATTTGTTCGTTGTGATTATATATATTCATTACGTACGTGCAGGAATGTATCATAGCGATAAAGAATTAACACACATTATGTAAAACGGAAATTTCGATATCTTTTTAATTATTTTATTCTCTTTGTTTCCTATTGAATTTCTCAGATATCTGATTATTGGAAAGTTAAAGGTTATTGAAAATTCTGAAAGATATAATTTAGTATTCAAATGTCTAGAACACATTCTTAAGATATTGAATATAATTTTAATTTAAGATTTAATTTAAGATTAGAATCACTATAATATTTAACTATTACATTAATTTAAATTTCGTCAATTTATTATAAATTGATCAAGTTATAATAGTTATAACTACATGATTCATTTAATTCAAACATCTGCTTACCTATTCTTGAACTAGTGCAAAAACAACAGCCAGAGATTGTGTGTATGTGTGTGTGTGTGTGTGTGTGTGTGTGTGTGTATAAAAAAAATTGTACCGTTTCCACTAATTTATTAATAATGCAATTACGGTTTATCAGAAATTATTTACGGTATTGTACAAATACTATTAAGTTAGATTATAATAAGTTAATATATAATTTAAACAATGGTCGCATAATTCTGAATCAAAATAACTTCAGTTAAAATGTGACTCATAAAAATGCATGGTGGCGCAAAATAATAATCTTTTTGTGCGCTAGCTCGCTGCTTTGCATAGTAAAGCAAACTCTACTTATCGGAGGTAAAAAAAAGTATTAGTATAAAGGAAACACGGGTTTCTTTCATCAAAAAATACAAACAAATTTTTGTTTTTAAATTATAATTTATATTCGCGGTATTGCGAAAATGTTTTTTATTCAACGTGTTTCATGTGACGTCTATATACATATATACATTTTTACACAACCGGTTCCTTTTGATTTTAAAACTGCACGCTTGTAAATATAATAGCTATATACGTTTATAAATGTTTTATTTATGCTTTAGACATGTATAATATTTTTTATTATGAGATTTAAGAAAAAATTCTGAATAAAACTTTTTTAGGTACCTTATACGTAATTGTTGTTACGATTATGTTGTGTAGAATGATAAAATTGCTTATAATTATTAAACGAATATTTAATTTTTTTAGTAAGTAATATTACCAATAATAAATTTATTTTTTATTGCAATAATAATATTTTAAATTATAAACGAGTAAGTTTGCAATTTGTATGTTTTCCCACAAGTTACACAATTATTATGACTAAAATAATTGTCAAAAAATTATAATAAAAATAAACATTAATTACGATTGGTATTTAAATAAAGAATAGCACGGCAAACACTAATAAACATTTTTATTAAAATAGTGCAATTGTACGTAAGTACCCTTCGATTACAATTTTACAGTTTAAAGTGTATTTGTATCGCGAATTTTAATTTATTTCTTTAAAATAAGTATATATTTAATTTATCATTCATTCTACAAAACCCCAATTTTCGTTTATTTCATATTAAACTGATCTTTATTTTCATGTTTTTGTATATATTCTTTTTCAGTTAACGATGTCCGAGGTATACAAGCGAACGCAAAATATATTTTTATGCGTGGGCAGAGGAATAACGCTGAGAAAATCAATCCGTACGCGCGAAAGTTTGCCGGGACGCATCGCCATTTTACTCATACGTCACAGTGCGTCATTGGAACATGTTTGGAAAATTTTTTGTCGGAGTTTATCGATGAAAATCGTAACATTTGGATGGACCTTTAGGGTAATAAACCTGGCACAGTAGAGCCATAAATCACTAAAAGGGATTAGCTTTAGAGGAATATTCGAGAATATTAATTCTCGTAGGACAAAATAGTTTTGGGATAAAAAAAACTTTGTTGATAAACTTTGTTTTGTTTTTTCAAGTAATATATATATATATATATAATTTCACGGAAGGGTTATTATTAAAATTTGAAAATATTTTACTTCTGATCTAAAAGCAATTCAGATATGGTACAACTAAATTTTTTTGACTTATTCAATAATCAAACAAAATCGTGACGTTGTGTAAATTGGTAAAAAAATAATATATGAACCAATGATAATAAAATTAATAATTGTTTTACTTTGTTTGTCCTTATATAAATTCAAAAATACATTTCAACTTCCACGACATGTCAGTTCACGGAAGGGGACCAGATCGGACTCTCTCTCGTCCAGAACTTTGCAGCTCGGCTGACAGCAGAAGAAGACTGCCAGTACCCAGAGCAAGAGCCAACCAAGGGTTAATTTCGTCCAAACGGAGCAGATCACCCTTAGCTTCACACGTGTTTAGAATGTATTGGCCGATAAGGAGTCATTGCAGCACAAACATTGAGTGACACAACCAGCGTTTCTCCGCAGCGATGCCTCCGAGGAAACATATCCTGGTTCAACAGAAAGGATTCCGCCAATGAGGAACTTCGTAGTGAGCGGGACTCATTGGTTGGGACCCGATCGTCCGAGCCTAGGTTTGCGCCTGCTCGCTAGGCTCTTAGAGAGCTAGTCGCGGGGTTAGTATTGTGACCTTGCTCGGGCCATATAGAATTCACACTAACAACGGCGCAGCGAACAGGCACCAGCTCTAAACGGTGTTTCGTTAACCTGCGCATCGTCATCTGGCGTTACCATACGCTCTCCCGACCTATTTGTCACCGCGGCACATCCATATACAGCAAATTTATATAGTAATTCTTATTTTATGAAATATTTATTTTTCATAAAAATATATATATAAGCATTGCCATTTATTAAATTATTTGTCCTTGAATAAAATTATCAAACTAACAAGGAGACCATCGTATGTTTGGGAAAAGGATTGTGTCCAGCTTAAAGAATATGTTTTCTAATATAAAAATATAAAAAAAGTCAGAGCCACAAACCCTGACAATCGGTTTTTCAAAAAATTTACAAAAGAAGAGGCTTAACATTAAACGTTTGTAATTAATTGCTAAACTCTCAAATATTGACATTGAAACTACAGTTTAAATAAAGAGCTGAGATAAAATAGATATGATTTTTTAAAAATACGCTCAAATCCGTTAGAATGGAGCAAATTTAAGTTATGGCCGAATTAAAAATTTGAAGAAATTTTAACAAAAATTGGACATTACAAATTTTATTGATTATTTTAGCTAAATTTCTTCAAATTTTGAATTCAGCTGTGTATTTATTTTAAATTATATCTATTTTATCTTAGTTTTTTATTAAATTTTAGTTTGAATATTAATATTTGATTGCTTAGACATTACAAGCGTTTAAAGTGAACCCTTTTTTAGTAAATTTTGTTTTAATAGCGTATAACTTCCGTAAAAATGATTGTACGGGACTGCGGCTGTGGATTTCTTGATATATTTGTATTAAAAAACATATCTTACAAGCTGAACACGATTCGTTTCCCAAACACATGATGGTTTCCTTGTATATTTGTAATCACTAGCAATTGATAGATTTTCTATTAAAAAATACAATATAATCTTTTTAAAATACGTTATATTCTTCTCATCGTTTGTCAAGCTATAAAAACTCGTAGAATTAATTAAAAATACGCTGCAATATATCTATTTATATTATAATAGTCAGGACAGAAGAAGACCGACACACGATAAGCTAATTATTTCCGTTTGATAGAATAGTACCGAAACACTCTAGCATTACTATAATTTAACCAAACTTTTTATAGTCACTGTCGTACCGCGAACAGAAAATTAATTAAAAAACATTTCCGAATTACTTTTGTTGGTCTAGATAAAAGCTTAGTGTACTTTGACCGAATATATCGTGCATACGAAATAACATAAATATCGACAAATAAGCGCACGGAGAAAGAAAAGAACAAAGTAAAATATTCAATCGGCGGACGTGTCAAACACTCGATTAAGCATCGTATATACAAGGTGGATTGCATGTCGATCAATGCGTGCGTCGTGTGTATATGCGCACACTTTCCAATTAGCATTCCGTGCGCGCCGGCGCCCAAGGGTTTCGACATCATGACGCGCCACTCGGAAGCAGTCGCTGCCAGAAACTTTTTTCGTTATTCTAGAGCACTTTTATGTGATAGTTAGAAGGTCAAAGGGTATGATAAAGTTTGTGTATGTGTGTATGGGATGTGACAGAGGCGCCACACGTTTTCTCAATAACAAAGAAAAGAACGGATCAACTTTTTTTCTCATACTTCTGGTTTCATATGAGAAATTCATGGTTACATCGTGACACTTGCAGAATGTAATAAGATAATAAGATGATGAGAAAAGACTTCTATTAACAATATTTTTGTTATTTTAACATGGTTACTGAAAGTTGCTAACGCCAAGTAAATAATTATATATATATGAAGATACATTTTTATTCTACGAGACACGGAATTCTTAATAAATAATTTCAATTATGTATAGATATAATGTAATATGTGTATATACTATTTAAATATTTTTTCTTTAGATTATATTATATGAATGAAATTCATTTTTTAAATATATAAAGAAAAATGTATGAGTAAAAATTACTACACTCTTCATCTTTAGTTTCTGCACTTAGCGTTAAAGGTTAAAAAATTATGCTTCATCACGGGGAAAATTTTATATTATAAAAATTAATATTTTATTGAAAAAAATGACAGTCTTGACTAATAAAAATTACTATCATAAAAATTACTATCATAAAATTTATTATTGTATAGTAAAATTTACTACAAATTTTGTGAAAAATTAACACATAATATAACAAAAAAATAATAAAATCCATAGAAAATGTTGCTACCTAGCAGAGTAATTTTTATGATATGTCATGACTGCTCCTTTTCTCAATAACACAATAATTTGTATTATAAAGTTTTCCCCGTCCATACAAAATCCGTATAATTCCATGAAAGTAAAAAATGTAATATAATTGAAAATAGAATTAAAGTTAGATTAATGTTTTATATCTTATAAAATAAATAACCTTTAGACGTTAATTAATGTTATCTGAGTGTAATAACATTCTAAACTCTTTATCTTCGCAGAATTGATCGAAATACCTATTAACACCTTAAGACGTACAAACCTAGGATAATTTGAAATAAATTAATCATCGTGCTTTTAAGCTCGGTAGAGTTGGCAAAGTGATTCTAAATAGAGGAAAGGGAAGGATTTCCATCGCTTAAAATAGATCACTACAATGGACTGTGACGCAAAGTATAAACTCTGTTACGATAGAAAAATTCCAAAGTATCACCCCCTAGTTTATATATATATAATACCACTGTTCGTTTTGCAGCACTTATTGTATTCTGTTTTCTATATTATATTATTTTCTAAACTTCACAACCACACAAAAATGATAATCGTTATTTCTAGTCAAACAACCAAACTATTGACGTAAAAATGTATGTGACACAAGAGATCGCAAATTTAACATGTTCTTTGCTTAATAGTGAAAATAATGTTTTGAGATAATATATACAAATAAAACAATGGAACTAGTATAATTTTTTAGCAAGTAAAAACCCTGGTGGAATCAACAAAAATTTTGTAGCCATTTACTGAGTAGCGTTCTCATGTCAATCTATAAACTACCTAGGACGCTTGGTCAGGTCGTGTACAAGAATGAAACGCTTTTTCGAACCTTTCTTGCCCATTTCATAGTTTTCATTCCAATTTATAAACCTTTTCTGACCATCAAAAATGCTTTTGGAATTTTAAGTAGACTAAGAAAAATTGGCCATTTTAGCTGGGTATAATAGCCATGAACAAGCTCCTAAAAATGATTTGGCTCAATTTGAGAGAAAAATGATAAACGTCGAAATATCTTTAAAAGTACTATTTATATAGCGTAAACAATCGTCTGTATCTTTTACAAATGGTAAAACCGATCAAATTTCACAACACGCTTTAAGTTTTGTTTACAGGATTACCCGAAAAGTTGTTTCATATTTGATGAAGGTTATGTCCATCTAAGAAATGGTCAAGAAGGGTGTGAAAAAGCGTTTCATTTTGAGATAGAACCTGACCAGTTTCACTGGCCATTTCTTAGTTTTAAGCCCATTTTTCATATTTAAAATTCTACTAGGGAAGTAAATATAAGAATAAGATAATAAAAAAGATTGTATATAAGATAAATAGCTTAATTAAGCCAGTCAATGAAAAATAAATAAGTTAGCAAGAAGTGAAGAAAAATGAAAGCAAGAAATGTGCTAATTCATTATGAAAGAAATATTAAGTTATTTAACAATACCTATACATTCTTACAAATTATATCTAACCATGTCAATTTATTTTTAACACAATGTTGCTATACTTGAAATTGGGCGATCTAGTAGTTCTAAAAGTTATGTTTTTTAGGTATAGTATTAGTATTCGTACATTATAGTTTAGCTAAATTAAAACTTTTCGGGAGTATTACAATTGATATCAAAAACACTTTTTATAACATTACACAATATATTATACGCATTAAATGAATTGTAATTTATAATATATAAAGTCCGTTAAAAAAGAAACATATTAAAACTTTTCGGTAAATAAAAATAATATTTTATATCAGAATAGGCGTAAAATGTGCTTTTACACCCTCGGAAAACTTTTGTCTGTTACACGCGTGCAAAATAGTTTCTTAACTTAACTTGAACGGTTTGGCACCCTCGCTTCATTTTTCGCCCTTGTAACGAAAATAACTATTTCGTTACACGTACATGTCCGTAAAATAACAACTTTGTAGACTGTTTTGAGTCTGCAAAGTAAAATTTTACGTTCTCTTGGAAAAATGGGTTTTTCGCCTTGACAGGACTATATAACGACTCGCTTTTCCGCGAGCACGGAAAATTTCACTTGATGACACAAAACGGTTCATAATGTAGCGAGATTTTTTAAATGCCACATTACAGCGTAAAACCAAAAAAGTTATACTATTTCAATATTATACAGTCGCACTGCGAGAATATATACCGTTACACATATTAATGACACAGTCAAAGGTTTTATATTGATACCAAATGTAAAAAATTAATATATGATTAATTTTTAAAAATATTTAGACTTTGATATTTAATTTCGATCAATTTGTTTAGCTTTTTCATTCTTATTATATATTCAAATATTCAACTAAAACATTACACTCGATATTTCGAAATTTACCATCTCACATTTACGAATATTAATGTTCTCTTCCGAATAAATTTATATCCCCGGTTTCGTATTGACACATACGCAAACGGTACATTACGGATTTGTTTATCCCGATGTTGTAAACCAAAACGCAAACAATGGCATATATAGATTGAGAGACGAGGACCACCATTAAGAAAGGTAGCTGCACATCCCAAGAGCATCAGTACACAGGAAGAAAGTGAGAAGAATGGACAAAGAGAGAGGCGCCATACACTGCTACTTCTCGAGGGTTCTTATCCGATTGAGATGATAGTCGTGGTGTTGATAGTGTTTTACTGCATTCTCCTTCGTTTGAACAAATTCCCTCTTGCGCTGTTCTTTCAATTTCTTCTAAAAAGTTGTACCCGTCTCCTTGCAATAAATGCTTGTTTCGTTGAAAATAACGTGGTATTGACGATCGAGAATGGCCATTTATATAAACATATAAAGCGTGCTAATTTGGTTAAGGTATTATATTTTCAAGTGGTAATAATGCACGATAAATATATTAATAGTATACTTATATTTTATTAGTATACTTATATTCTTTTGGAGATAATATTCGAGTCCTTCATAAATCTATAATTAATATTGTTATTTACAGTTTTCAATGAAATGAAAAATTATATCTACAACTTTAGTTTAATTTAATATTATAGTTTTTTCAAGTAAAGTAAAAAAAATTTAAAACCAACATCTCAGCTCTTCTGGGAGTAAACATTTTTAATAAACATTATGTTTTACTGTTTTCAGACAAAAAAATGGTCGATTGAGGTATACCTATTTCATAAAAGTGAAATAATTTAACTTTGTATTTTGTAATTAATATTTTATTTAGTATTTAACATAAATTATTCAAATTTCCTTAACAAAATACTGATGAAATACATAAATTATATCTATTTCCGTGAACATTTATTTACTTTATGATAAAACATAAAACAAGTAAATAAAGTTTGTGGGTGAAAGTTTACATACATTATAAATAAAAAAATGTATTAAATAGAATAAGAGATAAATGTTAAAAATGGTTGAATTCGAATTGTTTATTAATTTTACAACGTACATGTGTATTATAAAATAATAACATCTCAATATATAACAACCTACTAATAAATTATAAAATACTGATAATTCAAATCTATAAAATGCACAAGACATTTAAAATAAACTGTTGATCATAAACCAGTATTTTTCCAAATTTAGGAATTTATCAAGTGCGGTATAATCAATCATCTTGATCAGTTGTTCTACCGGACTCTATATTGTCGTTTTATTTCTACCGTCTAGATAGATCGACTCGCTTGATTTTATTTACAGATTCTACGATATTTATTACAATGAGTTAAGACTGCGGCGTTGGTGTATATTTACGTATAAACGTGAAGTAGGTAACGACCCTTCATGCACATTCCTTGATTCGCACACGCGCCGTTTGATTATTGATGCATACATACGGTTGTAGTTAAACAACTTTACTTATGTACGATAGCTAATGTTACTGTAGACTGTACACATATCGTGGTAACAAAAACTAGAATATTCTGTTAGTCACATTTAATTTTAATTTGTAAAAGCTACATTGTTAATTTGTTTGTAATGACTACGTTATTCGCGTAATATCATATCAAGAGGAATGACAGCATCATGCGGACAAGCTGCAGGATATCCAATTTAATTTACATCTTATGTTTTACAAAATATTTAGTATAATTTAGACACATTCATATTGTTTTCTTTCGTATATGGAATACAAGTAAACGTCCATACACAATTACACCATAATAGAAAATAAATTTTTGTTTACCTGTCAAGCTATATAAAAACCATAATACAATTTTGTACATTTTTTATAATCATACGAAAATATTTCATATATTATTCGTGTATAATTATAAAAACAAATGATCGACGAAAAATGACTAAAAAAACTTAATTATTTAAGCATTTTTTTAACCGTATACTACAGGAAGAATTTATTTGATATAAAGATATTTTAGCAATAATAAACAACAATAAACCCTAGATTTATTACTAATAAATATCTTAATATCAAATAAATTATTTTCTTCACGTGCGGTAAAGTATATAGTATAAATTTTATAAGCTCTTTATTTATCTTATTAAAATAGTCGGCAATTTGCATGTAATTATCATTCACCAAACATACTACCGATCGATTCTCTTCTAAAATAAGAAGGAGAAAAATCATCAATTTAACATTAATGAACAAGAAACGAACGTTTGGATATCGAAGAGCATTTGAGATCACTATACGTGATAAAATTTGCTATTATACATTCTTTAGCATTGGCAATTTATTTTGAGAACTCTCCTACTTAATGACTAATTTTGACTGAAAAAATGAATTAAAAGTATAAGGTAAACAGAAGTGACCGTGTCTCATTTATGGTGTTTGCATACTATATATGAATTTTTTATATTTTTTATTTATGAACTTAGGAAATGTTACTACAAATTACTACGTATTCTTAAACAAAGTCATCATTATTTTTGTTGAGTGGTTTGGAATGATATAAGCAAATCATTATAGAATGATTGATTTAAACTGAAATGACTAAGATAAAAGTAAACATATATTTTATTTGATTTTAGTACTTTTTTTTTTAAACGTATAGACATTAAGTCAATAATTTTTTTCCATTAGATATGAACACTTGATATTTCTCAATTCATAAATACATAATTTTAAAAATACGAGTAAATATACTAAACTTCTTAAAATATATGTTTTTTTAGAAACACAAATACTATTAAAAATTATGGAATTATTATACGTGAATCATTACACATTACAACTAGTTTCATTAATTTTTTACTACAGTCATTTTAGTTTATCCTATAACCATATTACATATAACTGAAAATATCTTGAGGTACTGTTCGTAGCAGTATTAGCAGTACGAATGATGTCCAAAACGTTTGTATGTTTTCGAGCAGCTAAAACCCAAATATAGTGCGAGAATCGACCAAAAGCGGCACCACTGTCGCATTTATTTCACATTTTTCGGTATGAGCTACTGTACACAACGCATGTACAATATTTGACCTTCCTAGGATAGAGTGCGCCCAAAGGATTCTCAGACAACAGTATACAATAAAATAGTTTTTATGTAATATTAATTATACAACGTGTCTGGCACAAAAGTTTAAGAAACCCTGGTAGATAATTGACGGGTTATTAACCGGTCTTCGTGATAAATATTCTAATAGAGTCAACGAAAATTCGGTAAAAAATAGTAAATAAATATTGTTTAAAATACGATTAACATGTTTAAATAAAAATTAACTACGTTCATAGCACTACCTTAATAACTTTATAAATTAATTATATAGTTAATAACTATTTCAATAATTATTATTTACAATTCTAACACGATTCTATAAATTTTTAATGCGACAATAAGTGCAAAGGCGCAAATAAATCCATTACACAAAAATAAAAATAAAAACCCACAAAGCGATTAGACTGATCATACCCAGTGATATCATGAATATAAAAGGGGTAATCAAGGGAAAAAGAGGTTCCATACTTCCCGAAAGAGTTGGAATGAAATATAATGATATCCCGCAGTTTCAGTTTTCCATTCACTTTTTATCGTCAACATTATAAAAAGAACGAACGCATGCGTGTGCTAATCCCCGGCGTATAAAAAATCGAAGGAGCACCTCGTCTATGTACGTGTGTGTGTGTGTGTGTGTGTTTAATGTTACACGCGTGGCCGTGCCATTGAAGAGAGTAGCGATGACGTCAAGCAATATACGATGAGAAAAAGTGCGTGTTATACGTTCATGTCGATGACGCAACGGTATAATACAAAGTATATCATGTAAGACATGTAACGTAAAATACGATGTATATACGCTGATGGTTTCACGAGGGTGCACAAACCTTTTTTGTGTTACATTCTTATTATTTATTTAAATTATGTTATTTTATTCTTAAGGAAGAAATTTAATGTCAACCACATGGGATATAATAATTTAAAAGTGTACTTATCGTCAGATGTCTTTTATAGATGTAATTTTCAAGGGGTTGAAATGGATTTATTCGAGAAACTGTGTTATGCAGCGATATTGGAAGAACATCTTGTGTAGCTTTTTAATTAATTTTTTGTTAGCTTTTTCCAGTAAAGAAGCTTGCAATACGGCAATGCGTTTTTATTATTAATTAATATTTACAGGCTATTTATATATGTATTAGAACATTATACAATTGTGAAAAATATATTAATTTATTTAATTTATTGTAGATGCATTAAACATTATTTTCAAAACACTGTACTGTATTTCAGAAGTTATTTAAATAATCAGATATTTCGAAGTGAATTGGAATATGAAAAGTAAATTTTCATAAAACTCACTACACTGCAGCTATTCGTTCACCATTTTATAAATTATTGAAAACTCTTATAGGTATAAAGTTAAACAAATGTAAGACAAAATATTGAAGAAATTTATGTATATTCTAGGACAATGTGAGAACTGCTGTATAAAAATTAAAATTTTTAATAGGCGAATAAAATCATCGATTCTAGAGAAACAAATTTATAAATAATAAATTAATTGATTTGATATAAAATTGTGATATATAATTTATAACACTCCCGTCTCGAAAATGTCACATGCTTCAGTAATATTACTGTATTAAATGTGAATATCGTATAAATAGCGCGATTAACTATAGCGCATATAAATTATATTGAAATATTTGGTAATTGGAATCTGAATTCTCAAACGTTGGACTCTTGATTTCAATTTGTATTAATGAATAATAATCAAAATTTTCGAATTAAAATTCATAAAATATTTATATATTTATGTAATAATGTATGAGGAATACTACATTGTGTAATATTAATGTTACACTAAATAATATTTCAGTTGCATATTAAACTCCAATTTGAATAATAGATGTAAAAATGTATAATTCAAGTGCTTCGATAACGTAAGAGATTAGATGAATTAAATTTACTGGGGTAGTAGCGCATAGAATTTTGTATAATCGTGTTCTTTTATTTAGATTGAACTTACATTTTCCTTACGAAATACTTAGAATTTTTATTCGCGTTACTACAAAATTAAATCAAATCTTGATCAAAATAATGATGTGTTTACAAAAATTTGAAAGCTACATATAATTATTATAAAAAAACTGATAATATATTAGTATATTTTAAGTATACCTTAGTCATTCAAAGACTTATTTTCCGTATTGTAATCGAATAATATAGTATAATTAATGCTTAAAAGCATTCCGAGGTAAACAGCTAATCTGATATAAATCTGGGAAGAGTGCGTACAAAAAGAAAAGAATTGTTGTTACACCTTTTACCATAGTTTGTTCAACTATGTGTGTCTGATTTATTAGTTATTGTCGTCAGTTACTACAAGTTCCCAGACTAGTGTCAAAATAATTTTTTTTTACTTGGGATCTGTAAACATCAAAATGTGTGAATATAATAATTTAAGTGCATCAAATATTTAAAACTTTTATATTTTGTTGTATGCTTAACTTATTGCTTATTTTTAAATAAAGGAATGAGGTTGGAAGGATTTACCCCGAGTAATTTTCAAAGCTTATCCAAATTTTAACAGTAATGTATTTTGTATTTAAATAAGATTACATAAAATAATATTTACTGTAACCTTGACTATACTTTTCCCGGTCTCTCTATGCGCAATTAGGAATATTTTGTGATGTAAATGTTTCTGAAATTACAGAAACAGAACTGTTCTTTATTGCATCATTTTGTGGTTAAAAATTATCAAGTATAACATATAGTTATATATTACTTTACAATGTTATTTTAATGAGAATGTATCAAAAAGTTATTATTTAGAGTGTAACCTCATGTACAAAAGCCTTTGAGATTTCTGAATTTTACACTAAACCGTTTAGAGTAGATTTAGTTATTTTTTCAACGCTCTCTCCTCTTTAAGGGCTTACTTGAAGTATTTAATTTATATACATTTTATTTTTTAACAGAAAACAGAAAAAATACTTGAGTGTACTAATTAATTTTTACTTACAAAATAACAAATTTTAACGAACATATTTATCTTTAAGTTCATATAATTAATCAAATTGGTCGGTAATGCAACATCTTAAATTGTAGATTAATAATTACAGAGGTAAATTGCATTTATCTCAGTTAATATTTAACCAACTAAATCTATTGAATATCATACCAAGAGAATCGAATAAACTTGAACTTCATTTAAATAATTGAACGAGCCATTGTTAATAATTGTTAACATCACTTACATAATGTATAATAGTAGGAACATTGGGTGCTTTAAAGTATTGTAATATGTTATCAAAGTAAAGATAGCCACAATGACGGAAAAGATAAAGGAAAGCATAGAAGAAAATAATAAGGAAAGAGAAATGAAAGATCAATAAAGAGTAGCTCTTGCTTACGTTGATATATAACCTGAAGAAAAGGAAGGAGGTTCTGAACAATTTTACGGCTATACGTTCGATTATTGCTATCTTCAATTATACCGCGCAGCTTGACTCTGTGCAACGCAGTGTGCACTTTTTAATGGACTCGCTTTTTCCAATATAATGTTCGGTCGATAAAAATATACGCGTATAACCGATACATACTTTCTACGATTGAACATACTTTAACTCTTGATAATAACGGACCCATTTCTTTCTCTCTCCATTTATATGTATAATATAGGTATATATACTAGTCACACATTTATATGTGACTAGTGTTTTAAATGCGTTCGTACAATATTGTAGTTTGACATTAAAGAATCTGGTGATAAGACTAACTAGGAGAGTGTCACACCTGTGGGAAACGGATCTTTACCAAATTGTACACTGAGAGAAAAAAAAAGTATCGATAACCAAATGGTGAAAAGTAGCATTTACCGAACGACCGTTAAGTATACTCTACCAAAAAGTTCGGTTACTACTACCGAACTATTTGGTTGCAGTAAGTAGTACCGAACAAAATTCGGTAATGGTTACCGAACAAATAAAGTTGCATTTACTTAATAGCCTTTACCAAACGTGTTCGGTAGTAGTAACCGAACTATTCGGTTAACGTTACTTTTTTTTTCTCTCAGTGTAGGATATATTTTCTACTATAAAAATATAGAAGAAAGCCAGAGCTATAGACTCTAATATTCTATTTTTCGATAGTTACAAGCAAAAAACGTAAAATTTCGCCGAAAATACTTCTAGGTTTATAACTCGGAATCGGCTAAAGATATACATTCAAACTTAAGTTTCAAAGAAATCTGTGATCAAGTAAATATCTAAATTTGGTCTGAACTTATGGGAAATACGAGAGTTAGACGAAATTTGGCTTAAAAAAATCATCAAATTTTAAAGCTTCGTGAAAATTTCGTCTTATTTTTATTTCTTCCATAACTTTAGATCAAAATTAGATATTTGAGCTTTTTTTTAAAAATATAACTACTTCATCTTAGCTTTCTTTTAAACTTAAGTTTAAATGTATATATCTTTAGCCGATTCCGAGTTATAAACAATCAAATTTAGAAGTATTTTGACGAAATTTCAAGTTTTTCGCTTATAACTATCGAAAAATAGAGCGTTAGAGTCTATAGCTCCGGCTTTCTTCATATTTTTATAGTAGAAAACATATCCTACAGTTAGGTAAAGATCCGTTTCCCGCAGGTGTGACACTCTTCCTACTAAGTAGTAATGCAGTACGAACATTTATTATTAAAGTTATACGTGGTATTACTACGATTAATTACTCTTAGATTTATATAATAAAGGTTTCTGTTTCAAATTTTTGAAATAAAGCGGAAGTTGCTTTATAGATATATAAGAATTAGCTTGACGTATATATACCAATTGTAATACGTCATCTAATTACTTTAAAAGAAGAAAACAAACTGATTCAATTCAATTTTTACGATTTACTTACTGAATTTAAATTTAAAAGTGATATTTTCAAGACATTATTTTTTATTCTACAAGTAATGATGGAACTGCTTTAAAAGATTTTTATATGATTTAAATAATTTAATGTAAAGGATAAAAAAGTTACTTTTATTTAAAGTTTAACCCATTTTTACCTGAGCATTAATACTAGTTCATCTTCATATAATAATTTGAATAAGGGTAATTAATAAAAATAATAAAAATTTTAAGTTTTAAGAAAACTATGAATAGTGCAAATATTTATTTTTGACTATATGTAAACTTTCTTATACTTAATTAATTATAAGAAATTACTATTTTTATAGGAAAATTTACCAAAATTACTGTAAATATTAATATATTTATTATAATTTTTTAATAAAAAATAATAATTTCTTATGTCTGTTTCTCAATTACTCAATAATATTGCAATTATTATAAAACTTTGATCTCTATGTATTAGAAAATAAAGGAAAGCTCTTCCACAACTCATATTATTAAGAATGTACAAGTGCACGTCGCTAAAAGAAGGAAAAAGGAATACGAGGAAAAGTATATAGTAGCGAAAGAATTATCTTGCTTTTTTGTATATAACGTGAAGAAAAGGAAGGAGGTTCTGAACAATTTTACGGCTATACGTTCGATTATTGCTATCTTCAATTATACCGCGCAGCTTGACTCTGTGCAACGCAGTGTGCACTTTTTAATGGACTCGCTTTTTCCAATATAATGTTCGGTCGATAAAAATATACGCGTATAACCGATACATACTTTCTACGATTGAACATACTTTAACTCTTGATAATAACGGACCCATTTCTTTCTCTCTCCATTTATATGTATAATATAGGTATATACTAGTCACACATTTATATGTGACTAGTGTTTTAAATGCGTTCGTACAATATTGTAGTTTGACATTAAAGAATCTGGTGATAAGACTAACTAGGAGAGTGTCACACCTGTGGGAAACGGATCTTTACCAAATTGTAGGATATGTTTTCTACTATAAAAATATAGAAGAAAGCCAGAGCTATAGACTCTAATATTCTATTTTTTGATAGTTACAAGCAAAAATGTAAAATTTCGCCCAAAATACTTCTAGGTTTGATTGTTTATTATAACTCGGAATCGGCTAAAGATATACATTCAAACTTAAGTTTAAAAGAAATCTGAGATCAAGTAAATATCTAAATTTGGTCTGAACTTATGGGAAATACGAGAGTTAGACGAAATTTGGCTTAAAAAAATCATCAAATTTTAAAGCTAAATTTTCGTGAAAATTTCGTCTTATTTTTATTTCTTCCATAACTTTAGATCAAAATTAGATATTTGAGCTTTTTTTTTAAAAAATATAACTACTTCATCTTAGCTTTCTTTTAAACTTAAGTTTAAATGTATATATCTTTAGCCGATTCCGAGTTATAAACAATCAAATTTAGAAGTATTTTTGACGAAGTTTTTTGCTTATAACTATCGAAAAATAGAGCGTTAGAGTCTATAGCTCCGGCTTTCTTCATATTTTTATAGTAGAAAACATATCCTACAGTTAGGTAAAGATCCGTTTCCCGCAGGTGTGACACTCTCCTACTAAGTAGTAATGCAGTACGAACATTTTTATTAAAGTTATACGTGGTATTACTACGATTAATTACTCTTAGATTTATATAATAAAGGTTTCTGTTTCAAATTTTTGAAATAAAGTGGAAGTTGCTTTATAGATATATAAGAATTAGCTTGACGTATATATACCAATTGTAATACGTCATCTAATTACTTTAAAAGAAGAAAACAAACTGATTCAATTCAATTTTTACGATTTACTTACTGAATTTAAATTTAAAAGTGATATTTTCAAGACATTATTTTTTTATTCTACAAGTAATGATGGAACTGCTTTAAAGATTTTTTATATGATTTAAATAATTTAATGTAAAGGATAAAAAAGTTACTTTTATTTAAAGTTTAACCCATTTTTACCTGAGCATTAATACTAGTTCATCTTCACATAATAATTTGAATAAGGTAATTAATAAAAATAATAAAATTTTAAGTTTTAAGAAAACTATGAATAGTGCAAATATTTATTTTTGACTATATGTAAACTTTCTTATACTTAATTAATTATAAGAAATTACTATTTTTATAGGAAAATTTACCAAAATTACTGTAAATATTAATATATTTATTATAATTTTTTAATAAAAATAATAATTTCTTATGTCTGTTTCTCAATTACTCAATAATATTGCAATTATTATAAAACTTTGATCTCTATGTATTAGAAAATAAAGGAAAGCTCTTCCACAACTCATATTATTAAGAATGTACAAGTGCACGTCGCTAAAAGAAGGAAAAAGGAATACGAGGAAAAGTATATAGTAGCGAAAGAATTATCTTGCTTTTTTGTATATAACGTGCGTATGGGCGTTCGCGTTGGGGCGGCGATACTTCTCCTAAGATATATACTCGTACGCACTCACACTTAAACAACATGTTCGAGTTGACAATACTCTACATATGTTTGTAGGTTCCGTTTATTTAGCAAAAGTATTGATTGTAGTAGCTACATGTTTGAGTGTAATAAACACAAAATTGGCTATAGGAGATAATATCGTTTTTATTTTTTATCATAGTAAAAAATTTAAATTGGGTACAATAAAACAATTGTAAATTATCCTTTTTTCATAAATGTGTATTAATACGTGTCTTGTACAATAAGAGAATAATCATAAAGAAAATATCTACGAAAGTAATTTATAATTATGAATTTATATATACTTAAATTTACTATAAATTATATAAGAAAGCCAGAGCTATAGACTCTAATATTCTATTTTTCGATAGTTACAAGCAAAAAACGTAAAATTTCGCCGAAAATACTTCTAGGTTTATAACTCGGAATCGGCTAAAGATATACATTCAAACTTAAGTTTCAAAGAAATCTGTGATCAAGTAAATATCTAAATTTGGTCTGAACTTATGGGAAATACGAGAGTTAGACGAAATTTGGCTTAAAAAAATCATCAAATTTTAAAGCTTCGTGAAAATTTCGTCTTATTTTTATTTCTTCCATAACTTTAGATCAAAATTAGATATTTGAGCTTTTTTTTTTAAAAATATAACTACTTCATCTTAGCTTTCTTTTAAACTTAAGTTTAAATGTATATATCTTTAGCCGATTCCGAGTTATAAACAATCAAATTTAGAAGTATTTTTGACGAAATTTCAAGTTTTTCGCTTATAACTATCGAAAAATAGAGCGTTAGAGTCTATAGCTCCGGCTTTCTTCATATTTTTATAGTAGAAAACATATCCTACAGTTAGGTAAAGATCCGTTTCCCGCAGGTGTGACACTCTTCTACTAAGTAGTAATGCAGTACGAACATTTATTATTAAAGTTATACGTGGTATTACTACGATTAATTACTCTTAGATTTATATAATAAAGGTTTCTGTTTCAAATTTTTTAAATAAAGCGGAAGTTGCTTTATAGATATATAAGAATTAGCTTGACGTATATATACCAATTGTAATACGTCATCTAATTACTTTAAAAGAAGAAAACAAACTGATTCAATTCAATTTTTACGATTTACTTACTGAATTTAAATTTAAAAGTGATATTTTCAAGACATTATTTTTTTATTCTACAAGTAATGATGGAACTGCTTTAAAGATTTTTTATATGATTTAAATAATTTAATGTAAAGGATAAAAAAGTTACTTTTATTTAAAGTTTAACCCATTTTTACCTGAGCATTAATACTAGTTCATCTTCATATAATAATTTGAATAAGGTAATTAATAAAAATAATAAAATTTTAAGTTTTAAGAAAACTATGAATAGTGCAAATATTTATTTTTGACTATATGTAAACTTTCTTATACTTAATTAATTATAAGAAATTACTATTTTTATAGGAAAATTTACCAAATATTACTGTAAATATTAATATATTTATTATAATTTTTTTAATAAAATAATAATTTCTTATGTCTGTTTCTCAATTACTCAATAATATTGCAATTATTATAAAACTTTGATCTCTATGTATTAGAAAATAAAGGAAAGCTCTTCCACAACTCATATTATTAAGAATGTACAAGTGCACGTTCGCTAAAAGAAGAAAAAAGGAATACGAGGAAAAGTATATAGTAGCGAAAGAATTATCTTGCTTTTTTGTATATAAACGTGCGTATGGGCGTTCGCGTTGGGGCGGCGATACTTCTCCTAAGATATATACTCGTACGCACTCACACTTAAACATCACATGTTCGAGTTGACAATACTCTACATATGTTTGTAGGTTCCGTTTATTTAGCAAAAGTATTGATTGTAGTAGCTACATGTTTGAGTGTAATAAACACAAAATTGGCTATAGGAGATAATATCGTTTTTATTTTTTATCATAGTAAAAAATTTAAATTGGGTACAATAAAACAATTGTAAATTATCCTTTTTTCATATAAATGTGTATTAATACGTGTCTTGTACAATAAGAGAATAATCAATAAAGAAAATATCTACGAAAGTAATTTATAATTATGAATTTTATATATACTTAAATTTACTATAAATTATATAAGTTTTAATCGTACGATATGATAAAATCAGAATTCAGGGGATATTCTTACATAACTTAACATAATTAACTGATACAATATTTTATCTCATCTTCGCGAAGAAACTTTTTAAAGAATTTTAATCGATTTAATTCTAATCCATAACCTGAAAATCGTCAATGGATAACCAAAGTATAAATCATCAACTCTAAGTACTCTGTACTTTAACAAAAGCAAAAAGCTTGAAACTAGAATTGACATATATATATATATATATATAGATTTGTAATTCAGAACTAGGATGCTCGACAATATAGAATCGAGCTATGAGCGCTCGCGCGGAAGCGAATTAAATCCGACGAGGATGACAACGACGTCGACAGAGCGATCTCGAAAATCATCCCGTTAGTCGTCAATTTTCGTACACCTACGCAACTCTGTAAATTCATCGAGGCGATCAGTGTTACCGCCGTAGGGGTGCAACTCCCCCACTCCTTTTGTGTAAATCTATGAAATCTCGAGCGTCAAATCACAGAATTAATATATACCTAAAGCAAGTTTGCATCGTGGACTCGTAAGAGGAGAGCCCCGCGGTCGTTAATTCATAGAGAGACCTCGTATAGTCTCAGGTTGTCGGCCACGTGCACATCCTTGAGCCATCAAAGGTTTCTTCCGACTTGTGTTATGAGAAAACACCATATATTTCTATATACCTATAATTATGCGATTATTATGGTATTTTAACTTGTTTTCAAGCAATCACATCAAATTTGTTTACGTTGTGCGTTATTATTCTACTATTTATCGTTCACGAATTTTCAACCGAAAACACCAGGAATTTTCTATTTCTTTCGCTTATAAATATTTATAAATATTTACTTTTATAAAGTTTATTGAATAATGCTTGAAAAGGGTATATCTATATATATAAGGTATATACAGACCCTTCAAAAGCTCCGAAACGTTAACAAATTTACTAGCGAGTTTTTAATTGACGCATCTGAGCGAACAAAAAAAGTTTATGAAAAGAACTTTTTAATTAAGCGGTTTGACATTCTTTTACGTTCTTTTTCATTATGACTAAATATCCAATCGAAAACATTTCGTTATTTAATGTTCTTAATTGTTTGTATTTAATATTCTTAAAGTTCACTTACATTAATAATATGTATTCATTAATATTAGTAAACTACATAATATACCATACAATAAATCTTAAATAATTAATTAATAATTAATAATAATTAATTCTTCTAAATAGTTTATAATCAAGTACATAAGTTGTTTCTTAAATTAATATCAGTGATTTTTTCGCGGGCATATTTTATCGATGTAATATGTGTCATTAAGTTCTGTATAACTAATTATAATGTTCAAGAAATATATTATTAATAATAATAAACTATACTAATAATAAATAAATTTATTCGCAACCTTCGGTTACTGTAATATATTTCCAAATAATAAATTCATTAACAATCTCTTCGGACATGAAATGACATTGTATTTTATTGATTGGTCAATTAGAAAACACAAACTAGTTTGATCGAGTGTAGTTTTTTATCTAGGAACTGACACTGTACATAATCAAGTAATTCTTCCTCTCTTTCCTTATAACCCCTACACTCGAGAGCGAGAGAGAGGTTGAGAGGGAGGTTCTCGTTACGTGGACGCACGAGGCTGCACGCCGGAGCTTAAGGTCGATACGATTTTTAACGCGATTACGTGCACATACCACCGCCTTGAACTTGCATGGCGAGATATTTTCCCGTTTATAAATTAACGAACACTAACTACCTTTACGTACATTAATGTACCTTTCACAATTTTAGTTATTTAATGCGATTTTGTGACAAATAAATTTTTCAATGTAAATCAGAATAAGTTTATATTGTTGATAGTATTGATTCGTGCACGTTACTATACTAATACTACTTTCTCTGAAAATTCGAGATTAAGCAATATCATGGTAATTCATTTGTTTATAGAAATATTATAATTATAATGTATATAATATGCTTGTGAAATCACGCCAGTTCAAAAAAATCTGTATTCAAAAAGCCTTTAATATGAGCTACTTCAATATCCATCAATCAATATGCTGAGCTTTAAAATACGTATAAAATATTATGAAATCAAACGGAGTACTACTGTTACCCTATAATCCATTTTTAAATGTAACAATTTAACGTTCAATCTAAATTAATATTATGACCATTTAGATAATCGGAAAAAGAAGAAATTTTCGAACATTCGATTATTCGAATATTATCAAAAATATTCAATTTGACTATAGGATCATAAAAATTGTAAATTATATATTGTCACGAAAGACGAGCGACATACGAAGACGATAAAAAGCAGAGGTAAATCTCATCGGTAAAACGTCTGACTTGCAAGCTAAAGCTCGAGAATTGAGTCTCTACTTCTTCATTCTTTTTATAGGTTTTTAAAGAACAAAATTAGTGTAATTCTTGATAAGATCTTCCAACATAAATTCAGTTAATCATGTACAATGCAGAAAAGGCGCATTAAGAATCGATTGTGATGAACTAATAACACAAATGTTTAAGCGTATTGGACTCTTAATATAGCACGATTTAATTGTTACAATACTTTAAAAAAATTATATTTATATTTGAACTACCATATGCGTCGTTGTATTATTTAGTGAACACGTACACACACATAAAATAGGAAACGCTAATGTAAACTTTGGTATAAAGTAAGTTAAAATACTTTTAATGTCACTATACTATTATTTATAGAATTAAATGCTACTTATACACTCGAATGGATAATTTTGAACTGCCGAATTATAACAACAGCAATATAAAATTCTATAATTAACTTTATTCAATTTGGCTAAATTGTATTTAGTTGATTTATTTATGCTATGACGATAAGAATTTTATTCTAATGGAAGTAGAGATAGCTGGAATGGTCTATTTATTTTTTAATGAAACCGTGAATCATCTACACCGTTGTCAAAAAATCGATTCCGTAAAAAGGTCTAGTGAATTAAACCAAAAATAACACAATAATTCTTAAAATATGTAATTGTCGCTTTTATGTGGAAGATAGATATGACGTTTAACGCACTATTGTTCTCAATGCGTATCTACACGTTCGGCATTTCAATTTTTATTCTAATCTATGTTTTGGGTTATCTCAAATAAGCATGTAAGAAATAGAAGATGTGTCTAGATATTGCAGTTTTTAACAGTGAGAATGGTTGCAAATTATATATATGTATATATAATTGTTATAGCGTACGTACCATATACAATCGCTATTATTGCAGATGTATTTATAAAAATGAGAATATTCTGAGGGAAACTGTTTAATTTTACATTCACACGTCATTTTACTATTAATGCATAGCTATATAAATTACATATAAAATGTATTAAATTAATGTTAATGTATATATTTTTTCACATCGCCCACAATGATAGTTGAAAAATATTTTATACTCCTACATTCTAAACTATAATTTACAATTATTGATGAATAGTTTAAAAGTATTTTATTAAAGTTATTTTCGCTTCAAAGTTTATCAGTACTTGTATTCCAATATAGAGTTATTAATACAACAAATATATACTTTTGAGTTTTAATACAGTTAGAGTAACGATAATCCAAGTATCAAAATTGAAGGCAATAAAATATTTGTAACCAGCTCGTTATTATACATTATTTCATAAATAAACATTCATTGTTTATTATACATTCTTTCTAAGTACTGTCTTAAGTTTTAGAGTAAAAGATGCTTTTTGCGTAAATAAATTTTTAAGATATCGTTTTCTTATACAAAATTTGGATTATTAATTTAAAATTATACACTACATTAGACTAATTATTACACTAAATAATGTGTTTAAATAATTTTTAGATTTTTTGCATATGAAATCAATCTAAAAAATTAATTAAATTACTTTGACATTTCTCAAAATTCTGTCCGAGTCGACTTCATCAATTAAATTTCAGTCACATACATCAAAATTGAGAAAGTATCATAATCAAAATTATAAAATCAAATAAAATTTTTTGGGTTTGGATTTTCCAGCAAGTGGTTGGATGCATTCAAAGCATCTATTATATTTATAATCTGTGCTAATTCGATGCCTCAAACGAGGATCAAACAATGACATTACATTTAATTAGGACATATGAAATATAGTACATATTTTATTATATTAAATGTATTTCATATTATAACACAATTAGTGCACCAATTTTGCAATAGTATATTTAAATGTACTTAAACGGCTAGCTATATTTATTACAATTACAAACATTATCTTTTTTATAATACAACAATAATTTAAAAAATGTAAAGTTCATAAATATATAACAAGTATTATTCAAAGATTAAACACTAAAATAATCAATTGACTAAGGGACAATGAATTATATACATCTGTTAATTTAGATGTCTTTTTTTAATCATTTGTTACAGAAGTATACTTTCGGGATTATAATGTGATCAAACTCTGAATGGGATTAATAGAATATAGATAAGATGTCTGATCGCAAGCATACTTACAGCACATCAGAGGCAAATTTGCGGTTTCAATGTTAAGCTGCCGTTTGTAAATGCATTATTCTTATTCGTAAATATATAATAAATGAAATTATGATTGTTCAAAAAAATAGTTTTTGGAATGAAATTTCTACAATTACGCTTATTTGGTATTTATACAAACAGTCGTTACGTCGAATTAAATTTATTACCAATAACGGTTATCTTTTCCTTTAAAATTTTATAATCAATATACCACTAGAATCTAGTATTGTTAATAATATTAGCACCTTTCTGATAAATAATAAGTAACAATATTGAATACTAAAAATAATAATGGATAATATTATTCAAATTATTCATTATAAAATAAGTAATCAATACTATAAAATCTGCATAATACAAGATAATTTATACATATAAGAGAATATCAGCACAGACAATTTGAAATATATTTATAAAATTTCGATGTTAACAGTAAATTGAGCAAAGCCTAATTATTAACTGGTAGGCTTATGCCGTGTGAGACACTTATTTTTTGATGAAAACATAAACTATCCAGAAATAGAAACGTATCAATAATAAAGCTTTAGCAGTCCTCCTCCCGATTAGCCTGAATCCGTTTTTTTATCTACCCTGAACACTTTTTACCGAGTTTCTTTATTCCCAAATGAGAACACATGCAAAATTTTATTAAAAAGTAACAAGTATATCTTTAGTATTACCTTTACTGAAATACACTACCACTGTATCACCACCGATATCGAACATTTTCTCTTAACAATATAATCGCGGCAGTCGCGAATCTCTCTGCGCTTATCATCTAAAAGTGTTGCGCTTGCGAATTAAGGATCGATACTATGGATACGTCTGATACGCGATTCCATATATTGATCGATTTTTGAACATACTTTATTGATTACAAATTAAAGTCAAGGACAACGCCCCCGTCGCGTATATATGTGTATATGTATATGTATATATGTATATCTATATATAAATATATATACGTATATGTACATATATATATACAGATATGTACACGCGTGCGCGTGTAAGTGTGTGTATTTGTGAATGTGTATGTGTGTGTGTGGGTGGTTGCGTGTGTAAAAATGTCCCAATACGTAGTCTACTTGACCTCACGGAAGAAGCTGCTCTTGATTCTCCCACCCTCTCTTTCTCTCTTGCCCCCTCTAATCGCACGTTAAAATACAGTACTAGGGAGAGACAAAAAAACGAGTATAAAAAAATAAAATCACAGATCTATCTCGTAGTGTAAGGAAGACGCTTTGGTAAAATCCTCGGCGAGATCGATCGAGTAAGAGGGAGAGAGAGCGAGAGAGAGAGAGAGAGAGAGAGAGAGAGCGAGCGAGCAAGAGCTTTCGAGGTCACGCACGCCAAGGAGGTAAGGCTCCCTGAGAAGTAGAACAACTCGGTATAACGTCAGCCACAGATAATTTTGTCGAAAATCAAGTATTCTTAGAACTTACGATTATTTATCCGTAATCCTCCACCGTCTACGGTTATCGAGGTGACGTCGCCCTTGCAACACCCAAGACGGTGGCGTTAAGTAACGGATAAAGGCCGCACGTCAATTCCGTGCGTAGCACATCACTGGAGCCGTTTCTGTTTTCTTAATCACTCCTCCTTTTCTATTTTGACGAGTACGAGGAAAGCGCGCACACACCCGCGTTATTATCACCACACGCGCGCACCGAGCTCCTCCTCTCCGGGAAAAATCTATCTGCGGCACGGTCGTGCGATCTGGTTGCGCCTCTCCGTCCTTCCTCCGGGGGGTAACTCGGCGGGGCGGGGGAGACACAACGAATATTCGCTAGTGCGCCTGATCGTAAAACATGGCGGCTTCGAGCTGATCGATAAAACACGTCGTTTCATCTGGGGGAGTGAAGCGCCACCGTCCGGTCTCGCCGACATAAGCGCACTCTATATTAACATTATTTAAGGGTGGGAGGTGGATATCAAGCCGGGATCCAGAGCTCGCCATACTCTATACTAAAATGTCAAAAATAAATTGGAAGATTAGCTCTTTGGATTTCCACTATTTGATATCTATTCCTCATGGAGAATTTATTTCATTTTTTCGCAAGACTAATTTATCTGGTCTCGTCCTGTTACATTATATTCAACTATTAACTTATAACACGATGCCAGTATTCATTTATTTATAAGTTTTATAATTTTCCGAATTAAGTTAACGTTTCATTAGCTAAAGTGAAAAAAAGATTTAAAGGGAGCCCCCTTCTCTGGAAAGCGTGAAATCTCGCGAGACAGCTTGGGTATACGGGGTTGGTTGATACGACGCTCGAGTGGGAGGGTAGATTTTTTCCTTTGGTGGTTTTCCTGCTTCTTTTATAAGGGGGAGCATTTCGAAGTGGTGAGATACGCCGGTAATGAGGTTTTTGCTAGAAACTCGTAAGGCGACGAGTTGTAATTGGATTATTTCTTACTTTCTTTTTTACAAACTTTCACTGTACTTCAATACGGTTTTTAATAACTAATATAATGTATGTTTCTCGTATAAAACAAATAATTCGTACTTTGTTGGATCACGTGATAAAATAATTACTTATTTACAGTGAACACTATATTTCACAGAGTTTATAATACTTTGAACGCGAAAATTCATAGAATAATTTCAAGCTATAGTAGAATACAAATATTTACGTGATGCTAAATACAATAAATTTGTTCTTCGTAGGAAACATTCAATTTCTCAGAATCCATTACAAATATAGTTAATTAATACAATTGCTAGAATATGATAACAATTGATCAAACCATTTTTTGCATATTTATATATAGTATATTGTATGCAAGTTTTAATACATCCGAAGGCTTTTTCAATGTAAACTTTGGAAATTATATTTGCACTTCATTATCTTGCCTTTTGGGGAATAAAATACACGGTTCATCTCTTCAATTTGCTTCTTTTTTATTAGCATTATACTAATTATTTAATTTGTAATAAATAGTGCAATAATTAAATCATTAGGTTAATACTATAATAAAAGGATTGTGACAATTTATAAATTTACCCAGGAATTCGTTGCATTCAGACTAATCGATAACTGCTCTTCATACCTATCGCGTGATCTACAATCCTAAATGGCGACAAAATTTATAAGTTAAATAATTGTGAGATATAATGTATAATAGCAAATTGATATAATATATCATTTAATATATTATTTTGAATAATCTAGTTTCTCATAATAATCTATCTACCTATTTCTTTTCCATTACCATATAATTTTATTATAACAATTTGTCGCATCCCAATAATTCATCCGTATTATAGAATATTTAATCATATGGACGATAACCAAAAAAGCTTGAATCAAATTACAATTATTTAATAATGTACAATTATTATTTATATAAAATGTACCAGTTATAACATGTTAAGGTTCATTACTATCTAATCAAAACACGAGGTAACGCACACAACGCTGAAGAGAAATTTTCCATTTTTTTTCTTTTGACGTCGGCAGAATTATTGATATTTCCACTCTTCCGGCGTTAGCGCTCGTTTCGGCTGTTTCGCTCTATATTCTCAGACCGGCAGCTTACTTAGCATTACGATAGCATTACAGTCTTTATCGCGCTACTTTCGTTAACGGGAATAGGCAAGAAGAAAGGACGCGGCTGGCCCATGGTATAAAAAAAAGGAAAAAGGGGCGGAGGTAGGAAAGAGTAAATCGATTAATCGAATGTCGTACTGGTGGTAGGGTGGGCTTATTTCCTCTGGTCTTTATATAGTAAAGGTTTTCTAAAAAAAAATATGAAAGAAACTTGTGAGTTAGTAAGAAGTATATGTAAATTCATTTGTTGGTATTTATTATGCATATACTTTTAAAACGATGTGTTGATCTGTAATAAGTTGCAGCGTTTATTGTTATATTAATATAATGAAGATAACTAAATATTATAATATAGTCAACATTTTTTTTTAAACAAAACACCAAAAAATATTTATAGTAAATAAAATAAATTACATATGTGGGATTATAGTTTCCTAATAATATTATGCAGGTTGCTTGAAGCAGTGGGAAGGATGAATACATACACCCAATATTATTTTGGGTGCGTCCTTCGTTTGTTTGTCTTTCTAATGATGGCTTAATGCATGAGTTGTATGTAGATTTTATATATACATATAGATGTGATCAAATTTTATGGTAGAGTTTTAACTGTGCATTATGCATTCATTACCATTTGCACAGTCCTCGCAAACGAATGTAATAGTTTTCTTCTGAATTTAGTACTGTCATTAATCTTGAACAAATCTATACTTGCGTAAATTATACACTATTAAATTTATACAAATACATTATCTTTACTATTCTACAATACTATTAAGTTATCATTAACAATATTAACTTTTAGAAGTAATGGAACGTGTACTTTAAAAAATGCGTTAAATACTTAATTATTAAATATGACTAAAATCGCATACTAATGCAAATAAGTTGTATCGTATGTTAATATTTCTTAAAACAATATTTCGATGATAATTATGCCACCCTTCTGTTACAGATAGATAATATAAAATATTCAAAGAGCTAAATCCACTCTCTTTATAAAATTAATGCCTCCTTTAAAATTCAACACCAATACATATTGTTTATTTTTAAATTCTACAGTTGTGTAAACTCGGTAATTAAAAAAAATCACTATATACAACGCTGCAAATATATGAAAAGTAAAATACCGTTATAAAAAATGTATGAACGATCTCAGCCTAGTCTCGTAAAAGGATTGGAGGCTTTTAACGTTACATTATTAAAGTTTCCCTTGGTTTGCTTGCAGTGCCAAGACGTGCGGCGCGGTGTATCGCTCCCCTTCCTCACGTGTCTGTGTATATATCGACTAAATATCGAGTTTCGTTGGGAGTCCTCGCCTAAGTGCGTTTTTGCTTTTCACGGAAGAATGACGTCCAAAAGCGTGAAGCCAAAATCTAAGAGGCGAGTTAGCATTGACACTGGATTCCAGTCACCGATATTAGGGAAGAATTTTAATATTCCACAGCTGTATAACGACTTGCCAATTTTGGAACTTGATGATACTTTACCTTACGTGAGTTACATTTTAATTCAAATATAAACGTAAAGTTTTATTTTCATTTTGTTTTCATGTTTTTCTCAGCGTTTTTACTGTACCAACTTCGATTATCGTTTATTATCAATTTTAACAATATTTTATAACAAAACTAAAATATTAAAAGCAAGTTTTGTTATAAATTATGTTTAACATTACTATATACGTACTAATATTTCCTACAAAATATAGTAAAAATTATGATAATCGAAGTACCTACATATAATATTATAAAATGTAGTAATTTTTAATGGATATCAGACCCTAAAAATGGTATAATGTGTTAATGTAAAATGGATTATTATTTTCAAAAATCTGGCAACGTCAGATTCTTGTATTTGCTTTAAACAATATGTATGATTTTTTTTAGATTTTTAAATTGTTAATATAATGGTTGTGTTGGAAATAGTGCTTATTAAATTACCGACCAAATCTTGTTTATTTAAAATTAATTAAAAAAATTATATTTTTCACAAAAGTCGCAACGTTAAGTCCTCCGTCGTGGTTCAAACTACCTTTGTGAATTTTTTCAGATTTTTAGTTTCATATTTTAAATATAATTTTTGAGTTGAAAAGGTAGATCCCTGCAATATGGGTCCAACATGCCCTTATTTTAGTTTTACCATCAAAAATTTAATTTGAATGAAATACTTACATTATAATCATTCAAGTTGACTTTTTCAAATATGTGTTTGATCATTTGTATTGTATTATTATAAACATTATTATAAAAAAAGAGAAATAGTACATAGAATTGGTAATGTCATTTCATGCTTCCAGTGGTTGTGTTAGAGTAGGCGTAAA
Source organism: Theocolax elegans (assembly GCA_026168455.1). Taxonomy (NCBI): domain Eukaryota; kingdom Metazoa; phylum Arthropoda; class Insecta; order Hymenoptera; family Cerocephalidae; genus Theocolax; species Theocolax elegans. The sequence continues at coordinate 32,556,626 of CM047426.1, read as the reverse complement.
GATTAATAGACAACGTATACAGAAACTTGACCAAAAGGGAACGATTAACCTTGACCTAATATATATGTAACAACTCTCGTAACCGTCAACGATCCCTTATATTTTATTTTAATTAATTTTCAATCAATTTTGTATTATACATTTTTTAAATTCACATAATGTAATATTACACGCAACATAGTATATGTTTAGTTACATATATTATATAATATTTCATAATTTAATAAAAAAATGCATCAAGAAGTATCTTTTCTTAAAAAATTAGTAGTGATTAGATTACAATAATACATTCTTAACATACAAATTAACGTTAGTTAAGTAAAAAATTGAATAATAAATTTTTATTACATAATAATAATTAATAAAATGTTCTTTGTTATAAACATAAGTGCAGATGGAGAACATCAATTATACGTGGATTTGATAAATTAAATTATATATAAAAAAATATAGATAAAAGTTCCGAAAAATTTAGAAAAACAATCTAAAGTTTTCTCTGCTATTTTAGGTTCCAATTTATCGTTATTTTATTCTTCCTGAAATTCAACCGATTACAAGACCAAAGACACCTCCTATTTTGACGTCGCTAAGAGAAGAATTGTAAGTTTAGTATTAAAATACATGTTAATCAAATAAATAATGAATGTGCTTTACTTTAATACGTGAAAATAGTGAAATGAATATTTAGAATTACTTATATCACTAATTTCCAATAATCTATTGAATTCTGCGAAACAGAAGTATACATTTTTATTTAAATTTCAGAGAAGGAAGTCAATTACCGACAAAACCAGCGAAAAATAAAGTCGAACAAAAATTAAAAAATCACAATAATCGTCAATCAATGAAAAATCACAAATCGTAAGTCACTTATTGTATAAAATGTGCTGATTATATTTGTATCGATAGTAAAGAAACAAGTGGCGCCACTGGTACTTGAAATTTGAAAGTCCCACCTAAAACGCCTCCAGTCTGGGCTGCTAGGGGGTGTAGTGGATAAGCATTTCAAAGTTGGTAGAATAAAGACAATGTGTGAAAAAGATGAAGTATAGAAGTAAGAAGACGTGATTTATCCTATAATCTATCCAATTAATGTCTCAAATTATAATTTTGAGCTATTTTGTACAATGATATGACGTGTTGGAAATTATAAACTGTGTTGGAGCAATTTTTTCTACATCTTGAATGGCGTTGGAAAGATGAGATTCTTCGAATCTTCTGTAGTTATTTTGATCCTGCTACAATTTTTTTGCGGGATTTGTATAACACATTTATTAATAAATGTTAAAAATCAGGTGAGTTTATAAATTTTCTTTTGATGTATGTTACTTTTATTGTTAAAATTGTATTAATAATATAATTTTTATAGCACAGTAGTAAAGGTTATAGGTTAGGATTATTGGGATTAATGTTTCATTTTGATACAATATCTATTATTTTTTATTCTATTTCTATGAAGTTTATTAATTCTTTACAATTATATTTAAGGGAGGTGATATTTTACTGGAAACTATTACGTCCAATATTACAGAAGATGTGATAACTTTGGAATTTCAACGCTCTGATGGTACTCTAGTCTCACAGCTTGTAGATTTTAAAAATGTAAGTCCAGTATTCACTTTTTTGTATCTATCAAAAAAGTATTTAGTCATGTGTTATAAATTTCATAGTCTAATTTTCCTTGAATTAACATAATTACTATAGTATACAATTTGTTTGTGCAATGACATATACTGTTCATTTTGTTAGGAAGTGCAAGTTATAAAAGCCTTAGTTCTGGGTGAAGAAGAAAGAGGACAGAATCAATTTCAAACTATGTGCTTTGTCAATCATTTTTATAAAATGGATTTTATATCTTCTGATGCTATGTCAAAATTGAGACAAAAAAATCCTGGTACAATTAGGATCGCTGAAGAAGATAAAGGTCATGCCAATTATACAATGGACTTATTTCTAGATGTTTCCCAATCTAATGTTGTTTCCAAGCATATTAGTGGTCTTTGTGCAGAAGCAGCAGAGTCAACATTTACTAGATATGAAGATTTAAAGCAATGGGCTCAGAGACCTGGTAATTACTTAAATTAATTCACAGATGATTGATCACTTTTATTAAATGTATTATTTATTTATTGAAATATCTATTTATTTATTAATTCAATTGTAATTCAAGGTTTGTCAGAAGCAGCGCTCCTATTAGCTGTACATAATTTCACAGTTCCTGCAACTGTGCAACCATTAGTTAATAACACAAAATTACCTCTAATATCAAAGTGTGCAGATACTTCAAACTTATGGGTACCTTGCACATGTTCTTTAGAACTATGCATTGGTTGGTATCCTTGTGGACTGAAATTTTGTAAAAGCAAAGCAGATGGTAAGAAAGCACCAAGTACATACCGGTGTGGTATAAAAACATGTAAGAAATGTTTCATTTTCTCCTACTATTCTAAAATGAAACAAAATTGTTTATGGGATGATTGACACTTAAGAACATCTTAATTTTAACTTGCACTAAATATTTCTAATAATTATCGGTGTCTAAAGCCAATTAAAATAAGTGCACCAACTTATTGAAAAACATTTCAGAAATATTTTGTGTAAAAATATTTAAATATTTAAAACCAGTTATTAATTATATAATTACAAGTGATCATGAAATCACAAGCCTTTTTTAAATATAAATATTTTATGATATTAATATGAATCTCTGGAAATTAATAATTACTAGTTTTATATACATTCCAGACTAGGATTAAAGATTAGGTTGAAAAATGATGATTATTCAGTTCAATTATGTTGGAATTAGTAATGTTAATTTGAAAAGAATCTTGATTCTAATATATATCAGAATCTTTATTAATGATATTATGTATTGATATTATTTCTGAAGTACATAAGACTGGAAAGAATAATTTATGAATACAATTTTGAATAAGACTGTAAAATCTGTCCAATTATGTACGAATTTCGGATACTATTAATTACTTCTCTATTAAAATTTTAGTTAATTTTAAAACTGCGTAGTCCTGTATTGCACTACTTGCATTTTGTTATCTAATTGTATGTAACATTTATATTTAACTATACATTCAAGTCAATTTTGGTCAAATATAGATAACAGATTGAATTAACATTACATATGTATTTGTAAATATTAAGGGGATATCGGACTCAGAAAATGGGCATTCCTTATATTTAAAAAAAATTAATTTTTCGAAAAATCCTATACGTTAGGCCCTTATATATTTTTTACTTATATATGTGTACCCAAATATTCCCAGATTTTTAAATTGCTAATCAGCATATAATATTTGGGTTTAAAGTTTATAAAATCACTCAAAATTATTATTAGAAAAATGATTTATTTTTCTTCAAAAAAGTCAATTGTCATGCCCTTATGTTTGTATATTATTAAATTATTTAAAATATAATGATGTTAATTCAATATTTTAAATGCAAATTTCAAGTTGAAAGATGTAAATCCCTATAATTTTGGTCTGACATCCCGTTAATTCAATTTGAGATTTAAGTGTAACAATTAAAAGCAAAAAAAAAAGAATATATGTAAATATAATTGTATATAAGTAAAAAGACACAAAATTTTAGATAGTATAAAATTGTAAGTGAAACAACTTTGAGAAATTGCGAATTAAATATATACCCACGAAAGATTCTTCCGACAATGAGAAAGGAGTAGATGTAGTGTAAAATGACATGAAAATATTGTAAATTTACGTCCAAGATTAGTAAAAATATTTTAAATGCCATATAAATAAGACATTGTATTGACAACGTGGAAACAAACAGTTGAACTGTCTGTGACTCGAATTCGTATGATATGTCATATATATATATACATATATATATGCTTTGTATATGTATAATAATGTAATTTATATACATATTTTTTTATAAATATTTAATAAACATATTTAACACAAAACAAATGATTCATTTACTGAAATAACTCAAATAGTTTTTAAATAATCGAAAAATAAAATTTTGAAAATATTGTTTATTTGTAAGATACATCCAAAAATCTATATGCAGGACTCATATCCTGCAAAATAATTATCTAATCCTCGTTTATAATTTCGTGTGATTATTGTCTTAAGTACTAAACGTGTGCAGAGAGGAGCCATGTCAGGAATCGGAGCTTTTCTCTACTACGAATAATGTCGAAATATCAGTAACCTCGAGTTCAAATATTAGCAAGGTTCGCAATCATTATTTACATAAACTTAGGTATTCGCGATGAAACTTTCTCTTTATATTTATATAAATGTCTTTATACTCGATAAGTACAACGTTTTACTGCTCCAGATTGAGTTTTTTGCTAACAGCGGATGGAGCATCCTTGCTTTATCAACAACTTATGAGTTTTCTAAAGCATATCCTACATTCTATATGCACGTACATAATAAATCTTTTTTTTAAATACAAATTGTATACGTCAAGTTGTTAAACAATATCGATAATAACTTCGTTTTGCGTTTGTAAAAGTGCAATCCTTTTTCTTTTAAGTCACTCGAGAATAATTAAATTAATCTACAAAATTGACGAAAATTAAATCGTACAAAAAAGAAAAAAAAAACATAAGATTTTATATATCACCTAAGCACCAGAAGAGATCCATGAGAATCAGAACTTGGAATAATCACAATTATCGAAATCTCAATTTCTTGTCGATGACAAGATATCGATTGTATCGAATGATATAGGCGCAGACACATTGAACATTTGACGAAGCGTCTTCATACTTCAGGCATTTAATAAGGGCCTTGATTCAAACTTCGTGAAAAACTTATCTCAACTTTCCTTCGGTTTCACAACATGTCATTAGAACATTATTTTACATAATTTGTTTTATGTTTTATAAAAGAAATGTACATATTATTACTAATTGTAATATTTATACTTTTACGTATAAGTTTTAGAGTTGCCTAAAATATTTTACATTTTTATTTCAACTATGCGCGTGAATACGACAACGAGTTGTAGCACAATATCTCGTTCTTGTCAATGAATACGAACATAAAGGTTTATTTACTTTTACCGAGTGACTGCCCGAAATGCAGAACAATTGTTTTCTTACCGTAACGTCGTTAAAATATTGGAATTAGATTTAAATAAAAATCATAAAATAAATTGCTTGGAGAATATTTGTACTTGGTACAAATAACCAAGAAATTTTTGTTTCCACGAATAATTCACGGACAATAAATACATTGTCTACTAACCAACATTCTAGTTACACGCTCAAACATGCCTCGGTAAAAAAAATTCACCAAAGTGCAACCGATCGCTCGTAACGCAACATCGAGTCCTGGATTCCACTTGGCGCTTCAGATCAATGCTCTCGAATGATTGAACTAACGACACTAACTACTGTAACAAGTTTTTCGCACGTCAGCAAGTATCACGCTAAAATCGTCATCCGTAGTTTTAGGTACCAACTCGATATTTTGACCTGGGACGTTTTGCTGTTGCTGTTGTTGACCTTGTTGCTGTTGCTGATGTTCCTGATATTTGGAAGTCTCGAGACTCTGGTGGTACTGCTCCATAGAATGTCCCATGGTCATCTGAGTGCAGGAACCAACCTGATGTTCCTTGTTCGACTGCTCGTCCATGATGCACTGGGTATTACCAAGATCCAGTTGATGTTGTTGTTGGGCTGGTTGAACATGCGACTGCTGCTGTTGTTGAGCCGAGTAGTACCGCAGGTCACTCGCGTAATTATGGTTGCTGTCGAGGAGATTTTGAGGCGTGAGACTCGAATGAGCACCGCTCGTGAGGTTGGATGGGTGGGCGTACTTGTTGAAGTACTTCTCAAGTTGCATCACGTGCTCCTGGTCCTCGTCGTGCATACCCGGAGGTGGTTCCATGTGCACCATCGACACTTGCCCCTGCTGTTGCTGCTGTTGTTGTTGCTGTTGCTGTTGTTGCTGCTGCTGCTGCTGGTGCTGCTGGTGTTGCTGCTGCTGCTGCTGTTGTTGCTGCTGCTGTTGTTGCTGTTGTTGGCTGTTCGAGTTATCCGGTTGGTAATCTGGATGGTGAGACATTTGATAGCGATGCGTCACACCTATTGGATAGTAATACAACCTTTTAGTTATAATAATAATTTAATTTTTTATTATGTTATTCTATTACTTTTATTTAATCTTTGAGATAAGTTACAATTTATCGCGTTTAACGTTCTAATGAAACATAGCAAACTGTTTATCTTTTCTATTTTAAATGAAAATGACGAACCAACCTGAACATCCCTCGGTGGGACGCAAACCCATCGACTGTTGTTGTTGCTGTTGTTGCTGCTGCCTATTACCACACTGGACGCTTCCATATCCTGAATCCTGGACCTGCTGCTGCGATTGTTGCTGCTGTTGAACAGAACCATACGATTTAGGCTGCTGGCCCTGCGTTGGATAGTGTAAGGACTGTTCGTGTGGCGAGGCAACTGGTGGATAGAATGTGCCGGTAACGCTGCCGACGTTGTCGAAACCGGATCGCAGTTTGTTACACGACACCATCATACCATTCGCGATACCCACCGCGATACTCGTTGACTGTTGCCGTTCAAAGTTGAGGTAGCTTACCTATGTACACGTATTAATTTATTAATTTTCTATACAGATCAGAGACAGTCGTTTTCGTTCATTAAAATTTCAAAATCAATACGTTTTTCAAGTATCATGAAAAATATAATTTTTTTGTAACACTTGAGTTTATACTGATTATGGACAAATAATCTTAAACGCATTATTAATATACGAATCATACCTTTTTATAAGTAAGTGTATCCGTATAACCACCTCCGGTATTCGCACACGAAGATATGCTCGGACCTCCAACGTGTAACTGATTGTCACTATTAATATAAGAATAGCGTTTATTTTGTTCGGACATTTCGCTATGCTGTTTCGAAGTACCTTCCATTAAATCCCTTTCATGATCTTGATTTTGACTCACTGGTAAATGCGTATTATCACCTATAGACAAATAATTGTAGTTATAAGTTTGTGTACATAATTAAGTTACGAAATTCGGCACTTATCTTTTTAAATACTTAAAATCGACAATTGTTGTGTCATCGAAATAACGTTTATAAAATAAAATTTCATAAATATTTAATAAATATAATACTGAACAATTGAAATAAATAAATATACTATTATACATTTGGTCGATATTGTCATTCACATAAAATTTAACATGCAGTTGACAAAAAAGAAATTCGAAAACAGCTACTGATGCAATACGTAGATAATAATGTTTTATTTGGTTACCTCGATGTCGTGGGGTGCGCACGTATGTACATAGTTGTGTGTATATACACATACATATTTACGGTTATAATATGAGAAAAGATTTACCGTCGGGCTCGGGACTGGCGACGGGCGAGATGTCGGGTGTGTGAATGATCGGCGTGTACGGGCTCCCGTAGAGCGAATTGTTCTCCGATTTGTAATCCTGGATACTCTGTTGTTGCTGGTGATAAAGCGACGAGATCGGCGAATGCCCTCCCCATGGCATCTGAGGGATGCTCTGGAAATTCTCCATTTTGGACCTGCAATTGGTCAACGTTACTTTCATTCATCGTGTGTGGCTTTCTTTATTACATTCGATTCATCGCTTAACGAAGCAAAAAGCAATCAGGGATATATCCTTTTTTTAACGCGTAAACATCAAGAATCATATAACTCATAAAAGATGTAATGTTTTCTTGTAGAGGAATCTTTGAATAAACGTGTTTTACAAAATAATCGTATGTGTGTGTGTGTGTGTGTGTGTGTGTGTGTGTACGTATACAACTGTATTTTTTAATTCTTCGCTGCAATATTGCTGGGCTGAATCATGCAAATTTCTTACCTTTTTCAAATTTTCAATTCTTAGAAAACTTATTTTTGAAAATTTTGTATGTTATAGTTTTTAATCCGATTAATTCGATGCTTTGTACAAAATAGAAAATCTTTCTACTCGATTCGGCTAATTAAAATAATCTTTATTCAGTTTTCAAGTTGTCAAAAATCAAATTTTTTTTAAATTTCTTATATGTTTCAAACTAATTCGTCAAATGAGCTGAAAAAGATTATGGTAATAAAAAATAATAGTGGATATATAATGCTGTACGAAAATAAAACTGAAAAAAATAAGTTTTCAATGTTCAATAACTTGAAAATAATAATCTTTGTTAAAACTTTTTATAAACATGTTTTGTGGTATTTTCAACATCTACATGTTGTATTTTTTTATACAAAGTCTTAAGAAATGCATAAGTATGTTCGAAAACAGATATAAAGATTGGAATCAAGTAATCAGAATTTCTACATTTTTTAAAATCGCGCGATTCAAATTCTGATATATAATAATTTATTAATTTTAATTTGTAATAATAATCATTCGAATTAAATTAGTAATTTATAAATATAATTTTAATAACGTTGGATGATTTTGTTAAGATTAATTATAATGTATTACATATGTATAGGGACAATATATTAATTTTGAAGATACTATACGTGCCGATGAATTTGCAGCGGTTTTTTATGCAGTATTCAATTTAAATCAAATAAAATGCGAAACTTAATTTATTATAGGATTCCTCTTAAAACTAGTAACATCTAAATTATGTACTCGCTTTTATTGTTCACACGGTTAATTAAAAAATGTATTACATTCTTCTTGTGTACATAAAATTTCTACTGCCGTTAATAAGATCATTATAAAAATACCACCTGAAATATTACACGATTTTTTTGACACATACATATCTAGAACATATATCTAACATATGATATGAGTTTAATTGTGTTGATGAATTGTGTGAAATTATTATTATAATAACTGTAAGATTTATAATTGCGTGCACATGTATAGATGCATGTATAGTTACTATTCAATAAACTAGTAATTATTGCAAAAAAACAGCATAACTGATTCTCACTGTACAAAAGAAACTAATGAATATTTAATATTTGTTTGTTGAATTTATATACTTCAACGCATAAACTGTTCATCATAAGCGGATAAGTCAAAATACTTATTTAAATTTATTACGTATGATGATTATTTATGACAATTACTGTCTAATAAATATTAAAATATCGGTACGACGATAAATTATGACATACCATAAATTCAAAAAAATGAACTACAAATTAATTGATTATTATTGCCAGTTAAACTTTTATATTATTTTTTAGTTAGCTAAAAATAAGCCTTGCCAATCAACAATTTAGCATAACTAGTGATGTTAAAGTCAATCGTCAAGGAAAAAAAAATAAATCGATAAAAGTGAACTCGAGCGATAGATACGAAACTTACAAAGTATGATGAATGGCGGTACCAGCAGGGCTCGGCCTATTGCCTGCGGCATTTGTCGCTGAGGGAGGTGAAGATGGTGCTCCTGGAGCCCGTTTCGCGTGTTTCCGCCTACGTGGCCTGTACTTGTAGTTCGGATGTTCCTGCATGTGTATGACCCTTAACCTTTCGGCCTCCTCAACGTATGGCCGCCTGTCTTGAGGAGTGAGACCTCGCCATTTTTTTCCTGAAAATATTTGTTTATGATCAGTTTAATGTATGTGTACCTTATAGAGGTTTCAACATATCATGCACCTCTTAATACTTGTTATTTTTTCGTTTGTTTATGCATATCATTCGCTTTGTCATGCGGTCTTTAATTATTTGGGGTTACGTCTTACCGATTTATTTTACTCCTATGGACGTGCTTGCGTGAAAAAGAAATTTCATTTTACGTTATCTTTCATACGTTCGGTCTTTGCAACAAATTGCATAACTATTATTGGTCTTTGTAAAAAAAATATTTCAATGACTTATTTTCTTCAGTTTTTGCGCACAATAAAATTTAATTACATTGTTTTAACAACAGCAACAGCAACAACTTACTTATAAAAATACGTGTTTAATAATTGTTTGTTGAATTTATATACTTCAACGCATAAACTGTTCATCATAAGCGGATAAGTCAAAATACTTATTTAAATTTATTACGTATGATGATTATTTATGACAATTACTGTCTAATAAATATTAAAATATCGGTACGACGATAAATTATGACATACCATAAATTCAAAAAAATGAACTACAAATTAATTGATTATTATTGCCAGTTAAACTTTTATATTATTTTTAGTTAGCTAAAAATAAGCCTTGCCAATCAACAATTTAGCATAACTAGTGATGAAAGTCAATCGTCAAGGAAAAAAAAATAAATCGATAAAAGTGAACTCGAGCGATAGATACGAAACTTACAAAGTATGATGAATGGCGGTACCAGCAGGGCTCGGCCTATTGCCTGCGGCATTTGTCGCTGAGGGAGGTGAAGATGGTGCTCCTGGAGCCCGTTTCGCGTGTTTCCGCCTACGTGGCCTGTACTTGTAGTTCGGATGTTCCTGCATGTGTATGACCCTTAACCTTTCGGCCTCCTCAACGTATGGCCGCCTGTCTTGAGGAGTGAGACCTCGCCATTTTTTTCCTGAAAATATTTGTTTATAGATCAGTTTAATGTATGTGTACCTTAGAGGTTTCAACATATCATGCACCTCTTAATACTTGTTATTTTTTCGTTTGTTTATGCATATCATTCGCTTTGTCATGCGGTCTTTAATTATTTGGGGTTACGTCTTACCGATTTATTTTACTCCTATGGACGTGCTTGCGTGAAAAAGAAATTTCATTTTACGTTATCTTTCATACGTTCGGTCTTTGCAACAAATTGCATAACTATTATTGGTCTTTGTAAAAAAAAATATTTCAATGACTTATTTTCTTCAGTTTTTGCGCACAATAAAATTTAATTACATTGTTTTAACAACAGCAACAGCAACAACTTACTTATAAAAATACGTGTTTAATAATATTATTATTGCAACTACAATATGTCTAAAATTATAAAACCAGATCAGATTATTTTTAGTATAGACAAATTTTTTTTATATTAATCCAATGAACAAATACATAGATTCATCTGTTACGAATACGATTATTATCCGACGTAAAACGTACGTATGCGTACGTGTACGCCTCGAAAGTCGCTATTTTAGGAATCATCAACAATTGTAAAATAAAAAAATTTGTATATAGGTATAAGTTTACTAGCGATTCCATATACGATTTAAGAAAAGTCTAATCGTCGTTTCTCATCGATGGCCAGTCTCCTACTTCTCCTCTCTCTTTATATATAGTCTATTCACGGTATCTTCACGGTAGAGCGCAGTATCATTAAGGAGCGGATAAGAGCTAATACGTACGTAAGAGTAAGGACTGCGAGCTCAAGGGAAGAGATAAGTCCGTAGGTTAAATATATATGTATGCGTATGAGAAAATATATATATTGCACGCACACGAAAGTTACTAAGAGTACGTATGTGTGTGCGCGTGCGTCTGTGTGTGTCTGTGCGCACGTATACGTATACATATATATGTGAAAATAATGTAAATTGGCTATATTAATATTAATCACATGGAGTACGGTTCGCTAGCGGTTAATTAAAAATTATGCAAAATTCATTGGTCGCGCGTTGCATTTCTGACAATCTGTCAATTGTATATATATAATACATGAGGATGATTAAATTTTTATAAGGGGTTGCCGATAGTATGATGCTTGATATTTTTAACTTATTTTCTTTTTGTACATGGTGGGATAGTGTCAAAGTTTAATGCACTTTTAATGAGTTATTTACAATACATACAATAATTTTATACTACTATGTTAAAAATATTTATACAAACGTATGTGTAAAAGTGTAGAGCTCTATTAAGATAATGACTCGATATGATGATTAACGGATAAAAAAACTGTAAATCGATAGTCACATCAACCTCGTTTAACAAAAAAAAAGGAATCACCATCCCATTACGCCATCAAAAACTTTATTATCCTCCATAAATTTAATTACAATCGACTGTAATTTACTCGTTCCGACATAAATTATCAATATCGCGCCACGCATATCTTGTATATATAATACATTTTCAACAGAATTCATTGCAACATCCGCATATGCGTGCGTAGACGCAATGCGTTCCTATAAAAACAATATGTATATTTTATATATACATTATTTGAACCTAACAAGAAAACTTAGAAAAGTGATCGAAAATTTCGCAAGCTTACGGCTAACCCAATTTAGACCGCATGAAATATTTACTAGGAAGTGCAGGTATATTTTATTATGTGTGTGTGTGTGTATGTGTACAAATATATATATATTTGCATACAGCCACACACCGACGAAACTTATGTAAAGCTCATGGCATGAGCAACGTTCCGACAGAATATAACAGCAGTGGTAAAAATTTTCGACGGGGAAGGACGGCGTGGAGAAAGTACACGAAGGAGAGAGAATGGATCCAGGTGAATGAAGGGTCGCGAGAATAAGCCACGCTTATTTATATACATTTATATATATATCTGCATAAGTTTGAGTGCGTGAACGCAGCGAACTTGTGAACGTGAAAACAATAAAATTGTTGTATAGATATGCATGCGATGATCTATATGCGTACATCGAACGGAAAGTTAAATCTGGGTGCACACCGAACCGCTTGTATTTTCGGTATAACTTTCTTGAAAGTACATATAAAGCAGATTCTAAATATATTACGAAAGACTCAACTTTACATTGATATATCTGGATAAATAAATAAATATAGGTATAGGTATATAAATAAGTAATTACTGTGTGTAGTGATAAAAGTAATTAAGCGAAAAGTGGTTAAATTAAAAAAGGTCAAGTTCTGATGAAATATGAAAGTATCCATATAAACCACGAGAAATAGTGAAAAGAGACAGTTTATTCATAGAATACACGTATATACACGCATATAGATAGCGGAAAGCGAAGAAATTCACAAAGAATAAGGAATACACGTGCAAGTACCCATGTTTCTCTATTATATACTGTACAAGCGAACCAAGAATATCCATGCACTCGCGTTTGAAAAGTACAAAAGTTGCATCAAACCCAACACATGGACGCAGATGCACACGTACGTAGAGAGGGCTCGTCAAACGGGCAAGAGAAAGAGAGAAGACCGAGCACGCAGACGTCGCGTTGCGTACGCAACTCGCGCGCGCGAGAGATGCTATGGGGGCGTAGACATGGGTGCGCCCGGTGTGTGCGCCTTCAGCCAAGCCGTGCTCGGGCACGGACCATTATTTCATATTTCATTTTGTATTTTCAACTCAACGGCCGAAGACGCTGGCTTAAAGGCCTTCTACACTCCTGTGGAGAGGAGGCGCGCGCGCGCCGGAATACAAAAAAACGAGCGAAACACTCGAGATTACGAGAGGCGGAAGAGGGAGAGAGAGAGAAAGAGAGAAAGAGAGAGAGAGTGAGAGAGAGAAATCGACCTGAGGCTACAGGAGGAATAAAGAAAGAGAAAGGAAGTTGGGTTAGGGGGCATTGCCGCCTTTGATCGATCAAGATTTTTTAACTGCTTCAGCTTTATTATGTTCTGCAAAATGTGAATATATATATATGCAAACTGAGTTGAAAGGTCGTGGGTTAAAGTAAGTTTAGCAAGAATTTTGACTCAGTTGCAAAATAAATGTCACATGATTTGATTTTAGTTTTATATAAGAAATGTAGCATTTGCTCTAAGAATCTTTTGCGAACTAAACTCAAATTATTGAGACAGTTAATAGTAGTATGTTAAAGTATTACAACGATATATGCTTAAATTTTAATAAGTTCGACAATATGTTAAGGTATGATGATAATACATAACAAAATATTTGCCAACATTCTCATTTTATTTGGAATACATTGTTTATTAATATATGATTACTATTTAAAATAAAAAAGTTTAATAGCATTTTCATGTGTATACGAATCGCCTTAATCCATGACGATCAATATAATTAAATCAAATTACGTGTAAACTATCTTTCGTTATAACATTCAATATATATGTATTTGAAATCATAAAGTTTTCACGTAGGTAGATAAGGAATATTCTCTACAGATATACTTTCTTCTTTCTATTATTCTCGATAGCAGAAATGTCGAAAGTATCCAGTATCCAGTTACAAGTATATATATATATATATATTCAAAAGATTTCTCCGCTATCGCGTTTTAACTGTAAATGAAAAAAAAAAAAAATTAATTCTAAATCAGTCTAATATGTACATTTCCCAGCAGTCGTTAAAAAAAGGTAGTCAAGTGGATGATAAACCTAATCTCATAAAATCGCATAATCATCACCTCTAAATTTTAAGTCTCACGCGTACTCGAATCCTTTTAAAGAATAAAAAAAGGAGAGCAAAATAATGAAGACGTCGAGACACAGCGGTTAAATTAAAGGGACGTACACTTATCCATTAGAATGGTTAACGAGAACCTGGTGTATATGTATATCTATATACCAAAAGTGCGCGGGTGTGATGATGAATCATCACGAGTGAGCGTTTACGCTCGTCTCTCGAATGTTAAATTAAATCTACTTAACCCGAAAAATCTCCATTTCTCTTCCTTGCCGTTCTGTTTCGTCTCGTCTCGTGTTCTCCTTTCGCTTCGGTGTTTAACCGTCTTTTTTCTTGGGGAGGTCTTGGACGCGCACAAACTTCGAAGAAGACGTTTGATGATGAAATAAAAAAAAAAGAAAAGGTATATATGTATTTTCAGGCGATAAGGCGTAGAAGGTGAACTCCACTCGGAGAAAAATAAGACGAAGGAGATATTGAATTGGCAACCGAGAGGAATGGTTAAAAAAGTAATTCAAAATTTTCAACATTATGAAAGACAAATTGCAATTTAGAATACGAGTATAATACTAAAATAGTAAAACCTTATTTGTTCAGAATAACAACATAAATACATTTATTAATAACAAGCACAAATCGCAATGGTGTATTATATATTATAATTATTGTAATAATATAAATAAATATTAGTAAATAAGTGCACAAATTATTTTTAAAGTGTCGTAATGTGAATGTGCGTTGATATATCATTGACGTCAACAGACATTGAAAATGATTTTGAAAAAGTTTGGATAAAATAATAGGCTCAACACGAAATTGATCGGTAACTCCAATTTATTAAATAATTCTGATCATTAATTACTTGTATAATATCAGTAACGTATGATCTATATGTTATTAGGTGTACGTTATTTTGTAGATAATTAAAATAAAAGTATGAATGTCTAAGAAAATTCGTAATTTCCTTGTATACGTATAGGATAGGGAGGTACACGAGACATCTCCTACGCTCACCTACGCTCTTGAACAAAAAGTGAACAAATAACTCTCATCCCGTCGCCTCGTATAAGACTTCCTCTCCTTTCTTTTGCACTCTCTAATTCAAAACCTCCTGGGAGTTCAAGACTCAACAGAGCCAAGACAGATAGCGAAACTAAGAGACGCAAACGGAACGGAACGATCTCCATCACTACCACCGCTTCTTCCTCCCTCGGTCGCTTCGTTCGCCTCCTTCGTGTAACGTCGATCGATCCTCTCTTTACTAAGTGCACTCTTTTCCTTGAATTAATTAAATTAACGATTCTTCGAACGACGTATCGGTAATTGACGAGATTCGAACTATATACGTATGCCGTATATACCAGCGACCCGTTTTTCAACGTGAAAATCCGCGGCATGCTTTTACATTCTTTGCTCTTTTCGACGGAAACATGACCGTATACCAACAGATTCACCAAGATAACGAATGAGATATCCATCTCTATATACTTTCTGTGTGGCAAGTGACAATTCCACCATTTGAACCTTCTTTTATCTTAATTTCATTGACTCTCTTGAATTTATATAATCAACGATTGGGTAACCTTTAAAATTGATCTTTCTGTCTGGTGAAATCATGATATGCGGTACCAAACACCAAGAAACTATTTTCGTTATTAAGTACTAGAGAAACACCTCACCATATTTCGATCAAAAGATCTTGATCGGATGCTGTAATATCTTACTTTGCTGAGTATATAATTAATGTGTGCGCTGTCTAGAACACGCTATATATACAAAACACTCTGGTTTATTACAATGATTAGTCTGCAATTTAACTTTCATTTGGTTTAACGTACTAATTTATTATTAATTAACATATTCAAATATTCGTTCATTCATAATTTGTACCTCGTAAATAGTACCCAAGTGTTTTATGTAATATTAATTTAATTTCTCAAGTTTTGCCCTTAAATAACGAGATGTTTATATTTGTCGCCTCTATTTCTATATAGTAACATTGTCACATCTTTTATTAGCGTAATTTCATTACCTATTAATCATTCAACCGATATCAATAATTTTCTATTTTACTTTTTATAATTATCTATTTCAATTAATTAATTTACTGTAACTCTTAAATACATTTTGACATTATGTTTGCAGAAACGTAATTTTCTCGTTTATTTAATTTCACGTGAAATTTGTCCAATTTCATAGTAAAAGCTGTACATCATATAGGAAATTAATTGTAAGTATGCTACGATTGGTAAAATATTTCTATTATCTCGTAAAATTGACTATATATATACAAATCAAAATGTATACAATTAATAGGGTTATACCAATCATTCCCACAATCATCGCACTATCGACTAGTACTTATTGTTGATAACTTTATAGCTAATACGTAGAGTATTTATCACTGAGATGTAAATTACGACTTGTCATTGTTGAATAATTGCTAAATTTATAACTTTTCCAACTAAGAGATTTTAGTTAAATATTATGAACACTTTGATATTGCGACTCATACATCTGAAACAAAGACCTATTCAATAAGATACTATCGATCGATAGATGTCTTTATGTATATATAGATGTTATTATTATTTTGATGAAAAATAAAAGTAAATATTTTAATGAAAAATAAATCTGCATATTTAAATGTACATACAAATTAGTGTTAACATTTTTTTATTGAATTTAGTACAATTACCGAAATAATTTAATAATAATTCGGCATTGTTATTCTAAGTAATGACATTAACATAAATGTTTTGTTATCTGGCCAAAATAAATTACTGATACATAACCTGGATAACTTAAACTAAATAAGATTTGTCTTTGTCTTTTTCTACTGCATGATATCTTGTTAAAGAAAGAAGTTGTTTGTTATTATGATTTAGTTACGATGCCAACTTGATGCCAATTGCAGTAGTAATGTAGTATTGACGATATGCCAAAATAATTTTTTTTTCAAATATGCATTACTAGTATAACACTACTACTATACACTAACACTACTTTTGCCTTCTGATCAAAACCATAATTTCGAAAACACGCCCAGCTTCGTATGAACAAGTCAAATATTGTTGTTAGGACGGAAATTCTTTTTTTGTTCAAAAATATAAAGTAAGAAATTCTTGTTTACGCTACAGGATCGATATGTCATTTTTAAAACAAATAATATACGAGTATGCTTTATTTAAATACGGGTATGGGTATACGGGTATTGATTCTAAAGTATTGAAATAAATTTAGAAACTGAAACTTGAATTTTTTTATATAGAGACAAAAATGTACCACATAGCGGCACGTACAAAGCATATTTCGTCATAAAATGTACTGATCGATACATTAAAATCAAATGAAACGCTCTAACCGAGTGCTTTCGATCCTCGCGTCGAATAAGCTCGTCCTTTCTTTCTTCAATATATGTTCAATAAATATACATGGGTATACACCTAAGAGTTGCACGTGGAAAACCGAAGCGACTGCATTATGCGAATGTACGGGCGCGTAGGCTCGGGACGGGGGCGTAGGGGAATGCAAAATAGAAAATGGCCCGCTCGATGCCCTCAGGCTTTGAGTACCGGTAAATGCCTTGTGGATTAGCTGAGACTCGCCGATCCACCTTTCGATTTGCGGAGAGATGCGCGCGAGTGATTCAGCTGCCGCGCGACCTGTACACATTTTTCAATACCACTCGATCGCCCTCGCGGCGACGGTTTATTGTTCCTAGAGTTGCCTTTTTTCGGCATGGATTGCAGGTGGAACGCTTATAGGAATCGACCTGATTGATCGAGTTGCTTTTCTAATGATGGAATAGTCTGTGATGATTGCTTTTCTTCTCGAAAGTATCGATCTTTAGTACATTTTTTATCATTATTTCATTTTACATTTTTTTTATCTTTTAGGTAAACTAACATTTTTATATTGTTTTTCATTAATATACGATTTGGTAGAATGAAAAACGGTTATGTTTCTTTTTAAAGTGCGTGTTTAGAAGGTTTTAGGCAGCTGTCAGTGGTTGCGTGGTAAATGGGGCAGGTGTTAAAAACCGATAAAAGTTAAATGGATCAATTGCGTGATCACAGTACTTTTTTATAATTTGCCGACAAAAGTTCGAACTATCGAAATGTAAAAATCACTATGTATACAAACAATAAAATATCCATTCCTGATCTATGCGGAACAAATGAAATTTCTATGCGTCTCATGTAGCTATATACAAGACTATCAATAACTTTCAATTTTGAAAGTGAAACTGATTAATTAACAGTATTAGCACCTTCAAAGACCTGTACACGTATTCAATTATATATTCAATTACATATGCATACTTATCAAATAAAATACCTAAAAAAAAGTAAAAAACTTTTCCATTACAGAAAACCTTTGTTATACGTATGTATATATATATATATGGGCCATTTCACGTCAACTGGTTGGATCAAAATTTTAAAATGCACCAAATTTTGAATACAGACTGGAAATGTTGTCCAGAAACCAGAAAAAAATGTTTAGGTGTTTAAAATGAGTTGTTTAAAAGTTATTTTAACCTCAAAAAGTGAGTTTTTTCAAATTTTTATCAAGGCCAGCTGTGTTTACCTCTATTTAACTCAAAGTCTATCAAATTTTACTATATACCATTATATGTAACAATGGTTGCTAATTATGTCTAGAATTTATCCTTTTGGGTTAGAATTATTAATCTCGTATAAAGTACAAGTCAATATTGATATTTAAAAAAAGACGACCGCCACAATCGATTTTTTTATGCAAAAGCTTAAAAAAAGCTCGAAGAAAATCTAATGGTCTGTAGCTTGTGATTGGCCTGTAAGACTTTCAAAAGTTATAATATTTTAAAAAATTACAAATAATTATCGAAAATTTAAATGAAATTTAACATGTATATATTATATATATACGTTCAATGAACATTTCCCTGGATGTATCGCCATGTAAAATACAAAGAGACAACCTCGAACAAAAAAGAATCCGAGCGGATTTCCTGAACGAATCCGTCAAGAATGAATAGCGTAAAATGCACGAACGATTCGCTGTCTGGCGCATTCCATCAAAAAGCGCAATACAATAAGACACCGATAGAAACCGAGGACCAAATTATTAAATCAAGTAATCGTAAGTCAGTACGCGTACCTTATGACTTTCGTTGACTACAAGACACGCGTTGCATACCAACCGAATTTTATACACAAGAGAAGGGGAGTTAATATAAGGATTGTAAAGGAGACCTCCTTTCCAAGAAGGGGCTGCTCTGCATTCGATTAAAAAAAAAGAAATAAGTGCAGTTCGTTGATCCGCGGGAGACGACTTTTGTCGCGAACGTATATGGTATACGGTTGATTTCAGTCTGTAATAAGCAAAGCGGTTCACGGAATTTGTCTTCGTAAGTTTTCGTGCATGGTGCGATTTAATGAGGACTTAATGATTGGGCTTGAACGCGTCTGGGTAACGATTTTAGGAGACGTTGATTTTAGGGTTTGGATAAACGCCAAATATCAAATTATTTTTCAATTATGTAATCACTAGGTTGTGCTCTTGGTATGTGGTGGTGTGTGTGTGTGTCACTAGATTTTCATCCTTCGTTTGTAATGTATTATGCGCGATTATTTTGATTATCTATATACGTATAATTGATGTTTCTACACGAATGAAAATTGCACTATTTTTAATTTATATGGTTTCACGGGATTTTTTTTTTATTTTTTATTCACAAAGAAAAAGTATTTTAAATATTTAAATATAAAACATACGGAATCCGATTATGATGAGATTTCGTCCTACACAACTATACATTTTTTTATGTAAAAATTCGTCATCCGACCTTCACTGATCTTATTCAAAATATTGTAATAAGAAAGTTGTGCATTTGTGAAATATTTTTGAAACTTGACAATTGTACATTTAACCGATGTTTCTCAAATATATCTTTTTAAATAAAAATATGCATTCTACATAAGCGTTTGATACAAGTATTCAAAAATACAATAGTTACGTAAATATCTATTTGATAATAATATAATATAAAATCTTCTCAATACATTGGAATACAACACAATAAATAAAATTTCAAATTTAACTTATGCAAATCTGTTCTTATTTAAATGTCACATATTAATGATAAATAGTCTTCGGAACTCATTATTCCCACTATGATTCTGTGAAAATAACATATGCTCTTAAGCAAATACAATGTAATTTACAAATATTTTATTCATATTTTTTAATGCATAATGATTAGTTATATTGTGCATGTATCAGTATTCTTCATAAATTAACCATACGTCTATAATATGACTAACCCTTAACTGGGCGTGACAAAATTCTAACGCAAATAGACACGTCTACCATTTACTCCGAACTCTCTAAAAAAAAAGCTCAACACTATAATTTCGTTATATAATTTGTAAAATTTGCAAATCGATGATTTTCCATACCATAAATTTATAATTCTTATACATTATTTGATCATGTCAACGATACTTCCGACGTTTATTATACACATAAAGAACGTACAAACGATACTTATAGTAAATATATTCTTTTAATTGATTTTTACAACCAATATCTTTCCCATCGAATTGGTTAGATACTCGTAAACGCAAAACAACGGTATATGTGTGTGTACGTGAAAAAGAAATACCGATTTCTCGAGATGAAACGGGCGCCCTCCATTTGCTCGCGATACGAGGAGCCGTATACCCGCGCGCATTACTTCTGGCACCGAAAGGATATAGTTAAAATGGGCGTGATAGTCCATGGAGAAACGCAGAAAGAGAAACAGAGAGAGAGAGGGAGAGAGAGAGGGAGAGAGAGAGTCGGTAGAGAGTTACGAAGCATATAATAGGAAGACATCCTCCTACGATTGTACCAACACATATATACATATACACACACCGATACGAGCAAGAAAAAGGAATGAATAGAAAGAGAAAGAGTCGTCTCCTCGAGGAAGCGAAACGGCGGAGTGATGATCGCGTGCGCGCGAATAAATTGTGCGCTCTCTCGAGAGAGGGAGAGAGAGGGACAGAGAACAAAGTACAATGCACCGCAATGCAATAACTGTTATCTCCTCTCGCGTCTCTCTCTCTCTCTCTCTCTCTCTCTCTCTCTCTCTCTCTCTCTCCCATTTTGCATTTAGGATCCACGCGCGCGCGCCTTATTTCGCGTCTTTTTTAATATCGTTGTTAAGATTTTATTACCTCTTTTTTATGCGATTATTATGCCGTGTAGGACTGATACAATTTATACGCCCAGGACAGTAGATTTGGAACGTCGAAAGATTTATTATATATTTTTGTGGTTTCGTCAACATTACAACCGTATTCATTTTTACTTTCAGTTTTATTAAATCGCTTCAGTCACCGATTCTTTTTATTTGTCTTTCGACGGATGGTTCTTTTAACTGCGTAACTAAGTCTATACGTGTCGCTCGTTTTGTACGAGATGAATCATCGAGGCTTTCCGTTTTCATACTTATGAAACATTATTCGGTCGTAAAACATTTCTTTCCTTTTTTGCACATTTTCTTTGTCTCGGTACAATTTGTCCCAAATAATTTAAATGCTCCTATCTCGATATAAATCTACAGTTGTTTCGAATTTTATCTGATATCATTTTGTTATGAATATACTTATTTCACCTTGACCAATAAATCGTTTCATTTATTTCTTCGTAAATATAAAATACTATTTAACACAAAGATTTATGAGACAACGTTTTTTTTTTTAGATTATGTTAACAAAATGTTATAAGTATTTAATATAACTGACAGTAATCGAACTTGTCAATAGTATAGGAACAAGTTAAAAATAACAAATTCGTCGTGGTTAATATTTAGTACTAATTTGTAATTCGTTTAATTCGACCAGATACAATTCCAAGTCAAAATTTTATATTTTATAAAAGAGATTTAATAAAATAATGCGCTGCACTTTTAACTCAACCCAGAAATAAGCTACTTAAATTTGTTGTTTCTAAACCACCATAAAATTTAAATATAGTTTTTTTATTGGAAAATAAATGTATTATCAGGGTCACTTTAATAGCTCAATTATTGAAAATATTAACAAGTAAATTAACTGTAAAAATAAATTATAAATACATCTTTAAAATGATTATGCGGGTTTTTCTAATTTAACCTTTTACACTGAGAAATTATAATAGTATATTTAAAATTACTAAATATTTAGATTAAATCTAACAATGTGTTGTGTGCAAAGAACATTTATTTACAGATAATCCTTAGCGTGCATATAAATATGCCTTAATAATAATAAATTAAAACTAATTTGGTAAAAGTAGCTTTTTATGAAATTCGTATATTATATGTTATAAAGAAACCAATTCAATCTGAATTAATATAAAAATGATAATATAAAATAAAAAATAAACCAAAGTGTGGGACAAAGAAATGAAATAAATATAAATTAGAACAAAGCCAATAAGTAAGCCATTGGAAGGTACGTACTCTTTCAAGCATCGTCATTAAAAAAGCAAGTTCAACGATATACGCGACAAGGTAAGATACAATCCCTCCACATTAATCCAAAGGCAAGAAGTATTATCTTACTGTGACAAAAGTAGCCGATCATTTTGGTAGACGAGTGGCTCTCATAACTGAATTAGCAGTGAGCGATATAAACAGACTTGTACCTCATCCCGGTGTGTGCGATCCATCAAGATTATCCCCGCGTATGGACTGGGCCACGTGCGCGCACGCCGCATAATATACCTATACAACCCATCAGCATCGAGATACGCTCGCAAAGAAAAAGGAACGAGATGTGCAACGACCGGACGATTTTCTGCTACGTATACCAATGCACACCTACACACATACATGGCACATGGCGATCACGCACACGTCTATACTTCGCAATCCCTTGTGTAGAATGAGATGGAAAAGGAAATGAAGGGTCTGAAGTGAACGGCTAAAGGTGATGTGGGTGCGTAATGAGATTTGCGGAAATGTCCTCTTGTACAAAGTTAAAGGAATAAATTAAATAAATTAAACTATACGGACGTTTATTTAACTAGCGCATTAGACAACTCTTTGTTTTCGTAATCAAATGATATTTGGAAAGACCTATAAAAATAGCTACTTACATACGTACGAGTTAAAACTTGTTGTTAAATAATTGAACTTTATCACTCTCTCAATTTATCTGAGATAAATGTTTATTTCAGTCGAACGTACATCCGTTTGTTTACTTACATATGTATGTGAAAAATACTGTAGGAATATCTATGTATGACAGTATCATACAGTAATAGATGTTACACATTTTAATAATGAAAATTGGAATACTTTGGTAAAGTATAAATCCTACTATTAATCTGATTTCATTCCTTCAACTTTTTTATACTGTTTGTATTAGTTAAAATTATCGAAAAATTTATATCTACGTATTTGTACCTGTAACTGGCAAAATAAATGCGATAAATTATAGAGAAAACGAGAATGCAATTTTTTTTATTTTTCATCGTTTAATAATATTTATTACGTTCGTAATATTTACTACAATTGTCTTATATAATTAAATAATAATACAATGCACCATAATGTTCAATTACGCATAAAGTTTGATTATTTGAAACTATATTAATTAAATAAAAAATCCGTCATATACATAACGATATATCTATAACCATTTAAGAAAAAATGATAACACTATGGATAAAAAAAGATTATTCTTATGCCCTTACACTAATGCAAATTTAAAACACAAATTGTATCCATTTGCTACGCAGGAACGAGCCAAACTACTTATAAATGCATCAGCAAAACCGAAGAAAAGGAAAATCGCCACCCAGAACTCACCTACAAATTCGCAACATTGATTAAACACATCCTCGCAGGATCGTATACGACCTAATCGACGAATGTCTAGCCTATCCTCTCGAGTTAAGCAGCTCCCAAACGTAATTCCTTCCTCTTAAAAAAGTAAAAAAAAAAAAGAAGAAAACGAGTATTGACGCGCAGACCGACACCTCGAAAAATAGATTATGCAAATGACCCGGTGTGATCTTTAGGAGCGACCGAACAAAAAAAAGAATAGCAGCGGCAGGACTAACGACGAAGAAGAATTAAAAAAACACAACAGCAACGGACGAGAGGTGAAATAGATGAAGAGGACTAGATATTCCTTTCTCTGTCTTTCTTTCTCTCGCGGGGGCGTCGAGCGTAAAACGGAACCCCGCACCGAGACGAAACCTTCCTCGAGGCGGCACGGACGTCGTTTTCATGCTAGACTGACCCGGCTAAGGAGGCTCTCCCACTACTTTACCTTACTGTAATAAACTAGGTGTAGCCACGCACCTGGGAAAATCAAGAGAGGAGCGTTTCTCGACTATACATGTATATACGGCGTGTCGTAAGGATTCGCCTATTTTCTTTTGCGCGTGTCTCTCGTTAAATTGTCGCATACAACTTATGCTATATAGTATACTACAGCATACTTTATAAAGAATGATTGCATAATCGCTTTTACTGCGAAAATCAAGTCATTTGACTGATATACGTTAGCTTAATAAGCTTGTCTGTGACTATGCTGAATAATATGTATATATATTACTAACATTGTAAAACTTTATTTTTTATTAATTAATTATTTTTAAGATATTTAAAAAGAAAAATCTTTGTATAAGGAGAGACCAAAATCACGTTCTCTTTTCATACCGGAATATCTTTATACTTCGAATATATACTTTGAAATAATTAAGACATCGATTGAGGATTGTCATTTACAAAATGCTATAGATAATAATATTAGTTAATAAAATCAATGTAACTACTATTTTGAGTTTGTTTTTCTCGGCGTAAATTGTGCTTAAACAAACCTTTTTAATTCAAAAATGCTAAAAAAAGAACTTTTTAAATCGACACAATCCTAAATTGGTAAGATTCTTTGTACCGTACATTACGTCGCCCTGCTATTTATTGTTGGATTAATCATTCCAACAGAATTTTTATGCGAACAAATATGCACGAATTTTTCTTTATCTTTCCCTTAAAAGGAAAAGGTGGACAATAGTATTTTAAAATCAATTTATGATTATCGATTAAAAAAACTTACATTAATAATAATAATAAAAACTACATTAAAAACAAAACTCAATTAAATCCCAACAATTCTCAAGTATTATCCTACCCATAGACACTACATAATCACGAAACTAAACGCAACTTTAACAAAATAAAGAATTTAAATTTAAATAAAAGAAAAATCTGCATTACCATATCGAATAGTTCTTTTAACACCTTCAGCATACAGTTTAATTCTTAAATTCTTTAATATATGTCTTATATATGTGAAAGAATATGACTCGACATTCGATCATCAGCCTTGAATGAATAATCCAATTGCACCTTCGTCTCGGCGATAATTCACTTTAAAAAAAAGTATTCCGCTTGCTATTCTCATTTATTTTATATAAGTCTATCTCATTAAAATTGAGGGATATTTTTATGTTTAAAACAAAAAGTGAAGGTTTGAATTTGCCATTATATAAAGAAAATTTTATTTCAATTATCTTCTTGCTTATTAACCTCAAATTGATGATTATTTTATATATACTGTTATTAAACGCGCATTGTTTCTTTATAATATTATAATTATAAAATAAAAATTTTGATGTTAGTCAACTGGATTGAAATTTTGTTTACAAAAAAACTTGAGTACGTTATTGTTTATAATGATATGCATTAAAATACATCTATCAAGTTTTAAAAAACGAATGCGCACGTGTCACATATACACATACATACGTAATTTAATATTTGCAAATGTAATAAATCTATAAAAAAGGTATATATAATAGAATACTATAATTACTATACAAATGCGAATATGAAATCCGCATTGTAATAACAAAGCAGGTCCAATACGGTACTGATTCATTAAGTTTCGTGAAAATTGTGAATCATTAAAATGATCGGCAATCAACAAGGTATACAGATATTTTTTGTCTCTGGCGCCTCGTTTGCGCGCGCATCCCCAGAAAAATCATAAATTACCATAATGATCGTCATTACCCGCACCTTCCGCTAAACTGATACATGCATATATACATATACATACATAAAACTATAAGGGAGATAGGTGCAAGTCGCAAGCGACCACACGCACGTGGTGTAGATAATAGAGAAGGACCCCTCCCAGCGCACCGAAGGCTAAACACCGACAACTCAGTACGACACGAAAGAGGGAGTGAGAGCGAGAGGAAGAGAGGGATTCAAGATGAGATACATCACGGGACGGGAGAGACGTATTATTAATGGTGACAGTGGCCGACTCGAGTTGGGCGGGGTGCACTATAGAGCGATGCTGCCCTCCCGATGTAGACCTCTCTCGCTCCCAATTTTTTCTTCGCTTCTCTCTCTCTCTCTCTCTCTCTCTCTCTTCCTCTCCCTCTCGCTTCATCCTCACGTGTCTTTTAATTCTTCCTCCTATCTTCTTTTTACAAGCCTTTTTTCCTCAGGAGGGTCTATGGTGATCCCCTTTTGTCTCTTCACTCGGTTCGGTCTTTTTTGGTCCTTGTTTTGTGTTATATATACGCATTCGGGTACGGCAGCTTCTCCCTTTCTTTTTTTTCTAATTAATATTTTACGCTCATTCAGGATGAGGGCGTTTTTTTGCAATGCGTGATTTAAGAGTCACTTTTTTACGGAGCGTCATTAATTTTGATGGTGTCGTTTATTGCATAAATATACTGTTCTTGCGTAGGCGCGCTATACGGCTACTGCACTCCCGCTCGTGCTGCTCCCGGAACAATTGATACTGCTACAAACTCTAATTTTTGTATTTATATTTTCTTGTGGTGAACTTCTAATTATTCAAATTGATATAAATGTATATATAACTTTGTACGCCTTTTCCCCCCCAATACGTATACGGTGTGTACGAGTTTTTTTTTCGTTGACATCGCAACGGCTAAGGTATTCGTACGTATATGTATAAGAAACTTGGCCCCTTATACATATGCATCGAACGTCTTCTTCGCGGGCTATACCCTTCCCGTAATAACCGTCATACATATTCCGGCATCCCGGCAGCGGCCAATCAAGTATTGTCGGTCGACACGCTTCGTCAGACACGAAAAGGCCGAGGAGCCGCATGCTCGCGCGCTCGCGCTAGGTGCCGCACCGCACACAGTCGTGCCGATTGAAGGTCGCTTCTTGTATTTATTCATGCGCCGAGCCGCTCCAATGTATATAATGTCTATGTGACTAATAATGTGTATGTGTGTGTGTGTGTGTGTGTTTGTATTTATATGTCAATGTAGGAACGAGACGGGACCTATGCTCGCAACTGATTACTGCTAGAGTTGCTAAGGTGTGCCCAAAATCTATTGGGAATGTATGACAGAAGGTTATAATATCAATTCAGTTTTTACTAATAATTTTTCAAGCTAGGAAATAGTAACCACGTGTATACTATATTTTTAAATTTTTAAAGCTTATTTTACAAAGTCTCGCTTTGATGATACTAATGTTCCATTCGCATTTCATACAACTTGAATATCCCAATGGCTGAACAATTAAAATCGAGTACCATAGTAATTACATTGTCTCCGTGTATATGCACACCGCGCTTTCTTAGCTTCTGATTGGTTCGAAGCGTTAAAGCAGTAACTGGGACAAGTCAATCACTCGTACGCGTCGTCAAGCTCTGAGACATTTATTCATTAATTTTTTTTAATTTTAAATTTCATTATTTTCTGATAAATTTAATAATCTGCAAGTTTGAATTTTTAACGCGAATTTAATAATATATACAAATTCACATTATCAAATTCTGCAATAAGTTAAACTAGTTAAATGATAGAAATATAATTATATTAATGTAAAATATTTTATTTCTTATTTATTGAAATGTACGCAATAGATATTGCAAATACAGTGATTTTATTATAGCAATTAATACACTATAAGTTATTTAGCATTAGATTTAAAACAATGTATTTATACGACCGGAAATACCACTACTATACCGTTAAAAATCAACAGCTATTTAAAAAACTGACAAAACAAATTTATTATTCTTTAAATTTCAAGTCCTCCGAAAAACATGATCTTCATCTGTATGTCGATGAACGACACGAATCTTGCGGCATCCGCATAAAGGCATTCGATGCGTTTTTCTGCCATTAAACTTGCTAAATTATGACATTACACCTTTTTCTTACCACGGCAAACGACGATACCTCATATGTGTCTAGTTTTTACATATATGACTACTTTTTAACTCGTTTACAACCTGCAGATATCTTAGAATTACATATAATAGCAGTTTATATAATTTATGATACTTAACATATTATTTTCTTCAAATCAATTTAATCATAATTTACAATTTAATTAAATATCCGATTCTATAAACTTTTTATACATAAGTAATGAAAAACAATTAACTACATATATACCCTTTTATTGTTAGATAATATTTTAATTTTTTATACCATTTACATGTATAATTTCGAGATACGTGTATCTTTATTTCTGAATTCAAAATTTCTAAAGTGTGAGTACCTATGTGTGTATGCGCCCAATCTACTTCAGCGCGTTTCTACTTAAGCGCATTGAAATCTCTTGAAGTCTCTACCTTCACGTTTCCTATTTTAAATCCGTACACATAAATATTAATATTCATCGATGCACGTACCTATGGGAAAATAAATTTAAGTTAACAATTGCAAAACAAATTTATTTTTTAATTATTTTATATTTAATTGATAATTTTACAATGATAATACAATATTTTTGATGACTTAAGAAAACCGACTTAAAATTTAATAATTATATTTTATAGGTTTCATTTTGGCTATACATCAAAAACAAGTAAATGGCAGTAATTTTTTTAAGTCGATGACATAATTTTTGAAAAATATGATATTTGCATTTTAAATAAAAGTTTTAGTCGAATATCTGCGAGGCCTTTTTGCGAATTATTCTAATAGTTTAAAAATAGGATAAACAAATCTTGAAAAACATTTTAAAATTTCAATAAAAAAACAGCCTCGGTCCGGACTTGAACCGAAAACTTTAGACTTTCCGGGACCGACGCGTTACCAGCTTCGACACCAAGAACCTTCAGTAGTTATATTATTATATTATTGTCAATATTAATGGTATTATATATTAATAAATAGTATATTATATTATAAATACACCTACCTAAAGCTAAGTAAAACTACAAAAATAGTCATTAAACATTTAGTTATCTAAATGAACGTCATCTCGCATGAATCGAAGGTTTAGTCAAACTGTATATTAGTCCCGCCTATGCCAAAAAACCTAAACACAGGAGAAAAAATGAAGGCATGTCATAACCCAGTCATCGTTTCGTCCCCAACGTCGTCGTCGTCGTCCTCGTCCTCGAAGGTGGGTCGTATAAGGAAAAGGAAGGCGCAAAGGGTGCGGCTTCAGAGAGCCGCGCGGCTCCACCTCATTACCCGGCATTCTATGCATCCGACGACCGCGCCACGTTTATGCCTGATTATTGCTCACTTTAGTCCTGCTCTCTCTTCTCTCTCTCTCTCTCTTTCTCTTTTCTCCCCTCCATCTCCCTTTCTCCCTGCAATTTTATTTTTGTTCTCTCTCTCCTTCGCTTTCAGAATTCTTTGTCGATCTTTTTCTTGTTTGTCGCGTTGTGGCTTTATCTAATAGGATCTGCGAAAAATTGTCTATGAATGTGTAGACAGATTAACGTTTCTATGCACAAAAATTCATTCGTGTTCAAATGTGCGCGGGCGCGCGAGTGTATATTTAACAATTTTCAACTTTAAAAAATGTTATAAAAAAATATTAATAAAATAAAATGATTTGATAAAATAGAGAAAAAAGGTATTTGTTTACAACAATTGTAAACATTACATTTTGTTATATACAATATATTATTGAAATTATAAAACATGTGTGGACAAGTAAAGGTGAAAAAAGAAAATACACGGAACGAAGTTCTGAATAAAAGTTACAATAGTGCGTAGGAAAGCTAATGACATGCTATCAATATAAAAATGATTACAATAGTGTACATAAATAACTTTTTACATTGTTTGTAAAAGCAGCAAAATTTGACATATTTACACAAAAATGTAACTAACAATATTTATTTTTGTAACTTGCCAACATAAATTTGATTATTAATATATTTTGATCTTGATTAAACTCGCATAATGAAACATATATTAGTATTATAAGAATCCTTATAGAATTAACTTGAATTCTGAGAAAAAGATCTGGCATCTTACAATTATAAATTCAAGTGACGTATAGTGTTAATAATAAGAATACTCATAAAATCGGTAATAAAATTTCACGTCCGACTACTGCATTTCAATGAGAGAGTCTATAAATAAATCCACATTAATTACGTTGTATAAAATTCAAACCATACTAATATATCATCGATTAATTGAAAATGTAAAACTGATACCTCTCGCATTTTTCCTTTTATTCAATATATTTTAGAATATTGTGCTATGCTAAAGTGCATTCATTGGATTTTTAAATTACTTCTCATTTTATATGTATACGCAATTATTGGGCGTCTTATGGTATATACGATTACGACATTTTCCTCTCGGATGCAGTAGCAAAATAAGATAGACCCAAGCTATAAAAACGCAATTGCTCAATTCGCGTTAGTCACTTCCTTTATTACCGTTTTCGCGTATTGAATGGCATTATATACAGACGCTACGGGTTCTATTACTTGTCTCTTGGCCCGGTATATACTAATTTCCAAGAATGGATTTACATGAGATTGTAATAATTTATCTACGGAAAGCGTGCTGTAAATTTGCTTTGAGAGACACGCGACGTGTATCTTCGATGATAATCCCATGCGGATCGGTTTGATTTCGATAGGTTGTAATACACACGCTGATCGGGGAGACCTTTAAGTCGACCGTAAAGTACAAAATTTCATACTGAGAGAATGTCATTGTTACACTCAGTCCGATGTATAAATTATAATTTATGGGTTCAACTCATATAATACTATATAGACTGGCTAATTAAACACTATAATAACTCAATTGCGTTGACTTATTGACTGGTTTAGCAGTAAATATATATACAGTTTATTAAATATTTTATGTTTACGAATCATTACTTTGATAAATAACTTTAATGAAAATTGACTGTTGTTAAAGTAAATGCATTTTTTTTATTGTATAACTAAAATGATATAAGATTTTATTATGTCAACTAAAATACAGTTACTAATTGTTATTTATACAAAGTTTATACAAACGAATGGCTATATTTAGTGGAACTTTTTTTTAAAACTTCGGGTTAGGGAACAAATACATTAATATTTAAAATTTTCAAAAAAAGAATTTAATTATAATGTTACAAAATTATAACCACTTATACAGTTAAATAATTTGGGCATATAAATTATAAAACTTAGAAATATGAAAAATTAAAGAGTATAATCAAATAAATTGATGATGTAATTTATGATGTAAGAAAAAAGATGCCACGACCGTATAGAAATTTATCAAAGAATAGTAAAAAAAAACTTTGGTAAATACAATTTCGCGCGTAGCCTAAAAGTGGTATTCATCAGGAAAAACAAGTCGACATCAATCTCGTGCAAATATCTTGGATACACCGAAGGCACGACTGGTTGAAAAAAAGAAGGTAAATGAAAAGGAAGGTAGCGCGAGAAACAAAGCAAAAGCCGGCGAACGAAAAACCATCTAAACACTGAAATCCGTGTTTCCGTATATCAAAGCGAATCTTGGAGCCCCACTCTAATCAGCGCATTCTCGAAATCTCTTGGTCTCCTCATAGGCCTTCCGGAATTTAAAGGCACAGAAGTGCCGGTCTATCGGGCCCCTATCTTACCGGGCCCCTAACTCTTTCTCTCTCTCCCTCTCCCTCTGCTTCGCCACTACGTCTACCGCAGGGACGTATTGCGAATGAAGGGAACGTGCATAGCCTCTCTCCTAAGCTGTACGAACTAATCAGTGGTACTAAAGCATGATAGCGAATGGCAACGGTCGCTATCTTGCCTGTCGCCCGATGCTACATACAACCGCGTGACTGTGGAAAACGAACGAGTATTATTTGCGCCCTGCCACATTTGTCGTAGGTGGTCTCTTTCTCCTTGCTCCTGTACTATTTCTCTCCTCCGTAGCTACATATACTTCTCTCCTTTTCTATAGTCCAGTAATGGATTCCCTTTTATTACGTCGATACTTTTATTTGCGGGTTTGGTTATTTTTATTCAAACAGAAATATAGTGGAAATAATTCACACTTTGATTATTATAGGAAATTAATTTCTACTCTTTTTTTTAATTCTTTTGTCTTTTTAGATATTCTTCTTTTACCGTTTAACAAATCTTATCAGCTAAACATTCTACGGTATAGTCTTTCTATCTATCAACCAGAATTGAGAATCGATTATTTTATATTAAAATAAAATATAATAAACATTTAAATTGAATTATTGCGGTATCTTTTGCCTAATTATTTCGTTGATTAGTATCTAAATAATTTGTATCTGTATATTATATTATACAAATAATTAATCTTTTTCCAAATTCCACTTAATTCTCGTTCGATTTAATAATTATTACTTTACGTCGTCTTCACTCGCTACAGCTGCCTACTTCGTGTATAAATATATAAGTATATATACTCAGAACTCGAATCTCTTCGCCTTCCGCCTTTCCTCGATCGTTTTCGCACTCGGCTTTCTTTCTCGTGCCCGCGCCCCCTTCGTTCATTGTCTTATATTTTTCAACCAGCTCGAAGAAGGCGGGCGTCGCCCGCAATATCTATATGCGGGACTTACGTGTGCGCTGGCTTAACGAACTCGTAAACGCGGGCGAAAACCAACCAAGCTTTTATAAAATCGGACGTGTACACTCGGAAAAAGAGAAAAAGTGAGAAATTGATAGGAAATAGATAAGATCGCTTCCATCGGATAATTTAAGGTTCAATTAATTAAATGTACACGGGGTTTTTCAGTCTTGGGATTTGCGCGCAAATCCACGTTCGAGAGTCGAGTCATATAGATGCGGTTTGCCATATCATTGTAACTCGCACTGAATTTATATATAGAAATGCGTGAACAATCGTGGATGATTCGAAACGATATAATGAGGTGATGTACACAAACCGAAAATTGGCTTATCGATGCTGATCAACGTTGATTGTCTTGCGTAACGATATTGCACATATACTTATGAATTTTAAATATGTATATAACGTAGTTGATTGTTGTCTCTACGACACCAAGTGATTCTCTTTGAGACGACAAATGCGTTAATAAATTTTGAGAATACAATGGTTTAACAACCAAAAATTGTCTTCTAATAATATATTATGAGATTGTATATTTATTACTTTGTATTCTATTTATAGTATAATCATAACGTTAGAATAATTTGAGTTGTTAAACATCTTTTGGTGATTAACAATACTAAAAATACTTATATTCTATCGTAATATCGTTATTCGTCGAGTAAATAAAATAGTGTTTCGCGATCAACGAAAAAAATTCTTCTTTTGATAATATAGCAAAACATCGAGCAAAGAGGAAACAAACAGGAGCTTGCGTAATCGTTTACCTGCAAATGAGAAAATAAAAAACACCCGAGTCGCGCATCAAGCGGAAAAGTATCGCAAATTCACGGCATCAGCAATGTTATTTAAGCGAGCGATCCGTGAAACGATGATCGGTAAACACGAGGCCAAAGCGCGGGAGGTAACGGTAGGGAATGATTAATAAAGATGCGCGAGCACGCGTGTCACCGGATATGAGGCCCACACGCTCGATCGATCGTTGATTCTTTTCTTCTTCTACCTATATATGTGTGTATATATATATTCTCTGTGTTACTATCTATACGTATCTTATTTTTGGTTCTTAACTCTTTCATTTTCTTTTGGCGATTTGTAGTATTTGGAGGACATACATTATTGGTACAATATATTATATTTACTTTTAATTAATCACTATTTTTTTAGAAAAAAAAATATATATATTATACTAACGCACAATAATACTCTATAAAAATAATACCTTTTACAGTGTATCTCTTGTCAAGTAAATTACAATATTTGAAAGTTAATTGAATGTAAATCAAGACTTGAAAAAACTTTATTGTGAAATTTACACGAAACTAATAAAAGTTGCCTCTCGTTGATCGACTTTTCCCGTATACCTCGCCGCGCACTCGACGAAATCCACCGCGCAAATCTGCGAAATACACGAAATGCCCATTCGCATGCGTGTAACCCTCACTGCACGTTGGAACTTCGAGGTCACGATCACAACGAATTACGCACACAGACGTAAATACTCGTGCACACAGTCGCACATATACAGTTGAAAGACAGAGATAGGTTACGAGAGTGCTGGACGGAGGTGTCTGGAAAAATGCACCTCTGCCCTCTTTTCGAGCCGCTTGTTCGCGAGTGCGGAATTAGCTTTCGTTTTATAAACCAGGGTTCTCCCATATACTTCCATCGAATGCAAGCCTGAATTCTGTTCATGACATGCTCATTGTCTGGTACGTTTTTCTATTTTTAATCCGAATTTTTAAGAATTTCAGTTGTTATAAAAAATATATTAGTAGTTTTCTTTGTGCGCGTAAATGTGCATTTGTATGCATGGAGAAAACGTTTTTGATATGCAATATTTTATCGTATTACATAAATTTTTCTCCAATATCATTAATATTTAATTATTGTTTTAATTTCCAAACAGTCTAGACAATTAATGATTGGCAACTATAAGTAATATGAGGAAAATCTATGAAATTAAAAATTCACGTGAATTATTTCCATGTATAACGTGCGGCTAAAGTAAGACGAATATTTAACTATACGATATTCAAGATTTTGTAAATGTATTGAAATTAGTTTTTAATAGTACGACATATTTAACTTTACAAAAAGTTAAACTAGAAAATTAAGGCAATTGTTTTCGTGACAATGCAGGGAAGCGATGAAATAGGAACATGGTCATAATCCTGATTAGTGAATAGCGAGTGTCAATATTTTAATTAATTGTTATCTCTTTTTGTAAATTAAACCAGCTAAAACTTTCAAGTTTCATGCACGAGACGTAATTATAAAAAATATACGCGATGTATGGTAAAAGTAACAATGAAGGCAATAATTAACAATACTACGAAAAATATATCCTATAATTAAAATGAAATTTCCAAATTCTATATACATTTACATTAAACGCCAGTCGAAAATTCACGAATGGACATAAATGAATACTTAGAGAGTATGC
The DNA here is from genome assembly GCA_026168455.1 of Theocolax elegans. Lineage (NCBI taxonomy): Eukaryota > Metazoa > Arthropoda > Insecta > Hymenoptera > Cerocephalidae > Theocolax > Theocolax elegans. The sequence continues at coordinate 32,521,110 of CM047426.1, read as the reverse complement.
GTTACAAGTTAACGCTTAAAAATGTATTAAACAAAAAATAACTATATTGCCATCGCGAAAGAGAAGAACGATAAAGAGAAGGAAAGAGCGGGGGAGACGCAGGCGCGAATGGCTCGTATGCAACTATATAGTGGGGCGGACGACACTCGAGGCACATAATAATCGCTGGGTCTCGCCGATATGCGAGAGGAGAGGCGGTGAGTTTTCCGTTGGCGCGCGGGTGGCTTGGTTGATTTACGCGCTTGCAGCTCGCAATCGAGCTTTGAGGAATAACCGTAAGGCGAACGAGATATACGGGCCTACAGTGGCTCGCGCCACAATCTGACACTTTATGACCAGCTTCGATGGCGCAATTCGCGAAAAATTACTTTTGCTAACGGGGTAAGCTGATCCCTGAGGGACTGGACAGACGTGATGTAGAAATCGAGGAAACATTTATTTATGTTATTTGATGGTGTTGGTTCACTCAACTCTTTCTGTACTATACAATAAAAGACAAATAAAGATAGAAATCCTATAATGTGTATACGATAAATTAATATTATAATCATTTATTCAAAACATTAAAAAAACATTTAAGAACTCTGTATTCGTATATTTTATATTGACTAATTAAGCATTTTTATAAATTTAGTAATCAAAGGGCGCGACAACGCCCGACGTAAGTATGGGCGCGTAAGCCATAAATTATTTCCCAAATACCGATAATGCACTTAATAAGTATATATTATCATTTTAACCATTAACTTAATATAACTTTAATTTAAATAAAGAACGGTAGCTTTCTTAACCAGTTAAATATAAGAAAAAGTTGATGAAAAAAATAAATGATGAATTAAAGTTATTTTTTAATTCAATCAGCTAATAACCGTTTGAAAAATTAACCATTTACGGATATTTTAACGTCAATTTATTTGAAAAACCCCTTTGATTAATTATAAGATGAATAAATCTCAAGTTTTATTGTCCAACATTCGTTCAAATTATCTTGACGCTCGTCTCAGAAGGATTTCACAAGTGTCGTGATTTCTGCTGGGAGGTGTAATAATTTTAGATTCCAAAATGATTTGTACATAGGTAGTACAATGTAAAGGACGGCAGCCCTATGAAAAAAAATAAATAAACAAAAGAAGGGACGCGTCAGGCCACTAAGATTGTGAAATTTCGTTTGCTCGGGCTAGCGTTTCGAATTGAAATATCAACGAACAATAGGCAATAAATGGCTTTTAAAAGAGGCCTCCCCGTGTTATACGCGCGCGGAAACGCGTGAAATGTCGTGTGAAATGCGGGAAAGTGAGCACTTTGTACTTATGCATGGGGTATGCACGCATGGAAAGCTCGCAAGAAGAAGTTTGCAAACAATGTTTGTTTTATTGAATCTTTCACGTTATTAAAAAGATAACTTGAAATGGTATATATATACCTATCTAAGATTTCAACTCTTTAACTGTGCGCATATATTTACATTCTTACAAGTACAAAATTATCCCGCTTCGTGTGCAGAAAATCGTAATTAATAATAAATATCACGAATAATAAAATGTATATTTTGCAGTGCATCGTGCAATGGACAAATATTTTCAAGTTAAATGCATTTTCATGTTTTCTCAATTCTTCACATTTTAGATAAAAATACTCTATCATTGTTGTGAACAAAATACGTCATTTTTATTTTAGATTTAAAACAGTTAATAATATTAAACAGAATAAGTATACAAAATAATATAAAATAATACAGAAAACGCTATCTTAAACTTATAATTATATCGTTTTCTTTAAACATAACGTTAATCTAATTTTGTATGATTGCAAAAGACATAACGGAACTAAAATTGCTAGGAAATATAATGAAAGTAATTTTTTATTTAATTTAACGCGAGCGACGGTGGTAGTGCCGGCGGTACAATCACGAAATGCGAAATTTTCTATTGCAGCGAGTCGGTGAGTATGTGGTTGTAATCAATCTGGCTGCCAATCGACCGATAATTCAAGTTGCGCCTTCGTCGTTGACGTCGATAGCGATAACAAGGGAAGTCACTTCATCTAGACCTTCGGATAGAACCTGTAAGGTTGGTCGCATCGATTTTCATCGAATATATTTCACTAGAGAAATAAACAGTTCTATCTTGATTTTTGCGAATTTAATTTGTTAAGTTTAATACTTAGCGTTGATATATTTTGAAACTGAATTTAAGTCTATTGTGAATACTAGCAAATACTTGAAAATCAAAAGTGTATCGTTTCCTGTCTGAAAAAACTGAAAAGCATATCTTTCGACTAAATCGAATATCTTTTATTCCACTTTGACGGATTAATCTTCGCGCAAGAAGCGTTGTAATTGTACCATGTTATACCGAGGCTATTCGAACAAAGTGCAAAGTTGCTGTTAATTCCCGCCAAGGATTCCGTAATCGTTAGCATCTGACCTAACGACGGAGTTTACTTAGGCAAGGTGAATTTTTTTCTCTTCTCCTCATCGACTCCCCGCTCGCTGATTTTACACGACTGCCGGTATAGCTCCAAGTTTTCTTCAGTATACCAAGGGGTCGACCTTGATTCGAAACGTGATCTAGAGCGACTCAACGAAGATCGGTCGAGGTGCCGCCAAGACAATTCGCGTTGGAGTAGGAGGAAAGATTAAAAAAAAGATCTCTTTTCCTTTCACCATAAATGGAGGAATTCCATTGACGCTCGCGTTATAATTAAAATAATAACTCTTTTCTCTCCCTGCGTTAAAGGCGCCTGGCTTTCTTATTCCCACAGGGAAAAAGTGCTTTCGAGGTGATTCTTGTGGGATTTTTCACGACTTATTTTCCCCGACAAGAAAGCGTGTGCGTATATGGTCGAGGTGAAAAAAGAACCTTCTTGATTAGTGGGTTTTGCGGTGCTAGGCTTCTTTTTTTTTCTTTTTTTTTAGTAATCTAGAGCGGTGCAACGATACTGAGTAATTAGTTGAAAGCGGACGGAGATTTTGAGAAAAACGACTTCAATGGGATTGCTATCGATTTCGATTTATAAAATAGATTAAAAAATAGGCTTGTTTTTACTTTTTATTATATGGGTCAAATTCGTCAAATTTGTATATAACTCCGGCGTTATTAGATACAGGCTTTGTAGCTAGGAAATATCTTAATAATAATTAAACGTATCAAATTAATTTTTAACTTCATAAAAATTTGAATGTTTTCAAACCCAAAGTTCATTATAATTATTCACTTATCCTTACGTCTATGAGTTTGTATAAATATTTTCTTATTTAACAGAGTACTATAATTGATTGGTCTATGCATTAACTTTTATATATATATATATATATATATATATTCAGCATATAAAATGTAAATTAACTAAAAACGTTTAACGCAATTTTATTGTTAGTTCATAAATAAATCCCTAGGTTTCGTTCGGTCGTGAAAAATTAAAATCGCATATAAATTAAAAATTCATCATCTACTTACCAAGCATCTTGCTTAGATCGGCATTGTGGAGATCGGGATTCTCGTCGGCAAGTTTCTTGCGTTCAACCTTCGCCCACACCATGAAGGCGTTCATGGGTCGCCGGATGCGCTGTTCCTTGAGGCTACGAGCTGCGGCCGAGCCACCTCCAGGATGGCACATCTTCACCCCGGCGGACATTGGACCCAGACCTTGCTGGTAATCTTGAAGTGACGGACCCGAAGCCAACCATGACATATCTTCAAGTCTTTGCTGCGTCGGTCCAGACAGCATTCCTGGTATCTTTATAAAGAAACAAAAATTTTGTTATACTCTATATTGTTATAGAGAGTACCTCAATATTCACCGATTATACAATAGTCTGCTATTTTTAATTACTTCTTATTACAAATTTCATTAAACCCTAGTAGAAATCATTCTATATAAAATTGACCACTTCACTATAGAAAATAGCTTTGAAAAATAACATTAATAGCTCAAGGGGATGTCGGACCCAGAAAATGGTCATTTTGTACTTGTTTTTATAAACAAATGAATAAAGTTTTTAAAAAACGCCGAACGTCAAGCCCTTAGGTATGTTTTAAATAATATACCCAAATTTTTCCAGATTTTTAAATCCATAATTTGATCACGATGTTTGGGTTGAACGATTATGCCTTTTTAGATGAATAATTACCGACCAAACATTGTTTATTCAATTATTATTTAATAAATGCTTTTTCATTAAAAAATCAAAACGTCAAGCTCTTCCTTATGTTTTCAGCTATCCGTATAAATTTTTTAAGATTTTTAATGCAATATTTTAGATATAATTTGTTTCATCCCGTTAAGAACTCTTCTTTCCACAGTGATTACCCATTTTATATAATTAACATAATCTTGAATTTTGAATTTTGGCTCTAAATCGTCCGTGCATGTATTTATTACAAAGTATTATATGAATTTTAATCGGCATTAGCGAGCTAAATTGATTAATATTTTAATTAATTAATATTTTCTTAAATATTGTACAAAACCCTCTTTTTAGCAACTTACTTGCATATTGCTAAGTCTTAAATGTTGCCAGAGGTATTAGAAAATTAATTTAAAAAAGATCAAGAAAGAAAAAATCAAATTCAATAACCATGAATTTATTTTAATTCAGTTTCCAGCACTTAATCACTAGACTATTAATAAATATTACACTTTGTTTTCGCCTCTGACACATTTTGTCTTAATATGATGTATATGTAATTGATTAATTTTAAAAAATTCAAATATGTCAAAACCATTTTTAATTTTCTTAAATATCTTGCTTTTTTTAACTTTGACCAAATCGATGAAAGCTACTTTCATAAGGTCAAAAATGCTTTACAAAAGTCATAGAAGAACCGTTTTTTTTAATAAACTAGCGGACACAGTGAAAAGAATCGTTAGAAAAGGAAGAAACTGAAAATATTTTCTAAGTATTTTTATTAAAATATTATTTTATATAGTTAAGATATAAAATCCATTTCCTCCAAGGAAGAAATAAATGGATTACTTTACACGATATGTTTCGTTTAAAACCTGTGACGTTTACATTAAAAATATAATTCTAAAAAATAACTGAACGATTGGCCAAAGCCAGGTAAGCAATAAATAAATAATAATAAAGTAAACGCAGAAAAAATACTGTTCTAAAAAAACGGCGAATACGAGGAAAGACGGCTCTTCCAATCAATCTGTACAAATGGCGCATCCGCGCTTCCACAATGATGCTGTGAAAGGATTACCCAAGACTTGAATTTAACGGGCGTGCGCGGTCGAATCGAAAAAACAATCCCCGAGACCGGGAGAATTTGAATGGCGTGAATTATTCAACGTCTACGAAGGTGTACGTATAGAAGGGCAGCCTCTTGCAATAAATGATGGTCGATTTCCGGAGGCATACGTGTGTGCTTGGGCGCGAGTGTGTAGGGCAGTGAGATGCAGGCGGACCTTACCGGTATGATCTGCGTGTCCATCGACATGGGACTCTCGTTTCCGTCGATACCCGAGTCGATGTCGAAGGCTCGCGACGTGGGCGTTGCGTACAACGAAGAGTGTAGGGTCAGTAGGCCTGGGGATCCGCTGTAACTACTTACTGGTGGTGGTGTCACCTCGCCCCTCTCGTAGCTCTCGAGCATTCTACAACAGTCAATGCAGTTCGTTTGTCCGTTAAAATCGATATATTTTTTATATAACATATGTTTTTATGCAATCACAAATATATGTAACGTATAACACTCTAAACATAAATATTTCAATCATCGACATATAAATAATACGATTTGGCTTTCGAATATTGATTACGACTTTCTACACTTACACGCGAGATACATATAAGTGAAATTAGATTATTCTATACAACGCATTGATACGTTACAAACATAAGGAATAATATAAGTATAAGATTAGTTTATTTCACCAGGCATAACTTTACTGTAGTATCGAAAACAGCACTTTTATTACTAGGGTATATTGAACTAAAATTAATGTTAGCACCTATACGATTCGATTTCAAATTGAATTTATACTTTTGTCGATATGATAAATAAAATAAAATTTAATGTAACTTGTGATATTTACTCCATTTAATGATTTAAATTGTAAAAGATATTAAATTTCATACAAAATCGCACGACCAAACTATATCAAGTTATTTCAACTACAATATCTCAAAAATGTGATGAAATTGTCCACAAGCCATTTCCGTCATTACGTCAATCAAATAATAAAAATGTCTCCAACAAGACGTAAGTCATCCCAATTTCGTTGTAACAATTTCGCAAGCTACACGGTCACAACAATAAATAATCGAGTGCTAAGTGCAGTAAATAAGAGAGGCCCTAAGTAATTGCTCATGATCGTGCCTCTCTCGCGATCGGACAGATCGGTCTGGATAAAAAGGGCAAACTGCTGGCGTCGAAGCTTGTAACACACGCGCAACTACGGCATACATGTATACTCGCACAGGCACACACACACACACACCCATAGAAAAGGTATATCAATCGTTCATCTTGTTCAACTCGGTTAGAGCAATTATCCCAAGGGAAAAAGGACGTTTTGTCGCCTTTGAAGTATCAGACCTCCCCCTACATCAATCCAAATCGAATTGCACGCGCAAATATATATATATATATATATGTAATGCTTACAGAGGGCACTTGAAGAAAATACGCGGATTATTTTCAATTATGAGGGAGAACGCGCATTTCGTATGGTATCTTGAATGAGGCTGCGACTTACCATTACAGTTATATACCCTGGGTAATTGGCTTTGAGCGCGTGGGCACGCGCATGAGAGGGAGAAAGAGAGGGAGAGAGAGAAAGACAGACAGACGGAGAGCGGGAGAGAGCAAAAACTCTCTTGGATATAAAAGGAAAAGGGAGCTATAAAAAGGGAGCGTATAATAGACGGGTTGTACATATATGTATAGAGAAAGAGATACCTTGTAAATATGAATGCAGAGGATCATCACGATGGAATTGGATGCGAAAGAACCATAGAGTCGATGAATTTTCATTAAGGGATTATTGCAGACTTTTTCTTTTATATTAAATTTCGACTGCACTCGCATGCGAATTGTTTAATTATTCGCTACATTAATATATCTTTATATCTTTTAATATGTACGGACAGTATATTTGATTTTAATGCAAATGTCCGATAGTATTTTTAATAAATTTTGATTTATGTTAATTTAGTAGATATTTTAAGATTATATAAGTAGTAAAATAAGTGCCGTTTGGTATTGAAAGTACATGCGGAAAAGACGGCAAAAGAGGAATAATAAAAGATAAGATGCGTGGAAAAGACGACCAAATAGGCAATGGCTCGACGATTGATCTGTCAACCAAGTCAGTCAAGGAAGAGAGTTGATCGACATGAATGAATCATTCAAGGCCATTTAATGGAATTCCCACGATTGTCTTTAGGACATAATCGGTATGCTTTCTTTCCTCTCTCTCTTTCTCTCTCTCCCTCCCTCCCTCCCTCTCTCACACATTTAATACTGCCATCCTTTTAACCATGCACGTTTATAACTTATGCACATTAGACATTATTCTCTTCTAGTTAGCAAACAATCACTCAAAAATTTGTGTACGATTACGTCTATTATTTAAATTATAATGCGTAGACTCTAGTATGTATGTCGCGTGCATGTGTTAACCAATAAGTGTGTGCGTGCCTATTTACGCGGATATACTAAAGATTAACACACATAATCTCAAATCGGGAAGATTAATATCATTTTATATACGCCAGGTCTAAAGACGCGAATTAATTACTGTAAACTATGTACATACAATCAAGAAATCGCATAAATTTGCAAAATCAAATCTTATATATAGGTACTGTAGAAAGAGCGATAAGGAAGAAGTGTCAAAGGACCGAATGCATACAAATTTAACGAGTTCTAAATCAACGTATGCGTTACATTCCCACGCCTTTTCCGCAAAATGAAGAAAGTACCGGACAGCTGCCCATCGCAGCTCTCAAAACTCACGCGGTAAAAGTGCGCGAAATGAATTACAAGAGTGATTTACGACCGGTGCGTAAATTGCGCCACGGCTTGCTTTGTTGTCAAAACTAGGAAGACACCTGTGGCGTAAATACATAAATAAACAAATAAATAGGCGTTAAGGAGGCCGCGGGTAAACCTCCTGTGGGGCCGCGAATCACAGAGGCGAGATATCACCCGTTCCTTCCTTTTATAACCTGAAAGAACGAACCAAAGGGAGAGAAAGAAATATAATGTAGTCGAGGAAAACTCTAAGACACTCGTCGATCGTCGACTAATGAAAGCAAAATCGAACTGCCCGTAAGATCGAAATACTTTTAGTTCTCAACTATTTATTATTTATTTTCAAATAATTTATTATGCTCTGTACCATGTAATATTAAAGTATTTTTACTTATTTGTAAATAGATGGTATGCTTAATAAATAATAATAATAATAAACTGTCGCATGTATGCAAAGTTCAACAAAAATAATGAAATAGTTTGAAGCATTTGCTACCTAGCTGATAAAATATTTATTCAAAATAAACTAAGTTTGTATCTATCTAAATAAATATATTCATAAAAATATGTCAAGTAATTGAATACATACATCAAACATATTTTTACCTTTAATTCAATCATAACGTACGTATTCAAAATTTAAATTTTATAAAACAATAATATTACCTGTAATAATGTTAACATTCCTATTACTTGAAAAATAAATTAATTTTTATATTTAAAAGAAATTCCAAATTACGTTAATTACTCAATTAGTATTCACTGATTTACTAATTTAACCTAAACATTTGAAGATTGTAAGAGATATTTTCTTTTGATTATTATTAAACAAACTTATAGCAAATACGCATATTTAGATTGAAAAAATAATTTACCAAAAGGCCTCAAGTTATAGCTTAATTTATTACCCAAAATTAATCGAGTCGAATCTCACTTTCCATTGGCTATTGGCCCGTGTATAGTAATAAATAAAGATCGTACAAACGTCGCAGAAAAATATTCAAACGTTAATTTTTCAATTTCCAATGAACATTGTATACCTGAACACAATTATTTATGCGCGTTTCGCTCGATTAGATTTCACTTTATCACCATCAACGCCCATAACGCGAACGACGGCGCGAATTTATAACCACGCGGCCAAAGCAAATAGCCTAGCGACTCACGCACGATCGCTCATCCTCCTCGTGGCGATCATTAAACTGCACTTAAGGAATTCCCCTCTTCAACTTCCAACGAACCCACCTCGTTCCCTCTAGTAATTGATGAACTCCCGCGAGTGAAAGCCGCGCGCTTTTCGCGAACGACGCGCAAGAATTTTGGGCTTGCGCGTATGTAGGTAACTTGTTGATCACGCGCGCGCGTCTATGTGCGTCTCTGTGTGTGTATGGGTATGCGCGTGCGCGCGGGTGCGTGTGTGTGCGTGTACGTACACACACTGTAGCCGTAGGGTTTTAGAAAAAGAAAATAAACAGTTCTACCATATAATGAGACTCTAGAGAATTTATTGAAAATGTGCTTACGCTTTTGAGTACAGAGTTAAAAGATTTCTGCAAATATCGTCGCACAATCTATAGGGAAAATTATTTTTAGTGACAAGAAACCAAATTAGTAGTTTTGTTTGCTTCGGTGCAATATTTAAATATTTATGGAAATGTTCAGTTTTCAAATGTTTTGTGGGTTACAGTTTCTACTCCATAATAAATTGAGTGTAAATTATATGCAATTTTTTTAGTCAGAATTCTAGTTTATTTATACATTATAGTACTATTGCATTAAATATGTAACTTAATTACCTTAATGTATATAAATCATTTGATTAATTGTAATATTTGACAATAAATAAAAATTAGAAAGTATAACTAAAATTGTCAATATGTATACTAAAACATTATACCATCATTCTATTTCATTCATAGTAAAAAAGCACAAAACAGTATATTGTCGATACTAAAAGCGTAGTTTACAATTTTTTAAAATGAGAATGAATTTGCAGTTTAAGTCAATAACCAGTAATATTGCAACTACAAGAGATCACAAAGCTCAATAAGTTCTGGCTCATATTTACGCTAAAACGAAATAACTGTACATCACCTGGTCCTATTCTGGAATGTAGTAAACCATCTAATGGATCATAAAATTTAGATCGATACGGGTCAATCATCCAAATCTAATCTAACTCGATCAATACTGCTCAACTTTCCTGACCAAAAATTAAGCAGTGTACGTACTTCTCCGTAGCTCTAGCACTATATGTCTGCTTACAGCGTAAGCTATACATAATTAAAGTAAAGGAACTCGCGTAGACCAAGTATATTTATCAATTTTCTCATTGAGCAAATATATAATATCATTAAATTATATTTTAACTACGATGAATAATATTTCAAATATATTTTACACTTTCTTATATTACTAAAGAAAGTCTATTATAAAACACATGTAAAGTTTTTCCTCGTGAAATTAAACAGATTTGCAACAAATTTAAGACGCGTTGTATTATCAAACCTGTTTATAGAACTGCTCACTAAGTCCCCACTTTCATTAAACATTAAATACTACAATATATGATTTTACGGACGCGCGCACATGTGCATATATATGAATATTCGCGACTTATTTTTCGCGGGGAATTGAGAGGCATAAATTTTCATTCGAGACGCTCCCTACTTTCTGTCAGGAATCGCGGACAATAATTATTGTTGAGACCGCGAGTATACTCGCGCAGGTGTGAACGGGGTATAGATCGTAGTGTTGAACGCACACGTGAGCCGCAAGACAGAGAAGATAGGCTTTACAGGTGGGATGGAAAAAAAAAAGAAATAGAAAACTTAAGTTAAGGTAATAGGAAATGCATGTACTGGAGAATGTTTATTGACTTAAAATTGTATGCATAGTCGATCTGTAAATTATTATTAACATCGAACCTTTACAGTTAGCCATTTTTCGGGGGTATATGTATAATAAATTTTATAGCATTAATTTTACGTATATTCAAAAGGACAATGTAAATTGAAGTTACTGAAAAATATGTAATCAAATTTAATGTCTTAAGTAAAGTAATAAATATTAACATCTATTTGTTTATCAAATTTTTATCTAATTTTACGCATTTTTAATTCCACCTAGTACTTACACGTTTCTATCACCTTACATAATATAGTATTAGTATAATGTCAGAGAATTATCTGTATATAATGTCCGATATACTAATACTAATGGTTAATTGTTTTTTAATTTGTATATCGTTTTATAATAATTTATAATTATTTATTATTATTATTATATTATCATATTAGCAGATAAGTATACCTGTATAGGTATGTGACTAATAAATCATGAAAATATTAATTCTCGCTAATTAATTTCGTTCCTCGTATACAAACATCAACTCACTGCAGTAGGAGCTTATACTAAATGGCAGTATATACAGCGGCGATATTAATAAAGCCTCAAGGTACAGCAGTTAATCTCCTCTACTTATATCAAATTACACCATCAAGTCATATCTTCAAGAATTCATATATCGTTGCGAATTCGTTCTTTCATATACTCTTAACAATCAGAATAAAGAATTGAATAGATTATTTGATTATCTGCACGCAGCAGCAGCAGATAATACTAGCCAATTAATGGATTTATATACGTAAACAAGGTGAATTTTCATGGTAAACGTGATAATATTAGATCCGCAATTTTTTTAGGTTGATTTTTGTTAATCGCAGCTGATATGTCCCAGGTTTACCTTGATATGAATACTTAAGTATTTATATTTGGGAATTCTCTCTGGGTATATAAGTTACATATATATATACTTGACATTTATATAAATGTTATATTTAACGATTGTAGAGGGAAGGATGTATACTTATATATAGTTTAGTGAATTTAAATAAATGTGTTAACGCTGCTGCAATAAAAGTGTGTGCATGTATAATATTGGATGTTGATAAATTTATTGAATGAAATACAAATGTTTCTATTGAATTCTTTGGCATATTCCAATGTTCACTTGTACAAGATTTCTCTGTGTCCATAAAAAACACATTCCTTTGATACAATCCCCAACTAATTTTACAAACAAATATTTATGCTATATCCCAAAGACAGCTTCTCTCCCTGAATTCCTAGCCCTGGTGCGTGTGCGCGAAAGTGAAAGAGAATCCTTCGGAAAAAAAAAAGAAATGAAATCTCGTCAGGAGAAATTGACCGTAAAGGATACCGCGCGCTACGCTCTTGGGGATATCGGTTTACATGTATCCACACGCCAGTGAAAGAAGGGGGGGTCAGAGGTGCTTGATATCTCTGGTATATATAGGTATACTCCTTTTAAGCCATGCCGATTCGGTAGCGTGTAGATCCTCACCGCGCGCACCGATTAATTTATTTCGGTGATTCGTATCGCGTTTCGTATAGCAGGGCCTCTCCTTTTTTTTAAGATACCTGCGATGTCTCCGTTTTCATTGCATATAAGAAAGTGCGGTCGATGATTATTTCCCCAAGATTATTCAAGATCTTACATTTTTTCAGTTATTTCATTTTGTTACATTTTTATGAATGCTATTATTTTTACGTCCACCTATTACAATAAATATTTTGAGAAAAATAAATCAATTTAATTTATCATGTGAATTATACTAAATCAATGATCATTTGGACATTTAATAACAAAATAATAATAATATTTTGCATTATATATATACACACAAGAAAAATTATCAACCTCTCAACACATGAATTGCTATAAAAAACCAATTCAAAACTTTTAATAATACTTTATCCAAAAAAATAAAAATTGCAAAATAAAATATTACTAGAAATGCTAAGATGATCACTTAAAAATTTTTTCTATCATTATATAATATACGTTGCAAATGGAATTTCTTAGTACCTAAAAGATAAATAATATTTTGAATAATGATTATAAATCCAACTATAATAATAGAATTTACATATATAGATATTGCGCGTATAATATATATATTTCACCTACGTAATAGATCTAATAATGATAAAATTGTTGTTACTGAATGAATATACCCTCATGTAACAAAATATGATTCGTGAAATTTATATCAAATTTTAGTTTGGTTAAACTTTAGATTAAGTTTTCTAATAAAAGTCTGCCGAGCTTTGTGAAATTGATACGAATTCAAAAATTGTGTATACAAGTTTCGCTTAGGTTTAATCAAACTTTATCTAAACTTCGGTAAATGTGTTTTAGAACTTTAGAAAATTATTATATATTTCATTTAATAATAGTTGTAAGTTCGGCAAATATGCAGGAGATGTTTACCGGAAGTTTATCGAAGGGTGTGGGCCCAACGGAAGTATTTTGAATTAAACAACAAAAACAGTAAATAATTTAGAACGGCTTTTTATAATTATTTACGCAGAATTTTCAATGAAAATTAACAGAAATGAATAAAATGATGTATGACAATAATTCGATAAAACTATTCTAAATATTTAATGTGTATACAATAATTAACAATTATGAAAATAGTTATTTTAGTAATTTTATTCTACATCTTCAATATTTCAAGGTTAATTATATCAAATTATTTATGTAATTTTATGTATTATCTTATTTCAAAGTACATGCTATTTCCTTAAAAGCGTTTTAAAAACATGAAATTAAGTTATATTTATAGCACAAATAAGTTCGGGTAGACCGTTAAACAACTTATTAAACAAAAAAATACATGAGTTACTACATCATCCTTTGAAACACATATTGCATCATATCAATAGCTGCCAGGTTAATGTAGTCTGCAACTATAATACTCAAAGAACTTGGACTTTTCACCCCATATATCGGTGTACCCTTATAAAAATGTCTTTCCGCAAGTATAACTCAAAACCAAAATAACGAGCCATTAAAACGGGATTAAAAGTGTTTTTAGCAAATTTGATGACTAAATTAAAAAAATCATTAAATTCAAAAATTTCATCAGAAAATTTTTTTAAAAGTTAAAATAATTAGGAATTGAAATTAATAATGGAGCAACTATTGTAACTTATTAGACAATTCAGACTTGCGGCAGGGGTCTGTTTCTGCACACAGGAATTAAACACATAATGTTTGTGCACAAAAATACTGCACTTTACTTTTATGCACCGTGCAGAAACAGACCCCTGCCAGACTTTCTATAAGTATTCGAAACTGAATTAAAATGAATTAGAGGTTCTGATTATTTTATTAGGTATTACAGGCTTTTTTACAGCCATTTCCTTACAAAGTGAAAATTATACGGTTCGTGAAATAAATTGTTTAATTATATGTGAAAAGTATAAGGTGATTTGCTTTCATTATTTTAAGAAATTAAGTGTTTTGTTGATTGTATTAACTGTTATGCTATTTTATATCAATGCTAGTAATTATTGTAACAAAATAATTATTATATTATATTTAAATACATCATTTCTATAATTTAATATAAATTTACAAGTTTACAAATAATGCCTACTTGTAATGTAATACTTATTTCTTTTTTAAACGAAAGTACATTGATTAATGTGCAATAAATAATTAAATTTTTTAAATTCTTGCCGATCTTACAGTGTTTACAATGTGAGAATTTGAATATAGCTTAAATCTATTAATTCAAATACATAATATATTACATGTTGATCTACCTAACTCGTTTTAGTTAATAATATACTAACATTTACTTAAGTCAATTTTACTAAAAACAATATTACTTCAGAATTTTTTTAATATTATATTTGAAAAAATAATATCTTTTGAAAAAATCATTGATATACTGAAATCAGTATGTGTAATATACTCGGATACACGCACAATATAAAACCGCTAAACTTTTCAATATTCGCAAGGTACAATGACCTCAAACCCACTGTGCATCCAACTGCATGCGTGTATATGTGTCTTATGTATATATAGAAATCATTGAGAAGGCATGGGCTCGTAAGAAAACAGTCATTGTCTTCAATATATTATATACAATATACTCGCGTTGATACTTCCGTAGAGTAGAAATTAAACTACTTAAAATAAGCCAGTTTGCTACGAAATCGGTATGAAAAATAGTTTTAATCTCATTATAATAATTATAAAAGGTTAAAAGTAAGAAAAATCCTTTCATTCTAAGGAAGAAACTGGAAATATTTTTTATCTAATTCAACTAAAAATGCTTATTTTATAAGTGCGAAATAGAATCATTTTTCACCTGAGATTTGAATGTTACATGGGCATAATTTTTTGGATGACTATGTAATATTATACCCTTAACATGTATCGGTATTTTATTTATTTATATCATCAAATGAAGCGTGTTTCTAACTTACCTAATATATTTAAATGCGACGAAAATGAAAATAAAACCGTAGTAGAAATTAAAAAATTAAAAATGTTTGGTCTGGTATCACCAGTTTTAATAATGTTTGAAAATAGTTTTTGCATGGGAAAATATAATACTTGAAAACAAGAAGAAAAATGACAGTCAGAGTTATTATTTCAACTTTAGTTTGTTTGTACAGTAACTTTTGCATTATTTAAGCTCGTCATTTAATCTTTCTTCTTTAATAGTATAAATGTCAATCTCAGAACTGAATAGTAAATGTTACTAGCAAACGCTTTTCAGCCTATTTATTTTAGCTTTTGATATGAAAGGAACAAACTTCAAAACATTCATATTATTATATTATTTTTCTAAAACATCCTGAAAATAGTAAATTTAAAACGTTCTATTATAGATTCGGTTCGATTTTTGAAGTGTTCGATTCATTTATATCATATTTTTAACGTACATATGCAGTAATAACGATGATAAATGTGAGTTTATTATATTTATTCACCCAAATTACCCAATTACTTTTCATTCTCGGGACTCACTACTTAGTCTCGACATTCAGTCAAGACTTTAGAGTTTTTGATCGTATGAATCCAACCGAAATATACTTAAAACAGAATAAATTAATTTGATATATAAAGAAAAAAACATTAAGTAGTGGATACTGTCAAATAAAATGACGTTTTCTTCGATGATTTAGTTCATGGTTTAGTTTATTTAACAAAACTAGTTGAATACTTAATGTATTTTTACACGCTAAGAAATAAGTCAAAACAGGACAAAAGATTTTACTCCAATAAAAGTTTCGAAAATATGAGAATAAGGGTTTTATCGGGAGGACAAATACGGGCACTTTTTCGTCCATTCTATTAAAACAATCTATTTAATACTAATTAAATGGGATACAAATTCTACTATTTTTTTTCTCACAGATATTTCGAACAAATCGAATATATTTATTTGTATAAGGTCCATGAGATAAAGAGTCAAGCATTATTGTTAATAAATGATCCAAAAATAATTATAAAAACAAAAAATTATAAATATATTATAATATTTAATAGTTATTTCCGAGATGCATATAAAACTATTCACCCTGACCACAAAACAGAAATTTTTTAGACAAAAAATGAAATTTACAGGGAGTAAAGTAAATTTAGCGGGCAATAACCGTTTGATTAAACGAAAAATCGTCCATGTACGTACTTTGCGATAAACCGCAAAATGAGACGACTGATAATCAATCAAGCCACTACTGTGTGGATAAGCATCTATAAGGACGATACAATGCGTCATTCGTGTTACAGCTGTAACAAATTAATTCGACCGTCTGTAACTATTACTGTTCATTTAAAATTTTGATTCTGAGACTTTTGATTATCACAATTTTATATATATAATTATTGCATTAATCAACTTTTAAATATTATTTGGCTTTCACTCGAGCTTTTTTAGGTCACGTATTAATGATTTATAAATAATTAATATACATAAATTTCAATGTAATATATTTCAATAAAGGTATTACGTATACGCAGATGAAACATTTTACACGATATAATTTATCGCTTATATAGTTATAGAATATCTACACATACCGAATATATTTGAACTTAACGATATATGCATATACGTATATTCATTTTTGTATATATGTTATACTAAATTAAACAGTGATAACAGTGATATGAAAGAACGTTTCATATATATATATTTGACAATAATATATTTTTTAGAGAAAGTATTTCCTGAAAAAGTAGTAATGAATAATTGATTGGCAAAAATAATTCTTAATTAAATATTATCGAACGATGAGTAATTCGCGCATCGTTCATCGAAGAGAAAACGCATCGATTGATGCGCTTGCGCGACCAGTCGATTGTCGCATATGCGCATGTATAATGCACAGTCTGTCGCATAAAAACATCGCATTTTATTTAAATAATAATCCACGTTGATCGTACACACCCTTACCTGTTTACATTAAGAGAGAGAATCAGCACCCACCTTCAAAACATTAATGATTAGGCATGATTTATGATACATTCGTAGACATACTTTATTATGTCTTATTTTTATGAATATTATTAACCTTTCGTAATTATTTGGATTGAATAAATTTATTATAGCAACTGGAATACACTCATTGTACGTATCGGATAAAGCTGGTATGAGTATTCACATTTAAATTTTATAAAGTTTACTCGGTAAGATATGTCATTGTAATGCACAATAATACTTTCGCATCATTGATTGTTAAAAAAAAAGAAAGTACGCAATAATTGTTAAGTTTTTACAATTCAAATTTAAATATTAAATCGATACAACGATTTTTTAATTATATTTAAGTTACGTCATTTTATTAAATAGCAGTAATTTGTTTAATATTTTGTAAAACTATGAAAGCTGAGCTTTAAAATACTTTGAAGACTATATAATATTTTCGAATTTCCATGAGGGGATAAATATTTGATGTTTTAATCATCTCGTTTAAAATATTCATCTTTGTACTACTTTAACAATTAGCATCGCAGTATTAACAATATAGTTGAGAAATGAGAAGTCAACGAGAATGACATCATTGCTTAAACTACTTAAAAACAATGTAATATATTATACGTATATATAACGCAATTGCGTGTTCTAAAAATGATACCAAAAACCACCGAAGAACGTTATTATATATAGTGGCTGTGTTGCTAATATCAGACATCCTTGATACATTTATACGTGCGAATGTACGTGCATATATGTACGTATGTATTTATACACACGTACGGGCGTGTGTGTGTGTATTCTGTAGATCGGTCGGGATGGAAAAGCTGCGATATCCGTCGCACAAGGCGTTGCTCCAAAAGTGCATACGCAATTAACGTATACGAAAGCATGAAAAAAGAAGAAAAAAAAAGAAGAGAAAAAGAACGCTTTGCTTGGTCGTAATTTAACGGGTCCCTGATTAAACTTGTAAATAGGAGGAGAGCGGTCGAGCTCCGCTCAGTTGGCGCGAGCGGAAGTGACGACCCGTCGGGGCCCGCTCACCTTTGCACTACTAACGAGTGTATACGTACAGTATCTGTACGTGCGTATGGCGAAGTCAGACCCGAAACCTACGATTTCCATTTATTTTTTTCTCGTTACGTGCATTTTTTTATTTTTCGGGCCCTCGCGTACAGAGAGATAAAAGTTTCAGATATTGACGATGTATGACGAAAGCCGGAAAAGTATAGCTACATGCCACATTATATTAGGCTTTGAAGAGTTTTTAAGTAGTTTTGGATTATAAGATTTGTGTACGTGTGTTGCTTTTTTGAGATTGTTGACTCGTTCGACACAGGGAAAGATAAGACATTTATACAGCCAATAAAATGTGTGTATGAAACATAAAAATTAAACACATTCAGATCGAGTGTATCGCTAATATATACATTTAAAAGTTCTAATTATTATTTATTACAATTTCTCACAACCACATTTATTTGCAATGTTAATTTGAACGATAAGCAACCCAATCGATATACAAGTGAATATGAATTAATATATATATATATATATATATATATATATATATATATATATATATATATTATTTATTTAATTCATTATTATAATCATAGAATAAGCACAAACATTGTAAATTAAACATTCAATGAAATATAATCAACGTCTAATAAACTAAAGTATTATATTATAAACCAAATACAACGTAAAAGATAATAATGCTACAAACTGTAAAATATATGTTTTACATGATCGTAATTAGTGTATTTAACTCATGGTAACAAAGTTTGTAATAAATCAATTTATCTTGGTTATGCAACGTATACTAAACACCTATACCTATATACGCGTTAGAAAATTACTCGTAACTAAGTACTTCTCTTTTTTTATGTAAAGCAATACAGATACTTTTCTTTATACTGGTAAACAAAATTACAAAATGTAAAGAAATTAATACAATAACAAATATTGTGTAAAAGTAATTAAAAATAATATTATTTAAAAAAATCGTGTAATTATTAATATTCAAGTAAGCAAATGTATAATTTTTGGAAAATACCCGTTTAATATATATATCTTGAATACTTAATACGGAGGGAATATTTAATAACCTAAAAATTACCGCAACTGGATGGTAAAACTTGTGGCGATTATATGACTTTTTAAGTGAATTTTTCTCAAACAGCTAGTATGTTCCAAGTTTACCACGGTATAACGGTACTTTATATTTGGAAATTTTCGTTGCGTATAAACCGATTAAAAATTATAGAATTTTGTAGATTAACACTGATATAAATTTTATCTATTTGATGCAAAATATAATATCCTACAAGTACAGATCAGTGAAAAAATGTTATTAAAATGTAGAAAGAGTTAAAAAGATAGAGGGAGACAAGGGGCGCAACGATGAGGTCGAGAAACGAAGGACTTGAGACGGAACGAAATGGTTTTCAAGAGGAGTATAAATGAGGCTACGGAAAACCATTAGACGCCACTTCCGTTCAAAGAATGAGGTGGTTTAAAATTTCAATGATTTTTAACTTGATAATCATTCGTCTACCTAAGGAATCTCTAATGCGAGGTGACTGCTGGCATTTTCTCATTTATCGTTGAAAAAAAATCGTTTCTTCCGATATGCCATTTTATAATCTACTATACTTCTTTTCTATTATCTGTTCTTTGTATAAAAAGAACAGACTTTTTAATTTTATTGTTATTTAAAATTGTAAATTATTGTGCGTATTAATAATTAACTTTAGGGAGAATTAAAAAACGACTATTCTATAATTTATATATAATATATTACAATAAATTATAAAATTAAATTAATCCTAACAAAATTAACCAACATTTTAAAAATTGTTTATGATTTGCACTATTTTAATTCAGATGACTATTACAGATATAAAAATACGCCGAAAACATGATTGAATATATCAGATATATTTAATAATAACACAATTTAAAAAATAAAGAAATAATAATCATTTTTTTTCAACGTCCAAATGTTTTCGGACAAATTATGCATTTTCCAAGTTTTCTGCACTAGAAGGTTCAAATTTTTAGGTATTGTAAATACCTGAAAATATATTTTTCTAATTTCAAAGCACATTTAACTAAAAAATACGTAATTTTTCCAGAAAAATCACATTTTAGATTATGATTTTTCTTTTCTTAAAATCCACTTGATGAAATATTCTAAAATGCGGCAATATATAGCCACTATTATTCTCTATCATAATGAACTTTTCATCGTATTCGATTGATTAATTTCAGAGTTATAGCAAATTGAATAAAATGAGTTTCTTTAATAAATCGAAAATTAATAGAAATAATGTAAAGAACCATTTATAAAATATTTATTTAAAAAACCCAAATTATTCCCCACTCGACTAAAATGGCAATTTTTCAACCCTGGAAATCGGGGTGAAAGTACTATATATTTCCCGCAAATGTATTTATCGGAACTAAAAAATTTAGTGTGGCGGAAGTAAATTTAGAGGAGAAAAAGAAGCAGAATATATTTGCGTAGTATAATTTTTGATGGGTGTATTAGCCCCTCTTCTCAAGGTGTCTAATAGATGCCACTGACGAATGTGGAATGAAATACTATGTGGGACGCAGGACGAAAGTAGATTTATCCCTCGAATGGTTACTGTTCTCGCGAGAAAAGTTTTCACGAGGGTGCGTTTACTGCACGAGCAAAGCGAGGGCAGTAAGTAATCACGCGAGAGTGTAAACCCACCGGCGGGAAAAATCTTCAACTTTCGGCTTACGTATAACGTACTATTATACTTGTGATTAGATGCAACCTTCTTGTATTTTGTACTTAACCGAAAAGTTCCGCTTACTCAGTTAAACGAAAAATCGTAGCATCGGAACCACCATAGCCCTAAGCATTCGAAAACAACACGCGCGCAACAACGTTTAACTCGTGGAGAGCCAATCTTCTCGAATAAGCGGACAATTTATTTTTTTTTTTTCTAAAAGCCATGAGAATCCTTAATCGCATACACCATACGTTGTATAACACTTGTATAAAAATACTTAAATTTATTTCAAATTCTCATACAATATATAAAATCTATATATGTATAAATAGCCACCAACCGAAATAATCTAGAGGTAAATATAATATCAACTACAATAAAAATACGTATGCCCTGTTTTAAGTTCATTAAATTTGGGGCAGATTTTACAAGTATTTCCGCCGGTCGATTAATACCGCATATACTTGAGTTTCGCTAAAATTGACGCGCGGTATTCTCAGATCACCGAGCTATTGTTTAAACTCGTCGTTGCGCGCGGTGTTACAATTCGGTACGGCTAATAAATCAGTGTCATTGTTCTCCCACTCTCTGACAGCTCTCTGAAAACGCTCTGGAATCTCGGAAATGTGCCGTTTATATAAAACAATAAGCTCTGGGTACTATAAATTATAATCTCCCTATCTCGAGGCGCCGCAAACACTTTATTAAGAATATAGAAAGGTAAAAGTGTGTGCGTATGCGCATATACGCATATACACACGTATACACACAGACGCACGCACACGCACACAATTTATATATGTATACATATAAAATAAAAATGTTGAGGGGTGTGTATATGTGCTTTAGAGCTTATGTTTCCCCTTGTAGACTATATTTCTTCTTGATTTGTTATGATTCCTTATTAGAATGGTTTGTGTGTGCATACGCCTCGTATGTATTTAATAGACCAATAACTGATTATAAACTAATTGGAGAATAAATCTTAGACGTGAAAGTCGCGTTAAAATTTTGTCGTTATCCGACTGGTATACGAACACAATATATTTATACACTCTTGTTAACTATTATAAATTCATATATATACATATATATATATATACATATATACATATATACATATACATATGACTTGTGTAGGATGTTCATTCATGTAATAAGTGTAATAATATGTTATAAGATTATAAATTTGCGCGTTAATAATAATAAAATGCGCTCATTAAATGCCAAGTTAGTGTGGCATGATTTTCATCTAAGTGTTTCCTAAAGAAAATTTTAAGTTATTATATATATCCTTAATAACTAAATTGATTTTCCAACCTATCCATTTCCATGATATAAACCTCATTCAAAATTTTGCTGTAATAATTTATTTTTTTACTATATAAACATTAATAGAATTGTACAACGTTTTTGTTCAATAAATCGTAAACGAAATTTCACGAAATTATCGATATGTAAACAACAGTAACCAATATATCATATTTTGCAATCACTCATCGAAAGTGTTACCGACATTTTATGTAAAAATTATGTACAACTAACAAGAAATTAATTTCATTTACATTTATATCAAGTTGTTTCTATGTACGAATACACCTAAATTAAAAATGTTTGAGTTACTGCTTGACTTAACTAGTACAATCCATTAAACAAAATAAATATGCAATTGAAAGTAAATGTAAAAACGTAAAAAAATACTTAGGACAATAGAGTAAACGCGTGAAAAGTATACATGGATGTATGGAAACTTGCTCGAAATCCATGCGGAGTCCCGCGCGTTTTCCGACGATAAATCATCGCGCCCCCGCGGCAGCGTTTCGCAGAAGCGCGGAACCGCAAGAAAAAAGGCGATCCTTTCCCTACCCGCGCTCGCGCGCGAATCGAACGGGCTCATCAATCATTCGAGTCACGAAATCCGTGACTCTCGAACGATGTTCGACACGATCTTAAGGGACTTCCGGTGCTCACCAACGTTGTTTTTCTCCCTCCCTCCCTCCCCCCTCTCTCTCACTCTCTCTAGCGCACACACACACACACGCTCTTTCTCTCTCTCTCACTCTCCTTCTCTCTCTTTCCACGCCACAGCAAAAGTGACGACGCGCCTCTGCGGTTTCGCTAACAGCATAAGAACAGGAATAAAAAACACACGCGTGTTTATGGGCCGGCAGAACGCAGAAAAGTTTATGCGCCTCGATGAATTCACGGAATTATTGATAATTTCTTTTTCTTTTTCTTTTTTTCTTAACGATCGTATTGGTATAGGAGTACTATTATAACGTTTGTTTGTAAACCCGATCCGTGGATTTGCAATTCGAATCGCAGGTGGTGTCGATACGAAGCGTTGTCTAGGCATCTCGTCGCGATTATTAAACCTTCGTGGGATATTCCTTGGAACTCTGCAACGATCGATCAGGTGTTTACAATAATATCTATTTGATATTTTTCATCATTTCAATCATTTATTGAATGTTAGTCACGATTATGAGATTGATTTACTGTATACTTCATTTTCCAAATTATCAACAATGGTACACTTGTGGAACCGCGAAACTACTTGTTTTTACACAGTATATCTATGTATTTCAACTTGTATTTAATATCTATTTTAATTAATTTTTTGGAATTATGAATAATAAAGTAGTGGCACGACAATATGACAATGGCTAAACTGTATATAATTGACGTATGCAATTTATCATTAGAAAAGTGAAACATTATTTCGAAACACGACATAATATCGTTTAAACATTGAGTGGATTTTAGTTTTTTGTAAAAGCTCAAAAAATTGAAACGAAATTTTTAATCAAACATGATGAAATAATCGAAAAATGTTTCCTCTTCACACATTTCAACACTCCATAATTTTCGTCATGTAGAATCACGTCTATACACACATACTGACCGTATACGTAAACAACAATTAATAGAAAACTGTCACCGTATAGCTCATAATTACACAGACACGATATTATCTGCAAAATTACTCAAAGATAATAATTTCAAAACTAAACACAAATTACTACGAAAAAAGAAATAAAAATTCCCGTATATGTACAGTATATATGATCTAAATCGTAACCGGAAAGGATGCCAGGACCGACGCACCCACACACGGTGAGAAAGTTTTCGAGGTACTCGAAAATAAAAAAAAATAAAGCGAGAAGAAGGCGGTGACGCAAGTCGCAACTTCCGAAAATGTAGGTTACGCTTCGGGTAAAGCGGCCAGCGGGTATATCCTTTTAATTCCGGGACGTCGTGCCGCGTACGGATGTGGCGATTTAGACGATTCGGGCTGCACATAAAACCGAGGAACGGACGGTAAGGCGTGTGTGGAACCAACCATGACCGACTCAGTATATACTGTTTTTCTCGCCCGCCTTTCGAAGAGTGTATATAAATATATACCTATATTATTCCTGTGTATGTGTTTAAATATCCTTACTTTTTGTTACTTTTTATCAATTTATTTTTTTAATCACTGTATTATAATATTTTTATATAAATTGGTAAATTTTACGTCATTTTTTTAGGGCAATCTGGGTAATTAAACAAACTATTTTTATTGTCTTTACCCAGTGTATCTTAACCGTGGGAATGCAGTCCCCTATTAAAATTACAGTTCACACGAAGTTATTTAAATTTCGCTCCTATTTTTAAATTATCGCTGCCGAATTATTGTAAATATTTATATAAGCAAATTAAGTTGCGTTATTAGTCTCATTTATAACGATAGATACAATTTCATTTCGAACTAATCCTTACAGAATTGGAGCTTTATTAATTATTTACATACAGGTGACGACAGAAAAATCAGAAAGATACTTAAGAGATACTACATTTTTTAAAATCAAGTCTAGATTGTATTAAAATGTAACTTTCAGTTTAAAGTACATGTTTTACAAATACGAGAATATCTTTTAATAGTTTTTAATTACAATCAGTGACAACAATTTGTTCGCGTTAGAACACTAGCATTAGTAGTTTTTATTTATATACACTGTTCGATTTTCAAAAATTACTTGACATTGAGACAGAACAGTCAAATAGAAAAATTATGCAATAACATAAATAAGATATACATGTACATCCAAGTATATAAAATCATAAAAACAAATAATTTAGGAAATTAAATTAGCATTATAAGCGTACATTTACATTATCTAAATTAAGTTACTTTAAATTTTCAACGTTAAAACGTTAAAACTTGAATATTGTCAGAAGTGAGATCAAATTACCCTCGATGTATTTTAAACATTGTACAAAGTGCACTAACTGCAGTAATCTGCCGTTGATAATGCAAGTCTCGTGTTGGCTGCACGCTTCGTTTACGCGAAAACTCCAGAAAATTATGAAACGCCAAAAGAGTTAATTGTAGGTTATGCGAGCAATTTTTTTAAATACGAATAGTTAAAACAAACTCAACGCTTGAAAGCTTTGTACGCTGAATAAGAAAATACTCTAAGATGTTTATACAAATAAATATAAGTATTTATCTATTTATATAAATAGACGCACACACATTTGGTATAAATATATTTGAGAAAAATCTTTTTAAAGTAGTATTATATTTTTTATTATTTATAAGACATAATTCACGTGTACTTCAATTAATACCCGGAAATGTAAAGATAATTTGAAAATATATTACCTTCTATAAATATCAAAATTTAATCTTAAAAATTGTAAGGGAAAATAAAATTATACTTAACATTATACAAAGTATATATATAAATAAAAAGTCACGATAATACTTGTTTCATTACAACGTAACCATACGTTTACGACTATTAATCTTGTGATTTAAGCGATATTTGTTTAATTATGGATCAGTGCAACATTAAAGTATACAATGAACGATTCTTAATTAATTTAGTATTGAGTATGTGCAGTGTAGCAATTGTGAATTTTTGAACTAATGAACATTTTATAAAATATTAATCGAGCTCAATTGACATTGCAAAAAAATTTCGCGTTGCTAAATGTAAGTATTCACGTAAATTTGTTGCATTTTCATAAAGTATTTTCTACAATCTTAAAAGGTACTATTAATTTGTCGTGTTCGTTAACTAAATTAAAAAACAAATTAAATTGAATCTTAAATTAAATATTAAAATTCATCTTTAAAAAATAAAAGTAATATAACATTTAAATATATATTAATGTATATTATATGAAAAAATGAAGAGAAGAAACTTGACCAGAAATTCTTCGAATAAAGCAAGAACAAACCCGTAGAATACGCATGTAAGTAAACCTATATGCAAGGCCAAGCCTTAAAGAAAGAGCAAGAACAACGAGTCGAAGAAAAAAAAATCTCGTGAATTCGCTCGCGATAATATAAAGGTTAAAGGATATGCGCCGCGCACACGCATCCGCGGATCGTCGATTGGCGATTTGTGTTAACCAAACAGCGGGTACCGCCTACCCCACCCATAATTTGCCCTGGAGACGAGGAGCGCGAGATCTTCGGTCTCCCTAATCGAGCCCGCACTAATAACAGGATCACCCGCGGCGCGGGATCATCCTTATACTTATATCTCCTCCTCCAAAAGCCCAACGTTGTTTATTAATACAGTACAATTTCGATATAGCCACGTTCCGGGGTGATTTTCGCTATTTTCCCGCGCGATAACCCATACCTGATCTTTTATTAATTTTTTTTTGTCCAATGTGTTTGTTTTAGCTCAGGCGACGCTAGAGGCGAATTTTCGCCTTGTTGAGAGGATGCGCGATCATGCAAAATCACCGATCGATCTCACAACAGATTTGGCTTATTGATTTTACTGAGTGAGAGGGAAAGTTATATTCTTTTTTTTCTTTTTGAGAGGAAGGACGAAGGGATCTAACAGCTGTTATTTCACCTTTAATGTTAAAGAAAATGTGTATGATCGAAGTGCTTGCATATATGATTCGTTAGGGTTTGCGGATTATCAACAGTAAATCGTTCCGTTTATTTTCAATTTGATGGGTGGGCATTTTTATTGAAAATTAATGGTGCACGTCAAATACAATGTTTTGAGTACATTTTCATGTGTAGGATACGCTATACTTTGATTGACTATATATTTTCATATATAAACTACTATATATAAATTTTAAAATATTTCTTTGGTATACATTTAACTCATAATAAATTTAGTCTTTATTTAATCGTATAATTAAAATTTTCATAATTTCTAATCAACAGCATATACAAGTATATTTTTAAACTCAAAATTAAATTAAAATATTTTTTTTTAATAAAATATTATTAAAATATTTATTTGTACGTCAAATCATTCGAAAAAACTTTTGTTTGATCATTTCCGGATATTCACTAAATGAAGTATTAATTTTCAAAAACACCAATTTATATACTAAGTACTAAAAATGATTATCGTACATTCGTCAGAGTCAATATAAACTGATATACCGATAATTCACAAATACGATTTGCATACAGTTGAAAAAAAAACAATGAAACAGCATTGACAATAGATTAATCCATCAGGAGGTTGAACGATTTTATTCTATCGAGAAATAATTTAGCCTTCAGCCAGGAGCGCAAATGAAGAAATAATTTTTAGATCACCGTACGGTTTGTATGTGTATATAAATGCGGAGTGAACTTTTTCACATCCGCGTACACAGACACGTACGCACGCACACTCACGCACACCGAGGTATATACATGCACGTAGACGCACCCCTCGCTACTCTCCACTCAATTACTCTCGAGACTCAAAGCCATCAATTGCATCGGGCGAGTATATAGTATAGGGTACAGCGGCAAGCTGCGATGTCGCTCAGTCGCGGGCGCTGATTTGCTCGACAGTATCGACTCCATTTGTAAGATCGGATCGCCGGTAAATTGCCTATAAAGGGAGAATTTATCACGCGGAAAAGCGTTCCCTGGGCACAACGTAAAACACGCCGTCACCTATTTCACTTGCCCGCAAAGAAAGAAAGAGAGGAACTTTGTGCTACTGCGATTAAAACCCAAGGAGATCGCCACCATGAATCCCAACCGTCGACAACAAATCCGATTCGTGAATCCGCATAGGAACGATTTTCAAGTGACGTACCACTATTCCCACCATCTTATTTTCCAAGAGCGCGAGTCGAACGTGCGCGTGCATATCGGACGTACGCTTATTTGCGATCGACGTTTCTTTTTACCTTTGTACTCTTTTATCCTCGAATACTCGAGTTACTTTGTTATATACTTTATCCACCAGCTCTGAAATATAATTTTCTAATTGAAAAATTAGTTTTCTTTTAAATTTCCGAATATATTATCTATTTAATATTTCACGTTAATTCAAATGTCTCTTTTATTTACTGCATCCTATCTTACTACTGTGTATTTGAATTACACTACAATAGGTTTAGGCAAATTTTCCATACACGAAAAACTGTAAATTTATAACAAAAATAGACTTATTTACTTAATTGAATTTATATATACATGTATATACCCACACGTACAAACACACCCAAACCATTGTAGAATTTAATGAGTTTAATTTATCTCTTTTCTGAATTCCATTAGTCCTCAATTCTGAACGTATAAAAAAACCAGTCTCACCATCTTACGATTCCTAAAAACTCAAAAAATCTGCTTGGCAAGTGCCCCCATAAGAGACGATCAGCCTGCAATCGCAACATAATCTACCTCATTTAAGATCTCGAAACTCGTATACCTTGGAGAGGCAGGAGCGCCGCATCTCAACTCTCAGGCGGGCTCGCGCGCGCGCGCACACGAACACACACAGCCACACATATCCACCCAGAATCGAAGGTAAAGGGAGAGAGAGAGGACAAAGGTACGAGGAGAGGAGGCACGAAGCAGCCGCGGCGAGAACAAAACACAAACCAAGAGGCATAAGAACAAAAGTCCAAATAGAATGAATGAAAATAGAATGCGACGTGTATCTTTCTGGTAGGCGGCTTCCAAGGGGTGGGTAATTAAGAGCATCCTTTTTAGGTTGTCTTTGCGATTCTACGTAAATCCGACTAAATCTCGGTTAATCGCGTATATATGCCTATATATACGTATATAAAGGACCATAATATATCTAGACGATAAAATTTGCAGGATTGTCAGCTTTGACAACATTCTATACAAACATTCGCATGAGACAAGTCCGCGATACAATAAGAAAGATATTGTATAATTTTTTTATCATTTTATTCTGTGATTGCTATTTCTACTTTTAGTAATTAAGGTATCACCGATTATAAAAGTACTGGTAAATAGTTACCGATTCTGACCGGTCAGTTGACTACTTATTAGTCAAATTAATTGGCTAATATCTAAAAGAAAAGCTTACGATGGAATATAAACTACGAACGATTCACTTAAATGTCATTATTACTTGTGTTAAAGTGTAAACATTCAAAAATATTTGTTTATGCTCCAATTTCGAATTTCTCATAAAAAAACTAATTTTGCGAGAGATGTAATTTAATTACTGTTATTTAATATAATCACGGACAGTTAAATTGAAATAAATGGTTTAGGTTATACGCATGTGGATATGCGCATAGATGCTCGAAACATCATCGCGGTATTCGTGGTCTCTTCGCGTGCGGCCATTAGAGACCCTCGATTTTGGTTTGTCTCATCTTTTTCATACTTAATTGACAGTTTTCGAAAATATTTTGATTTTTAATCATTACATATGTAATGGAAAATTAAAATATACTGAAGAATCGTCAAATAGCTAATATTAAAAATAAACTGCCTAATAAAAATATTCATTATCTTAATACCCGTCAGAGAATTAGGATATGTTTTACTCTTTCAGGCGCTGCGCGACAACCCCAATGTTGTCTACTGCGCATGTGAAGCGATTCACAATTTCTTGCGTAATTTGCGATCAAAAAAGGTAAACATATTTTTTATATAATACTTTTCAACAAACTCCAGTGACAGTCTAATTAGCCAAAAACTCGCGAGTGACTTTCAAACACTGTTACAAGAAAACTTGTTGTTATTATTAAAACAATTTCTTTATTCTACATTTGAATAGCTGTATATAAATTATACATACTCTTTGTTACTGCTATTGATATAAGCGATACATAATTGTACTAACAAGCAAAATCGTGTATTATAATAACCTAAATTAATTATATCATAAACGAATTAGTTGAAATAACGCTGCATAAGAAAATGTTTCGTTTCACTAAATAACGAAATATTACGAAATATAATTCATATTAACTATTTGGCACGAAAGAATAAAAGAAAAGTAAATATAAGGAAATTCATCCGTTACCCATATAGTAATCCGCGATCTTGCATCAAAAGAGGCTAAACCTCTAGATCCTGATTGGTAAACAATACAGTAGCAATTAATTATATATCCAAGAAGTAAAAGCCGCACAGGTCCTTAAACACGAGAGACACACACGGGCGTACGTACGTACATACGACGTACGTGTGCGTGTACAAAGTGAAATGCGTGTAAACAGTCGTATAAACGTTAGCCGTCCATCGCGCGCCCTTAAAACGAACGGAGAACCCGCGCTGTCTCGATCAACCGACAACGTCCGTTAATTGTCGTGTCGCTCGCTCTAACAGAAATGTGTCTTAGCGGACGATTGTAAAAAAAAGAGAAGAGAAAGAAATAAATGATAAATGGACTTACGCGTAGTGGGAATAAGAGGGACTTGGCTGGTCGATGTGATGTTGCTGTTGTTGCACCATGGCGCCAGGGGTCTGTGCCTGCTCTCTAGCCGGTGATCCCTGTGAGGCCGCGATCGCAGACGCTGGAGGCGCGGCGCCCGCATGATGATAGCGCTGGCACATCTCGGCCAGGTTCCAGCCATGGGCATCCATATATTATTTTAGGCGCTTGGGCACTGCGAGGCCGCGGGGTACCATCAGCGGGCACCGCCGCACCATCCATCGCTCGGTCGACCCGGCCAGACGCTAAGAGCACCTCTGACGATGATGCACTTGCCGGCCAAGGCCGAGCCTGGGCTCATCTAACACCCAGGTTCGACCGTTTCTATCCTTCTTTCTAGTATGTTTTGCTTCCTCCCGCAAAGTGCAACCGATCCTTTTATTCCAATTTTTTACGAGAAGAGTTCACGTCCTATATGGTTGGTGATCTGCAAAACAAACAACGTCGTTCTCCTTTTAAAACCTAACCCTTTTTTAACAATTTGATTTTTTTAACAACTTTATACATTTTATCTTAGGCGTTTATGTATATATTCTAACCTAATTTATAATTTAAGAAATATATACTTTAAACGCAGTGTACTTCAGACTAGTATCTTCGTATATTAAAAAGATAATAATATTGAAATTTCAACAGTGAGTGGTAATTGCACAATATTTTTAATGCGCAAGCTGCATCAAGTTAATTTTGCAATGCTTAGAAGCGAGGAGGTTACAGGGAGAGAATCTCATGGATCGGATAAAGGAGCTGCCGAGTTCGCCGAGATCGAGGAAGGTCATCGCGCGTCAGGTGTGCGCAAGATAATCATCGTGCTGCTTCCGAATAGGATGTAGGATGAACGTGCCGTTCCAACTGTAGGTTAACAGTCAAGTAAGTAGATGGACTATTAGCCACACGTGTGTTTATCAGGATTGACCGCGTTCAAATAACCATTTCATGACTAATTTTAGGTATATCCTTAAATTTATATTTTATTACGTGTGCAAAATGCTTACGTTTTCAGTGCTTGTATACCTATATACTTATCAAAATATATGATATTTTCGTTTCATATATGATCTCCTCTAATCAATGTCGATAAAAAATTTATTAATTCCATATATGTGTAATAACTGATTGACATAATGTATAAGACATTAAGATAATAATGTGTAAAAGAAGAAAATTTTTATATAATGACTTAATACTGAATCAAATAAGGGTACGCAAAACGTATAGGAAGAATAATTAAACGAATTTCTTAAATATAAAACAATGACACACATTGTATCAAGGCGCTCACTCGCGCGCAATTGTTTTCAATAGAAAGAGGAAACGTTATCGACCGCGTACCTTATAATATACCTTAACTTCTTCTCTCTTTGCGTTGAGGAGCCACAGTGAAAAATCGATATATAAATACTACTGGCTCCTCCGTGTCATCTCTCGCGCTAGGTGTTAATCTACATCTAATGCGAACTTCGGTACTTAAACTCGACGTAAGAATATCTTGAGAACGCACTTCCCACACTTTAGGTGAATGCAATACATCATCCGGTTTTAGTCGATTTATCGGCAATCTCCACACTCCCTCTCATTTTACTTATAGACATTTCGTATAGAACGGGGGAACAGTATAGATATATAGGATTTAGAAGTGAGGAGGCTACTCTAAGTATACTCGGTAAAGGAGAAATGCGCTTAGCTCGGAAAGATTTATGGTCACGAATCGATCGTCAGGGAGCCCGAGCGGCAGCCGATACTAGCGAATCGCTTTATAACGGACGTCGAAGCCGCATATTCGTGCGTCGATTGGGTGTTAATCACTGGCTATAATCGCAACCGGGACTCCGATAAACGTTATGAAATCTTTTTCCTTTGCTTCATGTATATATATACATATGAAGGTAATACTTTTTTGCTCTTAGCACTGTGGGGGATTAAAGGGAGAACATTCCGTATATAGATAATATTAGAAAGATGCGGATTGTAAAAAAAAAAATCCGACCGTGGTGCTTTCTAAAATTTAGAGTGTAATAAAATGCGCGGTATGAGTTTTGAATTGAGAGACATTTTTATATACCTTTCCGATATCAAACTGTATACTTGTATAGTATACGTATACAAAAAGTTACGCGGGTGTCCCAATTCGAAACGGGAGTAGGTGATCGATATTTATTTTTATTTTATTCGTTAATCGAAAGAAAGTGTAAGTAAAAGTGATTCATTTAGAAAGTATAGTATCATATTTTTTTAAAAGAAATTATAGTTTTTTATTTATAGGTAGTACGTATAAACCAATAAATAAGTATACGTGTCTATTCTTTTGTAATATACACCTATAATTACTTAAACATTGAATCAAGCTTTATAGTGTTTAAAATTATTTCACATTTATTTATTTATTTATTAATCATTTGTAATGAATTATTAAATGGACGTCTAATTCACTTACTAAAATTCTTACCACGATTCATGTCAAAGGAGTAAGTTACAATATTGTTATTGATATAAAATAATAATTATAGGTATATATAAAGAAGAGCCAATACTTGCGTCGAGATGTATAGATTTTAGAGGTTTGCTTATCAGAATATTATGTTCAATAAAACTGCTGAAAATAATCTTACAATATATACGTAAATGACACGTTAAATATCAGGTTAATCACGAAAAAGTTAAGGAAACGTCTATTAAAGCATATATGTTCGCTTAATAACAATATTTATCATTACAAACTATAATGAGTTATTGCGCGAGTTTCATGCTGGCGCACGCGCGTGTGTATGTATATGTGTGTGTGTGTAATGTTTAAAAAGTGCATCGCAAATCAACGCCCTCGGATCGTACTTTTTTTACAAAGACAAAAAGTGCGTCTGCATCGATTTAAGGTGGTAATGCAATTGCTGTGTTTTAATCTGCATGTTACATGTTTATTTCGTTAAAGTTTCCTCAAGATTTCATAGTTCATTCGATATAATCTGACGGGTATCTATTTTCTTTCTAAATAACAATCCGAATAAAATTTTTTTACATACTAATGTGAAGTTTATACGTATTGGAATAGATTTCGTAAAACCAAGGATTTAATTAACGTGTATAGCGGTAATAAAGTATTGAACTTCAGCTATGAATTTGCTTAATACAGTTGCTTTCATTGACTTATGTTTCCTACGCCAGCTTATTAAAATAGAAATATACATACATACATCAGTACGAGATTGTGTCATTTTTATTGACTGCGTAATTACAGTAATGGTTTTGTAAACGAGGGTATGTAATATTTACATAATAAATTAATCGAAATTGATACTTTGTACTAAACGTAGAATGTTGCACATTGTAGTATTATGAAATAAATGACCATCTTAAAACATTTTAAGAAATTTTTAACTGCACTCAAGCACGCAAATAAAATTGTACCTAAAGTGATTTAAATAAATTAAGGTACGGTATAATCAAGTAACTTCGGGGAATTTAAAAATTGTACATCATTATATCGTTAATTAATGATTCAACCCAAGGTAAAACAAAACTGATGAAATTTTCATGAACGAAATCAGAATTAATTAGACAACTCGTGCTATATAGGATAAAATGCTTTCAATTTTTTCTAATTCTCAAACATTATATTTACCTTTTATACCAATAATATTAAAAGTACATAAAGAATATCAATAAACAATTCTTAATAAATTAATCAAAGCGATACTAAAAATATAATAATGTTGATGTATGTAGAAAATGTGTACTGACTATACTTAAGCATAGAATTTAATGAATTTTTGGTATCACATGAATATTACAAATCATGGCTCGATGATCATCTAAGCGGTGTCCATAAATGTCTTCCAAGTTAGACGTAATGCACGTTGACGGCTACTACTATGGACTGCTTTAAAGAAATCGGCGTGACTCGAGAAAAAAAATTGTACTGACGCTTTTCGCACGACGGTAATCGTATGAGTGCCGTGCGCATAAAATCGAATCGCGAACTGCAACGGTGCTGAAATTAGCGACGCGCTCGAGTAAAAACACTCAATATAACTTGTATACCAATTATGATCGTATTACTTCATTTGCAAAGTGTTTTCCTCGATTTAATATATATTTCTTTTATTTAAGATAACATACAAATTTTACGAAACGTGCTTGTCTTAGTTATAATAAATGTACAATTATATACGGGAAAATTGTCAACCATTTTTAAATAATAATTGCAATCTATTTGTTTATTAAAAAAATGAACAATCAGAAAACAGGTGATAAAAAGAAATATCAAGAAATAACAAAAGATGTAAGCACATTTAATTAAAACTATATTCCGTAGATAGTTTTATTTTCTTGATATTTGAATAAAACTTTTTAATTATACGTACTAAAAATTGTTTATACTATATACATAACTATAATTCTTCTGCTATAAAACCAATTGTACAAAAAGTGCTATAAGGATTTATTGATCAATTGAAATTATTTTAATTCATAGATAATCATTTTAAATATTTTTGAAAAGAAACATTATTCTGTGTACATTTTAAAGTAATACTACCCGGTTTTAAACGCAAACCTGCAATTTAAAAATCTTTACTGAAACCTTTAAAAATAATTATCTTGTATTAATTGAAGTATAGAATATATAACAGTATGCCAAATTGCATATATTATCACTCTGCTTTTAATAATATTAATTGCACTTACACCGCAATTAAACATTTTAAAATATGAAATCGCTGAAAACGGAAAAAAATACATATAAGTGTACCTAAGGTATATTGAAATTTCCCCTTCCTCTAACTTTGTTCATTCAAATTCTTCTCATCCGTGGCCATTTACGTCCCTATTCACTGAACGCCTTATAAATTACTTCGAATTGAAATTCCTCAATATATATATATATACATATAAACACACATACACACATACATATATACATTTATATATATTCGAATCCCGTGAGACATACAGAATTTGCATTCGGCATTCCCCCAAAGCGTCGTGCGCAATTCGGTCGATAAATAAATTGCGCGCGCGCGAGATTCAAATCTCGTATCTTGTGGAAACGCGCGCGAAGCACGAGCAATTTCTCCAGCAAATCATTCAATTCTTAGATATATATAAAATCGACAAAACGAGGCGACAAAATCGTTTCTTTTCATCGCCGCGTAGAATCTCACCCTATCCCTTTCAATATACTTGGCGGTATACTTATACCATACACATATATATGCTGCGACTTTCTTCTACTGCTGCGCTTACTCTTCTCCGCGAGTTTTACAATAATATCGATCGCCATCTCTGCCTCTATACGATACTTTCAAAACTTAAATTCCTGTCTTACGAGAATCATACACTACCGCGTGTAACAAAATCATTTTACATTATTTATTTACAAATCTAGAATTATAACTTGTAGATGATTAAAGTAATCAAAGATAGAAAAAAAGAAATTAAGTACATTCAAATAGTTACACACGTATATAACATGTTTAATTTACTATCATTATATTTAATATTATTATTTGTTAATAATTTTGATGAATGGGACTTTGATAGGTAATAACAAATAATATACAGAGAAAAATTTCTGATAAATTTTATTCTGCTGTTCTAGTAAAAGTGAGATGAAAGACACAGAAGGGTAAAGAATACCCAGTTTTCAAATTTTAACCGATCAGCAGTGTGAAATTTATTTGAAAACTGGGTATTTTTTACACTGCTGTGTCCTTCGTCCCATCTTTACTAGAACAGCAGGGTAAAATTTATCAGAAATTTTTCTCTTTTAATTGCTTTAGTTTATTATTATATACCTAATTATGGAGTTTTAACTTATAAATTTTCGATACTGTTTAACTATAAATTTTTCGTTATATATTTACATTTTTTTTCATAAAGTAATAAAATTAATATATTTTGACGCGATTATTAAAATAAATATTAAAAAATGAGTATTACTTTCATTAACATAAATACATATTAAACATTAAACATTAATCTACGAATTTAAATAAAAGTCGAAAATGCTTTAACTATATTTATAATTAGAACTTAAGTATTACATATATAATGTCATTTTGTTTTATTTAATAAAATATCAAAGTGAAGTTTAAAGCAATGCTAAAATAGCTCTACCACTAAATTGTTTAATACATTCAACGAAGAAAATACTTTGAAATACCTTGAAATTCCTCTTAAACCATTTGTTGCTGTAATAAAATTCCTGCATTGTCTCGGTGTCTTATTTACTATATCTCTACTTGTAACGAGTAGATACAGATGACACGTCCAGAGACACTTACAGTATTCATAAATATGCACGTTCTTATTATTTCGAAATACATATAGAAACTCAAATGGCATATCTCGAAATTTAACGTAAATAAACGATTCATCGAAACTTTACTTACAAGGAAGGATTCTTTCCACCAAGTCACGGATTTCGTTGCAAGTTTGGGAAATGTTTTCTGATACACAAATATGAAAGAATTCACATGAAATTCAATCTCATACGTCGTTTACCGAAAATTATACCCAGTTAATGAAAAATTGTGAAAAAATATGTTGTAATTTAATTGATTAAAAAAATTAGAGATAAATATTCAAACACAAATGTACTAAAAAGCAGAGATCAAGTATATATAATTTAAAAAAACATAGTTCAAATGTCTCAAATTGATCAAAAGTTTTGAAAGAAATAAAAATTAAATAAAATAACATATATGTGATATTTAATATTTAATGATATATTGATGTATTTTAGATTAGTTTCCCTAATTGGTGATCCACTCTATAACTGATATATTATAAAAAGTATATTTGAAGCTGCTTCCATTAATTTTTCAAGATTTTTTTAATTATAAATTGTAATGGTACGTAGAATAATATTAGATGATATTCTTTTTTAAACTTTGTATAATGTTTACCGGGAAAAAGGTATGTAGGTAAAATAGATAAAAAGTTAAAAATGGACCTAAAATCCAAATAATGTCAAAATTACCATTTTACAGTATATACATACAGACATACTGCATATACACATACACCCTTTGCCGTAAGTTATTATTAATAAGACAATAAATCATTAAAGCTATTTTTAATCAATATTAGCGATAGTTAACTGCCTGTATCGTAATCATATTCCAAAACCAATTTATTTTTTCCTTCACGCACTTCTAATTTTATATTTTTGTCATTAGGCGTAAATTTAAAAGGAACTTAAATTTACAATCAGATAATAAAATTGATGTTCTACAAACGATAAGTTTAATCCTCTCGAATAAAATATTATTTTTATTAAACAGTATGTTTTTGCTAAAGTTCAAATCTAGTAAGAAAAAAAATGTTTCTTGAAAAACAGTTAATATCGTGTTGTACAGGTTGCCCTCTATGTATTACAAAAATTCTCTCCCTCGCTCTTCATTGCACATATATTTTTAACATCGATTCTCACTTATTCGATCGTTTTCTTCCTCGCGTTCGCTATACGGAGAGTTACGGCACGCGCGTAACGCGATACGCCGCCAACGCACTCTCGAAAACTTCGGGTCACCATGCATGTACACATAATAACGTTGGTTCGTATCGTCGCTCATATATAAGGTACATTTGTGCGTGCGTCGCTCGTTCGCGATTGTATCGCAAATCGATCTGGCATCAAGCGCGATTATTATTGCGTCGCCCGAATGCGAGAACACCACCGACTGATTGAGACCTCCATCGTGTGTAGGAATATACGCACGTGTGTGCGTGTGCGTGTGCGCGCGCGTATAGGTGCTAGTTATATATGTATATACCATCTATATAAATGTATGAAAAGAGAAAAGAAGAAAAGAAGAAACGAGCCCGCCCGTAAAAGAGAACCAAGTAAGCGACGTTTTATGGCTTCTCTAGGCATTACTTGAGACTAGGATGTGTCGCTCCTTATGGCTCTTGAGTATAATACACACTGTGTGTATACTGTGCGGTGTACCGACAGACTGCGAAATATGTATGGGAGAACTGTTGTGTACGCGAGTCGCTTCGATGTCACCTCTGATCCTTCGCGTATATCGTGAAATATTACGAGAGGGAAGTGTCTTGAGTTCACGATGGCATTTTTTTTATAAGTACAACCGTCTTTCCTCTCGTCTATGCACCAGTGCCGTTGCTGCGAATTTAACTTTGCAATAATCTGGCTATTCTCACTCTGAACAAACGACCTTTTTTTTATTTTTCCATACAATTTTTCTAATGCACCTCATTCACCGAATATTTAAAATTAAATCAGTCGGTAATTGTAGTAATTATTTATGCATTAAACATATTTTCCATATATCCTGAATACGTAAATCTATCTATCACATACATGATTCTAAGCTATAAAATACTACGATTTAGCAAAAAGTAAATATTAAACTATATAATGTTTTATTCAAATATATTCGGATTAATGTACACGTAATATACGAACGAGTGAATCACTGGCGATATTTATTATAACTCAACATTAACTTGCTACCTATTAATGTAATGAGTAATTCTAATATAAAGCTAATAAATCATAAGGATCACTCGTTTAACTATAAATAAGAAATCCGCTGCTAATAATAGTCTAAATTTATACTAAACGCATAAACCTTAAGAAATTGATTAAAGTAGAAGTTGATAATGGAGAAGAATTTACTACTAATACCTCACCAGTGTTGCCTTGACCAAAAGTTTTTTCAAGTTTCTTAAGGTCAACTTTTTTATCCCGATCATTGTTACGCATTATTTGGAGCAATTGTTTACATAGCCTTACGTTTTTATCACATCTCGCCGAGTTATAGCTCTCCTATATATGTATTTATATATACATGTATATATACCAAGTTGAAAAAAATGTCACAGCTTATTATGCCCGCATTAAATAAGTTAACAGTTTAATATCATAGAAGTCACACTTGCATCTTATGAAACGCGTACATAGGTACATATAAGTAGCTCGCTAAAAGATTCGTTATAATAATTTACGTCGCTTGTTCACTTTCAAAATACGAAATTCGATATTTGAGATGAAAATAAAAAAGAAGAGAAACGAAGAATGACGGGTGATCGGTATCGGCGTTCGAGCGATACTCAAACCGATAACGCTTCGACTTCCGGCGCAACGCCCTGTACGCGTAAGTAAAAACCGTCCTACAGTGTTTTCTATATATACTGTACAATATATACACACATAATGCAGCTACGTCCATGTACACACACATTGAACGAGGTCGCTACTTGTATAATATAAAGTATAATATTAAAAGGATATATATATACAAATAATGTATAAGGCAGGTACTTCGAGAACTAACCTTTCTGTCTCTTTTCGACATTTCACGAAGAGAACTCCGCGCGTGATGTAAAAGCGCCTCTAATTAACTCTCTCTCTCTCTCTTTCTCTCTCTCTCGCCCTCGTGGTCCCTCTATCTCCCTCCCTTCATCGTTCTCTTTCTTGGATTTTAATTTTCCCATGTCTCCCTCCTCTCTGCGCGCAAAAAGTCACCTATCCCCGCTAGCTTTCTCTCTCTCTCTCTCTCTCTCTCTCTCGTGTTTGTACGCCCACGTCCTAAGCCGCGCGATTTCTCGCTTATTATCCTCTCTCTCGCGATTCGAGAAAGAAGGAATAACGTAAGGAGAGAGCTAGAGAGAGAGAGAGAGAGAGAGAGAGAGAGAGAGAGAGAGAGAGAGGGACGAAGAAAAATCGACATAACATCGTGAGCGCTCGCGCGTGAGTGTATGGGGGGCACCGACGCGTCAATGACTCACGCTTACAATAGGTGCGCGCACGGGTCAGGCCCGCGTGCGTGCGGATCTCGAGGATAGCCGCGAGCCTTTACAGCTCATTACCGATTTTGCGTGTGATGGAGCCACGGACTGTTTTCCCCGATCACACACACGGACCACCTACTCCTACACGTATATGTAACTCTTTTCTCGATACTCCTATAGTCTCCTTTTAACTATTCCAAATCTTTTTCTATCTCTGCATTTCGTTAACAGTCAAGTGGTTAATCCACTGTCCAATTAATTATATTATATTATATTTTGTATTTAATTAATGATTTTAAGGATAAGTGAACTAAAGTTTCATTTTATTCTTTTAAAATGTTCATTATCCTTTTCATGTTCACAGTTTCAAAGTCGTTTAAATATAGATAATAAATTATATTCTTAATATGTATCTTTTAAATAACAGTGACTATCGATATATATAAATTACCTCATACGTTTATTAAAGTGATGACAGTATATTGAAATATTCACATGAATTAATATCTAAATTCTTCGTACCATTTGTATAATATATAATATAATGTGAAATGTTGTAAAATGCTTTGAAAGATGTTGGAATATAATATAATAATTGTCTACTTATACAATAATTAAACATACTTCACTACATCAAGTAATGTTCAAGTCTGAAGAATTATATAATTGTTATATATGTAAGTATAGTTACTCTAATACACAAGCACAAGAATTTTTATTTCCATAAATATGATAAAAATAAACTTTTATTTCCAGGATAACTCTAAGGTCATTAAAAATCTTAGGAATAATTATATTACGAAATTATTTGAAACATAATGAATTATTGTATGTCGACAGTGCATTATATTGATACATTGCATAAACATAAAGTGACTTTGAATTAACCTTCATTTACGAAGAACACAATTTATTGTTAAAATATATTAATGTGCATAAATGAATGAAACTAAAAATTATGCACGATTAAATTTAATGTAATGAAAAACGGATTTTTTTATTGTATAAACGACGGGAGACATCCGCAAATGTATAGAATTTTCGTTAATACTTTAAAATTGTGTTTATTAGCGAGATTGAAGAAGTAATAGCAGCAGTTAAATTTCTATTTATGATAGTCTTTACAATTTTGTAGAATATATGTAAAGATTAACACTTTTGAATTTCTATATAATTTAAGGATTATATAGGTAGATAGCTAAACAAAAATATATGAAACTTATTGTAGTAATCACTGCGTAGGTAGACGGTATATATATAAAATGAATATTCATAGCATACGTTATCCTGTTTACGTAATCATACGAGTAGATATATCACCTAAATTTGAAGGTACGTTTTATATGCAGATTATTATTATACCCGAAAAAACGTGTTACATCGATAATCGATGTTAAATTCATAGATCGTTAGATTTATATCCTTCGTAATTTCAACTATTTAGAATTGAAAGTAATAAAATATTGTAAAAAAATACTGTTTTCGAAATGAGTATAATCAATGTAACATTAAACCGATAAGCGCTACGTTCCAATCATATAGCAATTAAATATTTTTCTTATCGACATTAAATTTACAAGATTATATTAAATTAATGAAGAGGTTGTATATATATATATATATATATATAAATATAAAAAATTATCTGTACTTATTATTAAATTGAACGTACGAGAAAGAAAATTGATGTTGTATAATGAACATTGACCGATGAGAAAGTCAATATACATCCATTAAACATATATTCATTAATCAATGAATATAAAATTCAAACTCAAAATTTCACGTGTCACTTTTAATCGAACGATGTACGCAGGTATAATAATCATAAAACTTTGCCCTCAGCATATATGCGTCAATAAACTCTCGAAAACAGTTTCGTTAACATATCGATGTATAGTTGTATGTGTGTATGTATACCGTACCATTTACAAACGTCGATCACGCTTATATATATATAGAAGGCGCACGCACAAATCAAATTCATCGAGGTGTATACCGAAAAAACTGAATAATCATCTGAGTATACACGACTCACCTAACTAATCCTTCTCTCTTGATGTCTATTCAACATATCTCCATGAACATGTACGTATACACCACAGATCTAGAATAGTTAATCAATATCAATCACTATATTTATTATTTGTGAACTTTCCTGGTTAATGGTTCGAGTCTTCTTCGTCGATGATTTTGGAAAAACTGAGTCA
Source organism: Theocolax elegans (assembly GCA_026168455.1). Lineage (NCBI taxonomy): Eukaryota > Metazoa > Arthropoda > Insecta > Hymenoptera > Cerocephalidae > Theocolax > Theocolax elegans. Next base: position 32,478,395 of record CM047426.1, on the reverse strand, counting down.
AAGTTCAGGGCGCACTCGGACGCGCGCGCGCACTCGATAAACGCGGGAAAATCAAAACGTCGCGCGGGCGCCGGTCACGCACGACTCGCACGAGGCGTCGTTTAACCCTATACCGGTCTTGGTTTTACATAGGGCAAAATATCGGACAACCGGTCGAATCGCGCCGCCGCCGCCGCCGCCGCCGCCGCCGTCGCCGGCTACACGGTGACTAAAACCGCGTGGGAGTCTGACATAATAAACGTGGCCTTTTCTCCCTTCATCGAAAATACGAAAGACTTTCTCTTTGCGCACGAGCGTCGACAAAAAACTGCACTTGACACACTTGAAAACCACCGAGTTAAAATATATAAATGTAGGTGTATCTGCGTATTTGTGATGAATCTACATATTTATGTATTAGTATATTAAGTTTGTGTTAATACATATATATAGATGTGCGTGCGTGTGTGTATGTTACTGTGTTTATAGATACATACATATGTACATACACATGCACGTATCTATGTATATATATATATTATATGTATTTATCGGCTAAAACGAGAAGCGACCGTCGTGGTCGTCGTCCGATATACACATTGCGATATATATTCTCCCTCTCTTTAAACCGAGGCTCTCCGTGGCGCACGACTCGCGACTGCGGACTGAAAGAGTCTCAAGAGCTCAACCGAGTCGAGCCGAACCAAGGAGGGAGACCGTAAGGTAAGAGAGAGAGAGAGAGAGAGAGAGAGAGGCACATAGAAGAGGTGAACGGAGGTGACTTGCGACTCTCCTTGCGAGCTGCGCGCACACTGGTGTACACGTTTATACGCGACGGATGGATGTGAGAGAGAGATGGTACTACTATAGGTATATACGTATATAGGTACACGTACACATATACACGTATACGAACGAATGCGCGGGCGGGAGAAGATGTGCTGCCCCACCGGAGGTGAACCCGCGTGGATCCGCCTGTGTAGTTCGACGTGTGTAGGGTTATACGAAGGAAAAGTGACACCGGCCCAGGAGTGCCGTTTCGTGTATATATCTACCTACCTACCTACCTATAGTACCTATATATAACGTTATGATCGGCCCAACTCTCCTCGCGCGCTTTTTCAAGTTAACCGCGTTGGGAAATTCGCGTTTAATAAAACTTTAAACCAACCTCGTGAGACGAGAGCGCGAATTCGATCTTTTGTTATGATAAGCTCCGAGATATTTTAGAGGACTGTTTTATTTATGATTTATGTGCACAGGATGGAAATATACTATACTTTTATTTATATATATACTGCATGCTTCTAACCACCTCAATTTTTCTCTTTCGTTTGATTACCTTTCGACTAAATTTTTTGTCGATATTATTGGTTCAATCACTTTTACATTTTTAATCTACAATTTTCAAGTTATTATAAAAACATAATGTTTTAGAATTTTATTGGAAATGAAGCAAAATTAAGTTTCTTAATTGGTTAAGCTGCTCTAACAAAACTGGTAAAAATGTAGTCCTGGCCTACCCGGAAGAAATTGAGTACCCGCTATTGTTACATCCTATAGCCTCCTACGTAAAAATATTTTCTATAAAGATACTGCCATATAAATGTTATGTTATATATTAACAGATATTTCATCCAATTGGTATTAATTATTTACAAATTGCAGTTTAATGTACAATAATATAAAAATGTAATAAAATGTATTAATTGGTCATAATTGCTAAAATATAATTAAATTATTGGGAGAAAATACAATGTCATTTATGTCCATCCTTCGATTTTTTTAATGTAAATTTTATTTACAATTTAGATATTAATGGTCGTGTAAGGAGAACATTAAATATGTTATGAGTTTCAAAGTAGTTGACATGCACGACTAGATATTAAGCAACATCCATGACTGTCTAGCTATATGGTCATAAAATCATGCGCTTATTTCTGTTTAAAAAATACTGTATAGAAAATATCTGATAAGTTTTTTTCTCATTTGTAGTCAACCAAATATTAATAAAATACTATTTATTAAATGTATTCATTAAGAATGATACCTAGTGTAATTAACTAAGCACAGTTAAGTTTTCGCAAAATAATCACCGATCATCAAAATGGATTAAATGTATATCGATATAAAACCAAATTGAATTGCGTAAGAAAATAATACATTAACACCTATTCTCTTTTTTTGTATTGTATACTTAATGAAATTTATTCGTTTCACTCTAACAAAATACGTATGCACCTAAGTATCCCAGTCACGATTTTGCAGCTCGCGTCGTCGAGTACAATTGTTCCTTTAAATTTATTATTAATTAAAAGTTGAAAGAAAAAGTATCGATTCCTTAAACCCACTGTGAATTGCAAATCGAAGAAAAAACAAATCTATCAAAATCTCTGTTGAAAAAATATAGAACGACTTAAATCTGTATATCGCTATATAGACATATATTACAATGCATCGATGATATAAAAAAAAAGTAATGTTCAAGCTATAACCCAAGATCTCGTGTATTGTCAGGCATTAAAAATGAGGTTGATTTTTGGAGCATCGAGTTCACGAGAGATTTTCCGTTATGTAATTACTACAGGCGCACAGCGTAGGAAGCGGTTCGATTAGCAAACGAAGAGAAAGGCAGACTATCCCCGGATTGGTTTAAGGACTATGTGAATCACCGCAGGGGTCTTAGCGAGGCGAGCCGTGCGCCGCGCGTTCGAGCTAAGGCAAACTTGCCTAGGCCTTTACCCGGCTCTACATGAAAATAGACAAACCGTTAATAAGTACACGCCGTAAGCCGTATAACGCATCTCTCGCCCGCACCATGCCATTTATAAATATATACCTGTACACATACACGCACACACACACACACACACATATATATACATATATAATAAAATCGACAATTTATATAAATATATATATAAACGTCCATGTTAACTTTCCTCCAACTTAGCGAGCTTGTGCATCTTTCAATTATCGTTCTACGAAATCCCATTGACTTTTACCATTGATGAGTAATCGAGAGATGGTTGCGTGTTATCGATTTAGGATGCACTTGGGTAATAAGAAGGTGTTATTTTTATTGATTTCGATACACTGTATATGTACTGTACACCACTGTGTGCAGCATATTCGTTCAGATTCGTTATTTTGATGGGTTTAAAAGAAATATATCTAAATAAGAACCTTGCATTTTTGGATAATATTATAATCACATTTATACATTCCATTGCATATCCTGAACATTGCATATATATCTTACATATCGTATAGTAAACCAATACCGTAGTAAGTTAAAGAATAAATATAATTATCTTGGTTTGTTTATAATAATTACTCACTATACTACAACTAGAATTGTTCAGCAAATATTGTTACATAATAACTCTGCTATGCACTGTTAAGTTGTTTTCAATAGTAACTACAGTTTAAAATTTTAATATTGTAGATAAATAATAAATCTTGGGTTCAAAATTGAAGAGGTTTCCTTAATTAATAACATTTAAAAATAATAGTATTATTTTAAAATATCTAAATATCTATTTTAATGCACAAACATGAAATTAATTTTGTAATAGAACTTTAATTATCATGCGAACAATCAGTGCTCTAGTATCGGGTAACAAAATTTTTTCTAAAAAGTACCTACAGAAGTGCCTATAGACTGCATTACCTAAATTTTTGCTATTTTCAATACAATTTTGTAATCATTACTTTAATTTCTTTAATAGTAACTATAAAATTTTATTAAAATTGCATACAAGTTAATACACAGAGAGTATTTGATAATAATTGTTTATAAATACCCACAATAATAATGATTTAATTAATTTTTATTTTAAGAAATAAACTACATCACATTTACATTTCTCAATGAACATAACGCAATACATTAACGGATATGGTTTGCAAACGATTTCCAACGAATTAATTAAGTGCGTTACCACAAATTAGGTAGCTGGTTTCACTATAGTGTTTAACATTATGCTTGATTATTGCCAAAAAGTTATCTCATTACCTAAAATTACATCAAAACACCCCTCGCAACCAATTTGAAGAGACTTCTAATATAAACTGCAGTTCACTTTCAATGTACGAATTATTTGTTGTTGACATATTATATCTTACATAAAGAAGATCGATGCATGGCATGTCAACGATTCAAGGCGTTAAAAACCCTTTGACTAAGAACAACTTTATATGCTTACTTCTATAAGTTCGAGGTAGGTACAATTTTTATTCGCTGTTGCTCTTTGTTGATGTACCCATTCACACATACATACACACATATAATAATCAGTCGGCAAGGCACGCATTTAAAATGCTGAGGCGACTCGCACACCTGCCGGCCCGCTCGCTTTAACGCTTCGTTAACGCGGGCCCGCGCTCAGCGATTCGAAAAATAAATGCGCGTTGTAGCAGTTTTCTCAGGGAAACGAGAGTGCGTGTGTGGTGTTGCTTCTTCTTCACAGCTCCCTTCCTTCTTTTTTACGGTACTTTTCACTATACGCGTGTATACGCAACTATATGTACGTCGTGATTATCATTGAACTTTTCATATTTCGTAATAACCGTGGGAACAGATTTTTCATTACTCGCAATTAATACGATTATACATATATATAGGATAGATAGTGGGTGTAAGGATCGTTAAAGTAAATCAATTAATATTGCTCTCTTTTGGATTGAACTTATTTTATGTTATATGACTGAAAATACGGTATTAAAGTTATCGTAAAAAATTTAATTATATAATAATTACTTTAGACGATGTAGTAAATATTATTTTTTTAATGATAAAATAAAGTGAAGACACACATGCCAAGCTTTTCACTCATTTTTTTGTTTTTGCACTTAGGAATACTCATTTGTTAATTCTATTTTAGTTATTTTTAATTCTGCATTAGAACTAATTATTCTTGCATTGACGGTATAAGAATGTTTGTTTTGATACTTTTATGAGTATATATATATATATATATATATATATAGGGTGGTTGAGCGTTTTCTGACCTGCTTGTACTATATATTATAGTTGTAACTCTTGAAACTCCTTATGTATGAATCAAAGTTGAGTTTCGCCACACTTAGAACTAAGTATTTCAATTTTCAAAATTAACTAAAGTTTGTGAGCATATATTATTTTTTATGAATTATTATATAAAATAATTATAATACCAGATTATACATAACAATAAATAATATTTATTTTATGAGCGTAAAAATGAAATTAGAATCTTGTTCCTCATACGCACTCAATTTACTCTACTCTCACTGGTGGTTCATATAATTATTACCTCAAAAATTTACATATGTTTTTAATAGGTAATTATACTATTTCTCTTATAATAATAATATTAATTAGTTATCAATTTTAGATTTAATGTTGTTAATTTTAACATTTAGATTAAGAAAAATTACTCTGAAAATTGTATAAATCATCATATTTTAAAATAGTAAAAATTTATACTTTCTTATTTTTCTCTGTGTATTATGCATACATGATAGAATCAGATTAATAGGTTTATTTATAATTGGGTGATAATCGCTATAACAATACTTATATTTGTGATATGCATCTTCTTTTTTTATGTGTTTGTTATTTTCTGGATATAGCTAATTTCTGACAAATTAGATTTTTTATATATTAATGAAATATTATGCATAATTACAATTTTGTATGAATTTTTAATGTTTTAAAGCGTACCTATAGATTCAAGAAGATACAAATTAAACCAATTTACTTTGAAAGCAATTTACGATGGAGTGCTTGAATATATTGTTTAGTATTTAAGTCTCTGTATATAATTAAATGCAAATTGTTTATTTATAATATTAGTATATACCGTGACTCATCTAGAGAATTTGTATTCTATTTAACAAATAATATAGATTGATTGAATAGAATGGGCAAAAATAGGAGAAAATTGTACCCTTTTTTATCCTCTCGATAAAACGTTAATTGTCACATTTCTTTATTTATTAGTATAAAATCCAATTTTTGTCCTGTTTTGAGCTATTTCTCAGCTTGTAAACATACGTTAAGTGCCAATCTAGTTTAGACATATAATTACGTACTATTAAAAAAAGTTAAGGTAAAAATATAATAAAATTAGATTTTCTCTTCCTAATTTCAGCAAGTATACGTTAACAATTAGTGGTAAATGTAATAAACATTTAAAAAGTCAAGCCGAATTTACAGAATGATTTTAAGTTTACTTCATTAGTGGAAAGTTAGAGACATAATGTGAACGTTTTGAGGTTTGTTCCTTCCATCAAATGCTAAAAAAGTGGGCTAAAAAGCGTTTCATCACAAGTCGCCAATTTTTACTATTTAGTTCTGACGTTGACATATCCATCAGGGAATAAATATTTTTATTAACTAAATGTTATATCCATCTTCGTAATGTATAGTATCTAATACTTTCAACATCATTTTATAAAAACTCCTGTATTAAGATTATAAGAATTATTCAACTTTAACAATATAAATAAAATTATAAAAACTATGACAAACAGAAATTTAGTTATACTAAATAGTTAGTAATACTAAAGGTAATTAAAATTAATTAAATATATGAGATCACCGTTTTTAATAACACAAAAGTTTACTTGATATTAACAAATATATTACACTTACTATTATACATTATATACTTATTGGTATTCGGTAGATAAGTTATCAATTCTTCTAAACGATAATAAATAACCCACATATAATAGATTGAAGATTTCCAAAGAATCCAAAAGACCTCGAAAAAGTAGCTGCCAATCGTTAATTTATAACACTGTCAAAGGCAACTCTCTTCCAAATACATTTAAAAAAATCAAGATCGACTAACGATAGCGATGCGACGCGCGCGCACGCATCCCCTAATGAATAGTTAACTATAAAAACGTTCGAACTAGAAACACGCAAAAAATTCTTCACGGTCGGAGACAAAAAAATGTGCGTGTGTGTATATACAGATATATGCACATATATATAAATATACGGAGAATACGGAAAGACGCCAATAATTCAGTAGGGAATGCTCGCATTTCGGTAAAGTATAAATTTTCAACGCCCTCGAAATGCCTCGCGACGTTAAAAAATCCGATCGACTAAAAATTAAAAAAGAAATCATTGAAAAGTACGAGAGCTCGAAGAAGGCCAGAAAAGACGAAGGATCTCTCTCAGTTCTTTTTCTTTACAAGCGCGCGCCCCTGGTATATGGTGAAGCAAAGACGCGAGGCTTTTAATCGCGTCCGTCTTCACCGCCGCGCAGCGTAGTATATCGCCAAACCGGTGAAATACATTTCTAATACTGTCTCCTTTACCACTCTCTCTTTCTTCTTCTTCTTCTCCTGCTTTCGTGAGCTCTCTCCTAACTTCTGGAGTCCTTTGACGCACTTTAACTTCCTCTCTTATATATATTTGGTGTGTAAATTTATTCCGCGGACCCGTGAGCACGAAATCCGCAGGCACCTGCCCCGCAAGTATAGCTCGCCGCTCCGACGGCCGTCGTGAATACAGTATCCACATTTTTTTAAATATTTACTGCGCTGCTACTACTATGCTCTATGAGCATCCCTTCGTTTGTTTTCATTCTGATGACCGAGGAGCATCGTTCTAATGTAGGGTTGCTACGATTCTCCGTCCTGTTATATCAATTAGCCATTTCATTACAAATGTTTATTATTTCATATATTTGTTCATAATTAGCTACAATTTTTATTACAATTTAATTGTTCTAAAAATGATATAAATTAGAATTCCTTCTCTCTTGCACTTAAACTTGTAATTTATTTATTTGTATTAACAATATTGTAGTGTAGATGGAACATGTGTATCAAAATTAATATAATATTTTTGCATCATTAGTCAGTATTTAGCATAATTAAAGTTTTCCGAGCTCTCTAATTTACATCTTAAAAAAATTATTTAAACTCTTAACCTAGAATTTTAATTAAAATATTTCAAGACCGTAAAAGAAAAAAATCGTAGAAAAATATACTATAGATCAATATATATATATTATCGATTGTCGTGAATGTTTGGGTCGCCAGTTGGACCCCAACGAGTTGAGAAGTCGCTCTTCGCGTCCGAGCGTTTCTTTCATGTCAGTCCTTCGTCTCCCAGCGGTGATTTAAGTCTCGATCGAGTGAGTTACGCGGTCTTACGAAAGTCGCTCCGGCGTGCCGCGCGGCGATCTCAAATTTTTATTTATGCCGATCCTCGGTCGATCTGGTAGCGACACATATGTAAATGAATTGGGACAATTCGCGAGGCCTTTATCTGCCTGGTGGTATTTTGCATTTTATTCCTCGATGATTCATTTTATTTCATTATTTATATGTATGCGATTTAATTCATTCGTTATATATATAGATATATACTCATATATGTTCTTAATAAATTATAATTATCCCTTACTAAGTAAGGAAACTTCTTTTGTTTTTCATGACTAATGCGATTGACAATAATTTTAATTGCGACGAAAAAAAATACTGTAACAAAAACAGATATATGTCGATTGAAACGATTTTTTGTTCAGATTTTGTAGATGGTGTATATCCTTTTAATACGTTTAACAATTGTTGATAAATAATTATAAATATATTCTTTATATTGTTTGTCGACACTCCACAACGTGAGCAGAAGATGTGGATTTTTCGCGGTTTCGATGTTTGGGCCTTCGCAATGTGACCAGAAAACCTAAGAAAAATGTTTCAATACGCCGGTCGTCTCGAAGAAGATTTTCTCATATTTATAGCTTTTCCTTCCGCTTGGACATATGCTCGGGCAAATATAACGGTGGAGAAAAATGTCCATAGGAAAAAAACGGAAAGAAAACTACACCTCCCGCAGATAGGCGGTACGAGAGTTCCGTAAAAACCAACCGGGAGATATAGGGGTACAACTAACAAAATATAAATAATATATATTCATAATAATTTGTTTACCAAATATAAATATCATTTAGTAAAAAAAGCCTTATAATTCAAATTTAATTGAATACGGAGAAAAGAGTCGTAGTAAAAAGTGCAATGTTATAGAGTAACCGAGAAGTATACTTCACAAACCATATAGTAAATATTAATAAATTTGTACTAAATTTTTATAAAATAAAATAAGTGTTATTAGTTGTGTGTTTAAGTATAAATATAAATGATATTCTTTACCGAATTAATTTTTTTAAACATCGTTTACTCTCAGAGCTTTTAATAAATTAATGTAAAACAATTTAAGTATCTTCGCATAGATGATAGACATGCTAATTGAAATATTTAGAAATAATATATGACAAATAGTCTTTTCTAAAATTTAGGAACGGCACAAATATTTTTCGTCAAATTCTTCGAGTTCCAAGAAAAAGATGGGATCACATTTTATAAAAAATGCAAAAAAAATAACAAACCTTTAATTAGCCGTGATCTATATTCACAGAGGTCTCTGTGAAGCCGCGCTGAGGGACACACATACAATGAAAGAGAGAGAACGAGAGAAAGAGAGGAGGGGGGGGGGGGGTAAGAGAGAGAGAGAGAGAAACACCGAAACACAAATACGAAAGCCAAGTAGCACGCGTGCGGAAAGACGCAAGAAAGAACCGCCACCGAGAATCGTATAAAAAAAGAAGGAAATCCCTTTTAATACCAGGTGGGCAAGGGCTCGGTTTCTAACTAAGAAGAAGCATCCCGAGGACAATACGGGAGATCTCGATTTCTCTTGTTTACCCGCGCGCAAACCTTGTGCGGCCTTCGATACCCACACACACACAGAGTAGATCGCGAGCTCAAGCCTCTCTCTCTCTCTCTCTCTCTCTCTCTCTCTCTCTCTCTAAAATATGGCTTGGTAAAGCGCAGTGTGCACACTTTACACCGGATAAACGAGAGAGTAAGGAGCGCCTCTCTTGACTCTTGCCGTTCTCGACGTGGAGACGCCATTATCTAACTAGGTGTGCGCGATTCCCATTGAGCTTTTCAATTGCACTTTATGTTTCTCTTGTTTACGTTTTTCTTAGTATTAGTTGCACTGTTACTCAAATTTTCATAGTATTTAAAACTCAAAATGAGTAATTTGGTTTTTTATTATTATTATATTTACTTTTAACCATCGTTATTTTGTGCCATCTCTAAATATCATCCCGATTTTCCCTTTGTCCAAACATTAAGTATACTTTACTGTATATCAAGCCTCACTTCAGTAAATTAGATTTTATCATCACGCGTTTCACTTTATGGATAGTTTTTTGAATACTGTTAAAAGCATTACGAATAGAATATAACCCATCATTGTAGTATAATACAAACAAAAAATTGTAGATTAGCATGAAATAGCTTGTAGCTCCTCCTGCAATTTTTCAGCGTTACAATTTTGAAGAATTTTTACTATGTGAGATTGTGACAACATTTTGCGAATATCTCAATACATTGTGGCATTAAACTAGATACACATTTTAATTATAGGTTAAAACTTGTTCAGATACTTATAATTTATGAATTATTTAAGCCATTTTTGTTATTTAGAAGTTGTTGCTACGAAATAGATGCCTTACAAGGACAGTACATGACCTTTCAGAAATGTATGTAAATGAAATTGTGCAAAAATAAAATTATTTGGTCCAAATAAAAAGACTCAAGTCTCAGAATATGGTCCCATGGACTCTAGAGATGAAGATATTCGATATTTTTAAAAATTCTAGAGAAAAAAGGACTTTATGCCAAATAAAGTAACTAAAGTTTCAGGTAACTTATTAATTGATTTTTTATCTTATTTTCTGACAATTCTTGGATCAAACGTATCATATGCACAGTTTAAACTATTCAAATAAATAAACATTTAAGTAATAGTCTTGATGCCAACTTTCTTCACATTTTTAAATAGTAGCTCTAGATTGAATAGAACTTGAGTCATTTCAAATAGCGTAAACTCCCTTTTCCCCTAGATATTTTAAAAAGCTAGTCAAATATCTTTATCTCGAGAACCCGACAAAATCCTGAGACACGGGTCTTCTTATTTGAGCCAGAGAATAATGTTCCACAGTTTAATGTCACACAGCCAAAGACCATGTTTTCTCCTTATCAATCCAATATACATTGTTTACTTTACAGTATCAAATTGTTTATATCGATCAAGACGCAATATTCATTATACTACACGGAGAAAAATTTTCATATAAAAATTACGATATTCTTGCTTGAAATCGAGACAAACTTGCAGTTCACTAATTTTTAGAACGAGTTCACTAAATTTTACAAAGCAGTACTTATAGTAATTTTTATTGCGACTGAAAGAAAGAAAAATTTATTTTTCGGACGGCTCCCGTGCCATCTTTTTTTTTATTTTATACATAGAATTATTCAGATATATTATTATTTACATACATTTAAACTGAAATATAAATTGAATAATAAATTATTTTAATGAAAAAAACTTTGGACCATCCGACACCGGGATTCGATCCTGGGATCCTCCGTGTCAAAATCGAGCACGTTACCGCTGCGCCATCAACCTTTCCATTGTTTAACTTCGAATCGTCGTTATAAGCTACACGTCGCTCAAAGGACGCGCGAACTTTATTAACATTTATTGCATTATCCCGTTGTTAATATCAATTAAAAGCTAAACCAGTCGGTTTGTAATTAATATGGTTAAAATTCTGTCGATTCAGATTAGTCAAATGCGTTAATTAATTGCATAAAATCGAATAATAAGCCAGCTAACCTAACAGTTTCGTTTGAGAATAATAGAAATTTCAATAAATTTTACTATACTGGACACTAAAATTGTACTACCCTGCCTACTAACATTCGCCGTACACAAATTTTACTGAAATGTCTAACAAAATTTAGTAGCTGTTGTGATATTATTTCATAAGACTTACAGTAAAATTTGTTGTTTCTTTCATTAAAATTTAATATCAGTTGTTTTATATTTTGTTGAGTCCAGATTTTTCGAGATTTTTAGTGAACTGAAATAGCAATTATTCTTGGAAGTGTTTACTTATTACCAAAATAAATATTGCACTTTTTCAACTGAACCTTGTTTGTCTCTCGCTTACAGTAAAAATATCGTAATTTTTCATAGAACTCTTTTCTCCGTGTAACAGATACTTGAATTTTTGCAAGTTGCATGTCCTCTCTTTTTAGACAAATCACTTTGGTACTAATATTTTTGTGATGAAAGATTGCTGTTTTGTATTTTCTATATGGAAAAATGAGTTAGTTATGCTATGCAACTGATTATTTAGAATGTGTGCAAGTAAAACGAATAGTTAGATTTATCAACATCAAATAGTTACGTCAAGAATTTTCAAATATTTAAAATTGTTAATCTAACGTCACTGCATTTAACCAATTAGATGGTCAAAATAACTATTTTATATCATCAAAATTGCTAATTTATTTGTATTTACTATAAGCATTAAAATGATTACTATATAACTCTTTGCCAAGTTAAAATAAGGAATCGACCGTTACTTTACGTATAACCAGTCATCATCTTTGCAATAACTATTTCAAACGACTACGCTTACTAACTTATATACAAATTCATTAAGTTCAATAAATCAATCATTTTTAAGTGCTTAGAAAATAATACAAACCCGCATCACAAGTGCAGATAATGAAAAAATTTATTTTGGTGTACAAAATTTCGATGATCGGTTTCGTATGTATAAACAATACTCTCATAATATAAATAAATTGCATAGTGAAAATATTTCATGAATAAATAGTAAAAATATTCCCTTTTTTTGTTGTTGTAAGTAACATGATTAGTAATTGTCACTAGTTGATTGATAATTACAAGGAAAAAATCGATAGTTTTTTCATCCAAAATAAAGTTGATGTAATCAATTGATTGCTTGACTGTAACTAACTTTATAACTCTGAAAGTAACTATTTTTTTTAACGAAACGAGTAGTAAATTGGTTATTGTAAGCATAATTACCAATTCACTACTTACCAGGTTGATGAACCCAACTATTCTCGATTACTTGTGTCTCTTTTAGAAATGTTGATATACTTATAGGATAAGCATATTCTTCCGTGCGTGATGGGTTATTTTTTTTCACTTGTAACACAATATTGCTATAAACGTTCGCGTAAGTTGTTAATTTCACGATTTGCCAAAAACATGTTAAATTTCTTTTTAATCGATCGTGCTATTAATTTAATAATACCTTATAAATTTATCGAAGCCACGGAACAACTAATTTCATTTTAAAAAATGAGTGAAGACTACGAGAAAAAAATGTGTCACTATAATTACTTATATTTCTGTTTAAAATGACAGAAATTAAGTTTTTTACAACTTAAAAATTAGGGTCCGTCTCTATAATCCTGACGTATGGGGGGGGGGGGGGTAAATCTAATTTAAAATTAAACAAAAAAATGTATGTATATATAGTTCACCTGCACCGTCCCTATATATTATATTGGAACCGCGAATATACCGATCGTGCAAATGCCATGCATCTAACTCTCGGAAGAAGCTACCCTTGTCTTTGTAGCATTAACCCCGCATATTATGTACACATCCCCATGAATCTTCGAATCACATTATACATACGCACGTGTATAACTCATGAACCTTGACGGAGACAATTCGTATAGGTCGGTTTGCTTATAATCAATATTCAATATATATTAAAAGTCATCGAAAGGAAAGTAAAAGAAGCTCTCCCACTCTTAAACTGGTTAATCCTTCGCAGGAAATGCATTGCAGAAAGAAATAAAGAAAGAAAGAAAGAAATAAAGAATGAAAGAGATAGATATAAGATAAAAAGAAAAGGACCTTTACAGGAGTATTCGCATTCGCGGTATATACAGAGGTAAATAGGAAGCTCTTTTACCTCGCGCGCTTACAGGCGCATAAATGCGCGTGGTGCGGTTACTCTCTCTCTCTCTCTCTCTCTCTCTCTCTCTCTCTCTCTCTGGACATAAAGTAGGTCCAGCGCCCGGCGCCTTATGGTAGAAGAGCGCATGCACCATCTATAGAAGAGAGAGAGAAGCACGGCCCCCTCGCGAGTAGCGTGGCCAATGGGCGCCGAGGCCGGGCTGCGTGAAGGCGGAACACGCGCATACGCCGCGCGCCGCAGTTCGTATTTATTATTCAGTTTGCAAATACCAAGCGAGCAAAAATTCGTCGCTCTCTTTCTCCTTCTCTCTCTCTCTCTCTCTCTCTCTCTCTCTCTTGCTGTCTCCCTCTTCTACTACATATCTCGCTCTCTCTCTCTCTCTCTGGCTCTCGTTCGCTCTTTCTCTCTGTCTCACTCTCTGGTGGTTATCGTATATAGGTATACGTATACTAAGATATATCCGTCTTTACACGGCCGATTGGAGGTGGAGCCAGCCAAGCAGCTCTCTCGCGTGCGGAGGGAGCTCTTTTCCTATATACCTCGCTGCCGCGTATGCGCGTTAATTTCGAACAGATTCGCGACCTTGCGAATTATTCTCGGGTTTTTCTGATCTATACGTATATACGTATGCTACAACAATATCTTGCTTCAGACGTGTCGTTTTGATGGATTATTACAATATTGATCAATGAGTCTTTTTCTTCGATTATATATAGCTGTATCATTTATTGCGAAATCACCTACTAATGCGGCATAGCAAAATTTTAAAATATAAGATAAAATACTGCAGTATATACTACTTCTGCCATATTATACTGCAGTGACACAGTCGTTCTTACGAGATATATACCCTTTTATTTCACGTTATAATTATGCAAATTGTTTATTTATTTTATTTATTATTGTTGGACTCAGTAATTCAAATGATGAACTGTCAGTATTTAGAAATATTGAATATGTATACAAAAATTTAATTCTATGATTCATTTAATAAATAAATAAAAAAAAATAAAATTGAAAATATAAATAAAGAAAATTATATGTGTTTGTATATTATTTTAAAGGTTATTACTAATAATTCTTTTTATTATATACTAAAAATGTTAAAATTGGAATTTTTTCAATGTGTTAAAATTCAAGGTCTAAAGTAATCCGAAATATAGGTAACATAAAATTGTATAAATATTCATTTCCATAAAAATAAAAGTGGAATAAATGAACATACTTGAACTAAATCAACTCACTGACATAAATTATTCAACATATTCATTATAACTATTTTAAGAAGATATCACACAATTAGCTGACTAATTAACCCACAACTTCTCAAAAAATTAATCCAAAGAGTAAAAAGAACGTTTCATTCGCAAAAAAGTTTTGTATCCGTTCGGTATATCCGGTATTCATAAATTATGCAAAAATATCCTTCACGGGCATCAACAAAGCACCAAGAAAGGACGTAATTTCTTTAAAAAAATTTCGAATTGTCAGCACAGATGTTCGTCCGTTTAGAAAATGATCGGAGAGGAAAAATGCACGCGTATATACATAGATATTATACGTAAAACTATATATCTAGAGGTGTTTTAACACACGTTGCGCTCCGGAAACCCGTAAATCCTTTAAACGACGTGACTTTTGCATCGGGACAGATCGTTTATGCTTGTAATACTGACATATTTGCATATGTTTTCAAATATATTCTACGAGGATGAATAATGTATCTATGTTTTCTACAGATATTCGCGATACACTAGCAATGATTTGGATCTATACAGAGAAAACTAAGTACCTTGCGGTGAAAGGCCTGAAAAAGGTGTTCTTGTTTTAGCACGTTTAAAGTGTTTTTTTTTACAATTTTTCTTAATTTGTTCGAGTGAAAAATTACTCGTTAAACGGGAATACTGAGTGACTGGATATCGAGTCGAATGAAATAATTATAATCAAGTCAATCTCTAAATTTTCTAATAATAAGAAGTTACACCTTTAGAAACAAATTTTAGTGAATTGATATCAAGTCAGTTAGAATTTCATTATAATTAAGTTAAATATCAAGATTGAAGAGGCAAATTATTACCTCAAGCATAAAATTACTGAATTTGAGTGAAATTTTGGCACAAACAATGTACTCATTCAGTTTTGACGTTAGTTCCAAATGATTTTTCACCCTAATGAATTTAGAGAGATACAATGAGTATAATTAAATAATTTGAATTAGTCCGATTAAAGAATAACGTAATCTAATTTTTAATAAATAAATATCGTCAGTATTTGTATAACATTAATAATTTATATCAGAACTTCCCATCGATACACTAATAGATTCTCTCGATTCGAATCACCGATGTCTATAAATCATGAATCCATAGATCACCAGAATTTCCCTTAGGCTTTTCCTTGGTCAACTTTTGGCCAAGGATATCGCGATATCACTGTCCTCACGCATGGCATGTATAAAGGGCCTAAGGCACATCGCAGCCTCCATTTACAGCGTGACGATGCGCGTGCGCGCGCATCGTCTCCTATCGTGCGGAAACGATAATTTAATCACTGTCATTACTCGGCACCGTTTTTTTTATTTTTACGGTCGGATTGCCGCGGTCTCTCTTTTATACAGTCCATTCCGAGCTATGTCACTGAACGCGCGCGCGTGCGTGCCATTCTTTTAATTTCTATCGGGACGATCGTAGCTAGGGTGGTAGTTAAAAACAATGTAACGAGCTTTCAACGGGTGTATTTTGTGCAACGATGGATCTATAGACCAAGAGATACAATAAGAAACGCGTATACGTTTATTTCTGGATATGGATGTAAGTTTATTGCGCGGATTTATGCACTGAGAAAAAAATTTTGTTGAATCAAAGAAGGCTTCACTGATTCAATGAAATCCCTTCTTTGCGGAGTTTCAACTTAATATTTATTTGAAATAAAAAAATATAATATTTGATTTTAAAAAATATTTTATTGTACCAAAGCAGAAATAAGCAAACTTAAATAAACATTTTATTGCGTGATTTGTGTATTTTATTACAATTATATAATGTTTTTTCCGATAAATGCAATATCCATTTGATTGAAATCAATATTTAATTGATTCTGTTCAATATTTCATTGGAATTACAATATACTGAATTAATGCCTTAAAATATTTTATTGAATTAATCGAATACGACTTCGAGTTAAATGCGTAATTTATTAGTTTAACGAAATACACCATTAATTCACTTCAAAATTTAATTGGGATTACAATATAATGAACTAATGCCTTGAAATATTTTTTGAATTAATCGAATACGACTTTGAGTTAAATGCGTAATTTATTAGTTTAACGAAAAACACCATTGATTCTGTTCAATATTTCATTGGGATTACAATATACTGAATTAATGCCTTAAAATATTTTATTGAATTAATCTAATACGACTTTGAGTTAAATGCGTAAATTATTAGTTTAAAGCAGTACAGCTTTGGACATACTTAATATTTAATTAGGAATCTTTAGTTAGGAATATATTATATTGAAAGCGCCTCCAAATATTTAATTAAAAATACCGCATACTGAATTGATTCAAATGCTTATTTCATTGCCATTGTAATGTACTGTTTCGATTCAATCAAATATTTTATTGAATTAATGAAATATTTCATTGCCTAAAATCTAAAATAAAAAAATATTAATTTATAAATGTTGTTTATTATTAATTTCATATATATATATATATATATATATATATATTATTTTTTATTCTTATACGAAATTTTATCATTGATATTAACTGAACCATACATTTTCCTAACCGCTTGATAATCCTAATCGCTTAATAATCCTAATCGCACATAGAACGCATTAAAACATTTACCGCACGCATTACATGTATATGTGTATATAGTACAAACGCAATACTATATACACTTGTACTCCTTAAGCGCACTTATATACGAATCGAAGGATATATTGTGCACTTGCAGGTTTACATCGCGATACAATATTATTACCAATGGTAAAAATTTGTTGACGCCATCTGTCGGTCATCAGTTAAATTAAATTTAGTTAATGGAACCATTTTATTGAGTCAATTATTTCGTTAGTCGTATCGATGAAATTGCTTTTGTGAATCAATGAAATGATTTATTTAATCCAACAAAAATCATTTTAATACAAACAAATAATTATTTTGTTGACTTAATGAAACCATTATATTGATCGGATATTTTCCTGTTGTTGAATCAAAGATTAAAATATTTTTGAAATAAATACATATTTTATTCAATTAACAATATAAAGTAATTGAATCAATTAAATATTTGGTTGAATTATGCATTTTTCATAAATATATTTAATGAAACCATTTTATTGAGTCAATTATTTCGTTAGTCGTATCAATGAAATAGCTTTTGTGAATCAATGAAATGATTTATTTAATCCAACGAAAATCATTTTAATACATACAAATAATTATTTTGTTGACTTAATGAAACCATTATATTGATCGGATATTTTCCTGTTGTTGAATCAAAGATTAAAATATTTTTGAAATAAATACATATTTTATTCAATTAACAATATAAAGTAATTGAATCAATTAAATATTTGGTTGAATTATGCATTTTTCATAAATATATTTAATGAAACCATTTTATTGAGTCAATTATTTCGTTAGTCGTATCAATGAAATAGCTTTTGTGAATCAATGAAATGATTTATTTAATCCAACGAAAATCATTTTAATACATACAAATAATTATTTTGTTGACTTAATGAAACCATTATATTCATCGGATATTTTCCTGTTGTTGAATCAAAGATTAAAATATTTTTGAAATAAATACATATTTTATTCAATTAACAAAGTAAAGTAATTGAATCAATTAAATATTGAGTTGTAACTAATGGTCAGTTTTTTACATTTTATGAATGTTTTTAAAAAAACCGTTTTATTAATTTTACTATGCATGAGTTTGAGTCAACAAAATATTTTTTCAATTTAATATATTATATTGTTTGAAAGCATCTTTTTTTAAATCAACAAAATGAAATGTAAACTTAAAGAAATGTTCTCTTCGTTTAATGAAATATTTGATGAACAGTTTCAAAGAAATTATTTCTATAAAGTAATGAAATGGTTTCTTAAATTTAAAGAAGATTGTGTTGAAACAATCAAATATTATTTTGGAAGAATATAAGATTTGACAATTATCCTCCAAAGAAATATTTCTTTGAAGTATAAAAATATTCCTTCTACTTAAACATATATTTCCTTGGTTCAATTAAATATTTCAAAATGAAATGCATTTCTTTGAATTAATGAAACTTTTTTTGAATCAAAAAAATTTTTTTCTCAGTGTGTGGCATTTTAGATAGGTGATGCATATTTAAATGCGAAAGGTACCTACGCACTTACAGGATTTGACAAGATTTTAGTAGCTGAATTCTCGTATAACTTTACTTTTTTATTTCGTATACAGAATCGTAGAAAATTCTGAATGTTCGGTGAACCGGTGTTCACATAATAATTATCAAGACACCCAATGTTTTAAATTTCAATTTTTGTTCGTACAGCAAAACGTAATTTAAACTAATTTAAAGAAATACATAATAAGAAAAGTATTAATATTATTGTATTAATAATTAATTTCGCTACATTTCCCGTGGTAATTGCAACAATGGTTATTAATTTTATAAAAGTTGAAAAAATACACCTATATAGTTTCTTATTCAATGATAATTACAACATATAAGATATACCAAACGATCAGTTGGTTCACGCACATGAAACTAATAAGCCCAAAGTAAACCCCTCTATGTATATACACCAGACAATTGCATATTATGCGCATCCCTTATACACAGAAAGACGTTGAATGCGCGGTATAAACTTCTTCTGAGCACTAATTGATGAAATCATCGATCGCAAAGTGATCGAAACCCGTGGAGGCTTTATGTCATTAGCAACGCGAGCCATCGGTCCGGTAATCGGTCTCTGGCTCTTAATGAAGTCTGCGCCGTTACAATCCTTCTTTTCTTTCTCGTCCTTGGTCGTATCGTTCACTCAATACGAGCTCGTCATCGTGTCGAGAGAACTCAAGTCTCACTCGGGGGAAGATGCGTGCGGCTGACCGACGCAGACTGATACCACTACTTCTTCGACCAATAACTTAACGTTCTCTTTTTATAATATAATTCAAATGTTTATATATTGTATATTTCCATAATAACAGATTACTGCTTTTTTCATACAATATCTACATAATTGTTTTTTATTCCGAGAACAAAAATAAATATTAAGTTTAATTATAATTACAAATAATATTATCTTAATATCTTAATATCTATCTTTATCTTAATATCTAATATAATTATATAATATTTTAAAAGGAGAGAACTTAAACTTCGGTAAGCGTATATACGATTCTTCGGTCAAAATAAAAATACGCGGATCGTCTCGGGGTTTTATTCAATGGAACCTATAGGGATAAACTCATTGGACTTTCTCGAATAAATCTAAGCAAAAGGGGACCTAACAAAAACATGTATAACTCGAATTTTAAATGAGTTATAATTTCTAATCAAAAATGGAAAGGAAATTTATGTCAAAGGATTAAATACTAACATTGGTTTGATAAAACAGCTCAAACGGTTCAACAGATGTGTTAGATCGAATAAATATTTTAATATGCAGAATTAATAAAAACCGTTCATTAAAATTTAACGCACATCTATATAACTATCTTTTTAATCAAACATAACCTTTGAACTATTATTTTAAAAAGCTATTCGAACAAAACCAAAGTTAAAATGATAGTTCTTATATCAGCTCATATTTCGTTTTTGGATAACGAATTAAAGTTTCTTTTCTCCTAGCATTTTAAAAAAGTAGAACTTTACCTCTAGAGTCCATTAGACAAAATTTCAAGATATGGCACATTTTTATTCGGGTTAAAAAATAATTATCTACAAAATCAAACAGATTCTTCTTCCAAATTTCGAGTACTCTACATGTTAGTCAAAAAACTTTTCAGTAACAATAGTTTGTAGTATTGTTTATTTAATCACAAGAAAAACAAATATTGCAAGAAGTAAAATTCCGTTTGCGTAAAATATAAAATGGCAATTATACTATAAAACCTAATTAAATAATAAGTTAATAATATATAGATAAACAAATATAACTAAATAATTGTGAGACAAAGATCGAAATAGTGGTAACTTTACACATTTGCAAGATTGAGACCCAAAAGAAAAGTACGGACCACCCGAATAAACAAACGAAAGTTAATAGGTGACAACAGGTATACAATAGCCCATAATCAAACTAAACCTTGATGTTATCTGTAAAGCCCGCAAAATTCGTCATCCAAAAAATCGTTCAAAAACAAGAGCAGCTCTCTCCACGGCTGGCGCGCATCCTTAATCCACTTTATCGCTCGGGGCCGTCTCCGTTACTCGTAATTGCGACCTCCGTTACGAGCAGCAACCCAAAGTCACTCGTACTCCAAGCACAGTCCTTCTTCTAAAGACGTAACCGTCTCATTCTCTCTCTCTCTCTCTCTCTCTCTCTCTTCAAGTTTCATCCGTATCGCGCGAGCCACAAAGGAGAGACACCTTCCACGAAACCCTTTCCCAGCGCTTCCGGTCGCAGGGACATTAAGGAAAAAAATTGAGGAAAAGAAAACGAGGAGGAGAGCTGCTAAACCTAGTGGAGGGGGTGAAGAGTAGGCGGATTTTCCAGGTGAATTATTCACGGAGAGTCGTGTACGAAACGGGAGCGCGCACGACTTGTGAAAGGCTTCTTCTTCTGCGTAAGTTATGCCAACGCGGCGGGAGAGTCGCGTTTGCACTATTCGGTGTGTGTATGTGTGCGCGTGTGTGCGTATGTGTGTGTGTGGTATATATATATATATATATATATATATATAGCTTTTACTAACAATTTGATTGAGGGTATTTAATTTGCTTGACGCATTTACTAAGACTTATACTTTTTTATCGGTATTATCGGAGATTTTTGATAACTATTCTAAGATTGATATGGTAAAGATATTAACGTGAGTTATTATAGTTTATATTGGGTCGTAAATAAGTTTTTTACTATTTGATAAAATAGCTTTGTCGTTATTTACGATTTTTTTGGAACGTATTGCCAATTTTATAACTAGAAAACCTATGTTCATATGAAGATAATATGGTGATTAGTTCGAATACTCAAAAATAACCATTAGATTATTAAATATTATTTTTAAATAGTTGTATAAAATATAAATACAAGTCAAAAACAGTAATATCTGCGTAAGAGCGAGTCGGACTATAATTATAATACGTACATTTCTGTACATTGTTAACTCAAAAATCATTTTTAATAATTCCGTTTATATTAGGAGTATACAATAATTTTGTATAAGTTACTGGCAATATTCACTAATTTCTCACTAATCTAAACTATGACTATACCACTAATCTTCGCATTTCATGTATACACTATTTAACAGGGAAATTTTTGTTGTTTTAATTTAGAGAGCAATTTTATTGAATATTTTTTGAATGGTTTGTATTTCATTAAGACATTAAATTTATTAAAATTAAATATAGCTCAAGCTTTAGCAATGAAGGGAATTTCGACTTGCAATCGTCGTCACTTGCGAAAGGAAATTGAACCAGCTTATTATAGATATTTGTATTATCAAATGAGTAATAAGAAATTCGCCAATAGTAAAGATCCAAATGCGGTAAGGAGGCGGCGACGGTGTTGGAGAAAAAGAAGGAAGAGCGTCGCTTAAAGGAGGACGCTTGCGCGCGCGAGCGAGGGGAGAAGGAGCGAAAAGGAGTAAGAGCGAGAGAGGTCTAGCCAAGCGAACATAGTTAATTTAGATTGTATCGCGTGAGAAGCAGGAAATGACGAAATATCCTGAGTGCTGACTTACGACGGTGCGCCGCGGCCGTCTTCGAGTCCCTGCTGTACTTAGATATACTGTACGGTGTGCTTCGTTCCTAAGCTTAGCGCAAACTCGCGCCCCGCGCCACGACTTCTCGCGACCTCCGAGAAAAACCGGGAGGAACGTCGACACGCAATACGTTGCGTCGCCCCGTTCGCTGTTTTATCGCGAAAATACCAAGATACCTAACTTCTTCTAATATACATTTATATACGTACATGTGATATTTTCCAGTTGACCTGTTTCATAGGTACCTTACATCTACGAGCTACACTGAGAACAAATTAAATATTGTCTGTCACAATACTGTTTAATACATTTTCTATTACTATTACTACATTAATTTGTGTTTTCTTTTATATTTAGAACAGTATAATTATGTAGTAGATGTAATCATTTTAGGTTTCATTTATCCGTCTTTTACATGTATATATATAATGTAGAATTAATTTACTTATTTGTTTCATTTTGTAATAAAAATAATTTGTTTATTATAACATGTATAGATAATAAATGACAAATCGCAGAAAAAAACAAAAAACTTCCTAACACTTGTTATTACAACTTTGTTTAATTATTAATACCTACCCAATATATATCTGACCTATAAATTCTTATTTCAAAAGCAACTCTATTAAATATGTATGAATCGTCAGCACAATTTGGTTGTGGTAAATGTAAATATCACAAAATATACTTATATTGCCAAATAATCGTAGATCAAAGTAATTTTAAAGAAATTATGTTTAAAAAGTCAACTGATTTTCCATGCGTATAAGCACATACTCACAAAGAGGCGCCCGTAACTTAACTATATACGTCACTTCAATTAAACAGACGAAAACGGTTTATTATCTTTAATCGCACACGCAACGCGTGGGAAGATTGCGTTAACAGCATCTTAAATATATATGTAATACACTAAAATTAGAAGAACAACCGCTTTTAGGTTATGGTTCCGGTGTGAGAAAATCCTTATAGGACATTTTCAAATAGAAACTAAATACGCGCACGCGCACACATGCAGAAGAAACGCGTTGATTAATATATGTTTTCCTATTTTCCTAAAATCGTAGATTAAAAATGGGAAATTCAATAATGTATTCCTACTTTTGTCTTTTTCTCCCATTTTATTTATTATATTTATTGGAGTAATATCCATATTTTTCAACTTGCAAACATAGATTAGGTACAAATCTAATTTTTATCTATAAGCGTAGCTATTAAAAATGGTGAGGTAGAAAATATAATAAAATTACTGCATAATTACTGCAAATATGATAAAAATGAGTTGTACAAGCACTTCCGAAAGCCAAACGACACTGTATATGGAATTTTCATGTTATAACCACTTATGGGAAGTTGGAAAAATAATGTGAGTGTTAAGGTTTGTTCTTTTCATTAAATGCTAAGCATAAATGTATTAATGCCTCAGTAGCATTTCATCAGAAGCCATGGATTAGCAATTTTTATTACCTACTTTTAATATTTATACCAGGGAAGATCCAAAGCATTGCGTGAACTAAAAGAATAAAATATATATATATATAGTAGCGATAAAAGGAAGGTTGCAAACTCTCTTGGAACGATATTCGGGTCGGCATTAATTGGGTTCACCCGCGCCTATTGCCGGAAGTGAAGCCGCTGCCCGTTGGTTTCGCACCATCGATTCCGTGGAGCCATTAAAAATGCAGTTTGTTGCATGGGTGTAACGAACTCCTTTCGGCTTTCCACGAAAAATGTGCTTTCTCTCGATACTCTCTCCGTCATCGTTACTTCTATTACGACTCTAATCTTCTTTAATATTTTATATTAATATTTTAAATAATATGCGATTCTATAAATTATAAATAGTTCGTAGTCGTATGGATTTATTTACAAGATTAATAATTGTTTAATGGCAGCGTATAGGCTATGTTATAAATAAATGATAAAAACAATATTTTAAAGGAATAAGTAATAAATAGTTTTAAGAAAAATGTGTTGTTTCTAGCTACATCGATTCCATTCTAAAGTTCGTTTAGCCAATTTAGTACACTATGTACCGAATGTGATAAAAATCCACGTATAGAAAGCTGACTCGTCAGATTAAACTAGTTCACCCGCTATTCGGCTCTCAAGTTCTCAAGATCATTAATAACCGAGGTTAATAAATCTAAAACTGCGCATCATTAAATAAAAACCTTTTTTAATCATTACGGCAAGATAAGAATAACAAACAAATTATCCACGAGTGGGATCCCACATAAAACCGCACACACACACACACCCGCGTGTGTATCGTGCCTACGTGGTAATGCAAAGTCGACATTTATTTAAAATTGGTCGCATCTACATCGAGAAAGACCAAAGAACCGAATGCGCCCTGCAATTCCCGAAAGAGCTGGCGAAACCTATAATCATGAACGCAGGGACGCCAGCCAGGTCTCCCTAGGAAAGACGCAATGAAAAAAAGGAGAGAGAAAAATACTCTGCTCTTACAAACCAAAAGAACACAAGAGAGAAGAGAAAGAGGGAGAGAGAGAGAGTGAGAGAGAGAAAGGTATCTCCTTAATTGCACCTCCTCCCCCGTTGGTGTATAGTGTTAACAGTTTTTTCCTCTTGAGTCCCCCCCTTTCGGCGTCATTATCCGGGGCAACGCGGTGTGCATTAAACACCGTTATACCGCGAAAACACGTCCCTCGAGGAGAGCAAACGCGTATATATGCATCCACGAGGAAACACGCGTGTTTTACACGGGAATCCACGGGGTAAAGCAAGAAGCGCCCTGTAACGATACGATCGCAAGAT
Source organism: Theocolax elegans (assembly GCA_026168455.1). Taxonomy (NCBI): domain Eukaryota; kingdom Metazoa; phylum Arthropoda; class Insecta; order Hymenoptera; family Cerocephalidae; genus Theocolax; species Theocolax elegans. The sequence continues at coordinate 32,452,851 of CM047426.1, read as the reverse complement.
TTCACACTCGAGTTCGAGAGGTGGTGGTCTTATACTAGATGTGTGTATATATATAGTTTGTATCGCCGAGCCTTTCGGCCGCCGATGTGTCATGAGGCTCTTGTTCTCGTGTCTCAGTGTACATCTATAATGGAACTCTAGACCGAGTTCGCGATAGGTACTTTTAAGTAGAATCTTGAGAATTACGTTATAGTGGGAGGTACGTTAATCAAAAATTATTTTTTTACTTGAAATTGCAGTTCATGGTTATTTATTTAAAACCATTTCAATATGTATGTATTTATGTGTCTTACAAGGGGAGGACATGGCTATTTTGGCTCAAATTAGAAGACCCGTGTCTCAGGATTTTGTCCCAAGGGCTCTCGAGATAAAGATATTGGACTAGCTTTTTAAAATATCTAGGGGAAAAAGGAGTTTACGCCAATTGAAATGACTCAAGTTCTATTCAATCTAGAGCTACTATTTAAAAATAAAAAGAAAGTTGGCATCAAGACTATTACTTAAATTTATTACTTAATTTATTACTTAAATGTTTATTTATTTGAATTGTTTAAACTGTGCATATGATACGTTTGATCCAAGAATCGTCAGAAATATTAATATTTGTGAATATTTTAAGCTTTTGAAATAAACCAAGTTCGAATAATAGCTGTTAATGCCAGCTTTATCTTTTTTTAACTAATATAACTGCAGGGCAGCTAGAACTTGAGTCATTTCAATTGGCGTAAACTCCTTTTTCCCCTAGATATTTTAAAAAGCTAGTCAAATATCTTTATCTCGAGAACCCGACAAAATCCTGAGACACGGGTCTTCTTATTTGAGCCAGAGAATAATGTTCCACAGTTTTAAATAAATACGTTTGCCAAAGACCATGTTTTCTCCTTATCAATCCAATATACATTGTTTACTTTACAGTATCAAATTATTTATATCGATCAACACGCAATATTCATTATACTGACAGATACTCAAAGTTTCATTGTATATAATGTCAATTGTGTGTTACAGATTTAGAATAAAATAAGGAATTGATAATACACGTTATTATATTTACAATACATAAAACCAGGTTGGCATTTTGCATATATACCACGATGCACATTATAGTATTAGAAAATACTGTTCTTTTATATAAATGTATTGTAATCGATATAGATGAAGTTTGTCGTTCGTCATAGTTAATTTTACTGTTACGCTCAGTATCTTTAATAACGATATCCGCAGCGAATATACTTCTTTTTGCAAATCATGATAAACATTATACCATAAATATTCACTGTCAATTAATAATTACTACGTAGTTTCCCTTGTTTTCCCTGTAAAATGAAGCAACCTCTCTATTATACTCTTACAATATTCATCCTCTCTTTCGCATTCCTACATACGGGTTGATAAAAAAAAGGATAATGAAGTGAATACGTTCTTCAGCTTACTAAGAAGACTACTAATAAGATATTCTTTATATAATGTTGTAGTCTATATCTATACATTCACGCGCTTACATTTTAGTTTACATGTGAATCGCATATACGTGTATTCGATGATTCTGCTATTTTCGTGATGCTGTCGTTATAATTACGCGAATTTTATTAAAAGAAATTGCGTAAAAACTTTTAATACATTATAAGAAAGTGTATTTACTTGTATACTAAATATAATAATGAGTTCAATAAGCAAATTTTGTTTCATGAATAACAACAACATTTAGAATATAATAAATACCGCACATACTTGTTAGAGGCAAAATCATTTCCGAATAATTGATCTAATTTTAAAATAAATTAGTAAACTATGAAATTGAAGTGCTACACCTCAAGCTAAGCCCAATATACGTATTCGGTATAATTAAAAGAAAACTGTAGAATGATTAATGCAGTCCAAGTGTAGGTGCACCTAAATATACATCAGGACCGAAACAAGTTGGCAAGGCCCAGTTTCGCCTGGCATCGTTTCAGTCTGATGGCGCTTGGTCACCTGAAGACTTGTAGTATGCCCAATTAACCCTTTGAGAACCGTACACTTCCCGGACATTAGCGTTTCCGACGTCGTAATTCATTTATTGCCGCCCCCGTACCAGAAATTCATTCATACGCGAATCCTCGTAAATGAATGCGTGTCGAAGATATGTATATACATATAAATTTACAAAACGATAATCGTGCTCATTTAGTGTTTACCGTAGGGTGAAGAAGAAGAAAACGCTTGGGTAGCGTCGCTTGAATTTCATTTCCACGCACTTAGAGGAGTGCCTCTTAAATCTCTCACCTGTGACCTGACTCGGTGCGGGAGAGGATGGGAAAACCGCGGTGTGTGACCGTCATTCATCGCGAACTCTATCGTATTTCGATGTCAAAATACGCCGTAACAAACGTTCAACTAGATCCGTTTTTTATTCTACTGTTTTTCTATGCTCTCGATTGATTTTTAGAGACTAATTCATTACCTTTCATAGGAGGTAGAAAAAATTACTTAACCTTTTGAGACACCTATTATACTATGAATATATAGTATTTTTGATTGCTATTTTTACATTTTTAAAATTCAAGATAACAGCGAAATGCTGTTTAATAAGCTAAGTTTCGACAAAAATCAGTAGCTAGATCGAGCATCCCAATATTCCTTATATAAAAAAAAGTGATTTCCGGATGTTGTGAAGCCAAGTGAAACGGCTATGTGATTGGTTTACGTTTTGCGCATGCGTCTAAAACATTGTAGGTTAGGTTTGGCAGGGAGGGAAAAACGTAATGTTTAAATTTTCTTGACAAAAACGGAGTATAATAAATCATGAATAAATATATTATTATAAATATTGTTGTTTTAACAGGGTGTCATAGTCAATATTTATCCTCCCTACCTTATCGGCAGTCGTGATTATTAGTAATAAATTTGTAAATAAAACAGTATGTGAAAGAATAAGAGAGGAGGCGCTTCGTTTACTATAATAATGTATAACTATGTGCTGAATTTCAGATTAAAATTATATTGCGTTTTTGAGAAAAGTCTTAACAAAGATCTGAACCTAACCTCAACGAGGTGAAAAGATTTGATATTTTTGGTAAGACTTTTCTCGAAAACGCAATAATATTTTAATCTAAAATTCAGCACACAGATAGATTGTCAATAAACGAAGACGCCTCTTCTCTTATTTTTTCACAGACTGTTCTACTTTTTTATTAATTAATCATCAAAAATTGAGTAAGGAACCCTCTTAAGTGATTGAGACAGGGTAACATTTCAAATAATGACTTTTAAAAAACGCAAGAACGCGTGGAGCGCGCATGGTTAATCCTAGTACGATATAATATCGATATTGTATCGTGTATCGTATCGTTTTTCGATACGATATTGATACGAGATATAATATAATTATTCGAGACGATACCGATCATTTAAATAGGATATTTTCGATATTATCGGTCTCCCAATTAATAACTACAAATAATTAAGCTTGTTAGTGGCAACCCTGGTAGAAAATAAAGCATTGAAACTGCTGAGCAGTCTAGTCACTACTCACTAGCTAAGATCAACTGGGTAGTGTCGTTGGTTAGTCGATGGAGAAGCACTGCTTAAGAATCGATATGAATCGAAACCAATATATGATTCGTAAACATAACCTACAAAAATTCCCACGAAATCGTGTTTTTGTTCTGGAAGTTTAAGTTAATGTATTGATAGGAACATAATAATTCATTTAAGCTTGTTTTATTTAATTTTATTATTGTAAACGATATAAAGTATAATAAATATAAACCTATAATTATATTATTTTTTTTCATTTATAAGTTGATAGCTAGTCCTTAGCTAGTGAATGCTAAAAAATCTGATGAAAATAATACGTCGACTAGCCAATCACCGCTGAACATTTCTACCAGGGAACTGCCATAAAGTTTAAGCTCACAAGAAAAAATCGAGTCAACTTCAAAGTTTAATATCTCCGGTCCAAATAATGCTACAGAAACCTGCAAAGGCGCATTCAAAAGCTAATTTTAAGAGCTTTCGATTGGTTTGTAGACAAAATAAAAAATATTCGTTTTATTACTTTTATAAGCAAAAATTTAAATCGAAAACATTTACATCGATTACTTCCAGAAGCATGAAAAACACTTGTTGAGGAAAAACCTTCATAATTTTTTTGAAAATGATGCTAGGATAAAAATAAAAAAACGGTTTCAAAGCTCTTGAAAAAAGCTATAATTTTGACTGAATGAGATATTAATTTAAATAGTTTACTCAAAAGTGCAAGCGATTGCAAAATGAACTAAAATCTTAATTTTTTTGTTTCAAATTTTTGTTTATAAATATAATAAAAAATATATATATTACGCCAGTTGCAGACCAATCGAAAGCTATTAAAGTTAGTTTTCGAATGCACCTTTGCAGGTTTTTGTAGCATTATTTGGACCGGAGATATAAAACTTTGAAGTTGAGTCAATTTTTTTTTGGTGGGCTTAAACTTTTGAGCGGTAGTGTATATATATAAAGTATGAAATATATTATTTAAGGTTTTTTGTCACGGGTGATTATTTGTAAAATTTTAATAAAATTAATTCAATATTTCACTTTCCGAATACCTGGCATAATCCAGAACTAACGACTATGACGTATAAAGCTTTTCCCTGCATGATTTTTATTTTATTTTTCTATTTTTCTAAAAATTTGTTTTAATTTTTTTCATTCATAATTTTTTTTAAATGTTTTTTTTCAGCAATATCTCGAATCCGTTATCCACAACTTGAAACCCCGTTTGTACATCTACTTGCTAAAAAGCGAGCGATTATGAATATCCATCTTCTTCAGAATTTTGATCCCGGATTCGTAATTAACGACCAAAAAACGTAAATCACCCATGAATTATTAATTATTAAAGCAGATGCTTAAGAGGCATCTTTTTAAACAAATTAATTTTTTCTATAATTTCAGCATTAATCAGCCAATATATAATAATTGCGGATGATAATATCAAAATTGTATCTACAACAATCAAAAGCAGCAATCCTTTGAAAATCTCCATTATATTTTTGTGAAAACTATTTATAAAAATACCAATTTAAGAGATTGATCAGAATATAATAAGTAATATAATAAGTACTATATATATAGTAGTAATATATAGTGGTATAATAAGGTCGCATAAATACTTAAGATATTACATCAACATATTGTATCACGCGAAGTTCAACAAGAATCCCCATTACGTTATCACTTACACCGGTATATAATAGGGGTACATATAAAATATACAATATACGCTTCTTTTTTAAACTTCTGAAAGTTCCGATCGCACATTGTGCGCTAATAAAACAAGAGCGTACTATGGGTCGTGCATTAATGACGGAGGTAATAAAAAGGAACGGTGCATCGTTCTCGTATATACGTACACTCACACATACAGGTATACGTTAAAATTAAGCGTGCGGGGGATGAAAGCGCAGCAATTAGTCCATCTTATAAAACCGCGAGTCATTAATAATTAAAGAAGATCCTTCCTTACCAATTAGCGATGCAGACATTTATATATACGTACGTGTGTGTGCGCGCGTGTATATATATATGTACGTATATTTATATACATTCATATATATATATATATGCACTTACACATGCTTTCCGGCGAGGGCGCGCGTATACACTGCGGTAAATATAATTATACGTAGCCAGATTGTAGATAGGTTGGGCCGCGGATTAGCCTGGCGATTAAGCGCGAAAATAGGATGGGAACGCGCTTCTCCCCGCTGATTTTCATCGCTCGCTATGCGTGCCGCTAGAACTCCATGCGTATATAAGTAAGAGTTACATATATGTACAGAGATCTACCACGTTAGTGTTCGTGTGGGTGCAATTTCGTTGTTTACAATGAGACCGGTACACCAGTCGGTTTAGCAACTTTACCTTTTTTATTTCGATCCTGCGTTTGGGTTAATCATTTTTTATATGGAATATTCAATCAGATTAAAAGGTAATATATTTCATAATACTTGCTGTTAGAATCAATATTTTTTTCCCTAATACGTACAGTATATTCATCTATAACTAATGCTTTGCAAACAAAACTTAATTTTCTTATCCATCCATATTTGATATTCATTAAAATCTGCAACACTTTAACGAATTGCAAGATTATAAATTTAAAATTTTGGTCTTTTATCTTATTTGGAGATTATTTCAAAATCGTCGCTTACGTTAATTCTGACTTTCAGTATATTTTAAACAATTTTTTAATATATCATCACAAAGGGGAGTCCGTACCGATAGCTTCAAAAATCCGCCAGCCGAAATTTTGCGAGCAGAAGTGGCACTGCCGTCAGGTAAGCTCAGTTCATATTAGACAATAATTATGGACATTTAAAGAAAATAGAGTTTTTACCACACAAAATCAAAATTAAGCGCCATAGCTATTGATGCAATGATTAATTACATATTACTTATAGCTGATGGAAAAGTCAGTTTTTTCGACGAATGGTGATAAGTACGAATCAATTCTGAGAACACATACCGAAGTCACTTCGTACTTCTCACTATTCGTCGAAAAAACTGACTTTTCGATCAGCTATAAGTAATATGTAATTAATCATTACATCAATAGCTATGGCGCTTAACTTTGATTTTGTGTAGTAAAAACTCTATTTTTTTTAATTGTCCAAAATTGTTGTCGAATATGAACTCAGCCTATCTGACGGCAGCGCCACTTCTGCTCGCAAATTTTCGGGTGATGATATATCTAACTATACTCTAATAATAAATCCATCAGCGTCTACAATAATAAACTATTCATATATAAAATTGTGAAACATCATAAATATTATGAGATTAAAAGTACATTTAATAACTATATAATAATTACTTCAAATAAATCATAGATGTTGTTGATAGCGGCGAATCCTGATTTACCAGAATTCACGTTGTGCAGATAACGTTCAATAACAACCAGATAAAAAATGAAAGTATGAAACTAATTGAAAGCATGGAAACGAATTAATGTAGAAAAATTTATTTGAACTAACTGTTGAATCCTAGTTGGTTCTCTTATAAAATATTTTTCATTTTTATATTTAATTAATATTTTATAATAATTTTTAATTATAGTTACAAATAAAATACATTTTAGTAATTATTTACGTTACATATATTGTATTTATAATTATTTACTACTTTTAATTAAGTTATACAGAAAAAAAATTATATTAATGTATATTAAAATTTAATATTCCTCTGACTAGAATACGGAATAATAAATCATTGAATATACTAATTAAAAAAATGTAAATGAATATGACCGATGATTTATTTTTGTCTGCAAAGACCTTGCGCGTTATCACTAAATTAATCAATTCATAGATGCAGCTTCAATTCCGGTAGCAATTACGTTCACGTTGAAATGTATAACCAGCTATTATTACTCCAATATATTACTACAACAATTGTATAAAAATTAATTTCGTTTGATATCTATAAACAAGTAAATCATTACCATATTTAAATCTACAATTATTGCAAAATATAAATATTAGCATTATTAACATTGTTCTTAAAACAATTTTAAAAATATGATATAAATTAATGGTTACATAACTAAAAGAATTAATAACATTAGAATATAGTGTGAAAAATGTTTCTACAACTCAGGTACAAGCTAACTAGTAAAAATAGATATTTATGAAGTAGAGAAAGCTAAATTTTCCACTATTTTATGCAAGAGACCTACTTATTAAACTGAAACTATGAAGGAACCCAGGTGCTTTGCAAATACGAATATTTCGATGGATTCGTGGTTTGATCGTTCAGGGTTTCAATTAGGATTACACCAACAATCTGGTAAATATACTCGGGAAAATGAAAATACAGTATATGTGTATAAAATATAAAGATGGGCCTTACGTATACGCGCGTGTCAAGGAGCGCGCTGCATAGGGACAGGCATAAGCAGTTCTCGGGGTTAAGAAACTCTGAGAGTGAACTGTGTGCCTGCACCGGAAGTGGGGGCCTTGCTTTCTGGGCTAATAACCCTAGCTACCAACACCGACGCTCTTTCATATCTGCGTACGAGCGCCGATCTCTCTCTCTCTTTCTCTCTCTCTCTTTCTCTCCGTAATTCCTTTCTGTATGGTTTACGATCGTTCGTCTTTCTCTCGCAGTGCTACTGCATATCTTCCTGTCTAGTTTTCTTAGTCACTCCTCACACTCAACGAGTTATGTATTGCGAGTTCTTTTACCTTTTCGTCATATTGCGCGTGTGTGTCAAGTTTAACCCTCTTTTTTTCTCGTATTGTTTTTGTCATTCTACGTTTATTATACATGCAGCATATGCATATAGAATCAACGCTAATAACTAGGTTGGACTTTTCAAGTTAGATCGGCTTTGTTCGAAATTCCGCAATAATTGAATTTACATTAATTTATTGCTACTTATTTGTAAATGAGTGTTAATTGTACGAAACTTATTGTACCAAAAGAAATATGATAAATGTTCAAACGCTTAAATAACAATATTTCAAACCTACGGAAATCTCCTGCAAGTACCCGTAAACTCGATAAAGGTTTTATCCAACGCATATAGCTTTACTCGAGTCCTTCGTCGTGCGAAAATGCGAACACGACGAAACGTGCGCGCACGCACTTCTTATCACATCACGGCGCGTCAGATTTTATACGCGATCGGGATCTATACCGAGACACAAATATTCGCACGCGCGGGAAATCTCTCTCCCTCTCTCTGTAATATGCGAAAGGATTTCCGTCTCGGAAAAGCCTCATAGCGTCGATAAACACATCGCAGTTGGTAATTAGCGGTCGAGCCAACGTTAGATCCTCACACATATATTCTTCTTCTCTTCTCTCCTATTTTTTATAAATCCCGCGCAAAAGATCTTCGTACGTTTATCTATTATCTTGACTTTCTCTCTCTCTCTCTCTCTCTCTCTCTCTCTCTCTCTCTCTTTATACAGGCGTTTTTGTTCTAGCGCGGATTTACGACGATTTTTTTTATGCTCGGTGATTTGCGCGATTCGAATGGATAAGAGACTGGAGAGCCAACGTTGAGTAATTACTTCGCGCGAGGAAAAGAAGGAGGAGAAGGTACGACGTTCGGATGAATTATTCGTATGCTGATGGACGTGCGATTTCACGTGTTTTTACGTGCGAGACCGTTTAAGAGGGGAGGAAATTTCGCGGGATGTCGGTTTCGGACGGTGTGTCGTCTCAGTGTATGAAATTACGTTAATCTGGTATATGACTTCTGGTATTCTATTTTAATGCTTCCACTGGATTCAAGGCCTTGGTCACTAAAAATACCCAATTTTAATTGTACTTTTGAGGAAAACGTCCAATGATATTTCATTTCTGTGTGAATGAATCCTCAATAGTGTTAGAGAAAGCTTTGATATGCACTTGAACATATAGAGTGATCCAAATTCACTCAAATAGGTATCAAACATTATTTAACTGTTGCCTTCATTTTTCTTGTTTTAGTTAACGGTTACCCTTAAAAAATTAAATTATATATGAAATATCTTTGAAATAGACATATGTGAATATATGCATATGCGTAGAATAAATGAAGTCAACGGTTAAACCTGTAACATTGTTAAGCAAAAAGAAAATGCTAACAATTTCAGATTATTTATGAATTATTTAACTTGAATGCTTCTGAGAAGAGGATATATATTGTGTGGGAAAAGTTATATGCTCCTTTACTCCAGTGTAATCTGCTAACTATTCATAAGAATTCTAATTGTTCCTAATCATTTGAAAACTAGTAGCATCCGCAATACTTGCAATTTTACGGTTAACGCAATGAATATTCTTCAACTTATTCTTTTTTAAATAATAAAGAATCGTATGATTAATACTTACGTATCTCTCATATTAATACTTAAATGTATTTATTTCTTTCAACTTAAATTAATCTTTATTTTGTTAATTTCTTCGAAATCTTTGTGCAATAAATAACTCCTTCCTGATAAGCCGAAGAAGCAAAGAGAAAAAAATCATTTTATAATCCGTAAAATAAAGTGACTTTATGAAATATAATTATTATTTGTGTAAATCAAAAATTGTATTTTATATTAAATTATATATACAGTATATAAAAGATAAATCGATCAATCCTATAGAATTATACATAAAATCTTTATTTTTGTTCTAAGACGACACTCCTCTAAAAGCAAGTCCTTGCGACCTCCTCCCACGCAGGAATTTTGCAAAAGCCCTGCCCTGCTACATGAAGAGGGGAATAGCGAAAGGAGTGGAACGATCGGCCAAAGGAAACGACCAAGAAAAGAAGCCGAAAGAGAGACCGAGCGCTCCTTAGCGAACTAGAAAAAGGAGAGGCGATAAAGGAAGATGGAATGAGAGAGGTAGAGGAGGAGGAGGAGAAGGAGCAGAAGGAGGAGAAGGAGGAGGAGGAGGAGGAGGAGGAGGTGGAGGAGGAGGAGGAGGAGGAAAAGAAAAAGAGCGAGCGTATATACCTTCTCTCTCTCCCTCTTACTCCCGCATGCTTCTCCTCGCATCGCCGCTCCAGATCCTCCAGATAAGAGGGAACAGCATTTTAGCGGTTCCTTACACACCAGACATCCGCTCGCTTACCCTCGCATGTAACGAGAGACCGGCGGGTTTTCACCGCAAAATGTCAAGCTCCACAAGAGGGAACGACGGACAGGTCAACGCCGCGCGAGCCACCTTTTCTTATTCTTATATGCTCGATACTTTGTATTTTTTTAATCGTTTTCTTCATCTTTTTTCATCTTTTTCGACAGACCTTCAGATTTGCACGTGAAGAGTCCTCTTCTCTCTCTCTCTCTCTCTCTCTTTACGCTATATATATATATATGTCTACCGCGTGGTTTCTGTTTGTTTTGCTAGTCGAAGGATTTTAACGAGCGTAGGCGAGACCGAAAGCTGTCCAAATGTTTTTCGAATCTCTTTCAAAATATATGTTTCAGTTCGTTCCTGAGGTTTTTGGGAGTGTCGGTTTATTAGCTGTAAATTACTGGTTCAATGAAGGTTGACAACTATAGGTTATTGTCGAAAGTGTTGAAAAGAGGAATATACGATCGGTATATGCGTATATGCACCTTATGATGATGGATGAATGAAAAGGCCAAAATTTTTTCTTAATGTTTTTGTAAACGATTCAGTATAGATTTTAGACACAGTTTTAGATACGGTTAACCACTGATTTACATTAATGGCATGTGGCTACGTTGTATTGCAGTTTTTACAGTCGTTAGCTTTGTTGAATATTTTGTTAACAAATTTACTTATGGTTTCGAATAGTTGGTCAAATGTTGCAAGGAAATGTCACAACGCATGTAAATGAGTATACTATCTGTGAGAATTTCTGTGTGAAGTAATAGATTATTGCAAAGACTTCGAAGATCTTGATTATAAATAAGATAAATACCGTTTTCATGGAATTATCAGTGAAACGTTTATTGCTAAGTTATTACAAATGTATATAACCACAGTATAGAATTCGAGTGATTTGTTAATTTAAAAATTAAAGGTATATCAACTGTACTCTGAAGAAAAGTATGACAGACAAACCCACACCCAAACCCACTTATCCCAACCTTGAATCCTCAGAAATATCCCAGGAGCGCTCAGTGCCGTTAGCGGAAGGAGGCCAATGCATAAGGTTCGCGCAACGCTAAAACTCGCGCGCGCAGTGAACTTTCTTCCTGTAATGAGACGCGGGCGCGCGCGCAAGCACGGATGCGAAATGACAAACGCAATTAAACCATCCGTGAGCCGCGGCGAGGTCAGAGAGCGCACTGTACTCTTCTCGACATGTTTTTTTTTCCCTCTCTTTGCTTTCCAACTTGACGCTCCCACAATGGGAACGACTCGCACCATTCGTAATCACCCGAGCATTTTCTAGATATATTTCTACGCTCTTACGTTGTTACTTACGCGCTTCTCCATACCATCTCCCTGCACGCGATTGCTTTTGTCTGCGAGGACGGTAGTTATTAGTTTTGGTTACCTCCTGTGAGAGGAGATCAAGTGTGAGAGGTAAATTCGAGCAGCCTGTATTTGTTTTATACGGTTATACCACTTGGAATGCATATACTTATATCTATACTGTTGCACAACTGTGGGTTAGACACTATTACTTTTTTAAACAAAATGAAATCTTATTAGAATGAGAAAGTGGTGGTAACTTTGTGTACTATTTTATAAAAATTTAAATTTAAAATTTAAAATATAACCTCGTTGTTATTTTAATTGATAATTATACAATTTAAACACTCATTTTTGTGTAAACCTCGCGTCTTACCTAATCATAGTTTTTACTACTTAAATCAAAAGAAAGAATTGTATCAATTCGTAAGATATGCGAACCGTACGAGAGATACTCAAAATTAACTCGTCTTTCAAGCTCATAGCGGTGCTTTCATTTCTCTCTTCTCCGAGCACACGTGGAAAGTAATTTTTTCGACTAGACCAACCTTGCACCGTTTTGCATACATACGACTGCAACAATAGAAATTGCGTGCGCTCGCTTATACACGTATATGCATACAAAACCAGATACATTGACCACTTCTGTCTCTCTGTCTCGCAATTTCTCGGATATACGTTTTCGTAAGCACTCTTCATACATATACGAACGGTATATAAGCGCGTCGGTCCTCTTGCACAACACCTACTTAAACTCTTTCATTTCGTTCGCCTCACCTTCTCGCGAAAGAGCCCATTGCGCGCGCGGGAAGTTTATTACCATAACGATCTTATTTTTACGCGCGTCCGCCGCGGTCCGTCACGTGCATTGCGATCTCTCGATGATGATGATGATGGTGCAGACTTTCGAAGCAAAAAGGAAGTCGCGGTTGGGAAACCGTGCTACAATAGTGAAAGATGGAATGTGTGTGAGTTTTTATATGTGATAAGGTGTAGCCATTATATATTTACTATAAATAAGTACAGATATTCATGTATACTTAAATGTGTTGCAAATATTGAAGAATTTGATTATTGCAATTGTAGTCTAAGTAAACTCTTCTAAAGCCAATCAGAGTAGTTCATAGGTATCGCGTTTATAATAAACATTAATGTATACACATTTGAATATTGGCACTATTTATTAACGAAGGTTAGTCAACGTTTATATACACGCAATAACATCGTATAACAAACTGCTTCTGTAACATATGTTTACATTATGTTGTATAATATTGTGTTGAAACTGTTAGGTTAACCGTAATCTACAACGAACAACATACCACGTACAGTTCTTAATTAAAGGTACTGCGCTTTTTCGACAATACGTAATAAAAAGTATATCGTAATAATTGAAAGACGCATAGAAAAAGCTTAGCCTCTCTGTAGAAATGCATACTTACACCGAAGAGGAAAGGCAAACTGCTGAGTTGGTGCACCCGGCCTCCGCCCAAAAAGAAAAGATGCGCCAAGAGAGAAAAAGAGAGAGAAAGAGAGAAGTTGCGTGGTCGAGCGCCGCCGCCACCGCGCAAGATACAAAAGATCATCGTCGATCAGCCGAAAGATGGTAATCTTGGACGCGGTAACGCGAGCCCATAGTCCCTACGACTCCTTTTGCTTTTTTTCCCTTATATACTTCGACCGATGGAGGGGCCCGAAAGTCGGCCTGGCTCGATTCCCTTTTTTTCTCTCCTTACGGTCCGTCGTTTAATTCTTCTCTCCCCCTCTCTCTCTCTCTCTCTCTCTCTCTCTCTCTCTCTCTCTCTCTCTCTCTCTCTCTCTCTCTCTCTCTCTCTCTCTCTCTCTCTCTCTCTCTCTCTCTCTATGAATTTTGTTTGTTTTACTCTTTGCGTCTCCGTGCACACGGTTATATAGTCTTGCTCTCGGCTCCCGTAAAACGCTTATACAGTATACATATAGGTGTATATCCAGGCAGAAGTCGCGACGGTCATATGTGTGTGTGTATACACCCTCGCCGCCCAAGAAAGAAGACTGAGAAAGAATGTAGCGCCTTCTTTCTCGGTTCGATGCTCCACGCTTTTTGTCTTTGTCCATCTTATCTCCCTGATTCTCCCTTTTTCGTTAAGGATTGCCCTCCTGCTTTCTCTGTCTTTCCATCGACTGAGTTTATAGATCGAATTTTATTTATTCGAATCGGAGTTATAATTATCCTAATGAAAATTGTATTTATAGTACTCAAAAATTGAAACCATGTAATTCTAATTGTTCATTATGATCATCTATAAAATACTTATTCATTATATTCATTATTTTCAAAAAATCAGAAATATTTATTTCGCACAATATTTGACGCACTCATTCAATTTTCTTTAAATACATTCTCCTATAAATACAACCTAAAAAGGTTCAAGAACCTGTAAAAGAAGTACACTAGACTGACACGCAATTCTAAAAGTAGTCAAGAACGCAAGCCATCGTACGCAATAAGTGGCATTCTCGAGCGTTATCTTTATCCCGAAAATTTAAGATTGTGGTATGTAGGTATATTTTTGTTGGTGTAATCAACGCATTGGTTTATATACAATTCTTAACAAGATTACTTTCAATCGTCCAACACAATTGTCTACCTTATACAAACTACCTAACATCGACCGTAAAATGTCAGAACCTTGATAAGTCGAAGGTCTTCCTATTGATTATCCGGTGGCCGAACGCCGCCCACACGATCTTCGGGAACACGAGTATTTTTTTCGCGCTTTCACGGAGGGGGCGGGGGGGGGAGGAGAGAAAATATATATATAGATGTATGTATATATATATGTATGTATATATATGTGTATAAGTAGAGAAGCGCTTCTTCCTTGTTATCCAGCCGGCGCGTCGTTGCTCGGGCAGTTAATTAAGACGAAATAAAAAAAATTGCACGGGAGAGAAAGAAACGATCGCCATAATTTTCCTCGAGTCCCTCTTTCTCTCTCGGGTGGCTCCTTATCTCGAAAGAACCGCGCGGCGATGGGGAGTTATTATCGATAGACTCGATCTATACGATCTCATCTCACCGCGCGCGTATAACGGTCGAATCGCCACTGAGGTTGAACGGACCGGCACAATCAGGACATTTTTACTAAACCAACCTCATTGTAGGGAAATCCTTAAAGTGGTACGGGGGATGGGGAAGGGGGTAAAGTGGCGAAGGGGAAAGGAGGAGGGGCAGGGTGGGGGTTGGGGGGAAGGGAGGGAAGGAACCCCTCGAGGCTTCCGATGATAACGCGCAAAAACCTCCTTATAGACGCCGGCTTCTTCAAGTCCCATTCACGCGCAATTACACTTCTGCCGCTGAGAGGTAAGTGTACAACTTTTTTGCCATATTTTTTTAATTCCGATAGTGTCCTCTATGCAATTGCTTTACGTGATGTGCGACTGAACGATTTGTAAAATATTACAATTGAATACGACTTTGTTGGTACCTTCGTTTGGTCTCTTTTTCACTTCTCGTTTGTTATACTGACAACTATAGAGATTATCAATTGCGATGGCGAGTCTTCTTCTTCTGGAAGGCAATTACAATAATAATAACGTTTATTAACCTTCATTGGATGACTTTCTGAAATTGTGGTAAGAAAAAAATAAGTGATTATTACAACAATCCGTACTGATGAAACTTGATTCAATATAGATACATATTATAGCCGAGTGCAATACTATATTTTAAATTTGATTTATTATCAGTATATAAAGAAAATAAATCCAAGTGATAAACTAAAGTACCTGAAAGTAAGTAGAGTAAAACTGTTATATCACAACAAAGTTCCATCAGTAACTGCGCAAATAATTGTATATTCGCAAATAATGATTAAGCAGAAGAATAAGGAATGCGATTATAATGTATATAAATAAAAACTAAATTGACCATCGATGTATATTAGGCGGTCGTAGTTGAAGATATATGGTGCAATAACTTTTGTTTCAATTAGCTAGAATAACTCTACAGTTATTTTAAAAAACCTGTAAGTAAACTCATTCTCATATATAATAGACTTGTTTAGGAAAACTTACGTTGAAAGGTTCAAATTTCTGTTGATTGCATCACATTGCGTGGGTTTCAATAACGCATATATACCCTTTCACACCTTTCACTCGCTTGATCCAATACAAAAAATAAGTGTATGTACTCAAGCAATTTAAAATTATATGAAAAATCACTTAAGTAAGTAAGTAATGAAAAAATAAATTTAATCTTAAATTTTATTTGACCTTTTTTATTTAATAAAACTATTAATAATACGTATATCGTTAATTCTTTAAATTATGCCAAAACATTATTCGTTGGTACATAATGTATGTGAAAACATTTTTACCTAATAGTTGAGCAGCCCTTTTTCGTATTTTCTATTTCTTTCTCTCGAACAAATGTATATTGCCTATGAAGTGAAATACTTTTCACGTAAATACTACATAAATAATCTCTACATCCACATAGTTAAACGTCGTTTAAAGTACAGTTGAACAATCAAAATAATTTACCTTTTTTGTTAAAAAACACAATTCTCTTTGTAATATTTGAATTTTGAACAATATAAAACTTACATACTTACATAATACTTAATTTAGTAAACAAAACCATATCTGAATTATGAAAGTCCAATACGGTGCTTAAATATGTTCTAAATCGTCATATTCCTGTAAACTTGAAGTGTCGATGGAATTAAAAAAAAATGTTGCGTTGTTATAAATACGTCTAAATAATGGTATACAATTAACAATGTGGATATAAAAATAAAATTATGAAAGAAATCTAATATTACAAAATTTTATGAATTGGTTGTACAAACTCACCAATAACTCTACCTATGTGCATATGTTAAAATTTATGTTCATTCTGTAAAAAATATTCTATTGCTAGTCATAATATACCTATATCTATTTTTCCAAGGGGTTTATCACGAAAATAACTAATCAAAAAAGTACAAGCGAACACCTGAAAGTTCGACGGAATATGTAAGAGTACGATGGAGCACGATTGCGCTGTGTAAGAGTACGTGGAAGTACGGGAATATGTGCTTGGGAGTACGGGACGGTACGTGGGAGTAATATTTTTAGAAGTTCTCTTTAAGCCTCTTTGAATGTTAATATTTTTGAAAAAGATATCTACAGGTTTTTCTTTTTCTATTTTAATATACTTCTTAAAAGAGATTTTTTTCTAAGCTAAACTTAAATGTTAAACGATTATCTAACTCTTGAGCTTTTAAAATATTTTTATATGTTGAGGAATTGAATAAGTTAACTCGTTTCCTATTATATGCCAAAAAACCATTATAACACTGAATCCTTGTAAATAAACACAAAATACGTTTACTTTCTCAAATTGGCGTATTTCTCCGTCTTATGCCTTTTTATTTTTTTTTTTTTCTATACTCCTTTCAAATTCTGATTACTCCGACGAGTCTCTCATACTCCTTCGTATTTTCACGTACTCCCATGAATCCCTAGCATATACTCCCGTACTTCCGCGTACTCCATCAAATTTTCTGCCTTTTTAAAAGAATCATTTTAGCGGAGGAAGTAGCGTGGAGTACCATGGAGTTGCAGGGAGTACAGAAAAAAATTTGAGAGTACCACGGGAATATTTTCGTGAGAAGTCCCTCGTATTTTTCTTAGGCATTATCTAAATTCTATTTCACTTTTTATATTTAATTTTTCACTATATTTCATGTATTCTAAATATTATTAATTTAATATTAAACAGTTTGTAAATCGATCAACTATTTTGCGATTTACATTCAGAGAAATAATTTTATATGACAAATGATATTGCTTAAATATTAACAACTGGTGGCTGAAGTTTATTATATTTTAGATTTGGAGGTTAAAAACATGAAACCTATTAATATCTTACTAGAAGAGTGTCGCACCTGCAACTGTAGGCTATATTTTTTTTATAAAATGCACTTTTTACGATAGATATAGATAAACAAAAAACGAAACATTTCAAACAAAAAAGCTGAAATCGAGTGTATATATTTTGAAGAAAAAGAAGCTCAAATATCTTAATTTGGTCAAAAGTTATAGAAGAACTAAGAATTAGATGAAACTTTAATGAAAAGTTATGATTTTTTTAGGCCTAATTTTTATTTCTTCCATAACTTTTGACTAAATTAAGATATTTGAGCTTCTTGTTTTTAAATATATGTACATATTTACTTGTTTCCGAGTTATTAGCAATTAAAGTCAAAGGCTTTTTTGGCAAGATTTTTCTTTATGTGCTTGTATGTTTATCGTAAAAAAGAGCTTTAGAATCTGTAACTCCGGCTTTGATCATATTTTTATAGAAGTAAACATGTCCTAGAGTTTTTGTAAATATCTATTTCCCGCAGGTGTGACACTCTCTTAGTTAGTATATTTTACAAATAAAGTTAATATTGAAGAAATATAGTATAGGTAACGTAAGTTAATGTGCATAATTAATAATAAACGCATTGATTGTTTAAAACGAATATTCCTTTCTTTCAGTGTAACTTTTACAAACAAAAATACTCTAATAAAAATAAAGCTCAATTATAAGTATATGGATGTGCATTACATATAGGCTGACAAGGAGAGTCCACACCCTTTGGGAAACGGATCCTTACCAAACTCTAGGATATAATTTCTACTATAAAAATATGAAGAAAGCCGGAGTTTCAGATTTCAATGCCCTTTTTATGATAGATATAACCAAATAACGAAAAATCTCGCTGAAAAAACCATTGACTTTTATTGCTTATATCTCGGAAAACTGAGATTGAGTAGATATGTTTCGAAAAAAAAGAAGCTCAAATTTATTAATTTGATTAAAAGCTATAGAAGAAATACAAATTAGACGAAATTTTATCGAAAATTTAGCATTATAATTTGATGATTTCTTTAGGTCAAAATTTCGTCCAATTTTTGTTTCTTCCATAACTTTTGACCAAATTAAGTTATTTGAGATTCTTGTTTTTCAAAACATATCTACTCAATCTCAGTTTTCTTCTAACATTTGGTTTGAATGTACATCTTTACTTGATTCCGAGTTATAAGCAATCAAATTCAATGGATTTTCAGCGAGATTTTTCGTTATTTGCTTATATTTGTCATAAAACAGGGCATTGGAATAAAAAATCCAGCTTTCTTCATATTTTTATAGTAGAAATCATATCCTAAAGTTTGGTAAAGGATCCCTTTCCCAAATGGTGTAGACTCACCTTGTGAATAGTAAGTTTGATAGGCAAAGGCACTTTTGTACGTATATGTGATTTAAATGTCCGCAACAAATTAAAATATATACTTAAATCCATATAAATAGAATGTAAATGAAATGTATATTAATTTATTAGCTTAGTGTTATAAGATACTTTTGTATAATGTACATTAACTAAGACTCGTTCTGTCGTCAAACTGTATCTACTTATCGCATCAACATCACGTCCCATTAACGAAATGTATTTATTATCATTGTCAAGAATATGTTCCATCATCCTAAACGGTTCGTGATGTGTACTTATAATACCTATAAACATAAAGAAAATTATACATCAGAAGAAGCGATCGTTTCATCAAAAAAGAGGATTACGTATATAGGTATATAAATTCACATATACATAATACATTTATAGGTCCGTATCAGCACAGTAAGACATCAAAATCCTCATCACCGCCGGCGTGAAGGAAACCTTCATTCTTAATTCTTGAACGTGTCACTCACGTGCATTTCAGTACCGTTTACTCGTGAATGACGAATCTCCCCGTGTGTAGAGATAGATTATACATACACCGCCCTTATCGTAATCTGCGCGTTAATCACAATGCGCCTCGCGCTCCTTTCCTTTCGAATGCGCGCGAGCTCGATTTTTATCGACTCCCGGGAAGATCTTGCGAGAGACCGCCAGAAGGCTATAGGTATATATATATATACATACATATATATATGTATATGTATACAACATCAGCTGCCTTTTACTAACCACCGACCATATACTTTGTAGTTTCCTTTGCGAAGCGCGTTGCTCTTGGCTCTCTGGAGCCTGCTAACTGAATTTTGTATATTGATAAGGTGAAACGTAAATGGAAATATATTCGATATTACAGTTGATATTAAGACAATTGTTAACGCATTAAATGGTATGTTTTATTCGCAACAATTAATTTCAATACATATGGTTTAAGTTCATTCTGCATTATTATTAATATAGTAAAATGCTGCACTTATACATATCAACAAGTCATATAATATTAAAAAATATTAGTATGGTAGAAACTATTGTTCGTCCAATAGTAATATTAAATCAAAAAAAGCCTTTATTAACCCCCACAAACTATAAATGAGCATGAAATAATACCAACGATTCAGACGCATTAACACAGTGTAACATAATCGGTAATTGCGCATTGCACAATTTGTCAATTTTAAAAATATTTTTAATTGGCAAACACATCTTAACAGTAACCCAAGACTTGGACTTCCTATAAAATAAATATTTGACAAATTATCGATATGTATAATTAATAATTTATGCCTTGACAAAACAAAACACTGTGCTAACGCGTCCTGAATGTCGTCGGTATTATTTTATACTAATATTAGAAAATACGTAAAGATACCTTCTTCAACTACCATATTATTCCTATATTAATAATAACATATATATATATATATATATATACTATATAGGAACTTTTCAACTAAATGTACAAAAGAAACACCGAATAATCTCGTATTTCACAAGACCATATAGTAAAGAAAAAGGAACGCCAGGACGCAAAATATACACATATACACGCAAGAACGGTTTCCTTGTGAGTTGCGCATTATACATCATCGTTGCAAGAGGTTCTTACGGCGACAGGGTCGTACACGCGGTAGCGTGAATTCTCCGGCTTTGTGCGCATGTCAAACACGCGGCATCATTAATAATCCGCTATACATGTACGCACACATACACATACACACACATAACCACGATGTACCAAAAGGATTGATCGATTGATTTTTTTGTCTCGACCAAATTTATCGGAAGTGAGAAACTGTTATCAAAAGGTTGAAGTACACATATTGGCAGGACAACAAACTTTCCGGAATTGAAGGATCGATTTATCAATATTTATGTATATTTAGAATTTACAAAATTATAAGTCTTTTATTGCAATAATTAAATTTCTTAGATATTTTTAGAAATCGTGACTTGGAAATAAGACTATTAGGCTAAAAGGAATAAAGTACAGGTTTCCAAAAAAATAATAAAATTCGGTTATAATAAATAATAACGGTTATAAGAATTTTTTACACAGAAAAAATGGTTCTACTGAAAATTAATATTTTATTGAATAATTAAAAGAAACAGAGTTGATAAATTATAAAAATTACCATTTTATATAGGTAAAATTTGCCAGAAAAATAATAAATATTAATAGATCTGTACTTTGCTCTACATGTATATGTCAAAAGTATCACTTTAAAAATTCTAACCAGAAGGTATAAAGTCTACCATCACAATAAAAATTACCGTGATAAACTGTAATCACATTACTAGAAAGATAAATTTATACATTTTACAAGCACACAGTAACATTGGTGCTAACTATAGCATCAATAATTTTTAAACTACAGCCTAGTAGAAATTTAAAACTAAGAACTAGGAATTAAAAATTGGTAGTAAATACCTTGTGATGAAACGCTTTTTCTCCCATTTTACTAGCATTTAATAGAATGACCATAACCTCAAAATATTTAAATATTCTTTCCAGCTTTCCGGAAAGAGTAAACTTCAAAATTCCTATAGTTTCGGATGGGTTTTTAACGTTTTCGTCTGATTTACAACTAATTTCTGTTGTATTCCCAGTATTTACGAAGATAAACGCTGTTTTATTAGATTTTTCACTTGTCCATTTTTAATAGATATTTAATAGGACATAACTAGACTCAACTGTAATCTATATTTACAAGTTCAAAAATGGGAGAAAAATAGGATTTTACTTTAATAAATGGTCATAAAATGTGAGAAAAAGCGTTTCATCGATAGGAGAAAAATGGGCACATTTTTCGCCTATTTTTTGCCCATTCTATTCAAACAGTCTATTTAATACTTATTTAATGGAATATGATTTCTACCAGGGAGGTATCGAAAAGGAAAAATTCGATGCTAGCGCCGAAATTCGAAGCACTACCATAGGCATTGATAATTCCAGTACTTGGCACGGAGTTTTCAATCATTAAAATCTATATTTCCAATCTAAGATTTCAAATATGAGATTTAATACTGTTCGCGCTTGCACCCACGCACGCACACATACACGAGCATCCACACATATACTGTAAATCTATTCTACAATTGGAACCGAAAAAATAAGTGCTAAGTCGTGAATAACGGGATACAATTATTAGTTATTAAAACCAATTTTATAGGTGGATTTCTCTTTCCGTGGAAATAACTTACAATTAGTCAAACACGAACAATTTAAGTATTGCGTCAATTACAATTGTATGATATGTTGAATTATTCCACAAATGTGGCACTATATGAATATAGAATTTAACTTAATAATTTTAAAACTTAAAAATAGAATTTAACTTTTGTACTGATATATTCTGGAAAATTAATTAATAAATTGAGAAAATCAATTTTATATATTTTTTATCACATCTAACTAAAATCAAAATGATTAAACACACGAAATTGCGTATTTTTTTATTTTATTTTTACAGAGACAAAAAAGTTGAGGTAAAAATTACTATGTTATTAATTAATCAAAGGACAAACTTGACAAATAATAAAAATCACTATATTGTATAATAAAATTTACTATATATCTAGTAAAATTTCCAAAAATTGTGATAAAATTTATTATGCAACACATAGTAATTTTGACCATTTATCGCTTCTGTCCTTCGATTACTCAATGACATAGCAATTTTTATATTTTATGGTAACATTTTTCTTCGTGTGTGATTTTTTATGATAATATTAATATTGTAATAAATTTTTATCCATTGAAATTTAGAATCGTTTTATAACATTTTATTTGTTATTGCGGCATACAAAATATAAAAATGACAATCTTCAGAATTACTGAAGTTCTATTTCGACAAACTTTACTCGAGTATTCCAATAAAATATGCTGAACGTCTTAGTCAATTTCAACTTCACCCATATAAAAACTATAGATTGACGCTACATCAATAATTTTTATATATTTTCTTCCGTGTGCGATTATGTTTACTAATGAAAATGATACAGCCGTAAATTATATATTATCTGATATGTGAAAAGAACAGAAATAACATTCGATTGTTTAACAGTTACTTATGCATCATAGGAGTAAAATAAACACGGAGTTTGTTTACGCGGGTAACGGATGATAGCGAGTGCAGTAATTCTTCTAAGGGAATAACCTTTTGTTTTCTATTATTTTTGAGATGAATACAAAACTTTTCACCCTGATCATTTTAAAGACCACTTTATTCGACAACAATTCAAATATACTTCCCTAAAGTTAGTCTACTGTAAATGTACATGGAATAAATTGTGTGTACACTGAGAGAAAAGAATGCTTGAGACAAATGACGTTTCTTAACTGTTAAGATCTGATGACTTAAATATGGGCAAATGAATATTTCTTTACAGTTAAGTATTATTTCAATCAGTTCTTATTAGCAGTTAAACTTTCATTCGTTTCTATTAACGTAAAATCTTAACAGTTAAGAACTGAGCGTTAATATATTTAAGAAATATCATTTTATGACAAATCAATGTCAATTTATAGCAAAAAATGCACGATTACTTTCTCATAAATATTTGTTTCTCTCAGTGTACAGACAATAAAGTAAATGTTCATAATGGAAATAAAGTAACTAAGAGAATAAAATGTAGGAGTTTTACTCCCTCCATAGATGTCAATATAAATAGGACTTTTTACATGATCGCAGTGAAAAATATAATTAATTTATTCAAAACCATATTTTTTGTTATAAACTTGTCTTCATTTGGACAAAAACGGCTATACAAATTTTATTACCTTAAAACTACTCAATTTTGTAAAAATTAATTACTTTTTCACCTTGATCATCTAAAAATCTACTTTATTAACTTCTATGAGTGGAGTATTTTATTCCTTCGATCACTTTATTCCGGACACCCATTTTATTCATCGAATTAACACACATTTTATTTATCGTAGAACCTCTTTTTTATTTTGAACACGTATAGTTTAGCCTTTTTATAGAAATACAATATAAATTAAAAATATCAAAAAAATTTTACAATATTAAAAAAATTTAGAAATTAAAAAAAATTGTTATTGCAAAAAGTGACTTTTTAAATGATTAGGGTGAAAAATTATATACGCACTTCGGGAGTAAAAAGCGATTATCCTTTGAATGAATCACTGTAAAAAGCTAAAACGAGGAAGCAGCAATTTTCATCCCGGGAATAAATGCCTATTTTACTCCCTAAGTGCATAAATAACTATTATACGTATAGAATAACCTTAATATGTATCAACTACTATAGTATAGTTGAAAAATAATTATAAATTTCTATTAATTAAATGACAATAAAGTAAAACTCAAAACAATAAAGTAAAAACTTGTAATCCATATGATATAAAAATCGTTTGTAAGGTTTTAATACTGCAGGAAGAAGGCAGAAAAGCGTTTGTCTGAGTAATTAATTCAACAAGTGAAATACTTACGTTATTTTCTCTTCTAACCCCAAAAAATAAAGACTAATACATTGTATTATTATTTCTTACTAGTACGTCAATTTGAAAAATTTAATAATAAAAATTGATATTGTGCTTTGTTTACATACATATTGCATGATTCTAATGCAGATTAGAACTGAGTTAATATATAAAATTAAATGGATTCACAAGTATTAGAGAGTTGAATACTTATATAGATTTAGATAATTAGACATAATATATGTCAAATCGTTATTTTTGTATGTGTGCGTGTCTGTGTTTATAAGGAAGACCCTAAAAAAAATTAACTTATGCGTAATATGCTGCGTGTATAATTCTTAATCCATGTACAAGAACGCGAGGAAGTCAACCTAGAGAATTTGTATTTGACTAAATGAAGGGATAAATAATAATTAAATAATAATAATACAAGAAACTATAGCATATTAAAATAAACAATAGAGTGATTGGCGCGATGGTTTTCGCCAAGAATATAATGTTTTCGATACACACCTAAGCAATCGTTTTATTTGCAAAGCCTCACTCGAGAGCTCACAAAAAGGAGTGAAAAAGAAGGGTTAAAAGATAAAGAAAAAGAGAAAGAAGGATAGAAAGAAGGATAGAAAGAGGGAGAGAAAGAATGAAAGAAAGAAAGAGAGCCAGAGTAATAAAAGCAAAATAACGAAAACGCAGGGTGCGTGTGCCGCCCCTTTGACTTCTGTGCGGTGCGTAACGCGGTGGACACGTTCGTTCGTTCCTTCGCTATTCTCTCCCCTTCCTTCGTATATGTGTACACGAACATATAGTCGACCGATGGTATGTGTGTCGGAGTATTTTTTGAGGTTGGAAAAAGAGAGGAAGCGCACGCGTCGTCCACTGGCCTTTGAGATATATCTCCCTGCACCCCGGTCTCTCTTTCGTCCCTTTTTCCACCTTCCTTTCGCATTGAGCGCGTTTCTGCGATTCCGCGAGCTCGCAGCTCTATATAATGCCGCAACGATCGAGTTTATGCATATCTCCATGGCTGTAGCTGTTCTTGCTTCCGCGCGCATTCACAAAAAAAATTTCATTGTTTTATTCTATGCCTGCTTTGCTTAATATATATATATATATATATTATATATTTGTATAATCATATTTTTGTGAGTAGATTATCATATAAATTGTTAGCTAAATTTATGCTGAAGAAGTTAATGTATTAATTTTTTCCATCTTATTCGTGAAATCCTTATTCGTGAAACTTTCTAATACGTTCAAAATCAACAGTAAAATGTCTTAAAAAACGTACGTTTAGTTGATTGCCTCTTAATTTTGTTCATATAAGAAGTTTAAACTATTTTCCAGGTTATTAGATAAAAATATTAAAAATTTGAATGTTACATAATAATCCACATTATCGATAAATATTCTTTGGAAAGATCTATTTATCAGAGGTACAGGAAATCTTCAACTTAAAAGCGAACGCGTACCTCCGATTCCTTTTCATTGATCTTCTCGCCCGCAGTTGCGTTATTGCTCCTCTCCTTCCTCCCCCATCTGCTCCTGTAGAGAAAAAGGGAATAAGAGTATATACATATACAACCAGAAGTTTAGAGATGGAGAGAAAGAATGAGAGAGGAGAATCGGGCCCCGCCGCGAAGAGACAACATAAAGATTTAAGACTCGAAGATGCGCCAATAAACATGCTGGGGGCCTCCGTTTCTGTCCCTTCCCTTTGCCCCCCCCCCCGTTCCCATCCTCCTCTCGCTCTCTCTCTCTCTCTCTCTCTCTCTCTCCCTTTCATTCTCCGGGCAGCGGCAGCGAAAGGAAGAGACACCAGGGCTACCTTCTCTCTTTCTCGATGCAAATAGTGCGTCCACGAGGGGGAGGACGGAAAGATAAGGCGTCTTGTTTATATAAGGGCCGCGAGTGAAAAATGCCGGCACCAACTTTCGACGGTGCTTATGTCGAACGTAATGTCACTTTGCTGCAGATCTTTTGCATTCGTTCAGATTTTTCCTTTACCAACGATTCTATTCAATATTTATCGGTTTATATTTAATTTTATACGTCGCTTACATACGAAAATCGGTCGAATTTGTAAATATAAATGTTTATAGTACAATACAACATTGCGTTTCGTGAACTATCTAAGTTTACTGCTAAATTGAACATTTTAGATGTTAGTTCGTTAGATTTGATTAGTTTTTCATTAAGATTTAGAATTACATTAACATTTTATAATATTAATGTTATTTTATATTACATTCATTATGATTAATAATATTTTTTTAGGCGCATGTAAACATTCAGATTTAAGATTTTGAATACAAATAAATCGTATATTTTAAAAAAATTTACAACTTAGGTCTGATCAATGCAGACTCACACTACTTAAAAGTAAAGATGTTGATTAATGGTCATGGCTTAATTAATTTAATATTCAATCCGAATTTCAGTGGGAATGACCATAATCCCAAAATGCTTATTACATTATTATTTCATATTAAACACTTATGAAAATATAAACAATGTTTTAATTATAAATGAAGCATATGAGCGTATTATTAATAAAAACTATTGTATTAAATAATATGCATAGGATAAATTGAACAAAAACACAATTAACTAATATAGCGTCCAATCAATAACGTGTATATGTGTATGAGAGAGAGAGAGAGAGAGAGAGAGAGAGAGAGAGAGATAGTGAGTAGCCATTCATACAGTATATATATACGATTTGCTAAAGTATCAGTAAATCATAGCGTGGAAAATGACGAATCGACTAATTATGGGTTAAATGATGCTCTAACATTAACGCGCTCGAGCACACCCACACACAATAATAATGTATAAGCGAATAAACGCTGTGCGCAGTAAAAAAAAAAGGTTGCATCGACCGTAATAGATATATAGGTATGTGTATAAAGACCCCACAGAACTAAGCTCCCGCACGCAGTTCTCGAGTTTATGAGTTATCCCGTAGGAAAGCTTGTTAGCTTGGAATATAAGATCGTAGGAGATCTAGCTTATATATCCAAGTGCTCCGCATGAATGCCCTCCACCTATTCGTTGGCGCGCGAATCTCGTGCACCTGCATCGCGGTCACAAAGAGTAAAAAAATAATTCTCTCTTCCCGATGCAAAAAGCCCTGCCGCCGCGCGACGTCTCGGGAAAGAAGAAGAAGAAGAAGAAGAAGAACCGACGAGGAATCGAACCTGAAATCGGGATCCTTTCTCGCTCCACCCTGATTTTATTTATTCCCTACTCTCCTTCTCCTCCACCTCCTCTCCTCTTCCTCTATTCCTCTTCTTTCTTCTCTTTCACCTCTTCCACCTCTTTCTTCTCTTCTTCCTCTTCTTCCTCAGGAGCCGCCAAGTCGTTTTCTTTCATTTCTCCTTCCGCAAACGACAGCCGCTTATTTATACCGTCTTGCTGCTGCACGGGAGCGGAGACGCTTTTGCGTTTACATTTATCTCTCTCCCTCCCTCTCTCTCTCTCTCTCCCTCACGACGTCGTCCCATAAGCTTTGTCGGACGCGCAACGATTCATAGCCTCGTGATATGCCGCGCGAAAACGGAGAGAGAGAGGTGGAAGAAGAGGAGAAAGGCGAGAAAGACTCGTCGTGAGTGGCGATCGACGAGACTGCCCGATTACGTCTTTATTACGCGGTCCGCGAGGAGTGAGTGAGACGTGCCTGGATTGACGAGACCTGGGGATGCTTTTCCGCGAGTGAATGGACCCGAGATCTGATCGAACTTGCACTCTCATTCTCTTTTGACATTTGCGTTTGTGAATGGACTCGGTCACCTCTACACGTTCTCTTTCTCTTTCTCCATGCTTAAATAATTCTCGTATGCGTTTCTTATTAATCTTAGCGTTCGTTAATTGCTATTCCTTAATCATAAAAGGTACATTTTTAAAAGTAGACAAAACAATCTTTTATAACTTCCATTATAAATTATAATTATAAGGATCGAAGGAACGAAATGTCGATTAGTTTACACAGAAGTTAAATGTATTAATTATTATTTTACAATTTTTTTTAATATCTACTCCAATTTTAATCCAGCTAAATAACTTTATGACAAATATGGAAATGAAAAATTTACTCGTAATTTTTTAACTTAGATTTTAATACTATTTAGAAGTGGATATAAAACGCAAAATTTACTAGCCCATGACCATTGCCGGTTGTATGGAAATGTAACTTAACAAACCCGCACAATATATTACAATTCTATTTAATTCTATAAGGTGACTACGCTAGAGTATATGAATGAATAATGAAATTCCTGATATGTATCTTTTAATTTTTATCACAGTGCAACGTATGTAATGCAAGAATTTAAACTTATTACATACAACTCATTTTTTGCTATCTGCCAGTTGCATATTTACATGTGCTAAATTTATAAATTAAAATTAAAGTAAGACCATAGAAAAGTATAGCAAAATACGAATTAACGGCTCGTTATTATTGAAATTGAATATTTCAAGCAAATGTATAAACATTATTACATCATATTTGATCTATATAATTACATTCGATTTAAATCAAATAAATTAACGATGAGATTACTATAATGATCGATAGCATTGTACAAAGTAAAACTTTAAGCAAATCGCGTAAAAATGTATCCGTATAACATAAATATAAAATGTAAACAACAAGAATCACCAAAACGAGTGTCGAAAAAAGATGTTATAATGTAATAAAACGTCAGACGCTTCCGCACCTTCTGACCTATAGGGATATGCGTTCTATAGCAAGAAAAAATTGGAAGCGTAAACAATTATAAAAAAGAATGCCGATAAATAACTAAGGGTTGTACATTAAATGATCTGCATCTCGTTTATTCGACCGTATTCAAGCGTAAAGATTTCTTTTCCCTTTGGTAGAGAGTCTCCAGGAAAAGGTTTACACCGGTGACAAAAGCGATTGCGCGCGCGTACAGGCAAATCTACTAAATAACCACGACAACCATGGCTACCGGGCAGCTCGATCCTTCTGTACAAAGGTATATAGTTGCAGGAGCAGCAACGGCCAGCCAGACTGTCACACGAGAGGCGCTGGATTAAAGCGCGAATTCTCCGCGCCGCGCGTTGGAATAAGCAAGTAGAAAAAATGTTGGATCCAGAAGTCTCTCCTTTTTTACTTTCGTCGTGTGCCAAAGCGTTCGCGCAATTCCACTGGCAAGGCGTATGTCAAGGCGTCGTAAAACGTTGGCTATCCCGTGTTCTCTTATATTCTTATATACTCTACCTCGCTTCTTCTTGGCTTTTACATACACTGCCTTCCTTCTTTTTTGCCTTTACCTTCTCGGTGTGTGCGCGTGTGTGCGCCTGCTTGCCTGCCTGCCTGCCTGCCTGCCTGCCTGCGTATATACGTGCGTGTGCCTCTTGTTATATGTGTCATCCTTCCTTTGTTATTTATTAGCCTTACGATAAATATTTTCGTTTCTATTTATACTTATATCATTGTGCTGCCGAGCATTGAAACTTAGAATAATATAGTTAATTAAAATTCAAATGTTAATATAGATTATTTAGGGCTACTTTCAATGACAACTCGCTTAATGAGAACGTTTCAATCTATAATAAATATGTAATAGTATTTATATGTAAAATATACGAGGGGATCCACGAAACATTTGATTTTTTGCAAAAATAAAATTAAAATTGAAATTTTATAACACACTTGTTTTATCTTTTGAGGTATGTTTCTTAGACTTTCTGAATCAATAATTCATATGCATTACTCATTTTTAATAATGCCTCGAAAAATTGCTATCTCTAAGTACAGAACTTGTATATTGATCGGTCTATGTGAAGCTTATGATAATAGATTATCAAGGTGAATAATAATAAATTACAAAAGATTCTGACGTGCTAAAAATAAAATTATTGATGAGCCAACGAAAAAACATGTTTTCGAAAATAAGCTACGCAGGTCATTTGCTTATCCATCTGGTGTGCCTTTATCTTCAATACTTGTGGTGACATAGACGTTTTTGAATCACTGATTTTTTGTTTTATGAAAAGGAATCGTTTAGTTTGTTCTAAATTTTCATATATAGATGCCTCAAAAGATGCACAGACAAAAAATTGCGAAATTTGTCGATTACACAAAATTAAGTATCGCTAATTTGAGTGCTAATTATTATAAATCATTGAGCGGCACAATGATGTAGCTCAGATAGATTAAATTCTTATTGTAAAAAATATATCTCATTCTCAGAAGAGTTCAGGGATGCCTAAACAATTGTGGAGAAAAATTAAAAAAAATTTACACTTTCCCTTGAAAAAGTGTCAATTTCTACGTTTTTATTTTTTACAGTTTTCTAAAAACTTTCCATCCATTTTAGTGTTCGTATCATTCGTCAGATAGTATAATCGAGTAGCCAAACTAAATAACTACCTGCTTGGTACATGCTTATCCAAAAAATGAAAGGTTTACGTGGATTTCCCGATACATACGCGGCTAATTATTTGACTTCAAAAATAGATACTCCTTTTTATTATCAGATAGAGAATGTTGTTTCAAAAAAATTATGTAACTCAAAAGTAACGCGTAGCATAAGAAAAGCGAAAGTGCAATTTACTAGAATGTATAGGGTATTAAAGAAAAGTGCTAGGCTGAGAGAATCGCATACACAAAAAAGTGTATTAAAATCTAGAATAAGATAAATCTTTTCTGCCCTAATTTATTTATCCTTCTCGAAAAGAGATTCTTCCTCTCCAGGGTCCTCGGGAGTCCTTCTCTCGATTCTTTTCCCCGCAAGGAGCAGATAAACGCAGAAAAGAGAAACACAACCGACATTATATGCGGCATTAGCATACAAAGTATGTCAGAGCCGCAAACCCCGGGGATAACATAGTATCGCGCGGCAACGTTCGCATACTCCGCCCGGTTTTCTTTTCTTTTCGGTATGTTTTTTTTTTGCGTGCGCAAAACCCGGGAGGAAAAAAAGGGACAACGCGCGCGTTCCGAAGAGTCGAAAAACGCGATGCAACCTTATATACATGCGTGTATATGTGACTGGTATTTAGCGATTCTGACTCTACAACTACTATTATACTCAATGGTTCTCTGATTAATTGTACCAATGGTTTTTGTTCGAAAAATTTTTTCCTTTTTCAGTTCACATTGGTATTTTAATAAAAATATTCATTTGTTTGCATACTGGTACACTGACGATTTTTTATAAACCTATATTGTACAATCGTAAATGTACTAAATAGTTACAACGATGATGTTTACACAAAGTATCATTTTCTGAATATTTCTATTCACATATGTGCATCTCTTATAAAGATTAAATAAACCATACATTAAAACTCCATTTCTGAAAGGTCTGGTAAAATCTGGTTCGTTAATATAAATCACAGTTACAATTGTTTCTTCATTACTCAACAAAGATTTGTATCGCTAAAAAAGTACACATTTATGTCTACACGGTTATACAATACCTAATAGACGAATATTTATACATTCTTAACTACTAATCAGATTGTATACTTATAGGTAATTAATTAATAGGCTCGCTCTAATCTAGAATGAAAGCCCCCGCGAGCGCACACCGCATGTAAACGTAGTAAAAAGTAACAGATATAAGGTGTCTGAATCGAGTAAAACGTAGGTAAAAAAAGTACGCAAAAAACCAAGGAGAAAAGCTTACCGATGAAGCGAGTTCGGCATCGAAAAAAATAAAAAGAAAAAGGAAACTGCATGAATATAAAGAGCGCGAGAAAGGGGATAAAATAAGGGACAAGTAGGAAGAGAGAAGAAACGGAGGAAGGCAAGGCAGGAAAAGAGAGCGAGTAGCTTTGCGTCCTCGAGAAAGAAAAAGTAAAAGATGAATAGGAAGAGGAAAGAGTATCGCGGACTCCCGGGACACAAAGACACGCGCGCACTGAGAGGAAGAGAGAGAGAGAGAGAGAGACATATAGATATAAAAGCGTTGCACTATATATCCTCCGTCTCCCTGTTCGCGGCATCGACGGGTACCAAAGCGACCCTTTTTCTTCGGAGCAAAGGGATAAACCGAAGCCAAGCATGGATGGCAAAAGGTAAAATTAAATTATGTGTCTGTGTGTGTGTGTGCGCGCGCGCGCGCGTGCAAAATACAGTGAAAGATTATAAAGAAGGTCTTGTGCGTGTGTGGGTAGCCGATATTTACTACCGCCTAGACCGACTCCCGATCTGCTACCGCACGTTTATACCTTCTCCTCTTTTGCTCCTCTTATGTGCACCTCTTCTCTTTCTCTCTTCTTCGGCTTATCGCGCGTGCCACGATATTATATACGATTTTGTCGCCAACCGATCAACAGCGCCTAGTATGCCTTATACTTATACTCTTCTCTCCTAAAAACTTTCTAAGATGCGAATTCTTTTATAGTTATATATACATACTTATATTATACTCATTATGTTTATTACAGTTCAAGTCAGTATCTATTTTAATGAATTATTAAATTTAAAATAATCTTTTTTTCTATGACACAGAATATTGTCATTATATTTTACTGCTTTGTTCTTTCCGTTGTATATAATTTAAAGATTTACCATTAAGGAATCAAGGTTTAATTTAGAATCAGAACGACGGGGTGGCTGTGGAACAAAAACTGGTCCGACCCGTACAATTAGATACATTTTAACGATTGCACGATTGATCTTGAAAGATTATCGTCAGGCTAAGGCCCAACTTATAGTCGATCGCTAGCGCCGATTGCATTCGTATATACTCTTTCCAGTTGATTTAAGATAAGAAAAATACAAAAATACAAAACGCTAGTTGATCAATTAATATACGTTTATATAAATACATTCAAATTTTTTAAATACATTCTATTAGTTACATAAAGTAACTTTCTCTTAAAAAATAATATCTAACAAACAAAATTACACGGTTACAAGATACATTCTTCAAATTTAGAGTTAAAAATGCAATCAAATAATTTTGTTTTATCAACGAAAACTGATTTCACAAAGTCATACGTTTGACACTACTAATTGTGAAAAAAATTCAATTTTTTTTATAATAGATTCATAGCTTACTTCTTTAACGACACTTACAAGGAGACCCTCATATGTTTGGGAAACGGATCGTGCCCAGCTTGTAAGATATGTTTTCTAATATAAAAATATGAAAACAATCAAAACCCTAACGATCGTTTTTTCAAAAGTTATACACTATTAAAGCAAAATTTACAAAAAGCAGAGGCTTCACTTTAAACGCTTGTAACTTCTAACATTGACTACTACAATTTTAATAAAAAGCTGAGATAAAATAGACATAATTTTTAAAAAATACGCTTAAATGGAATTGGAGCAAAGTTATAGCCGAATTAAAAATTTGAAAGAATTTTAACAAAAATTTAGCACTACAAATTTTATTGATTTTTAAGTTAAATTTCTTCTAATTCTTAATTTGGCTGTAGCTTTGATCCAGCTGAACTTTCCACTAAATTTTAATTTGAATGTCAATATTTGATAGCTTAGCAATTACAAGCAATTAAAGTGAAGCCTCTGTTTTTTAGTATAGCGTATTACTTTTGATAAAACGATTGTTAGGGTCTGCGGATCTGGCTTTTTTTTTATATTTTTATATTAGAAAACATATTTATTATATTAAACTGCAAGCTGGGCACGATCCATATCACAAACATATGATGTTCTCCTTGTTTCATCGACCTAAAGATTCTTTACTTACAATATTAAAGATTCCCTGTACACTTAATAATTTTTAAAACTTTTAGAATATATTTAATTTTGAATATATTTTTATAAATCAACTAGTTATATTATCATCATAATACATCATATCATCGTATAAAACAGGTCTTTATAAACCGTTTAATTAGTAAAATAAACTATCTGTAAGATATGTCAAAATCTGTATATCTGTATATGTCAAAAAACTACAGAAAATTAAAAAATTAAAATTTTTATTTAAAACGTACATATATTAAAGGTACAACAATATCTCATTTTTATGACCAGTTGATAGTGAAATATAACTATAATCATCTGTATATTTGCAAACAATGAAAACAATTAAGCTTTGTGTAAATAACATCACTAGAAAGCAAAAAAAAATGCATGTGCTATTGCTTTGTACATAATTTTAAAAATATATACATATATATACATATATATATATATATATATATATATATATATATATATATATATATATAGTTTAAAACTTTATATGTGTGTGTGTGTGTAAAATGTTTAACAAACTTGATTTAAAAAAGTATTTCTATAATTGTAAAAATACACCTCACCTCTCTTATAATTACAAAGCTTTAATTAGGCTTTTAAAATGTTTGTTTTTAAGTTTGTATAAACTTAACAGATATTTAAAATGCAGACTAATCCATAATTAACTTAAAGTAATGATCATATTGCATTAAAAAATGCCACATTTATGGTTATACGCTGTTCATAAAATTATTCTCTACAATACATAAACACTGTATTTTCAATACTATATGTAACTTCTTTAAAAACTGTGTTCACTCATGATAATCTATTGATGTGGACTAAATAACCTTTAGATGAAAGAACTCCTCTACACCTCAATTGCACTTGGTAACGAGCAATCCAATGTAATTCAGCACTGTCTCCAAAAACTTCTGTTACAGCTTCCTTTGTGAAAATTGCTGAAATATTAAATTTAATTTAATCTTATAATTATATTTAATTTTGTAACCCATATAGGTTTCTTTAAATACTAACGATTTGGATCACTATGAGTTAACAATTGAATGTCATTTTGCTTTGTAAATTCTTGTAGAGCAGGTGGTACAATGCAACACGTTGCAAGATTAATCTGAATTATATTAGGCTTAACCTGAAATATAGTATTATCATTAATGATAGTGAAGGTGGCACATTGATTGCAGCAACCAGATAGATTTTATAAGGGTTTTAACTAAATAAAATTTTAATTGTTTTTTATTTAATGTTTTAATTTAATGTACAAATTTTTATATATTAAATTATACATTATGTTTAATTAAATTATGCATTAAATCAAAACATTAAAAAAATCCAATTAAAATTTTTTGTTGAAAACCACTGTAAAATCTATCTAGCTGTTGATAAGTGATAAGCAAGCTGGTTGATAAATTCAGTATCATTCATTCATAGTCATAATTGTAATTATAAATTAATTTATCTAAAAGTAATATATATATATGACACAAATATATTATAAATATAAATATATCTTACATTTGCCCAATTAAAAAGTTGTATAAACTTTTCTGTGTCAACGTCACTAACACCAATACTAGATAAATTTCCTTTTTTAGAATAATCTTCCAACACTTTCCACAAACGTTGCAATAAAGGCATTATATCTTCTGTACTATCATCCTTATTAATAACTATGACTAAAGATTCTATTATATCAGTTTTTAAAACTTTATACACTTGATCTAAGGCATTGGTTAAAGATTCTGAATCGGTTTTAGATAAAAATACTTTGACAGTAATTTTCATATCCTTCCTATCTACATTTTCCAAATTTGTATCTATGCCATTACTCTATAGAAATAAAAAAAATAATTTTTATTAATTTTCATTATTACTATCCTTTACTTTCTATTTTGAATACTCACAAGATTTAAAATATCTTTATCGTCTTTTGAATCATCCAAAGTTATTTTAAGTGCTTCAATCAACTAAAAAGTGAGAAATTAAATAATACAATAAAACTTATATATGTACATATGGAAATAAGTATTAAATTTATGTGGAATTTATATTAAAACTTACTTCATCTCTTGAATTGAGTCCTGCTTTCTTTTTTAATTCATTAAAAGAAAGGATATTTCCAGTACTGTACAAGTTCTTATCAGATAGCATAATTTAAGAAAATAGGCTAAACTGTGTACTAGATGAGTCTACCGAAAAAGTAACAATGTAATGCGATGTAAATCACGATTTATAGTGACAGTAATAATGACTTGCACCTTTTGTCTAACTATAGATATCCTTTTACTAAGTTGAATGTAATATCTGCTGATTAACCTTTTAAGAATCTTCTGTACATAAGTATAAAGAGTATCCTGTACAAAAAATTTACACTGCTTTATAAATATTTCCAACTCATAATACCACTGTAATGACACATATTTTAATAGATCAGCTGATCTGTTAGTAAAAAAAATAGCCTTGAAATTGTAAAACACAAAGACGCACGTGTCACTTCCACAAACTTAACAAAATAAATTATTTTACATTGAGTAAATTTTATGGTATAAATTGAAATTCCAATTATGGGTTATTGCAAAATCATAATATAATCGAATGTAATATGTACAGAAGAATTCAAAGTTGTTCAGAAGTATATGTACTTATAAAAATGATCAAATTAAAGAAAATGTTGGAAAACGTCAGCAAGCGTATGCAGCGCCCTCTAATTAACAAATAGGTACTAAATGATAATATAAATATATAATTTAATTTTACCCACACTACTACACACACATGCACATACAAATTTTAATTCGTACATAAAATTATACAAATAATTCAACATTTTTATTCGTCAAGACGATTTTGTTTTAAATGTTGTAATTAAATGATATGTACCTACTTAACACACTTATTTGATATAACATATTATATGTCTAATAAAAAAGTACTATATTTATAATTATTCATAACCTATAAAAGCTCTTAATACTTGTTTATAAAATAATGTAATAATTTATAAAATTATACCTAAATTATAAATTAATTGAAAGCTCTATTACTTAAAATTTATCAGTTAGGTGCTAAATTTTCTCGAATCTCGAAAAGTGCGCCGAGTTCTATCCACCCCCACCCGCCCGGCGCCCATCGGCATCAGCATCAACACTTCGACATTCGAGTTTCGATTCATATATATATATATATATATATATATATAAGCACATGTAATACGTATGTGTGTACTCATGCCATGCACTAACTATGTAGTATGTAATGCTAATGTGTATAATGTATATCCAGTATACCTATCTATATTGTTGCTAGTCATTCAAGCCTTTCTATATAATCTCTACAAGTAAGTTAGACTTTTCACGTAATGTTAGATATAAGATTGAAATCATAGCTCTTAAAAAATATTGTTGAATGCGCCGGTTTTAACATTTACTTTATTATTAAAGTACAAGATGCCAATTGACATTCCTGGATTTGCTTACGCTGTTGCAGTCGCAGCTGGTGGGGTGATCGGTTATGTGAAAGCTCGTAAGAACTAATGATAATATACAAAATAATGTGCCGGAATTAAGATGTAAAGTAAAAAGATAAAATACAACATACATTTTTTTCTTTTACAACGTTATCAATTAATCCCATCCCTCTTTATACTTCTTTGTATCTCTATGTAACAGGTTTTTTCGTCGCAAATCATACACATTTTGTTTCTTCTTCCTCATTATAAATAATTAATTAAAAAATTAATATTTTTATTACATTATAATTCTATTTATTATTACTTACTAAAATATATTTTTTTTTTAGAATCTATTCCATCATTAGGCGCTGGTCTGTTATTTGGTTCAATCTTAGGATATGGTGCTTTTCAATCATCACAAGATTCTCAAAATTATCAATTAATATTAGGTACAAGTGCTGCTCTTGGAAGTTTAATGGGTTATCGTTTTTACAATTCAGGAAAAATAATGCCAGCAGGCATTATTGCTGCACTTAGGTGATTAACCAAATTTTATAGATTACTAAATGCAATTTCATATTACATTATTTATTCTGTAGAGTAATTTATTTCTTTTAATTTTAGTATCGTTATGGTAGTAAGATATTCAGCAAGAATCTTCCAATCGTCACCTATAAAGATAGAGTAACACTAAATATGTATAATCTTTGAAAGTACTTTTATACATATATTTATAATTACTTGGGTGATCTTAAGCTTATATACAATATGCAGAGATAATTTTAGGAATTATTGTAATACTTTTTATAAAATGATGTATCAAAAAATTTATGTATTTTTAATTATATAGATTAAAAATTAAAAATAAATAATAAATATTTTTTTTAATTTACATTTATACTTCTGTACTGAACAATTAGTAAATGTAAATAAACAAAGTATATGTGTGTGTGTGTGTATGTGTATGATAAGAAGTAATATATACATTAGAACTAGGGGTTTCCGGGTTTATGACATTTAAAAAGATGGCGGAGCCCAATGTGGTCCGTATTAATACAAATCAAACAAAATTAAAGAACTTAGAAGAACAACAGAAAATCATCGACAGAGAACCATTTCGAAATTTAAAAATTGATGATGCAAGTTGTCTTGATACTATCGAAGGAAGAGAAATATGTGGAGTTTGTTATAAATCACGAAAATTCTTTTGTTATTCTTGTTACTCACCTGTAATAGATAAAAAATTTATTCCTCGAATCAAGGTAAAGTTGTTATTTTATTTACTTAATTATTTAGTTATTTGTTGATTGTTCAAACACGTTTCTGTTTTCACATATATTTTCAACTTTTTATTTTTCAATAATTATTAATAGTAGTCTAACCTAAAAAATGTATTTTCATTCAAGTAGCCTGAATTTCCTTGCATCAATAATTTTATTGAATATATTATATAAATAAAATTGTTTTATCTTTTAGTTGCCTATTAAAATTGACATAATTAAGCATGTACAGGAAATTGATGGAAAAAGTACAGCTATTCATGCAGCTATTGTAGCTCCAGAAGACGTTAGAATTTATACCTATCCAGATTTTCCAGAATTTCTAGCAACTGATAGAGTAAGAATAAAATATATAGCTTTACAATTTTACTTTATTATTATTAAAACAGTATAACGCTAATTTTTAGACTATTCTTATTTTTCCTAGTAAAACTGCAATAACTGTTGAAGATTTATTTACGAAGAGAACTGAAAATATCAATGAGACTGTAAATGAAATGATCAAAAATCAATTTCCTATATCTCGAGCAGTATTTATAGATAGTACCTGGCATCAGACTAAGTCAATATATAAAGATGAGAGATTGAGAAGTTTGTAAAATTCTTTTATATATATTTTTACATACATGTACCTAACTTTTTAATACATATTTTACAGATTTACCATGTGTGATACTTAAATCTCGAATTTCACAGTTCTGGAGGCATCAAAAGAAAAGCCCTCGATGGTATTTAGCAACTATAGAAGCTATTCATCAATTTCTTGTTGAATTACATACAAATGCATTTGGAAAAATTCAAAACTATGTTGAAATTGAAAACAAAATACAGATAGATGATACAAAAAGTATTGTAAATGAGTCAGACTTGTTCCAGCCATATAATGGACAATATGATAATTTGTTATATTTTTTTAAGTATATGTATGATAAAATACATTTAATCTACGACCATGACAAATTATGGGCTTACAAAAGGCCTTTAATTTAGTGCTGTGATACTAAAATAAATTATTTATATATACTGTCGAAACAATTTGTTAATTTCATGCTTGTTTACCACCTTGTCATTGAAACAAAAGACATATCAAAATTTTTAACCATGTATGTTTAAATAGCTAAAAATAATATTTTTAATTTATAAAATATTTAATTTTTATTATTGATAATAGTAAATCAAAACAAAATTTAATAATGGAAAATTCTATAACAGGTATATAGTAAAATACTTATTTATTAAAATGTTTGTTAGTTTTTAGTAATATGTGTGTTTGTAAACATTTGTTAGTTTTTACTATCTTTTTAGAATCAGATGTATTAAGCTCTCCAAGTACTACTGAAATTAAATTTTTACAACAAGTTAAAGAGTGTCAAGAGCATCTTTTTTGTATGGAAAAATTATTTATTGATTTAAAAAAAGAATCTGAAGGTCAATTATTTGCAACATCTCAAAATTCTCTAAATGATTTCAAATCACCAACTGAACAGCTACAATCGTTCAACTATAATAATTTTTCAGATGTATTGCAAGAATTTAAAACAAATTTGCATAATGAAAATAATTCATTTAATGAATGTGATAATATGAGGCCATGTAAAGATACACCAACAAAAGTTGTTAAATCAAATAATAACTTTGACACTTCTCCATTAACTTTTGTTATTCAAGTACCAAATAGTATAATAGACATAGTAAAAGAAAAAATGTGTAGAAATATATTATCTAATTGTACATCTCAATGTTCAGTAAGTAATGTGTGGAAAAAGCAAAAGACAACAAATTTTATTACAAAATTGAAGAAGTTATTTAAAAAAGAAAAAAAATGTATCCCATTCAAATTAGAAGCTAAAATATCTGAAACTGATTTTAACAAATTCCTTGAAGATAAAAATAAAGAAAATTTTATTAATAACTTACAAAAATTAAATGATTCCAATTTAAAATGTGAATCAATAACAACAAATAGTCAATTTACAGAAAAAAGTTGTATTAACAAAGATTCTACTAATATAGACATAGGTATACAAACTGTAGATATCATGAAAAAACAAATTACATTATTTCCTATTACATGCGATTATAATGAAAATTTTTGCAAAGAAGAGAACTCAAATGTAACTATTCATCATGAAATAATCCCACAAACTTCTAATTTATACTCACACTCTATAAAAATTATAAATGAACTACCAAATGCAATTCAAAATTTAACTGCAACTGATAAAGAAAAAAAATATGAGGAAACTGAAGTAAAAGTTTCAATAAATAGAGAACAACAATCAACAGAAATGCTTTTAGAAGATTTAATTCAAATTTTAATAAAGATAATAGAAAAAATAAATAATTTTGAAAAAATAAAAACCTTGATAGAAGATTTGCAAGAAAAAAAACTTAAAACAGAAAAATATAGTGAGGACAATGAATCAACAGTTAGAAATTGTAAAGAAGTAAAAGTTTTAGATCACTTGTTAACATATTTAATGGATAGTTCAGGTAAAAAAGCAAATAAGTCAAAATATAGAGAAGAAAATGAGCAATATGTGAGTGCATTAACGAAGCGAAATTATACAACAAATATTTACAAGTATTTTTATATTAATTTAAATTTTTGTTTATAGAATCTAAAGAAACATTTGTCAAAACTAAGTGTTTGTTCATCTGTCAGTATATCGAGCGATGAAGAATTTTACTCAAGACCATTATATCAAGACATTTCAAAGTCAAGATGCATTAAAAAAAATAATAAAAGATGCAATTCGCCTTCAACATTGACTTATCTTGTATGTCAAAGTGAAAGGGATGTAGATCATAAAATAAATACCCTCTATTGAAACTACAAAAATTATAAATAAATTTATAAATTATTTGTTCAATTGCAATAACTTGTAGTGCATTAATTGTCTATTTTATATTTTTGATTTTATATATAATTTGCCTAATTAATGCATATTCTTTAGTGATTATTAGAGATATTCAAAATTTATTTCAACATAAATTATATTAATAAGTCAGGTACATTCCTTTATCTATAAAACACTCTCGCTTTAGCAGAGAATACGAAAAATCAAAGTTAATTTCAATAATCAGCTAACGAGCTTACGTTTCATCTAAAAATTAAAAACACGACTTTTAAATATCCCCCACCTATCACACCCGTGTTGTGAATTAGTAAAGGTAATATATATATATATATACTATAGTATAGAGCATAGGCTGTATACAGTATAAGTATTAAGTATACCACGGTTACTATACGCATGGCAGTGAGGCAGAGTGATATATCCACATTCCTAAAACCTTATATACTGATATACGTCTATAAGTATGCAATATACTAATACTATTATTTCTCTTTCGCAAAATATCATACGCAACGTTCGATTCGCGACGCCTCTCACTTATACACTTTATTCATACTTATAAAATTAACTATTCCATTTCATGACTGTGTATTGTAACTTGTAGGATAGTTGAAGCCATTTACACAGTCGTAACTCGTAACTCATAATTCGAATACGAAAGAGCTTGCGACAGCCGACAGTGCGATTTTGCGAGATAAAGCTACAAGTG
The DNA here is from genome assembly GCA_026168455.1 of Theocolax elegans. NCBI lineage: Eukaryota > Metazoa > Arthropoda > Insecta > Hymenoptera > Cerocephalidae > Theocolax > Theocolax elegans. Next base: position 32,410,247 of record CM047426.1, on the reverse strand, counting down.
TGTGTGGTGTCGCGAGTCTATGTGTGTGTGTGCTTGTTATTATTTTTTTTTCGTTCATTGAAACGATGCTCTCGTGCGACGCCCAACTGATTAAGCGATCGAGCGTGACGGGCTCAAAGATATCGTCAATAATAACATGACAAAGAACTGTTGCAAAACAAAGCCAACTGGAAGAGTAGCTAACAGAAGGTCGCTCGCGAGGTTATGTCTTCCTCGGGGCAACCCTCGGCAATGGATCAAGAGGGTGACGAAGATTTGATACATCTTTGGCGTGGTGCTGATAAACTCGACCTTCATTTTCAAGATTCTCTTGATGGTACCATTAGTAAACTTCTTAACGTCAAAGATTATGTCTTTTTTGCAACAACGACCTCTTGTTTGTACTTTGGTGAAGTTCTTCCTGGGTTTGAACAATCACCACCATCAATATCCTTTAAGAAGAGTCAGCTTAGCGCAAATGATATAGCTGGCAATAATGAACATATCTTTATCATCACTACTGATGGATATGTTCAAAAACTTAATCCAAGCGACCTCAGTGTGGTTGATACCATTATTCTTAAAGAGGATGTTAAATTTTGTAACCATGGGTATGTACCTTTCACACAAATTTATTTAAAAATTATTTTTATATTTTCTTTTATTTTATTTTACGTTATATATTTATGTAATAACTAATATTTGTAATTCTATATAGATGTAATAGCCGATTGTTCATAAAACTAATATACTTAATACAAAGTTAATTAAATATGCAATAATAATAAATTGAGAAAACAAGTCAATTCTTACTTTAAATAAATAATTAAATAATTAATACTCAATAAGCATATACTTGTATAATATTGACTCTTAAATTAATATACTTACACACTTATATCATATTTTACTGTTTAACACTATATATACTTATGTATGAATATATTCTTGTTTCGAATAAGAATACACCAATTTCTGCATTTTATATGTCAATTCCCTGTTTTTTATTTTTTTCTAAATTTTGTTAATCATCTTTAATTATTATTTAACAGTTTAAATCAAAGATATAATTATTGTTTTAAAAATTAATTTGAATAAACATATTTTATTGTATATTTTTCTCATTTTAATTATTTTGTTATGAATGCACTGATAATTTTTTGTTTTTGTTGATACGACATTGAATATTAATTATATTTTTATAATATAAAACAATCTTAAACAAATAAAATAATAATAATTTGCATTTTCTTTATGTATAAAAAATTTGTTTCTGTGTTATTTTTTGTTATGTTATAATATTATCTTATTTTAGATGTAAACAGGATAATGAAAATGCCAAAGTATCAGCAATAGCAGTAAATGATAATTCAGCTTTGTTTGTAACAGAAAATGGTCAGTTATGGGCAAGTGGTGATTTACCGCAAATTGACATTAAATCTCAGGAACCAAAGAAAGTATTTTTTTTTGATGGACGTGTAGTTTTGGATTTTGCATGTGGATCTAATTTTTATGTAGTTCTAGTAAGAAAAACATCTACTTTAACAAAAAATGATACAGATAGTGAAAATGACGTAGAGGAAGTTTTTGTCAAATCATGCTCACAGTGCCTCATAAATGTTATACCAAGTCCTATGAGTTTAACATCTTCAGAAACTGGTCCTATGGATGTAGATGCTCAACATTTTAGTGAAGCTCACTCAACAAATTCGATAAGTGCTGTCTCAAGTGCAAGCAAAGAAGATGTGTTTCATACTGTTAATGATGAAAAAATAATAATGAATTCTGTGAATTCAGTTGTAAATGGGGAAATATGTGCAAATGAAGAATCTGAGTCTGATAAAGAAGCAAAAAAGAATGTAATATTAATAAATACAGAAGCTGCAAGACAATTTCTTACTAGGCAATTATCTTGGGTTTCCTCTTATGGTAGTGCAAAAGAAGAGATGCAAATGGATACAATTGACAATCCTGCAAGTCTTCTTAAACAAAATGTTTCAAATATGGCCAATTTAGTTTATGAAGGAGTTAAAACAGTAGGAGACAAAGTCGCGACATTATCAAGACATGTTAGTGGTAGTTCAGATGCAAATGATGTAAAAGGCGATATATGTGATAACTTTGATGAGCTAGAAAGCGAGGAATCAAAAAGAACTGCTGGCAGTTTAATAAATAGTATGCATTGCGAAGAATTTCCTTGGTCATCTAGTGCAGGTTCTTCTGAACAAGAATTAGATCTAAACCATTTGAGTGAGAGAATCAATTTGTTAATTCGAACTGGCAATAGTACATTCTTAACAGAACTATGGAGTTGGGGTGATGTAAAATATGGACAACTCGGTGTTGGCGATATTATTACTAGACCAAGACCACATGAAGTAATAATGCTAAATCATTGTGGTGTCAAAAAAGTGGTTTGTGGAGCCTATCACACATTGGCTCTTACACTGGATGGTAGAGTTTTTGCATGGGGTAGAAACAATTTTATGCAAGTAGCACATTGTTCTCAAGTTGATCAAAAATCACCACAGTTGTTTTCTTCAAATTTTTTTATTCAACTTTTACCTAATGAAAGAGCTAAAGACATTGCAGCTGGTACTGATCATAGTTTGATAATGATGGATAAAAAAATGTTTTTAATGGGAAAGCACAGGTACTCATCTGTAAACATAATTATAATACAAGATTATAATACATTAAATATATTTTATTAATAATTAATTTCAGATCTTCTGGAGTGATGTCAACTTTAGAAGTACCTGAATTAAAAGATCGCAGTCTTAAAAACATTTTCTGTTCTAATTCTTTTAGTTGCTGTATAGTGACAAATGAATCTGTTAGCATTAAGTCTGATATTCTGATAGAAGAACAAATATTTTTAGATGAAATATTATACGTTTATCAAAACCTGATACTACCTTTTCAGAAAAAAGGTGGAGCTACTTGCGAGTTGAATGTTTATGATACTTTGTGTCAATGTTACAGTGAGCTATTAAGTGTTCATGCTTTAAATGTTCGAAGTTTATGGGATTACTATAACTGCGTGAATGAAGCATATGAAGTTGCGATTATTGCAAATGTTGAAGAACTTATTTTTATCTATAAATCTTATTTAAATTCAATATGTGATATAATTGCTTTCGGAGGATTTGCACAAATAGCCAAGGTTATTGATGTAGTTAAAATACTACTGGTTATGTTTAAAGATAAAATTAAAAGTAAAGATGCAAATATAACAAATGAAATTATTATCTCATATGTTCTGCAACATCCTCTACAACAAATAAACAGGTAAGTTTGTGTACCAATATATTATGTTTAAAATAGTTATTGATTTAATATGTATACTATACAATAGATTAATATAAACATTTATAGGTATATAAATACAATAAAAAAATTGATAGAATTAAATAAAGCGATTACTGGGACAGAAAAATTGCAAGATGCTTTGAGTAAATGGGAAATGATTTCAAAAGATCAAACAAAACGAATACAAGAAGCAGAAATGACAAAATGCTTTTGGGAAGGATCTGGCAAAATCGTCGAGAATTTTAGGTCTCCCGAGAGAAGATTAATTAGAGAATCTCGTACTCATCACATTTCTTTATTTAACTCTAGTAGATTTTCATCTCACTGGTTTATTCTTCTGACTGATGTATTTATTCATATTACGGGTACAACATATACTGCTCACCTTTTACCATTGTTATGGGTTGAATTTTTGTCTGACTCTGACACTTTACAAGTATGTTTTTATTGTACTTTTATATGCTGTTAAAGTTTTTACCAAAAAATGAAAATTGGTCTAATATATAATTATTTTAGAACGCCATATCGATTACTACGCCCGAAGATAGTTTTGTATTGTACACTCCAACAGCTGCTGATCGGAGTGAATGGTTTCATGCTTTACAAACAGCAATAAAACATACTCTACAGAGATCTACTAGTCATATGCCTCCACAGATTAGAACTGGTTCTTTTTCATTTATAAAACATCCAGTTTACAAAGATGCCATTTATACTGGTAAATACAAATATTAAATTAAAATAATTAATTTCTAAAATATCGTAATTTTTAAAATAGGAAACCCAAAAATCGGTATCGCTATTTATTTTTTAAACAATAAATTAACATTTTTCAAAAAATTGATATTTTGAAAACATGAAACATTAATTATTAAAAAAAAACTTGCTCTATAAGGTTCTTTAGTATCATTTCACATCATGTAGAAATTATTTTTAGATTTTTAGCTATATAATTTAGTTATTATCAAGCATTTATGAAACGTTTTTTAGCCAAAAACTATCTGTTTAACCCAAAATTACCAATAACTTTGTAATTAATAATCAGAAACTGTCTTCAAGTAACCATAGAATGGTTTGAATTCTACTAGATATATTTGGCTTTTTAAAAATAGTCAGTAGATTCCGTATTTGTTCCATTATCTTCGTGGTCGATTGGATTTTTCGATGTATATTGATTGACCTCCTTATTTAATTATTTTTTATCGTATATTTTAAGTAATTTTAAACATAAAAATTCTGTACAATTTGTAGTACAACTCATTATTTTGAAGAAAACAACTATATAAACCTTAACAGGGTATGAAAAAGCTTAAATAGAAAAACATTTTTGAAGAAAAAAAAATTATCAAATTATGAATAAATGCTTTTTTTTAACTAATTTAGTAATTTTCTTAAACTTAACGTAGCATAAATACTTGTCATACTATATATTATTAGATAAAACCTACATATATTAGTAATTTTTCAGTATGGGCGTCAAATAATTAAAATGTATAATGTATTATTATTTGAAGGACAATGGATGAACGGAAAATTGCATGGTTCCGGAAAATTAGAGTGGGCTGATAATCGAATGTATATTGGACAATTTCATAGAGGTGCTATACATGGAACGGGCCGAATGGAAATGCCAACTCAAGGTGTTTATGAAGGTCAATGGAAAGATGGTCAACAAAATGGATTAGGTATTATGAAGTAAGTATTTAAATACATTTTAATTAATTAACAAAACTTGCAAATTGACATTGTTTTTTAGAATAGTCCTTCAAATTTACTATATTTACTACAAATTATGACTATAATATGAAAGGTACCTGTATCTTGCAACATTTAATATAACAAGATAAGTAATACATAATTAACAAATTGGTATCTTATAACACTATAAAAAATAAATTTAATGTCATCGTAATACATACTTCCCGAACAGCACGAAACGTTCTTAAAACGTTTTTAAAACGTTCGAAAGTTTAAATGTTTCAAAATAAAAGTAAAAAAAACGTTTTCAAAACGATATTGAGTACATAAGAGTATTAAATTATAACGTTTTTAAATCGTTTTTAAAACGTTTTAAGAACATTCTAAAAACGTTTTGAAAACGTTGAAAAAACGTTTTTAAAAAGATTTAAAAAATGATTAAACGTCGTTTTTATACCCATATTTAAGATATCGCCTAATATGCCACCTGTCTTACATTAGTTACAGTCGTTTTACACCTACACAAACTACTACATTAATGCTGCGGTTATTTACATATTTGATTTAAAACAAATGCACCTCATATATCAATGTTGAATAATACTTAGCCATTTGCGAGATAAATTGCGTACCACTTAGTGTCAGAACGTGAAAAGCTTTTTTTAACTTTTTTAAAATGTTTTTAGAACGTTTTTAAAACGTTGTCAAAATAATTTATTACTCTTATGTTCACAATATCAAATCGTATGAAATTTTTTTTTTACTTTTATTTTGAAACGTTACAACGTTCAATAAGTAAGTAAGGCCCCTCTTGCATATTTTATATTGCATAAAAATTGTTCTAAAAATATATAATAAGGCACGATCGTAACACGGGAGTGCCTTGTATTTTTATAATCGTAAAATGTGTGATACCTTAAAAATTGATATAAGTATATCGACGAACATAAATGATCGACGAATAAAAATGATGTGACCTAATGTCGTTTAAGGCATTATATAAAATGTATATATATATATATATATATATATATATATAAAACTATTATTGCGAGAACTCGATCAGTTTTTAATCTATTTTGCTGAAATTTATATTCTTCTCATAATATTGCAAATATATGGTCCTATTTCCAGCTATATTACTAAAAAAACTATTCAATTATTTGACTTTTTTAGATTTCATTAAATTCTATTTTGTAGATAATTGCAAAATTTATCGTTCCTACGTAAAACATTAGATGGACGAAATACTTGTCTTAAAATTATGTAACTTATAGATCAGGACAATATTTTGAAAAATGAACGTATAAAATTGGTGAAAATCATAAAAGCTTCACAAAACATGTTTTTTTGCAATAAATAGAAATTTATCATTCCTACGTAAAAATTTAATAAGAAAAAATGTTCATCTGAAAATTACAAAACTTTTATTTTACAAATCCCATGAAAATAATGAAAAATACATTAAAAATCAAAGTTTTTCGTAATAGATTGAAATGCATAACTTTTACATAAATAGGTTAACTTTATAAAATATTCGTTTTAAAATTAAAAAACATAATTCTATTGTATAATCAGAATGGTTTTTAAAGATCGATATGTAAGAAAAAGCCCCTTACTATATAATTCTCAATGTTAAAAACATTAAAGATAAATTCACATTCTTCAATAACTTATTATTATTACAGTTACATAAATGGCGATGTATATGAAGGATACTTTAAAGATGGTTTACCACATGGACATGGAATGAAAAAAGAAGGACATTTTATGGCATCTGTAGCGTCTGTATATATTGGAGAATGGTATGGTGGAGTAAAGCAAGGATATGGTGTTATGGACGATATAAAAACAGGTATAATAATAATTTTAGAATTTTAGAATATTTAACATTGATTGATTTAAGTGTAAATAAATTCATAACAATTTTGCAGGAGAAAAATATTTAGGTTCTTGGAATAATAATACGAAACATGGCAATGGATTAATTGTAACACTTGATGGTATATATTATGAAGGATCATTTGTTCAAGATGTATTTACGGTAATTACAATCACACATCTTATCACTCATCATCTATTTTGCTCATATTCATTTTCTACTTTCATTATTTTAGGGCCATGGAATCATGGTACTTGAAGATGGTACTCATTACGACGGCGAATTTAAATCTGTCGGTGTGTTCGGCGGGAAAGGAATACTCACATTTTGTAACAATGAAACTCTAGAAGGAAACTTTTCAGGTGCTTGGAATGAAGGTGTTAAAGTGACGGCTACTCTTCATATTAACAATAAACCAAATGAAAAATCAAAGCAAGAACCACCGTACGTTATTTTATAAAAATTCAATAATATTTAATTACATAATTGATTAATTAAGGCTACAGGGTACTGAAAAATACGAAATAAATTTAATGCAACTTGTATAAAAAATAATCTTAGATAAACATAAGAATAGTAAAAAATTAATAATTGCGCTTGTAAATTTTCAAGTGAAAGAAACCATTAAATGTAAAGTATGATGATTATGAGTTAAAAAAAATTGGTATAAAAGAATAATTTAAAAGAAAAATTAAGGATAACATAAAATGTGAATAGAAATAAACAAAATATTTTGATATACACGCATTTCCTTCGTGTAAAGAAAAGTTCCAAAAATACTCTCTAGTAAAATGGATATTTTAGTAACTTTTGGTGAAAACTTCAGTACTTACTAGCCTTAAGAAAAAAATATTAAAGTGAAATTACGAATAATTCTAACGGTTATATATAGTTTATTGCACTTATGAATCCATAGATAAATATAAAGTTTATGGACTATTAAAAGAGCATTATTTGTAAAAGATTGTGTATAATTGGGTATAACTGTATACAATTGTTTATAACACATTGTGAACAACTATAATACTCATTCAAATTTTAACTATTTAAAATTGTTATTAACTATATATAACTATATAAAACTGTTGCACACTTCATAAAACCTTTTAGAATAGTTTCACACGAAAATTTTCCAGTAGTAGAGAAAAAGGTAATGTAATATATATCACCCACATATTGGTAGTAAGGGTGTCCCGTAAAAATCCGATCGAAACCATGTTCGAGGCGTTTATCAGGGTCAGATTTGTAGCTACAAAATAAACATTAGTTCCTAACGCGGTTGCGTGTAACGGCGCACGACGAGGCTCCGAGATTTCTATGTAGAAATGCAAGTATCAAATCCGGTCATTGTATGGTAAAATAAGAATGTAATGTGATATCAGGGTTAATGTAGCCCTAAACTTTTTCATTAATTCTAACCCTAATTTATATAATTAAAATTAAAAGTAATTACAGAGTAAATACGAGTACCATAGTTTTGCTATTTATTATTTATTAAACATGGGCAACGTAAAATCCTTAGTAGTTTTTTAATAAAAAATATAATATTTTTTGTTTTTAAATTAAATATGTAGTTATATTTTTTTTGTCTCTTAGTCACCGAAATCCATCCAATCTTTCTAATTATTTATAATACTGCCAATATATCTCATCTAAGGAGATACTAAAATATTTATCTACAAATTACTTTATGGTCAGAATTTGTAAATAATGTTTACCTTATATATTTTATATTAATAATACAATTAATTATTAAACTATTTCATCAAATTGTATAAAAAGATAAACTTGTAGAATATATTTTTTACAAGTTAAGTATTATATAGAGAGTTTAATATTAATATTTTACTATTTTTATAAAATTTGGGATTCAATAAGGCCATAGCATAGGTACCATTTTCGATTTGTCTTACCATATCATATCATACCATATCAGGACCAAATGTGCGCACCGTTACACGGCATGTAAGAGCCTATTTTTTTTATTGAGCTTTTCAACCTCTAACGAGGGTTTTAGCTATCAACATTATCATATACATTCAAATAAAATGGTTTTACAATTGTATCAATACATTTTTAAATTAGTAAGCCACATTTTTTGAAAAACTTATACAGGATATTACTTATCTTGACATTTATGTTTTGCAATACAGACGTCGCTTTATTCGGTAGAAAGACGTTTTGCCTTTTGAGATCTTTTAACATTATTGTTCTTTCTCTATCAAACAATTTGCATTGCCACAGAAAGAGCCTATTGTGCTATAAAAATATTCCAGTGAAATTATTAAAATGAAATTTATTTGAAAACATATTGAAATGACATATTTATATTTAGAAAAATAAATTACTTTAATTTTGAAACTCGTGTACATCAAAATAACATTTTAAGTTAATATAAATTTGATTAGAATATATCTTTACTGTGGCAGCTCTTTTGGTAAACTTTGCGCATCTCCAGATCAAAAATGGAAAGCAATATTTCGGCAATTTAATCAGCAACTTGGTATACTTGAACCTACCTCAAACTCAAAGAATGGATCTGTTCGCCAACTTGAAACTCAAAAACTTTGGCAAAACATTGCTGTTATAATCTCCAGATCCCAACGATGTCAACAAAAACGTCAGTATTTCAATGGTAATAACAGCATCTGCCTTAAGTCGTCTCTAAACCTACAGGACAGCAAAGACATGGAAACCAGTAACGATTATTTGCATAAAATCTTCTATTTTGGTAATGAAAAGCTGACTCTTCCCGTCTACAAACAAATCCACAAGTATCTCAGACGCGCCTTCGAAAGTCCTCATCACCCTCTTGGTACTTTGTTAATCGAGCTTGCAACAGTTTATACGGCAACGTACGGTGGTGTTCGTGTACATCCACGTCTACTGAAACATGCAGTATCAGAACTTACGAGTATCACAACGAGGATCTACGAGGTCGTTACCCAACTTTTCCCTGCACTTCCAAAAGCCGCTGGTGATCAATGTATACTTAAATCTGATAACGATGACGATGAATCCAGCGAAGAGTACGTGTTTTACATGATTTAATGATGAAATATGTAGTTTTATATTTGAAATATTAAAGCGCAAGTGCACATAAGTATTAATTAATTATTCATAAAACTAAATTGTTAGATAGCTTTTTCTTGCTCATTTTTTTCATTGACGTTTAATACGAAAAGATGTACATTAAAAAATTAAGAAAGTAAAAATTAAAGGTTTGTTTTAGCTGTATATAGGGCTAGTGCCGCGTACCCATACTTGCCTCGGGTGCGCGACACGCGCCCCTTGACATCTATTAATTAACCTAAATTTAATATTACGATATCTTAAAAATCCAAATACCAATTAAATATTATTATTATCATTAATAGTATAATTTGTATGTTAAAAAATATAACAAAGCACAATATATATTTAATAATAACTAAATTATTTTTTAATTTTTAGAATAGTTATAAGTGCAGCTGCAATACTTCATCCAATCTTACTGCCGCGAGTTTATTCCGCCTTATTTGTACTGTATGCTCTTCACAATAAAAAGACGGACGATGCTTACTGGCAACGACTAATCAAGTGGAACAAACAGCCTAACAATACATTATTAGCATTTTTAGGCATTGACCAGTAAGTCGATAGTTACTTAATATATTGACATACGAAATTTCAATAAAAACAATGTTTGTAGGAAATTTTGGAAAAATTTTGATACATCCGAAAATGACAAGTTTCTTAATGAAGCCATAGAAACGTTACAACAACTGAAAACAACTTTTTCAGCAGTAGAAAAATTAATAGTAATTAGAAATACACATTACCAAATTGAACAGGTAATTGCATTATTACTTTAATATTAAAGTGATATTTAATATTATTTTTAATTTGTCCATTTTATAAACAATTGTAGGCCATACAAAAAAGATTGGAAAAATATGAATTACCTGCAGATGAATTAATACCTATATTTTATTTTGTTGTCGTTCGAGCAAGTGTCTTGCAACTTGGAAGTGAAATACATTTTATTACTGATTTCATGGAATCTTATCTAAAAAATGGACAAATTGGTTATGCATTTACGAATGTCATGGTTAGTTGGCTTATAATTTGTTTTTATATATACAACGATAATATGTGAGTACTTATGCTTTTTTTAGGGCATCTATGATCTCATACTAAAAGAAGAGATAACTATGGACGATTAAATAAATATGAAGAGCATTTGCTTTGTCCCTTACAAAAAACATTGAAATTCTAGTTTAAACATTGTTTTTAGAATGTGACAATGTAATCTTAATAGTTAGCTTGAAAAACGGGTTTCAACGTGTATCATAGTGCAAGTTAAAAAACTAGGAGTCATAGTAGGACGTGATTAGATCCTTCTAAGGTGTACTTGACTTCCTGAATTATATTTTGAACCGTTCGTGTACGTGTATCTATAAAAAGTTTTAAAATATATGATATATGTATACATAAACATTATTATTATTGAAAGCAATATAAATAACTAAAAGTTACTCAAGCTATTTTTCTTATGAGATTGTAAGTAAACAATGTCGCACAAATTGTGACATATCAAACTTCGTGCAATTGTGCGTAAATTAACATTCCACGTTTATTTCAAATTGTGTAGAAGCTTGTTTTATTTTGTGTAAAAAAGAATTGTATAAATTATTATATGTAAATAAAATAATATAAACGCATACATAAAATAACATTTGAAAAGATGAAATAAATAATTCTAATCTATTAGAACTGTTTATTGTTATTATGTATTTACCATGTTACTATTCATTTTAACTTATGAAAAATTCTTTGGTATACCAAAAAGTGGGACAACTTTATTTCCATGAATAAATATTTATTCGCACATATTACTTGTCTACATCATTCAGAATGTACACGTTAGTTAACAGTCAGTTTTTTTAAATGTAAAAAAGTAGCAAATGTTTAAATATCCGGCATCCGACTCTCCCGGTTCCGGTATTCGTTCACAATGGTCCAGAACCTATGCTTACAGTACAATAGAAAAAGGTATCAAGGAATTTTCAATACTGAATACGTCAATTCCACCTGTATGTAACATTCGCTAAACGTAGGGAGACCAAGATATTCCCAAGTTCATCAACCAATTTATTCTTTTGTCCTATAGCATTTTGCATTTTTTCATCTTTCTATTGAACACATTAATTGCACATTCTCAGTACATTCAACTTTTATTTTTAAATAAAGATTGATATCGCTATATAATATCTTTAAACAAGTCAATTACTTGTAAAACATTTTCTAATCCGTGGTAGACATAAACAGTCTTGAAACATTAACTAAATCCTCACAAAAAAAGTCGGAAATCCCGAACTTGTGAATTTTAAATTGTCTAAAACAAATGTGGTTATGCATGCATATCTTTTTCTTTTTTACTTATACTTTCTTATCTGACGATTCTAAATGATTGAAAAAGAGAAAAGAGACGCTTTCGCAATATTCATTATTCGACAACAATATGTGCAAAACTTTTTATCTACTATTTTTACCAGCATGTAAATGATATAAGTGGTGTACAATTAGATCGGAAGCATTGACTCTTCGGGGTTGACGAAGTACAGCTACACAGATGACAATTATCTATCTAACTACCTAACTATTTATCAGATAAATCAAAAACGATTATGCACACATTTTGAATAAATTATTTAACTAGTCCTTTCTGTTATGAGATAATTTATTTTTTTCAAGTCTCCTTTCACTTCTTAATTTAGTTGATTGACAAAACTTAATTCAATATATATAAGTACCAGAGAGAAAGACAAACGAATAAAAAATAAACGAACAAAAAATTGAAAAGCTTCATACGAATAGAAATATAACTGTATATCACTATCCTATAGTCAGCAACGTTATTTTTATCTCTCTATTTTCTTATCTATATGTCATGCGATCATTTTTATGCGTGACCTTCTAGAAAATTCTTTCATCCGAAAGAATTTATTTACAAAGTTAACAAATTCTACATGATTAATAATATTATATGTAGAAAAGTAATATTAATAAATTGTTCTCTTAATCTCGAAATTAAATACTTATTTTAGGAATCAATTCAATAAAATTCAAAATGCACTAATATCGTAATAAATTGGCATGGTTTTATTAATAAAGTATAAAACGAGCTGTTCGTTATCCATGATTAAAAGAAATAACAATAAAAACGACTGCAGTTTGCCTACAATATGAGGTAATGTATGTGCTGCAAGTATGTTATTAAATTTTATTTCAAGATTTACAGGAGGTTTAGAAGGGTGATTCACGAGAGTGCATGTTCAATCGGGAAATTTGGTCTTTATTTCCAAAAATATTCTCCCCCAACTGTGTGGCGCCCAGAAATGCCTGGAAATACAAACACAAAGAAACCGTGAAAACTGTTGAATTTTTCTTCGCGCGATCATCATTATTATCATTTTATTAGTTTATTCTATTCAAATTCATCTTAAGTGTGTAAAGATCGACAGAGCAAAAAAGAGAGAGAGAGATACAAATACCGTTTTCCTGAGTTTATAATTTCTATTAAAGTTATACAAAACATCAGCGTCGTAGTTTGTCCATGCAGTGGCATTCATTGGTTTAGAAAAAGTATAGTAGAAAAAGTTAAAAATAAATTGAATAGATACAATTAAAATGAGGCGTATAAAACGTAATTAATAAAAATGTTTTATTATAAATATTTTATTGAGTCACTTGCAACAAAAAATTAAATTAATCTAAGAATTGCATCATTGATAGGTTGTATAATACAAAATTTATATAATTAAACCAAATAGCGCTAAACACATCTCCTTCGCGAGCGCTTGTGATTAAAATAACCTTTCCAGTAGCCAACTAAACCTCTGCTTAGACAAACGTGTCGCAGTCTTGGTAATAAAAACATAAAGCAGAAATTCTTATCATTATAACGCGCGAATTGGAAATCGGTGTGCGAATCTCTAGCAGTTTGATCATGCGTTAAATTTGAATGATACAAAAAAAGCGAAAGGAGAGGTATCATCTCCCGAAGAGAAATAGTCATGATTATAGTAAGTGTGAAAATATTAATTATCAAGTAAATGAAACTAAATCCCTAAACCGGTAGATAACGCTTTAGCGTGATTGCCGAGTGCAACTCGGCCACGCGAGCGCTTACCGCGTCTTACACAACGCTTTAGTCGCTTTACAATGATTCTAGCCAGTGTTTACACTAATTTTTAATTAATATATATTAATAATAATAGTATAGTAATAATAATATAATAGTTTTTTTCTTTTGGAGTAGTTTTTTTTTCGGTGGTCGTAATAACCGTTGTGATACCACAGGTAAGCTAGTTATTGAATTACCTATCGTAGTCTACTTTGATAAAATAAAATCAATCAGAGAAACGTGGGAATTATCCGAAAATTCACGCTTTTACACAAGCGATTATGGTTTTTACGAACTCACTCAGTATTATTATACTCACACACCATAAAAGATCGGCTGAGAGCTCCGTATTTTCACTTACTTTTATTTTCTTTTTTATTATAATGAATTATAGCCAACTGTCGGAGACTTAGATCAAATCTGCGACGTTCAATGGCATTTCATCAATGCTAGTGTTATAAAACTGTTCAATGTCTTTCAATGTTCTCTTATCATCTGTTGTCACGAAGTTAATCGCAACACCTTTACGACCAAATCGACCACCACGACCAATTCTGCAATTTGAAAAATAAAACATGATTTAGAAATATTATCATTATTGAGTTGATTTGATCAAATTACTTGGGTTTGCAACAAATTAATTAAAATAAATTAAATGCAAGCAGTATAAATATTTGTTTATAAATTAAACTTGCCTATGAATATAATTTTCTCGATTTGAGGGCAGATCGTAGTTAATGACCAAGGAGACCTGCTGGACATCAATACCACGAGCAAGGAGATCAGTGGTAATCAATACTCGAGAAGAACCCGTGCGGAATTGCCTCATAATGAGGTCACGCTCACGTTGTTCCATATCACCATGCATAGCAGAAACGGTGAAATCTTTGGCGCGCATACTGTCCGTGAGCCAGTCGACCTTGCGTCGAGTATTGCAGAAAATTACGGCCTGCGTGATACTCAGAGTATCGTACAAATCACAAAGAGTGTCTAGCTTCCAGTTCTCTTGTTCGATGTAAATGAAAAATTGCTTGATACCTTCAAGGGTAAGCTCTTCTTTCTTTACGAGAATTTGGACGGGACTACGCATGAAACATTTGGATACGTCCAACACATCTTGGGGCATAGTAGCAGACAGCAAAATTACCTATAGAATTGTTGTTAATTATTAAACATATATTTAATAGTATGTTTCTAAAATGTAGAAACCATATAAATACATCGAATTCATTTTTAAAAACACAATATTTACCTGAACTTCATGTGGCAATAGCTTAAAAACATCGTAGATTTGATCTTTGAAACCACGAGAAAGCATCTCATCGGCTTCATCGAGTACAAACAATTTGATACTGTTTGCACGTAATGCCCGTCGACTTATCATATCGTAGACTCTACCGGGAGTACCAACAACTACGTGAACTCCTTGGTCCAGCCTGCGCATGTCCTCGCGGACATTCGTTCCACCAATACACGCATGACATTGCGCACGCATAAAATCACCAAGGGCAATCACTACTTTCTGGATCTAAAAACGTTATGCAACGTATAAATTATTTAATCATTATAATTAGTCAATATTAAAATTTTTATTTAAATTTATGAATATCCTCGAAACTTGCTAATTTTAAAAATAAAAATAAAATG
The DNA here is from genome assembly GCA_026168455.1 of Theocolax elegans. Lineage (NCBI taxonomy): Eukaryota > Metazoa > Arthropoda > Insecta > Hymenoptera > Cerocephalidae > Theocolax > Theocolax elegans. The sequence continues at coordinate 32,394,561 of CM047426.1, read as the reverse complement.
TTTTTTAATATGTCTTTGCGTACGTTAAGTAACAAATACGTTAGGTACAGGTTATTTCATGCTTGGATAAATACCTGTTGGGCCAGCTCACGAGTTGGTGCAAGAATCAAGGCCTGACACTCATTAATGTTTGTATCAATCTTTTGTAAAATGGAAATAGAGAAGGTAGCAGTTTTTCCAGTACCTATAAACATAGAATAATTAATTTAATATAGTTTATATAAATTTAATTTTTGTTTTGTTCCTTAAATTTTACATATGACTATGATATTTAATTGATTTTTCTAAAACCTAAGTTAAAGTTATATTCTTAGTTAAAACTTCAATTTCTATACTGATAAATATAGAGTAAGAATACTTGTCATATTTGTTAAAAATAAGTTAGTTTTACATTAACATATTAACTGTTTAAAAGGTTTTACATGTTATATTATTATAATGCAAAATATGTATTATTTTAATGATAGATTTTTTTATTATTACATTTATTTGCTGTTATTGCCCAATAATGCATAAATTTATTTTGCTAGATAAGTTATACCAACTAAAAAAGAACATAGGGTGGTTTGTGCACCGAAATATCAAATACTTTGTATCTGTATACGAAAAAAACGAAAGTTAATTTTGCGTACCATCTAAAAACCTTGTAAAGTATAACTTAAATATTTTTTCAATACTTTTGGTCAATGCATAAAACTAACTTTCAAGTTTTTAGTGTATAGATTTACTGTACTTATTTCTTGAGTATGAAAACCAAGTCACGTTAAAAAAAAAAAATTAGATAAGAAATGACATGCCAATAACAAAGAATGTCAATAATTTGAAACCTTAATGATAGTTTAATACCCTACACAATTATTAAAAGCGATAGTTAACAATTATACACATTATTATGTCTTGTTTTGTTAATATTCTTACCGGATTGAGCCTGGGCAATAACGTCATGACCTTTAATGCAGGGTAAAATAGCACGCTGTTGAATAGCCGACGGTTTTTCAAAACCATAAGCATAGATACCGCGCAGCAGTTCTTCCTTCAGGTGCATATCATCAAAGTTGTCAACAACCTACAAATATACAGAATGTCATTTATTTAAAAATCGAATGAATTTCGGTGCAAAAAGAAAAAGAGAATAAATTAGATCAAGGTAACGACAAGTGTACTTACAATGTCCCAGTTGGTTTCGATGATGCCATCGGGGTCCATTCCTGGGGGGCCCGTGTACGTAGGTTGTTCACTTTCGCTCGGACCATTTTCAGACTCGCCCGACCATTGTTCTTCATTTCTACAAAAATAAAAAAACCACAAATTTAAAAACAAAGTAACAATGAAGAATTGTACTATAATTACATTCGCACTTCACATAGATACGAGATATCGGACCACGGATGAGTACAATATAAAACCCCTTTTAGATCTAAACGTAGCTAAAAACGCATCGTATATATTACTCACGGTCAAGGAGGAGCCCCAAAAATAAACCAGATGTTACGTCGTTATATTAAGCGGAATTGTTTTAAACTTAACGCAATAATTAATAGAATAAAAAGAGCTTTCGTTATTTAATATCAATCACATCTTGTTTGCCTAATCGGAGAATGATATTTTAACGCTAAAAAAAGGTAAATTTAATTTACAGAAGTAGAATTTCGCTTCGTCACGTAGTTACGAAAAAAAGAATAAGAAATGAATAGGAAATAATAAAAATGATAATGTAAGGCGACACGGCAGATAAGAGTTAAACGATTAGACGTATTTACGTTTTGTCCGCCATGGTTGGTACGTGTTAGTCGCTTAGCGTAGGTGTCCCGTCGTCACTATATCCTCACTAAGAGCAGCTCCCGTTTGATGCAAGTACGTATCTCAACGACTCGATGTTGCACTGACCTGCAGTGCAATGCTTTCGAGGTTACGAACGCACGAGGAATTTTCGGATGACTCGTCGGAGGCACAACCACACACGCCGACACGCGGCTTCGTGCGAAAACGTAGTGGGAATATTTCCCTCTGCCGAGAGAAGCGGAAAATCACGTGATGCCCAGGCGCTCGCAAATCGGTGAAGGGGAGGGGGCAACAACGACAACGACAACGACAACGACAACGACAAAGCAACGACGACGGCGATGGAAACCGATGAGTTCACTTCCGAATAAAGCACGAGTCATAAACCGCGTGCTCAGGCTAGCATACCCACTAACCCACCTACCTGGAATGTAATATTGTTGTTAATCCTATATAACCCCCGCTTAAATTTCATGATTTTTCGTGGTACCCGGGTAGTTTATATACCTGAGACAATAACGTACCCTTCAGGTAGAAAAAAGGTAACTCCAATATACTTAACTAATATCCTTCTCAAGCTGTGGAAATTATTGGAAAAATTGTACAATAACACTTAGTAATTGTGCACTTATACATACACACACGTATTGATTACTTTACGAACATACGACATGCAACTCATCACAACTGACATACACTCTCGAAAAAAATCGCGTAGAATGTGACCTATTACTCGATTTAATTTCTTTATTTTTTTAAGATAATGGAACATTTTTCACTGCGCTTGTGCGACACAATATTATATTCCTATAGCTATTTTCGTTTGGTTTATTTTCTGCGAGGAATTAATAATAGAGTGTGGTATACGAAAAGTATACGTTTTCTCCCCCTCTCGCTCTCTCGCTCTCTTTATCCCTCTGCTTTAGCGATCGATTATTTATTTTAAATTTGGATTGTTGAATTAATAAAGTTAAAATCGATAACTCGTTTTTGCACTTACAGAAAACAAGAATTTAAAATAGTTGCATCAAGTGTGTTAAATACACAGATGCTTCTTTATTTATGTAATGTTTGCGATTTAAGAAAGCTCTTTTGTACAAGTTTAAAAATATATTATCACTGTATTTTAAACTAGGAAAATTTTATTCTATTAGTAACGCCAAAATCTATATGAATTTCGATGAAATTCACAAATCATAATGAATCTAAAATAATAATAAGCAAAAATCTTGATACGTTTATTTTGAAAAGGTATTATACGGCATCACGAACATAATCTTTTTAATCGTTTACACAACAGTATGCATTTTACAAATTGATAATTTCGAACAAAGATTTGCAATACAAATATAAAAATATCACTCAACTAGTTTCATAATTTCATTCAGCAAATTTTTCTTTCAGATTTATGAATTATTGTATTATTATTGTTATTGTTATTGTTACTATTATTATTAATTGCCATTATTGATCAATAATTTAGGTAAAGCCTATAAGCTAACTGTAATGTACAATTGGAAGCATAATACAGTTATTGAAATTGCGTTTTAATCTAGTACTACATCTGGAATCCAGCAACTATGTATTGTAAAATCACGTATCCGCGAAAAACGGTGCAAGTCCCGCTCACCGCATTCCATCCTACGCGAAGAACGATATACATTTAGAGAGAGAGAGAGAGAGAGAGAGAGAGAGAGAGAGCGATTGAAAAATGAACGAACGCCCGCATGTGGGAGAGTAATAAAAACCAAGTTATCGAAAGCGAAAGGCAAGTACTGTAAGAATTGTATATACACAAAACGCCAAAAAGATACATGATGCCGAATAAAAGATCATGCACACAACCATGCACTGGACACCTGTTCAACCAATGTGTACTTGGTGAGTAGGAGAGAGAGAGAGAGAGAGAAGGACGGGGGGCGGGGGCGTGGGCGTAGGGAGGAAGAATGAGAGTGAAGAAACCCTGTTGTTTATACGACAACGGGAGCGAAAGAGAGAGCGAAGGTCGTCGTGCATTGCCGACTATGTCGTCACATCAATGCGAAATGCATTGAGCGTGCACAGGCGAGCGCGCGCGGGCGCGCGTGCCTGTACCTTTGTGAAAGCTGTACGACGATGCTATATACGGAGAAGGGGAAACACTTTGACAGTGAGTCACTACACGCGAAAATCATGGCAGCTGTGGTAACACCTTGAAAAGTCCTATTCAAATAGGGGAGGGATGAGCAGAGGGGTATACGTAGGTTTACGTTCATTTCGGAACAGACGCTACAAAAGCTATCCCTTACCTCCCCTTTTCAACACGCACAACCAACCACCCTCGCAATGACAGTCCGTATGTGTTCAATTTTCCGGGATGTTTGCGTACTATCGTGAATCATGATTCGTTCCATTTTCACGATGTATGTATATATATATTTTTGTTGTTCGAAATTAGAGAATACACTACCATATTTTTAAATGCGTAATATTTATAAAAGTTTAAAACAAACGAAAAGGTATACTCAATAATTACGTTAAACCTTCCTATTAAAAAATTCATATTCATCGAGATTACCGATCCAACGATTATAATTAACCATATTAATTTATATATTAGTTTATAAACAATACTATTTTAATTAATTTCTTATTATATGTCAATATAATTGTTTAAAATAATTTAATAAATTAACTAAATTCTTGAGCTTGAAACATTCTTGGTTGGAAAATAAAGAAAAATGAAATGAATCGGATAGTACTCGTGTACGTATACAACTATACATGAAATATGTATGTACATACGTATGTAACCGCAAATTCTATTTTAATCAATTAATTAATCATAGATAAAAAAGCAGAGTTTGGAATAACGAAACATTCGGGCGATATTACGTAAGTAAGATAATTGTGGTCGTACGAAGCTAAAAAAATGAGAATATAGAATAAGAGAGAAGGTCCATTTATCGAGACATCTCGCGAGGTCAGCCGGCATCGCCGGAAGAATTTACAACCGCATGCGTGATGCGCACGCACAACGTGTTTCCAGAATCCGGAACAACGTAGAGAGAGAACGAGCGAACGATGGATCGAGCGCGACCTCGTCACCACGCACGGCACGGTCACCGTGTGGTGTGCTTTGAAAAGTAAGGTTAGGATCTATGTCTATAGGAAATATATATATATATGCTCGCGCGCGCGTGCTCTCTCTCTCTCTATGTATATATATATATACATAGAGAGATAGAGAGAGAGCGCGCGAGCTAGCAGCGTTGTTTTAACATCTACTCGTTTCCATCGAAAGCCCCTTCAACTTCGTAATAAATGTTATACTACATCATGGAGATACGCATTAGATGCACGAAATAAATAAATAATATGAATAATAGAAATTCCAAATAATTGTTTCACAGTAGAAAACGTGTAGACCCGCAGGGTAATAGCGCGGAATGTCGAAGAAAAAAGAATGAGGTTTGATCACAGACACACGCGCGCCATGTTGTCAGGGACTGGCTGCTGCTGATCCCGCACACACTTGCCGAGTTTTAAGCGTTAATTTATTAGCTTATAGCAACGCGAACATGTTTACCCGAACTTCTATACGACAAGTAGACGATTACGTATCGATTGGTACGCGGTTGACACGGAAAATACACCGGGAAACTCGTAAACTTACCTTCGTTCAGTGTAATTCGACATGTTCCACTCACGGTAGCGTGATGAAAAGGACGAGTTCCTATTGCGTCACAGCGCCCACTCCTCGGAGTGCCGCGAGGGGGCGCTCCTCGTGTCTGTGCTGCCCTCTGTTTGGGATTTACCATGCACGGTACATACTACATATACGACGACGTCGGGTCGACCTGTCGATGGCATGCGATTATACGGCCACCGGCCACTACGAGTCAACGGCGTCCTCTCTGGTTATATTGGTTAATTCAATATTTTCTTTTTATCAATTATCATTCATCCGATTCAAATTCGTGATGCTTTACCTTTTTTAATTTGATTTCTTATATTCCAATACAACCTTTCCTTAGACTGTTTATTCTTTTTATTATTCAATTAATAGGTACGACAAATTATTGTCGATAGGGATACCCAGGATTCTCTGCGCGGCTTCTTGAATCTTGATATCGAGTGGGGATGATTTGCCGCGAAATTTAAGTTTTTAATTAAGTATTACGTGGTTTTTCCGTCTATGCGTTTTTCATTGCTTGCGACAAGCGTATTAAACAATTAGATTTTCCAATAATGTACTTTATTCTCGCAATCTTGGTAATAAACTTCGTATCCTAGATTTCCAGTCAAACACCTGTACTAGTTTACTCTTTAGGGTCAACTAGTGCATCGAATTTCAAATTTCCAAGGCAGCGATTATAAATATATACTAATGAAAATTTTAACAAACGATAATTAAAATCTTCAGTAAAATTGTCTATTGGTAATTATTGAAGAAACGTTTGAATAAATATACTTGTATTAAAGGTTGCTTGTATTTACGTACGTCAATATATGTCAATATAGTGTACCTCGATTTTCTTTCTTAATTTTCTAGATAATAATTGTTTAACCGTTGCTCGCCTTAGATCTTGTTTCGTAGAACTTTAATTTATAAAGTGAGAATGAGTTTAATATGCACTGTTGAATTTTCTTCTATTTGTATTAAAATTGACACGCGAACCGAGCGAAGCAAGCTCTGAGCTACGAGATTTTAAACGCATGGCGAAGAGCCAGCGACTGTCCCTCGCAAGTCGAAAATTTTCTTTCCAACAATGTCCAAATTAACGATATTTCAATTGAATTGGATTAGTCACTATTTAACTTTCAACAGCTCCTAGTTAAAATATTTTTTTTATTAATACACCAATGTAAAATTAAGATCTCGTCTCTTATATTTTTTTTTTAAATTAAGTTCGATTCGCAGTTGTTTTTACAATCTGAATTTCTGATCGAGATTGACTTTAATTTTAACTTTAACTATAAAAACTATAAGAACTATAAGAAATCAGAATTAATGCATGGGAATCACATTGTAGGTTGCAATTAAATAATTAAATATATATGATTTTACTCAAATGCTTTTTTATATGTTTTATTTTTGCAATTTAAAAAATATGTGTAAATAAATCTTATTATTATCTTGTACTTATTAGGTATAAATATAACTAACCACTGTAGAAATATAATTATAAATATGTATCTTAATCTATATTTTTTTTTTATTTATGTTTTTCTTTTAATATAGAATCAACATTTTCAATAGCTTAAAACCTAATATAAGAAAATATACATTTACAATTATCAAACTTTTTTATAAAATTTATAACAAGTAGTAGTTCAAAACTGTTTAGTCTCCAGTATTACATGCATTTAATTTTTACAAATTATTTGTAATAACAATTATATTAACTAAAGTAAGTATATTTAACAGATATCAATATTGTATAATTATGTATTTAATTATATAACATTGAAACTTTTAAACCGTTTAATTTATATATACAATATACAAATAATTTCTATTTACTTAAAGTTATTAGTTATGTAAAGTATTTCAATTTTTTAAAATGTATGTGTTAAAATTTGTAATGCAAATAACAATTTCTTAAACTTAACTGTGAGATTGAAATCAAAATTGTAAGCTAAACAGATAAATTTTTACATAAAAGCACAAGCGAGTATAAGAAATAATACTGCAATTGGAAAAATAACATAAATGCCCATTCGAGGAACACAAACTGAAATAAGAAGAGAAATATCGTCTATTTCATGATCAATACCATCTTTAGTTGGAACTTCAACAATAACTCTATCAACAGAAGTTATAGACAAAGGAAAGCTGCATTCTGTTTTATTAATGCATGCTTTTGTTACATTTTCATATTGTAAGGTAGGTTTGTATATTTCAAACACAGCATGAATATCATTTGAAACAATATCATTGTCACTATAAAATATATAATAGTAATATCCATCTTCTACTACTTCATGAATAGTTTGAATGTGTCTACTGCCATTTAACAAATAACTTACATCCATACATTCATTTGATGGATCAAACTCGTGTGCCAATAAAACATTTCCTCCATAACAGTTTAGCAAGCCGTTTTCAAAACTTGAAATTGATGAATCACTATTTTCTGAACCATTTTTTGCATTTCCTCCATGCCTTATACCTCTGTCCAATAATTCTGGTTTAATAGGTTGTTGACTTCTTCTCTGTCTTACTCTTTCCTCTTCCATACCAAGATTATCTTTTTCATTATTTTCTTGATCTAAATTTAATTCTTTTTCTAATAATCTTATTCTTTCTTTATGTTTTTCAACTAGTTTCTTTCTAGTCTCTAAATCTTTTCTATGTTTTTTTCTATGAATAATTGATTTTACATGACCATCATCTTCTTTGAGACTATCATCTTGGTCTTTGTTATATTGATTTTGAAATGTATGCAATTTAGTCATTCGTCTTTTTAAATGTCTTGTTTTATCAGTTAAATTTGCGTTATCTATTTTTTGATTTATGTGTTTATTCACATATCCCTCTGCTGTATTAAATAAGGCCTCTAATTCTTTGTCATCATTTAATATATTTTCTAATTTTTCCGTACTAGAATTTATATTTGTAAAAGGTTTTCTTTTAGATTCTTGTTGTCTACTTGATGAATTATTCTTATTTCCTAAAAACTTCTGTTCAGTGTGATTTGAATTTCTGGTATACTGAGATTCTTTATTAAGTTTTGTTGAAATAAATTCCTTTGAATTAATTTCTTGTGCATTAGACTCAAATGTTACTTTTACCTAAAAAAAAATAATTTTTCATTGAATACTATTCATTTTAAATATAACAACAATTAAAGTCAATATATAATGGCTTATTGGATTATTGACTTAAATTTCATTACAATAATTTTTACCTGCTGATTAGCTTCAGGTAAAAATATTCCTGAAGTTTTAGCTTTGTTTTTGTTATGCTCTAACATTCCACATGTGCGTAAATTTCTTTCTCCTTTTACAACAAGAATAGATGCTCCCTCAAACCTATACAGAAACGTAATTATTAGAAGAAATACTAAATAATTTGTTTATTACTTATTATATTTACCTTGAACAGACTGACAATGCAACTGTTGCTCCTTTCAAAAGATAAAACCCCCAATATTCCAATGTATCATCAGGTAATGTCATACTCTTCTTCAGTCTTATATGTTTTCTATACGAAGTCTTTTCTGGTCTTCTTGAAACTTGAAATGCATTAAAAGTCTCATTCATTTTCAATTTGTGCTCCTGCAAAAGTGAATCAATTTATAAATTGCATATACTATAAATTGCAATACTATAAAAATATTAAATTAGTCATACTGAACAAAATATTGGTGATATGCCATCAGTAATTTCTACAATATCAGATTCTGTTACTGCAAATTGTACATCGGCATAGATACTGTGTCTTAAATAAAGTGGAACTACTAATAACATTGTCGGAAGCACTGTAGTTAAAGTACAAAAAATAACTACTCTTCTAATACCATGCATGTTTTCAATACCTGTAATTCAAGGCAAAAAACATTATATTATATATATATATATATGCAGTAAATAAAAATTTATAATAAGGATTATTAATTCATAAACATTCTTAAATAATACATTACATGTAATAAATTACAAAATGTGACATTTAAAATTCATTATTTGAAATATAGAAAGTAATAGAATAGCTAGACATTCAAATATAATTATGCAATGATTAATTATATTTACCAAAAATACGGAGGTGAGGGAATAGAAATGATTAATACTATTCTTTTGTAGACCAATAATGACTAAACTTTTAAAATTATTGTATTACAATCAGTGATCAAATGCGTTTATAAATAAACTTAAGTTGAAGATCAAAATCTGTTAACATCAAATCCTCTGTACAACTATAATGAATTGCAAGTTTCTTTGATAACAAAAGTTTAAATATTCTACCAAATAGATACTTAACAGGTTTTAATATTTGTATTCTAAATAAGTGTTATTCAAGAAGCCAGAGCTACTTTATAAAAGCTCATCTGCCAGAATCAGTATATTGTTAAAGATTAATATACCAGAATAATAAATAAAGATAATTTAAGACTGATAATAAGTTTCCCCTCGTAATACTACAAAACCTAATTTATTGTTGCTCACAATTAAAATGATCAACTATCACAGATTTGATGATTTTTATATTTTAAAGCCAAGACTCAAGTTGATAGGCTTGATTTTCCCCAATCATACACTCGATCCTTGATTCTTGGTGGTTTTAAAAAATTATTTCTTGCAGGTGCCCACGACATTTCATGCATTCGCGAAATCCACTTTTGCAATAAACACAAAATTAATACCTTGAGTATAAGGTATCAAAAATACTAACTATACTAACTAAACTATAACGAATACCTCCCATGCTCATTATTGTTTATCGAATGCTCTTGTGACCCCCCCCCCCATCCAAATCCCAAAAGTATCAAATTCCGTGACATAAAAATATCAAAAGATAGGTTTTCAATAGCTCCCGTCATCTTCAACATTAAACTCGTCATGTTTGTATTTCTTACGGTAAAAATTAAGTATAAATTGAACGATCGTCAACCACACAACATAAAAATACAGTGTCTTAAAAAATAGACTCTTTTAATGAATTGCCAATGCTACAAAGAAATGTTGCTGAACTACTTTCAATTGCTCTCAATTGCTCTCAATTCTATTAAAAAGTTCATAATTCTCAATAGATATAGTTACAATAAATATTAAATAATAATAATGTATAATTAATTCTGATAATAAAAACTTGATATACGAACAAAGTACAGTGTTGCGCATGCGCAACACAGCGGCAGGCGGGAATGTTCAGAGACTTCAAATTTTAAATAGAATATGTAAAATTTAGATGTATAAACATATTTAGAAATTAATGTATGTATACCGATTATTTGTATGTTCTAAACTACAACTTCAAAACTTTTAACTTTTTAAAAGAAAGTAATCAACCCCTAATTTGGTATGATTTACACAACTTGAGAATCCCTCGCACCTAATATGTTATTTTAAACATAAGTTTTGAGTTAAAAATCCCTGTAATTTAGGTGCGACATTTCCTTAAATGAAATTTAAGTAACTTATTTAGTATAGCTTAAATATTATAAATATAAATAGAAAATTACAGATCTAGAGGGAAATTACTGACGTGTTCATATCATAACTAACGCTTATAGCTTGACTTATTCCGAACCGAAGGCGAAAGCATCAGGACAAAATAATATTAATTTATCAATTTCGGACCGGGTATTGAGAAAAATATTTAATGAAATAATACAAATATAATATGTTTAAATAAATATGACAAATATTTAAAACATGTTTTTCTTTTACATTATACAATTGTTTTTTTATATAGTATAACATTATGTATGTAACTAGGCCTCTTGCTCAATGTTGCAATACAAGATTTGCAATTAAATACTAATTAGGTACTTTAATTTATTAAAGGATATATTAAATAAAAATAAAATGATGAAAAATATGTTTTCTATTTTTACACATTTTACCTAGCACCATCTACGAAATAACTTATTTTCTATTATTTCACGTATTCTACATGTAGATAATACTCCTGATAAGCTAACTATTACTTAATCTATAATTAAATATTACTTTGTTTTGATAACAAGTATAAGTAACAAGTATAAGATTAATATTCTAAATCGAGACTTTTACCTCGTTTCTATACGTTTATTGCACATTCAAATAGATCTTTTAAAGTTTGCTTGTAAAAGGTAATACTGATATTGAAGGTAATAATCTATCGTACACTCAAACACAAAAATAAACAAACTTTTGTTATTTTATGTATTTAACGTTTCCAACGTTTTAAAATATATATATTCCTGTAGAAAAAATCCGATGAATCAATTCACTGTATACACACCTTACGGATAAGACCCACTTATTATCATTATACATATATATATATATATATACATAACATGAAAAAGTACGAAAAGAATTCTCGCATTGAACGTGTTTATGGTTTATTGCTATGAATTGCTCTCTCTCTCTCTCCCTCTCCCTCTCCCCTCCCCCGATCTCACACACATATTTTCTCGACAAATAAATTATTATCAACTTGGATTAAAATAATCCAAAAGCTTGAAATTTTCTTCATGATATATAAATGATATTTTGCACTAAATACTTATAATTATAATAACTATATAATCACATGTTTAGACTCGGATAATGTGGTCAATATTTCAAAGTTTAAAAGACATTTTTTTCTGTGATTAATTAATTGCGTTCGGAAATATATTAATCTTCTCTAAAATGTGTCTATTTCTACTAGTAAATTATATATATATATATGATAGTTAAATGATTATTTGATGTTATCTAATTAAATGATTATTTGATTTATGTTGTTACAATTGAATGCTTATTACAATTTTAGTAGGTTGTTCAAAATAATGAATTGATACGTTCGGTTATAATTAAATTGGATAATAAATCTCTATTTTAATTTAATAAAATCTACAGCATTTATTATTAAATTATCATTTAAATCCTGCATTTATATAAAAGATATGATAATTTTTTTTAATTTCAAAGCAAATCAATAAAGGTGTTTTATAATACGCTTTCTTATTTAATATTTTTATATTATTAATGATTTATATATATATATATATATATATATATATATATTCTATTTTATATACTGATTGAGATTTTGTTAATATCTCTGCCGACATAAATCATAATTTACTACCTTGAAATTAAGCGATAATTTCGGATAATAGGGATAATTTTTAAATGAATTCAATGTAAATTTTATACGTTCAAGAAATTTAATTTAATGAGTACAACTAACATTTTAAAATCAATAAAATAAAGAAATTTTAGTTTGCAAAAATTCTAAAAGGAAACTAAAAATTCTCCAATCAAAACAGATGAAAATTAAAAGTATAATACATATAATAAATTGTTCCAAAATTCGATTTATCAAAATACTTTATCATTTTTTTTAATTCAATAGATAAAATAGAAAAATTAGGAATTCACATAATTAATATCAACAATGTTCCTCTCACAAATTATGTATCTCACAAATAAAGAAAATAAACATTACCGATTAAAAATGTAAACTATAAATTATATAATTTAAGAAAGATCTTATTCGTAATTTATAATCTTAATTAAATAAAAAAATTATACATCAAATTAAAAATATATATAATGTATATGTAATAAACTTACGATGTAACAATTCCAGGGAATGATATTTGTACGAGTGGTAATAGCCGACATTATTCGCTGCTGGTTTATTTGTTTCCGAAAGCATTTTTCTTTTTTATTCAACACTTCAAGTAGAAAGAAAAGTAAGTATATGTGAATTTCGTACACCTCTAACTTTTCCAAGTTCAGTTATGTGATCCAAAAAGACAAAGTAAAACTGTCTTTTTCTCTTACATCGATGACATTATCTTGATGCCATAAAACTTGGTACGATTGCAAACAATTTTGTCGATGATGTACAGTTGAAAATGTGCCAGAAAACGAAACGTTATCACACCTCCCATTAGCGTGACAATTTTTGTTTATTGTTCACCTCCTTAATGCTGATCACTATACTCATTATCGTTTCACTATGAAAACTTTTACGTTGTATTATATATTCATATGATAGAATTATTTATTCGTCGTTGTCTCAATCATTCTAACTTACCCATTCATTTTAATTTCCCACAATAATTATTTTTCTGTTAATTACACGAGTAGATTATATTTTATAATTTTTACGGAGTAACGATTATTGAATTTAATGACATCGTTCTTTTCTTTCATAGTTACAACTAATTGTAGGTAAATTTAATAGTAAACGGATATTTTTTACGAAAAGTTCGATGAACACTTGTTATAACTCTCGTACGTCTTCTTCGACTGCAATTTTATTAAGATAAGAGAAATGATGTTTCGTCAAGAGGTACTTTATATAAGGTGAAAGATAAACAATGCTTTGAAAGAATAAGGTGCTTAAGTATACAGATTTTCTTATCAAATTGTCATTTTCATTAGCAAGTGATGTCACGTGTCTATGTATGAACAAGTTTTATTCCAATTGAGTTTATTAACAATTTGTTCAAAAACAAATTAATATCTTAAATAAAGCGATTCCATTAACTTTTACACTAGAAATTTTTGTAAATTAAACATTATTTTTTAATTTATAAACATTTTTATTTACACCATTCGCATATGTAATTTCTTAACATAATAAATTTTGCTAATAATTTGTACACAATAATTGATTTATTTTTTTACATTTACAATATAAATTAATTTTTATTAATAAATATCAAAATCAATCTTTGACGTTGTATGATAAGTTTCTTCTCCTGTCACATGCCTTTGACAAATATGTAGTGTAGAAAACAATGTTCTACCAAAATAATAATCTTTGAAAACCTAAAATCATAATAATATTTTCAATTATCTATATTAATTGCTTTACTTATTTAATTAAAATATAGATTTTATGTATTACTTCTAAAATATTGGTTACATCAAATGTAAAATTTTGTGGAGGTTTTGTTTCATCACGGTCAATGAAACTTGAGTTCATGAGCGTAACATGTAGCTTTACTGAAGGTTCCTTTCTTTTTGTCAGCCCTGTAACACAGCAATTTTAAACAAACATTTACTGATGATATGTTAATAATTCACGTTATATTATTTTACCTAGATCAATAAAGTGTTTACGAATCTTATTTGCTATGTTTTGTACACAATCATTTTCATTTAGTACTTGAGCATATAATATTTTAACTTCGCTTGGATCATCATTCATATAGTCTAGTCCTTTCAGTTCTAAATGTAGTGGTCCATTTTCTTCTAAAAATGGTCTGCAAAAAATGTACTTTATTTGCTTTATAACAATTTAAATTATTATAAATTAAATACTGTTGAATTATTCTTACATAATTATATCTGTTTTACATGTTTCTAATGCCTCTACAGCTTTCTTTCGTTCTTCTTCATCCAATAAAACTAGTACATCTATTGTAAGATGTATTCTCTCAGGATTCTGAAACAATTTCTCTGTAATTGCTCTTGGTCCCTTACCGCACATAATTAAAACCTGTTTTTTGAAATTTAAGAAGTTTTCTTTAATTTCGTCGGTATTTAAGAGTGTACATACAAAATGAGTAAATTCTAATTTACATCTTGAAGTTTCTATTAATATGTCGATTCTATGCTTAGCTGTCACTATATCTCTTTTATTAGCCCCAGATATTGCTGTAAAAATAGAAATAATAATTGTATTAGTCCTAACCAACAATAATATTGTTTGTACATTTTTATGACAAAGTTTTATACTCACATATTTTCCCATCTTCGCCAACTCTGGGAATAGATATAATACAATTTGTTTCTGCTGATAATCTTTTTAAAGTTGCTCCTTTAGCTCCAATGATAAAACAATAGAAATTACTAAAAAATATAAAAATTTAATTAATTTGTACTTTGTATGTACTTACATATTGCTCATTTATAAGTTCAAATATAATTAAATGCAGTACCTATTTACATGAAAACTGTACATGTAACGATTTCCTCTAATTTGTATTATTTGATCAGAATCACAAATTTCTTCATCGTTCAATATACAATCGGGTTCATATGCTTCCTCTTCATAAGCCCCAAGTTCTTTACCTTGAGGCCAAGCAGATTTATCAGAAACTCTGTAACATCTGCCATCTACCCAAACCACTTCTGGTTTTATTATACTCATTCTAATATAAAAAATAATAAAATTATAATATAATTTATACATAATTAACAAAATTTTATTTATTTATTTTTATGTAAATAAATGTTGTTACTTACTTATTATATTATAAAATAATATTTAGAAGAAATTTCAGTTGCGTATAGCAAGTGTTACAAATTGAGTTAAATGTTAAATTAAAAAAATCTGAAGGGCTAGTTATAGCTGTATATAATGGCTCTCGCTCCTATATTTGCGTATATCAAGCCTTTTGATTTGGTGAAGTCAGAGAATATAGAAATACTCCCTTTATATATAGAAGGCCAAAAATATTTCTTGAAGTCGCATGCCGTCCCCCATTTGGTTTCTGGTGAAGTATCGGTTTACCATTTCAAAAACGAATAGTAGAGCGCCGTAGAGCTCGATTCAATGAACATTTTCCGTTTAAGTTTGAGTCGATTAAGTAAATATTTTTTATAAAAACTTTGAAATACGAAGGCTTGTTTACACGCTCAAATCTAACCTCAAAATGACTATTGCTTAGAAATTATTAAATTACTTTATATTATTATAATAATCACGTAAATAAATAGAAGACCGCCCTAGCTATCAATAATATTATTTATCGCTCTGTCCAATTAGTTTTATCAATTAGTAGTATCAATTAGTTTTGCCGGTTTTATAAAAACTTTAAAATACACGAAGCAGTCGGTTAACTAAAAGGGGCCGGGGGGGGGGGGGGGTCGAAACAATATTGCAGATCCGAACAGCAATTAGACTGACTCATCGATGTAACCCTTTTCGGTTTTTACACCTTAGATGTGATCCTTACGGTACTTTAGTCTGGTATTTTAGCACATGCAATCCAGTCAAATTAGACTTTTTTAATGAAAAAATTATATTGTCAACAAAAAAAAATACATTAATATAGTATGATTGAATAAATATCAAGAATTAAAAAACTTAAATAGGTAATAATTAAAACCAGGGACATTAAGAAATCGAAACAAACACTGAAGTTGATTAGTGTAGCTTTGTTACATGGTAACAGAAAACTAAACAAATCTTTTTTATTATACTTTGTTTTATTTTGTCAAAACATAACTGCACTTGTCGAATAACGTTTTTTACAACATAACTAAATAAAAATATGAAATATACGAAATTTTATATATTTTTGGTTTTGCTTAAACACACTAGACTTTCATATTTATGTTTATGTTATACAAAATGATTTAAATAAAATTAAAATTGATCGAATATTTATTTAATATGCTACCTATAACTGCTGTTGTTAAGTAGTTTATTTAGTTAATATTTTCCCCTTTATTTTCTGTTAAAATTGAAAAAAAGATGGTAATTTTGAAATTAAAATTGTTATTCATTATACTATCTTTTTAATAAAACTTTTTAATGCATAACAATTATTCAATAACATTAAAAAGTTGTAGTTAAAGTGTAAAAATGATGTATTCGATATGATTCTCTCCGCGTAATTTTGAATTCCGAGTGAGTACGCATGCTCTTTGCGCCTTCCACGCCGCTAACTGCCTCTAACTGCCTTGCATAGATCCCTATAAATTGGGTCCAAGGTAATGTTAAATCGTTAAATTTTGCAAATTTATTTAAAAATCTAAATAATAACCCTCTAAAAGTGATCCACAATTGGTACTTTTACCTTATTATTATAATGACTTACTTCAATATAATATTTTAGGATTACTGCGAACGTTTATGACCGAGTTCTGGGACCTGAACGACGTGATCCATATATTTTACAAATCGGTCGACAGATTTAAAATAAAATCCGCGGAATTGGACGAGGCTGATAACGACGACATTTACTCACCGACGATCAAAAAGCAATTGAGAAATCAAATTAAGAATCAACCGGTCGACGAAACGAGGAAGCAAAATATATCGCACAGCAGTACGCATACACCAGGGTAAAAACAAAATATATATTTTTCTAAAGAATCATCTTGAAAATTGTGTTACAGAACAATTGAAACTAGTGCTGGCTGGGAAAGCGCCCTTCCATTCTTTGTGTTCTCGTGTTTTCAAACTGACGATTTAGAGGAGCATCCCATTTTTTACGCTTCGTTGTGCAACAAATGTTTGGTATACATTAGATATACATTAGAAAAATTATGATTTCTAACGAACTCTCACGAAAGTTAATTTTAACGTTACGTTGCAGGAGGAATTCAAACCAAAAATGTTTGCTTATGGGAATGATGGAAAATGCGTGAGTACCATTTTTAATTCATCAAGGCTAAACGTTTGTATTGAGTTAATTTAAAAAATAACGTTTCAGTTTTATTGCACGCTGCACCGAGAAAAAACTGCATAGCAATATTTACTAAAAAATTTAGTAAAGTACAATATAAGTAATACAACCTGATTATTTTATTGATTTCACTATACTATAGCTGAATTATTTATAAACGTATACTTAAATCAACCAACTTTTTTTGAACAGTGGGTCTAGTTAATTTATTGATATTCGACTGTATTTTTCACTATAATTCGCTTAGTTAAATTTACTATTTAGAAATACTTAATACAACCCTAATTTCTTTAAAATATTTACAATTAAAATTTTGTTACTTTTACAATATATTATTGCAGTATCATTATTACACAATGCAATATTGTTAAATATACTATGTTTTTAAAGTATGTTTAAATAAAATTTTTTATTGATACTAATTAATAGGTGGTACAATGAACTATATATTATAAGAGAATTGACGGATTCAATGGTAAATATAGGTACTATTTCTATAAATATTATTACCCATGTATACAATAACTGAATTCCTTTATACGTATTTCAAAATAAGTTCGTCAGTATGTAGTGTTTGTCGTCGAAGGACATAGATGTACAGCAAAGTGTAGAGGACTTCCTTACTGAGAGGGAATTATCCCAATAAAAAATCAAATGTATGTAAGCGATTTCTGGTATAACAATAATGTTTTCAATGAAAAAAATTTATTATCAAATATGTGAGGAATCTAATAGAATATTTAATATGTAATTTAATATGTAAAGAGTATTATATGTATATGTGTAAAAATAAAACTATGTACATTTTATAAACTTATATGTATAACTTGTTTTATAAAAAAAAATAAATTTTTAAAAACAAAATTTTAACTATCTTTCCATTTTGCACAACCGTATCTTAAAGTCTAACTTATTATAAATTATAGTAAAACTAAAAATTATGATGGATTTGTAATATTATTTTTCTATTAATTTCTATTATAATTTATAGTAGTGTTTAATAAAAATATAATATAGTAATTTTTAATAAATAAATATTTTTAAATATATAGTTAAATTACAATTTCTTTTTTGTAAATGGTACTTACAATTTTCAGAAATAGTTTTACCATAAAATATTGCAGTATAGTTATTGCACTATATTTTCTGGTAATTTTATAGTAAAATTAACCTTTTTTTTCTCTCAGTGTGTGTGGTGACGAAGATATGGTCGCCATGTGCGACAATATGAGTTGCCCGAGGTACGTGAACCGATTTTTCTTTCACAATTTCGCTTAACTATAATTCGCGTTAAAACAAAAAAAACCATTTGTTCTCAGAGTATTTTGCACAGCTTGCATCAAGTATATAATATGTCCAGATTTTTACGAAGAAGTGTTATTAAAGCATCCATGGTGCTGTTTTGTTTGCGAACCAGACAGTACGTTAAGAATACGGACCGATTGGAAGAAGAGACTGATATCGTTTTATAGAATCAATTGGGATGGCGAGTCGCGATCGAATTTTGAGCGATTCGATCGTAATAAAAAAATAAGAGTCCTCTCTTTGTTCGATGGAATAGGAACTGGTACGATCATTTTTATCCTATATACATATATCATGTGCACATGTTTCGAAAGAATCGTTTATTTTGTTAAAAAAGTTGCATATCGATGTTGATCGTTACTACGCTAGCGAAATCGATCAGGATTCTATTGGAAGTATCATTTTTTAATCACGGGCGCGAAATTAT
This sequence comes from Theocolax elegans, assembly GCA_026168455.1. NCBI lineage: Eukaryota > Metazoa > Arthropoda > Insecta > Hymenoptera > Cerocephalidae > Theocolax > Theocolax elegans. Next base: position 32,374,986 of record CM047426.1, on the reverse strand, counting down.
ACAACTCGGCGATGTTAGGAATATCAATGAGAAACTCATTAGAGAGATTGCACCTATCGATTTGCTTATCGGTGGATCACCTTGTAACGAATTAAGTTTGGCTAATCCTAAAAGAAGAGGATTGGATGGTATTGCGGATTGATGTTACATTATTTTCATACTTTTATTTATACTCACGTATGTACATTACTTCAATGTTAGATCCGGAAGGAACGGGAGTTTTGTTTTACGATTATTGTCGAATTAAGAAACTGGTGCACAAGTATAATAAGAAACGACATTTGTTTTGGTTGTTCGAAAATGTAGCTTCGATGCCTAAGAAGTACAAAAATAAAATCACCGAGTGAGTGGGTATATTCATTTATAATGAAAATAATATACATTATTTAGAGAATTTAATGGAATATCTTACTGAACACATTTTAAAAAGAAAAGTAATAGATACATTTTGTAGTTGTCAAATACATTCGAAACTTTAAAGTGTAATAATTGGGGATGGAATCTGTAAAATGCGCATATTAGAATTGCAAGTTCCAAATTATAATAATCACATTTTACATTTTGTCGATTTACATACCCTTGAGTCAGTTTTTGCTCCTTAGGGTTTAGAGTGTACATTATCTTGATTCCCTTTAAAATATTGTTCGCTCTAATCTATATTATTCGTTGGGTGGGGTCCAAATTGCCGAAAGCTCATTCAAAATGTGTGCTTTGTTTCGAATTTCAAAAATTAGAAATGCATTTTTATTATTTAGAACCAAGAGAAATAGAAAGATCATTATTTCGAAAATAATGCATTCTTCAGTTTTTATATATTTCTTCCGAATATTCAAACTTCATAGTGTAGAGAAATAACTTGTATAATATTTGTCTATTAACACCTTGATAACAGACAATAATGTAGAAAATGACTTATCTACTATTTGGAATTCGAAATATTGCACCTAATACCAAATATCTGACGATTTTATTAGTTTCGAAATAATGACCATTCTATTTTCTCGGTTCGAAATAACAAAAAAGTTATTCTAATTTTTAAATTTCGAAATATTGCACACATTTTGAATTAACATTCGATAAATCGGACCCCACCCTATTCGCTAATATTCTATCGAATTGACTAAATTTTTTTCTTCAGTATCTTTTATGTATGATGCTTTGTTATTTAATCAGTAAAGTAACCATTTAAAATATTCGAGTTTTTACATTAGATTATTATAACTTCCAGATATTTAGGACGTGAACCAAGATTTCTAGATTCCGCTGATTTTTCAGCGCAACACAGACCAAGATTATACTGGGGTAATTTACCAGGAGGACCATATCAAGTGAACGACGTTCTACTACAAGACTGTCTTAGAAAGAAATGCAATGGACAAGCGCTGGTGAAAATGATAATGACGGTAACAACGAGGATGAATTCCCTTAATCAAAGTAAACTAATTCGTTGTAATATTATCTTTTAATAATACGAGAATAATAACTACACAGCTCTCGTATTTACAGCAAAAGAAAATCTTAAACCCGTGTTGATGGACGGTAAAAAAGACATGCTGTGGGTTACGGAACTCGTAAGAAAGAAAAAAGTTCTGGTTAAGAAATATTTGGCTTTCCCGCTCACTATACTGACGCGAATCTTCAAAAAACTCGAAGACTCCAGCTAATAAGAAAAGCTTGGCGCGTGCAAACTTTAACTGCCATTCTCCGTCCACTTTTCTTTTTTTAATTTCATATACTTTCTTTTTCTCAGTGTTTTATAGACCTTTACACATGTAATCATTTGCTTAAATATTTTTCTAACTCATTTACATTATATACACGTTCTTTTTTTTTATATTTGCATGCAATTTTAACGATTACTTTATTTTTTTATAAATCTTTATGAGCCTTATCTTGTGTGCATTATTAAAACCCGATGATGTTGAAAAATTACATATTGTTTATGCAAATTTTAAATACATTTTTATTATTGAAGTGTAGATTATTTCGTTTAATTTTATTCAATTACGATTATTATGTACACACTGGTATTATTAACTGAATCAGTTAAAAGTAACATTATTAAACTAAAATTCAACTAAGTGATTTATATATACAAGCAACTTCAATTGCTCATAATGAATGTAAACTTGGAGATAATTAGATCTTGTACACTATGTAAGTAAAACGATTTGAATATCGCAGTGTCGCTTACAAGTTTTTATTGATTTACGTTAATGATGACGGCTCTTTTTCTAATGAAGTAAACGATTCTAAAAATTAATTTTTTTATTTAATTTAAAAAGTCGAAGTTGAAGGTACTTTCCATACTTCTGTTTATTTGACGATTATTCGATAAAAGTTAAATTTCTTAAAATATATGTCAAATACAGGTAACTTTTTTCAAACGCAAGTATCTTCACTGTGCAAATAAACTTATAGATTATCTAGATCTATTTAATTACGCAAGTGCTGGTAAAGACGAAGTGACTGCACAACGTTTCAACATGATAAAATACATTTATTAATAATCATTTCATTTAAATTGTTCATTCTATTATGATTTGTCGTGTGAAAATGATTGATCAACATTCATATTATTTACAAACATAAATTTTCATAATTTACATGCTTTTATTTTGATCGACACGGAAATTGCCACGACGAGCTTCGCGACTCGTAGGCAACTCCCCCCGATCCGCTGCATAAGGTGCATTCGAGTATTTACCCGGATTTAAAAGTGCAAATGGCATTGCTGAACATCCAGTCAACAAATTCACGTATTGTAATAGATTTTGATCTAAAGGTGTATTGATGTACACACATCGTTTCTTCATGTCAATTCCTCTTACTATACCTGTTGTGAAAAAAAGCAATTAATAATTTCATATTGTATAGGTATCTTCTAATTAGCAGTCGCTTACCATATCCATAGCAACTGCAAGTTGGTGGTTTTATAACTACTAAAGGATAGTTCAAAGATTCTTTGTCAACATTCGATGAATCTTCATCTAAATCAATTCCACACAAAGCAACAATATTTCCGTTCATCGCTGCTAAAATATGGGTTGGCGGTATACTAGCGTGCGTCAAAGATACGTAACATGATGAGAATGGCAAACTAAAAAAAATAAGTTACGTTATATTAAATTTTATTATTTACTCTATACTGCTTACTATCTAGAAGAGTGGACTATCCTTACGTATATGGGATTACATTGTTGATACTGTTTGGTGTGAAATTGCAGAAACTGAAAAAAATAATTGGTACAAGTTTTAATAAGATTATTATAAATTGATTAGCAGTAAAGTATCTTGTGAGTTGTACCATTTTTCATCTGCATTTTGGATTATTTGACTAAGATACGCAAGTAGCACAAGTTCACGTTGTTGATGTGGTTCTATATTCCATGTTTCAAATTGACGTTTTCCTTCTGCCATGGATGGTATGTAATGCAATTCATAATCACAAATTTTTTTAAATACTTCGTCGTCGTTTAAAGATATCAAAGATGTTTTCTAGTAATAAAAGTACATTTTATTTAATTACATTATTTTGTTAATAATTTATTACAATAATAATAATTTATTTATTACCATGATAATTATAATTATTGTAAATTAAATTATTTGATAATTTATACATACTCTTTCATTAACTGTGTGCTTCAACAGTGCAAACTCAAAATTGTTTTTTGTCCTTTTTGATAAAATTTGAATAATATTAGTAGGCTCAATTACTTTATTAAAAAAATGCAGATATCAAGTCCAAGACCTTTGCAAAATCCTATAGTGTTTACAATGACAGTGCAAGATCTTTATGATTTTTGAGGAAATCCACTAATTTTTTAGTATATTGTATATATCTAGTTATGCAATTTGTGACATTTACATCTTCTAAGTATAACTGATAAAATGGTGTTTTAAGATGAGTGAAATTTGGTCCTAGCAGAGGTTCTTCCAATATATTTATTGATAAACAAGCTGCAGGTGTTAATTCTGCATGTCCTGGATCTAAATCTAACAGTACAACTTTTTTCGAGTGTCTTAATAAATTATTGATTAAATATCTGGCTGTTGTGGATTTTCCAACTCCTTTACCACCAGCAATTAATGCACATACAGAGTTTTTAGACTTCCATTGTGCTAAAAGTTGATTAGTTATGGAATCATTCCAACAAGGACCAATTGATATTTCATCTTCATAATGATGAAATTGAAAATTAGCCTGCAGCACACACTCGGCTCTCCTTGAATCGCACTAAGAATATTTTATATTTTCTATTTTTAGAAAAAGTTTAAATGAACAGTGTGCACTTAAAAAATTTGTTAATGTATTTTCTAAATTTTCTAATAATAAAACTGTCCAACCTGGCTTACATTCTTGAATAGCATTGTGTAATTTTGTTTTTAATGACCTGTCAACTCCTTCTGAAGTTAAGGTATCCCAAAGAGCTTCTTTATCATATGTATTACTTACATTAAAATTTGAGATACTTATAGAGCTATAGCCTCTAGGTGAATAAACTTCAACTGGTTTGATTGTATTGTGACAATCAAATACAGATCCATAAAGTTCAATAGCACCATATAAAACTCTTAATTTCAATTTTCCAGAGAATGAAAATTGTTTTCCTGGGTGCAGAACTAAAATAACTTTAGTTTCTAAAGAAAAAAATTGTGCCATACTTTCATGGTTTACTCCCCAATGGAAATGATAAACGTACGAAAATGTACGAAAACGTACCAAAATGTACGAAAATGTACGAAAATGTACATGAATGTTGAAATTCGGACAATTCGTACATTTTTTTACAGTTTCGTACGTTTCTGTACGTTTTACTACGTTTTCGTACATTTAATAAATAACTGTCTTATCGAACACATGCGGCTAGTTTTGTTAAATGTAGATAATCGTATGGAAAAGTAAATAAATGTAGTTAATCGTACGGAAAAGTTAATAAATGTAAAAAAGTGTACCTTTTTGTACATACATTTATTTTACACGTTTTGGTACGTTTTCGTACATTTTAGTACATTTTAGTACGTTTTAGTACATTTTTGTACATTTTCCTATGTTTCCTTACATTTTTGTACATTTTCCTATGTTTCCTTACATTTTCGTACATTATCCTACATTTGCTTACATTTAATAAATTTCCATTAATATATCTAATTTAAATTAAATATATTATAGAAATTTATTAAATGTAAGAAAATGTAGGATAATGTACGAAAACGTAAGCAAACATAGGAAAAGGTACAAAAATGTACTAAAATGTACGAATACGTACCAAAACGTACCAAAACGTACCAAAACGTACCAAAACGTACAAAAACGTATCAAAACACACGAAAATGTACAAAACAGTACAAAAATGTACAGAAATGTACGAAACCGTACAATGTGTCCGAATTTCAACATTTATGTACAGTTTCGTACATTTTTGTACATTTTTGTACTGTTTTGTACATTTTCGTGTGTTTTGATACGTTTTTGTACATTTAATATTTCCATAGGGGCTGATACTGATTTATTGAATAAGGAATTATTTCTATGTACAATATTCATTAAATCATTAGAATCAGTAAGTGATTTATCTACAGTTAATGGAGTATTTTTCTTTTTACTTTTATTACTTTTTTGATTTTCCGTTAAATCGGAAAAACTTTTTGTAACTTCATCATAAAATTCTTTTTTATTTTTATTATCTTTTTTATTACTAATTTCATATGGAGAACTAGTATTTTTTTCTTTATTATCCTTTTTCGACGGTTTCTTAATGTAAGCTTTGTATTTCTCACTATCATCCGATTCTTCATTAGTTTTGTCTATCTGATGTTTTCTCTTTCGTTTTACATTACGAAGCATCATTCTGCTATTAGTCTAAGAGCCACCCATTTAAAAAAGGTTGTCATGAGGTACAAGGCTGTTCTCCAGCCAAATCAATTCCTTGTATATTAATGTAGTCATAGCCGCGTAGGCAGAAGTCTACCTCGGGGACGTATGCGTGGGTGGATTTTTGAATTCGACAATCCGAATATTCTACTTATGTCATAAGGTACAAGCTTGAAATTTTGCAGGAATGTAGGTAATAAGGTTTAAAACAAATAAAAAAATTGGCAGAAGCGGATGTTGAGGACAATATGGCGGCAGAAGTACCGGAAGTGGTCAAAAATATTTTTCTACTTATGTCATAAGGTAAATTTCTGCCTCTTCGCTTATGGCTTCTTCAAGACGTCAATAATAGAAAAAATTTGGCAGAAGTGTAGGATGGGGATAAGTGCCAAAAAAATTATCAATAAGTGCGCGGATTTGAAATATTCGATTTTTCTCTCGGTATTTGGTATCTAAAATACACGACTTGATACAAGCTTGAAAATTTGCAGGAATGTAGGTAATAACGTTTTTAATAAAGAAAAAAATTGTCAGAAGCGGAAGTTGAGGACAAGATGGCGGTATAAGTACCGGAAGTGGCAAAAAATATATTTCAACTGATGTCATAAGGTAAATTTCTACCTCTTTGCGTATGGCTTTTTCAAGACGCCCGTATGTTAAAAACAATTGACAGAAATGTATGGGAGATAAGTGCTAAAAAAAATCAACAATTAAAGCGCAGAACTGGAAGAATTTATTTTGTACAATGTATTCAATATTTTATATACAGTACGTAGTACATATACAAATAACGAGTACACGTGTGTGTGTATGTTTAAATACATAAATGGTTTCAATTAATTATTTTCAGATTCATCGCTTTCACAAGAAATATTTTCATCAGCTTCTGCGTCATTATCTTCGACAATAACATCTCGAACTGTTTCTGGACATTGTGCTCCCGTAAACCATACAAAGTCAAATTTATTGCCATTAACGACACAACCATGGTTTACCGGATTGAGATTGCATGCAATTTTGTTTGTCACTTATCCCCATCCCACACTTCTACCAAATTTTTTCTAGCTTATTGACGTCTTGAAGAAGCTATAAGCGAAGAGGCAGAATACACCTTATGACATAAGTAGAAAAATATTTTTGACCACTTCCGGTACTTCTGCCGCCATCTTGTCCTCAATCTACGCTGCTGCCAATTTTTTTATTTGTTCAAAACCTTATTACCTACATTCCTGCAAATTTTCAAGCTTGTATCAAGTCGCGTATTTTAGATACCAAATACCGAGAGAAAAATCGAATATTTCAAATCCGCGCACTTATTGATCATTTTTTTTGGCACTTATCCCCATCCTACACTATCCCAAATTTTTTCTAGCTTATTGACGTCTTGAAAAGCTATAAGCGAAGAGGCAGAAACACCTTATGACATAAGTAGAAAAATATTTTTGACCACTTCCGGTACTTCTGCCGCCATCTTGTCCTCAACTACGCTGCTGCCAATTTTTTTATTTGTTCAAAACCTTATTACCTACATTCCTGCAAATTTTCAAGCTTGTATCAAGTCGCGTATTTTAGATACCAAATACCGAGAGAAAAATCGAATATTTCAAATCCGCGCACTTATTGATCATTTTTTTGGCACTTATCCCCATCCTACACTTCTGCCAAATTTTTTCTAGCTTATTGACGTCTTGAAAAAGCTATAAGCGAAGGCAGAAATTTACCTTATGACATAAGTAGAAAAATATTTTTGACCACTTCCGGTACTTCTGCCGCCATCTTGTCCTCAACATCCGCTTCTGCCAATTTTTTTATTTGTTTAAACCTTATTATCTACATTCCTGCAAATTTTCAAGCTTGTACCTTATGACATAAGTAGAATATTCGGATCGTCGAATTCAAAAATCCACCCACGCATACGTCCCCGAGGTAGACTTCTGCCTACGTGGCTATGACTACATTAATATACAAGGAATTGATTTGGCTGGAGAACAGCCTTGTACATTATGACAACCTTTTTTAAATGGGTGGCTCTTAGACTAGTAAACGTCTGATATAATTGTTGAAACAAACAAATCCTATTAACGTAGTATAATCTAATAAGATGTTAATAATAAACAAAAAAAATATTTCAACTGATGTCATAAGGTAAATTTCTACCTCTTTGCGTATGGCTTTTTCAAGACGCCCGTATGTTAAAACAATTGACAGAAATGTAGGATGGGGATTAGTGCCAAAAAAATTATCAATAAGTGCGCGGATTTGAAATATTTGATTTTGCTCTCGGTATTTGGTATCTAAAATACACGAGTTGATACAAGCTTGAAAATTTGCAGGAATGTAGGTAATAAGGTTTTAAACAAATACAAAAATTGGCAGCAGCGGATGTTGAGAACAATATGGCGGCAGAAGTACCGGAAGTGGTCAAAAATATTTTTCTACTTATGTCATAAGGTAAATTTCTGCCTCTTCACTTATGGCTTCTTCAAGACGTCAATAAGCTAGAAAAAATTTGGCAGAAGTGTAGGATGGGGATTAGTGCCAAAAAAATTATCAATAAGTGCGCGGATTTGAAATATTCGATTTTTCTTTCAATATTTGGTATCTAAAATACGCGACTTGATACAAGCTTGAAAATTTGCAGGAATGCAGGTAATAACGTTTTTAATAAAGAAAAAAATTGTCAGAAGCGGAAGTTGAGGACAAGATGGCGGTATAAGTACCGGAAGTGGCAAAAAATATATTTCAACTGATGTCATAAGGTAAATTTCTGCCTCTTTGCGTATGGCTTTTTCAAGACGCCCGTATGTTAAAAACAATTGACAGAAATGTAGGTGGGAGATAAGTGCTAAAAAAATCAACAATTAAAGCGCAGAACTGGAAGAATTTATTTTGTACAATGTATTCAATATTTTATATACAGTACGTAGTACATATACAAATAACGAGTACACGTGTGTGTGTATGTTTAAATACATAAATGGTTTCAATTAATTATTTTCAGATTCATCGCTTTCACAAGAAATATTTTCATCAGCTTCTGCGTCATTATCTTCGACAATAACATCTCGAACTGTTTCTGGACATTGTGCTCCCGTAAACCATACAAAGTCAAATTTATTGCCATTAACGACACAACCATGGTTTACCGGATTGAGATTGCATGCAATTTTGTTTGTCACTTATCCCCATCCCACACTTCTACCAAATTTTTTCTAGCTTATTGACGTCTTGAAGAAGCTATAAGCGAAGAGGCAGAATACACCTTATGACATAAGTAGAAAAATATTTTTGACCACTTCCGGTACTTCTGCCGCCATCTTGTCCTCAATCTACGCTGCTGCCAATTTTTTTATTTGTTCAAAACCTTATTACCTACATTCCTGCAAATTTTCAAGCTTGTATCAAGTCGCGTATTTTAGATACCAAATACCGAGAGAAAAATCGAATATTTCAAATCCGCGCACTTATTGATCATTTTTTTTGGCACTTATCCCCATCCTACACTTATGCCAAATTTTTTCTAGCTTATTGACGTCTTGAAAAAGCTATAAGCGAAAAGGCAGAAATTTACCTTATGACATAAGTAGAAAAATATTTTTGACCACTTCCGGTACTTCTGCCGCCATCTTGTCCTCAACATCCGCTTCTGCCAATTTTTTTATTTGTTTAAAACCTTATTATCTACATTCCTGCAAATTTTCAAGCTTGTACCTTATGACATAAGTAGAATATTCGGATCGTCGAATTCAAAAATCCACCCACGCATACGTCCCCGAGGTAGACTTCTGCCTACGTGGCTATGACTACATTAATATACAAGGAATTGATTTGGCTGGAGAACAGCCTTGTACATTATGACAACCTTTTTTAAATGGGTGGCTCTTAGACTAGTAAACGTCTGATATAATTGTTGAAACAAACAAATCCTATTAACGTAGTATAATCGTTAATAAGATGTTAATAATAAACAAAAAAAATATTTGCAATTGCAAAAAAAATTACGTTTCTTTGACATTAATTAAATTACAAATTACATTTTTATCAACGTAATAAGTATATAATCGCATTTATTACAATATATATTTATATTGTTCCTATAAACATTTGAACATTGTGGGAACGCTACTATTTTTTTATTTCTGCTTGTCTCATTGAGTGATTGGTCAATAGAATTTTATACTATACCACGATTGGTCGACAGTATAGAGACGAATAGTGAATAGTGACGCTAACGCGTAGTTGAAATAAACATGGAAGGACAGTATATTGCATGCATATGCAACAATGAGATCGAAAACGTAATATATATATATATATATATGTATATAAATATATATAAATATAAAATATCAAAACAACAAAACGTATAACTCCGTGACACAGTGTATGTATCGTTTCTTTACGAGTTAGTAATAATAATAGTACTAAGCAGATATACATACCTATACAAGAAAAATATAAAACAATAATTATCAGTGATGTGCTTTTTCTGAGTATGTAAAAACTGTTGAATTTTTAATATCAAGCTTGCTTATTTATAATCAGTACAAAATGGAATGTTAACATTGGAATCTCGTATTTTTCAGAATATACGTTGGCATTATGTTTTTATCCCATTGTAACTGATTTTTTAATACAAATAAATTGACGACGACGATTGTATTATTTTGAGGTTATATTAGAATCCGGTGGTTGTCGGCTCAATGATTCACGGTAATACATTTGTTCACAGGTCAATTCTAATATATAATACATACATTTCAATGTTTATTTTTTGCCTTTGACTTCTGAGTAACGTCGAAATTTCCCTCTGAATTACATGTCTTTTATAATTCTCTGTTACAATTTGCCAGAAGTCATTGTCACAATTTTGTTTATTATATTGTAAGTATGCATATTTATGTTTCATGACCATAACAATATAGGACAAGGATATATTTTAGACAATATTTTTTCTTCATTTAAGTAAAGTGAAACTTCTGTGTTAATTAAATACAAAGAGGGAGTAGACAGTTTTATTTAAATTTGTAAAACAAAGTATAAGGAAAAATGCCACGACCTGCGAGAGTGCAGTATGAAGTCATATTCAATGTATTGAAAGACTTACCAATTTTCACTGAAAATGGGGACTTGAAGAAACAGAAAGATCCAGTGTGGAAAGAAGCATGTAAAATCATTCCAGAAATGAATCTTAAGAATTTGTATGTTTTCGTTTATCAAGACAGAAAGCAAATAAAGACCAATTTGATGAAACACTTGAACATTGTGTGCAGAACACCAGCCAAAAAATTGAAAATACAGAAAAGAGAACCTGTAGAAAAATATGATAATATCTGGGATGAATATGATTATTATGAAACACTAGATAACAATGACCAGGAAAGTATTCTTAACGATTTGAGCAATTTGATTACTATGAGAGGTAACGAAGAATACAAAAATTCTATACACAAAATAGGTCTGTTACCTTTTACAGTGAACTATTGGCATCCGGAACAAGTTTCTCTCTGGTCTGAATTAATTAATCTCGAATCTTCAGTATCATTTATTGTACTAGATAAAGTTGTCGCTAATTTTGTTGGAAACTTAGAAAGTGGTAATATATTTTTATACGCATTAGCTGTTAAATTAGAAAATTCAATAATATTACTGGCTCAGATGATGAGTGATTCTGTAGACACTGTCGAGATTGAATATTTTTTAAATACTTGGTTAAGATCCAAAGCTCCAGCACCAACTGAATTAGTACTTGGCTATTCATATAGTTTATTAGATGCATCATCTTTAGCTTTTAATTTTTGTTCATTCAATGATTACAATATAAGGTATTTAATTTCTTATCTTTAAAATTTTAATGAAAATGATACTGTTGATGTATATGTGTATATATATATAACTAATAAATTTTATTTTAGGTGTTACCAGTATTTAACAAGTGAATTAGCAGTGTTACCTCCTACTTTGCTTTATATAGATATAATTGGATTGATCAAAGTAGTTGATGGATGGGGATGCTTTGAAAATGTTTTGCAACCAGTCAAAGATTTGTATTTATGTAGTATAATGTATTTAAGCACAGTAGATAGTATAGAAGATTTCAAAGAAACTGTAATAACTGTTTTGGCTCTGTGTCAGAGCCCATTTCAAAGTGAAGAAACTGAATCAAGAAGAAAAGCTTTGTGGGAATTTTTAACTACTGAAACGATTCAACAAATGAATCAACAATATATACAATTTGTAACTGGAAAACATGGATCAAAGAGCTACTCTTTTCTAGATATAAGGCAAACTCCAACAGTAGATGAGACACCTCATTTAATTTATGATTTTATCAATCAACTCAATTTACAAGCATTTGAAATATGTGATTTTAATGTAGAAACGGATAAGATAGCTAATGAATATTATTGTCCTATAATTCTCGATAATTTTATACATCTATTGAGTGAATTTCCTGCGTGGACTAAAATAATTGTCAGGAAAAATGAATGCTCAACTTTAGTTTCATCATGTGCAACCAAACATTTAGCAACATTAACAGAACTAAAGGAGCCTATGAGTCCTCCACAATTTTTAACTTATCATTTTGATAAAATCAAAACTTACACGCACAGAGCACAAAATTTAATTAATTGCATAAAGAATAAGAATAAACTTTATATTAAAGAGCGTAAAAATAATCATGCTCATCTAACTTCAATTAATCCTGAAGATGCAATACAGATTGACAATAGAATAGAAATTGTTGAACCAAGTGAAGAAAATGATGTTATTGAAAACGAAGAATTAGATTTAGCTTCTGTTAAAGATTCAATTCAACTAGTACTTCATTCATTACTCGATTTTGATGAATACATTAATAACACTTTAGAAACTCAAGTTAAAGAAGGGCAAGAAATAAAAGTTTGTAAAATTCTTTTTGATTGTTGTACAGAAATGAAATCATTTGAGAAATACCTTGGTCTAATAGCAGAAGTAAGATATATTCAAACATTATTGTGAATAATCGTAAATAAAATTTTAATATTTATGAAATAAACTAATTTATATTTTTTCTTTTTACAGAGGTTTTGTTTAACAAATGACAATTTTGTTGAATCATTTAAGCAGATCTTTGCAGATTGTTACAATACGATTGAATTATTGGATAAAAATGAGTTGAAGAATTCTAGTAAATTATTTGCTCATCTTTTATATACAGAATGCATAACTTGGGATATTTTGTCAATTCTAAAGTTAAACGAAAAGGTTACAACTACTGCAAAAAAGAATTTTATTAGAATTCTTCTACGTGAATTGTCTGAAAATATGGGCATTGTTAGATTACAAGAGAAACTTAAGTAAGTATAAGTTTCTGCGAGAAAATACAGATTGGTTTACAACGTACAAATAATTTGATTTTATATTTTTTTAGGGCTGAAAGACATATGTTTAAAGGATTATTTCCTTCTTATACTTCCAAAGATGGAGCTTATGCAGCTTTATTTTATAAATCTATTGGTTTAAAGGGTTTAAGGTATAACAACAAATTATATTTTATATCGTCTTAGTTTATATTTATATATTATAATTATAGTAATATACTAAATAGTTTATATTTATATATTATAATTATAGTAATATACTAAAGGATACCACTAGTAAATCCACGGAAGAATCGTCAAATCTTAAACGTACATCAAGCAATTCAAGTATAGCTTCTACTTCATCATCGTGTGACTTTGTGATTGAACTAAGGTAATCATAGTTTATTTTTTAACAATATTTTTATTAGCTTACTTTAAAATGAACAATATTTTTTTTTCTTTTTAGGGTATCCAAGAAAAATAAGAAAATTAGTCAAAACGAAAAAAAGAAAGTTTTTGTGATAAAATAAAACGATTTAAAACAATAAAATTTAATTTATAATATTATAATAGGAAACGTTAGGGACGCGAAGATGTAAAGAGGATCGCGGTGGTTCCATCGGGAGGACAGGAAACCGTAATTATTAGACTAATTACAGTGACCGATGATATCTTCTGATGGACACAAGCACCACTGTTTCAACTACATGTGCTTTGTTTACAGACTTATAGATTTAGACTTATAGAGAATTATAGGACAATAATATTCATACGGTAGCAATACTGCGAGCTTCGAAAGTAACTTCATTATTTCCCGTAAACACGTTAAGTTATAAAAGTATCAGTTGTGGAACACTGCCTTATTGATGAAACAGTAAATAGTGATATTAACTAAATAAGTTATTTATTATACTAAAAATCTCAGAATCTAATAATTTATTAGGTGATGCAACCAAAAATAAAATTTTATGGAACTGAATATTTATTATATCTATACATAAAATCTGCAATTTTCAATTTATTTATACCTAAATATAAGTACGAAATGTTTCATAATATAATCATACACTCTCTTTAGGTATCCATAATTATGAAATAGAATAAGAGGCCCCCCCCCCCAAAAAAAAAAATGGCGGTTTTTCAATCCAATCGATTAAAATATACATAAAGCACGTATCTAATTACTTTTTTTAGTGGAGAAATATGCGTTTACAAACATTTTTTAGCATAAAAATAATTTGGTGACTATTGTTGTACTGATTTAAAGTAAACTTAATAATGTGTAAAAATTATAATTAGGTGAATGTAAACACCAACAGATAATTGTGTATGCATGATTATGCATGTCATTGCTAAATAAACTATTGGTTTATCGGGGTGTATTGGGTTATAATATATTTAACAACTTAAATCTAGGCGTTTGTAGCATTATTCGGTATTTGAGTCATAGGATTTTTAATACGAGAGACAAAGACCAAAGCCGTGGCTTTAGAACCCTGAAATTTGACAATGGGTAGGAGAACGATAGGGTTATTGGGTTACATAATACATTTTTTTTTTGTTAACAAATTATCGAAAACATTTTTTTTTTCATTAAAAAGTAATTAGAAATATATTTTATATATATTTAAAAAGACTGGATTAAAAAAAAAAACAAAATTTTATTGGGAGTCAATTTCCAAATAAGATTTGAATAAAAATGAAGTTTTAATATTGGTGCATACATCGGCATTATAGTGTCCGAATAAACATGGATCACTCCTTTACGAAAAGATATTTCATATTTACTTACAGTTTTCATTGGTGTAGTATATACGGTAATTCTATTTAATTAAGAACTATTTCAGCTATTAAAGTATTCTCTACCGCATATTATTCAATTAATATCTAAATTGAGATAAATATATTTAATCTGATGATTTAATGTAGTAATGTTTCATAATATGAACATATCGAAGTGATTCATATTTATCCTTTATTTAATTTTTAAAGCTGAACTAAGCATTATAAAGAAGAATTATAAATACATACACAAACCAAATTCACTGTATTAAGAGGATGTCGAACTCAGAAAATGGTCATATAAGTTTTATAGTATACTCATACAATATAATGTAAATATTAATGTAGTCACTAATGACTTACTGTAAATGCGACTTAAAAGAAAAATAAAAAAAAAAAATTAGTGTTTTAGTTTTTTAACAAAGTATAAAATCTAATATTTACACTCTATATATTACAAGTATTTTAATATTTTACACTTTTTGAAAGTGCAACTATCGCATTTTAAAACTTTCAAACGCATAATTATTTATTTTACACTTTAAAAAAGATAATTTTTTATTTTAAAGTGTACCTAATTATAGATACCTATTTAAGCTTTTTAGAAATTCATTTTAAGTTTTTCATCTTATTTTAAAGTGTAAATTTGGCAATATACCGTTAATTTTTCACATTATAGACTTTAGAGAGTGGCTTTGTATACATTTTACCTGAATTTATTTTTCTCCATCCTCTATCTATTATAAATCTTTGTGATACATGCTAATTTTTTCTACCCTGTCTTTTTATAATATATTTATGCTTTTCCTAATTTTTTATTCAATACATTTCCTATACGGTGAATGTAAGGGCAAAATGATTGTTTCAATGGTTTTCATGGATACATAATAATAATTTTAGATTTTCATTTTAAGCGAATGATTTTGGATTAATTGTATTAAATTTAAAATATTAATATAATATAATTATTATAATTAATAGATTAATACGTTAAAATCTAATAGATTCTAAAAAATTTCTATCTATTTGATTAAATTTTCAAAATATGGTATTTTGTCGAATTGAACAAAGAGTTCGTGATGATTACGGCTCGAGTTGAATTTAAAATAAAACAAGCATCAGACTGACTTTACATATACAGATTAGATGATTGGATAATTTTATGAAATGGTTTGACATTTTATTTAAAATCTATTATGTTGGATATAGAGTTCAGTTGTAGTCAACACATTTTTTTGATTTTATGTCCAACTATTGGGATCACCAAAGCCTTCCTCGAATTCTTTATGGTACCAGCTTTCATAAATATAATTATTATTATTGAAAGTTTTGTAATCAATAAAGACTAAAAATATTATCTGCGTATAATTTATTTGTATTAAAACAACGTCTGCCAAAATATTCATCCTTTGTATTAGGAAAAAGGTCGCAATACTTTTTTATATTATTCGTAGCCAATTTGCATTTTTTAAAAAAATTATAATATAGTGTTAATAGCTTGATTACTAATTTAAATGTTCATTGCTGTTAATAAAATTGATAATTATTATAAAACTGAAACAATTAATTTTTGCGGTTAGTCAACTTGTAGTATATGTTTTCTAATATAAAAATATGAAAAAAGCCAAAGCCGCAGACCCCTAACAATCGTTTTTTCAAAAGTTATATGCTGTTAAAGCAAATTTACAAAAAAAGGTTTTACTTTAAATGCTTGTAACCACTAAATATCAAATATTAATACTCAAACCAAAGTTTAACAAAAAGCTGAGATAAAATAGATATAGTTTTAAAAAAAAGTACGCTCAAATCCGTTAGAATGAAGCAAAGTTATAACCGAATTAAGAATTAGAAGCTATTTTAAACAAAAATTGGGCAGTACAAATTTTATTGATTTTTTTTAAGCTAAATTTCTTTAAATTCTTAATTCGGCTATAACTTTTGTTTTAAATTATATCTATTTTAGCTCAGCTTTTCACTAAACTTTGGTTGAGTATTAATATTTGATAGTTTAGTGGTACAAGCATTTAAAGTAAAGCCTTTTTTTGTAAATTTTGCTTTAACAGCGTATAACTTTTGAAAAAACGATTGTTAGGGTCTGCGGCCTTTGGCTTTTTTCATATTTTTATATTAGAAACATCTCCTACAAGGTCCTCCTTGTGAGTGTTAATCAATGTAGAAGATTGATTAGAATCAATCTAATAAATTAATTATTAATCTATATACACAATTATATCAATCTAAGGATATTGAAACAAATTCAATCTATTTCATTGACCATGCAATCTTAGCTTATTAATCCAAAATCATTGCATAGATTGGTTTTTAATCTAAAAACTTAAGAGTATAAATAATTTATAACTTATATTTTATTTTTTTAAACATTATTTTAATTTTTTTATAAATATTTGTTAACAAACTAACTGTCTCGAAACTAAATAGTATATTACATACCATGGCCAGTAAAATAAGAAATGTCTCAGATCACATGTAAGTGTCGGCCGAGGCGAAGCCGAGGTGGACGATCATGTGATCTGAGGCTTTCTTTTTACTCTCCAAGGTGTGTTATACTATTTTCTTCTGCTCGACGTTGCCGGAAAACGGCAAATTCAATTCGCGCAGCGGCCGGAAGTTGCCGCTTTCGGCCGGAGGGCAGAAATAGTATATTACACATCTAGGAGTAAAGTAATTGGTGAGCCTATAGCACACGAAAATTGCCCCCCGAGCCGAAGGCGAGGTGGCAAACGTGTGCTATTGGGCCGCCAGTTTACCTCCCGTGGTGTGTATACTATTTTTTTCAACAACGAGGCCGAAATTCCAACTTCGCGATTCGGGCGCCGGAGCGAAAGTGACAGTTCGTCGCGCCGTTGTTGAAAAAAATTATTTTTTCACCACACGTAGACCGAAAGTACCACCATTCCCTCCCGGCACCAAAAAGGAATGTGTTATTTTGCGGCCTACTGGGGTGAAAAATAGTATACATCCCACGGGAGGTAAATGGTCACCCCATAGCACATGTTTGCCACCCTCGCCTTCGGCTCATGTGCCAATTTACATGTGCTATGGACTGACCAATACTTTACCTCCCTAGGTTGTAATACTATTTCTGCCCCCGGCCGGAAAGCGGCAACTTTCCCGGGCCGCTGCGCGATTGAAGTTACCGTTTTCCGGCAACATCGGGCAGAAATAGTATATTACACATCTAGGGAGGTAAAGTATTGGTGAGCCTATAGTACACGTAAATTGCCCCCCGAGCCGAAGGCGAGGGTGGCAACGTGCTATTGGGTCGCCATTTTACCTCCCGTGGTGTGTATACTATTTTTTTCAACAACGAGGCCGAAATTCCAACTTCGCGATTCGGGCGCCGGAGCGAAAGTGACAGTTTCGGCCCGTTGTTGAAAAAAATAGTATACACACCATGGTAATATACTATCACAATCAAATTTTTACAAAGCTTTTTTATAATTTTTTCACATAAATAATTCATACAAATTTTATACCACGCTTAAATATTTAATAAAACTTTTTGTCACCAATACCGGATTTCAAATTCGCGCGTTTTTACTACGCTTACTATATATAGCGTTGACAAGTTGTAACATAATATATGTAACTACTCAAAAAGTCCATATATATATATATGCTATGTATAATCAAAAATTGGGCCGTACAAATTTATATTGATTTTTTTAAGCTAAATTTCTTTAAATTCTTAATTCGGCTATAACTTTTGTTTTAAATTATATCTATTTTAGCTCAGCTTCACTAAACTTTGGTTTGAGTATTATTTTGATAGTTTAGTGGTACAAGCATTTAAAGTAAAGCCTTTTTTTGTAAATTTTGCTTTAACAGCGTATAACTTTTGAAAAAGATTGTTAGGGTCTGCGGCCTTTGGCTTTTTTCATATTTTTATATTAGAAACATCTCCTACAAGGTCCTCCTTGTGAGTGTTAATCAATGTAGAAGATTGATTAGAATCAATCTAATAAATTAATTATTAATCTATATACACAATTATATCAATCTAAGGATATTGAAACAAATTCAATCTATTTCATTGACCATGCAATCTTAGCTTATTAATCCAAAATCATTGCATAGATTGGTTTTTAATCTAAAAACTTAAGAGTATAAATAATTTATAACTTATATTTTATTTTTTTAAACATTATTTTAATTTTTTTATAAATATTTGTTAACAAACTAACTGTCTCGAAACTAAATAGTATATTACATACCATGGCCAGTAAAATAAGAAATGTCTCAGATCACATGTAAGTGTCGGCCGAGGCGAAGCCGAGGTGGACGATCATGTGATCTGAGGCTTTCTTTTTACTCTCCAAGGTGTGTTATACTATTTTCTTCTGCTCGACGTTGCCGGAAAACGGCAAATTCAATTCGCGCAGCGGCCGGAAGTTGCCGCTTTCGGCCGGAGGGCAGAAATAGTATATTACACATCTAGGAGTAAAGTAATTGGTGAGCCTATAGCACACGAAAATTGCCCCCCGAGCCGAAGGCGAGGTGGCAAACGTGTGCTATTGGGCCGCCAGTTTACCTCCCGTGGTGTGTATACTATTTTTTTCAACAACGAGGCCGAAATTCCAACTTCGCGATTCGGGCGCCGGAGCGAAAGTGACAGTTCGTCGCGCCGTTGTTGAAAAAAATTATTTTTTCACCACACGTAGACCGAAAGTACCACCATTCCCTCCCGGCACCAAAAAGGAATGTGTTATTTTGCGGCCTACTGGGGTGAAAAATAGTATACATCCCACGGGAGGTAAATGGTCACCCCATAGCACATGTTTGCCACCCTCGCCTTCGGCTCATGTGCCAATTTACATGTGCTATGGACTGACCAATACTTTACCTCCCTAGGTTGTAATACTATTTCTGCCCCCGGCCGGAAAGCGGCAACTTTCCCGGGCCGCTGCGCGATTGAAGTTACCGTTTTCCGGCAACATCGGGCAGAAATAGTATATTACACATCTAGGGAGGTAAAGTATTGGTGAGCCTATAGTACACGTAAATTGCCCCCCGAGCCGAAGGCGAGGGTGGCAAACGTGCTATTGGGTCGCCATTTTACCTCCCGTGGTGAATAGTATACACACCATGGTAATATACTATCACAATCAAATTTTATACAAAGCTTTTTTTTATAATTTTTTCACATAAATAATTCATACAAATTTTATACCACGCTTAAATATTTATATAAAACTTTTTTGTCACCAATACCGGATTTCAAATTCGCGCGTTTTTACTACGCTTACTATATATAGCGTTGACAAGTTGTAACATAATATATGTAACTACTCAAAAAGTCCATATATATATATATGCTATGTATAATCAAAAATATTGTAATTAACAAGTGAATTTTAAAAGAATTTATTTTTCTAATTAGTGCATAGTGGTAGTTAATAATATATAATTTATACATTTTTGTAATTCATCTTACATTATTATTAATTGATCACCGGTTTAACAAATCAATTTCTTAATCACTTAAAATTATGTATTCATTACACCTTCTTAATAAGTAAAATAAATTCATAAATAATAGACAGATGTATAATTTGTATAACCAACAACTGGAATTTTTAGCTTTCTTTGCTCCAGACAATATTTGTTAATTGCAATTATATTTAAAGTCATAATCTTATATTCTCTTCTTGATAAACCTAATAAATAGACATATAAACTAGGAGGCTTATTAATTGATATCAACCATTTATTTACCTTTTTCAAGAAAAATAGTATATCCAAAATAGAATATTTTGGAGACTTTTTTTTCATGGCCTTATACAAATCTTAGTCACAAACTTTGTAATTTAATTGTCAATGGTCTTCTATCACTTGATATTAAAATATTAATTTAAATTTAACAAATATTATTACACATATTATAATATATTATTGAATTTTATTTTAATGTAATTTAAAAAATAATATCTATTTAAACTTTTTAATTACAATAAAAATTTTCTCAATGAAATAAAAGACAAATCTCCAATACTGTATAAATAATAATGCTACAGTTACTTTTTATTTTAAAAATTTATTTTTGCTGTTGCTTCAAAATATCCATCTGGAGATTTGGCCATTAAATTTGATATATGAAATGTTGACAAAGTTATTTCACCTAGATAAATATCTTTGTAAACCTGTATTTTAAAAAAGAATTTATGAAATATATGAAATATTATGAAAATAATAAAGTATTTTAACATCACTAACCTTTAAAATTTGAGTTGCATCAAAATGTTTAATAACTTTTATTTGCTTCTTTCTTTTAAGATAAAAGGTATTCATTACAGTCATGTGTAATGTTACCTTGTCATATTCTCTTCTTGATAAACCTAATTATTAAATTTTTAAATTAATCTGGATGAAAAGACTTCAGTGCCATATAGTGTTACCTTGCTGAAGAAAATAATCATAAATCTTATCTGATATATTTTGTAAAGATCCTGTTTTTTCATGAACAGTTACATATAAAACCTTAGTTTTGGTTGGATTGTTATTCATACATTTCAGGCCTCGAAACTCAATTGTCAATGGTCCTGTTTCTTTTAATGTTGATCTGTTTAAAAGAATAGCAACTTTTAAATATATTAGTATATGATTATAATTTGTAACAATAACTTACTCAATAATTTCTCTTTTACAATAATTTAAAGCTTCTATTGCTTTTTGTTCATCAGCTTTTTCTAGTAAATGCAACATACAAATTGTAAGATGTAATTTTTCAGGTTTTTGAAATATGTTTTCATTAATTTCACTAATTTCTGGGTCAACACTTTTTAACACATTTTCTTTAAAACTAAGAAAATTTTCCCTTATATTGCTTGAATTCGTGGGTGTTGAAATAAAATGAGTGTATCTTAATTTATTTTTTGAATTTTCAATTAATTTATCTATTTGATGTTTAGCATGAACAATTTTCTTTTGAATAGATCCACTAATTACTGAAACAAGTAAATAGAATTAATTTCAATAAAAATACAGTAATAGATTATTATGAATTATTTTCAATAGTAATTTTAATAATTTAATAACTCACCTACATGTTTCTTTTTCTTTGATACACGAATAACAGTTTCAGTTTCACTACACAATCTCTTCAAAATTACACTATGAGAACCAACAATATGTCGATAATGATTTCTAATAAAAATTAAATGTTTATTATTAAATATATTAAAATTATGTCTATATATTTAAATAAACAAGTACCTGTGAATATGAAAACTATGTTGATATTCATTTTCTTTATAAGGTACTTTTTCTATTGTTATTCCATTAATAAGTTCACTTTGTGTTTTAACAAATTCTTGAGTGATATTTTCAGTAATATCCATATCAAGATGATTACTTTCATTTTGAATTTCTTGCTCTTCAGCGACTTCTGCAAGGTCCGTTATACTATCCATTGTATTTGGTCTTATCTAAAAATATGGACTTGCAGTTAAAATGTTTAATTCTCCCAATTAATGTATTTTTAAATGTTTTATATAAGTATTTGTGTACATTTATGCCAACCTACAGTATTAAAGTAAAATGTCAAGGGATTGGGAAAAGCATATTTCTTTTCATTTTTCAAAATTGTTATTATTCTCTGTTTACTATTTTGTACACTTGTCAATAATGAAACAACATTTTTAATAGTGTAAGAGCTGAAAAACAATAATATTGATATACATGAAAATGAATCTTAATGTGCATAAAATGTAAAATGCCAAATAAATTCATAAAAGTGGAACTTACTTAATAATGAAAAAGACCATTATCACTCTAAATTTAAATAATTTATATACCTAACATACATTTATGTATGTTTATTTGAAACGCTGTCAAACTATCAACAAAGCTTATGCACTAAGTATACCTACGTATATTAATATTATACTATTTATTTATTATGAGCGACTATAAAAGTCGCCGAAAGATGGCTCTAAACCAATTTAAGCGGCAATGTTTAAAAAGCAAATATTCCTAAATTTAAAGTATCTTAAATCTATATGTACATAACTTTTTCTACATTAATCGTGTATAATAGCATGAAAATTGAAAACTTACTAAATTATAACAAAGTGTGACTACAAATCATTATATGAAATTTTCATTAACGAATCTTCTTAATCATGTAAATCGTAGTATAATATGTATTAATCTGTGCATTATCGAGCATTCGATAAAGTACATAATAACATTAAATTAATAGTATAAGAAAACGAAGTAGTTTACATTCCTGGACGAGTAAGCGCGAATTCTAGAAAACAATTTATATCGGCAAAAAAACCCGCGGTGCATTGGGCTTGGGAACTCGCGATCATTATTCCCACAGCAGGTTCAGTAGGCTTTCTTCATCCGTTTCTCGGGACCCAACTGAAAACTCGATCTTCTCCTGTTCTTTTATCATTATCTATCTAATTATTTTTCTATTTATTATTTATTTAATAGTTTTCTCTTATATTGTTGTATAACATTATTTATATACTTGTCTCAGCTTTTTCTAGTAAATGCAACATACAAATTGTAAGATGTAATTTTTCAGGTTTTTGAAATATGTTTTCATTAATTTCACTAATTTCTGGGTCAACACTTTTTAACACATTTTCTTTAAAACTAAGAAAATTTTCCCTTATATTGCTTGAATTCGTGGGTGTTGAAATAAAATGAGTGTATCTTAATTTATTTTTTGAATTTTCAATTAATTTATCTATTTGATGTTTAGCATGAACAATTTTCTTTTGAATAGATCCACTAATTACTGAAACAAGTAAATAGAATTAATTTCAATAAAAATACAGTAATAGATTATTATGAATTATTTTCAATAGTAATTTTAATAATTTAATAACTCACCTACATGTTTCTTTTTCTTTGATACACGAATAACAGTTTCAGTTTCACTACACAATCTCTTCAAAATTACACTATGAGAACCAACAATATGTCGATAATGATTTCTAATAAAAATTAAATGTTTATTATTAAATATATTAAAATTATGTCATATATATTTAAATAAACAAGTACCTGTGAATATGAAAACTATGTTGATATTCATTTTCTTTATAAGGTACTTTTTCTATTGTTATTCCATTAATAAGTTCACTTTGTGTTTTAACAAATTCTTGAGTGATATTTTCAGTAATATCCATATCAAGATGATTACTTTCATTTTGAATTTCTTGCTCTTCAGCGACTTCTGCAAGGTCCGTTATACTATCCATTGTATTTGGTCTTATCTAAAAATATGGACTTGCAGTTAAAATGTTTAATTCTCCCAATTAATGTATTTTTAAATGTTTTATATAAGTATTTGTGTACATTTATGCCAACCTACAGTATTAAAGTAAAATGTCAAGGGATTGGGAAAAGCATATTTCTTTTCATTTTTCAAAATTGTTATTATTCTCTGTTTACTATTTTGTACACTTGTCAATAATGAAACAACATTTTTAATAGTGTAAGAGCTGAAAAACAATAATATTGATATACATGAAAATGAATCTTAATGTGCATAAAATGTAAAATGCCAAATAAATTCATAAAAGTGGAACTTACTTAATAATGAAAAAGACCATTATCACTCTAAATTTAAATAATTTATATACCTAACATACATTTATGTATGTTTATTTGAAACGCTGTCAAACTATCAACAAAGCTTATGCACTAAGTATACCTACGTATATTAATATTATACTATTTATTTATTATGAGCGACTATAAAAGTCGCCGAAAGATGGCTCTAAACCAATTTAAGCGGCAATGTTTAAAAAGCAAATATTCCTAAATTTAAAGTATCTTAAATCTATATGTACATAAACTTTTTCTACATTAATCGTGTATAATAGCATGAAAATTGAAAACTTACTAAATTATAACAAAGTGTGACTACAAATCATTATATGAAATTTTCATTAACGAATCTTCTTAATCATGTAAATCGTAGTATAATATGTATTAATCTGTGCATTATCGAGCATTCGATAAAGTACATAATAACATTAAATTAAATAGTATAAGAAAACGAAGTAGTTTACATTCCTGGACGAGTAAAGCGCGAATTCTAGAAAACAATTTATATCGGCAAAAAACCCGCGGTGCATTGGGCTTGGGAACTCGCGATCATTATTCCCACAGCAGGTTCAGTAGGCTTTCTTCATCCGTTTTCTCGGGACCCAACTGAAAACTCGATCTTCTCCTGTTCTTTTATCATTATCTATCTAATTATTTTTTCTATTTATTATTTATTTAATAGTTTCTCTTTATATTGTTGTATAACATTATTTATATACTTTGTCTTAGATTTATACGTTTAATTATTAGCCAAGTAAGATTAAATAAATGAAAAATATTAATTTTTACGAATTGTCGTTACATTGTGTATATATATATAATATCAATGTTGCAGCGCGTTTATTAATAATTTGTATTGAATAATATACATTTAATTGTTATAATGGCAGTTTAAAATATAAAAATATATTCTGCACACTCGGCGCACTATTCTTGTACCTGTAAACACACATACTCTTTCAAATATTCCTCCACATGTACATCAGCATCGCACGGTCTTGCTCCCTCTTTTCTCGAGTGTGCGGCGAGTGACGTCATCGCGATCGGCAAAAGAAAGGAAACGCGCGCGCTGCTGCTACAGCGTCGCCTGCCTCTGCCTGCCTAGTGCCTGACCCGACTATCGCCGTACATTCCGACTGGCAAAGTGCTCGGGAACGCATGGATATATACTTACCTACCAACTCGTGGCTCCCGTTTTCGCCACAAGATAAGAAAGACGCCTGAGAGTGAAAGTATATAACTACTATGGGGCTCGTTGAAAAAATTTCTATGGTTTCTTAACTAGTTTAATCTATTTGTAAAGGTTCGTCATTTTTATTATTACGTGAAATTTTGTCTGTAGCAAAAAAAATCGGTATAGAATTATTAGCTATTAAATTCGTTGGTGTGCGTGTGTGTGTGTAAGTGCGTGCGTGTGCGTGTGTGCGCGTATACGTGCGCGCGCGTGTTCGCGTGGGCGTGCAACATGCTTATATGTGCATATAGGTAAATTGCAAGTTACAAGGTATATTATAAGTAGTTAAGTTGATTTTTCATTGGCGGCTTGTGCAGTTGTGTTTCTGAATTTTCTAAAATATTCAAGTATTATGTCCGTATATAATATGTGATTTTCTTTTGTTGACTTGTAACAAGGTAGGTATAACTGTCAAATTTAATAAAGTCGAGGAATTTTGAGCTTAAAAAATCATATAACGTCATAATAGGTAATGTAATTTATAATATAGGACGCGGGAATTTATACAATTATCTGAGTTTATACACACAAGCACACGTGTATATGTAAAAATTTCTTATATGTATATATTACTACCTGAATGAATAACTTCTCTTTAAAAAATAAAGTACCAATTAAAAATTATAACTATGTAAGTGCAAATTTTAATTAATTACGATTATAAAATTTTATTATTAACTTCTTAAAAATATAATTTTCTCCACGCTACGTACACTTTTATTTTACCCGCATAAATTAATCACCTTAATTTTCAAATCTGGATGTTAATGTATGGTTAAAAACGTTCAAATTCATTTCTTATAATTAAGTTTTTTTTATAATTACTTACGATTGATTTGTTGATTAAATAATTTTATCACTAAAATCATAATCTATAGAATAAATTAAGTATTTTTATGAATAAACTATTATGTATATATATATAGCTTCCACTATTCTACTAAAAAATTAATTATACTTTCGTGTATCTGAACTATCTATTCATGGTTACTAATTCTGCTTTTACTGAAAAAACTAATTACACAAGCTTATATGTTCACATATTTAAATATCTTATTTATATTACAATACTATATATAGGTAGTTACTGTATATGTTAACTAAGAATTTTTAATTAAATGTTTTATGAAATACAGTAATTATATTTTTAAATTAATGAAATGTATTTTTTGTGTTAACTTATACTTAATTTTTATATTTATTGGAATCGATTTGTATGTCACTATCAATACGGTTTTTTAATTACGTTGAATTTGACATTCCTAAGGTAGAAAGAGTATGTGTGTGTGAGAGAGAAAACAACAGATGATGAGTTGTGTATAGTTAATAATTATATGAACATTACACAAGTATAAATCTCAAGATATTAATTACATATAACTATACAAAGAAGGAAAATGATTTAAAAACATTTTATCTGTATAATTAAGTTAAAGAACCGTTTAAATGTCAACCACCAACTATTAAGACGCATTTTAGATTTTACTCTTCTTATAATTTTGAAGGAATTAAAAAAAATGTTAAAAATGTCGTAAAAAAATAAATGAAAAACATGTTAATTTGAAAAGGCATGTCGTTTGTTTAGGAGTTGAGGAAGCGTTTCGAAAAAAGACCTGCGCCGCGGAAGCTGATAAACGCGCGCCTAGGTACATTGTTCCGACGAGGGCGACTTCCTCGAGTTTGCGCTCGAGTGACTACACGAGCAGGATGCACAGCCAAGCCGGAAAAGTCAAATTGACGACCAAACCTCCTAGTATAATTTGCATTCGTAAGACTGTCATTCGAAAGATAGGTATACATATACATATACATATATATATATATATATATATATATATATACATGATTAAAGAAACAATCTCAAATCTTGAGGATCGTTTACCTTGGAGAAAAGATGTTGGTTAACGTCGCAAATAAGACCTTTTTAATATTTCTTTATTTCTATGTTTTATTTGTTTTGAGTATATACATTTACACTAGATAAATTCAAAATGCGATTAAAACTGATTGATGAATTTAAAATACAAATTTTATACACATAATAATATATCTATTAAAATGTAAAATAAATCATTAAAATTCATTTGTTCATCGAAGTATATTAAATGACTGAAAAGAATCCTCGAAAGATGAGATTCGTCCTTTTTTTTAATAGTAGCTGCATGTAACTATTTTTATCAAAATTAAACACGTTGAGTTTACATAAAATATTATATTATATTATATGTTTAATTTTTTGATGCACAATTCACCCAAAATTGGAATTCTTACTATATAAATGTCAACAAATCTACAATAATTTATACGATATTTTTTATTTAGTAATTTTCATTTAGACCAATATCAAGTTTAGATTCGTTATGATGGAAAATCTCAATTTTTTGATAACTCAAACTAATATAATTTTCATTCTTTTGAACACTTGAAAATTTATATTTATTCTGCACAATATTTCCGAACTATGTACGTAGACACACCAAAATTGATGAATTTTCATACATTATAGACAGCTTATGGCTTTTCATGGAAACTGATGGTGCGTCGCGGCAATGACCCTTGACGATAAGAGACCGATAAAAGCATTAACATTAAAATTTCTTTGGCGACTTTATCAAAGTGAAACCATTGGAATAAATTAAAGAGACGTAAGATCGCGTCACACTCTCGAAAAGTATGATGATCCTTCGAAATTGGTAAAAGAGTTATTTGAAAAAGAAAATAAAAAACCATGTGGCCAAGGCCGACGAGAATATGCCGCGTATGGCCGATCGTCCTACTGATTATCCTGGCTGCTGGAGTTCTGCTCATCTATACCAAATCTACTCCGAACGATGACGAACGATATGATTTATCTCATGATTTCGTGCATCTCCAGTGAGTATTAGTATTGAGTTATATATAATTACAAATATTATTTACCTCATTTGGATTTTATAAGGTATGGAAAAATATTTGTATACAGTTATGAAAATTAAATAAATATAAATTTGATAATCGCATATTTACATGAATATGTTTTCATAAACCTTAAATGTAACATAATGATGTATAAAATATTTGTTGCGTGTTGTATAAATGTTACTCGATTAATTTTTGTAACTGAATCAATTGTTCCATAAAAATTTAGACTATCAGAAGGACAAAAGGAGTACATCGATAAACGAGGAGTGCACGTTGTTGTCGGGCATTACGTTGGTAATTCTATAGACTCGGTTCAAATTCCCAATATAACAAAAGGTAACATATCGATCAACATCGTCAGTATAAAATTGTTTCCTATAACAAATACCTTTTCGATTATAGATATAATAAACAAAAACATGTTTAATCCAAGACCTTACGAAGGTAACAATGGAGAACCTGTACAGATACCAGCTAAAGATTTTCAGTTGATGCAACAACTTTTTCAAATAAATAGGTATAACTTATTGGCGAGTGATAGGATACCTCTAAATAGGACTCTACCCGACGTTAGAAAAAAAATGTAAAAAATAAGTTGTTTTATATTAGCTACTACGCTCATATAACCATAACCGAGCAACAAAATGAATTTAAGAGTTAATTGTACGTGTTTGCAGGTGTATATCTAGGTACGCGAATTTAGAGAATTTGCCAACCACGTCCGTAATAATAGTTTTTCACAACGAGGCGTGGAGTACATTATTGCGAACCGTCCACAGTGTCATAAACCGATCTCCTAAAGAATTACTTCGGGAAATCATCCTTGTTGATGACAATAGCGATAGAGGTATGTATTTTCTATTTTATTGTATCATGTATATGTAATATGTATGGCATGTAAACAATATATGACATATATAGTACAACACCTGTACAAGTTCTACATTTCGTTAAAAAACATTTCAGATTTTTTAAGAAGGCCATTAGACAACTATGTAGCGCGATTGGGTGTATCAACGCGAGTTCTCAGGTCAGATAGACGTATCGGGCTAGTGAACGCACGGCTTATGGGCGCGAATGAGGCCAAAGGCGAGGTCTTGACTTTCCTAGACGCCCACTGCGAATGTACGGTTGGTAGGTAAGCTCTTGTTCATTCCCTATAAAAGGAGAAGCTTGCGTAATTAATTTTTCATCGGCTCCTTCTTGCGACATGTTAATTAATATACAGTAAAATACACTAATCTACATTCGTAACGTTAATATTTAGTATCAAAGAATTATGAAAAACTAAAACAATACTACTCTCTGCACGTTTCAATAAACACAAAGACAATTGTAAAAATGTTATCATTTTCAATGTTTCAAACTTTGTTCGAAATCAATAATAACACATTTTAAAGATCATTTTACACATATTTACATGCATGTTCATTTACTTAATAGTTCCTTACTAGTCAAGCAAATGTAGTTAGTTTTTTTTCAGTATTCTACAAAACATTAATATTAATATAATATCGAACGTGAATAAAATTTTGTTTTAGGTTGGCTCGAACCCCTCCTTGAAGCGATATCGAAAAATCGAACCAGAGTTATATCTCCTGTCATAGATATTATTAATGATGATACATTCAGTTATACAAGGTATGCGTATATATAAAACGGACGCGCACAAGTATGTAGAATCTGAAAATACAGCAGAAACACTCATTTTTGCCGATATTATTTGTTTACAACCGTATCTCGGTACACGTTGCGATAGATTATAACGTCTGGCGCTCAAACAAAATATAATGAGTAAATCACGAGTTTTGGGGTCATCCAGTCACTCGGACGACCCATGGACATTGTCAACTCAGCGACTGATTATTTCGGGTCTAAGATTATTTATATAGAGGAAATTGGCTTATGAAAGATGGTCCTCCTATTGCGCATACATAATATCTTTTTAATACTTTTTTATAATGCAATCGATAAGACTGAAAAATAGTTTTACGTACACTTATACTAAAGTTTAGACATATTTTTAAATTAATATAAATTAATTGTCGAAAAGTAATTGATTGTGTCAATTTTATAATGGTATGGTAGCTTGTAAATTAAGGTCAATTTTTTAACATTAGTTAGTAAAACTACCTTATTATGATAATAATGACCAAATCACGATCAACTCGGTATATTTAGATACACACAATAAATTAATCAAATTTACAGATCTTTCGAACTCCACTGGGGTGCGTTCAATTGGGAATTACATTTTCGATGGTTAATGTTGAACGGAGCATTATTACGTGAACGTCGAGAAAATATAGTCGACCCATTTAAAACTCCAGCAATGGCAGGTGGTCTTTTCTCGATGGATCGAGAATATTTTTTTGAATTAGGCAGTTATGATGAAAGAATGCGAATTTGGGGTGGTGAAAATCTTGAATTATCATTTCGAGTATGGCAATGTGGTGGTAGCGTCGAAATAGCTCCATGTTCCCACGTGGGTCATATATTCAGAAAGTCTTCGCCTTATACTTTCCCTGGTGGTGTAGACGATATACTTTATGGAAACTTGGCCAGAGTCGCACTTGTTTGGATGGATGACTGGGGAAAATTTTACTTTAAATTTAATCCACGTTAGTATATTTTATATTTTTTTACTTAATAGTTTGTATTTTAAAAGATTTTTTTTAAATAGTACTTTATTTTACTTTAATTACGTAAAATAACTTGTACATGGTATAAGTAAATTATATTTCATTTATTTTTTTTCAGATTTTATTTTGCTTTCAATTATAAAATACATTAATAATTCATAAATTTATTTAATATATTTATTTTATTTTAGAGGCAGAAAGAGTTCGAGATAAGCAACAAATTCGATCGAGATTATATTTAAGGGAAAAACTAAAATGCAAAAGTTTCGAGTGGTATTTGGACAACGTATGGCCAAACCATTTTTTTCCAAAAGACGACCGATTTTTCGGCATGGTAATCTTTTTTAATTTTCTTTAAATTAACTGCCTCTTACTGACCAAAGATATAAAACTGAATATTTATTTAAATTTCAATAGATCAGTCACTCTACGTCGGGGAAGTGTCTGATGAGACCGTTATCAAAAGGCGTGTATTCGCAACCTTCAGGTTTCATTGCCTATCAGGATTGTATATCACCGCCAAATCTTAGTCAGATGTTCGTTATGACTAAAGACGGTATTATTATGACCGATGAAAGCATTTGTCTTGATGCTCCAGAACGGGACACTAAACATGAAAAACCGAAAGTCAAACTAATGGCATGTAGTGGATATGTAGGCCAAAAGTGGGAATACGATAAAAATGTAAGATGTACCATTTTATACTCACAAGGAGAGCATTTCAAGTTTGGGAAACGGATCGTGCCCAGCTTGTAGGATATGTTTTCTATTATAAAAACATGAAAAAAGCCAAAGCCGCAGACCGTAACAATCGTTTTTTCAAAAATTATACGCTGTTAAAGCAAAATTTACAAAAAAAGGCTTTACTTTAAATGCTTGTAACCACTAAACTATCAAACATTAATACTCAAACCAAAGTTTACTGAAAAGCTGAGATAAAATAGATATAATTTAAAACAAAAGTTATAGCCGAATTAAGAATTTAAAGAAATTTAGCTTAAAAAAATCAATAAAATTTGTACTGCCCAATTTTTGTTTAAAATAACTTCTAATACTTAATTCGGCTATAACTTTGCTTCATTCTAACGGATTTGAGCGTACTTTTTTTTAAAACTATATCTATTTTATTTCAGCTTTTTATTAAACTTTGATTTGAGTATTAACATTTGATATTTTAGTGGTTACAAGCATTTAAATTAAAACCTTTTCTTGTAAATTTTGCTTTAACAGCGTATAACTTTTGAAAAAACGATTGTTAGGGTCTGCGGCTTTGGCTTCTTTTATATTTTCATATTAGAAAACGTATCTTACAAGCTGGGCACGATCCGTTTCCCAAACTTGAGATGCTCTCCTTGTCAGAAGTTGAAATAATTTATTGATTAAAATAGTTTACAAAAAATATCGGTAAAAATTAAAAATGTTGGATTTTTCGATTGATTTAACAAGTCAATTTAGATTATTAATTGCACAATGTTTTGGAGACAATTTGTCTCCTTCTTTAGGTGCTAAAATTTATTAAAAATCATTACATTTATTACAATGGCCATATATACAATAATCTTTCCATGTTTACAATTACCTTTACTTGCTCTAGTAGCATCAATTTGTATTTGTTATATTTAATTATTTTATAATTCGTCATATTTCACTATAATAATTATGCTACAAGTTCTTCCAAACAATTTATTAATACAAATTCAGTATAAAATAATAACAAAGTCAATTTATAATCCTCTTTTTCATATTTCCATTAATTTTAAAATAAATAAATGATTAAATAAAGATAAATAAATAAATATTAAGTTAAATAGTATTAAGTTAAATATATTATAAAGATAAATAAATTAAATAATGAAAAAGGGACACATCATAACATAACACGAAGAATATCACAGCTATACTGACTAGTAGATATTTTCTACACGTAAGGAACATACTCTAAAGATCAATAGTCGATACCTAGTAACCCGCGAAATTATTTAATTTACAAATTGTTAATATAAATAATTATGAACCAATGTAGTATAAACTAATTGTAGTTTTGCAGTATCTTCTTTTTTATTGATTGGATGTTTCTGTAAATTAATGTTTATTGTTTCTGAAATAATTATTTTTCTCCATTTTTATTCTCTATCAAGAATTTTTACATTACCGAAGTCAAACTTATGTCCTGATTTATCAATATGTGTTCATTAATAACACATTATTTTTCAATATGTAAGAGGTTTCTCTGGTGTTCTTCAATTCTTTTTGTACTACATTAGATTGTTTACTTTTTCAGTTTTGTCTTTACCTCTACGTATGTATTGATTCAAAGAATTAACAAATTTTGGCACAGTATGTATACTATATTTTTTAACTTTTTTTAAATTTCAAATAATTTCGCGGGTTACTATCTTATCGATTGTTGATCTTTAGAGTATGTTTCTAACGTGTAGAAAATATTTACTAGTCAGTATAGCTGTAATATTCTTCGTGTTAAGTTATATATGATGTGTCTCTTTTTCATTATTTAATTTATTCGTTTATTTATTTATTTTTAAATTAATGGAAATATGAAAAAGTGGAAGATGTTTGTTTGGAGATAATTTTTTATTTCTGTGAGTATACTTTTATAAATTGACTTTGTTATTATTTTATACTGAATTTGTATTAATAAATTGTTTGGAAGAACTTGTAGCATAATTATTATAGTAAAATATGACGAATTATAAAATAATTAAATATGACAAATACAAATTGATGCTAACTACTATAATGTGTAATTATTGTATATATGTTCATTGTAATAAATTAAATTATTTTTAATAAATTTTAGCACCTAAAGAAGGAGACAAATGGTCTCCAAAACATTGTGCAATTAATAATCTAAATTGACTCGTTAAATTAATCGAAAAATACTTTCACAATTAAAATATCACGAGTATATTGTACTAATTTTGTAATGTCGTAAAATAGTAAAATTTAAATTTGTTATTTCTTTAATTATTATTTGTCCGATAATTTTATTTAAATTATTGATTGTATAAACATATATTTGTACACAGGAAAAAGTTATACGTCATGTAGCATCAGGTATGTGTCTTGAGGAATCTCCTAGTGAAAATGAAAGTCCAGTGATATATACGTGTAATAAAAGCAATAAGCAGAATTGGGAACTCAAAAGCATTCCATGGAAATAAAATCGATTGATTTTATTAATAACAGTATAGTTGGAGTACGGTATTGTTAAACACAAATGAAAAAAAAACCTACTTTACATTGTAAATTAGTATTTTCGTGAAAAATTATTTTTTTATTAAAAGTTACGAATGGAATTATTGATAAATTATAGTTATTTGCAAAAAATATTAGTTTCTTTTTTTTTAATTTAATACAATGATGGTATTTTCCGGAATTAACGTCACATGAAGATTAAATTTCTTGCATATGGACCAAATAATTCTGTGTTATTACAGTGATTTCTTAAAATATAGATTTTTGACATAAAAAAGCATTTTAAAGACTGATCTACGTACAATAATTATAATTAATGTATTTTACACAATTTGTTAACTTACGTAAGTAATAAAATTTATTTCGTAAATATTTGTTTTAATTATATACACAGTATAGCGCAAAAAACACAGTAAAATTTACAAATAACAATGAATTTTTACTAAACAGATTCAACAAAATAATTATTATATTTATTTACACTTATTGGATTAAATTACCTGTGAAATCGTTTAAATTTTGTTTGCATTTAAATCGAATTAAATCTAAGTTAAATGTCAGATTGTGACTAAATTATACATTTTTGAAAAAATTCATTCTTTATACTACATAATTTTAATATAAATTTTTATTTTTATAAATTCTTACGTAATTTATATTACTTAAATAATACAAATAAAAATGATCTACTAGGTATATGATGCATATTTTAATTATGTACAGACTAGAATCAATATCTAGCTTCTTCATTTATAAATCATAAATACTTATCTTCATTACATTCATTTAAATTGCTTACTAACGCATAATTTAAAATTAATTTATACGAATTTTGTATAATTACTCTAACAAAGACATTTATCAAAACAATTTCATTCATAAAATAAAAATATATATTTTACAATTTTTATTAATCAACTAATGAATCACAATAACTAAAGCTATCATTAAAAGATTTTCAAACTTGTTTACCTTCAGTTTTTGTTAAATAGTTTTTGCACTATATTTACAACGTGAAAATATAAATTCCACATTTTTACTAACACAATATCTTCTCATTAGTTATTATATCTGGAATAAATTGCATAAAGATTTAAATCTTGTGAAATTCAGATCACTTGAACTTTTAAGTTTATTTGAGGTATTTTGTGTTAAATTTAATAAGTTAGCCATCTAGTGGACAGCCTAAGTATACCAAGGTTATTTCAGTATTTCCATAAACTGCAGATACTGATGGATACAGCCTTTTATCTGGTAGACCTAAATACAATAATTAATTTCTATTATATTTTAATTCTATATAAGTAAAATATTAATAATTTTATCCAATTTTATACCTCTGAATGCAACTCCTAGAAACTCATAATTCTTCTCAAACGATAATGTATTATCATCGCAATCCAATATAAGTCTTAATCTTTCTCCTGCCTGTAAATAATAATTTCCATATTTTCAGATTTTGAAGTTTATTTAATAATTTTATTAATTACAAATCATACCTGATATTTTGGAGCATTATTCAGTAAAGGATAATTCCCTTGAGCATCTCCATTATGTAAAAGAGTATTATCAACTAAATTCCAACCCCAAGAATGTTCATCTAATCCAAGTAGTGCTACATAACCTTGACATACTAAAGCAGCATCTTTAGTTGCTATGCCTATGACAGCAACGGTTCCAAGTGGTCCTGCCCAAACAACTTCCCAAGCATGTCTCCCATGACGAACTCCTATTTTCCCTCTGCATGCATCTGTACTTTGAGCAACAGGATTCCTATAAAAACATAAGTGACATTTATTCATAGTAATTTGAATTGATTAATAGATAAAATTGATTATTTACATATATTTGAAAAGCAAACGCACAAGAAAAGTACCAATTTAAATTATTGTGTATAATGATACCAAAAAAACCTTAAATTACCTGTGTAGCATAAAATCTTTAAATTTGGTATAAATATTCCTAGAGCAATCATTTGGATTCCAAGCATAATAGTGAGCTCTCAATTTAGCTTTATAACTGGGTACTGACGATAGTAAATCAGAATTAAGCGTTTCTTCGGATAATTTCTTCTCGCATTGTGTACGCCAAACCTCATTATCATCCTTATTCAAAAACCTGTACCACTTTTTACAAACAAGTTGACAATTGCCAAGTGTATATAAATCCAAATGTGAAAATATCATAACCAGGATATGTCCAGGCAAGCTAGATATAAAACTTTCCATCCTATCGAAGCAAAAGAATAATTATTGTGACATAACACCTTTTGTAGCACCACCAGGTTATAAGGTCACCAATGGTGCAGATACAAGTGTTAACATTGGAAACTCATAAATAAAATAACTTAATTTTGAAATCCTAGAGATGGAGATGTACATATTTGATCTGGATAAATATGTTTCCCTGGAAATCATTGAGAGGTTGGTTAATGCATTGGGATTAAATAAAAAATCATTAATTGATTTAATAAAAAAAAAACCTCTATTTGATCCTCGAGGATGGATACTATAAATCATCTTGTTGTGTTTATTATTTTTATATTGTTTACTTTGCTTCGCATGCTTAAAATGCGGGAACACAACAAAACTGGCTTTCAATACGTCACACTGCACACACGCACACTCGGCTGGAGCTGGTGAAAGGTTATAGGGGAAAATTTTTGGTGAAATTAATTGGGTGGGGGATGAAACGGGTGATAAGGCGCGCAAAATTCAAAAATCTTACATTAATTTAATATTTAACATTAGAGAATTAATTTTTGTTAAATTAAACGTACAGAAATATATATATATATATACGTAAATAAATAATTCATACGCACAATTAACTTTTAAAATTTATTTCAATTTTTATTAAATTCAGTGTACATTTGGATATTAAATGAATTAATGGCATTAATCATAAATGAAAACTTCAACGTTAATGGTATGATCAATTAAATGATTTAATCCACTTTTAATACATATAGACTTAACATGTAGTCTGAATACATATAATGTATATTATCAAATAAATCCCAGCTAAATACAATGCTGACGACGGTTCTTGTCAAAGTGTAAAAATTCTAGATAACTTCGCGGTCGACCTCGGCATCCACACCCGCACGATTTCCCGTATTGGTAAGCTCTTAAAATAACAATGTAGTTCGTACAATTATTTATTTCCTGCAAGAATCAGATACATATTGCATCGCGTACATTCTTTTGACAAATAAGTACGGTCATTAAAAATAAAAATTTTAAACTTTCTATCAACTCTTTTTACAAAGTTTTATTATTTACTTTGTAATATAGTTATCACTTTTTCAATTGCAAAATTGTCAGGGTACTCTATAAAATGAAAATAATTTATATTAGAAACATTACGACGCTTAATATATACTATTAATGACGAGATATTACATTTTCAGATTACAATACCAGATGTTATATTCATTTGTTTAGTATAATATATAGTTTCAATGCTTATAATACGATAATGTCTTTGTATATAATAATTAGTTTTGCAATTGATAAGTATATAAATATTTTAGTTGACACAAATATGTCACAGATTAGACTTGAAAAATGTTTAAAAAATTAGTTTTAATCACTCAATATCCAATAACTGCAAATAAACTCCCATAGATCATTAACACGCGTATCCAATAAAAAATATTGTACAAGAATGAACGTATATAGTACATACATATCAATGCGCGACATCTGTTTCTCTCGGCCCGTTATCATTGTGTTTGACATTTTGTACGCAGCTGCGTGCGTTCGGCGTCGCGTTGTGTGTCAAACAGTCCGAAGGAGAGGTAGCCGCTGAAATAAAATATAAACGCATCCTTGCGCCTATATATCAATTACCGGGTACGCTCACCCCGACGATATGCGGTTCGGCCGCTGCAGCTGGAGTTGTCAATGCACCCCAAGCTTCGACCAATAGGCTTGTCTCGTTGGCGTCGATTTTCTTAAAATTATGAACCGAGTAACGATTGTATAGGCCCCAAATGCTGTTCATCAATTTACTATTGTATTTTAAAGGTGTTAGCTCTCGACCTGTAAAGTTTTATATTTTCCTTTATAATAATTATTTATTTATTTCACGCTGTTAGATACAAACTTTTATTATTTTTTCAACTTAATGATTTTAAACTTTTGTCGCGTTTTTTTTTAGTAAAAATATAAACTATTATGAACAATTTCAACAAAAACTGTTGAGATATAATATAAATTTGTATTAAGTACTGTCAAGAATATTCGCAAATAATTTCATATGAATCCAAAAGTTGATGTGACGCAAGAAGCATTTAACACGAGACATTAGTTTTGACACATTTAACTGCATAATTTTTGATAAAACGATTCTATCTTGTTCAAATTTTCCAAAAAAATTTATATTTTTATCACAAAATTGCCACAAACGTTTTAAATCATTAAGTTGAAAAGCAAACAAACATTTTTACGTATTTTCTTAACTTAACTCTATACTTTTATAAGCACATATGATTTCGGTATACTGAACAAAGAATTATACAGAAAATTAATACTATATTTATGAATTTATATAACACTATACATACGCTTATAAATTTAACAAAGTAATATGTACATATATGTATAGATATTTAAATTTATTATTTGCTAGGGGAATATATTAAAACTCTATTGAAAATTGCATCATTATTTGACCAATTTATAATTAAAATGCCATATTTTGCCAATTTTCGATCAAAAAACGATAAAATTTCTAGCAGGGATGGAATACGTTTTTCTGAACATTGTAGTAACAAATTACCTCTTTTTTATGGTATAACATTTAAAAAATTATAGTGAATTCAATAATGTATATTTTTTAATATACAAAAAACGTATAAAAATATTTCTTGGAAACTAATAAATATTTTGTAGTTTTAAGGGAACAACCCTGGATTAAAATTAAAAAAAAACTATTCAATATGAACAATTAATAATTATTTCATAATAATTGATAAAATTTCTTATTTTTTTAAACAAATTATATTATTATTAACTTTTATTTAATATTTTTTGCCAATTAATACGTAATATAACTATTTTAATTAATTATGAGACTCCGCACTCGAATTTTTTTCCATAATATAGACTAAAATTTAAACAATAACTTTTAAATATAATTTTAATCCACTAGAATATGGAACAGACTGTATTAACATTGTAATACAAAAATTATTCTTACTAAATAATTTTAAAAAATTGTAAAATTGTGTAAAAATCAGTTAAATAATTTTTTTAAATAAACACTCAGATTTTTATTGAAATTCTGTTTTATTTAAGTGAATTTAAATCATGTTTGAAAGTTACCGTCAAAATTTCAGCCTATTCGATGTAGTAGTTTCTGAGATATTCTATATGATTAAAATATTTATATTACATATCAATTAGTAAAGAAATTTTAAATAAAAGTTAATAATAATGTGAGTCGTTTAAAAAATTAAGAAATGTTTTCAATTGTTATGAAAAAATTAATAATTGTTAGTATTAAATAGTTTTTTTCAATTTTAACCCAGGCTTCTTCCCTTAATCAAATATTTGTTCACAACTATTGAAAAAAAAAATTTTATTGAATTCACTAAATCTTTTTCAGTGGTAAGTTTTACTTTAACATTGTTGTTAAAAATATATCAAGCAATAATATATAAATCTATTAATACTCATTCACTCAATCTCATAAATAGTCGTAATTGTTATTTATAAGGGAACAAATCAGAGTTAAAAATACCACGTCAAGAATTGTAATAAAGCTCTTGATACATATACTTCATTATAAAATTCTTCAAATATGAAGTTTAATGAATGAAACTGAAGATTTATTTAAAGTTTAAATATTTTGATTTTTTCTGCTGACTCAAAATCTGTCCTCTTAATTACTAAATCTAACTATATTTGATAAATATTATTTCATACAC
Organism: Theocolax elegans; assembly: GCA_026168455.1. Classification (NCBI taxonomy): domain Eukaryota; kingdom Metazoa; phylum Arthropoda; class Insecta; order Hymenoptera; family Cerocephalidae; genus Theocolax; species Theocolax elegans. The sequence continues at coordinate 32,334,464 of CM047426.1, read as the reverse complement.
TTATAATAATCGTTACAAAATTAAATAAATATAACATTATCAAATATCAACGCACAGATAAAGTTAAATATACATTTTAATTAAAATTATCAACAATAATATTCATATTGTTTAAAAAATATATGTAGTGATAATATATTATTATTCTACGTTTTCTTAAGAAGCAAACATTTCCGCAACGAAAAGTAACAATTTTTAGTCACGATGTGTCAATAGATATATATACATATTCTCGCATGTTCTTTCTTTTGTAAAAGTCGCGGCCCTGGTGATCATCTTGTGACCGACCAACATAATCTTTTATCACAGAGAGAACGAGATCGGTTTATTTTTATTCTCAAATATGTAAGTAAATAACTTTGATAAGAACTGTCAGAAATAGTATCTAATGTCGTTTTCAAAGCATTTTATCTATGTAGTACCTTCTTGTAGAACTTTGGCATTGAATCCCGAATTTTTGTTATCTCTTTTATTCTCTTCTTCGCCTTCTTGATATTTTGATGTGTAAGATCGTTCGAAATTTTTACGAACTTGAAGTACTGCAAATGCTCCTTGTGGCACTGCTGCCATTTTATACCATTCTAAAATCATTATTTTATTCTAATTTATACTATTTCCAATTTTTAATTTATTCTAATACGATGAAACAATATAACGTGACATCAAACAGTTATTTATGAAATAAAAGTGAGCGCTTTAATCATTGAATTTAAAAAATCAATATAGTTATATAATGCACCAATATTTTTAAATATTTTATATTCTTTTAAATACTAATGGAAATTGTAAGGTATAACAATGTAAAAAGAGATTTTACCGTCGTGACCTGATCCGAAAAGCAATTTATCAACTAGTCTATTCAGCGCAGCAATTTTTCGGTACACCTTGTCCTGCTCAAGTCTGCTGAAATGCAGACCTGCCTCGTTCGCTTCGCTGAAGGCCTCCCCTCGAAATCTCCGTTCAAACCTCATACAGACTTGATCTACTATCGTATAAATTACAAAATTCACCTCAAACACACTAGCACAACAATGTTCTGAATTCAGTTACTATGGACGATTTTATGATATATCAATAATATGAATTAAAAAAGACAATAAAGAGATAGAAAAAGGGTAAAGAAGACGGAAAAAGAAAGAGCCGTCAATATATATATATAAGTAATCAGTAAGAATGAAAAATCCGGAGCGCGCAATAGATGCAGCAAACAATGAGCTAGCACTGGCCGGAACTGAGGGGAAGACCAACGATTTATAAGTTCTTGGCAGATATCTCAACGCTATCTTCTCTTCTCCACTTAATCTCGGTAACTGTCAATATGCATATATGACTGCTCAGTTTTTCTTATTTCTCTCGATGCAGATGCGTATATTACGCCGCTGATCGAGTCTGCCTTTTGCCCCTGATGATCACCACTCCGCGGGGAGTCGATTATCGAAAGCTTTAACAACCAGCCGCAATTTCTCTCGTTATCCGTGTACACACACAGGGATTCCCACCGCACTGAACAAGTAAACAATTTGTATGTCTGTCCTGCTACATTTTTCAGTTATTTGTGTGAGTATATGGATGTTCATTTACACTTCTAGTAAGTTGCTGAGGGAATCTAAAAATATATCGAGATTGATTTTATTATTCGTTCGGTATAAGACATTAGGTTTTTGTAAAAAAGAAGCCTTTGCAATGATCAATTTATCTGACTATTTATATTTTGCATGTATAAAAAGTAATGAATTTTTAAAAAAAATCCTGAACGTCAGGCCCTTCAGGTATGTTTTAAACAATTTACCCAATTTTTTCAGAATTTAAAATCGATAATTTAATTACGATGTTTAGATTGTAAGTTTATATCTTTTTTATAAATAATTATCAACCTCAATATGTTTATTCAGTTATTATTTAAAAAATTATATTTTCTTTACAAATCAATACAACAGACCCTCCCTTATGTTTTAAGCTATCCGTATGAAAGTTTTCAGATGTTTTATTCAATATGTTAGATATCATTTTTGGTTGAAAGGTGTATGTCTGTTATTTGGGTTCAATATTCCTTTCACATTGTATTTCTAAAAGTCACAAGCTTACTACTTTTCTCTATAAATTATTTTTTTCTAAAAATAGTGTTGTTTTTCCGGTAACGATTACAATTTTCGCGACTTGAAACCTGTTTACTTAATGAAATTTTCTCTGATCTAGAATTTACTTTTTCTATCTTCTTTCCTGTTGGTGTTTCTAATAAAAATATATATTATTGTACTGATAAACTCTTGTATAATCATAGTAACTGCTGCACCGAGACAAGAAGTGTGGTATAAACAATGATGTACTTGATCTTTCTCCCTGCATCTTGAGGGAATGTCGTACCTAAATTACATGGATTGGCCAACGTTTCATTACATGCAAATATTCAATCAAAATTTTATTTAAAATGTTAAGTGTGAACTATTAATTAAAAAATTTAAATATATGTGTAAAGCTTCAGACTTAAATATTAGGGTTTGACAAAAAATTATAAAAAATACATTTATTTCCTTTATATTTAAATAAAATTCGAGGTTGAACATTTTGTTGAAAAAATCAATATCTTAAACTATTAAGACAAATGAGCTGAATGCTTCTTTTTAACGATTTTTTTACAAAGTTATAAGTGTTAAAGTAAAGTAGCTTTTATTTATGGTAAATTCTACTGTTATTTGGGTTAAAGTTTATGGTTATCTGCAAAAATTATATTTTCTTTAAAATTCATAATGTAAGATACTTACTTCATTATATTTTAAGCTATCCTTATGAATATTTTTCAGATTTTTAATTCAATATGTTAGGTATCATTTTTTATTGATTCCTTGTAATTTGCGTCCGACATCCCCTTCAGAAATATATGTCAATTTCTAATTAAACTGATACCACCTCTAATTTAAATGTTAAATATAAATTTAAAATTTAACAGTTTTAATCTGCATGATTGATTAAATTGTGATACTGATCTGATTAAATTTATTACAAAGACTAAGCAAATAAATATTGTTAAACACGCAAAGTAAGGAACTGGAAATTCTACTTTCTTTTTTGAGAAATTGTGTTTACATGTGACACTGTGCGCATCGGCGAGAGCATTTAAACAAAAAAATCAAAGCACACATTGATGTACGCATAGATGACTATATTGCAATTTATTATCAGTATTAAGTAGAGTAATTGCGAATGTATGTTCTAATTTTCGCGATCAATGGCCATGTTGTGTAAGTGTTAAAGTTTACTTTTATATACAACCCTCGAAAACTAGTTTATTTGCAATCTATAAATTTGTTCTAATTATCAAAGATTACAAAGCGATATTTTGAATATTGACAGAATCTACCCACACGCATATACTGTACATAATTGTGCACTTTGATGCAAGTATATTAAACTTCTTGACTTCAAAAAGTAATGATACGAGTTTGAAATATGTATTACTAAATTAATCTTAAAATATACGCTAATATCCTTTAACAAAAATAAATATTTATGACAATTTTTTAACAATCAATTATCTGTATAGCTACATTAACAAGTTAAATTAACTACATATATATATATATATATATATATATATTGTTACGTGAGTTGAGAACCCTTTCTCAACTCTCGCCACAGAATGCATTCTGTCTACACAGCATTCTTACAACCAGCACGATTGTTCTCTCTCGCCATATGTAATTAGAGGAGACTTCGGCAGTTATGAACCTAATCTATGTAAAGGGAGGGGAGAGTCCGAGTGCGTCGTCGAATCCTTCGACGCGCATAATTCAGACGATCCTGACCTCTCGGCTCGTACAGACGTGTAAATAAATTACCAGTCACTTTAGTACTCTCTGGATTCTATTTTCCTTCCCCACGGATTCCTAAATAGCCCTCGGCCCTAGAAGCAGATCACACCCACGTAACAATATATATAGTGTACATATGTCTATGTAGGTGCACACACATACACAACACACACGTACGCACGCACTATACAGTAAAAGAATAATAAATTGTAAAAAAAATTATCTCTCCATTTGTATACAAGTCATGTAAACCGATAAAAATAAGAAGGACTAATATATAATAAGTAAAGATAGAATCGTGATGAACTGCACGTTCGCAAACGTGAAGCAACATAATTTTTTTGCTAAACCAGTATACACAACTATACACCGGTATAAATTAACATTTTTTAGTACAATGTTAAGAGTTAACGGATATTTATCAAGTTATAGAAACATAATTTATATTACTGTTTCCATATATAGATACTATATAAAAATTTCAATATTTCTTGACAATTAAATCTAATTCTCGAAACATAAGAAATGTCAAACATCGCAATCACAAAAGTTAATTTACTTCATTTAACAATCATAAACGTCATTTTCTTAATTAACCTAGCGCACATAACGTTAGCTTTCGCAGCGATGAATTTCTAAGTTTATAATATCTTATCAAAATAAAAAATTAATTATACAAATATTGGTGATACGAATTTTAAAACAAATTGTAAAAAATCACACGATAAAAAAACGTATCTATCGGATTATTAACTGTAGTAATATTGGTAATAGTTTCTTAAAATATTAATTGCAATTCATATAATAAGAATTGATGATAATAAATGCATCAGTGAATTTGCCTTGCAAGGAAATTTATACGTAAGTGAGTCAAGGAGGATAAAGTCGAAACTGTTTACTGTCTGTAAGATTATATTTTATTAAGTATACTTGTTATAATAATATTACTCTGAGTATATTTTCAAGTATTCCTGTCAGATCTACTGATGTTCTTAACTTTGATTTTGTATAATAATTTTGTAATGTCATACATTGTGGAAGTTAACAATAATTAATAAACGAATATTATCAATTATTGTACAGCACATCAAATTTTAGTCAAGTAAAAATATTAAGTATTAATTACAATAGGCTATTTAATATGAAATTATAATTGAAATAATAGATACAAATTATTCACTATGCAATAACATGAAATATGCTCATCTTTATAACAAAACTTGGAGTTCTCAGGCATCATTTTTTCAGTTCAGGGTTATCACATAGAGACTCGTTTGTACGGCTTTACCTGATAAGAAAACAGAAAGAGAGCGATCACATAAAAAGAGTAAAAATAAAGGCACCTTCTCGAAACTTTACTTTTTTATTTATCAGGTATCTTCACCATATAGATATACGAAATATATAATTCTTAACAATTCATTGATTATTGTAAAAATATTAAAATAGAGAAAAATAGAGAATATCGTAAATTAATTTCGTTTTTTGCTTCTAATTTGACTTTCAATGCAAGAAATTGTTCAGTAGGTATAACGAGATTTTCATTTCAATAAAAGACTTTCATTATCTTATCATATTACTTTATTAACGTATTCTTTTCTTCACAGATCCTTACTGAAAATTCAGTAACTTGTTTTTCGATTAACGTTAAATCTTTACGACGTATAATAGTACACCGCTAATTAAAATATTTTAATATTGTAGGACTTTACTGTGATTAAATAAAAATATATATTATATACATATATAAGTTTTGACAAACAAATAAACGTTAAGTTGAAATACTACATTGTTAACTGTCGATAATATAGATTATTTTGTGCCTACATATATAATGTCGCGGAGTGGCGCTTTAATAAATTTTCATTTCTACAATAAATACATGTGTATACTGTACGTAAAAGTTAATGAATTTACCACTGGCTCGATTACAATATTTTTTTAATAAATAATTATTTATTTAAAAAGTTCAACCAAATACTTATAACATTTTAGAGAACGAGATTGCTAATCTCGCTATGATTCAATAATGTTGGCAAAACTGACAATTTCAGTGTAATATTAATCTTTAATTACATGCTTCATACTATAATGTAATTAATGTACTATATTTATAGCACTATGTAGTTAATGCGTTTCAATAAATTAAAATATTATGCAAATGCATATTACGGAGATAAGTGTCATTTTAAATTATTGTCATTTTAATTTTATGTAATTATTTTATATTTTACGTTACATAATGCTCTCTCATTTATTTAATAGAAATTCTTTTTTTCTGTTTGAGCAGGTGTTAATCAAAAAAATAGATTTAGTAAGAGGCTGATGACGTAGATCTCATACGCTTAATAAGAACAGAGCGAATTACATTCGCATGATAAAAATTATATTGTTCTGTTAAAATGGTTCGCAGTTAAATAAACCATTTATTATATTTATAACTTATATAATCCGTAACATAACTAATAACAAATATATATGCACAATGAACTTACTTAAAATTAAAAATCTTAGTGTCTCAAATAATTTTAAACACAATGATGAATGCACTGTAATTTAAAATGATTATTTTCTTGTTTTTAAACAATACGAAAAAATATTACTATTATTAAAGATTTTGGTATTGAATTATTTTTTATATAAATAAAATTATGTTAGGTTATTTAGATATATAGACAGAACAATGTATAGAAAAGAAAAAGGAATACTTAAAAAGATTTTTTAAATAATATAATAATAGTACACATATTTTATTAATGCAAAATATAGCATTAAATTAAAAATACATTAAAATGTAACCTTATCGGTTATTATTTGGACAAGATCAGTATTAGCCAAGTAATTTAGAAAAATTAATTACTTAAAAAGTTTAATTTATTTGAAGTTACTTATGACGTTTGAAGTTTGTAGATCTATGTTAGCTGCTTAACATTAATGATATTCATAATTACACCTATTTAATCTATTATTATGATTAATAGTAGATCAAATAAATTATTTTTTAATAAAATAATTAATTTTATGAAGGTGTTACACCTGCACCTAATATGCATAGAAATTGATTAATAGTTATATATACGTTTAAAGTTTACAAATTAAGTGCGAGTATTAAAATTTATTGCTTTTTTTGCTAAATTATGAGAGCACTTCCAAAATTGTTACTGCTTTTTACTGCATATCAATATGTTATAGAAAAAATAATTAGTTTATCGGCGATAAATAATCAAGTATTTAACAAATTATAATAAGAACCTCGATAAATATAATCTAAAGTTTACTATAAAGATGGCGTAATAGTTCGGCATATTAAGCTTCATTCAAATTTTAAATCGAGTAATGAATATATACTTTTATATAACAAATATTTTGCATACACAGAATTCCATACGTAATAATCTTTATGACATGACTATCTTTTTGCACGGCAATTTGCATTTGTTTTTGTTAACGATACGACCTATATATACTATATACATATATATTATATTTTCGACAGAAAAATATCTTTTACGATTACGAATGACCTATACTACACTTAATATTGCTTCGCATTTATCTTTAATAGATTACAATACTCAACCTATTTATCTGAAAAAGTGAAAAAATTACAAGAAAATATTGTAATGTTTTTTTTATCGTCTTTTATGATTAACAAAAGATTTCCAAGTGTAAATATTATTATTCTTATAATAATGAGTTTGCCAATTTATTGACATAATGTAACTAAACGCAAAATTACCAGCAATTTAAACGTCCTCTTCAACGTGCTTAAAATAATTGCGACGATTTATCTAAACCAGTTAAAAAATGAATAGAATTTTTTAAAAAATAATATCCTGTATGTAATTTTGAAAAACTGATAATAATGTAAATATATGTTAAAATTAAAATTTGCAGCCAAATGCAGTAACGGTTATTTGTGCAGTTTGACGCTGCATATAATACACAATGAAAGATAAAAAGATTATTTGCGAAGAACCATCATGTTTTGTATTATTCGTACTGTAGAAGTTCGGAAAAAACCGAGGATGGTACAAACGATCACTTTTATTTCATCGGTAAATGAAGAAAAAATATGACAAGAATATTCAAATTTTCAAGTGGTGAGTTTAATTTTTGATGTATTATTAACACTCGATGTTAGAATAGTGGAATGTCTTTTTTAGGGGAGCATAATTTAATATATTTCAGTGAGACGTAGAGTATTATATCATATTATGCAAATATCAATAAAAAAATTGACTCGAACATTTCGTTTCTTTTCAAACATTTTAATTTGTTTTGAACATTATGCATGATAAATTTACTAAATTTATGTGCATTTTCAAAATAAATGTTATACTTCGCAATATATGTATAAAGGATTTTTTTTATTAATTATTTCATTGTTATTTAAAATGTAAGTGTATTATTGTTAACATCAACTACAATACTATATCGTAATTTTGATTTATATTATAAATGTTCATAGACGAATAACCTCCATATTTAATAGATACTCATTGGTAGTGAATAAATCATAAAAATAATAATTAAAACCTCATAGAATTTCACGATAGTAACGAGAGTATGGTGATCGTTTGAAGAAAATAAAAAGCCTAAAAGCCACATATATAAGTAGAATATCAACGGTCAGCCAGACTGAAACAAACGATCTCGGTTTATCGATACAGATAACTGTGTAATAGGACTGGTAACAGCGAATTTAATAAACACAGTAAGAAGATTGAAATCGTGACAGTTGGACACAGTAACAGCTCTGAAATTGAAAATTGTCAATAAGGCATAATACGGCTAGTCTAGACAAAGTCAGATTAAGCCTCCTCTAGACGTTTATTAAGTCAGTGTCTCGACGTTAAAATATGAAAAAATCAGTGATTGTGATTATTCAATTGTGCGTAATATTTGGTATAATTAGTGTGCACGAGTGCAAAAAATTACCTGTCGAAGATTATGGAGACACGGTTAAGGTATACACGTTTTCCTTGTGTCATATTTTACACATGTACTTACATAGTATTTTAAGTTATAAATTAAATATATATTACAAACATTGATGATCGTGCTAAAACGTGCTCGTTTTTAATTTGTTCATTAATTGTAAATGAAAAGTCGAGTGATGACCCCGATTACACACGGTCACACACACGCACACGCATGTACTATATAGCAACACTTGTCATCCAAAAAAATGTATGATTTATTTTCAGTTCACCAACCATGAATCTGAACCTTCGAGAGTCAATAAAAGAATAAGAGACGACGAAAATCATAATGCCGTATCGCTATCCGAAGGTATAGTAATAGATAATAGGCACATTATTGATCCGCCATTACGAAATCCTTGTAACGATCCATGTTATAAACCTGATATTAAAGGAAAATGTCGAAGAATAATCGATTGTAATTAGAATACACGCGCCGATCTTTATTCAGGTATACATTTTACAAATTCTTACCGTATTTAGTAAAAAAAAATATATTTTTTTGGTATCTATTATTTTTTTTCAGATGACCATATACACTTACAATATTAATCGTCGGTAGATAAAGGATGACGATTATAAAGTTTAATTAATTATATTTTTGACATTGGTATCATTTGGATGTATATAATAAATAATCTAGATATACTAAAAATTTAACTTATCTGACAATACTTGTATTAGAAAAGTTACTTATAATCGTAGGGAATTAGTATAGTAAATAATAAAAGTATTAATCGTGTAATGATATCATTTCTATACTTAATAAATGATAAATTAATGGTATATTTATAAAGAATTTATTACTTTTAGACAAGTTTGTTAAACTTTTGATATGTTTATTCCATAACACCTAAATAAACTAAAACGCGTATAAGTCTTATATATAAAATCATTTTAATTTCAATTAACAAATTAAAAAAAAAATTTTACTTATTAAGTTGATACACCTCCCGTTAAAAAATGTTTTTGAATAAATAGAATAAGAATGCGCTCTTTGTTAATAAATGATAACGTACGAGCAATGCAAACAATTTATTATATGCAAGAATGATTCATAATATTCTTAATTAAACTACTTTTTCTCTGTATCTATTCCTTATTGTTATTTTATAAATAGTTGAAATTCAAATTAAATTATATACATACATATGAGTAAATTCAACATTTTTATGTGTATCTATGAAATAAAGTATATATTACGTCACGTCATTTCTTTTAAAAGTATGGACTTGTAACAAAAAGAAACCAATTGCTATATGCAATTTTCCAATATTGCTGCAAATGTTACAATATTGCGAAAAGTACAATTTGATAATAAAAATATATTAGTGATTCACAAGTAAAATATTTTTGCCGCAATACTGCAGGAAGCTTTAAATAATCGATCGCGCTTTTATCAAATAGATAAAGGTAAATTATCAAAAGTTTATAAGACGTAAATTTTCATCAACTCAGTTAGAGTGTACAATTCGTACCGATAGGACGTACTATTCTGCGAAATCTATATACAATATAAACATTTATAAATACACTTATAATAGCTAGGAAAAAATGAATAAATTAATCATCGTAAGCTTTTGTACCTGCCTTGTTGTTGGACTAGCTTTTGGAGATAGTGAAGATGGGGATTATTTAAAGGTTGTTAAATTATTAAAAATCAAATTCGTATTTTAAATTTGACGTATATACATAGTTATATATCATATGATTTTTCAGTTTGAGAGTCCAGAGTTATTGAAAGTTTTGAGGACTTACAATAATCAATTTAGAAAAGGATTGGAACCTAATTTAGATCCTGACAATGTAATTGATCCACCAATTCGATGCAAACCTTGCTACAAACCAGATATACGAGGACGCTGTCGCAGAATCGTAGAATGCGAAGATTAGAAGGTAAATTCTTTACATATTAAATTTATTATTCTGTGATTGAACATGCAATGTGCTAATATATTATTGGTTGACATTTTTAGATACGCAAATCTATTGGAAATCCGAAGACTAATTAGAACAAACAATTCGAAGTATTTTTTAAAAAGTATACATATACTAGAAATTGTAGTTATTAGAATAATAAAATTTTGCGCCATACGAATGGCACATACTTAACAATCTAGATTTTTATAACATAATTGTATAATTTATAACTAAAACATTAGTCAATTTTATTATATTTTACATAATGGATTAAACGAAATTTCTCCTACATTTCGGTGTTGACTATTAACCTTTGGATTGTCGAAAAACCGTTGCATCGCTTTGAATAAAGAGACAAATTTGGTTATGTATAGTTAACGCATTATACACAAGACAATAATATGGACACACTGCCACCTGCTCTTATCCTGTCAGTCTAATGGCTAAACATTCCGTCTTATCAAATTATCTTCAGATATATCAAAAATACAAATGACGACCACAGGAAGTACAATATCAAGCAATGAATAAAATAAAAATATGATATTATAATTAAGTAAATTGTAGCATTTAAATATATAAATTAAATATAAAATAAATACACTATTTATTATGCAATAAATACTTCGATAGATCTATTCCATCTTCATCATAGCATTATAGTTATCATTTTGATCATTATTATTTGTATAATTTATGGAGATACATATATTTTAATTGTATGGCGGTCATTTGATATTTATTAACATTAATTAACTTCCTTTCAGTATTATAAGCAAGAAAGGAAAAAATTTCATACTTTGAAGATTTTGTACAATGTTGAAACTATAATAATAGAAATCGCACCTATCTTGTACCTAAGTCTTTAATTTACATAATCAATAAATTGCGTGACACGCATGTGTCTCATTCGTGAATCTATAAATGCTAATGATAATGGATTGATTGATTTTTAAATTTATTATACAAGTTGCATATAATATTATGTATGTGAAAACAAAAATTTTTTTATGTAAGTGCATATACTTTATTATTATTATAACCTTGTTAAAATTTTATTATCAAAATTATTATATATAATTAGTAAACATTTACGCAATATTAAACATAATTTATATAATGGAATAACTATTTTTTGCGATACGTTGTCTAAACATTGAAAATAGATTATACATAGGTTTATTAATTCGGTTAAGTAAACTATCAAAAAAATCATCTATTTTCCTACTAGCGCATGTCGAACTAACGTGAATATAAAATGAATTGCTCGATAATTATACAGATATTCAAGATAACATTGAACGTATAAGCTGTATAATTCCATTTAGCATTTTATCTTTAAGGAGATGTCGAATCCCGATATTTGTCACTTATTTTATTCTCTTTTATACTTATAAAGTATAGTTTTTTAAAGTCCTTTTCGCCACGTTTCTATACTTGCTTTAAGGAGATGGCAATCTCAATAATAATCAATAATTTATTATTTTTATAAAAATTATTATTTTAATTTATATTAATTATATGTATGGATTATTGCTTGAGTTTGACATCCCTTTAAACTATATATCTGTATTTTTAAAATGTTTAATTCTATAACAAATGAATCGTTTCATCAGGATTTCACGCGTTGTCTAAACTACCTTTTTCACTTATATCAAATCTTGCATCGAACATTTCAAATACTTCGAATATGTTTAATTAAAAAAATTCTTGTAGGGATAGACCCTTGTAATTAAACATTTTATATTGTGATTATTACAATTTATAATAAAAACTTAATTAACATAGATTATAGATTGTTGCAATTCTTATAAAAGATTGAAAATAATAGGCGTAACATTTTTTAATGCATTATCAAAAACTTTTAATAATGTCTATAAATTAAAATTTACTATTATTTTATTGACTTGCTAATAATCTTGTATTTGCCCAATGCTGCATAATTTTGCACTGATCGTAAATGTGGCTATAATTGATTGGATTAAACGACTATATAAACAATGAATTCAAATAAAAAGTAAGACAATTTTTTTTTTTAAAAAGCGATTCTAGATCACATATTAACAAATAGTTTAAATTTTAAAATATTTATTTAAATAATACTAAAATACGATAAGTCCGTTTTCCTTTATCATTATGCACCTATACAATTACAAGTCATTCGCGGCAGAACGTGAATTAAAACAATTACAAAATGACTCTTGATCAATAACTTAGATTAATTAATATACGAAATTGAATATCCAAAATCTCATACGTTATATATCTATACATACTATTAACAATAAACATCGAAAACATTATTTATTCAAAATTGACAATGAAAGTTTAAAACATATGACAAAAAATGATATAGCTACTTTTTAATATAACAATAGTACTAATTAAAATAAATTAAATAATGTTAGTCGGTAAATTATTATTACCATTAGACGACTACTTACCGTATCATCAAAAATTATATCAAATTAATAATTTAAATGTCTAAATAAACTGTCTTTTAATATCATTAACAATAATTTTTCAAATTTTGTATTACGAATTATTAAGATTTTTAGGCAACTGCAAAATAAATTTTACACTTAATAATTTCTAACTTGAAGTGATTATTTATTATTAATTAATATAATAGCATATTTATTTAAAAAAATTCGTTGAATAATTTGTGGGGTTTTAAAGGTAAATTTCTGTAATATAACGAAAAATAAAATTATATCTTTTCCCACATGTTTGAATAATCTATTTTGCAAAAATACTTTTAATGAGTTAGCCGAATAAAAAATGAATTATAAAAAAAATTCCGGTTTAATTGTATATCGCGCACTTGTATAAACATTGCGCAAATCGTACTAAGCAAACTGAATTAGATCTCTAGTCAATTCGATTTTTGTCAGTTGTTCGGTGTTAACTATCAAGAGCGTATCTGCACGTTCTCTTAATTCGTGTGATTTTCATAGTTCGGTCATAAACGACACATACACAATTCAACATGCAAATCCTAGCGACGGTACTTTTGATTTGCGCGATGATCGTCTGCTTGGTCGGTTACTCCTTTGCCGACGAAGATCTCCGCATTAAAGTTCCAACAAAAGCACCATGCCCTGAAGGATACGTCCTGGTGGGCGGTAAATGCCACAAGATTTTATAAAAAGCCAGGTGAGCTTAGCTTATTTTATTTTGAATAAAATATTTTATTAATATAATAACTATATAATAAACTATATGGAGAGAGCCACTTTATTTACACATTTCATTAACATAATACATGAGAAAAAATAAAATATGTTTTATTTAGTTTTGTTTTACAATTATTATTCTGCTTCGCCAAGCAGAAAAGTTTTTGAAGCCTATAAATGGCATATGTCCTTTTCCACATTGCCACGTAACTATCTAATAATCGTTATGCAAGATGTTCCCACGTTAATAATCAATACTTTTCAAATATATAGGTATAATCTAAAATATTTCTCAAATAATAAAATGATAAAAGCAATTTACAACGTGTATGAAATTACTGCTAATAAATTAGAGATTGCAATTTTAAATCGAAATAACTTTACCTCTTTTAAAGAATTAACACATACAAATATTAGATTTTGCGTAAAAATTAAAGGAAATCTAATTATAAATTATATATAAATTATAAATGGAAACTCGTAAGGATTTTTTTACCATATGGTGAACGCAACAAAGTAAGATATCACCATATTTTTAAAAACAGATATACACTATAAAACTAATTATTTTAGAAAATTTGGATTTTACAAAAATAATTATTTTTATTATTTTTACAGAAAGCTGACTGAACCATTCATCGGACTTGTTTCATCACCTCATCGGCTACAATACTTTTATCTGGTTTTCTAATTCGAATAAATATCGAATATTTCTGTCATGTACAAAGTTACTATTTTGAAATGAGAGTAAATTTTATGCACAAAATTTAATGAGCTTAATTAGAAGATTGCCAGAATTCAAATTTCTTTATTAATATTATATAATACTGGAAACACGTGGTTAAGCATTTTGTTTTCTACAGCTTAGTGATAGTTATTAATTTTTCATTGGTAACGATGAATGATATATAATTATCAACGAAACTCGACTTAAGTCAACTCTAATTAATATTTAAATACCATTTGAGTCATAATAATTTAACATATGTTAATAAAATGGATTAAAATTTAGATGTCCTATATTTAAGTACCCATATTATATCCTCTAATATACAATTTTCATGTTGTGTATAGTAATTTAAGGTTTTACCTAATTCCACTTTTCTTAATCCGGACGTATAATAATATTTTTAATAATATCATTTTATTATATAATATGATAATTTGTATAATTATTGTTTAATCACATCAAATACTAATTTCGTAATAAAAATATTATAATTCCGTAATATGTTTATCAAACGGATGTCTTTAGTTTGCTACTAAACTGCTATTAAGGGAAAAGTAACTTTTTAAAAATTATTGTTGAGAAAAATAATATGTAGTAGTTGTATATTTACGAATTCGATAAACACTATATAAATATTATTTCAACAAAAAATGTAATGATGGGTTTGAAAAGAAAAATTTTGAAACCACAAAAATAAGTTGCAACTGTTTAAAATGATGAAACATATTCTATGCTGTCGACCTAAGCATTTCCCAAAGACTTTGAGAAATAAAAATACATATATAACAATACCATGCTAATGGAAAATAGCAATATTCCACTCTCATAAAATACGTCTTACATAAGCCACCATTTATTTTCTATTATGCGAGTCAACTGCACGTACGTACGTATGTATGTATGAGGTTTTTCTAAGGTACAGGTGACTTTAGATTTTACGTACAGGTATAATATGGCTTCTTCGTGCACGTCATGGGAGGGACGTAAGCAGGATAGTGAAAAAGGAAGGCGCTCTCACATCGACGAGTTATCAAATTTCATTAGCAGAGCAGCAGTGGTGCTTGACGCCGCGTTGCATCTATCACGGATTTTCTTAAAGTTGCCTTTGGTCACGGGTACAGTTTGGCTTCGGTGTGTTAAAATTTCAATACATGAGTAAACAATTTTTAAGAAATGGATCTTACATGGATAAGATTAATAAGGAAGATTAGTTTTTATTCAACGTATGCAAATCTAAGAATACGCAACACTGTCGTGGGATATTAAGTGCTGAAAAGAAATTGATTTGATAACTGAGTAAATATTTATTTACTTTATATAATTATACCCTTGGAATAATAATTAAATTTTTACGTGAAAATAAAAAACAGATTTTGAATTTTCAATGCCGGTTAACTTTCGATAATTGTTATTTTAATCTTCTTTAAATAGATCGGTGTACATCGGAGGTTTGTGCAATTAGAAACTCATCGATAATAAAACTTGACAAACTATTAAATAATAACTTAATTGCAGAAACATTTTATTAGCATTAGTTTTAAATAAATAGTAGTAAATGTAGATTGAAAGTACATTGACTCGTAAAGTATAACAGAACTTCGTCTACGAATATACGATACAAGCTGTAATTTGATCGTCGACGGTGACCATGATTCTCCTTAAAAATCAATTGGAATGTATTAGGTAGCGAAATAAATGGTGTAAGTTGACACTACGCGCACTTTCTGTTTGCAAAATTTAGTGATTAATAACTACTGTTATAATAAATAAATTTGATAAATAGATAATCTACATTATCATGCACGAATACGCGATTATGTCAAATAAATCTAATACTTATTGCTAAGTATTTTAGTTATCTGTAAGTGATTGAATTTCATAAGTCAATCGACTGTTGTAGAAATATATTTGACTTAAATAATGGGCTAAATAAAAATGATAACATATGCATATTAAAACTGAATAATATGTAAATAATTTGTAAATAATAATATATACCAGTAATATATGCGTTTTAAAATGTATATTGAATTATTAACTATCGGCATATCGTCATTCGATCAAAAGATTTATATCTTTTTCTTAATGACGCAAATGCATCAAATTCCTAAACATAAAGTAGGTAGACTACTCAAAGTCATAAGTAAAAATGTAACTTTACAAATTTTTTCAACCCTCAAAACCATCTGAAACGTAGTACATACATATAAATATTAAGTATACGAATACTTATATAAATTTATATTGCCTCCTACTTCCTAGAGGTCAGAAGAAAAGAACACGTGTCTTGAAGCGAAACGTCGCTGAAGAGGGGATCTTAAACGGCGATAAGCCAGTGCTGTCCGAGTATACAGAAAAAAGTAAGCTTATCAGGGTCCGATTTTAATTTTTATCGCTCCCTTTTCCGTGATCTAAGAGTCAAACGTGTATACTTAGTCATCTATACATAGACTTCGCGCCAGGTCTCGGAGGTGGCGCGGAACATGGCCGATCCAACGATACAGACGTTTTGTTGTCATCATAACAATCGGACTGACATGGCATTAGTTATTATGGAAGAATTTAATAGCGATGCTTACAATGCCGTATGCATGGTATCTGCATCTATTGGGATACTTGGTGCTATATATCAGGTAGAATTATCAAATTATTCATTAAATCGATTATTTATTTAGTTGACTGATTGCGACCATCATTTACCTTAACTTTTTTTAAACTAAATACATTTTTTAATTATCATTTTACTTTAAATATCAAGTTTAATTATTTAAATTATTAAATAACAAATGTAAGATTGTAAGTTTTGTAATATACTTCAAGCTCACAAATTATTGACATTTAAGTTTAAAATAATTATAAAATTTTAAAGTGTTGAATTACTTTCTTTTTATTTGTATATTAATGTAGGTATTGCCTCGTCAGGAATCAAATTTATCACATCGTTGGCAGGCTTTTTCTGCTGCTCGAGGTAGAGAAATTATTGTATGGCTTGCTGTGGCTGATCTTCTAGCTTCATTAGGTATAACTCTTTCTTGTCATAAACATATTTATTTTGAATAACATTTTTAAACTATTTGGTTTGATTGCTAGGTGTTTTCATTAGATCAGCATTGTGGATAAATTTCAAATCTATGATACCAATGGAAGATGACACATCTAGCGTTGTTTTCTGTGCCATATCATCTGTACATTTATATTTCAATAATATTTATTTCAATTATTAAATTAGAATAAAATACAATTGATTCAAGTTCATTTCAGGCTTGGACACAATATTTTTATATGGCAACTTGGATCTGGACTTTGTGTTATGCCATTGATATGAAATTGCTACTTGGTGAAAGGATTGGACAACCTCTTTGGTATCATATATTTGCTTGGATTTGTCCAGCTATTCTTACTACATTCGGTCTTAGCATTTTATACATTCCAGATGCAAAGTAAGTGTTTTTCTAAATTTCAATCTTTCTTTAACATAACTAACATTCTACAATTATGACATTTTTTGTGAATGATTAGCTGTCATAGTTTGAATACATTATCATCGACAGTTCTGCGAATTCTTCCAAATTATTGTGCTACATATGTTCCCCTTGCTATTGTTATGATAGTCAATCCAATATTATACATTTCATCAACAAAGGATTTGAAGAATGTTGTTTCATGTAGTATGTCACAGATTACGGGCAGAGAGAGAAAATTAGTCCAAACCGTAAGATTAAAATTTGCTATGACCAATATTGTTTATTATGTATGTTGGATACCAAATTTGTTAAATGGAATTCTATTGTGGACATTATGGTTTCAATTACCTGTGAAATGCATCATAACACTTTGGTATATTATGGTGAGTATATAGAAAATGATGACAACAATTTATATTTTGTTATTGGTATACAATTATTTTATAGGCTGTGACCAATCCTTTACAAGCATTTTTTAACGCTCTTGTTTATAAGAGGTGGGGAAGAAAAGAAAAATTTCGATTAGACTGGTGTTACAAACTTAAAAGACTGAAAACAAATTATTTGTGGCAAAAGGATGGGAGTTCCAATGCCTCTGAATCAACTCCATTACTCAATCCACAATACCGATGTACACCGCACACAAGTATAAATGGGTCTTCATCATTGTAATGACTGTGATACAAATTAGGTTTAAGTTTCATAGATGTAAGAATTAAGTTAGCAAACGTCGAACAAATCACTATTGCACAAATTAACGTTTAAAAAGTATTTAAATAATGTCTAACATTGAAAAAGACATGAAGAAAGAAAGAGAATTATTAAGTGATTAAGAATCATTGAATGAATTTTTGCAGAGTAATGTATAATATAGATTTATTCTCCCTGAACCAATTATGATTTTTTACAAGTTATATACATTTAAATACAGGCATAATGACTTTTGTACAGTTTACAAATTCTGTTGTGTCTGTTATTTATTATTTACATTAATTCAATTATATACGTAGACACTTAACGTGAGAATGACAAAACTAATATTTTATGTACAAGCATTCGCATCTCAAATTCATTTGTTATTGTTGTACAAATATTTTAGTTTTAACTCGCAATGCCGTCCACGTAATAGTTTAGCACCGTGTAAATTGTATTTTTTAAGAAAATAGATACTTATTAATTTGTTTTTTTTTATACAAATAAATTTCACTCTACTTAATGTGTCTAGTTCTGAAATTTTTTTCTTTTATTCAGATTAGTAAATTTATAGTTCCTCTGAGAAACTTCTAATGAAATCTAATAATTGAAAAAGACATTAATCACGAAAGTAGTATTGATAAGTAATGAACTTATCAATGAAAATAATTAATCGAACAATCAGACCTCAATAGTTGACTGATAATATAAAATTATTGCGCAATAATAATGGCGCATATTTATACGCAATTAATGATTAAAGTAGTGTAATTACTTGCTAATTTTTAAATAATTGCAAGTGTACAAATTCAAAAAATTACTTAAATTTTATTACTATTAAAATACTTTAAAATAATCTCATTTTAATGGAAGTGTCATTGTCGTAGTGAAATATCAATTTATTGATTATACTTGATAATTTCAATTAATTAAAAGAAATTATAAAATTTTAAGATCACAGAAAATATCATGGTTAGATATAGCAATACTTTTGATATAAAGAATTACTTTGTGCTGAAAAGCTAATAAATAATTATAAAAAGTAAGCTTTAAGATGAGTAATGTATACAAATTTCACACTAGTTAAAACTGTTTTAATTAAAAGATCAGACTATTGTAATTGTTAAAAATAATCCGAAGCAAATTTGGAAATCAACTTACTAAAACTTATTAAAAGAAAACGTTACTACTTAGGCAGCTTTAAGTCAGTCCTATCAGGATGGAAGATCCGAAGCACCAAGGGTTAAAGATGTAACATCACGAACAATCATTTCAGCAATTTTCCAAGCAGATTCTTCTTTTGCCTATGTACACTCATTTATATAAATTAAAATATCATTTAAAATATATTTTAAAAAAATAAAAAATGTTTTTTAACTTACTTTATCTTGTTCAATATGTGCCAGTCTTTTCACAACTCGAGAAAGTCGGGATTCTTTTTCGTTTTTACGAAATGGATCAGGTTCAATTTCAGTAACAAATCTACCTAAATTATCAACATATCCAACGCTCAAACTAAAACAAATTATATAATTATATAACAATCTTAAATTTATTTTTAAACATTGTATTGCTAGAAAGTTACCTGCATTTATTTCGTCTCCACAAAGAATCAGGATCATACAATTGTTTTGTATCAATATTCATTCCTCCATTGAGTGATGAACCATACTTTGATTGCCTTCTTTCTTCTCTACTTGACTGTACAGGACTTGTCAGATTACTCACAGAACTTATTTCACTACTGCAATCAGATCCTACAAATAGATTTTTTTATTTACAATTTTAAGAATACAGACATTCACATATATGCAATAAAATAAATAATAAAAAGAAAATGATATACCTGCTCTTCTAATGAGGGGATGAAAGACAGGATAATGACTACTTTGAACACTGTTAATCAACTCTGACAGATACTTATAAAATAGTTGTGATTGTAAAAAAGTAGGAAGATAATGCTAAAAATAATAGTTTATATTAGATTAAATGTATTAGTTTTAAATTACACAACGTTAATAAACTAACCCTATTTAAAAAATTATAAACAATTTGACATGGTCGGTCAAAACAATCAGGTTGGGGACCTTTTCCATCTTCTTGACAAATATTTTGTTCAACTTGAAAACGAATTCTATCAGTAAAACCTAATGGCATTGTTGCCTGTAAACTAAAATACCTACAAAAATGTATAGTGGTAATAACATAAAATAATACTTGAATTACAACTTAATTACAAGTTAAGAATAACACTATTCTAACTTACTTATCATAGATAATGAGAGCATCTGTTTGAGCTTCAGCAATGTCAGCTGAATCTCCTTTCTCTAAAGAGTTTTGCTTGTAACTCATTACAGTCATCCAAAAATCTAATAATTCTCTTTTATTTTCTAACTCCATAAACTATACATAATATATTAATTATATGTCATATTCCTTTAAAAATTGAATTAATAGTAGAAAATGAATAATACCTCCATAAAATAGAAAAAGGCTGTCTCATTATACAATATATCTGCTAAATATACATTTCCGCTAGTTAGAACATCAATTTGATGTTTGCAATGAAATTCACTTCTCAAAAACTCATTAAAATACCTAAAAAAATTAATCATGTATTTTTTATAATCTTTTGTTAATATTCCATAACAAAAAATAACTCACTCTTCTTCTAAAATTTTATATACTATTCTCTGAGCATTAGATAAATATTTTAGAATAAAATCATTATTTTCACTCGTTACAGCTTTCTCAATTTCTGTTTTTAATTCTTCAGAAATACGGTTGGGTCCAAGTGTATCTTTTAACAGATATTTTCTGTAAATATGCATTGCACCATGATGTAACAATGGTCCTTTAAATTCTCCAAATTTACAATTCTTTTTGCATTCGTTGTTAACTATCAGACTAATCTTTGGCGGATTATAATTTGATTTGTTCTCATTACTAGGACTTTGCAAAGATTGCTTTAAAGTTTAATTATAGTCATTAAAAAAATACTGCTATTTTATGCAACAAGTAAACTATAAATAGAATAAAGGTTTAAATTACTTATAAACTTACCGATCCTTGTTCATTACTATTTACATTAGTATCTAGTGATAAAACATCGAGTTCAAAATCACTGAGGCTAGTAGATATCATACTGCAGGCACAGTTATCAACATTTTCTGAATCATTTGTAGAATTAATAAGCTCTCTATTATATCTTTTACCGTTTTCATTATTTATTTCAAAGGAATCTTGCTTAAAGTACGTTCCACAAAGACATTCGACCTCCAACCAAAATTTAATCAGTGCAACATCTTTTTTAGATTCCATAAATTGCACAAAGTAACCGAGTGCACCCTTGTCTGTCAAGATTTCAGATAATGATTTTGATAGGCGGGAGTGAAAGTTATTAATTTGACTCTTTCCTTCTTCAAACACATCATCTTCCTCTTCCTCCTCGAAGTTGCATAGTGAGGTTGGTACTGACACCAAGGAAGTCCCTGGAAAGCCATCATCAATTGACTCCCTTGGACTGGGAGACTTAGTAGGTGAACTGTGCGAAGATCTAGGTCTGTCTTTGTATCCTATAAAGTTGAAATGTAAACAAATAATTATAAAAAATATTACTTTTAAAATAAATATTTATGATTGCAACTGCTCAAAGTGTATTCTTATTATTGTTTGAAAAGAAGGTTATGTTATGACACCATAATAACACTAATATAAAAATATAGGCAAAAAATTCAAAATAAAATGAAACTTAACAAAGTAAGTAAAACACTACCATAAAAAAGTTTATAAATTAAAGGACCATAATCATAGAATTGAGTGTAACTGGACAGAGTAAGATGACACCGAAAAGGAGAAGATGAAACAATTCCATAAACAACTCCCACACCTAAGATTACGATGATCGAATGACGGAATCAACAAGTATATAAACAACAAAGACATATAAGCAATGACTTAATTTGACCGCTGATATAAGAAAGAGGTTACACAGTTGGAGCTCGTATTAAAGAAGGAATCGTTTAAATAAATAGGGATACTTTACCAACTTTCTTAAAGAACTGTAACATCGTGCACGAGAGCAGGAACCATCGTAAACGATGCGAGCTAGCGCGAAAAAATGTTGGTTGATCACCGAAAATTCGTCCTCCTCGTGTTTAAAGATTTTCATATCTCGTGTCGTCGTCGCACGACGCCATCGGTCCTGTAACACTCGTCCTTTTACCCCGAAACTTGTCCGCAGCGGTAAGTACCTATACAAGTGATTACAGAGAGAGATTCACCAAAGTATTACGTATGACGTAGGTATATGCACGCTCACGACGAAACCTTAGAAACACATTTTATACGATTATAACACGATGGTTACAGTCATTTGTTGTATATAAACATTGTTCTTGTACGAGAAGACAATTTGTCGACTGTCAACTAATATTTACGCGAAGTTGTGCGCAAATTATCCGATTATCAGCCCGGTGTGGGTGTGTTATTTTTCGAGAAATGTAGGTGTGCGGGAACGTGTACTAATCTGTATACGTATACACCCGCATCTTCGTGTTTGTGTGTTTATGGGCGTGTGGGTGAATAGTCGAGTAGTCCCGAGTCCAAGTCCCGACTCCCGACTCCCGAGAGCCAAGTGACCGAGTCCGATAGCCGACTACCCCCTCCCGAGTCGCGAGCTTTCTCTCGATTGCGATTCGACAGATCGACAAGGACGCGCGAAATCGTTTGAAATGCTTTAGCATTTGATAAGTATACTTATTCTCAAGAATGAGATAAATAGTGAATAAATGTCTGTATTTTATTCTTCACGGCTACATAAACTTTCTTCTATTCGAGTTTCTGTACAAGTTTATCGAATACAACAATCAACGATAACGATATTTATCACATTATACCATAATTCGCATACTATACTGTACATAAATTATCAAATTTTATTCCATAATTTTTATTAAAATGGTTATTGATTCCCCGATTTATTTGATAAAATTATTCAATTGAAAAAGGACCCTCGAGCTTTTAAACAGCTGCCCATACAATTTGCAGAGACCCATAGAATATATAACTGTTGGTGCACATACATCTACACATTCACGTATCATAAAAATTCATCAGAATAAACCGTATACGAGCAATAAAGATGTATAGTTGTACACAGTAAACGTGATACTGCTGATACCTCTATAATCAAATCGAACAAAAGAGGAGATTTGTTGTTGCAGGATTAAGGAAAAAAAGAAATATTACACACAGGCTCAAGTATAAGAAAGTCATGTAATAAAAGAGCTCGTAAAATTCATCGGTGAAGCGTTAATGCGCCGTAAGCAACCGGTTTTGCATCGGTACGAAAATTTAAGAAAAAAAACTATACTTTATAAAAATATTATTCTTCCGTGATGTAAAAGAAAGTCAATAACCTGGTTTGTATAGCTCCGTTAGGGAATTTTTCGGTTACGTTACAAATTCCTTCCTATATAGAATTGTGTGTGTGTGTGTGGGTGTGTGTGTATATATATATGTATATGTACGTTGAATGATATATAAAGAATTAATTACTAAAGTTCAATATTATGCGTATACGAGTGTTATAGAATAGCACCGTTTTATTTAGTTTTGTATATATACTATAGTTAACATACTTATTGTAATAATTTATTACAATGTTACACTAATAATTTATGTTAAAATGATATTCGTGTGACGGTAAAATGAGAAGATTATTGGGTTTATCTAGTTTCGTAGGAATACGTAGATTAAATTCATATGAATATTCGATATACTGAATTTAACTTGACAGTTAACGAGTAAAAAGTATATTAAAATTTTGCAATAACTTTCACAAACCTATATAATGACAGATGTATTGTTGAACACTTTTCATTAGTATATATCTATATACAAAAATGTTCTATACAATTAATTATTTTATAGCTTATTGGGTACGTAGAGAAAAAATTCAATAATTTTAAATAAATGTATATTTAAATAAATAATAATTATTGAAAATATAACCTAATATTTATATGTCTCGAATAGATAATTTAATTCAATTTATTTCAAATAAATTTTCATTAAATTTTCTAGGTTTCTTCTGCGCGTTAATTATATATTTGAATATATTAAGATTAAAACCCATGAGACTTTAAGCAATATTTCATTTACTTTTCGTTCACATACTGTAAGTAGAATAAGTCAGTTATGGGAAGGCAGCCATATAATATGTAGACTAGTTAACTCAAAAGTACATTGTAAACTATAAAGATGAAACTGTCAGACACATAAGATGTGCATGCATGTAGAATGAAATACTGTTATTGTTGAATGTATTACTTTTAGATATCCTTGAGAGAAAATTGACAAGTTAAACTCTAGAGTATTCAAGAAAAAATATGTTTACTTGTTACTTGTCTACCAAATAATCTTTTAAAATATACACTTGTACAACCACAATTTTTAAATCAGTGAATACAACGAAAAATAATTTTGAAAAAAATTAATATTTTTGTGGTAAAACTAATATTTGCAAGTAAATACTAGTTTTGTTAATGCTTTTCTAAAAAGTTTATGAAATTCATATATCATTATTTTAATACTATACAGAGCTTATTGCCATTGGTTATAATTTTAGTTACGTATATAGCAAAATTTGCAAATAAACGTTAAAGTTACAGTTTCGCAATTTAATAAAACTGATGATAATAATAATTACATTATTAAAAATTATAAGAAACATAGTAAGAAAGATAATTGAGATCAACCGTAAATGATAACCGTCACATTATACTTATATAGATATATATACAAATTGGTAATGAATACGCAACTTTGAAAATGAATGTTTCTTTGAAAATCTTTGAAGTAAAACTAGGTGATGTGCCTATAAAACTATTTACACGCATTTATGAAAAGAAAAAACACAAACTGGAGAAATGCACCCTTATTTGCAAACTCGACTACATAATGAAACGTCATTAAAGTGACACCGGCTATAACGATACGTACACTCGTGGTAAGTAATTTCCACAAGGCAATTAGGATAATAACTTTTCCAATGTAATTATACACAATTATAAAAGTATCAATTTCTATAGTATACGTCTAAACGCAAATTGTTTTGTACGTATATACGTACACACCGACACACGCACATACAACGAGGAGCAAATTTAAAGCCGGTTAAAAATCAGAGCGTAAGTTTCGTGTATATGCATCTACCAATCAACAATTAGACATTGAATTAAAGTAATGTCGTCCTTGACCTTGAAGATACCTCATTCGAGTTGGTAACAAGGTATCTGGAGGGATTTCCTCGAGTTCAATGGACTCACGGGCGTTCCCCCCAATACAATACCGGTTCTCCACGCGCCTCTCGTGTACGTTTTCCCCCCTTTTACCCTCGTGCTTCTTCTTTAGGACTACCGGCGAAGCTCCTCCGGGAGAGCATCGTCATTTTTACCGTGACTTCCATCGAGATCACTCGGGTAGTAAATGATGAATCAAAAGATAATTGGGGTTATAGCGATCGCGATCGTTACGGAAGTATGGACTGCGTCGATCTACGATCAACGGCAAGAGGGAAAAGTCAATGTGCAAATCGACGTCAAGGATTTACAGATCGTTGCGCTCGTCGATTCGGATATGCTGGATGATTATATGGTAAGAGTTTATTTCGACCCTACGATTCATTTATTTCTTTATAACCATATCTCTCTTTTGCACCACCTCTGGCATCGAATTCACCATTACATTACCAATAAGTGTCGAGTCTAAGGGCACTGTCTCCTCACCACTTTATTTTATCATTCAATTATTTTATACACAAAATATAATTATTACACTAAAACTAACTAAATTCTGATACATCATTATTATTCTGTCAACAAAAATTATTTTAGTGAGTATTTTGCCATCATCCATATCGTAAAATATTTAATAAAATCACGTTTTTAAATTATATATTTTAAATTATCTTATCTTTCACATAATCGTTATATTTTTTCAATCGTTTAGGTAAATAAATTTTTTTTGAATTTATACATTAGTTCATATTCAATTTGACCAATATTTAATTTTGTAGTTTGGATTTATAAAATTGATATTGTGAAAAAGTAACAAAAATGAAATTATGATCGAGACTGTTCGAGACTGTCAAGATTTACGTGGAGTTAATAAGTACCGTACCGTCATTTTGGAAAAAATTGTTAAAAAATATACGTAGTAATTTTTTAGTAGTAATTGTTAAGAGTATACGTCATTGTAACATAATATTTGTGGTAGTTTCAATTATATATAGATATTAAACAATTCATATTCAGCACATATGCAATTCATGTAATTAAATAAGATACTTTCCAAAAATTGATATTTTTTGCTAGGATATTTTAGTTTTTTAATAGTTCTGCATTGATAGTTAGAATACGTATCTTTATATAAAGTAGTACTATCAGTAACAAACTGTCATTGCAACTTTTTTTCTCATTTGATTGTGAGTAATTTTTCCAAAATACGAGTGATTGTCAGTCGTTCCTTCATTATTGCTATTATTTATTATTAAATATTTAATATTATTTGGTAACATTTCTCAGACAAAAATATTTTTTTGTAGTATAAATACCAAAAAATATATATGTTTTTCAGAGTTACGACTATGCCTACGATTACGCAGATTTTACTATAAAACCGAGCTCAAGACCAACAACCAGCAAACCAACAACATCTAGCACAGTTGAAATTTGGAGTACTTGGCCAACGAAACCATCAACAGTTGCATCCGATACTACTAATGCAATCACTAACATTTCCACGACAGCAACGAATGTCGAATCATCAACCACCACTAAATCTTCAACGACAATTCTCGATAATTCCAGTCATATCGGTAATGCAGTAACCACTGAAACTTCAATTCCCGTTACGATAATTTTTTCGGATAATCCGGATGCCACTGGGAGCAAAATTGAGAATAAGAATACCGACGTTTTAGAGAAAGAACAAAGTTCGAACGATACTTCGACTGCAAGTTCTGCGTCCACGGTATTGAGCGAAGTGACACCTGATGGAACTAAGCGCCCATTAGGATTCTCTTTACCCAGAAAACGATGTCCTGTTGGGTTTCTGTTAAAATCTGGAAAATGCTTTAAACGCCGATTGTCCTTCATTTCGTAGGTTTATAATGTTAGATTTTATTTTTTATTTGTTTAATCGCTGTCGCACGAGTTGTGAATTGGATATCCTATAAAAGTATTAATATTAATCAAACCTAAATTTAAATGCTTGTATATCTTTTTATGCGTAAGAATAGCAATGAGAAAATAATAAAAATATGCATATTCATACTATTGTACGTATAAACACAAGAAGGTTAACCAATTCGCAAAAATACGAGTAGTGTTATAACTCATGTATATTAATCAATGAATTTGTACTTTCAGCCCTCGACTCGCAATTATGAAACTCGCACCAGCGTTGTTAAACAGATCGAAATTACTAACAAGAAATTTAACTGCTAAGGATTCTTAAATAGGGATGTATGATGGAATAAATTTTGTTAATGGATGTGCATCGACTCTGGTGATAAAACTTAATTAATAGTTCTCCTAGATATAAATAGAATAAAGTTCCTAAATGAATATTCATTTTCGTTCGTATACTTGTAAGATTAATTGTATAAGATTGAACAATGACTGGATGTATTTTCCTATTGAATATACTTTTGTGTGCAATGATGCAAAGTGATGTAAAAAAATTAATAAACGAATAATAATTAAATATATAACACATGAAAAATTGACTATGTAATTTTTTTGAAGTTACGAACCTTTATCACTAAGAAACACAAGACAAAAAGAATAAAGCAGTTGTTTGGTAATTGTAATCTTCTCGTATATAAAGTAATAGTAAATTTTTTCTTCCTTAGTGTGTAACAAATAAAATGCCAATCGAATTTTTTTCGCTTGAATCCAGACAACTATTTAATTAAACAGGAATGTATGCTCATATCAAATTTCGAGCATGTGACGTCGCAGCGCGTCCAAAAAGTACTGTAGAATTCAGGAAATGTTCAACATTCGCTGCTTATAGAATTTCACCAGTTATAGGAAACGCATTGCATACAGTTACTACATATATATATAATATGACGTAAACTAATTATATACATCTAAATTATTTAATTTAAACAGATTATCTAAAAAATATACTTCTGATTTACATGCACGATACATACATTATTCTATAGCTTAATGCTCGTCAAACAAACTAGATAAAGTAATTCTCATATAAATCAATCTTGTTATTTTATTATTTAACCATTATTAAATACAATTTACTTCAAATCTAAGTCTTGCACACAAGTCGTGATGTTTGGGCTTTAAGAATTATTTATTAATTTTTGTAATTTCAAAGAAACGTAATTCGCTGTAAAGTAAATAGTTATTGAAAAAAAATTGTTCTGCATATCAGCTGTAGCATGTTTTAACTACATACCTTAAAAATTAGTTAAAATTCGGAAATCTTTCAAAGCTATAAATTTCGTCTCTCCACTGCTAATTTTGCGATCCAGCTTAATTGTGCCTCGGTCAGCTCTCAAAATCATCAACGCGAGTAGTAGAGGGAGAGAGTGAGAAATCGAGAGAGGGGAAGAAGGAGAGAGAGAGAGAGAGAGATAGAAGAGCCCACCGGGAAGCGGACATTTCCCCTCCGTGTGTTACCACATCGAAAACCCGAGAGCTCGATATCTCCCCTGACAGTCGCGGCAGAACCAGCGCACGCGACGGTTCTCACATTACCGCCAGAAGATACATAAATACATTATTTTCGTAGATACTTATACTTAAGTAAATAATCTAAGAAGAAGAAAAGAAAATAAAGATAAAATGATAAAGGAACTGTTAGTAGTGAGTCTGCTGTCGGTACTTGGATTTACCCAGGCCGTACCAGTAACAACTTTCGATCAACGCCAAGAAGGTGATCTGAACGTTAAAGTGGATCTAGATAATTTTGTCATTCTTGTGGCACGACCAGTTTCGGCTTTTGACGTTATCAGTTCGATGAGCTCGTTACTCGCAGACGCTCGACGTATTCCTGAATCCGAAGGTAAATCTGCAATCCGAGAAGATGAAGAAGTCAAATTAGATAAATCAAAGGATCTCGAAGATGTGACGTTGGATGAAAAACCATTGATAGTAGAACAGCCTAAAGAGGAAGAAAAAGTTTTGGTACTTATTCAAGAGGATGAGAAGAAAGCTGGTCGTAATTTAGAGGATATCGTTCGGACCCTCAGAAACTTGAAGGGTAAGGAAGCTGCATTTGAAAAGGACAGATCGAAAGGACTTGGTAGTAAATACAAGTTTGTCGAATCGGTTGAGGAACCACAAAGTCTCAAACTTATCGGCGATGCGATCGAGAATTGCGGACCCGGAAGAAGCCGTGATCGGCTTGGTATCTGCCAGGGCGATGGACTTGCCCAGGAGTAAATTTTTTCTTTTCGCTTAAGTAACGCAACGAGAAAATTATTTTTAAAAGAAAAATATTCACTCGATTGATTGTTTCGACTCATCTTGTATACGTTTTTAAACGTTTTCAAAATTTATTTCATATAAGTACACTGATATTTTTAAAATTGAACGTATTCAAATTTGAAAAGATATTATAATTTTATCAAAAACATCCTGTTTGACTGTTTGTCTAAGTACCAATAATTATATTAAAAATATTTTGTGGCATTTCAAAATGTCGTGATCTATATATACATATTGCAATTAATAATTCAGATATTTACATCTTATACAATTAATTGAATACTCATTAGTTTAGGAAACTAGTTGTATCGAAGTAATATATATTTTTCCAATTACTTTGGTTCCAAATTCAAACTACAAGTTTACTTATTTCAAATTCTATACAGCTATAACGCAATGTAAGTTGCTTGGGTTACCTAAATGAGATTATAATTTTACTAAAATTATCATATAATATATTATATATAAATATATTTTACGATTGATTGTTAATATATCTTCATACAACATTCTTATTAAATCCTTTTTTAAGGGGACGGTGATATTTATATCCTATATATGAATACGTATATATAAATATGTATGTATAAATATAATTTTTATAATTATTATGTTATAATAATACTAAATTATCACGAACGTAAGATTTTACATAAAATTGCTAAATAATTAATAGACATTTTATACCTTAACCACTTTGAATAAAATGATGTAAAATGTAAAGATTAAATTTACATGTTACTCATGTTTTCAGTAATACTCACGCTTGAGTGAACAAATTTATTTATAGTAATATATAAAAATAACAGAGCAATATAATATAAATGAACGAAAGAAAAAATAAAAAGTACAAAAATTATTGAAATTATTTATGGAATTTTCAGTAGTTTTAACCACTTCTAAATAATATTTTGCTCTATGGGAATGTCAAAATGACACAAGAAAGAAACGTGATCTACAAAAGGTTGATTAAAATTCAAATTATTAATACAAAACTTATTGTTTGAATGTGATGAATGACTGAAAAATTTATTATAATTCATAAATAGAAACACTAAATGTATTAAAGAGGTATCAAAAAGCATCAATGCATTTGAAATAAATCGATGTATCAAAGTGTACGATGGTTGAGTGTTTTTGAATTGTATAAGTTTGTGCGATATATGAATGTACATGAAGAAAAGAGGAAAAGGCGTTGCGTCACGCTGTGTAATATGTCGATATACAGATATAAGTTTGATATGATTTATGCCTATTTTAGTCACTTTTACATGATTTTTACAAAGTTCTTGTAGCATCGGTGCGATGGTATATTTTTTCTATTCTGCGATAAAACCAAATTATGTATGAATTGCATATAAGCTTGTACTTGCAAAGAAAATAAAAAATGTTTTTTGCATAATCGTTTATTTATTTATTAATATATATATATATTATTATTATTTATAAATAACATACGTACATGATGTAAAAAGCAGTAGGTAGTAATTTTTCTCATATTGGTTAAACACACAATTTAATATTTAATTATATGATTAATTTGAAATATATCAACCCGATTCAAAACTAGTTTGATGTATTTGATTTAAATAAGGTTACAGTTAAGGTACTCACTATATATATATACTAAGATGCAAAAGAATATACTGAGACAAATATAGTGTAGTAGAAGGACGATGAGTTATATGAATTCGGAATCGAGGAAGTTTTACAGTTTTGATTACGGTTAATGATAACTAAATGATAAATGCATTTTTACATATCTATTCGTATATAATTTCACTGGATGTTTTACATTTGATTATTGTTTCACTCCTTGATTTATGCCTATAATTAATTCACTAAAATTTGTAAACTTCTTTTATAACATGTAATTTTTAATAGTAACTATATTTTGTATTAAGAATACACGTTAAATGTTTAATATATATATATTAATATATTTAAGTGCTACGTAGATTAAATTTAGAAAAAGTTAATTCGCGTAAATTTATACAAGCATAATCAACTATATTTTCAAGACTACCGAAAGAATAAAGAAAATTTATTATTTCATGATTTCAATGCACGTTAAAGAGTAGTTTCCAAGTAGAGCCATTATCAAAAACTTGAGGCAGTATCTATACATGTATGTATTATGTGTACATGTATGTATTTGTAGATACATACGTATATGTACAAATGCGTAAAAATTCAAGTAGATCCGGTCGCAAAAAATGTATAATGTTGTACAAGGTTCTGGATTCACTGCGAGAATGAACGTCGCGCAAGGGGACGACGGTTCGTCCAACTCGAGGCCAACGTCCGACGTTGGCCCCTCGACTCTTGCGCTTATAGACACTTCCGTGTACACGCGAGAGCGCGCGGGAAAAATCGCGCACTAAAGGAAGATTTTGCTCCTGAGAATCGCGCGACCGAGAGAGAGAGGTTCCTCTTTCTACCCCCTTGGGCTTCGTGCGAAACGATTCTCTTCCTGCCCCCTTAATGCGGTTCAACGCACCGCAACAGCCTTTACGAAATTCTTATGGTATGGTGTATAGCTTGTTTCTTTTTTTCCTTTCATTTAATGACAGGGATAAAGTTCCCATATTCGGATAAACAAACCCCAAGATAAACCGGTTGTCGTTTAAATTTTTTTTCGTTTTTCATTTTATGAGTTTGAGGATCGAATGATATACGTATTTTTGTAATGAAACAAATTGAATAATATACGTGATATATGATGTATATCAATATATGTAAAAGAGGGAGGAGTTTGTATGCTTCTCTTGTATAGGAAGGAGTTTGGAAAGTACCGTTACACCAGCAAATGTTATTCATATTCATCTACATAAATTTTTTAATTCGAGATTTAAATTATTTTCTTATTTTTTTTATTTAAATCATTTATTTCATTTACGTTTAAATTGTCAAAGTATTTTGTATTATACTTTATTTTCCTAATTTTTTTTTATTTTTACATATCTTTAAGCTTTGCATTAGAATAAGTGCTGTTTTTAACTACCATCTAAATTATCGGGAATGTCCGACCCAAATTATAGGAATTTTTTACACAAATTTTAACCAAAAAATTTATTGAAAATATTCAATGAAAAATCTGGGAAAATTCATACGGATAGTTTAAACCATAAGGGAGGAAATGACAATTGACTCTGTCGAAGAAGAAATCATTTTTGTTGTAATAATACGATAATAATTTTTAATCGGTAATTTTAAGTAAAAAAAGTATAAACTTTAAACTCAAATATTATACATTCTAATTAACGATTTAACAATCTGAATATACTTGGGTGTATTGTTTACAGCATGCATAAGGGCCTGACGCAAAGGATTTTTTCAAAAATTCATTGTTTTGTCTACCTATAAAAAGATATGAGGAATGCCTATTTTTTGAGTCCAACTTCCTCTTAACGGAATGAAATGAATTTTATTTCGAAAGGTTTTTATGGTTAAGGTAACTTTAGTTGGTGGATGAAAACGATGGACTTGAAGCATGGTATCAATTTCTTTTACTTATCGAAAGGTGAACCGCGATTCCTGTAAACAGTTTCATAGCTATTATAACATTCTACTCTATAGTATAAGGAAACCGCTCATGCAAATAGAATAGCATGTTAATTTAAATTAAATGATTATAAGATCATTTGACTTTTGAAATGTATAAACTGTAAATTGATTATCTGGCTCAAACTATTCGCACAATGTAATTGGTACATTTTGGCACGTGATATAACGATAACCGCAAAACTTCTTACTATATAGTCGCAGAATACATTGTGTGATAAGAGACCGTGATTAATAGTTTTATTGTATCACCTCTTGAGAGACATTGCAATAATTCTTTAGACAATTAATTTTTCGTTAATCGTAAGTAGATACGCATGAAACCGATCAGACGCAGTATACATACATTTATCTTTTATTTTCTTACTTCCAAACGTATACGCCATTTATTTTATAATTATTATTTTTATGAAAATGCATTTGTTTTACCACGAATCGCAAGTACTTAACTAAATTTAAATAGTTATATAATTAATTTTAATAAACCTTGACATATTTTAATGCATGCATTACAAAAACTAAACACCTAATAATTTTGAGATAAACACACAGAGAGCTCGATAAAATTAATAATTCATACGTAACGGTTTACTGAATAATTAATAATGTTAAGTAATTAAAAAAATCAGAATGTAAGATGTATTATATACCGCATTTACAAAAAATATATTATACTCATTCACTTATCGTGGACCTTATAACAGATTAATCATCGAAAAATCATTGACCCGATCGATCAGAGTCCACGGAATATACATCGGTTGTCTAGAAAAAAAAGTTATAAGATGAAGATGGAGAAAGAGAAAAAGGTATTTCCAGTCGAGTGGCAACAGACTCCGCCTCGATGGGTCCTTGAACTTGCTCGATGCGGGCCTCTTGGAGTGGGGGAGAAGACGTCGCCTTTGGCTCGTTCCGGTAGGCGAGTTACGCGCAAAGCACTGTCAAGCCTCGAGCCGGCAGGACTATACTACTAAAGGATCCTTGACGTAAGGTGAGTAAACTTTTTTATTTTTTATAGTTCTTTACCTATTATAATGAAATGAAAAATAATAATTTACAGATTTGTTTAGTCGGCGTTAACATTTTAGAAAAACGTTGATTAAGGGAAAAGTTTAGTGCAATTTATTGTAACATTACATGTGTTTTTATAGAATAATCAATAGAGTGTTAATATAGTTTTTATTACATCTATTTGTTCGTTAATATCTGTATTCATATAAATAATTAATTAATATTTTCATATAAGAATACTTTATTACATTATAATTATTATTTATCTAATAGAATATAAATAAATTAGACGTCAAATAGAATTAAAACAATTACGTACTGAATAGATTTTATAAAAAATTATAAGTATTATTTCTCAATTTCATGAGGTCCAGGTAGGTTTTTTATTTTAAATAAATAAAAACCCCATTTTTACGTTATATGCGACGTTTTGCTGGCAAAATCCACCAACCAAGTATTATCATCATATACTTAATAGTTGCTTTCGATTATTGACATACGAATTTCGTATCACCATTATTAATCCTAATTCGATATTAATTAATATTGTAACAATTAATAAATTAATTGACCAGTAAAAATGGAGGCGAGCATCAACATGCGCGTCTTCAAGACAATGCTGATGGTAATCACGTTAGCGGCTGTAGGCGTCCAGGCCAATCCTTTGTTGCATTATCGTGATCGCGACTCCAGACCAGAGCACAGTGAATCTGCGAGCTTGTTTTCAAAAAAGGATCCACCTGTCGAACATTATGATCAACGTCAAAATGGTACTGAGAATTACAGGGTCAAAGGTTCGTTTTAAATAATATACATTATTCATCATTATTTTAACATTAATATTTTCTTTTACCTTTTATTTTATTCATTAATTTATTCTAAATTTTTTAAAACGAACAATTATTTTATTAATTAATGAAAGTACAAATTTGTATGCAAGTTTTAAATTTAAATTATCAGTAGATTTTCTATTTTCGAAAATATTAAATTTATGTGTAAGAAAATTATTGCATCACATGCTATTTTAATTCACAATGTATTTCATTAGCGAATCTAAATTTTCTTTTCTCTGTAATTGTTACTGTAACATAATATTAATCAGTATTATATGGTAGATGTTTCCTTACAATTGCTATATTGTACGTAATCATTTGTAAGGGATACATAATTGTAATATTAAGATCCAAATTTGTTCATTCGAAACGTATAATTTATAACATGGATACATTTTGCGTTAAAGTAATAAGCAGTATAGTACTTTTTCTTATTTCTTCATAAATAATAGTTTCTTTATACATAAACAATAATTTTTTTAATATATATTTCCGATGTTACAATAATTGCTTCAAAATATACTTACACTTTAATAACAGCTTACTCCAAATTACGAATTAAGAATATTAATATAGTTTTAAATGTTTAAAGTGGACGGCTTAGTTTTCATTTTGGCACCAGCTGATTCTCTCTTATTAGCTGGTGCAGCCCTTGATCCAAATTTCTCATCACAAATTACTGACATCAATAAACCAAGGCCAAAACCAGAAAAAGAGGAAAATCTAAAACCTTTAGCTGATAAAGAAGAATCATCAAAATCCGTCAATGAGCCTACACATATAGGTCATAAGTATGTTCATTTTCTAATACTTTTTTATATTTACTGTTGCCAAATATTAATTTTATCATATAATCTTTAGATCTGTTTTACGCATATCCAACCTGATAGCGCCTTTCTTACATCGAATTCATCATCCACAACAAAATAAAAAGTAACGGAATAATATATCTTCGAAATATAGTATTATTTTTAATCGCTCATCTTGTGCTTAGTATGCATTATATTTAAGACATCGTAACAATTCATTTAAAAGTGATATAAACTATATGTAATAAGATTTTATGTAAGTGATATTAGATACATAAATTTATATAGTTTTAAAGGCGTTCATAAAAAACAAATAAATGACTGCTTTTTATATGGAAAAAAATTTATTCGATTTTTCAAAAATTAATATTTATACATTATTTAATCACCTGTCCATTTTGTCACTCCTTACAATCTCTTTTTGGTACTTCTACGTCGTATTCTTAAATGGTACAAAAATGATACAGTATAACATTATTCAGCTGTACAACAATGAAAGCTCGTCGGATGATAGCAAGTGACTTAGAGCATTATGCGAGAGTTTAGGTTTGTTATAAATGAAATATTCAGTTCTTTGTACAGCTAAGCATACATTCTTATTTCACAATGAAGCGAAGATAACTAATTCTACTTAATAAAAATTAATGATGATTCGAAAACTAAGTAATATATGATATGCCTTCAGCAAGATAAATGGATTAAAAAAGATGAAAATCTGCGCGGAAGCTCTCAGAAAATTTAAGAATTGAATAAAAAAGTTAAAATTTTAATTAAAATTTTCGATAATCCATCACAGTGATATAACAACACAATTCAATGCGTTTCGTTCCTTTTTAATTAGCTTATATACTAAGAATCACTATTATTTTATCAGTATATACAAATTTCTCAATTGATCACTTATATTTTTTATGAAGAACAAAAATTACATTATAAATTATTTTAATAACATCATGTGACTCTGCTTGTATATACTAATTTCTGCGATAATTGGCATAAATTTTCTTGTTGTTTTATATACAATAAATATAATATGCGATATCGCATTGATTTTGTAACTAATTTTAAGACTAATAATTATTTGCTTTTTTTCTAATTGATCTATGCAAATATTACGATTGATATTTTTGTCATTCACAACAGGCAAATTGACTCAAATTGATAAAAATAGAGCTTATTTAGTTTCCTACATATAGGATTAAGAGCACACATTTGTTCAGAGGAGGACAACAGCATTTGGATTTTGATCAATATTACTTCATTCTCCTGAATTATATTTGTTCCTCTATATTTGGCCGTCTATCATTAATTCTTTCACTTCTTTTATCTATAAAAGAAATATAAAATTAGCGAGGAACATTTTTAAAGACACGGTACATTATTTTTAGTAAACAACTTACCTCTTTTATCACATGTTTACAATTCTCAATCATATTCATTTTATCATCCACACCATTGCTCAATATTTTTTTTTCTTCATTGTGATGATTTTCAACAGTCTTTTTTTCATCAGTAAGAAGTTCTAACCTCGTTTCTAACTCGCTTCTAAAAATTATCATTAAATGCAATATTAATAAAATATATATTACAATATAAAAGTTATAAAGTGAAATTATTTCATACTTTTCGTCTTTTAGCTCTTGAATGCAAGTATCGTTATCAAGTTGTATAATGCGTAGAACTTTTAATAGTTTAGTGACAAGATTGTCAACGTCAATTACTTGATCAACTAGACTAGTGACTGGGCAATAGTCAGTCAGTGGCAGGGGACCATCGGACGGACCGTTTTCCGATTCACTTATTGACTCATAATTCTCTTCTTCTTCATCTTCGACCTAAGAAATGTGATTAAATTAAACATTTGCTTAATTCAGTTCCATTAAATTATTATTAAAAAATGACTTACTTTACGCCTGTTTAATATTGCTTGGGTCAAATTGGTTAAACTATTTGATTCTCCATTAATCTTAGAATTTCGGAAATTATAGTCGTCTACAGCTTCAGGAACACTCATAACTCGTCTAAGTGAATCACAACTAGATACCATATTATGTGAATAGGTATCTGGTAAAGGAACATCTTCTAAAACGCTTTCCATCATTAGGCAAGGTTCGGTTTCAAAATCAAGGAGATCGGACGAAGATTCTGTACTAAAGTCTGGTAATGCATGTGCAAGTAATTATTATAATTTAAATTTTAAAAAATCTTAAATTTAGTAAATTATGATATTAAAACAAGTATATGTACCTTTTCGAATTGTATTGGCTGTATCAATAGATTTCTTATCGTTAGTCTGTTTCGCAGCGAAGGGATGAGTGGCTGCATTCCTGATTGCTCCAATAACAGCAGAAACGAACGAACCTCTTTTTGGACTTGGTGTGCAGTCTTTGATACTATGCTTTGAACTAACAGGACTTGATTCGACACTGCTGTTGCTTCGACTAAATGCTTCATTATGGTATATAACATCCTTCAAAATTAATATCATAATAAGGAATCGAGAAATTAAATAATTTATATATAGCAACTTTTTTATGCGTATCACATTGACTATATAATTTAATAAAAATAATTAGTCATGCTAGTTTACCTCAAGATCCTTTTCAGAGATATTGTAAGACATAATGAGTTGATCAACCAACCCTTCTAATCTACTTCCTAGGCCTGAAAGAGCCACCGAAGCACCCGAAACCGCAGCTCCTTGTGTAAGTA
The DNA here is from genome assembly GCA_026168455.1 of Theocolax elegans. Classification (NCBI taxonomy): domain Eukaryota; kingdom Metazoa; phylum Arthropoda; class Insecta; order Hymenoptera; family Cerocephalidae; genus Theocolax; species Theocolax elegans. The sequence goes on along the minus strand of CM047426.1, from coordinate 32,295,236 downwards.
AAAGCTCCTTACTCCTACGCTCAACAGCATTTAATTTCATACTTAGAGATAAATTTTCTTGTCTTCTTTGCTCGCTAATTCTAACAAGATGTTTGCATTCTCCTGTTTGTCTTTCTAATTCAGATGATAATTGTTTAATAGATTCTTCTTTTTTCTTCAAATCGGCTTCAGTTTCTTTAAGTGCTACTTCCAAAGTAGCTTTTTCTTCTTGTAAGAAATCTTGCATTTCTATTGACTCAGCCTCCAATTCTTGTTGTTGCTGCAAAAGTGCTTTTTGTGCAGCCAAACTCTTTTCTAAATCCTGTTTTAAACAATACAGATACTTAATTAGCATCGCTAACAGGCCGATCATTAATATATTTTTTTAACAAAAAACTTGAAATAATATATAGAATAAAATATACACACCCTGCTAAGCATTCGACATAATGACTGTAAGTCATCTATTTCAATTTGTTGATTAGCAACAACTTGCCCTGATGATTGAATATGAGATTCTAACTCCAAGAAACTGTCGCTTCCACCTGAAATAATAAAAAACAATTTTTTTACTCTAACATACTTAAAAAAAAATTTATATAATGTACAAATATATAATATTTTAAATTATATTATTTTTTAATTAACACTATTAATTATCACAATAGTGTAAAGTATATCACATATTTATAGAGTGAATATTCATATTCCTTACCTGCATGTTCCGATTGTGGTGTTCCAAGCATTGCTAAAACTCTTTGAGCATTTTTGTCCAATTCTTGTCTTGCGAACGCATGGTCAGCCTTTTCTTCTTCCAGCTTTTTGCGTAGTTCTTCCACTTCAGCTTTTAATTTTTCGTTTTCTACCCTCCGTTCTTCACTTACGTTTGTCGCTTTTTTTAGTTCACTCTTTACGTGCTGCAAATCTTCCCAACTTCCTTCCGTTTGACTATCATTATGGGACTTTTCGACACTTTCGGGATTAGGAATAATTGTGGCCACTCCAGCAAGACAATTCTCGATATCTATACCTGTACAATTAAATTCAAATTTATACACGTTACACAAACTTTAAATTTACAATAAATACGTTATTATATGCAAATAAGTTATGCACACTTATAATTAATAATTTCTATAATAATATTCTCATTTACTCTTACTATTATTACTATTACAACTTATTTATTACATTGACGGTATAAGTCGAATAACGAAACTATTTGATTAATGAAATATTCTTATAATATTGTCATTGCCCAAAATTGATTTTGATTCATAAGAAATATTTTATAGAAATAACGTAAAGAAAGTACAATTACTCCAATTTCACTTATACAGAATATCATTGGCTATTCTAGAGTATTACTTATTTCTAAATTTTATTATACTAAATTATGAAATTATTTAATTAAATTATTAAATTATTAAACGAAATATTCACAATTATTATGACCGAAAAAAAATGTAATGTGAATATCCTGTTTATGTACCTGTCAAGCCAGTCTGTATACTGATCTCGTGATAGATCTTTGTTTTTTCAACAGGCTTTGATTTTGGATGTGGTGGTAAACCTTTGTGCGAGATATTAGACTCCTTAGAATTTATTGTCTTACGTCCTAACAACCTGTTTAGACTAGCATCCCTACTACCGGATCGACTACGATTGGCTACTGGTGGCTTATCGTTGTTCTTAGGAACTGTGAATTTGGTGCTTGACCGAGCAGATCGAGGTAGTGTGCCATAAGTTTCAAGAGCCTTGGCATTATCTAGGCTCGAAGTCATTTTATCATGAAAACGTGAATTTCTAAGTTCAATGCGTCCAGTGTATACATTGGAGTTGCGACTAGTCGTAATGAGTGGTTTTCGACCGTCCTCTGATGGTGTTGAGCTTGGTGTTCGCGTTGCTGACGGCGGAATCGGTCGTGTTGTTACTCCACCTCGAGACCGTGATCCACCTGGTGTGCAGTCAATTGAATATTGTTACATTATGAATTACATGTCAATAGACCATTATAAAAAACATTTTTTAATTAAAAACGTTAATAAAATATTTTTTAAATAATAATAATAATAATAATAATAATAATAATAATAAAATAATAATAATAACAATAATAATAATAATGGAGACGATCAAGTAGGTAATGCCCGAAACGAACAGACAGGTACGACTACTATTGTAGATGGCCGTAAGGCTGGAATTGACAGTGGTAAACGAGGGATATACGGCTACTGACAGACGACCCGGTTACAATATCCGACGTGACTTTGACCTCAAACAAAATTATTGGAAAGGTTTTTAACCTGATGGATCAAATACAAACAAAAAGAGTTCGAGATCGGCGCCACGGTGGAACGTAAAATGAATAGACGTATCACACTAGAAATGCAGTTATTGACGGCAAACCCACCATCACTTGTAATGCCCGAAAAATTCACTAATCGTAGCTGGGCTGAAGCACTTACAGGGGAAACAACTCAGTTTCTTCAGCATTTCTGGAAACGCTACGTATGAAATAAACGAGACACTTATTGACGAACTTACGGTTTTCCATAAATGACATATTTCCATTTTCTTTAACGAAAAAAGGACCAAGGCTATAAAGGCCGTAAAAGTCGCGGAAGACCTGTATGATAAACAGTACGGAATCCAGTAGGATCCCTCGACCATCGGAGCGATTATTGAAGTCAAAATCTTTAACGAACGAAACGTAAACTATCACGCAACTAGACCACCGGTTTTTGCTTACAACAGTGGACAAGTAGAAGACCTTTAACTCGACGAGGTGGGTGAACATTCGGGATGCGCTGCAAACAGACTTTCGTGTGCCCGCTTTCTTCCCTGAGTCTTGAGAAATTACTTCAGAAACCGGAATATCACTTACAAGATCAAAGAAGAACTAAGAGAAAGATGAATAATGGCGAGTATCGAACAGAGTTCAATATTGGGTCTTGATTTCTAAAATATACAGTATAACGGTCTTTTACAGCCAGAAATGCCGACGGACATGCCCTTCAGTGCCTACGCCGACGGCATTGTCACAATAGCGACCAAAACAAAATTAAGTATCTGGGAGTACTATAGATACAAAGATGATTTTGTGGCTTCACATATACGTACGCTGACAAACAAAGGCAATGTCCAATCTGATGGTCAGTACGGTTACTAATGAGCGTTACTATACCCACTCACTTATGCTCAGCGGAGCTGACTCGTCACATTGTAAGAGATGGTCAAAATTAATGACGAGTACACAAAGGGTGGGCATGTTAAGAATTCCGTGCGCATATCGAACGGTAACTACAGATGCAGGTTATCATGCGGGCACGAAGACGTAGGAAAGATTAACACTGCGACAGAAGAACGGACGAACACGATGCAACTCTTGCAGGTGGATGGATGCTATACAGGGAAGGTGGACTTGTAGGTTCATCCTTGAAGTTAGCCGGTGGAAGGTTTCTCTTCGGACACCGATACTTTCGGGCCTATCTACATGAAATAGATATGTTGTTTCATCTGAGTGCAAGTAATATTGTGTGTAAGCATTAAACGAAATTGTCACGGAGACTGGAAAGCAACATGGAAAAGATCACATCGGAAAACGTCAGGAGGCTAATGGTAACAAATGTAGACAACTGGTAGTTAATCGCTTGTTACGTTAGGTGGATGGATGTCTGAATGACAGAGAATGAACGGTGATGATGAATGAATATGTTTTTTGAACACTCAAGGACAGCTACCGAGTCTAAAATAATGTGAATAACAGCTCCCATCTGGTGTCGATGCAAACAGGTAGACATGTATTTTAGTGGGTATGGACGAAGTTTCTGTCGAGTTTGACACTCGGAGGACTGTCTACTTTTGCAAGGAGGAGAATAGCTCATCGATCGAGCGAAAGAAGCTATTCAGACTGTTAACAAAAGAAAAAATATAATGATATTTAGTAGACATTCATTCAAAAATAAAACCCAATAAAGGAATACTATGAGAAAGTTGATTAACTGTGTAAATAGAAAAGATTAATCTTAAATAAAGAATTAATCGTTATTTGTTATTCTCATAGCTATTGAATAATACTCACTCGTTCCCCTTCCTCGTTGAGCAAGATCCTTATTAATTTCGGTAGTAAGGGCAGAGGGTAACGAATCTGGCCTCATCCGTGACCGAAAGGCTATAGTGGTAGCGGTGGCACTACTACTTCTCGTCAGCGATGCCACTCTACCAGATGCATTTGAAATCGAACTATCACGCCTAACATCCTTCGTTTCTTTCGATTCTTTGGCTACTGATTTTTCACGTGGACGACCTCTATCTCTACTGGTAAGGCTTTGCGATTTCGTAAGAGTACTACGTTGTGGTGCTGTACGTGGTTTCGCTCGGGCACCAGAAGCTGTTGTACCATTCACGATACCGCCATTTGTACAGTTCGATGTTGGTTTGCTGCTGCTACGTTGTGTTATACTTTTTTGTGCTTCCGTTGATCCTCTGATAGGTAAAACATATTTATTTTATAATATTCATAATAAGTTTATTTAGAATTTTATTTTAGTTTTATTTTATTACTTTTATCGAGGAGAAAATGCGTTTGTCATTTCTGTTTTTAAATTTATGCCAAGTCGACACGAAAGGGCGTAGTCATAGCGTTACCAACATTTCCCCACATGACGTCATTCGTATAATTAATTCGGAGTCACCCCTTGCAATTTAAACGTACACATCGAAATGTAACTATAATATCATACAAATTATATATATTTTTTTTATTGAAGAAAAAAAATTACCAATTACTCGCGGGAACTACACTATTTCACAATCGATACACTAACACAATATACTTATACGATAAATTGCTACAATATATGATAAAATAATAAAAGAAATTAACAAAAAAATTAATTTTATCCCCTACATATTTTTTCATTTCATTTCTTTTTTAAATATCCCTCTATCTTCAACCTTCTTGCATTTGCCCGACGTTATATTCGTGAAGAAATACCTAACCGATACCAAAAGTTGCACGAATATGGATTACTCATACAAGTACCAGTCTTAAATGCTGTTTGACAATCGCGATCGATTGAGGTGCTTTCCTGACACTCCGCTATCGCGTTATTTACAAAAACAAATTTCGATACTGAACATAAGATAATAACAACTTTCTTTAATAAAATATAATTTATATTCTATTTTTAATGAAATAATTATTCAATAATAATTATAGTTTGTAAGTCACGTAAATTGTTAAATGAGAGCAATTTTGTTACGTGTACTACAATGTTTAACTTATCTTTATCATATGGCATACAATACTATTATTATTACGTTAAGTATAAATGACATCTTATATACTGAAATTTTATAACAAAATGATGTAATAAAAAGAAAAACATACTGGGGAGTGAGTTTCTTTTTAGGCTGTGCATTGCTAGGGTTCACTCGTTTACGAGACACACTGCCTGCGATGGATGAGCTCTCGCTACCACCCTCACTAGTGCCTTCGCCTGTAGGACCCCCATTACCATGGCTTAACCTTACGTCATCAGGCAGTGTAGCACATGGATCCTCGTACACGGAACAGCAGCTCACGAGGCTCGAATCACACGATGCCTCGTCTAGGCCGTTGCAGCTGCTTGCGTAGTCCAGACTATTGCGACTTTGTACCTATTTTTAAAAAAACGTTTCACGAGAATTGTCTTTTTTGTAAACACAAAATATATATTTTATAGTAATAAATGTAGTTTAATTATTGTATACAAGACAAAAATTTTCTTTTTTTAATAACGTGTTTATTTCTTTTACAGTATAAGTTTTAAATGAACATACTTTATAATAAACTACCTAGTTCCCAATTCATGTGTATTTGTCTAAAAAAATTTATTAGATACTGAAAGAATGAAATTTTGATGTATAAATGCTTAATCAAGCTTAGCAAATTAAAAATATAATTTATTTATTTTTATTAGACTATTTTTTATTGATAAATAACAAATCTATTTATCAATATCTACAAAATAAAATATTTTGCATCGCTTTCCGTTTTTATAAAAAAGTAAAAAATATCTGTATTAGCCTTTGAGATTATTGATAAAACGCGTTTTAAGATTTTAACATTATTATATTATAACCGAGCAATGAAAAAATGAATTTACATAGAACAAATGTTAATCCATACGAAAGTGAATAACAATTTTTTTTAAACATTTTTAATAAGCAATAATAATAATAGTTCGTTGAATTAATAATAATTATCTATCCTTCATTAAAACTAAAATGCATTTAATTACTAATTTATATAAGGTAATACATTATAAAACAATGTAATTATAATAAATGTATTACATAATAGAACTGAAAGAAATTATGATTTCAATATTTTGTTAAATACACAGAATAGACAATTTTGTCCAAATTAATAAATCCAATTGTTAAATTGAAATCACGAATTTATGAGTAATATGTAACAATAAATAACATTCTATTTCTCGACACACATACGATAGATTAAACTATGTATTATTTAACTCATGAAATCTTTTAAATACTTTCACTTCAGTAGAACGCCGCAAGTTTACTGGTTCTATTTCACGTTAAGTAATTAAAATTTAAAAAAGAACATGTACATCAATGTCGATAATACTTTGTTATATTAAGAAACACTATAAAGAAAGTGCTAAACTATCATCACGTACCGTTTCTTATATATTGATTTTCTTATTTAAAAATTAATACTATACATACACACACACAAAGTGAAAGTAATATTCAGAATAAATGCATAATCGTAAAATTATAAACAGCATGGAAAAAAAATTAATGTAAGTTAATATTTTAATTTACCCTGGGTGGTTCAATAGCACATCCTTCAACACCACTATCACTACCATCTTTGCTGTCCTTTCCTTCGGTATACTCTTTTTTGTCACGTTCAGCAGTTGGTGTTCCTAGATCTTCGGTATCCTTGATACTACCATCACCAGAATCGTCGGCTATTGGTACATGGATCACCGTGATGTTACATTCGCTGTTGATCGTGCCATCTGGATCATCGTTTTCGATATCTGAACATTGTATTTTTGTTGGACATTCCGAAGGTGAGTCAAAATCTTCATCGGTAGGCATGCCAGAATCCTGACGTGATACGCTGTTTTGTACCGCAAGCTGCAATGTAATCATTTATTGAAATTTTTTTTTGTTTGATTAATTTTACAACTATAACCGCTAAACTTTATTGTTCTTAAACAATCGTTTACAATTAACGATTATGATATTATATTATAACAATCAACCTCTTTAACTTATCTATGTTATATTTTTATCTGCACTTTCATATAGATGTCAATCTTTTTTCTTTTGATTAAATATTATAATACATCTTTCAAGCATTTACATAATTAAAATTACTTTATAGTAGTCATTAGACATATACACAGTAACACTTGTATTAGAAACTTCATTTGGTCCATCGATTATTTAGTTATTATCTAGCTTGATCATCTTTTTATATCAGATTTAATGTAAAATATACTTTAAAAACGATCAGACACGTATGTATAAAGGTCGAGTGATTATTGTAACATTTAACATTTACAGAAAAAATGTTAGCTTGTAGGTAATTAATATTGTATAATTAAATTATTATTTTTTTCTAAATTTTTTAATCAACTGTGACGATTCAAGTATATAAATTACATTGTCACAAGTATATATGAATGAAATATTACGCATTCAACATAAACGATGACCTTATACCTATTCGAAATCTGATTACGTATTATACAATGACAATTATTTTCTAAAGTGAAAGTTCTCAGAGAGTTTTAATGTTTCTATATTACTAATTAAGATAAACTGCAAATTTATTTAGGAAATATAAAATTTTAGATAACTTTATCAAAAAGTTTCGAGAAAAAATTGAGATTGTACATGTACGTATACATAAATATGTAAACAAATGAATATACAATATTATATTTAATATATATTAATGCATTTAATTCCCTAATAAAAAATAAAAATGTTTCAGTTATGCATTACCTTAAAGTCTTCCCCGTTCTTGATTGGCGATTCCATGTCCGACTGCGTCGTACGCGACGTTTAATCGTGACGTATCCTCGAGGTGGTTGGGGACATGCTGCTTTTCGTCTGAAACCTTTATCAAGAGGGGTGAACCCTTTTAAATATTGTACGTGAACGAGAAAATGGATTAGGTCCTTCGGGTATAAAAAAAAGTAATTTCGGAGGTGGACCCGGATACAAACTTGATAGAGCTGGATGTAATATTATTTGAAAGAGAGAGAGAGGGACAGAAAGAGAGTGAGAGTGAGAGAGAGAGAGTGAAATGATGGGTTTCCACTTGTCCGGCAAACGGGAAATTCAATTGAAGAAGAAATGAAGATTTGGCGGATGTAAAGACAAGTGGATTGTGTAATGAGATGTATAATCGTTTATGTGTACAATTGTCAATTCCACGACGGTTTCTTTCTCGATTAAATTATCGCTTAACTTATTATTCAATCATTATAGCGGTTCTAAAATTTTAGAAAATTCGATTTTCAATAGGGATGGAAATTTAGATATAAAAATTTAGTTGTATAATGATTTATTACCTAACAATAATTACTACCGTATAAAAAATGTTTATATATTTCAGATTTTTTATTTATATATTTATAATATTATCAGACAGTAGTTAAAACTTATTTGTATACGTATTAATAAAGGAATCATTTACGGAATGTTCCTTTGCAGAAAAAACTTTTTTTTTTAAAACCAATATATTATCATACTCAATTAATCAATGCAATTATAATACATACTTTGATAATCCATAAGAGAATCGATATAATATCGATAAATTTTGATAAGGCCGTTTACAGGGGAATTTCTTGAATATATATCATTTTGATATTTCATTCGGGACGATAATCGTGCCATACGTTTAATTATTAAAAAAGTTTTTATATTTATATTCATAGTGTTTTGACATCACTATTTTCGATTTTGTAATCGTCAAAACCTCTTCAGGCACACACAGACACGCACACACACACACAAACAAAATATACTATCACTGAATTATTATTATTATAGCTTTACTTCCAAGTTAAAAACTTCTTCTGCTTATATAAACAAAAGACAATACTGTTAACAGTAAAAAATAACAATAGTCATTGTACTTGATACTTTCCTTATCTGCATTATGAACATATTTATATATACATATATAAAGAAACTATTATGTCACCGGTATGATGTCACAATTGACGTAATTATCGTTCATTAAACGTATATCTCTTTGAAATTTTTAAAGGTTATCAACTGCAAATCATAAAAAATAGAATATGAGTATATGACAACTGCACAGTAATATTGAAATACAAAATAAGTATTCAATGTGTAATTTTACATAGAAAAAAATGAGAAAAACAATTTGATAGAATAAAAAATAAACTGTAGTATAACCGATAATGAACTTTAAAAATAAATCGTTACAATATTTTTATCATTGAATACATCGAAGTCATCATAGAATACGTTACTCACTGTTAGATATTTAATCAGACCTTATGAATGTGCATATTTGAAAAGGCGTGAATATGGTTTCACATACATATTTAAATACATTTATCTCTAATACATACCGCGAGTGTATATTATCTATCCGAATTTGTGCAACCAGTACTTCAACGATAGTTATAGAAAATATTAGAGAATAAATAATATATACTATGTACAGTTATAACTTTTACGAATATATATATATATATATTATGTAAATGTAATATTTATACAATTAAAACAAACGCTAATAAAATTTGACGTAATCAATGCATACGCATAACATACATTGGTAATCAATCATAAATTTAAAAAAAATTAGTACATCGTTTGGTAAATATATATACCAATTTTTCCCATGACGATACAACAATATTACGAGACACCTGGTCCTAAAGTAGCTTTTTTCTGTGAATATCGTATAAGTATACGATAACAGATAAGACTATCGATATATAACGTAAGTACCGTGAGACTTTCTTGCGGAATAACTTTTTTTTTATTTTCGTGGTATTTTTTTCAACCGGGACTTCCCGCAGTGGCATTCGCGTATGAATCAAGGTCCAAGTAAGAAGAAACGGATGTATGTGTAAGCGTCTGTGATGCGATGGTAAAAGAGAGAATATTGATTTCAAATTTCAAATTAATGTTTGCTTGTAATAAACAAAATGACCATAAGGAATAAAGAATCTTTTAACGATTTAGTATTGATTAATATTGTCGGTCCATCAATTTAAGAGACTATAAAAATCAAAATTAGCATAAAATAAATGCTAATTCTACACTTAAATTTAGTAAGATAATTTGAGATCTCCGCTTTTTTATTTACTGCTATACATTTATGTTTACGTACAGAAGATTTTGAAGGGATTCCCCTAATTTGATTCTATAATGAATCAACACATATCGCGGTTGTAATAGTTCGAACATTCAAATACACGTTCTAACAATATCGCGCGGTACATATTAATAACAAAAAATAAATATTATAGAAAGTTAAAATTTTAAATTAATTAACTGTATTAATAATTAGAGTGTTAGATTTTTATTGTTAACCTTTAGAGGACGAGGATTTGGGTTTACTGTTTTCTCTCACTTTTCTATAGAAATCGAGTTTTTGCGATGTCTCACATCTCAAAACTATAACACATGTAAAGGGTCGATCATGGGCATGGCCCGTATAGGGGCCATCCCGTCCTCTAAAGGTTAATCAAATAAAAATATATTCACATATTTCTATATTATTCTTATCTTTGATTCCGATATTTATTGTTTTAATGATTTAAGTATTTCCTGTAAATAAAAATTATGTTTATTTACTTAATTTCCAAACTCATAACACTGACGGATGAACTATGTTTACTTAAAAATTTTTGCTTTATCTTCATAAGTTTTAATCAAGGTCAATATTTGTCAAAGCAACACAAGATTATTTAATTAAAACCTTTATAAAATATAAATATATGCATGCGCAGATGTATTGCATCTTTCATTATAAATAACTTTCGAAACTTTCCTTAATTAAAAAAAATATGAGCATCAATAATTAATCTCTCTTGAAACCTTAATCTGCACAAGTTTATCGTCACCTCTAATCGATGTAATCACATCGACTAGTATGTAAGTATCTAAAAAAAATGAAAAAAAAACAGTAAGTGTCAAACTCAATAGCCAGAATGATAAAAAATGTAATAAACACACCTCCTCCCTCGATACAAGTATGTTAAAAAAAGGGAAAACAATCGAACGTCAATGTTCTCTAACACGGATCCCCACCTTACACACAGAAAGTATCACGCGCGAATACGCTGACGATGATTTGGAACGTAAGCGTGTGCGCGAGTGAGAGAGAGAGAGAGAGGGAAAAGAAGCGTCAATACATATATCCAGGGGAAGTACCCAACAAAGCTTGCAAATGATTGGCCGAGAACGATCACGATTGTAGATAGCGTTCCAGCCTTTAAACGATGAACGTAGAACGTACTTGTCTCTTTTATTGCGGGACTCGCAAGTTAAATGGTCAGTAGTGCGGAGTGTTAGTACTACTATATATATATACTAAAAGCCAGGTTAAAAAATTAGTAATAATAATTGTTATAGTTCCTATTTTTGAGGAATGTCTACATACCTAGATCAGCAAAAAAGATTGTTTGCGTCGAAATAAGTGCACCAAGACGATATAAGTGAATTAACATTTGAAAACACGAAGATCTGGTCAAACTAGTGGAACGATTCAGTGCAATCCAGGTAAATATAACAGCTGATGAACGTTCCTTCGTATACGCTCAATGTGCGTGGGGTTAATAGTATATACGGATATATTTCCTTCATATTTTTTTCGCTTTTACACATCTTGATACGCATAGTTAAAACTATCCGTTGGTTAGTGCATCCTTTGGTAATTATGGCACGTGAATTTGTGCGCGCGCGCAGGTGCATTTATGTACAAGATTTTTCAACCTTATCGGGTAAACCTTATGAATATACGAAGGAATGTAACGCTAGACAAATCCACTCACGGTTGCATAATCCAACAGATGCACCCTGGAATTTCGTTAATTATCCATGCATTGTGAATATAATGTACGTGTCGGTTTTATTGCTACTTCGCTAGACCTTTACCTTACGTCGATTATATTTTCCGACGCTACGCACGAGTGTCAAAGATATTTGCTTTTAAAACTTTACAACAATGTTCCCTTTTGCGTAATACCAAAATTATAGTGTATTGAGAATTTTATAAAAACATTAGATTGATCGACAAATAAAGAATAATTAATATTAAAAAGTTAAAAAAGAAATACAAACAATGGTACAATGTCATTGTTATACACTTTATGTTGTAGAACCTGGCGATTCGAAAATGAAAGGCCCACCAGAGACACGTGGTTTAACACCCGAACGTGATCACTTCGTAGGGGACGGTCTGCGCGTCAAAATGACAACTAATAAAGATAACCTCACAGTCGAAGGCGATGGATGTCGTGTAACCCTGGATACGAATAGCGGACTTCTTCGAGTTACTGGCGATGGTTGTCGGATTCAAATCACCCGAAATCTTGGTTCGGTTGAATACACCGGTGATGGTGGTCGTATAGTTTTAGGACCAGAATCCATTAATCGAGAAAAAGTTAAATACACTGGTGACGGTGGAACCATTGAATTCGGTAATATGCAGAAATTCAAGAGTGGCAGTAGCTTGAAAAACGTTGAAAAAATGACGATGACAAATACGACTACGAAAAGAAACGAAAAGGATGGTACGATTATCGTTACGAGGGTCACTACGGTGAAGAACGACGAGGATAAAAACAACGCTAGGAGGATCAAGGCTGCTAGAAACCTTGGCTCCTATGTCAACTTGACCGTGAACAAGAGGATTTGAACGAGTGGAATATTTTAGTGAAAGTGCGAGGCTTGCTTCAATTTTTTTCATTGACCTGCATAGGTGTTTTTTGGTATTGTGCATCGATATTTAATGTAAACACTGAATTTTCTGAAAGTTATGAGTGATTTAGAATTCTACATTTGAGAACAACATTGGGAATCTATTAGTATACAACTGCGGGGCTTTGACGATTTATAAATAAGGAAACAAGAGTGAATAAGCGTAATCAATATTTACCATTTTCACAAAAGAATACCTCTGAATTGTGGGGATTTACATGTCTCTTGTAACTTTATTATCATTACGGATGCTTGTTTTCCACAAATTGGTCCATTATATTTCTTAAAAAAGCATTTTATTGAGCAACACGATACAAAGTTAACGATTAAAAGGATTATAGGAAGTAAATATTTTTATTACTTATAAAACAACATGGCAGAAGTGATTACTGCTATTTAATAATTATGAAACATCTATCTATCCGTAATCATTGGTACTACTGTTGTAAATCTAAAATATGTTTACCTATAGTTTGGAAATTTTTGCAAGAATTTAAAATCGTTTCAAGTAGTAATTATGAAAGTATAAAAAATTTACAAATAATAAAATTTATATCATTACATGTTGTACTCAGTTGTTTGACTACAACAACATAAATACTCATTGTCAAATTGTAACTTATTTATACGAAATGAGGGAAAGAACGGGAATTCACGCAATGACAACGGTAACGTAAAATTCTATTGATTTGGACGATTGATTTTTACGGATGACCAGCACAAGATCCAACGGATGTCGAGGAAAAATAAAAATAAAGCAAGCGCGGGACAAAAAAATAACCGGTAGCTTCATTTTCCGCTCGGCGAGTCGGAATGTATACGTGAACTGACAAAAGCTCGACTGTAGTAAAATTGATCATGCGATCTTATTGACAATTTGTTTTTTCCTAATTGCTTCGTTACGCGAATGTGATGAACTTCTTCTTAATAATTTGAATTTTTGTTGTTAATTTTATATATTCAATTTATAATTTGTATTATACTGTTGTGATGAAAACAATAATAACATCGTCTATTCCAGTAAGAGTGATTTGACTCAGAATATTTAATTGTTTATAATATTTTTATTTTAAAAAAAGGTACAATTTTTGTTTGTTATTGTTACTTAGTTTAAATCGAAATATCATTGTATGGATTGTTTTATTTTATTTATGAAAATTAATGTATGTGCGAAATATTGACCTGAAATTTTATTGTATAGTTTGAAAAAAATTATACAAATTGAATATTGTTAACTGTACTCTTGTTACTGTGAATATTTATATGTGAATTATTTCCGGACTTATCTACTTAATGTGTATGAACATATATAGGTACATGTATAAAATGATTTTAAAATTAAACACTGTAAATATACGCTGATCTAGTCAAACAAATGTTTTAATAAATTAGAACTTGAGAGTTGAATGCATAGTAATAATTCAACAAAGACAAATATTTGTAAGTACACAACTCCTTATTCTAGTCAATATTAATAATGTTGCAGCATTCAACTCGAAGTTCATTACGAAAAATTTTAGCTTTATTCTTAAAAACCTTTTTATCCTAAAATAAATTACATATTTTTTAAGATCACATATTATTAATTAATCTCTGTAATTCATATACACAAAATTAGCAATGTTAAATTTATTGAAATATAATAAGTTTTCCACAAAATCGGTCAAAAAGTATTATAAATTGTAATCTTAACTACTATAAAACATCCAGTCCACGAATTGAACTGCGTCCAAGTGGACTGTAACAAGATAAAAATCTGTTTCCCTGTAGTAAATGTACTTCTACATACCTATCTGTTTAAAAAATCATACATGTTGTGGCAAGGGCACTATAAAACGCTGTCTTTAAAATGAACAGCTTGAAAGTAGGAATTGCTACGACTAGCAAAGAATAACTTACTTATTTAGGGCAATATATATGTGATATTTATAGTAATTCCTACTAATAAATTAATAAAAATAGAAAATTAATTTTAAAAATAATATATTATTATTGAGAAATTACTTGTTTTTTTCAAAACAGTCTTTAAAATAAATATATATTTACAAACAAATGTAATTTAAAATAATTATTACAATCTTTGCTGCACGTAAAATTTTACAATGCTCTCTAGATTTTTTCAATTATCTTGTGAAAAATAAATTATCTACCTCGACCTACGAGAAGAAATAGATTAAACCAAGACATGTACATTTTCAACAACAAATATATTATAAGATTCTACATTTTTAATTGCATAATATAGTAATATAAGTAATGATTATTAAAAATGTAATTATATTTTCGTAGAAAATAAAGTATTTCAAAACTTGTTGAAATTTGATTATTTTCATCAGTCATTAGTTAGGAATTAATTCCAACAAAAAATAGCTAAAACATAAAATTTTTTTTTATATAGTTTTCAACTGATAGTAATATTGATTACAATAAAATGCTCTTTCCTGGTAAAAATGTTATCTAGCTTCATGATGGATAAGCTATCAAAACTTTTATGAAAAAGTGAATAATACTCGATTACGTAAAACAATATAATCAGTATGGTGATTTTTATTTAACGATCAATCACATCCTTTGACAAGTTTCTCATAGGTTGTAATAAAAATTCGTGAAACGAAAAGATATAAATATCAATAAATATCAATAAAATGATTGTTATTTAAATGCAGGAATAGAGATTTTTCCAAGCATAAAACTGTATTAACCTTTAGAGTCACGCTCACGACCTTTTTTTACATAAGAATCATGAAACTCATTCGTCTATTACAGATAAAAAGAAAAGAAGTAAATTAAAATTTTGTATTGCATACGCGCTTATGCATTTAAAGACCATTCACTAATTAATAATTAGCTATTTTATTAAGGGATTTATCAGGATTTAAGTTTTAAGAAATCCATTATAATGATCACTAAGTATTTGTCCTCTGCAGAGGACGTTATGACTACAAAGATTAAATTAAGGGGCGCGCTCACGTTCCCGGCGCAAGTATGGGATGCGCGGCTAGTCATATATTCAGCAAACTCGCTATTCGTATTTTTCCTATAAATAAAACTATAAGTTGCATACCCAATCTCAATACAGATCTACACAGTATGCCTTCATAGGTTTAGCTAGATATTTATATGAAACTATATAGTTTACTATATGAATGTTTTACCATATCTGTGCGTATAATAATGATATAAGAACAGGTGCTAACTTATTACATGGGCTCGTTATAGTATAGAAATGTAGTTATAAGTAAGAGCTATATGTGTACTCAAGAAGTGTAACCTCACCAAAAAACCTATAGTAAGATTTTTTAAGTATATAATTTATTGTTATAAACTTAAAAATATGTTTTGGAAGCTAACCCATATGAATAAACCGTTGTAAACTTGCAGTAATTATTTTCACGCGAATAAATTAGAACATATATTATTTTTCAAGATTGCAAACAAACATTTTTTGTTATATATAAATCAAATGTAATTCTTCTAAAAATCATTCTACATATTCAAAAACTAAATCTTTTCTTTGATCTTTTCGGACCAAATGGCTAATCCCGTTTTAGTAAATAATATTCAATATTGCTACTTATTTGCCCGTTTTAGTAAATAATATTCAATATTGCTACTAAGGATATGAAAGATTTGTTTAAATAAATTATTTATTATTTTATATAGTGAGTTGAAGGGATAAACAAATGAAAAAATATTTTAAAAAGTCCTGAAAGTCAAGTCCTTAGACATATTTTAAATAACATACCTAAATGTTTCCAGATGTTTAAATCCATTATTTGATTACGATGTTTAGCTTTAAAATTTATGCCTTTTACGACTAATAATTACCGACCAAAAATTGTTTACTCGATTATTATTTAACGATGATTTTTTCTTAAAAAAAATCAAAATGTCGAGCTCTTTCTTACGTTTTAAGCAATCCGTATGAATTTTAATTCAACATTTTAGTTATATTTTTTTAGTTGAAAGGTACAGATTCCTGTAATTTAGACTCGACAAGCCGTTAAATTAATTTATTTAAAAGAACATCAAAATTGCAGAATATACACAGATATATTGTATCTGCTTTGAAGACCATGGAAAATGCAATAAACAGCGATAACGATAACTAAAACTAAAACAAAAACTACAAAATCTCATATACCAAAATCCATAATCGTCGCCAAAAGAGCGCGTTGCCGTAATAAATAAAGGTATGCAACGTCAGTCACATTACTTCCTAATTTTGGAGCAACGAACTCACTATACCAGTCTGAAAACATAATTTCTCTCCTTCTCTTACGGGCGTACTTTTGACGCGTATATTGCCAGAAGGAGACGAGAACGGTATGCCGATGTCCGTTGCTGTCGCGTAAACTATATGCGGAAAGAGGGCACTCGCCGTATTTCCGGGTGTATAAACTTCACTTGCGGGCGGAGGACACTCTGGAGTCGAATATGTGTATCTATATTCACGAACTATTTCTTTTTTCTTATTTCTGTGTGTCATCGCAGATGAAATTGGGAATATGATAACAAAGATACTGCGTCTGGAGCTTGTGCGTGAGATTCAAGATTCAGTGAAATGTTATTTTTTAAAATTTGTTTGAATTTTCATATATTCTCAATTGGAACACACAATAAATTCTATAATTAAATATAAACTACTGCGTTAATATATAACTAGTAATAATTACATTACGTATACCTATATATTTCTTTAAACGAATGTGATGTTAGCATAGTTTTAAATCAAGACGCGAATGGTTTAAAAATATTAAAAAAGATAGTGGAATTAAGAAAGAACTATATGTAAAAATAAAATATATTTAATTTATGTAATGTAATATATTTGTATATGTAATAATTTAAAAATGTATATTATAAAAGAAGTCCTAAGTCTACAGGTAAAGGATTATGTATAATAAATAATAAATAATAAATCTATATATTTCTTTAAACCAATAAGATAATTAAACTCTAGATGTTGCTTTATAAATATGAAACAAATTATAGAATATAGATTGCCCCGCACAATACGGGCTAATTATAAATTCAAAAAACTACTTTAAACATTTATAAAAAAACATACATAAACGTATTTAATATCCAATAGTAACTTCCTGGTTTTCGTAAAACACCCGCATGGAGCAGTAATATACCATGATGCAATCAACAATCAAAACAAAAATTGAATGCACTTCGACGATTTTTCTCAATACTTAAGTTGAAAAAAAACTAAGTACATCAATAAAACAAAAACACCACTAAAAAGCCATTATTGTTATAATTCTGTCAAAATTAAAAATATCTTTATATCCTCTTGTTGTCAAATAAATCAAAGTATATCAATAATCTTGCGGTTCGAAAGCGAAAATTTAAAATTCTTTATATAAAAAGAACTGGTAAAAAAATTAAAATCCGACAAAGCTCATCGCGTGAGCGTCTCTCGTCGATAATAAAAGAGGGAGAGGGACTCGTTTCACGGAAGACGTGGCCCTGTCGTTGTCCATTGCCATATATGGTTCCGGCAGGACGGTGATGCAATCACGCGCAAATTGCAACGACGCGAATGTTAGGTATTCACCAAGCTCGGTGAATTACAAGAAGTGTGGTTTTTTCCCCAATGTAAATGAGAAATTTTCGGAAAGTTAAGTCAATTTTAATTATTGTTTGAAAAAATATTAAATGATTTGTCAAATTTTTTTATACAAAGTAAACTTTACGCTGGCAATAAAAAAATTTGTCTAAGTTAAAAAAAAAATAACCTGGTTATTTTAATGATGAAGCATTGTGAAAGCTTTGAAGTGTACGATATTTTCTATAGTTGGTGAAATTTCTACATAGTGGTTGTGGATTTAATCCATACAAAGTTACGTATGCGTTGTAGCCTCCTTTATTAGCATATTCTTGTAGAGAGTAAATATATGATGTTGAACATGCAGTTAATTTCTCAATTAGTAATATACTGTACAAAAGAAATTGTATATTAAACGAATATAAGATACTTTTTCTACTAAACTTTTGGTAATATATAATTATGATATTCAATTAAATATATTGAGATGTACATTGGAACATTAAATAAAAATTTCATTTGATTGCAAAACATATATTAAGAAAAAAAAGTTGCAATAAAATAATTATTAAAGTGTTATACAAATATTATTAAATCTTTATATTTTTATTAAATTATATTTAAAAAATTTAGTTGATACTGTGTTTTTGTATGAAATAGTAACATTTAAAGATGTAAGACGCATTTACTATACGAAAATATTAACATTTGGAAATCCTGTACACAAATTTATACAATTTTCGGATAACATTTTCTAGAAATTTTGTGTATATAAATTCAATGACTGCGTTTAACTATTTGTACATACTTTATAAATGCTAAATGTTATATAATTATTTAGTGGTATTTATGCGTTTATAATAAAATTTCTATGTTGGTTTATGTAAGTGTTATCCAGTTGATACACAATTAATGGCAATATGATAAAATTTGAAATATACGTAATATTACATTGTACGAGAAAAAAGGCTTCTAGAAACACAAGATAAATTGCAACAATGCAAAACATAGTAAATGATCAGAATAAGGTTTTGTTAAATTATATATATGTATAAAACTTCAAATTATTTAAGTTTTGTAGTTTAGTCGTAATACAGGCATACACTGAAGTACAATTGTAAAATAAATAAAGTCCAATTGTGAGAAACTTTGTAAACAATGCAACAATATTATTTCCAGAATTATAAGTATACGTCTTAAGGTCGGAAATGGTTACGTTAAACGAGTTTGTTTTCGTTATTCAAAGATTTCAGCACATTCCGATTTAACTACCGAATGGAGACTCGCAAGAATAATTAAACGATATTACACGTGCACATACGCACACACACACAAGTACACAAAAATTGAATTGGATGCATTTATTCCCCATTTATGGCAAGCGCATAATCGTTAAAAACATGTAATATAAATTGCATCACAGAATGTTGGAAACCAGAAAGGTAAAATGTGCGATCTTACAATTATTCAGATATACTTAATGGACCAATTATATAATGCTATTGATTTTTTTTTGTTATTAAAGTGCTTACAAAATAATAATATATTAAGCGAAAATATGTGCTTTTTGAATATAATGTAATAAAGTTTATTCAATTTCAGTTTGCTTCATGGTTTTTGTACAAAAATATGTAAAACAATTATGTATACATAACGTGTTAAAATTATCGTCAGAAGATAATGATCGCATAAATCTCTCTCCCTCTATACTTAATTTATTAACATTCATCAGAGGCACTTTATAGTACATATAAGTAAAGACAAAAGGTTATATATAATAATAACCGAGTTATAAATATCCTAAAAATGTACAATTCAACTCGATTGCATAACAAGATAAAAGTTCTATTTGATTGATGCACACAGCTATAGAGAGTGTATTTCGCGCACGAACAACATTTCAGTAGCACTTTGCGATATCGCATGTTTATACTAGGTCAAGGTCGTTCGCAGCTACCTCTGCGGGATAGACCGAGTTATATATGCAGTATTAAAACGTTGACCCGCATATAAACTAAGGTGCGAGACTCTACTACCGAAAGATTATTAGAATTTTTCGCAAAGACAAGTGTCTCTTTGTATGTATGACGCGTACACATACTGTCGAAAAGTTCACGTCAATTTATTAGCACGCCACTTATTGAACTATAATTTTTTTTTCTTTGTATTAAGGAAATTTATATTTAGGAAATAATCAGGTGTAGTGTATATTGATATTTTTATTTAAGGAATGTATATTAGAAAAATATTAAGAAAAAGGAAAAGATTCTTGCGGTATGTTTAGTAAATAATATTTTAATTGACCCTGTATTATTATACTATTGATTGATAAATATTTCATAATACATTAAACAATAATGTTACTAAAGATTAGATTATGTACAAAAATATAGAAGTACAAATAACTTTGTTATGTAATATAATAAAAATAATTCAAATACCGTTGAATGTAGGTTATACAATAACGTAATTAGGTGCAGGTAAAAAAGGTTATGATTAAAATACTAATAATTTTCGGATGGTATGGTAACTGTTTAAAATATATACATAATATACATAAATATAGAAATTTTAGTCACGCAAACTTACGCGATGATAGGGTTCGATATACCGTGACTCGTTTGAAAACGTACCTGCAAAATAAAAAACATTATGATTATACTCACATTTGAAATTGTCTTAAAAAATAGTTAAGAAAGATTACACAATTTCAAAAATAGTTACTGTTGTCTAAATAATGGTTTGTCATGTTTTAATGTTTTTGATGCCGTGCGTATTATGAATACATTTGTTAATTGTATGTATTGATGAAAAGTTTTTTAAGAATATAAATTAATTAATATTTACATAAAATTAAATCGATCTATATAATTGTGTTAAAATAAAAACCAAAAGAGAAAAAGTATCATCAAATTCTACGAGTTGACAAGTTACTGTAGCAATACAGAAGAGATGTACTTTAAAAGATGTAATTACTGCCAATTAAGTCGTTTACTTCTATAGCACCACAATTATTTTGTATCAATTTAATGGACGTTAGAATAAGCCTTATATGAACAATAATAATAACATGTTATCGATCTATATTACATTACTTATATTATATAAAATATAAAAATTCTTAAACAAAATATTAAATAAATATCAATTCCAACGTATAAATATTGTATTAAAAATTACTACGGTGATTAGTACTGAATGTATAGAGTATATTAGAAAACAACAAGTACCATGTTATGCAGTTAAGCTTAATATATATATAATTTTTGAAAAGCCCGTACTCTGGGAAATTTTACCAACCATAGTGGACAAAGAATAGAATGTGCCTGTTTTATTCTAAAGTAAAACTTTTAGTTCGGAAAGACCGATAGTCATATATTATACACATATATACATATCTTCAAACGATAAATTAATTTCTTTTATATATAATATATTTATAATATAATTATTGCTATGATATTTGTAAATCTTACTATAAGTATATAATAATTTTAATAAAATAGCCAAAAGTTATGTTTAATTATATATTCTCAGGCAATTATTTATCAAACGCATCTTTTGAACAGTAAAATCTGTTTAAAAAACCAAAGTTCAAATAATAGCTATAACTACCAAATTTCTTCTCGTTTTTAGATAGTAGCTGTATATTTAATAAAACTTTAGTTATTTTAAATAACGTAAAGTCCTTTTTCTCTTAGGTTTTTGAAAAATCTCGAGTATTTCTATCCCTAGAGCCCATGGGACAAAACCCTGAGAGACGGATCTTCTTATTTAGAACAAAAAAATCATACTCCATAGTTTCAAATAAGTTCTCCAAAGGTGCTGTCTTATCCTTGTGAGTATTCGACACAAGTATTCGTCAAATATTTTCAGCGAATATTTCTTTAAAAAACATCTCAGGAATCGGATTGGAGTGGAAACAGAAACGTAGCCGGGACATTATTAACTTAATCACGTTCGCGATTGCATCAATAACTTTACAAAAAAGAAAAAATATAACAATATAATATAATAGTATAACAGATAAAATGCAATTCATTATAAGTATAATTTTTGTTTAAAGATCAAACATAGATTTGCATTTATTAGAAATGCATTTTAAGGACGTATATGCGCTGAAAGTATTGGACGATAATTTACAGTGACGATTAATCTGTATTTGATGAAAGTATTCGACAATTTTTCTTGTCGAATACTTTTATAAAAATTTATATCGTCTAATTCGGGTGTTCGAGAAAAATCAGTGAATCGTAATTAAAAATAAATATCAAATAAGTATATAGAATATCAAAAAATATTCGACAAAACTTTGAGGACAAATACTTTCACAGCACTCGTATTAAGTTATAACATAAGGCAGTCTCAAAAATTGCCCAGCATGAGGATTTCTACAAACGCGTCTGTCATCCTCCTCTTCTCGTTACAATAATTTCGTCCAGCTTAGTTCTCCCCTTTTTTGCCCCCTCTTCTTGGAGGAAACGAAACACCCGGCACGCATAAGTTCGACCGAACATACGTCGTACATGAATACATACGTGCTACGTAGTCTTTCGTGAAATCGCAGACGCGGGACAAAAAATATTGCACTAGGCTTTGGATGATTTTGCAGTGTATATATGAATGAGTGAATTGTTCCAGGATCTGCATCTGGTATTACAACAAGTAACTAAAGGGAAATCGCTTAGTTCAAGCCGTCTCTCTTCATGGTTGTTTTATTTTTTTTTTATAAATACATGTAAATGTTAAGATGGAAAGTATTACAATTATTTTTCTTTTCACTTGACTGGACTTTTCCGTTAATTAATGTGCAATAGCTTGAATTTTTGCAAAATAATTAAACAACCATTTCTGTTTTAAGTTTGATAAATTGTTGATTATGATATTTACAATAATTCAAAGAGTGGATAAAAATTTACATAATTTATTATGAATATTCATAATGCATCGTTGCAATGTTTACTGACTGTCACGGTATTGACTATCCTTCCTTTAATGAACAACTTTATAATATAACGCGGAACACATAATTTACAACGTATAAACACGAATAAGTATACCTATTTCTAATAATTAACCAATAGTATTACAATATAGTATATCAAGCATAATCAAAAACAAATATGTATATAACATTCCATTCGTTTACAGATAAGAAATCTAATGAGTGTAAAAAAAATCGGCCCCTTGCATAAACGCAGCTAAAAGGAAACCGAAGATCGCAAATTCTAAAAATAAACCGAGGGACGGTAAATAACCAGCGAAAATAGCCTCAGCAAAATTTCGATAATCTAATCACCGCTAGCAAGTCATCGTTCTTGACTTCAACGACTCTTCCATACGATCCATAAATAAGCGCGTAACCAAAAGAAGAAACGGCGAAAAGTTTGATAGACTTCCAATCATCAAACTCTTCGAAAAAAGGGCAACTCGATTCTTCTTGGCATGAGTATAAGGAATGTGCGCGAACGAAACACTTCGAAAGCTCTTTCTCCATCTGTCTGCGCGATCCGACGAATGGCGCGCGCGTAGGTCAACCGCGCAAGCAGTGACGAAGAAGTGGAGAGAAGATGCGCGTTCAAACTGCTTTCACGAAGCTTTACGGCTAGTCTACACTTGCATGCTTTTCTCGGCGTTCTTAGAATGAATTGCGGATGCTTCTCTCTTTTCGGTTTGCTGCCTGTTTTCTTGTTAATTTTCAACAATTTTTCATTATTGTGGTCAAGGTGTGGTTAACTCGTTTCTCATCCGATAACAGTATAAAATTATTTTACATTAATATAATCTATAAAACTTTTAATTTAGATAATTACTGAAATTTTATGTCAAAATTTTTTTGAAAAATAACTAAAGATGCATTATAATATAGTTCACCAGTTCATTTAATTTACTATTCAACACTTACGCATATCTATTAGAATATTACCAAATTAGGTAGTTATTTTCGAAATTAATTCGTTGCCTACAAAGTACTTTTAATGTCATTGATATAAATATAAATTTATATTTATTTATCAAGTGCTTACAGAATATTTCAATTTTTAAGGAGTGATTATGAATCACCTTTATGACTCATACGGCTATTAACCTGACTATTTAAAGAGTTATAATACTTATATTATAATAGTATAGGTATTGTTTTTACTAAATTAACCTATTTTTGAAATCCCTGCACATATAATACTAATAAACGTTCAACCGTTCCAGGCAAAAGTTCTAAACAAAATAAAAAAAAAGTATCGTTTGAGTCTTATCGCCAAAAAATCTGAAAGTAAGTATCTGTACACGTACACACACGCGCGCGCACACACAGATGTAAAAAACCAAGTACAAAGAAGAGAAAACGTTTGCAATGTCAAGCGTGTCTCCTTATCTCTTTAAACGTGAGTAGCGGACATTATCAAAAGCCATGCGCACGTGAGTTGAAAGTTTGGCGTTTGTAAGACCGGCATTACATAAAAGAAGAAATATTAAAAGAGAGGTAGTTTAACGAGCCACATGGTAAATATATCCGAGGAACGAAGAAGGATAGAAGTATATACGCTAGATAACTTAAGTACACTCGAATGGCGAGAGACTGACTAAGAAGACGGCTGGAGAAAAGTACCGCATATGTGCGCGAGATATTGAGAGTGTCGCTATTAGATATAGAAAGATTAAATCGTTTCAAATGAGTTCGAGGAGATAGATTTTTAATGATAGATATACACATGACAGCAGAATTGGAGTGTACAGTATATATATTTAGAAAGAACAAAACAACAAAAATGTTATTTACTGTGTATATTACTAATTTACATATTATGTGGAATAAGTACGCATAAATATGCTAATATTAATTTAATATAACTATAATTGATTTATTTTGTAAATGATATTTAATTGCGTATTTATTAAAATGTTATATGTTTATTAAATCGTTACTCCTGTGTTCAAGAAAATCAATTGAAAATTTGCACTTTCTAAAATATAATATCATATTTAAACTTCGATATTTTTAAAAACTCCAAGCGTCGATGACAAGAAAAGTTTTGATGAAAGTTCAATGACCCAAGAGTTCCTTTATGTATGTAAGAGAAAATCGTCCGACATCTAGCCTTTAACATCGATACGCAATATTTATAGGAATATAATCGAAACTTATATAATTGAAAAGTGTCCAATAGAATAAAGAAATGTATTCAGTAATAATATATTTTTTCTATTTCATTTAAAACATAATGTGCAATAATTGTTACAATGCTTTATTATTTATTATCGTAAAATTTATTACAAACTATCAATAAAATTGAAGAACAAATAAAATTTTCCTCAAGTTTTTGGTCATATAATTTAAGAAGCAACAAAATTAATCACCTCAAAAATCTTTGCAAATGTTAATCCGACAAACCCACAAAAACTCTACAACTACATAAGCACGATTATCCTTTATGTATTACCAAAAGCAAGTATTGTTATTACGCAGACTGTCTATTTCTCACCCCGAAAAAATCAAAGAAAATCGTGGTAAAAAGAGCAATTTGTCAACATAACCGTACGGTAATAAGGAAAGAAAAAGCAGTTGGTTTCCTCGAGCCAAGATCGAGGAAGCGATGTGCGAACTTTGAACGAGCAAGATGCAGCGCGTGACAGGGGAATTCGGGCATTCGTTGCATTCTGTCGAGGCCGTTTATACCGAGGGATTAACTCGACCTCATCGCACGTAGCATCCCCCTCTATTACGATGGTTCATATATACGAGTTCGGTCTTCTCATCGGATCGGCTTAACTCTCGCATCACCCCCCTTCTTCGGATGGTAAACTTGTCGAACACGAGAGATGATACGACGCCTTCATTTTTCACGCGAGGGGAACGACGAGCTTTGAACATATCCAAAGTTATTTGGAGCTCAGTCGAGTTTTGTATTGTGTCTTCATTTATTTAGGAGATTAAACCAATTTACATCGTAGGCGTATGCTTTGGATTATGGATGGGTGATATAGAGTCGAATCGTGCTTGACGAATTAATTATGTAAATATTTAGGTCGGACTAGCTACTATAATATACGATGCTTGTTTAAATCGTTCGTCGAAATATTGACCAGTTCTGATTAGGGGATAACCGTACCTTACACCAAATGTGCGGTTTGACAAAAATTATGACATAACTTTGGAAATTTTTGATTAATGATAGAAAAAGAAATACACTAGTTGTATTTTTAGCGCTATATACAATGTTACGTGTATGGATAACGGCGAGTAATATAACTAAGCCACAAATTGTTTCTCTGACCGCAAAACTGAAATCCATGCTCATTCATTTTCAAAACGAGTAAAAACGTTATGCGTCGCATGTTACACTACTAAAATCTAAAAAATATATGTAACTTATTAAAAGTCCCAATTCTAATAATAGTGGAAATATGCAATATATTATTATACGTAAGGGGATATAAATTATAATACGTTAAATGTCCTAAATAAAAGACTATACTGTCTTACATTGTTTTTTAGATGCAGTCGTAAACGAGGAAAATGTAAAAATTTAGCATTAAATAAAAATTCAACTTTTGTTGCTGAAAAATATTAAGAATATGAAAGAAATGTTTATCTTACTTTCCCACAAAAGAATAAAATCGAAACTTTTATAATTAAACAAACTTAGGATATCTATACCGTTCTTTGTAGAATAAAAAAATAAACACCTAAGACAGTACACATGCCAATGAATTTTCAATATACACGTATATGCGCACATGCGACGGTCGTAAAAAATTGTCATAAAAACTCGAAGGATCCGAATAAGGTCAGTTGTAACAACGCAACCTCTTTCCTGTGCTTATACCTGCTCTTTGTTTCGCCTGCCTATAACCTCACACTATATTTATACTTAAATGCTATTTTATACGAAAAAAAAATATAGCTATATATACATGTAATATCAAAAGGAACGTTGTAAAAAAAGCTAAACAGGCCGGTGAAATCGTCAAGGATCATCATGATAATTGTCGCACGCGGCTAATCGAGGTACGGTGCATTACGCAGCAGTCGAGTAAAAGACTCCGGCCCGTTCGGTAACGCTCTATTAAAAGCGTGCACGCACGGCACGCTAAAGGAAGTAACGAGAGACGCGAGTTGCCTTCCACGTGGGTTTTGTAAGGGACATCGATATTCTTGGACTGATGGCTATCGAATAGTACTTGTAATGAAATTCTCGAGGGTATATAAGGTGAAATTTTATCATGTGTATTTTCTCTTCGAAGATTTTCTTTTTTTTTTATATACGTATAGGTATATACACAACAACCGACAGTTTGGAAATCGTAAATTTACTGTTAGGAAGTAGTGTATACAATTCGAATGAGGTGAAGGGACTCAGTCTCGTTGCGTGAACTTTTGTTTGTTCGATATTTGGTTTGTATCAACGTGTTGTGTCTTTTTTATTATACGTCTGTTCCAGTCCCGGTTGAAGAATGCAAGATATTTTTATGAAACTTTATGATGAGAATATTAAACATTACTCAAAATATTAATCAGTATTTCACGTTTTTGTTTAACGCTGTATAAATATGATACTATTTTGCACAAAACAAATGTATTTTATTTATCTGGACAAATCATGAGTGAAAGATATTCGATATAATTATTTACGATACACTAATAAATTTGTAAATGATTAATACGTACACATATATATACGCACATACATAAAGAGAGTTTTATAGTTATAAAATATTCCCTATAGACACAAGTTCCAAGCCACACCTATACACTCTACCCTATCCGAATTCGTCAAAGTTAACGAGCCGTATAGTAACATTGTACAAAACTCGCGGAAAATCAGGCTGGTAACTCTAGCGAGTATACGTATATTCCTACAATGCAAAATCTCGAATCACCCTACAAAGCAAAATAGTTGTAGTTGTATATATGTATAACATTCTTGAATGCAACATCGCATTTACTTCGACATATTACGTGAACATGCAGAAAATAATGCGAGAGGCGCATTTTCACGGAAAAAAATCTGGAGCTTACGTGCATAATAACAATCCGACGAGGTAATTTGCACCGACGATGAAGCGTGCGCCCATAATCGAGTTTTCTCCGTAAATATGCGTTGAGCATATATAATAAAGCCAAAAAGCGCGGTGTAAGCTAGACTTTCTTTACAATTAATCCGTGTGAATCGGGATTAACTGTACGTGATAGTCACGTTGCAGGAAGTGAAGACTATAGCAATACGTAGTGCATTCGTGCGTGAAATTCAACTTATTCTATCGCAATGAGCCTATACGGATGCATTCTATGCGTATGTCAATCAAAAACTTAGAGGAACTTGGGTTCGCCGAGTTGAATAAACTTTGCGTACATTGTGTATAACATCTGCGAAATCAGGCATACAACACCGCGCTTTTATTTTATTATTTTTTATTACATTAATTCATTTTCGACGTTAATGTACCTCTTATATTCTTTAATTTATACCGTTTAATTATTGTGCAATAAATTTTACCCTTCACTAGTCACTAAATTCAATTGTGTATGCAAATAACGTGATAATTTTATTACGAAAATTCATAAACTGAACAGATATATTGAATACAATAATATTTAATTTAAAAAAAATCCATTTTCTGTTGATTTTATTTAATTTTTTCTACATTATGTTAATAATATAATATTCGCGAATAACGGTTAATGCTAATGATTTGATTGTTTTGATAGAACTAGAGCAAATAAATTTTAAGAATAATGTCATTCTCACTCGCAAAGGTGTGAATGAAAGGTGTGCGTGGGCGTTTAAGAAGATATGCTCTTCTTCCTTTTTCGTGTGTGATTGTACAGATGAGATCTTTTATTTTTTCTTAAACTTCGCGAAAGCGGCCTACTTTTAAGATGATTGTCTCTCACAAATTTTTCTGGTAATATAGATATGCGAGAATTAATCAAAGAATTCTCACAGGTACACGCCTGCAAATGTAGGTGACGAAGAAACGGAGCCAGAGTGACTAATGATAATCATAAAAAGTAGTTTGGTTTCATAAATATCAAGATGCACCTGTACTTGTACAACTCGTTTTAAAGAAGCATTAAGAAGCAAACATAAATTATCCTTTCTTCTTTTACATTAGTTAATAATCTTATTTCTGAAAAAATGCCACGTCACAAATTTGCAACACATTTTTTTGAATTAGGTGTTTAAATATAATTAATTATAAGAACTATATTATAAATAAATTATCGAATATTTTTGTAGAAAAAACCTGAATTCTTTCTTATTATTAACGTACGTATATACTTACTTTGATAACGAAACGTTTTTTAAAAATATACAACACTTTAATTCCACGTAGTAGTTACATAATAAAACTCTCATTATATTGACTGGACAGTAATACCTCTAGGGAAGTGTACGAGGAAGGAAAATCTTTAAGCAATTTCTACATATGCTTTTAAAATGAATGAATAAATGTTAAATCATTCATGACATAAGTAAAAAAGGTATCACGTTAACTATAATTATTCCATTAAATAATTTTATATTTTTTTTATTTATTTTCTTACCCCTGTTTTCTCGCCTCTCGGACAGTGTTTGACAGGTACCTGTACACTACCTATACGTGAAAACGAAAACTTAACACGAAGAAAAGACAACTTAATGTTAGGAAGACCTTCTCCGAGAGGGCTGGTATATTACCGAAACATTGTGTTTAAGTGTTCACGTCATATTACGTAGTCCCAAACATCGAAACTATATTCCAGACCTTCCACTCTCGTTGAGGATGGATCACCTATCCGAGTATTAACTGCAGTAGATGCTGCTTAACTTTCATGATCGTACGAAGTGCATCTTTGCCACTCTGCTAACGCGTCGATCTATTAAACAATTGTATATAAACCCGGTAGAATTTAAAAAAAATGTATCTATATACGCATACGTAAAATAGATTAATTACAAATTAAATATCCAATTAGCAACAGTTCAAACGCGATTCAATTGGTATCAAGACTATGAGCATAAAATGAAAACAATTTACATTTTTACTCGCACCCTCATCTATTATATATTTGTGTAAACACATAGTAATATAGTAGGGTACGAACAACTTATTAACCATTTAAAAAATCATGTCTATCCCTTTTGTATTTAGTTTTCTCGAAAATGCTAGTCTACAATACCCGGAAATTCGAAAGCACAAAAAAAATACGACCACAAACTTGTTTCTTTCAAAACACTTCGCATCAAAAGGGGACATAACAAGCTTGCTTTAATTTCAAAGCCGTATAAATTAAATTTTGACGAAATAAGATTTTTGGTGAAAAGCACTAAAAATATATGCAATATATTAATAACAATATTTATAGACTATTATATACCAATGCTGCGAAACGATATTTAATCAATGTACAATCTTGATCTTCAGTACAACTGATCTGTAATTATGTAGCGTATGCTAAACTTATAACGGTTAATAATGAAAAAGTGGCTAAAAAAGTTACTTATTCTGACTCATGTTGAGAAAGTAGTATGTAAATTATATTCACAATAGCACTGGTGGGTGTCGAGAGACTTTTAAATTATCTTATATTTTGTAATGAGAAAAAACAATCTCAAGACCTAAGATACTTCATATATAGGATAGAGTTAAGTGCTAATTATTAAACATTTTTCTGTTGAATAGAAATTACAATAGAAGTATTTAATTAAGTAATTATTCTAACAGCCTACACTATTTTTTAAACAAATGAGAAATTATCAAGCATATAATAAAAATTTACGAAAATTCTGTCAAGCTTTATTAATTATACAATTATAATTGTATATAATTTTACTATCGAACAAATATATATATATGTGTGTGTGTGTGTGTGTGTGTGTGTGTGTGTGTGTGTAATAATATTTGAATCGCACCAAAATAAGACAATGTACTAATCATAAAAAATAAGAACTGGAATAATTACATACAATTTTCTGAACTGTTTATTGTATATTAAATACACAGTTATAGAAAAGGAACTCATCATATATCTTACCGACGATCATAAAAGGCGGCTTCATCGTGAGCATTCGATTCATCCGTGATATATATGAGTGAACTATAACTAGCATCCAATAACTTTTTCCATTAACTTGCAAGGATATACAGAAGCTTTGGTGGCGAACCAAACGAGCGCGACTTCCTGTCCAACGGAGGCGAACAGCAAGATAAATAATTATGCGCTTGTAAGGCGAGACACTCGAGTGAGCCAGCTGACGAAATGGTCTGTTGTATGTACGTGCGAAAATACGGGTGTTTGAACGGAAAAGGCGGATTCTGAACATTCAATTGGTTGAAGGATGAGAACTCTCTTTTATTTTATTCCCTCCCGCATATGCTCGATATTCCTTTGAAACTGCACGACCCGTAAGATTTTTCTCGAAATGGGTTTCAAGGTATTTTTACGCGTGTGTTTAACTATAAAGGGATGTATAGAATGGCTTCTGGGATATTCGTATAGGTCTCTTGCTTTGTTAGGGTCGACACATTTCTAGGGGGTAACGAATATCTTCATGTATATATACACTTTTACAAATGCATTGTGTAAGCGCGGCTATTATTCTTAGGATTCGTTTGATTATTCAAGTAGATTTTACATTAAAATTATTTTTGTCTTTCTCGAAACGTATTTCAAAGTATGTTTATTAACTTTTTAATAGTAGAAATTTTATAATTCAAACCGTGATTATCAATATAATACAATAATAAATTTAAATGATTTTATTTTTATTTTTTGTTACCTTTATTATTCCAATATTAGACACAACGATCAAAAAATAGTATTACCTATTTCAAATTATTCGATTGCAAACATCAATTCAGTTAAAGTTATATCAAAATATAAAATTTCTTTGTAACAATTTAATTCTACCGCTTAATTTTATCTATTATAATGAATTTTACAAGGATACCCTTGATTTCAATTGTACTGAAAAAAGTTCACTAAAAGATGGGGTTATACTGTAGGCATAGTTCAAAATGCTTGGTATGTAAGGGTGTATTTCTTTTTATGATACAGTCCGTGATTTCCGTGACTCGTTGACATTAACTCATTTTCTTTTTCCTCAAAACAGCGTAAAATGCTATTTCCATTCTGTCAGAACAACCAGACGTCTCAAAGTAAATTTACTTGGGCGTCTCTCCTTCTTCCATTAAGGTCTAAGTTACAAACGAAACACGCGGTTTTCTTTGCCCTTCCTTTATAATTCCTATGAATACGAATACCTATTGCATGCCACAGAAACAACAGAAATATATTTTAAAAATTATATTATTTTGTCTTTGAATTATTAAAATAGGATTAATATATTCCTGTCTATATACCTACATATTTTTGGTGTTATATAATTATTGTAGTTGCAATTGTATGTCTGTATCAAAAGAAAGTATTAATGAAAAAGGCACTATAATGCAGTTGCATAATGATTTGTTATCGATTCCTTCATCAAATGTTTGTTAGCTAATTATGTTCATATCTAAAATTAATTATTAATTAAGCGAAGTTAATACCAATGATTTTCGGCTCATTTATTGAGCATTTCTTATGAAAAGGTACAAACCTCAAAACATTCGCATTATTTTTCCAACTAGTTTCCAGATTCATTTCGATTTTTCAAGCGTTTATTTCCTTTACAGCTCACTTTTATCGTGATACATGCAGTAATTATGGAGTTAAATTTTCATTTTTTATATTTATGCCATAAATATTTTTAATAATATGTTGATAGGTCAAGACTAGTTTGACACTTAATGTACGTTTACGATCTGATTGTAGCTCAAACAGGACAAAGTTTCGATTGTACTTCAATAAACATGGGAAAAAGCGTTTCATCAGAAGAACAAAAATGGGCAGTTTTTCACACATTTTTTGCTTATTCTATTAAAACAATCTATTTAATACTTATTAAATGGAATAGAAATTCTATTAAGGAATTGGACTTACGTATAAATATAATATTGTTATCGAAATAATAATACATCTAGTATAAAAATGTTTTCTTAATTCAACATAATAGAATTTAACAGGGAATATTAATTTTGTTAAAAAATGAATATTTTTCTTTTTGACTAAATATTTCACTTTCACTAGCGCATTGTTTCGTGCATCCCAGCTCTATCTATATATCTTTGTACGTCTTATTATATATAGATAATCGCAGGATTCTTTCTATAAATCGAATAAAACATTGTTTATGTAAGAACATTGCTCGGAATTTCTTCAAACTGATAAAAATATTAATTTCGAAGAATTCTGCAGAATCAGAAATTAATTTTATAAAATTATTTGTAGATAAAATAAGTATCTCTAGTAAAAATTGAATAATTAAAAATAGTCACTTTTCTAGTTACTGGATAAGAAAATTGGATGTAATGTACGTATCTTTTAGTAGGTTAAATATCAGTATTATACATGGAAATTATGCTTGTATCATTGCAGAATGTTTTCTTAATTTCTTATTGAAACTAGATATTTATGTTTACGATCTTAAATTGAACATTATATAATTGTTTTATGGTTGTTGGTACAATCTCAAAAAATGTCTGGAAAATGCGACAATAAAAGCTTAATCAACTAATAGAAATTAGACACTTTCAGCTGATAGTTGTTGAATTCGATTAAGTTTTGATACCCATAAACTGTACAAGCCAAACCAAAATTGTACAAGCAGTATTATAGGTATATGGAATAACTAAATTATTCGTAAATTCGTTAATTCAATTCTCAAAAGAATAAAACCATCCCTTTTGATTGGCAACCCTCCTAACCTCATGAAAAATTAATCGCTATAATACGCAGACGCGCCGTATACAAATGTATGATACATTTACAACTATAGATGTGTCAGCGGTTTAACTTTCAACCATAACGTCGAACCCCTTACCCAGTGCGCTTTCTCAAAATGCGCTCGAGCGAATCGATAACCGCTCACAGACCGAGAAAGAATATTCATATCCCAGAGTACAGTACTATAGTTATATAAAATAAAACGATTCTGCCGATTTCTCAACAAGCAAATTTCGGGCAAGGGCGTGAATATATGCGTATACATGTAAGAGAGAGAGATACTGCATACAGAAGGCAATGCGAAGAATCGATAGCTCTACCGGTTGGAGACACGGTGAATTATCAGCTGAGTTGACAGGGAGGGAGACGACTACAACCTTGTGCTTTCTCTCTCTCTCACTCTCTCTCCTACTAGTAGAATACGTGAAAGATGTAGGGAAAATGGGCCGAGGGTGAGGTGACCTTCGTGTCTTGTCTCTTTTTGACGGGTGCCGACTTCGTTTTTTCTATACATATGTATATGATATTCCTAAGGGTTGTTATACCGCACACCTAGCCAATATGTGAGGTTAGCGAACAGGATTTTTTTTTTTAGGTTTCTGTCGCATTTAACAAGTCCGCGTAAATTTCACGAATGTAAAAAACGTATCAATTAAAGAGTTGCATTATTTTTTCAAAACAAATTTATACCTACTAATTCATAGCATTACGAAATTGGTGCTTCTAAAAATAAATCTCGTGCGTTTTGTATTAATGAGATAGTCGCTGCAACTAACGAAGCTTCAAAATATCTGATTTAAGAATTTCTATTGTGAAATTTGAACTAAAAATTATGTTAATGCGGTTATTATTTATAGATATTTATTAAAACGTTTTTGTAAATCGACACTTTTAAACATTAATCACGACATTTTAATATGCGTATTATATAAATTAGAAAAAAGGCTTTATTAAGGCAAAAATGAAAATAAATTTTACTGTAAGATTTAATAACGTAAATAATATATATAATCTCGAAATATCTAGACATTATTAACTGGTGATTAACAATCGTAACGTATTAAATAATGATTTGTTGTTGACATCAATTTAGTGAAACATGTTTAACCTTAGTAAAGACACACACACAAAATTTATTATCTAATTACGCTAATTGATTAACCGGTGACTGAAGCATACTACAGAATTTATTTATCCTTCCGTTGGTAATTGAAATATAAAGTAACGCGACTTCTTTAATTTTTAAATTAAAAAAAGTGTATTTTGTATAACATGACTGCTTTATCATCTCTCAAAAATACCGTGTTAAATACATATTGATACGTTTGTTTCTCAAATATCCTATTTGTATCTTTGACAAACGTTTTCATCGTACATACCAATCTAACGTATTATTGTAAATCACTGATCATGCAAAGTTTACAAATGAAATATACAACATTTAAATAAGTAGATTTTTTTAAGATAAGCTCATTCTCTTTAAAGAAATGTGTAGTACGTTATGGATGACTTCAGTATCTATATCGTTTTGAATTTTGGTATCATCGGTGACAAACAAACTGACCAAATCTAATCTAACGTCTTCCAAACGAGAAAAAAAAAAGAAAAATGGGGAGTGATGTACAGTAAACCCAAGTGACGCTATTGAACAGTGCGTATGTGTGTAAATAAACGTTTTTATAAAGGGCTGCAATATATAAGGTACATCGAAATATAAATGATTAAATATAAGCTTACCTCGTCGTCGTGGATTCACGCGACGCTCTCCATAGTGTAGTCGTCCCGGAAGGTTATGTATCCTCGTCTCCACCGGAGGAAAATCTAATTCTAGATATTCCAGTACTATCGCGCGATCGATCGATTGAGTGTGTGCGTGTGCCTGTGTCTACGCGCGCGGATGAGCGCGTGTGTGTAGCTTAACGTATAATCGCACAACGGAAGGAAGTAAGTATCTCGAGAGGTGACTCCAGGATGAGATAAAATATATATATATAGTCGCGTCGTTCGTTTGCTGTATACGCACGTATACTGAATAAACCGCCGTTGCCGTCGCGCGCCTCGTACTGGCGCAGTTCTGGCCGCCTGCGCGCGGGAGTGACGGGACACGCGCAGGATCGCCGGGTAGGAGGGAAACGATTTTTATACGGACACTGACCGCCGAAATACAAAGCTATTCGCCTAACGTCGGCTAACCTCGGCTGTTTTCGTATTACTTAAGCGCGGGAAAGGAACGAGTCGGTTTGACTCGATGTTCTTTTTATTTCCTTTTATTCAGGAACGATTAAGTATGCTAGTACATCTTATCGGTTTATTTTTCTCTTTCAAATCTTCCGTTTAATTGTTGAAAATTTTTTTATTTTACATTGAATTTAATGAGTTATTAAACCTACATCTATTATAAATTTTACAATTTTTAAATTATTTTTAATTAAATTATAATATTTATGTTTAATAATATTTAAAATGGTTAATTAATTAAAAATAATACATTTTTTATTACTTTCGTTACAAACAGTACTTTTTAAACTGTTATTTAAAACATAGTTTTCACACTTGTTTAACAAATAATTTAAACATCTTTTTATTTATAAAAATTTATTAACTGTACAATAATTTACATTTACAAGCTTTTATCACAGTTATTTATGTTCTATTATGTTATATTAAGTCTTTCATGTCTGGTTTCAGTACCATTAATGCTTCTTCAAATTTCTTTCGTTCATTATCATTTCTCAAACTTGCCCACAAAGATTCCAGTTTGCTTCTTTGATAATTCTAATAGACAAAATTACAATTAATACATCAAGTATATAACTCATGATCTGAATAAAATATAAATTTTACCCTGATAAATATAAAACAATGTTTTATCGTTGCTCCTACATAAATAATTTTTAAAGAAACTGTTTTTCCATCTAGATCATTAATTTCTGGTATAGCATCCAATACAAGTTTGTGCGGTCCGTGTCGGATTTTTATAAGTGCAATTTTTGTGTTTGCATTACAATATTTTGCTAAAAGATATTTAGTTTGATAATTCAGTTTTATTTTAAATATAGCAATAGTTCATAATATGTGAATCATATGTTTATAAATACCTGAAAATCCAGCTTTAATTGCAGCCATTCCCAAATCTCCATATAATTCGGCTACTTTTTTCTGAACAGCTTCATGTATGGCTACAGCTTTTAAATTCCAACTTTTACTCACAGATTTACATTTACTTAATATCTCAAGTGTTATATACCTGAAATAAAAATATTTAATATTTCTCAAAAAGACTTTAACTTAAAACTACTTAATATAAAAATATTAAACTGTTTATTTGTACTTCTCATAAAAATATTTAGAAGCAAATGTAAGCAAATTATAATAATTAGCAAACTGTATTATTGTAACTGCAACAAAAGATTTACCTATTTTTATATCGGACCATTTTTAGGTTAGGATTGATTTAATATTTGTATCTAAGCGACAAGTAAAATTTTTAATTCATTACGTTACACCATAGTACGTGTCATAATAGACATTTTTGAACCGCTAGTGACGTTAAAAACTAGCAATTAAGTGATTTGCACAAAAAACTGTGTTTCGTGATAACTCGTGGTTTGGTTTGTCCGTGTGTTAGAAAATGTAAACACGAAGTGGGAGCGCCACGTGGTTGTCACAGACACAAAGTTTCGAAAACGCAATGCTTCAATTAAAAGTATAGAATGTATGTATCTGATCGAATCGTAGTAGCAGACAATAAACTCTTTCTGTTCTTTTTTACCAGTATAGAAACAGATAACGTAAGAAATTATCAACACTATTCGTATAATATCCTATCTTTATAAACCTTATCAGGATAAAAAAAATGTCACTGACGTTTATGACGTTATAAACTATTTTTATTTAAAAATATTTCCAACTTAGAAAACAATTTTTTTTTATATAATAAAGTATTAGAATTTTTTTAGGAGCTTCAACTATTACAGATAATTATTTAAACATAATTTATTATTAGAAATTACTATTTCATTAATTATCAATTCAATAAAATTAACTTATATATTATACTATATTCTAAAGAATATTTAAAATGCTTGAACAACTTTAGAGTTATCTCAGGGTCATGCTTTCGCAAGAAATTAGTTACATGATTGTGCCATAAAACTGTAGCATTGATAATAATTTTTTCCTTTCATCACAGAAAACATCAGACTCAGTTGGCCTACAACCAAGGAACTGAATGATTTACTATTTGAAGTTAAAACTACTTAAACTACTCATAAAAAATGGTCTACTTTGTGGGAGTTGATGTTGGTACAGGAAGTGTTAGAGCAGCTTTAGTTAATTCTGAAGGAAAAATTGTCAAAACAGCTGTTCATCCAATTCAAACTTTTAATCCAAAACCAAAATATTATGAACAATCTTCGGATGATATTTGGTTGTCAGTCTGTCATGTTGTTCAAGTAATGCTATATCAATCTCGTTACAAAAATATTAATTGTTAATTCAGTAAATTTGTAATACAGTACTTCTATGGTTTTAGCAAGTTGTGGCTCATACTCCAAAGGAAAATATTAAAGGTATTGGTTTTGATGCCACCTGTTCTTTAGTTGCAATTGGTGAAAATGGATTACCTCTTACAGTTAGTCCTACAGGTATTGCATATAATATATTTATGGTTAATTAACTTTCAAATAATAAATGTTTCCAAGTAACAAATATTTACTTTTAGGTGATAATAATCAAAATATTATACTGTGGATGGATCATAGAGCTGAAGAGCAGGCTAATCATATAAATAAATGTCGTCACAAAATGCTTAAATATGTTGGTGGAAAAGTATCATTGGAGATGGAAATACCAAAACTTTTGTGGCTTAAACAAACTTTACCAAATACTTGGAAAAAAGCTGAATTGTTTTTTGATTTACCAGATTTTTTAACTTGGAAAGCTACAAATAGTGAATCTAGGTTTCTTACTTACTCAAGAAGTTAATTATAATTTATTTTTATTGCAATATATTGTATAAATATTTTAAATTTAGGTCACTATGTTCATTAGTATGCAAGTGGAATTTCCATGCTGGACCAAATGAAGATAATTATTGGAGTACTGATTTTCTTGATAAAATAGGATTGGATGATTTAAAAAATAATAATTGGAAAAAAATAGGTCTATTTCTTTAAGCATTATTGAATAAAATTGAATTTATTGTACATATATAAATATTTTAATAATCTTACATAGGTCAAGATGTAAAACCACCAGGGGATCCAGTTGGTTCAGGTTTATCTGCTGAAGCAGCTAAAGATTTGCACCTTTTAGAAGGAACTCCAGTCGGTACCTCAATTATAGATGCACATGCTGGTGGACTTGGTATGCTTGGATGTTCTGCACAAAATATATCCTCCGATTTTACTACTAGATTAGGTAAATAATTAATTATATTTTTTAATATTTAGAATTTTAATTTTAAATCATATTGTAAGGTTTAATCTGTGGAACATCAACATGTCATATGGCTAATAGTAAAAGTGAAATATTTGTGGATGGTGTTTGGGGTCCATATTTTGGTGCAATGGTTCCTGATCTTTGGCTCAATGAAGGAGGTCAAAGTACTACAGGCAAACTTCTTGATCATATTATTGAGAGTCATCCTGCTGCTGCTCAAATACACAATAAATTATCATCTAACATGTTAATATTTCATGCATATTATTTATCATTATTTTTATTTTTCTTGTACGACATATTAATAGTTAATTAATTTGCACAGGCATATACAACATTATCTTTCTGAACTTTTAAAAACAATAGCCAATAGAAGGAATCTTAAAAATATTGCTTACTTAACAGAAGAAATTCACGTGTGGCCTGATTTTCATGGAAATCGGTCACCCTTGGCAGATCCAACACTTCATGGAATGGTACAATATATTTTTTAATAATATAAAGACAATGTGTAATTATTAAAAATAATACTTAATAATTTAATTAGATAAGTGGCCTCACATTGTCTACTGACGAAGAAAGTTTAGCAATTCTGTACTTGGCTACAATGCAATCACTAACAGTATGTTTTCTTTTACTAATCAATGAATATGTAAACCTAAATATTTATATTCATTTTTTTTCCAGTATGGTACAAAACATATTTTAGAAGCTTTGACACATGCTGGACACAAAATAGAATCATTACTTGTATGTGGTGGTCTTAGTCAAAACCCACTATTTGTTCAAACTCAAGCAGATGTTTTAAATTTGCCTGTTCTTTGTCCTACAGAAAAAGAATCTGTTTTAGTAGGTTCTGCTATTCTCGGTTCCTGTGCTGCTAAACACTTTTTTAGTGTACATGAAGCAATTAAAGTTATGGGAGGTTCAGCTAATGTTGTGGAGCCTTTTACTGACGTATATTTGTAAGTAATTCAATGTTAATTATTCTATATTATACATTTATGACATATTTCAAATATATGTATATTTTGTAGGTATCATTGTAATAAGTATAAAGTATTTAAAAAAATGGTTGAAGATCAAAAATCATATAAAAAATTTATGACAGACAAATAAAGTTTATCAATTCTTAATAACCACTATAAAGTGGCACAGTCAATATAAAGTTATACAGGTGTACATAATGCAAAATGAATCTCAACACATTATTAATTATTATTAATGGAAAACGATTTATTTATTTTTAATAAGCATGTATAAAATATATGTATAAGAATATGTTTACAATTATAAATGTTTAATTTTTACTTTTATTATGTATTTATTGCTGTCCTACCACTCATTAAAGGCACAAGTTCATTAATTATCGTAATTTCACAATCTCAAAATGGTAAAAAATAACATTGTAATTGACATACAATTATTTCATAAAATCTTTTTTCAAACATTTTATCAATAAATGTTTTAATTTTATTTATTTCACATAACCACCTTACACTAATTTAAACTTATTTTAGTTATATCTGCATTAAATTGTCGTTACAGTTCTGTGCCAATATTTTTTTTATGTTTGTCAAAAATATTAAAGTGAAAATTATAATTTATTTATTTTGTGAATTTTTGCATTTGAAACACACGAAATGAAATTCTTGTATATAATAGCAATCTAATCTTAAACAATAGGTGAATATAATTGCACTTGTGAATTAAATAATATTTTTTGAAAACTCTTAAATTTATTTTTGAATATTATTTGTTCCCAAAATATTAATATTTTCAATTTATTTTTTTGTTTTTTTCTTTTATACAAATATTTAAAATTGTGCTTAAAAACTTCCTTTTTAAATCAAATCGTATATGTAAGTAATAAATCGTTTATAAAAATTAGAAATATAATTTGTTTAATACTAACTAGATAAGATAACAATAAACGAAGTATTTTATAAGTGTGAAAAATAGTAAAGCATACTAAAAAAATACTTATTGGAAGTTTTATAACGCTCCAGCCTCTTTGGGTAAGTAGTTAAACTTTACTTTATGTAAGTTTCTTTCAGGCAAAATCATTTTGCTTTCTTATAAATTTTTAACATTTTATCAACAGTAATAATTATAGATAATTTATAATTACTTCCACAGGCACTTATGTGATTTTTAATTGTGCAATGCGTAGAAAACAGTTTTGGAAGACTTGTCCTTATTCACACACTAAATATCTCAGAAAATATATAACTGTACAATAGTCTCTCATTAATAAAATATGTGTTTAAACTATTTTAACATTGATGATTATGTGAATTGATAACATTCAGCAATGTGCTGAATAATGTATTCAAAAGCACTAGCTGGTGTTGCAGCAAATCTTTGTCTCCATAAGTGTACAAAGAGACACTGAAGTCCATTAGTACGAGTGGTTTCCTGAATTTCTTCACACACTCCGATTCCAGTTAGCCATATTGTTTCTATAAAAAAAAAAAAATAACAATAATAAGTCTTTTAACTTTTTATTTAATTATATACATAAAATTATTATAAAATTACTAACCAAGGTTACTAAGAAGTTCATTTTTTCCAGGAGTATCATATAACTGCAAATCTTCAAGGCTTATAACTTTATATTCTTTTAGTTCTTTAACTGACTCGTAATTACAACAACGAGCTCTCATATTTGCTATCAAATAACTTCCAGGTTTTGCATGTGAACAAATTTCTTTTAATGCTTCTTCAACCATCCCGCATTTAGTTTCTGGTTTTTGATTTTTTGCATTTTTAGATGGAGGCTGAATAAGATTGAATAATTATTTTAGTATTTTATTTTAAATTTATAAAAGTACAAAAGCAATTAATTTTATTATTTTTATTTCCTTATTAAATTAAATTATTTCACATTAGTGAATATACCTCTGGATTTGCATGTATAATATGCATCCACATTCTTGGAGGAATTTTGTCCACTTCAGCAATACATAAAATAGTGTGACAGTTGTTGTTACGCTTTTTTGATATTGGTGCGTTTATTAAAGTTTCAGTCATACAACCACCAGGAAATTCATCAACAATCAGGATTTTTTCATGACCTCCAAGTAACCACTCTTCTGAATGATTTCTTACATATGTTTCTGCCACTTTTGCTAGTTTTTCATATGCTTTTTTAACTATATGTGGCTTTAACTCTGAAATAATAGTCGATATCAATATAAATATATAAATTTTAATTTACAAATAAAAATTTTACAATTATCTAAATAAAAAACTAACCTAAGTAACTAATCACAACGTCAGAAGGTATAGATTGACACCAAGCAACTATAATTTGCATACACAACTTTAATTCACACTTTATTTGTAAAAAAAAGGAACTATCTCGTAGTGTCTGTCTTTTTCTACACTCTGCACAGTACCAACCATATTTATCGATGGATCTAGCTGGAGACCAAGTTAGATTTTTGCCATTACAGTTTTCACTAGGGCAGTTCATATTAGATCTGATTAAACTTAGTTCTCTCAGCCAACTACATAATTCACCTTCGTGTCCTGGTTGTAACATTTGTTTAACAATTAAATCATATAAACCACCATTGTCAGTAAAACAATCCAAGATGTCCTTGCTACAATTGTAAAAATATAAGATTTATTAATAATTTATCAATTTATCAGCATGACACTACTATACGTAGAATGTTTAAAGAACAATTGCTGCTTAACCTCAATAAATAAATAAAAAGTTTTTACCAACTTGTATAATTAAATATAAATATGAGTAAAGTAGCTGAATTGTAATGTGATTCTATTAACTATATGA
The DNA here is from genome assembly GCA_026168455.1 of Theocolax elegans. NCBI lineage: Eukaryota > Metazoa > Arthropoda > Insecta > Hymenoptera > Cerocephalidae > Theocolax > Theocolax elegans. The sequence goes on along the minus strand of CM047426.1, from coordinate 32,251,640 downwards.
TATTAAGCAACAGAAAATAACTAATTACAATGATATCACATAAAAAATATGTAAAAGCTATTGTCAAATGGAAAATGTTATGATAAAAAACGTTCGTGTATTTATAAGTTTATGTGCATATTAAAAGCAAGAACGCGAGATCGATCAAAGCAACAGTTTTCCGAAAGGCATGACTTTCTCACGCTACATATCAGAACGAAAAATATATAGTTAGGTATATATACCTTGGCCCTTTAGGTTTTAGTTCCGATGTTTCTTGGGATTGATCCGCCACTACTTCCATCTCCATCGTCATCTTGTGCGATTTTCACTGTAATCCAACGATATAGGGAGAATACAAAATGTTATTTACAACATAACACGGAAATCATGAGGAAGCCACAGCGCCGAGCGCGCGCACACACCACGCACGTAAAACAAAATAAGAAGAGAAATCAATAAAAACAAAATAGAAGTGAGACAGCTTGACGAAACGAACGAAGGGAACTTGCATGTGTGCGTGTGCTTTTATGTGTACACACAATGTAGTATAGTGTCCTGTCCATGTAGTGTATACCCCCACATACACAGATGCCTTTCAGGAAATATATAAGCCCCGCCCACCACTTTGGGCCTGCGCACTTGACGGAGTAATTTGACTCGAGCGCGCTGCTGCTAAAGCAAATGCTTATCTGTATAAATATATGTTAAAATTGATTTTCTTGATATTTTTTAAATTTTAAATAACTGATTAAGGTTGATGAAAAATTAAATTATACTCTTAATGTTGTATGAATTTGATTAATTATATTACATTATGGCGACAATATAATAATTATAATTTATTAGATCTTTTTATAAAATACGAAAATGATAAAATTGTTCAGTTTATGTTTTGTACGGTATTATTGGAAACATATTTCCAACTAAATACAAAATTACAAATAAATATGTAGTAATTTTTATTAAAAAGAGTTACTCATAATGGTTATAATTAATGTTACTATTTTATAATTAGTTCTTTTTTTTATATAACGTTAATTACTGACTATAGGATATTATGAAAAATAAAAGATTGAATTTCGAGTAAATATTTTATAATTTTTTATTACGAACATATTTTACAAAGCAAAATCGTGTCTTAACCGGAAACGAGTCGTGTTTTTTTTTTAAATCATGGGAGGTAAAGCAGAATTAATATGTGATTCACGGTAAAATGGCAGGATTAAGGATTGGTATGAAAATAAGGAATAGGTTTAGATAGGTAGGTACAGAAGTGACACGAGAATAAGGACATCGGCACATTAATATAAAAGTACTCTTTGAGACACAACATGAGGATTAGGCCAGCACATTCTCACCAAAAAATACATTCGCTCACCTTTTTATATTTTCGTTTATAGCATCGTGCACTTTGTACATTCACTCACAAACGGCATACAGCACTGTTCTTTTTATGACACGTGCCTCAGACATAACCGAGATACTGATTATCCATTACAAAAATCAATGCTCTTCTAAATAAACGTCCAATTACATCTCTAATATAAACATTAAAAATTGTGATTAACTAACTTTAAAAACTTAATATTCACGCAAATATATAAAAACCAAAAAAAAAGAAAAATAGTTGATTGATAAGCATTGACAAAATAACGCTGTGGATATTATTGTTTAAAAATAAAATGAACTGAAGAAACTAAAGTTTTTATATCTTAGTATCTAGTAATATTACAAAGTTCGAAATGAAAGCATACATTTCTCGTTAGTATGTTCTTCGTATTTTTCCACGGCGAGAAGCAATAAAGAAAATCATTAGTCTTTCTCAATGTGAGCAGTATGTGCCAGTTAAACAGGACAAAGATTTTCAGCTGCAGCTATCTGTGATTACAATCGTATCCTAATGTACTATATGTATTTACAAATGAGATCGACGTTTTACTTTTTTATATTATACGAATTATTGTTTTTGTTTAACTTTCAGCTACCATCGGAAAATTGCCTGTGATCTGATAGATTATACCTTAAATTACTACATATAAGATATAAATAAGAAATTCAATGATTTTATAAACAACTTTATGAAGTAAATACAGATTAAAGTTCTTACATGAACATTTTTACGAACGAAGATAATCTAAAATAGGTATATATTGTAAAATAACTCTTAAAATATAATTAATGCCAAGCAATAAGTAGCTTAGAGTTAATAAAAATTAAAATGATTAATTCAATCGTTCGAGCGTGTGAATTTTTACTTTATTGAATGGATTCGAATATAGTATTTGCAATGAATGTTGACTTAAGACTTAGAATAATTATTTTTTCTTTGTAGAGTCTGCGATGCGATTAAGTTCATGATTATGACATTTCTGTATGCACACACACACGTGCATTCGTACGCGCACACACGCATACACACACACGTATGTATTCATACATATGTACATATATGCACAAGTAAGTTTGTGTGTGCGTGTGCGTGTGTGTACGTAATGTAGGGGCAACTGGCAGACAAACAGACAGTTTGGCAGGCATGATGAACGAAAAACGGTTCGGTGCACTCACACATTTTTAAAGCGAATTCAGATCAAGCTCGTCTTATCTCTCCTTTTCCCTCTCTCTCTCTCTCTCTCTCTCTCTCTATCTCTCTCTCTCTTAGCGTTAACAATTATATAATTATAACCCTTTTATTCGTAAGTCCCTACCCCCAATTTTAACCCTTCATTACTGTCCCTTCGTCGATCTCTTTCTTATATTATTAATATTCTTATTTGTCTATAATCAAGTCCTATAGTAATAGTAATATAGGCTTTTTTAGTATAATGTCTTTTCTTTTATTTATTTTTCAACTACGTTAAAACTATACTTTTTATTCAGGCTTTCATGCGCTTTAATCACCCATTCATCACTTCGTATTCGAAAAATTCGTTCATGCTGAATTAAAATTAGGAATATCGGCAGTGAAATTCCAATGATAGACACGCGGCAGGCAGGCAGAGTCTCAGTCCCCCATGAAAAATGAAACTGCTGGCACTTGCACTGCTCTACGACGTACACTTATAATAGTAGCATAATCAGGGAATCGAAATCTCATTCTTTGAAAAAAGTATTAGCTTAGTCTTTCTATTTTTTTTTAATTAAATAACGATCTTGGAGTAATATGCGCACGCTGTTTTTGTATAACTTTCCTAACGTATTTTACAATGCAATCACATAGCAAACTTTCAAATAAATGTTTAAATGTAGGTATACAAAATATGTACTCTTATAAAATAAATATATCGATGAAAGTACTTTATGATTACATGATTATTTAATTTTTTGATAATCAAGTTTAAAGAAACTAGATGAAACGATTTTATCACGTAAGGATATAATTATACTTTCGAAAATATCCAAATATTTATACTGTGCAATTGAAATGCAATTGTTAAATCTGGTTAAATATATTTTCCAACGCATTCATCATTAATAACAACACTTAAAAATGTCACTTAATAATTTTAATATTACTTCATACAATAGCAGTCCAAAGCTCATATCACAATGTAGTCACGCTCAGTTTAAAAATTGCTCTCGCGAAACAATAGAAAACGCTCAAAAGTCAGCATATTTATATAGTTCCATTTAACCAAAAAGTCATTATCCAAAAAACACTGTTATTCTCAAGCATTCAAAGAAACGCTTCGATTCCCCGATTCTTTTAAATATACACAGTTATACTCATAGTGTTCATTTTGTCTTCAGTTTTTTTAATAAAATGTGATGCGCAATCGACGTATCTTGTAAAAATTGATTTGTTTGTAATTATCGGTTATTCCATTTTGTATTATTTTAATCATCGTATATGAGAATTGGCGTGTATCTTGTTTAGGGGTGCCCCGCGCGCGTTTCGCTCTCAGTCCGTTTACTGCACCGTCAATGTAAGACGACTGCATGGAAAAAAATTCTAATGAAACATTGCTTTAAAATTTATTAAATGAAAAATCAGCTTTTTTCGATAATCATACTTAAAATTACTTTCAGATTTATTTATTTTTACATACAGCCGTGAGTTTAAGAATAATTCTTTTCTTGACAATACAAAAAAGTAAGCAGTTTCATAATGAACTTATAAAATTAAAAGCTACTTCAAATTAAAGCGTGCTACAAACATGATAAAATTAAAAATTTTCCTAAATTTAGAATGTTGTAAATAGAATGTAAATGCAATTATGGAAATTGCAAAATAGATTTATAAATGTATCTGAGAGTGTAGATGAATATGTTTCAAATGTAAAATCGATTGTTACAGAACAGAGTGAAATCTTATAACTTTATGGAAATTGATATTTATATATACGTATATATACATAATTGATAAATAAAGATAAAAAACTATAATTCAGTCAATTTTCAATTAGATATTATTAGGTTAAATAAAACACATATTAACAATGTTCTCGAAGAAAGTATGAGGTAAACAAGGTTAAAAACAATATAGAAAAAGTAATAAAAAGCAAGTTTCACTGAGAATTTTGTTCCCGTAAGTAATTAACGGATCGAGGTCGGGTTGGGGCACCCCAGCGCTCGCGACGACGACGATCCACAAGTCTCGCCCATCCTCGCACCTATCACCAACAACTTCAGGTAGCTCGTCATTCTCTCTTTCTCTCTTTCTCTCGGTCTCTTGAAAAAATATCTCCTCGGCCTCCGCAAATATATTAACTCTCTTTCTTCTTCTCACTCTCTGTCTTTTTTCACTATACAATCATCGATCGGCGTTACGAACTTCCAGCGGTCAGCTTCGAAGCTCGAATGTACTTGTACAATAATGTATGTAATTCTGACCAAGATATAATAATCGATTTTATTATATTATTTGTTTAGCCCCTTGCAATATAGTTTGTATTTATTATTATTTAATTTTTTTTATTTTGCGTTGTCGGTTGTTCTGCACGGTTATTTTCTTGTTGTTGTTGTTGTTGTTGTTGTTACTGTTGTTGTTATCGTCGAATGGTCCAAAACACAAGAACGTTACTAAGATTATAAATCACAAATGAAATCACAGACTTTCGTTGGTGGCTCGACAGAGAGGATTTTTTGTTTAGTCGATGGCCGAGAACGCGGTATTCGTCGTCGTCTCCTCCAATTTTTCCTTCGGGCGATTTCGGACATCCGGATACCTCGGTGTTCTTTCTTTTGCACCGACGCTACTCCCATCCATTCTCTTTTATCATATGAGCGAGCTCGATTATGAACTTCCCCTCTTTATACTTCTGGCTCGATTCGAACGCGTGCTCCTGTTAAAATAAGTTGATTTTTAATTAACTTTGCACTTGCGTATATGATATGTATGTGCATATGTAAATAGATGCATATATACGTGTGCGTGCATATGGACATTTGTTGAAATTATTTTGTTGATAACCGAGTTATTAATGAATATGAAATTTCGTTTTCTTAAATATTAATTTGAACTGTGTAGGAAACCATCGATTGTATACTATTAATAAAATATAATTAAATACTGAAAATATTTTATATATGTAAAATATTTAAAAATTAACATTTTATTAAATGGCGAATGTCAATTGATTTATTTTACAAAAACACATTCATTTGTGTGTTTTGGGATGTGTTGATTTGAGTATAAACATATAATTCTAGCTAAATATTTTGGCTACCGTCAAGTAGATCCATAACATTTTAACAGTAATAAATTAAAATGTAATCATATTCATAAACCATAAATTAGCTACGAAACCATAATGCAATATAGAACTTAGCGGACTTCAGAAGGACCCATACTCAATTTTTGTTGATTAATTAATGAAAGAATAAATTATGTATGTGGAAAAATAAAAAAGAGGAGAGAATATTTTTAGACCAAAATATTGTTGCATTTTTGAGAAATCCCCTGTTAAAAATGTCCAATCTGTGCATTTGAGGTTAGTTTCATATTTGTTGGTAAGGCTTCTCGAAAACGCAAAAATATTTTAATTTCAAATTCAGCACACAATTACATTATTGATAAACGAAGACGCCTCTTCTCTTATTTTCTAACAGATTGTATTGTTTATAGATTTATTGTTAGTTAACGCGTTTGTCGGTAAAGTCATATACCGACGTAATGTATAAAATACAAATATTTCGATTAAAATTTAAATTAGTGTTTATAAAAAGTTCTGGACAAAGAGGTAAATGCACTTAATTTAATTAACTTTACAGTTTAATTAAAAAAAAGCAAATATTCAACTGATAATAAAAATAGTAATATAGTATAAATTTGAAAACCAATAATTCCACTCAACACTGCGAAAATATGTGTTAGTGTATAATTTGCAAATTAATTTTCATAATGAGATCGTGAGACGTAATCAATGATGTATTATCTCGTTCTTACGTATTTCCAGCCAAGGGTGGTCTTGCAGCACTCACAGTAAATGTCAGCGACGGCGTGGAGACCCGTCAGCAAAACTCGCTCTTCTGCGGGACCGCAGCCCACGTTAACCCTGTCAGAAATAATAATACTTATTTTTATACATTCTGTAATGTGATGATGTTAAATTAAATAATTGCACGAGTTTACGAGTAAAAATTTAGTGCTTTGTTTTATTGTTATTCATTTTAATTATAAATGAAAAAACAATTATATTAAAATTTTCAATTTTTGGAATACTGTAGTGCATGGTCTATAATAATCCAAACGTCTAGTTGATGCATCATAACACGAATGCGTATTATATATAAATTATAATACAACGGTTTGTCTATGGTATTTATTAATTAATACAATGGACCGAAAACACTTTTTTATTTATGCAAAGAATTATATTACACAATTTTATTTAATGAATATAGTACTAATATAGTCAACTAGTTCATACTTTAACATCAAGCATCAAACTTGTAGGAAGAACTTAAATAAATATACATAGTTGTAATAGATGTAAATATAATGTATAAGTCGTTAAATATTTAATTATGTTGCCAAATTTAATACTATATTGGTTATTACATTTAATGTGCAATTAATGTAAATTTATAATACGCACAAACATATTCAATTCATCTTTGTGAATACAAGAAAATACTCTCTAGAGTTTTAGTTTCAGAAAAGTTTGTTTCTTAGACACCGGTAATTTTTTCTAAAACTAACAATAAAAATTCTTTACAAACTTATTTGTATTTTTTTCAATTTTTAAGCATTTCTCGAAATTAAAATTTAGTTCTCTTATTATTAGTTACATAAATTTACTTATATTATATATAAATACTAAAAATTAGAATAGTTGAATTGGCCGTAAGTGCAGAAATCAATGGTTTAAAAAATATATAGAAAAATTATTTTTACATGATATATTTATAATATATATATATATACGTATGTTAGGAAAACGAAAACACGTTCAAATGATTATAATTTTCAACGTAGAATATAGAAAATGATATTCAATCATATACTTTTATCAATAGGGTTATGGAAGTTATATAGGCGGCTGTATAAACGAGCTTGAGTAGCAATATGACATAAATGAGTGAAAGCGCGAGTTTGAGTTCGCTGTGTGAAAACTGCAAAAAAAGTACTCCGAAAGATGATTTTTAGGAACGACAGTATGAATATTTCTAAAAACATTTTTTAGAACAAACGCAAATGAGATATACTGAGCACGATGCCTGAACAGACTGCTATCGAAAAACAGGGAGACAAAGAAAAGTCAGTCTACAGCATTTCGTAAACGGAAAGAAAAGAATACGGCTGTGATTAAATGAAAAACCAAAGAGACACGATAGAAAAGTATAATGGTCACGCAAGAGCGAAGATTGGATTGATTAAATCCAAAACAGCTGAGGGACAGGTGTATCTAGACATCTTACGTACCGCAAGATAAAAAGTGGTTCCCGCAAAGAACAAAACTAATACAAGACGAAGGAAGATGGAGTATTGCTACGTCTTCCAGAACAGATCAACAAAAATGCTCAAGTCAAAGAGATGAAGATTGTCGTAACGCTAGAGTTCATGAACTTAGATCATGATCGGGCAAGAGTACATATCGCGGGATACAATATCTCTAACGGTTTGGCTGTAGCGGTTTGTAACTTTAGTGCTAGAAAGGCAACGGATCTGCTGAATAAGGGTACAGCAAAATTGGATATTGGATTAGGCTACGAGTACCTAGACATTAGTATCTAGGATTTAGGGACTGGATAAGAAACTGTATAGTACCTCACAAACGCAAGTTCTGCTAGCAATGTGCCAGAAGCGATGTATTTATAACGGTGCTCTTTGACTGCACATTCAACGGGTGATTAGTAGAAGAGATCTTTAATAAATTCTACACGACTGTTTAATTGGTTCTAATTAATAAATCTTAGGGAGAACTGCAGAACCAGTCTTTAGACTCAGATCGGCCAAGAATCAATTTTGGATCTTGACTTCTAGAATCAACAAGACATACCGGCGGATACATTTCCTACACCGATGACGTGGCAGCTGTAATAGTTGCCTGCTTCAATTAAGACTAAACCACAAGACGACGGACAGATGGGGCGATACCTATGACGGTGGATAGGGCACAAGAAGAGATCAAGAAATAGATTAAGTATCTGAGAGTGACTCTGGATACGAATCTGACTTTCTGGACCCGCATACAATCGGCACATAGACATGGGATGGGTCTATAATACGACGAACGAACACAATAGAACTCTGGCAGATCAAGTGGGTGGGCTGTTAACAGAGATACTAGTTTATCTGCGAAGTTGGTCGGTGGAAGGAGAGAGATCACCGTGAGATGAATGTATACCTCACTCAGTTTCTCTTTCGGGCCTATCTGCACAATATGGGTAGACCTGCTGCACTAATTTTTCGTATAAAATGGACATTAAAACGATTACATGGAAAAACATGACGAGACTGATGATGACGAATGCAGATAACTGTCGATTGATCGCTATAGTTACGTTGCAAATGTGCAGCAAGAAGGCGGATAGGAGCCTGAAATATTGAATGAATGTGATTCGATGATAAATGCAAAGCAAAAGTAGTGAATGTGTATTTGAACATGGGAAAGCTGGTTCTGAAGAAATGTGAATAACAATCCCGGACTGGTCATTGTGCAAACAGAGAGACATGAGTTTTGGTGAGTATACGTTAAGTTTCTTTCGAGTCCCAGTTTCTTTGTTCTATCTACTCTTATGAAAGTGTGGGCAATTTACTAATCAAGCGTGAAAAATTTCCCATACACTCTAACAAATAATAGTAATAATAATAATAATAATATTGATCATATTATCAATAATAATCGATGCATTATATACGCTTTTAATATAGCAAAAATGTGAATCCAAACATCACAAACAAGTATTCAATACTAAAAGATCGTAAACGGGTTGCATGTGTGGGTTTAGTGGAGACAAATTTGTGAGACTCGACGGTTGTAAAAGTAAAGAAGGTAAATTCGTTTGGATCGATTGATTTTTTAAGTGCGGATGATGGCTGGTAAACAACCTAAATTGTAGGTTAAACATTTAAACTGATAATTAATTAAAAAATATTATCTTTAACACGAATCATGAGCAACGTGCAATGAAATCTGTAACAATTCTGCCAATATAAAAAGAAGAGATGAAATACTTACACAGAGTTGAACAAATAGGCACGACCTTGACTTCCTTGGAAAGACTGAAAAATATGAAAACTATATAAGTATTCAAATCACTGTGTGCAATATACTTAGTTCTATACAATATTTTAATGTACATTTTTATATCTGATAAGCTAAATTTCTTATTTTATCAATTGGTATAATTAAAATTTATTTTGGTTCAATATAAAAAATGATAAAATTTCAATATATATATTATATATATAAACGAGCGCGAGTGACGATCGGAAAAGCTCGTAGGTGATCGGGAAAGCCCGCGCGTAAGCCGCGTAAGGACTAATACTGGTTCCGACGCGCAAGCTGACTGAGGAGAATAGATAGAGTTTATGCGAGTCATCGTAGATAGAAACGTCGCCGGTAACGCCTTCCTTGATATTTCGCGGCAAGAGAACAAGAATCGTATCGCGGATTCTTGCTCGGGTTCCGGGTTTCGCGCCGTGAAGAGTGAGTGACTCGGTGGAGTGAGCGTGCTGGTGTTAATTGCACAGCTCCAGAGACTCCCAGGAACCTGCGGAGACGGCGAAGTTGCCGCGCGCGAGAGCCCGACGGAGAGTAGGGAAACAGGCGAAGCCAAGCGCATCGACGGGGAGATAAGGTACGTGGTGCACCACTCGCGAGCCGCCGAAGCCGTAAAGACTCTTCTCTTTACGGCTATAACTTTAAGTTAGAAATCGACGGATCTCGCCCGCGCGCGACGGCGAGGAAGCTAACGGGCGACCGCGTACGCGTGCTAGACAGAGAGACACCTCGTCGCGAGACCTCACGCGGCCTAGATACGGCTTTTGTTAAATCTTTGATCTTTGTTAAACTTTGTTTATATTTCTTTAACTTGAATAAAATTCATATGTAATCAATATCCGAGTACGAGTTTGATTATTGATTACCGGCGTATGTTTCCCGTTATCCCGAATACCGCCCTCTCCGTTTCAGGAGCGGCCGAGGTAAACTTACCGCGAATTTATCCCTTTTATTCGCGGTCCTTTTCAGCTCACGACGTTTTAGCTGTACAAAGACGCGAGATCGGCAAGTGATCTCGCGGTTGTTAACGGACATCGCAACGGTAGGTCGTGCGCAGGGTTCACCGATTTGAATCCGCCGCGCACTCTCGGAGCACCGCCTAGGGAGTATAACTAGGCAGTGCCGTAGCAACCGATCCCTTTACCCCTACCGACGCGAAAGATTGTACCCCGTTACAATATATATATATATAATTCAGAAATTCATTTAAGGGTATAGTACAATTCTTAATTCTTTGACCTATTCTATTGCTCTCGGAGAGAAAAAAAGATGTAAATTTAAAGGAAAATTAGTGAATGTGTATTTGAACATGGGAAAGCTGGTTCTGAAGAAATGTGAATAACAATCCCGGACTGGTCATTGTGCAAACAGAGAGACATGAGTTTTGGTGAGTATACGTTAAGTTTCTTTCGAGTCCCAGTTTCTTTGTTCTATCTACTCTTATGAAAGTGTGGGCAATTTACTAATCAAGCGTGAAAAATTTCCCATACACTCTAACAAATAATAGTAATAATAATAATAATAATATTGATCATATTATCAATAATAATAGATGCATTATATACGCTTTTAATATAGCAAAAATGTGAATCCAAACATCACAAACAAGTATTCAATAATAAAAGATCGTAAACGGGTTGCATGTGTGGGTTTAGTGGAGACAAATTTGTGAGACTCGACGGTTGTAAAAGTAAAGAAGGTAAATTCGTTTGGATCGATTGATTTTTTAAGTGCGGATGATGGCTGGTAAACAAACCTAAATTGTAGGTTAAACATTTAAACTGATAATTAATTAAAAAATATTATCTTTAACACGAATCATGAGCAACGTGCAATGAAATCTGTAACAATTCTGCCAATATAAAAAGAAGAGATGAAATACTTACACAGAGTTGAACAAATAGGCACGACCTTGACTTCCTTGGAAAGACTGAAAAATATGAAAACTATATAAGTATTCAAATCACTGTGTGCAATATACTTAGTTCTATACAATATTTTAATGTACATTTTTATATCTGATAAGCTAAATTTCTTATTTTATCAATTGGTATAATTAAAATTTTATTTTGGTTCAATATAAAAAATGATAAAATTTTCAAATATATATATATATATATATTGGAAAAGCTCGTAGGTGATCGGGAAAGCCCGCGCGTAAGCCGCGTAAGGACTAATACTGGTCCCGACGCGCAAGCTGACTGAGGAGAATAGATAGAGTTTATGCGAGTCATCGTAGATAGACACGTCGCCGGGTACGCCTTCCTTGATATTTCGCGGCAAGAGAACAAGAATCGTTATCGCGGATTCTTGCTCGGTTCCGGGTTTCGCGCCGTGAAGAGTGAGTGACTCGGTGGAGTGAGCGTGCTGGTGTTATTGCACAGCTCCAGAGACTCCCAGGACCTGCGGAGACGGCGAAGTTGCCGCGCGCGAGAGCCCGACGGAGAGTAGGGAAACAGGCGAAGCCAAGCGCATCGACGGGGAGATAAGGTACGTGGTGCACCACTCGCGAGCCGCCGAAGCCGTAAGACTCTCTCTCTTTACGGCTATAACTTTAAGTTAGAAATCGACGGATCTCGCCCGCGCGCGACGGCGAGGAAGCTAACGGGCGACCGCGTACGCGTGCTAGACAGAGAGGAACACCTCGTCGCGAGACCTCACGCGGCTAGATACGGCTTTTGTTAAATCTTGATCTTGTTAAACTTTGTTTTATATTCTTTAACTTGAATAAAATTCATATGTAATCAATATCCGAGTACGAGTTTGATTATTGATTCCGGCGTATGTTATTCCCGTTATCCCGAATACCGCCCTCTCCGTTTCAGGAGCGGCCGAGGTAAACTTACGCGAAGTTATCCCTTTTATTCGCGGTCCTTTTCAGCTCACGACGTTTTAGCTGTACAAAGACGCGAGATCGGCAAGTGATCTCGCGGTTGTTACGGACATCGCAACGGTAGGTCGTGCGCAGGGTTCACCGATTTGAATCCGCCGCGCACTCTCGGAGCACCGCCTAGGGAGTATACTAGGCAGTGCCGTAGCAACCGATCCCTTTACCCCTACCGACGCGAAAGATTGTACCCGTTACAATATAGTATATATATATAATTCAGAAATTCATTTAAGGGTATAGTACAATTCTTAATTCTCTGACCTATTCTATTGCTCTCGGAGAGAAAAAAAGATGTAAATTTAAAGGAAAATTTGACCCGGTTATACTACTATTGAAAGTCGCGCGAAAACGCGGCCAAAGTTAACGTAATAATATTATATCTGCATATATGTCGGACATTTGACAAGTTACGTCCATTACTATTAGTTAAATTCATGAATATGGTTGAAATTTTTTTCCTTGTGTTGGTTTTCATCCTTTTACTTCAACGGTATAATCATACGTTATCTTATTTAAATCGGAAAATTGTAAACATAATTATACTTTTTCGACTTAAATAATTATATATAAGTTTGTCATATACCAATATGGTGGTAAAATAAGATTTGTTAAAGAACAAGAATTTGAAACAGAGATATGTAATTCTACTTGTTTTTTTATTCGATTTACAAGCATAGGAAGCGTTGGTCAATTCAGTATTTAATTCTTTCAAATACATTTCCAAATACAATTACATTTTAAATATATGTATTTTAAAAAGCATTTTGAATATGAATAAAATATTTATATTTTAAATAAAATTGTGTTAAAAAAAATTTTAAATTTTTTTAATTGCATAAAATTTATTATAAAATCTTACATATTACATGTATATTCTAATTAATAATTTTTCAAATTAAATGTCCTTTGAGCATTGCTGCAACTTTGAAATTGTAATTATTTTTTTTTTAATTACAATTGTATTTTAAATACGTTAATATTTCAAATACAAATATTATAAACACTGTATTTTAAATACTGTGTTTTAAATACTGTATTTAAACGATTGTAGTTTCGATAAAAGAGTATTTCAGATACTTGTATTTAAGATACGCACATATCTACAAAAAAGTGGATTTTAATCCAAGTATTTTAAATTCAATCATCAAAATACAAAAATATTTTTAATACAGTATTTAAGAAGTAGATTTTTAATACTTATTTTTGATACATATTTAAGTACTTGGAATATTTTTTGCAAAATACTTTAGTATTTAAATACATGTTTAAATACAAAATAATAAAATTTTGCCCATCTCTGAGTATAGGTTATAGTAAATCTAGAAGTTCTATTAAATTTTAAATATTATGTTTTTTATCTCTTGTTCAATTGTATATTTTATTTAAATTCTACGTATACATAAATTTGATGAAAATCACAGTGATGTTTTTCACCTTGTTCTGACAGAATCATTAATTAAAAAGCAAGTTAATTAAGGAATAATTTTCTCTTGTCTTTTATTATTTGTATACACACTTTGAAGCATATAAATGTTGGATTGTATTAAACTGAATGTTTGTAAACTAGATACAAAATTGTTTTTCAGAAGAATTATGTATATTGCAAATGACGCATGGACTTGTAACAGGACAAAATAATATGATAAAATATTTATATTTTAAATAAAATTGTGTTTAAAAAAAATTTTAAATTTTTTTAATTGCATAAAATTTATTATAAAATCTTACATATTACATGTATATTCTAATTAATAATTTTTCAAATTAAATGTCCTTTGAGCATTGCTGCAACTTTGAAATTGTAATTATTTTTTTTTTAATTACAATTGTATTTTAAATACGTTAATATTTCAAATACAAATATTATAAACACTGTATTTTAAATACTGTGTTTTAAATACTGTATTTAAACGATTGTAGTTTCGATAAAAGAGTATTTCAGATACTTGTATTTAAGATACGCACATATCTACAAAAAAGTGGATTTTAATCCAAGTATTTTAAATTCAATCATCAAAATACAAAAATATTTTTAATACAGTATTTAAGAAGTAGATTTTTAATACTTATTTTTGATACATATTTAAGTACTTGGAATATTTTTTGCAAAATACTTTAGTATTTAAATACATGTTTAAATACAAAATAATAAAATTTTGCCCATCTCTGAGTATAGGTTATAGTAAATCTAGAAGTTTCTATTAAATTTTAAATATTATGTTTTTTTATCTCTTGTTCAATTTGTATATTTTATTTAAATTCTACGTATACATAAATTTGATGAAAAAATCACAGTCATGTTTTTCACCTTGTTCTGACAGAATCATTAATTAAAAAGCAAGTTAATTAAGGAATAATTTTCTCTTGTCTTTTATTATTTGTATACACACTTTGAAGCATATAAATGTTGGATTGTATTAAACTGAATGTTTGTAAACTAGATACAAAATTGTTTTTCAGAAGAATTATGTATATTGCAAATGACGCATGGACTTGTAACAGGACAAAAATAATATGATAAAATATAGATAAAATATTGGTTTTGGTAAAGTCCATTTGTAAATCCTCACCTTCGAGATAAGTTCGTCGTGGTTTGCGAGGTGAGCGCGGCAGTGAATGCACGAATAGGTGCGATGGCAGGAGGGCAGGTATGCTTGAAAAGTTTTGACCATGATGGCTGGGTCGGGTGGGTTGCGCGGGCCGCGACCACCGTGCGAAACGGGTCGGCGGGCGCGTACTGTAGTCGGTCTACCTCGAGGCCACTGGGAGTTGTTCCGGGCCACCTCCTCCTCCGTAACCCGGACTCCTCACCTATACGACTCACCCAGGATTCTATACTATAGGCTGGAGGAATACTTGCTCACAACTATCTTGCCTCGATTCCCTTCACCGCCACTCCCGTCCCTCTATACCTCCGATCAGCTGTTGAGCTCGTTCAGACGACGCCAGTTCGAGGACACCTGTTAACAATGAATTTACCATACCATTTCAATTTTAATTGTTCACCTTCGTTTATATAGTTTATTTAATTATACAATATATTGCACTGCTTAATATTATCATCAAGGTATTTTTTTATTCGTTGATTTATTTAATAAAATACTATTTCTTTCAAATTTACGATAATATTTTTCACTTTATTTTTCAACATGTTTATTTTTCGTTACACCTATATCTTTTTTCTTTTAACACTTCTTACCGATATTTTCATAAATATATGTATGTAAGTATATGGGAGGAATCAAGGGGAATTCACTATGCTATTTAATAATACATTAAAATGTATTTATTTCGCTTCCGTTTAACCACAAATCAACTATAACTTTTCATTTAATCTTCATTTTTTGTCGACAATTTATATATGCGTATACCATACTGACCAGGAGAGTCACATCCCCGGCAAACGGATCTTTACCAAACTCTATAGGATATGTTTACTACTATAAAAATATAAAGAAATCCAGAGTTTTAGACTCTAATGCTT
Source organism: Theocolax elegans (assembly GCA_026168455.1). Classification (NCBI taxonomy): domain Eukaryota; kingdom Metazoa; phylum Arthropoda; class Insecta; order Hymenoptera; family Cerocephalidae; genus Theocolax; species Theocolax elegans. Next base: position 32,235,616 of record CM047426.1, on the reverse strand, counting down.
TTTTTTATAACTCGAAAACAAATTAATATAAGCTTCCAAACTCCAATTCAGAAGAAAGCTGAGATCAAGTAGATTGAATTTAAAAGAAGCTTAATTATCTTAATTTGGTCAAGATTAATTATCTTGATTTGGAAGCCCACATTTATTTGTTTCCGAGTTATAAGTGATCAAAATCAAGGATTTTTTCGACGAGATTTTTTATTATTTGTTTATATCAATCGTAAAAAAGAGCGTTAGAGTCTAAAACTCTGGATTTCTTTATATTTTTATAGTAGTAAACATATCCTAGAGTTTTCTAAAGATCCGTTTCCGGGAGATGTGACACTCTCCTTGTGAGAATTATAAAATTAATTTTCTCAAATGTATTACTAATGCATTCATTTTTATCGAATGTGTCGTTTGTCACTTGAAATTTATTCTGTATATTATGTAACTGTAGTAAATACATATGTTATATAACCACCAATAAATACAGTTTGATTTTGATAAAATATTTTGTTTTTAAAAGATTCGCTGACAGAAATTGAAAACGTAGTTAACTTAGTTCTTTTTTTCTATATAAAATGTTGGAAATGTAAATTGCTTACTGTACAAAATGTTCAACTAAGAATTTAATTAAAGTTTTGAAGTAAGAGATTTGTACAAGCAATCATTTCGTAATTACATGACCTTAAAACTTCTTTATTGCACTCCCTACTAATTAATTCATTATAAATCATTTAGAACAAATAAATTTTTGTAATAGCATATCCATAAGAATTTTTATACCGAATCAAGTACAAGAATAATAATCTCCTGGCTAATCAAGATATCAACAATTAATTGGATTTCAAATTGTAGATTAACCTGAATTGAAAGTATATGAAAATACATCATATAGATCAAGTTAATATAATTAAAAATAATTGAATGAGGTTCAAAATGTAATACTATAAAGTAATACTTGATTCAAAACCGGTAAGTATTTAAAATTATTCGTTTAAATATCTTATATCCAATTAGTTCCTGATACAGATAAAAAGTGAAAAATAACGAAATGGCACTATACACACTCAAAACATTTGAAAACCAAATATAGATAATTAGAAAATACGTCATAAAGTGCTGATACGTAGGCTGGAAATCCAAAATAAACGATCAAGAGAGAAAGAAAAAAGGCTGTCGTGCGTGGAGTGAGTTAATTGAATCAGCCGTAAATTGAGAATCAAGGAAATCACAGCACGTCAGCGTGTATGTAGCTTGCACTTATAGGACCATCGTCGTCGCTCGACGACGGCAATAAACGCCGTTCACTGACACAGAAAGACATAATTTTTATATTAAGGGCACGTGTGCGACGATCAAAGCTCTATGCGCGGGCGAGTGCGAGATATAGCAAAATTACTGTCGGCGCGATTCTTCGTTCACGTTGGCCCAATTGCAAGAGGCTCGCGAATCCAAGCCGGTTGTAACGAGATCCGACATTTTCAAGCTGCATATAAACCAACCTTCGTTAAACCGACGTTTCTTGCATTCGATATAGAGGGACGGATCAGTTTTCCTGTACGTACATGCATGCCATATACGCATCCACTACTCTTATACTTATACGTGAGTCGCGATTCTCTTAATCTTATCGTTAGGCACCCATTGTTGCCGGGATCATTTTTTCTTAGAATGCGCAGACTCTCGGTATTATTATTTTGGAGAGAGTGCGATAGTAACGTTTCAGCTCAGATGATAACAATTATTGTTATAATTAGCTCCTTGGTACTGTTTACTAATCTATACTCAACTATATGTTTAATTATATTATCAAAAGTTTTATTTACTTTAGAAGAAGATATGCGTTTAAATATACATTGCGCTACATTATTCTACGTGTTATTTTTTCGATCGTGTATTAGGTTATAGTTAAACTGTATAACAGCTATAAAAGCACATGTATCAAGAGAGCATACATAGACGAGAGAACATGATGATAACATGACTACGAAAATTGATAATTAGACACTTATTCATTATATCTTAAAATCATATTATTTTATTAGCTTTTTCAGCTATTTCATAAACGCATGCAATATTTCTGCAATAATAATAAAAACAATTATGTTAACCAACACACCAAATTATGTTAAATTAAAACAAAAGTAAGAAATAAACAATCAAGTTACAAGTGCTCAATTCAATTAAAAGTGCTTTTTTAATAATTATGAAAATTTAATCATTTTAAAAATTATCACAACGGAATACGGTAAATTTTAGATAAATACAAAATTAATTCACCGAGATTAAGTTTGTAAAATTTTAGAAAAAGTAGATTTTTGATTTAAGCGGAATTCTTCTTAAATATGTTTCAAGAAGAAAATCTGTTTGCTCCAATGTGATTCGTCTATAATCAAACGGATTCTTCTATAATCGAGCGGAATGTTTTTTTGTAAAAATATAATTCAAGAAGATCAATGTTGTAAAATCGCATTGGACCAATCGGATTTTCTTTCTTGAGGCATATTTAAGAAGAATTCCGCTTAGATCAAAAATCTATTTTTTTCAGTGCATATGACCTGCGATCATTCTAATATATGTAAGTAATTGAATTTATGAAGTACAATCAATAACATTTTAATTAAAAGAAATTATATTAGTGCACCTATTTAACAAAATGTTCAATCATAAATTTTGCAAAATCAAGAAAGTATCTGAGATCTTTATTATTCATTCAGAATCTAAAATAACGCAAAAATTGCTATTCCCTTGAGAAGTCAGTATTACAGTAAATCACCGCGAACTACAAGGAGACCCTCATATGTTTGGGAAACGGATCGTGCCCAGCTTGTAGTATATGTTTTCTAATATGAAAATATGAAAAAAGCCAGAGCCGCAGACTCTAACAATCGTTTTTTCAAAAGTTATACGCTGTTAAAGCAAAATTTCCAAAAAATAGAGACTTTCCTTTATACGCTTATAACTTCTGACCTATCAAATATTGCACATTCAAACCAAAGTTTACTGAAAAGCTGAGATAAATAGATACATTTTTAAAAAAAGTACGTTCAATCCATTAAAAATGGAGCAGAGTTATAGCCGAATTAAGAATTAAAGAATTTTAGCTTAAAAAAATCAAATAAAATTTGTACTGTTCAATTTTTGTTTAAAATTGCTTCTAATTCTTAATTCGGCTATAACTCTGCTCATTTTAATGGATTTGAACGTACTTTTTTTTAAAATATATCTATTTTATCTCAGCTTTCAGAAAACTTTGGTTTGAATGTCAATATTTGATAGGTCAGAAGTTATAAGCGTTTAAAGGAAAGTCTCTTTTTTTTGGAAATTTTGCTTTAACAGCGTATAACTTTTGAAAAAACGATTGTTAGAGTCTGCGGCTCTGGCTTTTTTCATATTTTTATATTAGAAAACATATACTACAAGCTGGGCACGATCCGTTTCCCAAACATATGAGGGTCTCCTTGTAAGTAACTTCCTCTTCTACGAAAGATTAACGCAATCGCCTGCAAGAAAATTAATAAAAACAGGTGCGCGCGCGCACAAGCGAAGGCATAATGAATCGTGTCAATTACCATCCGACACGTGTTGCGTGCTTTTATTTTTCACGGACATTATTTTTTTTGTTATTGTAAGATGCAGCAGCATCCTTCCCATATGTTAGTTCTATATATTTTCTTGGGTGAAGGCATTGAATTATTTAAATTATCATCATTCAAATGAGGTATGACGTGAGAACATGATGATAACATGACTACGAAAATTGATAATTAGACACTTATTCATTATATCTTAAAATCATATTATTTTATTAGCTTTTTCAGCTATTTCATAAACGCATGCAATATTTCTGCAATAATAATAAAAACAATTATGTTAACCAACACACCAAATTATGTTAAATTAAAACAAAAGTAAGAAATAAACAATCAAGTTACAAGTGCTCAATTCAATTAAAAGTGCTTTTTTAATAATTATGAAAATTTAATCATTTTAAAAATTATCACAACGGAATACGGTAAATTTTAGATAAATACAAAATTAATTCACCGAGATTAAGTTTGTAAAATTTTAGAAAAAGTAGATTTTTGATTTAAGCGGAATTCTTCTTAAATATGTTTCAAGAAGAAAATCTGTTTGCTCCAATGTGATTCGTCTATAATCAAACGGATTCTTCTATAATCGAGCGGAATGTTTTTTTGTAAAAATATAATTCAAGAAGATCAATGTTGTAAATCGCATTGGACCAATCGGATTTTCTTTCTTGAGGCATATTTAAGAAGAATTCCGCTTAGATCAAAAATCTATTTTTTTCAGTGCATATGACCTGCGATCATTCTAATATATGTAAGTAATTGAATTTATGAAGTACAATCAATAACATTTTAATTAAAAGAAATTATATTAGTGCACCTATTTAACAAAATGTTCAATCATAAATTTTGCAAAATCAAGAAAGTATCTGAGATCTTTATTATTCATTCAGAATCTAAAATAACGCAAAAATTGCTATTCCCTTGAGAAGTCAGTATTACAGTAAATCACCGCGAACTAAGTAACTTCCTCTTCTACGAAAGATTAACGCAATCGCCTGCAAGAAAATTAATAAAAACAGGTGCGCGCGCGCACAAGCGAAGGCATAATGAATCGTGTCAATTACCATCCGACACGTGTTGCGTGCTTTTATTTTTCACGGACATTATTTTTTTTGTTATTGTAAGATGCAGCAGCATCCTTCCCATATGTTAGTTCTATATATTTTCTTGGGTGAAGGCATTGAATTATTTAAATTATCATCATTCAAATGAGGTATGACGTGAGAAATGTCTCGCGGTGGCCTTATCGAGAACAAAGAAAATTAACTATAGGATTTATTCGAATTAGATAGATTAATTATGATTAAGGTGATTTTAACTTACTTTTTCCAATAGAAAATCTTCAAGTTTTACGCGTTTAATACAAAGATCACTTATCGGTTACTTTTTTCATTTTCAAAAGTTTGTTTAGCATACATATTTACATATTTGACAGTTTTGTGAATGCGCATTTTGGTATTCTCGAAATTTTCATTTTAAATGCACTGAAAGAACTTTCCTGTAATTTTAAATATGCGCATGAAAATGTATACATATGTATAAAAAAGTATTACAATATACCATCATTTTAGTAATATGAACTATTGTTATAAGCTATAAAATGGTTTATCAAAAATATTTAAATTTGACATCTTGAGGTAAAAATTAAAATAATTACGTATACTTAAATTTGTACATACATCCAGTTCGTATTTATATATTAATATTTAAATTAGTTTTTATAGTTATGCGCTTTATCCAAGTTGAAATAGTACGCACTCGTATCGTACACTATTTTTAATACGCTTGTGAAATATTTGACACAAGTAAGTATGATAGTAAGTAAGAATGAAGTAGAAAATAAATGAAGAACTATAATAAGTTTTAGTTTTGTGTGTGCACGACATTTGCGTGCGCGAAACATTGCGACCGAGAATTACGGATTCGTATACGGAAAAGTTACAGGTATAAAATGTAGAGTTTCGCACACGGAGTATTGAAATAATATTCTTCTAATTCTTAACATGTTTAGAACGAGCGAAGCGAATGCTAAAAAGTCACACGAGGAGGAGAAAACCATCTACAACATATTATAAATACGTTTTAACATGTCAGAAGTTGAAATTACGTGTTTTTAGAAAATATCTGTATGATGGACATGTGTGTGTGTCCGCGTGCGCGTGTGTTTGTACGTATACCGCCGTATTTTCGAAACTACTCGGTTAATATTGTTCAACCTGCGTATGTAGTTTGTTTTTTATTTTCCGAATGTCGAAAAAGATTTTAGTTATTTATTCCCCATACAGTTTCTGTTTTAAAGACAATGTTCGATTTTTCAATAATTTTGATAATATTATTAATTTTTTTTAATTGAACCAAATGTACTTTATAGAGAATAAAGAAATTTATCTGCGCGATTTTGGATTGATTAATTATCTCTTTTAGTTATTTTATATAGTATTTTTGGGATAAAATGTTTTTAAAAAATTTTAAAAAAATGTAGAAAAGATTATCCTACTTTAAAAAAATGATGTAAGTCTCTTAAAATGTGATATGATTATTCGGTTGAAATTGTTGAAAGTGACGTATTGCATATCCATATGGAAACGTGCAAAACAAAATTTTTTGAAAAGTGTGCTTAGGAAAAGTACGTAACCTGATTTAACATTAAAACATTAAAAATATAAAGAAATTAAACATAAGTGCAAGGTTACGCTTGTGCGCAAGATGGCTTCTAGTTTGTTATATTTTTAATTGATGCCATCTAAAATTTTCTATGCCAGTTGATGAAAAGATCAATTTGATTATACACAATTTTCTTATAATGAAGACAAAGTCTTGGGATATTTGGAGCAGAAGATTATGTGAGTAGTATTAATTGAAAATTGACGAAATGACCTTTATTTTTTTTTTTTTTAGTAATTTTTCTATTACATTTTTCATATAGATGTGTATTTTTTATTTATTACACAAATACAGTAATTACTTTTAGCTTGCTATAAGTAGCTATAGAAGTTTCAATCACAAGAGATTAATATTTCCAGAAATGTTATAAAATTTTGTTTTAAATAATTAAATAATACTATATTTGAATGATATATTACATATAGGATCGACATGTTAAGTTGAGGAAGCTACGCGCCGATTAATTGGCAGCGGGTTTTTGATATCACGTGCCGAAAAAATCGATTTACGCATGCCTTCACTTTGATACAACGTGCGAGAAGTGAGATTTCTGCGTAGATCGTTTAGCTCCACGTGCAAGAAGTCGAACCTTTCGCACGGAATATCAAAAAAGGAATTATAACCTTCTACAATATTATTTCTAATATTAGTTTTTAAGAGCCTTATTGTTGATTTAAGAATAAAATATTCATACAATAAATGTAATTAAATAAACATTGTTAAAATATAAAGCATATACTTTTTTAAATCGATAATCATTGTAAACATTGAAATAGTGCAGTATCACAATATAGTTAACATACATACGTTACTGGCGAGGCTATTAGGTATCGTTAAACAATAATAACATAATAAAAATTGCGCATATATTGAAACGCGCAATCAATAATGCAAAATGCGCAAGACTATATCAAATAATTTATACAAATTATACCTACTCTCAAGGTGAATTAAAATCAAGTAATTCATGTATGTATAACATACAGCCATCTTGTGAAAATTTATGACACACTTGAGTGAGAAGTTGCATTACGATTGAATTTTAAATAAACGTATCAATGGTATTTAAAAAACTTGCCGCGAGTCTTTTAACCTCCGATACATCCAAACTCGTCCGAATGACGATTCATTCACAAGTCGGCGCCGCGAGTGAGCGCGCGTAATAAAACAAGCGACTAGAGTCAATATATGAAGGCCGTCTTGTAAAACACAATAACAAAGCGCAAACCGTACCAGCTGATCTGCGTGTCGCGGTTGTAAGCGATAACAATAACGAATAAAAATTGCGAGCGAGGGAGCAAGAGATAGAGAGAAAGAGTGAGTGAGTGAGGGAAAAAGAGAGGAATAAGTTTAATTTCAAGCGAAACTCCGGCGAAAGTACGACGTAGAAAAGGGAGGTGTGCAAAATAATACCGACAGTCAATCGTTTATTTTTTAAAAAAATAGTGTTGATGTGATAACAATAATATTTAATAACGTGTGTTAATATTTTGATATTGAGGGGGACAAATATTAAATCAAAATAAAATATCGAAATAAGATTATGTTTAAATATATTTAGTGTTGTTAATCTATATAAACTTTTTCTCTTTCTTGTTGTTTGTTATTTAATTATTGGGAGAATACATACATTTAAGTTGTCGATATTAACATATTATTTACGAACGCGTTTATATATTTGTGCATTAACAATTTATATACTATTAATATTGTTTATAATACACAATTTTATGTATATACTTTTTGAAAGCATTGTTTTCTCGTATCAGAATTTTTCTTTCTTGGTTGATGTATTACTTATGTTAATTTCAATACCAAATACGATGATTCAACTCATTAATGTTTATAATAGTTGGAAAAATATTTTTTGATTCATATTTTCTATGTTAGTCGCAGTAAGGGGTATACGATCGATTAATACGTAAGTCTTATAAATTATAAATTTAATAAATTAGAATGTCGAAAAAATACATGAATATTTTGAAAATGCAGCAAATGTTTTGACACGTTATGTAAATATAATATAAGTTTAAGTATATAAATTATTTCGTTATAAATCATTGTATATATCTAATGATTTCTTATTTATTATCTAAATTGTCAAAAATATTATTCAAAACGTCAAAATAAGTTGCATCTTATTATAAAATAAAATTTTGTGTTCTAATATTTCATTTTATCAGATAGCTAATAGATAAAATTTTGATAATACTTTTTGTTTAGATTCACAAGGAAGTATGTAAAAATTTATTTTTAAATATAAATACACACGTAGAAGAATACAAATACTTATTAAGAATCTATAGATATTTTTTGTTGTTGTGAAGGTTAGAAATTGTAAAAATAAATTAAATCATAATCATACATAATAATCGGTATACGCAGCCCCTTTATGTACTTTTCCAGTGATCACAACGGAAAAATAGAGAAGTGATTGACTCTGATACGTTAACAGTATAATATTAAGATTATATTTTTTTACAAACGTTATTAAGCGATTACCAATTTTTGATAAATTAAATATCGATTAAATACTTCGAAAAAATAATGCAAGTTCAGTATCTTAAAAGTGAGATTTCCATTGTAAATATAATTATGTTTCATAAATATATTAGACCGATTACCGCGTATTACACCTAATTTCTGATCAGTTAAGTTCATTTTCTGAACATATACTTATACATATGAAAAGGTTAATAATAAATTTAATATTTTCAAATAACATATATACGCTTTACTTATTCTATTACTTTAAAAGCTTATTCAAATAATTTTGTATCAAGAAAAGATCTCTAATATCATTTAAGCAGGTATATAAAATAAAAAATACATTTGTAATCATTTGCAATAATTACGAATCTTTTTGCGTTTTAATTTTCGATCCTACAATTTACATAAATAATATTTACCAATAAGACAAAAGCCGCGTTGCTGAATTGATTTCACAGAAAAGTGACCCACTGAAGAGTACAATTAAAATACACCCGTATAGACACTTAAAATTATTACAATATCTAACGAAACACCCAGCACATCATCGAAAAACGTTTAAACCTCAAATTTTAATAATCAACCCAAGTATATATGTACATTCACAGCAAGGCATTAAACGGTATTTTTCAGCACTTCAAATTCAGTTACTTATCCAAACATCAATATCAATGAAACGCTAAGGCGCGCCGCAATCATTTGCAGTACGAAAGAAAGCGGGTATAAAAAATATTGCGTTATCATATATATTATATACAGACTCACAGTCACACTGTAGACCAGGAAGTCATTGCACTGTTTTTTCATCATGCGCGGAAAAACGCAGTGTATTTTTTTAAATGTACTGCACTTTATACAAAGACCTTTCGGGGCGAGCTGCGTCACATAGACGATACACATTACGCGCAGAATGAACGATAGATATCCGTATACGTGAGATGAGAGATTGGAATTGTATATATAAGATATTGTACGTGTGTAACGTTAGAGCCATTTTAAAAGACTAGGAATTATCCAAGATTCATTTTATTTATATTTATATATAACATGGGAAATGATAAGAATGATACTGTTTTTCTTTTGATTTATAGATATGAAACAATTATGTAGAATATGAAGAAAAAGTATAATTACAATTTACAGATATTATTTAAAAAATACGTGGTTTAAAATTTTTTTGTTCTTATACTTACAAGAAGATTGCACACCCTTTGGGAAACGGATCCTTAGCAAACTTTAGGATATGATTTCTACTATAAAAATATGAAGAAAGCTAGAGTTATAGATTCCAATGGCCTTGACTTTGATCGCATTTAACTCGGAAATAAATAAATATATGCTTTCAAACTTAAATTCAGAAGAAAACTGAGATCGATTAGATTTGATTCAAAACACAGGATGCTCAAATATCTTGATTTGGTCAAAAATTATGAAAAAAATAAGAATTTAGCGATATTTTGGTTATAAGCGATCAAAGTCCAGAGTTTTTTTATGAGATTTTTCGTGTTTTGCTTATATCTATCGTAAAAATGGGCATTGAAATCTATAACTATGACTTTCTTCATATTTTTATAGTAGAAATATCTTACAGTTTGGTAAAGTTCCGTTTCCCAAAAAATGCGGACCTTGATAGTATAGGATGAATTATTAAAATTTTTTTTATACTAAATTGTTTATCGGATTAGCGTAGTCTGTACGGCGTTACTCTCGCGCCGACTCGTGTACGAGTATGTAAAAAGCCCGCGAGAGGCAAAATGAATCTGAACGTAGTGAAGATCAGACCTGCAGTGCGCAGAAAAGGTTGCTTTAGCAACGATCAGTCGAACAAAACTAGTATTTCTTAGTTATTTAAATTATTTAAAAAATTTTTTTTTCGCAAATTATTTGGTTACAGTTTATTTTGTCAACTTAATATATGTTTATTTCAATTTTACTATAAATTTTATGTCATTGCACATTTTCGAATAATCCTTTAAAAGTGATAAACTGTGATGTACAGACTAATACAGATCTTTTTTACCTGTTTTAATATATATATTTATATAGTAAAGGAAGCAATTATTATGAAAAATATGTAACTACCTATAAGTGTATTTATATATGAAATGCGCAATATTATCTAATCCAAAGATCATCAAAGTCTAAAAATTTGACTAGTTCATTCTTAAAGTATGGCAGTCTTTCCAAGTTTGGTCAAGATCCCGAACCTCATAGTCTCTTCTTTTTAGTATGAAAATCTTGTGTACCGATTTTTTTGTATTAGAAATGTACAAAATTACAAAGTACATTAGACAATAGAAATATCAAGTAATATATATATATATATATATATATATATATATATATATATATATATATATATAAAATATCATAATAACATATTAATTAAAATAAAAATTAATTTGGTAATTTTGTAAAACTTTGAGATTATAATGAAAAAGTTTAAGTAGAAGAATAAGTTTTAGAATTTGTTTAAATGAAATTATTTAATTTGACTTAATGTACCTGACATCTAAAAATCTGGTATAACGAGTTCAACTGCATTTCCTTCTAACGGACTTGACATTTAAAATATGCGACCCTTGGCATACAAAAGCGTACGTTCTCATCAGAACAAATAAAACTAATGCAACGCACATATGTATATGTATAAGCATATATATTGTATATTTTTATACGCATCACATCACTATACTCATGTGAAATAATCGCCCAATAAACACCACACGTATAAACTCGTTCAAATTGACTTTATTATTTAAAATATAAAGGTTTGCCATATACTTCTAGAATTAAACCATGAAATGGATAAGCAGTTCCCTATTCTTTTCAACGTTGTGACATTATTTTAATTTTACAAGCAATCAGTCATACTTTCTTATTAGTGCACACTTATTATAATTATTAAAAGTGATTGAGTTGCGAGAATCTTTTAGAGAGTATACATTTATCGTGATCAGTACACAGAAAAAAATATTCTATTAAAATTACTATATTCCGTAATAACGTAAGGACATACTGTAATTATACAGTATTTTCTATGATGTTTTACAGAAATGTTTAAATGTGTATAGTTATTTTTGTTATAATTGTATTAAAAATTATTTTAAAACATAACAAAAATTATGATAATCTATAAGTAAGTCCTTCCGTTACTGCAAAATAATATAGTAATTTATAATCGAACATTTTTCTCAGTGTATATACATTAAGAAAATTGAGAACATGTACTCAAATGGAAGGACTAGATAGGAAGTGTACTTACATATCTTTTTACGAACATTGATAGTCGTTTTATTCATGAAAATTACCGTGACTAAAGAAAGTATTCAACCATACATTTCGTACATCAGGGTATAAACCTTTCTTGGAAATTTATTTGTATAAATTTTTTACAATATTATAATGCAATGACATTTTTCCCCGGGTTTATCGTTTATTTAGAAAGTTTACTTGGTGGTATTAAAAAAACGCTCGATCCAAGAAAATAATTCATTAATCCGAGATTATGTTACAAAAAACAAATACAATTCCAGTTAAAGTATAATTTTACATTAAAAAACTCAAAATGACAAATATATATTTAATTTATACACATCTAAACGTGAACAAAAATTACGGAGATTCCTCATATTCTTTTCTAGAATTAATACTTTTATTTTTTAACATATGTAATTAGATATATAAATATCAGTTGAATAGAATTTATCGATCTTCCCAAGTCAGAGGTGAAGGTAAAAAAGAAATTTTAATACATTTTTCTTTTTTCGTAACGTTTCGGTAGACAATGCTACCCTCTTCAGACTGTATAAAATTTATTAATTTCGATTAGTACATCTCAGAATATATATAATGTAAAAAGGAGAGTTCTGTTCTGAGATGTACTAATCGAAATTAATAAATTTTATACAGTCTGAAGAGGGTAGCATTGTCTACCGAAACGTTACGAAAAAAGAAAAATGTATTAAAATTTCTTTTTTACCTTCACCTCTGACTTGGGAAGATCGATAAATTCTATTCAACTGATATTAAAAAATACCAAGTGATAAAATCAAAATTTCAACATAGATATATAAATTATTATTAACACGAAATTGTAGTAACGCAAAAAGGCGGCTAATCTTTTTTTCAATATTTAACACTAAAGATTTTTCCATGAATAACTTTTTTCTATTTATTCAATGTTTGGGTCATCTATTGTAGGTATGAACTAAGTAAGCGGCTACCTCTTTATAAAAATTGTGCGTTTAATTTTAAGTTTTTTTTCTTCAGAAAGGGCATCCTATAATAGATGTCCGTTAGTTCAATAAGTAAAACAAACTATTCATTGAAAACCCTTTAATGCCAAATATTAAAAAAAATGTAAATAATCTGCCATTAGAATCAAAAGACTAATATAAACGAAAACAGTAACGTTTAACAACACATTTTATTTCCACACATTTTATCCTTCGGTCTTTCACATGCAGATTTAAGTGCGTATATATAATGTAATGCAATTTTACTGCATTATTTTGACAAAAATCGGCGAAGGCTGTACTATGCGTACAGTCAAAAGAATTTAAATATTTTAACAATATTATCAATGACAAAATGTTAACCTTTCTGATTAAAATTAACGATAACGAAGAAACTTGTTTATTTTATTGTCAATGAACTGCTTATATCGACCGATGAATATTTTATAATTCTAAATTATAATTGACTTTCAATAAGTGGAACATAATAATTTTCAAGAGAAAGTCCTATAACTATTCAAAAAAAAATTTAATGCTCGAACTTAAAGATCGCATGTAAGTGCTAATAAATAATAGTTATGTAGTTTAGAATCATGAGATCGTTGCGCTCATCCACAGATATACACGCACCAAATCGCCAAATAATTCCTTCTTGAAGACTTTACGCATCAAACAAAAGTCAAATCATTAAAATGATTAAATGCGCAACTTTAATAAAATTAAACTTTAATAAAATATAAATTAACGAATAACATAAATGTTAATAAATATTAATTTACGTTAAACTTTTTTATCTTTAAAACGTATAGTCGTAAATTTACGCATTATCTTTTCCACAACTGTTTTCCTACAATTTTCAATCATTGATGAACCTCGATGTATAAATAAATTATACGTAACTGAATATTTAACATAAACGTAATGTTTAAAAAAGATAATTTACATAGTTAATAATTAAGGGATCTTATCGAAGGCCTATACATCTCGAAGCTCACATTCATATATACATACATACCGCGATTTTTTTTACTTCATTCGTGATTCCGCGTTTAGCTGAACTATGCTGCGTCACTTCATCGCACAAAAACGGCGTGCGCGCGCGCTTCGTCGTTCGCGCGTCGTTCAAAATGATCGTATCATATATGTTTGTGCGTGCGCCTATGCGTGTGTATGTGGGGGTGTGAGTGTGTATTAAAATGTCTTACTATAATTTCACAAATACATTGAACATTTTTTGTTTTACTAGGTGGTTTATTATCAAACCGTGGGAAAAAAGAATGAAGTAATTATTAACGAGAATTATAGTTACATTGAAATTATGAACGTGACAAATCGCAACTAAAGTTATTATATTATAAAGTTACATATATTTATGGATAATTATTACGACTTTGTTCTGATGTGAATAATCGATAAATGAAGTTTTGTAATACACTATTAAAATCGTTATTAATTACTTATTAATAATTATTAAGAAGTATTATAATAATTTAATAATATTTATGAAATTAGTCAAGAATTTTATAAAACTATGAATTCAATTTTATATACAACAAGCTGTTATAATTATTACATATTATTAAAACATATTATAAGGAATAGAAAAACTATAATAATAGGATTCAAGATGACTGATAACTTTTCGACTACCTTGTACGACAAAATATACCACTGGATTTATTTACAAGTTTAGTTATGCAATTTGTATTTTACATAATATTATCTGTTGATGTACTATCTGATAATAATTTTAATTGAAATAAAGTTATAGAAATGTATAAATGATAAAAATATCAAAATAATTAATTAAAATTGTGGTAGACAAATAAAATATTTTTCGATAAAATATATTTAAATAAACAATTATAATAGATTACTAAAAAAAACTAAAAATGTAATTTAACCAGTTATCTGAAAAGTATTAAGTTTTCTCTCAATATATATAACTGTCATCAATCTTAATTACTACCGTTTTTTCGGTGCAATGATGGTAGTAACAAAATTATCCATAAACATTCTCGAACATTGCGAACACACCCAGAATTGCAATTAAAAAATATAACTTGATAATAAAAATAATAATAAAACGAAAACCTATATACAGCCGTTTAACAATAATAAGTACATACTAAGTACGACTAATTATTTCGAAGCCACATCGATCCTTATCCATTGTTATAGTATAAAAACAAAAAACGTAAAGAAAGTAAAAACGAGCACGTCATTCCGTTCGATATCTTCTTACTCTGTGAACTTCGACCATCGATAGTAATCAGGAGAAGTTAGTTATATTTTTTGTTACTCGCGAGCTTCACCGTTTAAAATTTAAAAAAAATTATGAAGACATATATATGATAGTTTAGAATAGATAACGAATTTTCGATATAATCGTAAAATTGTACACATTTGACACTTTTCCAAATGGTCTATTTGTCTATTTAATAAAGCGAAATATTTGAAATGAATTTAATGCATCCAACAAAAGGTTGTGTGAAATTTCAAACAATATCGATAAAATATTCCGTTACACACATTCATACGCCGTACGTATCGAGTCGGACAATGTTGTTGCCGGTGAAACATTAATCTGTTTGCATTCTAGTATAAGAAACGTATTTTATTGGAAAATTGAGGAACGATATTACGATCAATTTATCCGCAATGATATACATTAGGAAATTTCTCTTAACTTTAAGGTAAATTACCATCAATCATTGATATTAAAATTAATATACATTTTTAATATACATACACATTTATATCATATACGTATATATATATATATGTTTTCAATAAGTTTATTTGGTTAAAAAGATCTCTTTATCACAATCCTCCATTTGTTTTCAATATCGAATACGAATTCTTTATTTTTAATTAAATAATTACAGCCGTTAACTGTAAATTTCGATTTTATGCTATAAGTAATAGTTTATAATCAACTAATTCAAAAAGAATGAATCTGTCATTGGACAAACACATCTTAATAAGTGTATTTATATAGGTATTACGTTAAGATTAATTAATATATTCTATATACTAAAATATTAATGATCGTAGTATCCTAATAGTATATTGAATTAGTGCTCATATATACTTTATGTATATTTAACGCATGAAATGAATATACATTAAAAAATAATCTGCATAATCAACTTGCACATACAGTGATGGTATCCGTCAATCGTCAGTATAAATCATTCCAAAAAAGTGCATTAAATTTTCATATAGTGCTATAAATTGACTCAGGCAATATTTAAATTAGTATCATATAGATCGTTTTTATAATTATTAGATAATCAGGTAAACATGATTTCGTCTGATGATTAATCTAAAACATTTACAATACATATTTTGTATAGTTATAAGCAGCGGGGACCCACGAATTAAACACATTGGGTTATTATATAAAAAATTAAATTATTTTTATACGCCGTGATAAAATAACACCTAAATGTTTCAATTACTGATTATATTTTTACATATTTGTGTAATACGTTTAATTTTTAGACGCACAAATGTCCCATGTCTTAAGTATATTTAATATATTGCGAGTATTAAAATAATTCATAATTCAATAAAATTTTGCAACTTGATAATTTTCAAACAATCATGCATTTCTGGTCCTTCGTTTCTTCTTATAATGAACACATTGAAAATTATATATTTGTTACACTGCTACGCAAATTCAATGTCTACGATGTGGAAATAGATAATACTGTTTTCAAAATAAATGAAGTGCTTATACAGCATTGACGCACGAGAAAAAATGACATTTATTGAGACAACATTTTGCAAAAAAATATTAATATCACAATTTTAATTTTCAACAATAGGATTTTCACTTTTGACGAGACGCGCAGTCGATATCCAGTCGAACGCTTCGTGCGTTGTTAAACAGATCAACGGAAAAGTGCAATAAACAGCAGTATGTACTCGGTCTAAAGTGATAAACAATCTTGCCTTAACAGATAATGTATCAAGTGAGAATATCTTATCTTGCCGCGTAATCCAAGGGCCTGTTTGAGCAGTCAGCACCTTCCTTTTTAACACCAACGCGGAAATAATGTTATTTCGATTGTCGATACTGTAATCCAGGCAATAACTTTTTTCTCTGCGTCTAACAACTTTTCCTATCAGGACTTTGACAACATATCCGACTGAGTATCAATAACAATGTGCTTTTATCTTAATATAAACTTGATATCGAAAAATTACATTTTTTTCCACCTTTACAATTATTCTTAAGGAGATGTCGGACTCAGAAAATGGTTATTTTTTACTTTTTTTATAAACAAATGAGTAACTTTTTAAAAAAAAAATCTAGAACGTGAGACCCTGGCATGTTTTAAATAATGTCCTTAATTTTTCCAGATTTTTAAATTCATAATTTGTGATTATAATAATTGGGTTGAAAGTTTATGCCTTTTCTGACTAGAGATTACCGACCAAAAATTGTTTACTCAATTATTATTTAAAAAATGTTTTTGTATTTAAAAAATCGAAATGTCAAGCCCTTCCCTATGTTTTAAGCTGTCCGTATAAATTTTTTCAGATTTCTAATTCAATATTTTAGATATAATTTTTGGGTTGAAAGGTGCAGATTCCTGTAATTGTAATAAACTGAGTCCCACATCACCAGCGCAAGTAATTTTCAAATTAATATTAACCAACTTAAAATAATAATTTTCTGTATGTAGAATCTGTTAAACAAAATGTAATAAACAAACGAATGATCCGTGAATCACGTATAGATGTTTAAACATCATTTAATTATCAATTTGGTTGTGTGCATAACGCGAAACTTTTATTTCGCTATGTAAAAGAATTACGCAACGCATTACCTCCGATCGACATTGTATAAATGCATAAAGCCTCGAAAAGTTTCGCATGAAAATGCAACGAAAAGATAGTAATATAATTTTTCGTGCACAGTACTGCTAATTCAAAAATAAAAAGGTACTGGATATCTCAAAAAAAGAAAACGAGTGAGTGTGATGTAAATACACGATAAAGATAGATTGGGTAAAAGAGATAATGCAATATTTGTACACATACATGTAATACACACGACGAACATATGAAATCTTTTGTAACGATTAAAATAAATAAAAAGTGCATGTTTAAAAAATTATATTTATTAATTAATTAAATATTGTGAACATGTCACAATATTTATGACATATCACATATATGACTGCATTATGTACATTCAATTTTATTTTACTTTTTCCTAAACATGAATGCAAGAGAAAGTAGATAATAATAATTTACTCGAAACATACACAGTTTAATTTAATTTCGTTGTCCTAACACAGATGTATTTAATCGTACAAATACGCGTATATGTAATAGTATAAGAAGAGAATTTTAGAGACAATAGAAATCGCGCATTGCAATGAAAAGAACCATGGGCAAGATGTTAAAAAAATATTGAAACTTCCCACTTATGTTTGTTCAGGTATAATCAATTATTCTAGAAATAGACAATTAAAAATATACAAAGTACAAAAATATTTCTTAAATTCTCATTGTAAATTACCCCGGGTGGTAAACAAGGGATTGGGGAAAAAGAAGAAAAGAAAATAAGAGGTAAAGTGTCAACTACGCTCAAGAAGGAATCACGGCCATCGAGCGGGTTATAAATACGCTCACGTGCTTGTGGGCAAAACATCGCTTTCGGCGAAAACTTGCGCGATATTTCTCAGATGCGCTTTTAAAGTTTCATTCGGGTGGAAGAACGTACTTCCCACAATTTTATACCCACACACACACACATATACACACACTTTATTTGATTTAGCATCGATTATGACAACAAAATATGTATTTAAAAATTTCTATACAAATATACCACTTATATTTGATTCGCTTTACATTACTGATTCAAAAATAAAAATATAATTATTTTCTAAGAAAAAATGGTGTTTATCCAATTTCAACGTATTATTGGTTAAAGTTTTTAAATTAATAAATTAATAAAATTATTTTAATAATAAGTTTCTTCTGTATCTCAAAACTAAAATACGGAAGAAAGTATACTGCTATATAGTATCGAATAATTTAATACATTAACTAAATGTGTCGTTGTTTGACCAATATAATATAAATAAATTACCGATAGATAACCTGGATAATTCAAACTAAATGTGCTTTGCCTTAGCCTTTTTCTCCAAGCAAGATGTCTTGTTAAAAAAAGACGTCGTTTATTATTATAATTTAGTTACGACGTCATTGATGTCAGTTGTAGTAACAATACCGTATTGATATTATGCCAAAATGAATTTCTTTTAAATACACATTGCTACTGTAACAAAACCATTAGTTTTGCTTTCGGACCAAAATGTAGTTTCGCGCAAACAACTCCATGTCGTTAGAACAAATAATTTATTTCCGTAAAAGAAGTATCAATGACTTAGTTGTGGAACTAAATTGTCCGTCAATATGTTTATTATTAGAGGACTAGAAGCCTTCATACTGTAGATTTTATGAAAAATTGATATAAGCTAAATTGATATAGACACGCGTGTTGTATGGAATACAATATTTTCGTGTGGTTCAAACAGTTATGACATTCTGTCTCCTATTAAACAAATACGTAACATTGATATCTGCATTTTCTACGTGCGATGCATATGTGCGCAAAATACGTTTAATTATTCGGTACCTTAAATGAAAATGTACATCCAAAACCAGTTTTTGCTTTTAAAAATTTACATTTATCATTGTCCTCAATAGTGCGTAATATAAAACAACTGTGTTTTTTATGTACAAACAATGTTTGATTCATTAATGACTTATGTAGAAACGGTTTAAGATAATTAATCATATATTTTTGCTTTTGAAATAATATTTTTTCTGTGTTACTAACATTTAAAAACATTGAATGGCTTTAATGTATGAACATGTTGAATCTCTATAAGTATTTAAAGTTTTGCTTTTCAATTGTGTGACATTATAGTTTAACTTTATAGTATCCGGATACCAGACATTTCACAAAAAACTTTCATATTTGTTCAAACTTAACTAATTATTCAAAATATTTAACATTTCGATGAAATTTGAGTGAACCTTTATGTAGATGCGTGATAAATTATAATATTGGAAAATAGGATTAACCTAATTCTAAAAGTGCAAAACGCAATTCAATTTGACTAATATAAAGATAAACAATTCCTTTCTAAAAATGAAGTGTCGTTTGTTATTCCTTCGGTTTTCTTCGAAAATCGAACAGCTGAAAATGATAAAGGAAACAAACATTTAAATTCATTTTCGCCATTTGAAGAAAATACGTCCTATACTTCAGTAGAATATTCGAAGATTCTATTTTATAATGATGAATAAAATGACATAATTTAAGGTGTTAAAAAAGGTATCTGACCTTTACTAATTAACTTTTTAGTATTAAAGCCGTTGTTTATTACTGTTTTTATTTATTCCTCTGAAACAAACAATATAAAAAATATGATCTTTTAGAACTATCAAACACGTAATGTTTTTTATTTTATTTCAATTTTTAAATTACTTTGAAGCGTACGTACGTTTGTTCGACAAAGTTTAAACGATTCCATGTGTTTGTGTATTTTATATTAAAAAACAATTATTTAATGTCATTCGGGTATATAACAGGTCAAGAATGCCAAACATTTTTTGGAGCCAAAAACAATTTAGTTGAAACAACTAACTCAATAAGATATGTACCAAGTCACTCTGCAAAGGTTCGCCACAATTTATAAGTTTTTTGAAAGATAATCGTTATCAAGTGGAGAACTAATTAATTAATCAAACAAACCATTAAACAGAGTAATAATAATAATAAAAACGGTAGACCGCAATCGTTCAACCTACATCTAACCAATGCAATATCTTAAAATGAAATCCATCAAGAAAGTATTTTCGAAGGCTCAGTAAACAAAAGAATTATCCTTATCATATAATGAATCACTGCGAAAAATCTCAACATTTTTAAACATCGTGTAGAATATAAAAAGACAATAATGATGCTTACATCTCGGGCGGTAGATCATACATAACCATGCACTGATATATGAAATGAAAATAAGAACAGAAAGCTCATCCTCCAATCTCCTCCTCCCCTTTCGTACGTCAAGCGAGAGGGGCAACGCGCAATAAGAGATGGGAATCGAAGGAAGACGAAGGGCTATACTACATACATTTACGAGCCACGCTCTCTCGTATCGCTCGCAATTTCGCAGCGTGCAGCTTACCACAGTGTAATCGCAAGAGATCGCGGCTTTTGCTATTTTTAGCGGGGCCCAAACGTTAGCGCGGGGCTGCTAACCCAGCCAAGGAATGACTGTGTATTCGCTCAACAATGTACGGTTTTCGCGTGTAGATGATAAGACACGAAGAGTATGGAAGTGTTGGAATTTTTATTTTTTCAAAATAAAGTATCCAATATATATTACATACACGAAGAATATAAATGTATACTGATTGATGAAATTTGGTGATTACTGTTCAAACTAGCTGAACATCCCTCGCATCCTAACACTCCCTCAGCTTATATTTTCTTTATTTATTTTATTGACTTTATTGTGTATATTTTTTGTTTAATATATTGTATTTATTATAATTATTTATTAATGAAATTCTATAAATTTTTTTAGCTAAAAACATTTGTAATTAGTAAAATAAGTAATCATTATAGGGGCATTAGAACATAATAGGAGCTACAAGTATAATGGAAAAATTTCAAAACTTAAGAAAAAAAATTATAATTTAAAATGCGATATCCATGAAAAATTTATATTTTTGGTACACCACGCTTGGAAATAATAACATCTGTAGGTTCATTAAAAGTTGTCAAAAATATGTTTTGAAATGTTTACAATATCTAAATGCTGTATTTTTGTTATTGAACTCTTGTAAAATGCATTAATCTTTATGAAAGCAAGTATACTTCGTAATCAGACAATTAGTACTTCTCTGTTTTTAAAATCGTGTTATTTAAACATTGAAATCTTCATAGATTTTTTTAGTGTTTTTCTATTAATAATAATTTTTGTATTCAATTAATGCGAAACAAACTATTTTAAATAGGTTGGATAATTTTCGTAGGATTAATTAAATTTTCTGTTTCTATTTCAGTTAATGCTAAATTAGTCGATAACTCCAATTTATAACAAAACAACTTACTTTGACATTTCCTTTATCATTTGTGCATCAGGGTTGATTTCCTAAATTAATTAGTAGTTTTATGAGTATTTTATTTTTTGTGGCAATGCATTTTCTGTGTGATAGATTACCAATGTAATATTTAAATTAGGTGTTTCTTCTTTTAAAATGAAATTTTTAATATTTTTAATGATTTTTTCAAATTATTTTACCAAAAGCAGTTTAAAAATGTAAATTTCTCATAATTAATTAAATTACATATTAGAATAATATATTGTATGTAGGAGCAATACATTCATTTTGAAGAAGCTATGTGCCTTGAAATGAATTGGTGCTGTTTTCTGTATATATAAATATGTTTATGACGGTGCGAAAGCTCGTTTAATTAATTAGTTTGTTTAAGGTCTTGTTAGAAACGTTTGCAAAGGACTATGAATTATAATTTACTTAAAAGAGCTCACTGAAATTAGCCAGAATCAAATATCGTATCTCATTCGTAATGTAACTACGAAAATCTTTAGAAAACATTTTTATGGATTCGTGGGTTTGTATGTAAAAATATTGTACAAATTATTTAATTATTTTTTGTAATAATTTTGTGCACCCACGCGATTAATGGTACTTAGTACAATTTTTTCGTCGTAGTGTAGATAGTACAGTATTATATATAGTAATAATATTAATTTTCTTTCTAATAAATAATCTTAGCTTGTAAGTTTTAAAAATCAGATATTCATTTTTAATGTTAATAATGAAAATAAAAGAAATAATAGTAACAATTTTCTGTATCCCTACGAATGTATCAATTTTAATATTAGCGGAGGGTAATAATTGATGTTAAAAAAGAGACTGTATATAAAGGTTGAAAATATAACAAAATGTTAATCAATTTAATAAAAGCAGGATCAATATTGAATTATATTTGATTGATTTAATAGTCAAGGGTTATATTAAACGAAACTAATTTTATTAATTTGTAGTTTAAGGTAATAAGAGGTTCTAAAGTACCATTAATCGTTTCTTTTTTTCAATGGCCTATATAAATACGAGTATGAGTATAGACTAGATTAGGTGAGGTTCGCGTGTATACGAGATAGATGTTGCTGTCAGATGCTAGAATTGACTGTTAACATCATGAAAATAAATACAAAATAAGTAAACGCTATACTTATTTCATATCGATTCATGCTTTTATATATTGTCTGCAATTAAAGTCCATGTAGGTATTTATAAAAAATGTGTTTATTCTTAAAAAATATTCATATATTGTTATAATTATTAAATTAATTAATATACAAAAGATTTATTAATTGTATTTTAATAAACTATAGCCATACAATACTACATGAATTTCAATTTAATACCAAAATATTTGAAAATAATTTACAAAAGAAAGATATATTTTATAGGAAAAATTAATTAAATCCGTAAAAAATATAGTATATTTAATTTACAGATATTGCAATCGAATAAATAATTTAATTTATCAGCCTATATAATTATTGAATAAAAATGACTTGATAATTATATATTGATGAATCAATGAATTATAATCAAAAGCTCTTAACTAAAGAATAATGTAAAAAAATGTATTTTAACAATGGAAGTTAGCTATATTATCACGAGAAATTCGCTGATATATGTATATGTATAGTTATATATATTCAAAAGGTTGGATAATAATTAACAAGCGCATATCAATCGACCATTGAAAATTCAATCAGTTTGGAGAGAGGATGAAATATCAGTGTATATATGTATATACATGATGTATATACGCATGAGGGCGTATAGAGCACATCTAAGATGTCAATTTAACCCATCGAGGGCGACGTCGAAACACCTGAGCGCTCTACTCTCTCAAAACCCAATTCCAATTACCAGCGTCTTCAAAGCCAAGGCGAACGTTCAAATCTCTCCTCGGCAGTCCAACAATGCATACTTTGTTGCCAATGGACACGAAAGGCCGAGGGAGAGTGCCCGTGTATTATTATGCAATGAGAAGTTGAAGCACATTTATCGAATGAGGGAGAACGAAAAGGGAGTTCGTCGGTTGAAGCTTTTCGAAACGCAAGCTTTTAATCGGTCGCTGCGCTCGGTCCCACCGCCTCGATCACTTGAATTCTTCGATTCTATTTATATAAGCGAGCTGCACTACGCGCCAAAATTCACTATGCACGTGCTTCAGTGTACACATCTAAATGCACTTAGATATCTGCAGTATTTTTATTAATTGAGATACCTATCATTAATATCGAAAAGAATAAGCTTTTCTTTAACTAAGGTTATGTGTACTGGAATTTACATGTATCATAAGAAAATTAATATTTTTGGTAGAATCCGACGAATTAGCGAAAGGTAAAGTTTTAAATATAATTTCGTTCATCGATTTGACAAGCATTTGACATAATTGCATAGGTTGCGACAGGGCGTTATAGAATGTATGGAACTTTCTTTTTTTTAACGTAAAATCGATTTGTCATATCTGACCATCTGCCATTGTGAGTTCGTAGATAATTACTTTAAAATTAGATGGGCATTTGCGATAGCCGATTTAACTATATAATTATTTGAAACGCGTAATTATAATATAAAATCAGTTTTTAATTAATAAATGTAATATGTATTTAGTAGCATTATAAAATATGCGACTATTGATTAAGTAAATAATCGCAAATAATTTTAAATGTAATAATGCAAAATATTTTTTTAATATTTTTTTTCTTAAAACTATTATTTTATACCTAGTATAATAAAAACAAAGTTGTATTTAAAATAAAATCTAAGGTTTTACAGAGGCAAAACTTTAGTCATAATTTATCGACGAAGTTGCTACAAAATTGATAAAACGGATAACCTTTCTCTAATGAGTTAATTTCAATAACTTATCAACTTTTGTAAATGACAATTTATTATACAAAGGATAATTTATTGATCAAGTATTTACATTTAGTAATAATTCATTATAAAGTCATAAATAACATGATATATAACGAGTATAATACTTGTCGTCATGTACTTAATTGCGATAAAAAATAATATATCAAATAATAAACATTATTGAATATTTTTAAAAAATTTTTAAATTTAAATAATTTAATTAAATACATACAGATCAACATTACCCTCATGGTATAAATATTATGAGTTCATATGTAAAAAATTAATGAATAATCTGTTCTCACAATTATTATTTAAGTTACGAATATAATTAATACAATTTCTCATTTATATCTATATTTACTAATCTATATTTGTGTCCGATTAATGTAAACAAAAAATAACATAAAGAACAACTGAGAGCCTAGGCTTTTTTTCATTGAAATTTCAAAATGTTATTAAAGAATTTTTTTTCTGTTAATGTTCAACGTATTAGAATATTTAGCGAAAAGTCGACAAAAATTCTTATTTGATTAATAATAAAAAAATATGAAGTACTAAAAATAATAAAAATCTGTTTTAGTAAATGCTAGAAATTGGCCATTATATATCTTATATACAAAATCTATTAATATACTAATTGAATTACAAATTTACCCTAGATAATTTCTTAAGTGGATAAAGTTGACAATGCAAGTGTACATTTTTATATTGACAATAAAATAACTAATAAAGACTTAAAAAATTTTACAGGCGTTTATTATTATGTGAATGTTAATAGTTCCAATTTGGAAAATTAAATTGACGATCCAAGTTCAAAGTAATTATTCACCATCAGAATAAAAAGAAAAATAAGTTATTATCTTTGTTTTAAGAAGATGTCAAACTCATAATGTTATAATCCAAGTTAATTATCGACCAGAGAGTACTATTTTTACACAAATAATTATTTTAAATTAAAATGTAAACAGAATCACGAAACCAGTACCTTTAGCTGAGTACTAATCTACAATTGTGTAAAGTTTCAAGGTGCTTGGTGTAGTAGATAATGAGATTAATTATTTTAAAAATTTTATTCACTCTGTACTGATATTTACAAACTGTTATATCAATTAATCTCATTAACTATTGAAACAATCATTTCTTTCAAATATTTTACAGAAACCTACTTTTAGGTTTCTTATGCTGTACAAGAAAAGACGATTATTACATTTGGAGTAATACAGCTTTTTTTTTCTTTTACAATGTTTACATTGCGGTTTTTTTACATTTATTGCAGAATAATATATGACGACACAAGCGTTGATATTTAAGAATTCTGTTATTATGCTATAATGCCTAAGTCATGGCATCTTACAGGGTGATGCACTCCACCGCAAATACAGAAGAGTTTACATTAACTGATTGCACTATATTTCAATATTTAAGAAGATCCTACGCTTATTGAATACTTTATCTTACTTCCGTCTGTGTATACAGTAAGAGGATACTATAATAATTTGTCTAAAATTAAGTTTACATTTTTTTTGTTTTTTAGCTTTTTATGTATTGACAAGAATTTGTGTTAAGATATGGTTGCAATTCTGAACATAAATATTATAGTTTTTATTTAAGTCTATAAGTGAAATGAACTTCATGATATCAATGACACATTTCTTTTAATTGCATATTGATTAATATATTGCTATTTTATTCATATTATTTCGTAATGACATTCATGTATTTTCACATGCCATAGATTAAATGTAATATAAACATTTAATTATAAAACATATAGAAAATATGCTTCATTGGACCAATTATCTTGAAACATTATCGAATCATAGATAATTTTGTAACAAAGAGCATTGTTCTAATGATTTTACTTAAATTTTGATATTAAATAAATAATTATTTATGTAAAAACAGTACGTTTCAGTAACAAATTTTTTGAAAGATAATGTAATGATTGTGATATAACCTTAATGATATCCAATCAAATTCAAAAATTGTATCTAATAATAACGGTTTCAATGATACTGCTGCACTTTTTTCTATATAAGCATTCGAATTAGTAGTAAGTAAATAATAACTTTATTTAAAAAATTAAATGATTTTTTACTACATTTTAATTTATGCCAAGTCTCACACTAATAAACATTTTTATAAAATTTCAAACAAATTCGCAGGGGTCCCGAACCTATAAGGCTCATTCGGGGTCTTTTAGCAAGACGAATCGTCATTTATATATATACACGATTGTTCCTCTGATATTTGCATGCGCAATGGGACATTGAAAGCGTTGCAATGTTAAGTGCAACATAAATAATGCTACGTGAAGCTGCTAGATAATCATTGTATTATTGTGATGGAAGTACGTGATATTTTAAATTATTTAGCTATTTTCATTAATTTATTTTATTTAACTGCATAACTAAATATTCCAAATATTAATTGTAATTTTAGAAATATATATATACGTGGATGGTTGCTATAACTGAGGGAATATGTTTTAGAGGTATCCAGTAGTTCTTCTGAATTTTTTCAGATTTTTTCGGGGCCGCTATTTTAAGATACAGAGAGTCAAAATTGACATTTTAGCACTTTTTTGCATTCTGTGCCCATTTTCATGAATTTGTTGTTCCCAGGGGATGCGTTTTTCACTAGAAACATAAATATGCTGTCACACTCTTGTAAGCCATTTAAACCTTAAATAGTGAAAATCAGCAATTCTGCTCCGGACTCTGGAAACCTAATGCTGTCTAAAAGATGTCTTTTTATAGTCAGACACTGCCTATAAATTTCCAGAGTGGGTCTAAATCATTAAGATCATTTATGGTCAAAATATCTGGGAAAAGTGCCCGAAATATTAATAGAAATGTATATTTGTTGCCTTATAACGATGAATCTATTAGCATGATCAATGCAAAAAAATTTGTGCACTTACCTTGGAGTGGTAGAAAAGTATCTTCACTTGTTTCAGTATCCATCTAATCCCCTGTAAGCTGCTAAAAATACAAATATTATTATACAATTATAAAAAATTAATTTTTAAACATTTATAATGCTCGATTTTTAGTTTTACAACCACTATAAGAATTATGATACTAATATGAAGAATTACTATAAATGTATCAACATTATTATAATAATAATTGAAGATATGTATTTAAAAACAAAAATATATCAACAAATCAGATCTGAGATTATAGTGATTAATATGATTAATTGACAGTCACAAGTTTGTGAAATTCAAACAATGTATTGCTGAATAATAATAATAATAATAATAATGTTGATACTTTTATAATAATCCTTTAGATTAGTATTATAATCCTTGTAAGGGTTGTAAAACTAAAAATTGAGCATTATGAATGTTTAAAAATTAATTATTTATAATTGTATAAGAATATTTGTATTTTTAGCAGCTTACAGGGAATTAGATAGGTACTGAAACAAATGGAGATACTTTTCTACCACTCCAAGGTAAGTGCATACATTTTTTTGCAATGATCATACTAACAAATTCATCGTTACAAGGCAACAAATATATACATTTCTATTAATATTTCGGGCACATTTCCCAGATATTTTGATCGAAAGTGGTATTAATGATTTGGACCCACTCTGGAAATTTATAGGCAGTTTTTGACTATAAAAAGACATCCTTTAGACAGCATTAGGTTTCCAGAGTCCGGAACAAAATTGCTGATTTTCACTATTTAAGGTTTAAATGGCTTACAAGAGTGTGACAGCATACATTTATGTCTTTAAAAGTATTTTTAATGAAAAATTCAGAAAATTTTACAAAAAAGTCATATTTATGTTTCTAGTGAAAAACGCATCCCCTGGGAACAACAAATTCATGAAAATGGGCACAGAATGCAAAAAAGTGCTAAAGGGGATGACGGACCCAGAAAATGGTCATTTTGTACTTTCTTTTATAAGTAAATGACTAAAGTTTTTAAAAAACGCCGAACGTCAAGCCCTTAGGTATGTTTTAAATAATATACCCAAATTTTTCCAGATTTTTAAATCCATAATTTGATCACGATGTTTGGGTTGAAAGATTATGTTTTTTTGGACTAATAATTACCGACCAAACATTGTTTACTCAATTATTATTTAATAAATGCTTTTTCGTTAAAAAATCAAAACGTCAAGCCCTTCCTTATGTTTTCAGCTGTCCATATGAATTTTTTCAGATGTTTAAATGCAATATTTTAGATATAATTTTTGGGTTGAAAGGTGCAGATTCCTGTAATTTAGGCCCGACATACCGTTAAAATAATGGCCCCGAAAAAATCTGAAAAAATTCAGGAGAACTACTGGATACCTCTAAAACATATTCCCACAGTTATAGCAATATTTATTTTTTTCATCTTCGATATCACAGAGAACCACATATATATAGGCTCTATATAGTTGTATATAATGAACTACTTTAGAAAATGACTACATATAAAGAAAAATATTGGAAATTTGTACATTAATTATCAATTTATGCGCTTATTTTACTACATTATTTCATGAACCTACTTTGCACTTTAAAAAGCTTTCATAATCAAATTTAAAGTATATAAAGAAGCTTACGAAAGTTAAAAAACTTTATTTGTTATATAATGCTAAATAATATTTATACAAATGTTCAAGATGATACGACTAAATATTAAAAATACTCGAGGACAAAAAATAATTTGAAACACCCTGATTATAACTCAAGCATTATTTAAAAATTTTCCCTACATAGTTACCTAGTGGGATATATTGATATTTTTTAATAATATTTAGTCTATTTATGGCATATTGCAATTAATTTTTAATGTTAATTTCTATCGTGCAAAACGTTATTGTCATTTAATTACATTGCACAGACTATAACGTATTGCTTATTTCATATACAATTATACATATATTATTGTACCACATTCATTACACTATAGAAATGAAAAATTCAATTATTTTACATTACATACATAATTAGAATCAAATTTATTATATGTCAAAGTGACTGATGTATAAATTAATTAAATTAAGTTTGTTGTTCATAAATGATTATAACCCTTCACAATACGCACACACACGGCGTATAATATAATATAATGTACGATAAGTAAAACCGGTAAAATATTACACACACTTTTATCTATGTATCCTTGGGAAAATTTAAAATATTGTGGTTAAAGTTTACGTAATAAAGTAGAGCAATGTGCATGTATATATCTTCTTAGTTCAAACCTTACTACTAGCAATATCTCGAGTTTCTTTACGGATATGAGGATTGATTTTTTCAAATTCATGGCTTTTGAACCTTGAACATTTTTCTTTCGATACCTTTGACCTATATTCCACGTATATAATTTTTTAAACAAATTTACATTCACTATAACATTTATGACTATTTAAGTAAAATACTTTGCACGCATAAGTCTAAATTCATATTGAATAAAAAAAATATTTATTTACAGTTTATTTGTTTACTGCAATAAAGGTAATAAAAGGTGTTTGTTACCTAACTTTTATTAAAGTAAACATAAATAACATTAGTCTGTTTATGCTATTTACACATGAACACATGTAGGTATCTATTTATTTATATAAAACCTCCAATCTTATAAAAGCTATACAAACATATTATCAAATTAGGAAAATCAAAACACTTTTACTAATAATTGGCATACTTTGTATAATTAAAAAAAACTCCTTAAATTCTAGCTTGTAGAACTGTAGAAACATTTGCCAAAGCAAAAGTGTGTAAACGTCGTAATATAGCAACAAAAAAACGCTCAGAGAGCACCGACCGCATTAACTACAGCATTTTTTCCGTGGCTTCCGCCCAATTATATATCTCCCTCTCTTCCTCTCTCGTCCTACCACTCTCTCTCTCTCTTTCCTTCTCTTTCGCGAATAATAATTCCCACTAATTCACGAATTATCTTTCCTCTCATGCGAGGACATGTCTCTTTTTCCTTCGAACGCTTCTCTCTTATTATTCTATGCGTTAATCTCCGGTTTTCCTTCTCGCCATGTGCGCATCTGTCATTTCCCTTTTGCGTGGTAAATGCAGGATGTCGGTGGTCGTTCCGAAAATCGCCAAGGCACGCGATACGTGCGACGAAAGCTGAAAGTGTGAACGGCGTCAAGTTGTAAATAACGATTGAAAATACGTCATGAGATCGATATACGGTAATGTTTATTGGTAAAAGAAAATATAAAGCTGACTTGGTTTATTAACGCTGTTGAAGTAAGAAATGAGGAATGTTGATTACGAGCGTCTGTTGCTAAATTTTCTTGGCAATGAACTTTCTTGATGAACTCGAAATTTTCGCTCGGAATGTATATACTTTTTCTACCAGCAGCATTTTAGAGATGATATATGTCAATGCTACTTTACGATTCCGAAAGGTTTTTGCTTACTCGTCCTAAGTTGGAAAGAGTTTTAAAGTGTATATTGTCAAAAGTTTTGATTGTACACTGTGTAAAGTTTTATAACTGGTTTATAATAGAAAATAAGACCTAATAAATAAAATTATGTTTGTCCTAGCTAAGATTTCCGGTCAATATACCTTTAAACCTTTTAAACTACGATTTCACGTTTTATATACATGTAGATGCATAAAATATTTTTTACAACAATTTTTTAAAGTTTATAGTTTTTTTTAACCGAATTATTTTCCTACTGTATTACAATCAACAATCATGATTAATTTATGTAATAAAATAAATATTGTTACAATGACAGCAATATTTTAGATTGCAAACGTTCGGCGTTTTAAATTTTTCAGTGCGTGTTTTGTCCATAATACAACTGTACAATATATAAAAATAAAATAAAGTTTATATTTCAGAATACGAAATATTATCAATACATTAAACCAACAAATAAAAATAATTTACGTAATCTCTATTAAGAGAAATATTGTATATATAAGGCAGGAAAACTTTATACGTGGACTAGAATCTAACTAATATATCGTAGGCGTCAGACGCTGTAGGTGATCGAGTTTATATCAAGTGAAATTCAATTAAATTTTACCGCGTACACTAGTTAAGATACTTATATAAACAACAAGAATAACTAGAATGTCCACTTATTTTTAAGAAAGCCTTTTTCACGCAACACTACGTAGATCAATAAAAAAATTGCAAACTTAAACGAATCAGTACAGATTCAATTGCATAGTTTCCTACTTACTGTAGAGAAGGCTATACTTATACTTTCGAATCCTGAATTTGTCTAAAATACATTTTCTTGCGTCATAAATTTTCAAATTATTATTTTGTTTGGATGCATAATTAATAAGTTGTTATAGACATTCATATATCAAAAAAGCTTTAATAAATTTATAACTTTTCTCTAACAGTATAGCAAAATTGGAACTTATGCACAAACTTTTTATTTTATGTAATAGAAAAGATTAAAATGCATTATTGTCAAT
Organism: Theocolax elegans; assembly: GCA_026168455.1. NCBI lineage: Eukaryota > Metazoa > Arthropoda > Insecta > Hymenoptera > Cerocephalidae > Theocolax > Theocolax elegans. The sequence continues at coordinate 32,203,213 of CM047426.1, read as the reverse complement.
TTTTTTAATTATTATTTATTTATCAATGTAGTGTATTGTATTGTGCACTTAAAACTTTCATTTAAAACTTACTTAATTATCATTTTATGTATTTATTAAAAATGGAGGACCACACGGTAATACTGCGTTTTCTCATTCATTCCTATTCTTTGTAAATATAATATTGTAAAACAAACGTATTTGTATAGTCGGTTAAAAAAGACCGACGAATCAATAAAAAAAGAATATATAAAATTAACCTTTTGGTAGACAGTATAGAGAGAATAAATAATATACAGTCCGTTGCATACATCGCGTTTATCCTGTCTCTCTCCTTTAAGGAAGTTGTCGAACAATCATAAAATTGAAACGCCATGATATCGCAACTAGGCAAACAAGTCGACAGACAGGTCTAAAATAGCCCTCGCGTTTAGAAGCTAACGCCTCGTACAACAATCCAGCTGAGTGAAAGCCCATACATAGCGTATTCCGCTAAATATTTCAGCACCGACGAATCATCGTGAAAATAATACGAAAAAAAGGAAGTAAACGTAGGCAAAAGAAAATTCTTTCTATAGTCTTCAAAACAATACGTATATGTACATATATGTACTCTAGCGAGCGTGCATTATTGCGCCTTTTTTTACACTTACATTCAATTGTTGAATATATATTTTTAGATATATCAAATATTATTAAATATGCAGTAACGAGAGTTTAGCACTTATTTCGCTTAGTGTGTTGCAAATTTAATTTATTTATTATCTATCAAAAGCTTTAAATACATGCTTCAATTAATTATACGTTGTGTAACATTCAGTTTGTTGTAACGTTTATTTCGAGCATTTAAATAATGTTAATAATTTACTTAATTATTAATTAAATGCATCTGCACAATTATTCTAGTACAATCAACAACATATGCGCGCTTCATACTCAACTTTGGTCAGCAGTAAAACAATGGCTTCTTCGTTACAGCCAGTTTTATATCGCCGCACATCTATAACACATTATTATTATATTATTTAAAAATCAATTACGGTTTTGTTTTTATATTATTGCGGAATGAAGCGCATATCGACTGCCAATTCAGTATCAAATTATTATTATATCATTAATAAAATGAAAATGATTTTAGTTGTAATGTTAAAAAATATATTTTATTGTATCATTTATTTAATTACATCATTATTTATATATAATTAAAATAATTAAATTTCGGTAATTCATCATTTACGTATATTCTACGAATATTCTAGTGAAAAATAACAATATATTTGAATTGCGTATATAGGTGACTATTTTTATATTCTTTCCTTTTCGTACAAGGGTCCAATGGAGCAAACTTACACTATAAAGTGTAATAATTGACGTTGAAATGTGTAAATCGACAATTTTGTCAAATTTAATTGTGAGAATTGCTGCATTTTACTCATTTTAAAAGGGCAAAATTGTCGATTTTCATATTTTAACGTAAACTATTACATTTTAGGGTTTAGAGTGTAAATATACATACCGATAAAAGATTACCACATCACATTATAATTGGATAACTAATGTCTTTGTAAAGATGCTCTCCTTATTAAGTGTGAGCAATTTTTTGGTATTTGTATCTATTTCACCAAATGATATTTCCGAGGTAAAACCTCTGTAGCACATCAATTCTCGCTAAAAAGTACACGAAAGCTGATTAGGGTTATTCGATATAGCCATACGGTTGAACATCGTCAAGCTCTTGCACTACACACAGCTGACTCGATCAGCTGTAAATCGAAATGGCTTGACTCACAAAGACAACTTAAATATATACGCACGTGTACATGTGTGCACATATACGTATAAACACGCCAGTGTCGCTCGATAGATTCACTTTCGCAGAGACCTGCGGCCTCGCGGATCGATCCGATGCGGTGGCCACCTCTGATTTGTATATGTGTTGGTATAAACCGACATAGTCAGAGAGACAGAAGGGGTAAAGGAGATTGACATGTTTCAATTGACCTGGTGAGGGTGGATGGACGACCTGTATGTTTTTAAAGAAGTTATGAAACAACACCGCTCGAATGTATATGTGTGTGTGTGTGTGTGTGTGTACTCGCGCCCGTTTTTTCTTATACTTTTGCGTAAAGAAAAACAGAGTTTCCACGGCAAGTTCTTATTTTTTTAATTTGTAAAAATACATCAGTCACTATGTACATTAAGGTAAAGTATAAAAATAATAAGTGAAATGTTTCAGTTATTTTTATTCTATACTTTTGGTCTGCACGTATGTAAGAAAACCAAATAAGCATTATAATCATACTTTTCTGACAAACACAACATATTACTCAGAAAAGTTTACTTTAATTAAATGAAAAATTCATTAGATTAAGCAAGATTTAAATTACTTAACTTTTAAAATAAGGAAGTTTCATTAAATTCGTCGATAACAAGCTTCTATAAGGTGATAAGGAACTAAAGTTTTTAATAATAATTTTGCGTCTAATTATCACAAACGAAAATTATAACTAAGTACAAGTGCTGCATTTTTCATTTGTAATTGAATTAATGTAACTAAGACCTTTAATACAATAAATAATATTTTTCAATTAACAGCATTAAAAAATAATTTGCATAACAAAATAGTAAGATTGATAAACCATTCAATGCTTCAATAGATTCTAACATAAATATCATAATAATCGTTGCTATTTTCGAAACCAATAGGTAAGACATATTAAATATTTTGTATCTGATTATTACCATAAGAATACCTCAGTCATTTTTATTTTTTATGTGTATATATTTATATTTATATCTGTGGGTGGGGTCCGATTTGTCGAAAGCTCATTCAAAATGTGTGCATTGTTTCGAATTTCAAAAATTAAAACTACATTTTTATTATTTAGAATCAAGAGAAATATAAAGATCATTTTTTTCGAAAATAATGCATAAAATAATTTTTATAATATTTGTCTGTTAATACTTTGATATCAGACAATAATGTTGAAAATTATGTATCTACTATTTGGAATTCAAAATATTGCACCTAATACCAAATATCTGACGATTTAATTACTTTCGAAATATTGCACACATTTTGAATGAACCTTCGACAAATCGGACCCCACCCTGGAGGAAATATATAAGTAGTAGTTCTCAAGAGATTTTCCAGTTCTAGTGTGAAACTGTTGATATATGCGTTAAGCTGCAAATTTATTTTTTCATATATTTTATTGACACTATAATTACACTTACAAAGAGAGTGTCGAGTGTCACATCTCCGGGAAACGGATCTTTACCAAACTCTATAGGATATATTTACTACTTTAAAAATATAAAGAAACCCAGCGTTTTAGATTCTAACGCTCTTTTTTACGATTGATATAAGCAAATAATGAAAAATTTCGCCAAAAATGTCCTTGACTACTAATAACTCATGATTGATTACTAATAACTCATTAACGAATAGAGTTAGATACTGAAACTTAAATTCAAAAGAAAACTGACATCGAGTAGATTGGATTTATAAAAAAGAAGCTCAAATGTTCTGACTTAATTAAAAGTTATGGAAAAGATAAATATAAGAAGACAATGTGGCATAAAAAATCAGTCAATTTTTTAAGATTGAGTATATGTCTTTATTTATTTTTGAGTTATGTGTGATCAAAGTCAAGGGCTTTTTTGGCGAAATTTTTCGTGTTTTGCTTATATCTTTGATAAATAAGAGCGTTAGAGTCTACAACTCCGGGTTTCTTCATATTTTTATAGTAGTAAACCTATCCTAGAGTTTGGTAAAGTTCCATTTCCCGGAGATGTGACACTCTCCTGGTTAGTGCAGTATTACATTATTTAACCTTTAAAAAACAGAAAATCTACTATTTAGTGTCTTAAAACATAATAGTAACTCAGTAATACCTTAAAAACTTCTAAATATTGTTATTTAAGTACTTGTAATATATTTTAGTCTGAGATACCTCTAAAAGATAATATATTAAACAAATTTTAAACCAACATTTATCAAATAATATAAACAATTTTTTGCATAACTAATAATTTTGAAAACTGAGGATTAACAAGCAAAGCGCGCAGAATGGCAAAGCCGCCTTGGTATATATGGATAATTATGACTACTTAAATATGTCGTTACCGGAAAGCATAGAAATTATAAATATCAAAAATCTCAGAGCATAACAACAACTTTATTTTCAAGATTTTTCAAGTATCCTCAGATGTTATTCTTAAATGATAAAGCTCATGCATAGAAAAGATAATGTTAATAGTAAAAATTTTTGACAATATTTAAATAATTCGAATCAATATCCCGTTTTTTAAAGGAATAAAGAGCAAGGAAGAACAAAGCTTGACTCTTTTTTCGTCAACAGGGACGACTACATTTTTTTAAGGAAAGCGATGTTGGCCATTAACCCAATTCTTCAGCGATTCTTTTAGTTTTTTGATAATTCGTGATGCATCTCGGACGGTGGGTGCTCCAATATAATTCAACCGTACTCGCGATAGCTTTGTACAAACGGGTAAAAGTCCCGACGAGTTGATTCATGCACTTAATACTTTTCTACAATCCTCGCTTTCATTCTAAAATTATAAAAACCTTTTCGTTGATTCGTATTTGCAATCGTAAATGCTAATGTTTTTGTGCGATCTTGCTCTATGCGTCAGTATTTGTGGGAGATTATTTACAATTTTATAATTTGTAAACGATGTATGGTATTTATATAATATTCATTTTTCTGTTTTATAAATATATGTTTCAAAAACATAATGAAATAAATTTTATATTGTCTAATTAAAAATGAAAAATACTTTTAATTTCTAATTTGTTTAACTCTAATCTAGTAACTATTAGGACTAGGAATTAAACGGAACTTCAAGAGGTTTTTTTGGTACCAAACGATGTATTCTAAGGATCATAATTCATTCACATGGATTCTAATTCAGAGATAACGCTATTTAAACAAAATATATGCGGAACTACTTGTAGGTAAAGTCTTACAAAAGATAAGTAATCAAATAATACAGAAAACATAGAAATCTACATTTATGATATGTTAGAGAAGTCAAATCAAAGAAGTTATATTTACTTAAAATTTATGAACCATACAAATTCTGAAAATGCTATTATAAATTATCGCCGATTACGTTTACTACATAAATCTATGAATGTATAGTCTTACACTATAATTTTACAAATTGAATTTTTGTTTTTATCGATGTAAGAATATTTTGTATAGTAACTTTTTCAAATGCATTTGATAATTTAATTAGACACTAGTATAGGATATTCCATATGTTATGTTTGAATAAAGAGTGTCTTCGTATGAATTATAACTTTGGAAATAGTATTATTTTAACAAAAAATAATCCTTTTAAATTATATTGATATACGTAATTTTCCATTAGACTGTTGTATCTTGTTTAATTCGCGACGATTTCGGTTTGCTTAAATTTAATACTTCTGTACAATTGCACTCATAACGTAGTAGCCAGCTAAGCTCCCGTAGAAGTTAGAATATTACCGTTTACTATAAGCAAATTATAAATAATAAATAGAATAATTCAGCTTGTGATGTTAACATTCCGATACATAACATATCAAAATATACATAATTTAATAAGTATAAGACTCTCAATTTTGGTTTAGTGAGTTGGTAAAGTTTATAATAATTTATTTCGTACTAACTCACAATTATTGACCAAATGTATAAATGTGACACATTTTTTATTTGAAATGTAACACTTGAATAGGGTTTATGAGCAAATGTTGATTAGAACCAAAGTAATTGCAAATTTAGTTCGAAATATACTAGCTTTGTATCTTTACTTATAATTACCCGATTCAGTCGTTTGACAGCTCAGTGTAAAGTGAAGATATGTATTATAATATGTCATACATACGAAGATTAATGTTTAATTTAATTATTTGTAACAAATAAAAGCGCAAAAAATTTAAGCAAAATTGAGTTTAATTTGTTTATATTTATATCCGACTAGCGGAACCTAGCTGGTTTTTGCACTATAAGCAAATATTGTATAAACACTTACATGGCTATGATGATTAATTGTACTGGCCATTGGGACTCACCTGTAACAAACGATAAGAGCATTTGTAAATTATTTCGAATTGATATTATAAATTCTTATTTATGCATTATATACAGGCATTATTTATTTTATAATTCTTTATTGTAATAATACGTAACACTATATGCAAGATGTTTCAATAACATTTTTGTTCACAGTTAAAATTTTGTTTGAAGTTTTTTAACATATCTACCCACAAATGAAAAATTATTTTAAAAGCTATTTGCAATAAAATTTCATGTATGTATATAAACATTAATTTATTCTAGTAGAAAAAAAAGAAAGTTTATCTAAATATACTCCATAAAATTTCCAACCGACACTTCGTATCTCTAACGACAGCACTAAAATTATAGAACCTCATAAAAAAAGAAACCTCACAAGCTCCCTTAATTTTAGTATACATATATATAATGCGCAAGTAAAATTTCTACTACAATAAGAAAGGACGTACTGTAACATGATAAGAGGCCAACGATCCAAAAATAGATCGGTTGTCTTGAAAAAAATCAGTGACTGACTTGCGTAAAATAAACTAAAAAAACTAGTCAACAATTTTACCACCCTTAAAGCAAAGAGATCTCATTAAATTTTCCTTATAATCCTCTTCTCGTAGTTCGATTAGTCTGGTAGAAAAGCTTCTCTCGTTTGTAGGAGTCAGAGGTGCGTTTAAATAAACATCGTATATATCGTATCGTATATATGTATATACACTCCAAAGTAAAGGGACGTTAAAGAAAAAAGTCAACGAAGGGAGAAGTAGAAGAAGAAGAAGAAGAAGAAGAAGAAGAAGAAGAAGAAGTAAAAGAAGAAGAAACGAGAGAAGGAAATTGAGACTGTTGACTTGCGCGAACTCAGCGGGGGAGTGTATCTATATTCTATTTCGGGTCAATGTCCGTCACTCGCATTCTCGCCAATCAAGAGGGGATATCGTGGCGACCTTAAGAGTGATACGTCCTTGCCGTACGTTCTCTTATATGCTTTCAACTTTCTCCTTTTGCCCTCGCACCCGCATTATCAAATATATTCTTTTTTTTGTTTTCACTTGACTCGGATTAATTGGTTTCTTTCGCGTTCCCAATTATCTCGATTTATTTTTACGGTTTAGTAAATAAAAGAAGAGTACAGTTGTATAAAGAGTCAGAACTGAGAGTAAATAGTAACGGGTGCGAATGCAATTGTACGGTATTGCGTTTTACAAGAGAAAAGTTAAAAGGATCGATAAACAGGGTAGATCCGGGTTCTTTTGTAAACACGCGATAATGTATACATATATATACAAAAGTTTTGACAGGTTACTGGACGCTTTTAGATTTATTTACCATTGTTGCATTTGTTTTCATCAAATTTGTTAATATGGCGATTACTCAATCAATATAATATTCAATATATTTTTAACGTGTACCGCGAATAAATGGCAATTACTTAGTCAATATGAAATTGAATATATTTTGCACCAGTATCTCGAATATATGGCGATTTGCAAAAAAAATTATTTTACTTAGTGCTCATGTAATAATTAAAACAATTGCATATTCACAACAAAATCAATTAATTTTTCGAAAATAGTGTTATAATAGCTATTTAATAAATAAATAAACACATCTGTCAACAATAGACGCACACCTCTGAAACAAATACATTACATTATTTAGTAAATAAAATAAATAAATAAATTCCTAGAATATAAAGGGGCTAAACAGTTAGCTCAGTATTTTATATTCAAATAGTATTCATGCTTAAATGGGTTTATTAAATAATAACCATCGCTTTTTATATAATTTACAGGTAAAAAATGTGCAGTCTGCAAAACCTTAAAAAAATTACAAAATTTGGAGAATATAGAAAGGTCGGTCAAAATTCAAAGCAGGGTAAAAATAAAATTCAAATATGCAGGTAGGCAGCTACCTCTTTTATTTCTTCTTCTTTTTTGGATTAAATATAATCCAAACCACATGCTACTAATTTTTAAATTAACGTGTAATACTATACCCAAACTTATCATTAAAATATCTCGAAATCATCATAGAAAATATAAATCACATGGTTCACATATTGTAACTCGTTGTAACTTAGATAACGTAAACTACTTGGTAGACCTAGATTATGGGAAAAATGCTATAGGCAATCAAAAGGCGCGATAGCGCCTGACGCAAGTATAGCGCGAGAACCATTATATACAGCTAACTAGCCCCTCAGATCTTTTTGATACATACAGGGTAATCCATTTTTATCTATAAATAGATTTATCTCCCAAATAACGTATAACTTATACACAAAAAAGTTTTAACAAAAGTCGTCAAGGATAAAGGGGGTTATCCACCTTTGTTAATGACCGTGACCTCAAGGTCAGTTCTGAAGGTCATTAAAAAGTTATAGACATTTTTAAATAGGAACACCTATTTTTGACTTCGGATTCAGAAAGAACAGAAAATTTTACTTCAAAAATTGTATTTTTCAATTTTTAGAGTGATCTCCAACAGGTCAAATTAAGCTTAAATATGAATTTATAGTTTATACGGTTTCTATACGTATAAAGTATGTGTACAGCGTTACCATTTTTAGCGACTGTCTTTTTCAGTGCCGTGAAAAGTGAAAGGAAACTGTCTACGTCTATTTTACCAAACTTCCAACACCTATATACCTGTTATTTATTTATATTTCCACAAAGATTAAAAGTAGAACATACAATTCTGCTTTTTTAATCTTAAATATAACAATTAACAATATATACACACAAAGCAATTAAGTTTGATAATCAATTTATTTAGAATTTTACTAAAATTTTTAAGATGTCTTTTGAAAATACCACGTGCTTTCCGAGCATAAACTGCGTGAAAATGTGATATATAAAAATATAACTATTTCTCTCTAAATGATTAAGTGTCGTTTTGTATCAAATATTTTAAAATTATAAAGTATTCTTAAATGAATTTTAGTATATCTTGCAAAAAACTATATATTATTTGTTATTTGTATATGTATTCATAAATTAATAAACAAATAATTGAAAAATACAAAAATTGTTTTATGAATAACACAAATAACAGAACAAATAAAATTCAATTGAAGCGAAAATTGGCTGATCTTACCAGCACGTACCGAACTAAAGAATTCGATATGTTTCTTAAAAATGTAAAAAAAATTGCAATAAATCTAACTATAAACATGTCATACATCTTAGCCCTTCGTACCCTTCAAATCCCTCTCATCACTTTTACACATCACCCCTGCTGGCGAATGCGCAAACGTAGCACATTTTTCACTCCTGAAAAGTCAAGTTACAAAAGGCGCATTAGGATACCTCGCTAGAGCTTCGAACAAAGAGAAACGTAGGAGATGAAAACAAGCGTAATATATAGACACACGCACGTAAGATACCTGAGTTCAGACGTAGTACCAAGTGATCGACAATAAAGCACCCGTACGGTTCAAATGGCAAAACGATAATGCGTAGAAGCGAGCCATGTATATATAGATTTTTTTTGTATTAATACTGTAAAAATATTTGCGATGTCAATGCTAATGTATTAAACCGGGTATGTTTATTCACGAAAATTATTAAAATAATATTGCAAATTGATAATTAGTAAAATTGTTAACAATTCCTTTTAATAACTAGAAGTTTATCAATAAGAGGTTAAGCGTTACCTGCGCCACCGATAACATTTTTAATTTTTTTACTCCCTCCCCTCTTTTTGTTCTTCGCACTTGGTTGTCTCTAACTTAACGTTATGCGCGTCCGTTGACTCATCCATTTTTTTGTCGATATAAGCATGCGCCACCGCCAACGAGCGCGATGATAATTTTTTGCGCTTCAAAGAACACGGAGCTTCGAGCGCGCAGGTGAATGAAATATATTTTACATAAAGAAAAGATGAAGAATGAACAACGAAGTTTAAAGTAGAAGCGTTTTTATTTTCATCTATAATGTTCAAAACACTACTTTAATTGACGCGCAGAAGTAGTGTATAATGATCCTTTTATGCACTTTATTTGATCGACGTCTGTTTAATTTTGAAATGTCAAGGAATTTTATCGAATTCTTTTTAGATATTTTTATATACTTTGTGACGACACGTTCATATAAGACTTGTTGGTAAAAATATATGAAGCGATTAGTATTCGGTTTTCATATACAATTAACGTCTAGATATTTTTGTGCAGACAACTTCAATGAATTTATGGAATTAATTACAAAATTGTAATTAAAGAGGGATATTTTTGATTATTCGATAAAGTTTTTCACATATTCTTATAACATTGTATAAAAGCTTGAATAAGACAATAATCTACTTCTTCGAGAAAATTTGTTGTTTAAAAAATAAATTTTCGTATAAAAACTAATAATTTATAATATATTGATTTATATAAAGCTAAACCTTAACTCCCTATATTTACTGCGTTATGAAAGTATTACATATTTTACATAGAAAATATTTCAAAAATGACAATAAAATTAATAACATATTGAATAAAAATTTATTACATTTTTTAAGAAAGCTTTAATATTCTTCAACATACTTTCACATATCGCATATTATACGATAAATTATAAACGTACATAACCTCAATTAAAGCAAACATTTTATTAAATTATAAAAAATGTTAACTAAAATAATAATAATATAAAACTTCATTAAGCGTATAAGAATAAAATGATATAAAATGATATATCAAAGTATAATAAATTATAAATAATAAATGAATGATCTGTAGTCTGTTTAGATAATTTGTAAACGAAACCACACGACGACATATTGTTAAATATGACGTCCAGGTGTGTCGTCTAATAATAATGGGTTGGAACTCTTATATATATGCTGGAGGTTACAAATATACATAGATATTGCACTTCAATCTCACAGATGCTTATTTCACGCATGACAACCTAAGGCTGCTATGCATCTTACATACCGAAGTTATTAATCTTGAGCGATTAGTACACGACAATAGAGGAGACTGATTTTACTGTAAGTGAACTTGTTCAAATGTACCGATTATAATATCAGGTATTTCCTTTCTTAAACAATTTCTACTTTTTTTAAAATAAAAATAAAAAATATAGCCTTTTAAAGTGTTCTAACGACAAAAGTAAAATCCTAGAAAAAATAGAATGTATACATATGTGGTTATTTAAGAGCTTGTAAAAACAAATTACGTACTTACTAATATACGCAATTTAATGTGTCGGTCCACTGTTGACACAGTTATTTGTCTACTTTATTTAGTACATAATTTTATCATATATAAAAATTTATTTACTAATTAAAATATAGCAGTGGTATTTAACAAATAAAACATTTAGGGGTAAAGCACTTCTGCTCACATGTTCTGTCTGTTTATGTTTCGCTATAACATATAGTAGACACAATCGTTGTACAGTTTGTGTTACTCGCACTCGCTTCGTACTGGCTCGAACATAGGAACGATACTTTCTGAGATAATGTACATAAATCGATTTTGCGGAATATGAATTTCAAAATTAATAAGTTATATAGGTAGAAAAAGGATCACTTATTTTTCTAGTTATAAGAAAACATTCCTTACATTGGCCGAGTATTTCATTCTCATAATTACACAGTAAAAAAGATTCATGATTCGGTTCCTCCTTAAAATTTATTATAGAGTAGGCCCTCTATTGTTTGAGATGCAGGTACTCTGTAATCTATGAAAAATACATATAATACGTAATAATATACAATAAAATAAAGAAATCTAATTTTAAAAGCGATATGCTATTCGTTTATCATTATTGGTGGATTATTCCGTTGCATACGAGGATTCTTGACAAATCAGAGAATCTCTTTAATATAATTATAAGTTTTTAGAGTCTGCACCTCGACTGTTAAGGAGTTGTTAATCCAACACAAATGTAAAATTACTCCGCCACATTAATGGCGCTGCTGCATGAATCTTTTTTCAGTGCATCACATACATACACACATCCATACATACAATTAAGGGAGAGACTGGTTTGAGTCCTAAGTTGCAGTTTTTTTATTTTTAAGTCAATATACCTATATATACATAATATTATTTTTTGAGATATCAATTTTGTGATAATAAAATATAAGGCAATCTTGTATAACAATTGGAGCTAAAAACGATATCTACGTTACCTTTTTTAATTTTTAAACTATTACTAGCAAGTTGCCTACGGATTTTTAAACAAATCGCTAATTATAGAATTTTATATACCTAAAAAATCGTTTTCGTCTCTAGTAGGGTAATATTGTATGGATACATTAGCCAGCTGTACACATGGTATATTTAAATAAAAAGTAAATTAAACGAAAAATATATAGTAATTCGATAAATTTATCTATGATACGAGGCTCTTTAAAAGAAAGAAAGGCTAAGGCAATGTCTAAAGCATAAATGTCAAATATATAATATACAAATGCATGTGTCATCAAAAGAATGAATCTTTTTTAAAATCGACTCAAATTTTAGGTAGCCTCTTCTCTCTTCCCTTAAGTTCGAGTGCACTCGTTCGCTCTAGGGGACCTCCTCACGGGGTTAACGATTCGTTTAACTTTTGACGTCGTACTTCCCCGCTCGCGCGAGGATTTACGAGCACGCCGCTGCCTGCGAAGAGAGGGGGATGGGGATGGGCAGGGGGGCGGGGGGGGGTGAAGGGAGAGGGAGAGAGAGTCGGCTCAATTAAGTCCCGCGGCAACGATCGCGTGGGATATATAACCAAGTTATGGCCCGCCCTGCATCGTGGTTTATTAATAGCCAAGCGATGGCGGCTTCGCGCCCGCGCGCGCGTGATCGACCTCTTGATGGGGAGGTTGGAACGTCGATCATTCTTGTAATGACAGGGTTGATTTCCTTTGAAAATTCTGAGATGGACATATTATCTTTTATAGTTATATATTGCCAAAATATCTTTGAACTGGACGATAGTTTCTTTGAACGATAGGACAGCAATATACATATGACGTAAGAAACTTGGTATAGAAACTTTCAGATTGTGGAATAATTAGCCATTGCATAAGGTTGCGATGGTAAATTTGCATGGTCGTCTACATATACACGTACATGTATATCATTATGCCTTGTGCATCCATCGATAGTCTATTTATTTTTGTAAGTTATTGTATTTATAGTTTGATCATGTAAGTAACGTAGTAATTAGTCGATTTAGTATTAATGTTGAGGTATAATCTACGTCTTTATTTACCTACATACGTTTGTGCCGATGCTTATTTATACACTAAATAAAGATTTCTGATAAATATTTGAAATTTTATTAAAACTGATTAAATAAAGCAGCTTTGCTACATTTGTATATATTATTCGACACTTTTTTAAAGAAGAAAGAGAATTATCGTAATTTCATGTAAATATTTGTTTTAAATTAATTATGTACGGGGTGACAAAGCATTAACTTTATTAATAATAACATATCTTTCATCGATGCAGAAATATAAATATATGCAACATGAATTAACGTATTCAAATAATTAATATACAATGGAAAAAGCTGCTCCGTGTTTACAATTATTTATATAAATTTTAAATAATTATTTTAATTCACTTAATAATGAATATCTTATTGATCAAATAGTACAACATTTAATCGATCTACTATTATACAAATAATAGTTAAATATACAAATGCAAAAAATTCTAATTTAACAAAAATATTTCTTTATTTTGTATTTACCATTAATTTTATTATTTGAACTTGTGGAATTAAAGCAACGAAGAAACTATTCTTTCTTAAATGACCATTCTTAATAAGGTCTCCATAATTACATTAAGCTTATTGGAGCATGAAGAAACGATTGCAAATAATTGAGAGTGTCAATATTCCAGATATCCGCAAACAAAATACATATACACAACTGCACATGTAAGCACAATAATATCCATGGTATACAAAAATAAACCGTAAAATCGCGACTTATGGACGTAAACGGGTGATATCATCGGGATAATATTGTTTTATAATACGCACACACACGCGCGAAGAATGCAAATGAATAAAAATTATTTAAATGTTTAGTTGTATAATTTTGGTCCAGTATTTTATAAAAAAAATTGAGAATCAGAACTTCACTATGCTGAATAGTATTTCTTTTTCAGACAGGGCGCATTAATTGTTAAAATGCATATACAAATATAAATTACCCCATCCGGTTTGTTATGTATACATAAAACAATTTGATCACCAGTTTATCAAATAAATTATTGGAATAAACGACTTTTCAAATTGGTGATAAGCTAGTTTTTAGGCCATAGGAACTCGTCAATTTTCTACCAGGGAACGGGTGAATAAAGAAGCCTTTTAAATTGTGAAAGCCACACCCAAAGCCGAATTTTCTGTGTTCGCGAAAACATTCGTGTCTATAGCACAAGTGCAATAAACGCATCGTAAATAGTAGCGTAGCCGGTGTCTATCTATGTATGTATGTATCTATATATATGTGTGTGTGTGTGTGTGTGTGTGTGTGTGTACACTACAAGTCTCGACAAGGAGACTCCACAAATCGATGAAATCGACGAATCGAGCTTTCGCATTACACAATTAGGTCGTTACTTAACAATGATACCGACTCGCTCGATTCTTCGCGCGAAATGCGGATATATAATCGGTGTGCAAGGAGGCCTCACGTGCAACTTGGCACGTGCGGCGTCTCGAGGAGACAAAAAAGTCAGACTCCAGCGCATGTTTGTACCTCGCGTGTATATACCGCGTAGTTTATAAACTGAACAAGTTTTCGCGGTATTGTATTATTATTAATGCAATTCATGCATATAAGTATGTATGTAGAATGGATGGAAAAGTTGTTACACACATTTTTCATTACAAATTATTATTATTCATCTAGTTTCCAAGATAATTAGTTTCTTATACAGTTTCCAGAGATTTAATGTAATTTTACATAGGAATTTGATGAAACTGTATATAGGTAAAAAAGGATATTGCAAATTGTTTTGCAATGTACTGTAACGTGGTCACGAAGTGCTGTGTTCTTGATAATTAGATCAGTTAAGCTTGTACAACAAAATTATATTCACTCCTAAACGTTATACATCATTGAAATCGTATAGTAATATTATTTCAAAAAGTTCATGAAAGCAATGGATAAACTTGATTTTAAACAAACTACCAAATACAGTTATGCTAGATGTTACGAAGAAGAACCATTTATTATAAAAGCAACTCTTATTAATTCGCAAATCAAAAAATATATTTGTAAAAAATTTGGTTTTAGCACGATTTGCGTGATTTATGTAGGTGAGTGTGCATTCGAACAAATGGGAAAGTTATGCTTTTTTTAAAAAAAGTAATTACTACACAATTTTTTATATAGGTGATGAATTGTGCATCATATAATCTGTTGCAAATTGCTATGACGAAAATCGCTGAGAAATATAATTTTTAATACCTATATACAGTTAACTAAAATGTATTTCCAAGTAGTCATTCAAATGAATAAGAAACGTAAAAAGACTTCTTGCTTAGTAAGATAAAAATCTTGACCGAGAATTATGTTAGGGTCGTTAAAGCTCAATGTATTTGACACTGAAATTTAGCACCAATATCCGGAGTTGGAAAATTTTACTCCTTTGAGGCATTATATTGGACGTGAATATTTTCTTAATGTTAATCGAGTTTCAAAATTGCTACTTAGAAAATTAATATAATTATTATGTTTTTAAATTGTTAAATGCAGTAATTTAAACTATTATAATAACCTTGAATTCCTAATCAATTAAAAAAATTATTTACAAAGAAAAATAATAAACACTAATTAAACATTTTTTAAACAATACACATTTATTAATATATAAATTAAGATTCAAAAATTTTAAAATCAACATTGTGTTTCAGTAAATATAACAGACAGTACAGTAGGGTCTAGTTATTAAAACTCTATTAAAGGATATATATTGTTAACAAACTTTAAATATTAAGAGATTATTTTTCATTAAATCTTTTATTTTACAAGTAATTAATACAGGTTTAACATTAATAATTTTGAGCACGGTGTAAAACGCGCATAATATACATTCATATGAGTGCATTTATGCACATGTGAGCTGTTCTTTATCTGTGAAAATCACGCGAGCGCAACACAGACTACGATCATCGAGTTAAAAATATTACTATAACCATCGCAAGATGATTAATTTAAAATCAATGACGTTTAGACTGTATAACTGTATGGATTTACGTTCACTTAAGTATAAAAATATAAATACGCGTGCACACATACGCACTCACACACACGTCATACAAGTTTAACACGGTCTTAAGATTCTGATTGATGATGTGCCAAAAGATTTGGTACGAACGATTTTCTGATGAGGGTATATACTCTCACGCAATGGGAAAGTGACTTAAATTAATGATTGTTTCAAAGACTCGCGCAATTGTTTTTCCTTTTGTATTATCAATTGACAGGATCGCTTTCACGTAATCCTGATTTAATTGTTTGTTCGTAATTTGGAAAATCAACATAAATTTACTTTGTCTTATTAAATAAACAATTTATTAAAAATTTAATTTTATAATTTATTCGCAATGTCTCTCTATTATAATTGTATTGCCCAAATTTTAATGAAAGAATTGAAAAATATGAAAGATTCAATTTACTCCTGCATTTTTGTAAGCTCTTTTAAAATTAATCTTAAGACAAAGAAAAACTTCTGAAAACAATTTTGGTGCTATCTACATAAACAGCTATTTCAAACAAAAACTCGAAAATAGTAATTATTTTTAGGATAAAAAATCATGTCAAACTGAATTATAAATTAACTTGGCTAATTATTTCAATTTTACAATTATTATATTTATATTAATCAACATTTCTCAACTACTAACTGTGATAAAATTAAATTATACTTATCACAATAAATTGAATAATATTTCTTATAAATTTTAAAATGATAAAATTGTATTATTTATTGCCAATTAAAATATTGTAACTCATCATCACCCATACAAATGAAGTTATGTGTATTTAAAATAGTGGAAATGTCTTATCAACTTGAAAGATACAAAAAACGATACCGAAATTAGAGCTTGTTTGTAAGAATGCATGGTGAATATTGAAAACATAAAAAGTAGATAAATATTGGGGTCCACGTATGTCATAACACTAGAATAATGTCCGCGGTAATCGATTTCCCAATCGTGCTCATTATTATTATTAATAGAACATCGAAAAAGCCACAATGACACGTCCACCTAATGGACAGCACTAATGAATACATTAAAGAACAATTGAGCGTATAAGAAGAGCGAAGAAGTAGCATAAGCGAATCTCGCCTTTCGTCGTCATCGCAGTTATTCCGAACAAAGAGATGCAAGCGACGAAAGGGAAGGAAAAAATAAAAAATAAAAAAGAGAAAATTTTACACAACCACACACTTATACGCAAGGAGCAAAAGAGTGTCTCTCGCAAGTTCTCAACAGGACCTTTTCGCGTATTGGAGAAACCTAGCTTCTCAATAACATGATGCACTGTACCGATTGGATAGCATCGATGGTTCTTTGCATAGATGTTGCTCTTCGGAATAAACAAAAGAAAATTTTTCTGCGTAAGTTTTATAATATTACAGATGCTCGTTCAAGGTATAATAAATTTAGTGAATTTGAACGACAGCATTTGTCAGTTAAGTACATTTTACAGTTGTTTTTTAAATCATATTTTTATTAAAAAATCATTGCTGGTGGAAATGGTATATTAAAACTTATACATAATCGAACCATTTCCACACATATTGCTTGAAAAATTGTTTTCAAAAACGCCTTTTTTCATCGGTAATTTGTTTGAAGCCCGAGCGGGAATGACTACGTGTCTTAATTCTAATTTACCTCGAATAAACAAGAAGTACGTGTGTACGTATAGACCGCGAAAGAGAGAACCACGCGAAATTGCAATCTGTAGGAGTTCAAATCCCTTGGCTCGCGCGCGTTTTGATTGAAAAACTCGCATTCGCGCAGCAAGACAAAAGAGAGGACGAGCAAGAGAAAAGCTTAGAATGAATGCGAGAGTTCAACGGAAGCAAGAGAGAAGAAAATCGCATGTGCTGTCCTTGTATGTACACGCACGCATATGTGTATGAGGGAACTACACGAGAGTCACGTATGTTGGATTTGTTTGGTTTCTTTACGCACACACGCACACGCGCCCATATACGAACGGACGCATGCACGCTCACTTTATATACTTTATATAAGGTATATATTACCTTATATGCACGGGGTATGGAGAATCTCATCCGTACTATTCTATATGTACATACTTTATAGTGAGAGACAATCAAACTTAAATTATTACGTCATCTTTTTTTAATTAAAAAAACTTTCTATAACAACTTGAACTTGATGTTTTCAATTTCATCGGTCATCTATAATGGCATAACATTTAATTAAATCCATTGGTTCTTGGAAGAATAATGTATATTAATTTATTAATCGATCTTAAGTTTAAAGTACATTCATGTAGCGTTATATCGTTTTCGTACCGCACGAAGTTTTTATTTTTGATCCGAATATCGAGAATTCGCGAAAGATTAATTCAATGGAATAAAAACTGTATATTCTTTTCCATTTACGAATGAGCTTATTTAAAGACATCAGATGACAGTTCGATTGTTTAAATTGAATTAAATAATGTGTGAATGAAACATTAATTCAACTGTTAAAAATTTTATAGTACTTGTATAAGGTAATACAATATTAATTTCAATACAATTTCCTTATACGGGGTAATAAGCAAAATATAAATGATTTTTTCGATTATTACCATATGTATGGATAATTATTAATGCAATGTATTAAATACGCATCGTACAATTTTGAATTTCTATACACAAGTTATTATATTTTTATTGGTTACACGTATATAAGAAAGTTAAAACCGAACTGAGAAACACCATCGCGACGACGCACACACACACAGACACACGCACGCACTGCGCACACACGTATACCAGGTTCTCCTTCTATTTATAGAAAATGAAAATGAGATAGTTACGGAGCAAAGCAAATGCGAAGTTAATCGTTGCTGAGAGGATTTTAAATTAATCTAAATGCGTACATGCCAGCACGACAACAATTTGTAAATAATTCATATTACTAGCAATTGCATGAGCAGACTCACCCACCCACACACACAAGCGCGCGCTCACACACCCATACATATATTATTATATTAATACTACTTGTTATGGTCGTTTTAATAAATATATGCGCTATACCGGTGCTGCATCCTAGGACACTGATTCGCATAAATAAAAATAAATAGCAGCTGTATACGGAGCGAGGCACACATTTTATTCAGTGTTGACCTTATAACTATACCTTTGTTTACATTGGGTATGCTGATATTAACATATTTAAACACCCATAGTTTTAGAAAATTTACTCAATGTAGTGAATCCCGTAAGTCTATAATAACGCGATACGGCTACTTAGTGCATTTATAATCTAAATCTATATTATACATTTCTGAACGGTCTTACTTTCGAGGTATGTATATATAATACAAATGAAAGTAGTAATTTATTTAACGCTTTCACGATCTCTTCGCGAATGTAATTCAGTGTCTTGTATACATATATGTGTATACCTACATACTCACACACACACACGAACACACATCTAGTTCTTTTATAGGTGTGTGAGAGAGTGAGAGAGAGAGAGAGAATTTTAAACGCAAAGGGTCAAGTTTATATGTGACTTAAAATAAAATTATAATGATTATACCGAGAATGAATTGAATATTAAAAAGAGTTAAGAACAACACCCAAATATATAGATATATACGTCTAAGTGTGTCGTGATTCACGAAACTTTTCTCCGAATAAGTTGAAAAAATATTTGTTACTTTATGAGAAAATATACATGCACGGTTTTCTTAGAAAACTTTTTCGAATTCTCGTCGTTTAACTTTTTCGAGAGTTAATGCACTTCCGACAGTTTCAAAATATTTTCACAGTCTGAGGTATTTATTATACCAAATCATAAATCGTTGATACGTCATGCAGCGTGATTGTTTTGTATCTGAAATTTTTACGTTTTTAGTTTTTACTATACTTATACAATTTCATACTAATTGGTCAGGAGTGTACATTTTTGCAAAGGGTAACCAATTTCTTTCTTAAGTGAACATTGTTAACAATAATACTTACAAGGAGAAGACCAACCCTGCGGGAAACGGATCTTTACCAAATATTAGGATATACTAAATTTAGGATATTTTTTCTACTATAAAAATTTGAAGAAAGCCGAAGTTATAGATTCTTTTTTTTATTTAAGCATTTTTAATCTCTTAGGAAAGATTACTTTGCAGTTATAGATTCTAATGCCCTTCCTTACGGTAGAAAGCAAATAACGAAAAACTTCACCGAAAAAATCCTTGACTTTGATCGCTTATAACTCGGAAACAAGTAAATATATGCTTACAAACTCAAATCCAGAGGAAAAAACTGAGATCGAATAAATTTGATTTAAAAAAAAGATGCTCAAATATATTGATTCGGTCAACAATTATGAAAGAAATAAGAATTTGCGATATTATGGTCTGAAAATTATCACATTTTTTAATTCAAAATATTTATCAAAATATTGCAAAATTCTTATTTCTTTCATAACTTTTGATCAAATCAAGATATTTGAGCATCCTTTTATGAAATCAAATGTACTTGATCCGAGTTTTCTTCTGGATTTAAGTTTGAAAACATATATTTATTTGTTTCCAAGTTATAAGCGATTAAAATTAATGGTTTTTTTGGCGAGGTTTTTCGTTATTTGCTTATATGTACCGTAAGAAAGGCCATTAGAATTTATAACTCCGGCTTTCTTCATATTTTTATAGTAGAAAAAATATCCTAGAATTTGGTAAAGACCCGCTTCCCGCAGGGTTGATCCTCTCCTTGTTAGAATATAAATTATTATTATTAAACATTCAAAACTTTCTTTTTTATTATTTTAACGGTACTACTTTATGCTTCCAATTTGATGCTAATCAGCGACGGAGGTCATACGATGACTTTGAGAAGAAAACACTTGTTGAAAATACATTCTCCAGTGGTCGTTATTGTTGTATCAATCGGGAATCGAACCCGCAGGACCTCGGGGTATAAATCCACCACTATACCGACCTAGCCATCGCAAGCCTCAATTGCAAATAATATTAATAAAATATTAATCTATACCACAGTTATACGACTGAATTAGTATTAATAATAAGTAATATTAGTATATATAATATAATAAGAATGACTTACAGTTAAAGTAACTTTAGTCGAGATCCGTTATGTCTCACTGAAAAAAATAGATGTTTAGATTTGACAGACCCACCGATCCGATAAAAGGTCGTTCAACTCTTACTTTGCTGAAGGGTTCATATGAAAAAAAGTTATAACCTCGCACGTTATGTTGTATATACTGTGCCTATCGCGATTAATAATGTAAACTCCCATCACGATTAGGTTGTGAATTTTTTTAAAGGTTTATCGCGATATAAATAAGATATATATTTAATAATAAATATAATATAATATTCTAAACATTTTTTTGCAAAAATAAAAATGTTGAATTTTATGTTATTATGGTGACAGGTATATAAATTTATAGTTAAAACATAATCATATAATTTTATAGTTATTTAATAACATTCGTTGTGATATGTACAGAAGTAGTCGAAGTATTTTTATAACGTGTTTTTGTTGAAATGTTTTAATGTAAGTGAGCAGGTGAAAAGCAATTTCGTAAACCTACAAATGTAAGCAATAAAAAGTACAGGGATAAAATTTCAGCGACAAGCGCAGGTGTTATTATTTTGCTTTACATCTTAATACATATCCAAGTATAAAAATATTCTGTAAAATTTTAAAACGAAAAAAATTTTAAAGAACCGCAATTAAATAGTTTGTAATATCTTTTTTATGAATTACCGTGCATAGAAGGTGTCATGAACAAAATTACTTTTACAGACAAGTATAAATTTTCAGTTTGTACACTAATCAAAAAATAAAATAATGCGAAAGAGTGAATATACTTTTTATAAAAGACCTTTGTCACGTAATTGTTGACTATTAATTGTAACAAAAAACTATGAAAGCCCCATCAAAAAATTCTACGCGTTTATAAGAATATACGCACACATTGAAATTCGACTAAACTACTTCAGCATAACGTAAATATATATTCCAAATCGCGACACTACCAAACTGGTATCCCCTATAGGAATACCGAATAAAAATAAGGAACTTGAATCTTTTATCCGAAAGGACCAACAATGAAACGTGTATATATATAAAAGCAAGTGTAAGTAAAGACTCACCCGCGACACTTGAATTCTCCGTTTGTAAGAAAATTGGTACTCTGGGAAAATACATTGGTTGTACATAAAAATAATTCGAAGCACCGAGTTCGTTCGCCCGAAATCGGCCCGTGTAAGGAAGCATATACACGCAAGAGGTTAAAAAACTTGATGCTGATACCTATAAGCGAGCGAGTTCAAAACTCGGCGGTATATTCTCTGGCGAAGCGACTGCACTGAGTAACGGGAAAGCGAAGGAGAGTAGCTGTGTCGCTGGTATACGCCGATGCGCAGCTGCTCTGCGCACGCACGCACATATGCATGTATGTGCATGTAGAAAAACACGCACGCACACACGCGCGGGCGCGCGCACACACACTCGTATACCGTACAAAGAGAGCGGGGAAATTCGCGCATCAGGGCAGCTGACGAGCTGACGGGTCGAATCAGCTGAGAGCGCGGAGCAAGACACAGCAACAACGGCGCCAGAGAGTCGATCTAGTGGACCAACACTCTTTATACATATACACATCAAACGATTTGTACACGTATCTACGTAAATATGCACATATGCATACACAAACGCACACACATTGACGAAATAGTATGTTTTCCGAATTCAATTTTCAACGGGTGCAAGGACTATTGCAAAATCGATAGTTCGATTCGTGGCTGGTAAACAAACTATGTGTATATATACCACATAACATCTGTATACGTGTATTTTGTAAATCTCAGCTATATATGTAGCGCAAAACTTGCATTTATTTTATACAACCGTTTACTGTTTTGTATTTCTCTCAAAGAGAGAGAGAGAGAGAGAGAGAGAGAGAGAGAGAACTTGTACATTTGAAAGTCAAATTGACAGAAATACGAGATGTTCATTTATTGTACTTTAAAGATAAAATATTAGGCTATTGAATTGTCCAAAAGCGATGTTCGAGAATTTTTGGCATCGTATATACTTTACTCAGGATTTTTAAAAAATAATATGATATTATGCTTTTATACTAACTACAATTGTACACATATGTACATTTGGTTTTAGACAGTTTATTGTATGTCTCATCTATAAAAAAATATTAAATTTGATGTTATATTTACACACACACACACACACACACACACATACACGTACACCCACGCCTAATCAATGTAAAAAAATGAATTGCGTAATCACCAATAGTGAAGTTTGTTATTTCACTTTTTAACTTTTTGTATAGTTAATATAACAAAAATGGTTTACTGATAAATATAAACAATGTTTTAAATGCCTTCAATTGAAACGGATTAGTTTTCTGTGGTAACCAATATTATACACTTATTATTAACAATTTTTATTTCTTGTTTGTCGTTTAACAACAGCACGCAAATTTTTTAACTTTAGTGTTCAATGCATATTTATTACATCTTAGTTGGTTTCTATTATAATGTTAAAATTTAAATAAAGTTTTATAAATGATATAGCGTATTGCAATATTCTTTTCTTTTATGAGATCATTAATAAGAAATATAATACAATATAAAGTATTCGTAAAGTTATTACCTACTGCGTAATTTGTAATATCTCTATACTTGTAATATTTCACATTGTTATTGAAACACATGTTCACAAAAAATGTACACGTACTATGCAACATACTGACTTGCACGAAAAATATAAAGAATTTTATTTAAATGAAGTATTTCACATCGCGCAAGGTTAATGTCATCATATTGTAAGTAATTGAAAGGTTCATCTCGATTCTATACCTACCATTTGCGATGCATTATATATTCTTATTAATTCTCCGCGTCCTTCAGAAAAATAAATAGCTCTCTTAAAGTTGCAATAGAAAATTAGAAAGGGCGCGTTTAGTCGAAAAACTTGTACATTACGAAACGTTCAATGCGAAAAAATTAAGATATTTCGTTATGCACAAATGACGTAATGCTTATCTACACCAAACTTCGTATTCGTATACACATACAATAATTGTGTTATCGCTGTAATTTTTTTCTCTCTTTTTAAACTGATGATATCGAGCTTTCGAGAACATACATAAAAAAGCTCGGTCTATGTATATACCATCGAAAACTCGGTCAATCAATCAAACCCTCATTCGCATCCAAAGTTCCTTCGAAAAAAAGGGTCCACGGTAACAAAAATATCAAACAAGAGACATTACAGTAAATTGCACAAAGAGAAAAATCATATAAGAGCTTTTTGTTTTTCTGAGAAATGTCGTATATATAAATCTATACATACTACATCGTACGTTTTGCGCATTCTCTCAATTTTCCTTAACGTTCAAACGCGATTTAACTGACCAACGAGAAATTCATCCTCATATATCCTTTGAAACGAGTACGTACGAGATAACTAGAAAATAGATAGAAACGTGGTGGATACACGGAATGGGTGCAACTTTGAGTAAACTCGTTGTTGAACGTGGCTTGCAAATATCTACCGACCGGTGAAAAATTTGATGATAAAAGTATTTTGAGTTTAGGTAGAAGTATATTATTAGGTATAAATCAATAAAAAAACCATTCTACGTGAATTAATAAATATTTTCATTAACACTATTGTTTAAATCGAGATAAAAAATTAATTTTTTTTTCTTCGGCAAACTGATATCTCTATATTGAAATAATATATATTTTTTTAATTAAACAAGAAAGTGATAGTATCCTTTGTTAAAGCGGTATTATAATTTACGATCTCAATAAAAAATCAATTAGTAACATATACAATTATTAATAGATGAACTTGAAATAATAAAAAAAAGAAGAATCTCTATTTAATTTGAATACATAAACATCAGCCTTCGTCGATCTCGCTCTTCTTATACCATGCCCCCCCCTTCCCCAGTTGAAACAATTACCGCTCATCAACGTATTAATTAAAGTTCTCATCAATTAATTATTTATTTGTTCTAAATACATGCATTACAATAGCACTGCACTTAATTCAGCACTCTCCAAATTTTCTGCATCCCAGCCTTTTAGCAATCTGTGTTTAATATGCTTAAGTATATCATACACACCCACACAAAGACAATCATTAACTAGAAAAAAAGGTAAGTACTTTTAAACTTTAGATAATGCCGATGGCACTTGCCCGAATAAGCTCGTTTGATTCTAAGCACTGCTTAAGCAGGATTAAAAAATGATGAAATCTATATAAAAAAGAAATACAGGTCGTGCGTGTATATGTGAGAGATGGAGAGAGAGTATATAGGGAAAAGGGGAGGGACACAGAGATGGAGGTAGATAGAGAGAGAGAGAGGGATAAGTAAAGAAAACAGGGTGCAAGTCTTTGCGAAACCTCGATCTCCCACACACATGTATACACGCTTCATCGACGAGGAAAAATTGTCTCGTCCATGTCAGTGGCCTAGTAATGAAAAAAAAGAGGTAGCGAGGTCGGCAAGAGGGGAGGAGGCGTCGAGAGTCAGTCGGTACTCGACCCCATCCTGGCGAGAAAATCCGGACGTCGGTCCTCTTCTTTTTTTCCGCGGATATGTACACGAGAGAACGAGAGATACATAGAATTCGGAGAATCGATTTCGCTGTTGTCGAGCGGGACGCTCCAGCGGCGTCCCGAAAATTTAAAAAACCCTCCCGACAAAAAATGGTATTGTAGAGAGACAACCTGTATAGATGTATAGATACATCTAAGTATATATATAGATGTATTGCATAGACGTATGTGCGGTATGTGTAACGAAAAAGGGGGACGCGGCAACAAAAGGGGACAGATCGAGAAGACAGCTATAGACAACTAGGCGCTTTGACATTTGTTAGAGGGAGACAGAGAGAAAACACAGAGAAGACGTTGTCGTTGTTGGTGGAACGTATAGAACGGGCTGTTTCTCTCCCTCTTTTCCGTATCTCGCGGAGATAAAAGCGAGACAAGAGAGCAGGTACTCGTATTCGTACTGGGGCACGATTTCTCCTGGCGCGTAATGAACTCGGAGTCAGGATTCTAAGTCAGCTGTCGTTGCGCAATCTTGGTGTTGTTAGAGTGTCGCGCGCGCGGATATTGGAGTATACAAAAGAGAAAGAAGGATGTAGATGTAGTCACACGTCGCACGTACAGAGATAAAAGTAGATAGATGTCACGTACGTCGGTATATGTAGGAAATATAGGTGTATTTGAAGGAAATACCTCCATATGCATCCGTGGATATCCGAGCGGCGCCTTCCTGGTTACCGTTCACGGCGTCTCGTCGTCGTGTTTGTTGAGTAGCCGCCACCACCTCGTGAGCTGCTGCAGCTGCTTATCCAGCCTCGTTGGTGGCTCGACCATATCTTAACCCGAGGCTTTACAACAGCCAACAGCGCACAACAACAACAACAGGTTCTCTCGAGTCTCGAGGCACACACCGATTCCTCGCGCAGTTATACTCTTACTTGTGGCGCGTTATACTTTATACTCCCGAGTCCCGAGAACGCGGAGCCAAAACTGCGTGTGGCGCGTCCACCGTGCGAGCCGAGTTACTGCTGAGCTGATCGTCGTCGCAGTTCTTCGATTTATTTCGCCGTCTCTCTCTCTCTCT
This sequence comes from Theocolax elegans, assembly GCA_026168455.1. NCBI lineage: Eukaryota > Metazoa > Arthropoda > Insecta > Hymenoptera > Cerocephalidae > Theocolax > Theocolax elegans. The sequence continues at coordinate 32,176,314 of CM047426.1, read as the reverse complement.
CTCTCTCTTTCTCTCCACCGCGACACCCGCAAGGGTCATGTGTGTGCGTGTGTGCGCGCGGCCATGTGTACGTTCACCGTTCACACACTACGACTACATACACACCGTCATATCCTCCCTCTCTCTTCCTCCTTGACTCGCGTGCGCCGAGTCTGTCTTTCTCTCTATCTCTCTCTCTGTTGCCGTGCGCGACCCGAGTGTAGGTCGCGCGCACACGTACCGAGACTCTCGGATATTTCTATATAGCTGCGTATATAGCTATATAGCTACGTGTATACCTTTGTACATAGGGTAAGAATGTAAGACGGACAAAGAAAGATGTATCCTATGAGTATATATGTATCTACATTATGCAGCTTTCACGATTTTTCTCACGGTTGCTTTGATAATAATATCTACTTTATTTATTTCCCACTGACTTTGCAGCTAATTCGATGACAGTTCATCATTGTTGTCGTCGTATAAGATGTACTTGGCTCGACCAGTCAAATCCCCGCTGGAGAAGCGGCGTAATAATTATGTGTATATGCTATATACTTCAGTTGATATAGCTGTTTTGAGAGAGACAGAGATAAACCCCAACGATTAAGCAGTATCAGCTTGCGATGTTGATTTTTTTGCATCGTTTTTATTCAACTTTTCGTTGTCCGCTTAAATTACATCAACGATTACTATTGTCATATTTTTCAAGCAAAAGAGGGTAACATATACAGGGGAAAATAAATGTGAGGAAACCTCGACAAAGATGGAGAACAAAACAGTAAAAAGAGGTAGAGTAACGAACGGAACGGAGATTGCGCGCAAGAAAAAAGAAAGAGAGATAAGAGACTGTGTGTCGTGTAGAAAATGCGCATGCGCACGGCAAGGCGAGCCAGCTGTTTGCGGACACGATCGCCAGGTGGCGCGAAAATTCGAAGCAAGATTTTACGAGCCATATTTATTCACGCGCGCACATACACACGCGCGCGCACGCAAACCCACACCCACATAGCATGCATACACGAGGTTCGTATACGAATACGCAGGTGTCCAATGTTACATTTTTCTTCATTTTTCTGACCATAAAGCGCAAACCATATCGTGGCTTTGTTTATTGTTTATAATTTATGCGAGGGTTTTTTTTCAGTATATCCTCTTCTTCAGGCATGTTTTTTTATAATAGAATGCGCTTATCCATGTAGGTATACGCGCTCACGTTTCTTCTGGTGATTCTCTCACGTGTGGCTGATGCGTGATATAAGTATTCACGGACAAAGAAAACCTACCTTGATAATCAAAAGAAATAAGTTTCGTAATGATTGTTTCATTTAAGAATTATAGATTTTTTATTTTTCTGTTCAAAAGTCTAAATGTTGCAAATTGTTTCATAATAACTAAAGTGCTTATACTTATTTAAATTTATCGGCTAAAGTATTTCAAATTTACGTAAATAATGCTTTTCATTCCTCGATTACGATTGATTAAGTGAAAATTTTAACTTTTACTTTGGTTCTTACTTCACTACATAGATGTATAAGTATACTTAAAAACAATAATTAATGTATAAGCGTGCGTAATTGAATATTCATTGGGATAACATCCATATGCAAAATACATCTAAAGCACATTTTAAAAAAATAAGCTCTATAAACCCATTTTTATTTATATTATATTTTGTGTAAACAATTGAAGGCATATTATGATATGAATTATTAATACTATGACAATAGAATTCGTGAAATTTTTTACAATGCAGAGTATTGCAGGATATCGTTACGAGATTGGAACCGATATGCCGTCACGGTATAATGCAATACATTTTTTATTTTAACGGGGTGCCATAGTCAATATTTATCCTCCCTACCTTATCGGCAATCGTGATTATTAGTAATAAATTTGTAAATAAAACAGTGTGTAAAAAAATAAGAGAAGAGGCGCCTTCGTTTATTGATAATTTAACTGTGTGCTGAATTTCAGATTGAAATTATATTGCGTTTTTGAGAAAAGTCTTACCAAAAATGTAAACCTAACCTCAACGAGGTGAAAAGATTTGATATTTTTGGTAAGACTTTTCTCGAAAACGCAATAATATTTTAATCTAAAATTTAGCACACAGTTAGATTGTCAATAAACGAAGGCGCCCCTTCTCTTATTTTTTCACATACTGTTCTACTTTTTTATTAATTAATCATCAAAAATTGAGTATGGAACCCCCTTAAGATACAAGTATATAAATATGATAAGATTAACTTAATCAAATTTAATTTAAAATCTATTAATGATACGCACGTATTTAAACAAATAATTGTTTTGCAATTTTCTAATTCCGGTTTAAATTTGTAAAGCATTGCATATGTGGAAAAATACTGATCTTTATGTTTTGCAGAATTTACATAAATAATAACATAACTTTTTCAATATTAAATTTGTAAAAATAGTTGGTTTCTATTATTAAAATATGCTTCAAATCATAAATTTTAATAAATAAAATTTAAATTTAACAACGAATACATTATATTACTGCTATTAAAAGAATCAACCGAAGTTAAACATTTTATATCAGTCTGACCATATCCTGTCATTTTCTACTTAAGGTGGCAAGATACTAAAATATGACAGTTTACTAATAAAAGGATATTACCTTTTTTTAAGAAAACAGACTCTCTATGATTGATTTTTCTACTGGCCTGGAAAATGAGTAGTGATATATGACATATTATTTAAATAATGTACAAATTGTTATGTCTAGTGGTTCAATTACTCGCCATATTCTAATTTAATGTCACAAGAACAGTAAGTAACAACGTAAGTAATACCAAGTTAAATGTAATTTTCTGACTTCTGAAATAAGTGTATATTCTTATTTATCATTTAAACAAAACTATTTAAATTAAACAAAACTGTATTATTTAAATAATAATCAAACTTCTAATATACAAAATAATAAATGTAAATAATACCCGAAAGTTTTAATATAACAAAAAATTGAATTAACAAATACAGTTTTATACTTGGAATAAACAAAAGACTTACTAAAACAAAAAAGTTTACTCTAACTTATACACGAAAATGTCCATACGTAAAACCATAAGAAAAACTTGATGAAATATAAGCAAAAGGGAGAATACCATTTAAAAGAGAGAATAATGACAATAGGAAGAAAGCGCATCTAAGAAAAGAACTAATCGTTTATTTGCATGTTACTTTGTCTGCCTAAGGCTTATCCACGAGGTAAATCGTAAATAAAATACGATAGAGCACATCGTTATCGTTTTTTTCGGTATTATTCTAGACGCTACATAATTTTCGTCGCTTATCGTCTCACATTCTCTCTCATACACATACGTGATCACGTACATTCTCTCTCTCACTCTCTCTCTCTTTTATTCTCTTTTTATGCTTTAGCTTATTTTTTTGCAGATGCGAAGGTGGGGTGACGCGCTTAGACACCCGTTTAACGGTGTTACATACATATACGAAGTATTATACAGCGCGCTCAATGACATTCCTCGCGGGCGCATTCGCGATTTTTCTTTGCCAACCTCTTTCTCTCCTCGATCTATAACTTTCTTATTCTCTTATAAATGTTTTTCTTCTTTCTATTACACGGATTCTCGATCTCACTTTCATAAAAATCGCACACGGCCCTTTTTGCATTAATAATTTTTTGTGTTGTTGCTTGCTTCTTCTACACATTTAGAAAACGATAAGACCACACACGCGCGTATATGTGCAGAAAATATTAGTTTGATGAATAAGAGCCAAATGTCTATATGTATATATATATATGCAAAATATAGCACCAAATGAAAATGATACACATATGTATTTAATGTGTGGAAGTTTTGATTCGACGATAACATGATTTTTTGTGTATGATAACAGTTTACAGTTTAAGCCAAACTCTTTGATATTCGATAGCTCGTGATAGAATGATGAGATTATAAAAGTAAAAAATGTATAGAAAAGTTTGTAAGATTTTTTGTTTCGTTAGCTCGATGATTATACGTACGCTAATTATTAAGTATATTAACGGAAAATTACGATTTTTAATTATTCTGTTTTCTTTACAAACAATAAATACTGCATTTTTTAATATTCTAATATAAAATTGTTATTCGTGTAAAGTAAAATTTTGGCTCCTACTCAAAAAACAGTACCTTCTACGTATACGTTAAAAGAAAGTATTTGTAATATAAGTCATACACGATTTAGTACTGTTCTTTTTTCTTTAAAAATTCTACACAATTTTTTATAACATGGCGAGGAAAACATTACCAATTTGATTAGTATACAATTTCTCCACATTATACATTACATACTTTTTTCATCCTTAAATAGTATATGACATATCTAATAAAAGTACGGGACTTTTTACAAGATTTTCTTTATATCTTAATGTGTTATGCATCTTTAATATGTATATTGTTAAAAAAGATTTATTTTATCTATTTAAGTGATCGACTATCTAAAATCAAATAAATAGATCAAGAGAAATGCTTTTTTAAAATCAATCAAAGATGCAAAATATTAAAGACTCAAGTGATAAAGGAACGCAGTTGATGGGAGAAGAAAATATGCTCGCAGCTATAGCCATACGTGTAATTGTTTAGAAGATTACTATTTTACAAGTGAAAAAATCGAAGCGCTTGCTTATTTATAGAAGCACATACACTTTCTCCTCTGACTTCGTTTTATTCTATATAAGTATGAACGAAACAAAAAAATATAATAAAGAACCATTCACGTCCTAGAAACGTGTTCATAAGCGCTCATCTTCGCGTGCAGCACGACGATCCACCTCATTTTTCGCTCCCGTTCGCGAAGGCATTAAGAGAGCAACAAAAAGAGTAGGAGGCCTCGAATTCAAAATGATAAGAGAAAAATGTATTATGTCTCATCGCGTGAACGTTTCCAAATGTGAATGGGTAAAGGTACATTCGATATATTATAGGATATTTAAGCATTTGCCGGCGTTTAGATATTTTTTTTGTAAATCTTAAAGATGTTTTTTCAGCTTATCACTTTGTGAGAGTAATGCGTGATTTTTCTTTCACCACTTAGTTTTATGGCATTATGAACAAATATCAATTTCATCGTGGAAATAAGTGTCGGTGTTGTTTGAACAATTAATCATGGATTCTATTATTAATCCGGTAATTCGGATAATCTATAATGGCTTCAATAATAAACGATAATTAGCAATGTTTTATTAAGTTCCTCACTAATTTCATTGATTTGCATTATATAGACAAAAACAAAATTCTAGTTTTATTTCTGCAATGATACATATATTTAAGAAAATTAATAAAAATTCATAAGTTTTGATTGATTTTGGTTACTATATGCACATTATTTTCAAGTGTGCAATTTGTACTACTGCAAATATTTATGTATCAGTATTAATAATTTTTTAATAGTTTTTTCCACTATGAAACTCTGTTCCCTCATGTATGTATAAGCTTTTACAAAAAACAATGGTTAATCTTATACATACTTAATTCATCTTACGGACAAAGAAACTATACGACGACAGGATCTCCTTTACAAAGAAAATGAAAAATATAGAACATAAAAATTTACATACATATAGATTATCATCTATTCTCGGCCACTGCTCTGCAAATTCCTTTCATACGTATAAAACCTTTAGTATCGCGCAGTTGCAGAAAGAAAATAAAGCTTTCTAGACATGTGAGAAAATAAACAGTACATTCAAGGAAGCACGTGCAACTGATTTGTATAATGAATATACATTTACAATTAGCGTCAATTTATATTTCAAACATTTCAAACTTACAATAAGGAGAGAACAAAGAGATACAATATTGGTTTTTATGTATATATATATATAGAAAAGTGTTAAACAAATTTAGGGCACCATTTATAAGTTTTTAGTTATATATAGCAAATTTTTTCTTATATATATAAATTAAAAATAAATATACTGATGGTAAATTAATTGTATTGTTACAGTAAACAGCCACATCTTACGATTTGATGCAACAGTTGTATTAATTAAAACTCTTTCGAGATAATCCAGTATTTACAAATTATTTACTGATTACGACGAACTTCCTTGCAAGGAAATATATATATTCAAAGAGTTTGCATTTTACAACTAATATGAAAAGTATATTGCAATATCCGTTGGAATTATTATGACTCAAGGTGTACTTCTTGTTTTATAATAATAGCTGCTCAAACGTCATTGATCATGTGCTAGATACTGATTTTGATGATTAGAAGTATTGTACTGCAGATTTTTAATGCACAGTTTGGTCGGTTCAATAATTCTGTTTAATCATTGGAATCAGTATAGCAAGATGTAATATATCATTATATTATTTTCTTAAGCTAATTTATAAAAGCAGTTATTTACTATACAGAACAAATCAATATATTTTAAGTAAAATTATTATCAGTGAAGAAACGTATGTAAAACATAAACGTACAATATGCAGTTATCTGACATAATGTTAATTGCATTTATTTTTAACATTCATTCATATTTTTAAATTAAATGCAACCACTTCTCGATCCTCGAATTTAAAACAGGGAATTGAACCGCTATTGTTTTGGAATGCAAAATCATTAATAATATTAAATCTGTAACCATGTTATAATACGTGTAATGATTATTATTAAATTCATTTGTGAAATTTAGAGAGCTTTTTCTGAAATTTATACAATTTTTTGTAAACAATTTTCAAAAAATTATTTATCAATTTTTTATAACCATAGTTACAATTGCTTTAAAATATATGTTTCATAATTACAATTGCTTTGAAATTTATGTTCCTTAATTACAATGTTTTAAAAAATAATCGTAGTTAATGTTAATACGACATACAGCACTTAATAACATACTAATAGTATGTGATAAACAATTTCGTAATCTAAACAATCAATGTATATACAAAGTATAATTACATATTTAAACGTACATCTTTAAATTAAATATTAAAGTAAAGTTTATAGTTTATACAATCTAAATATATATTCGCAATCATAGTACGTTATTTTATTCACATTTACAATATATTAGGCGCGTAAGAAAATTAATGGAAATTATACACTAGTAATTTATTATTTTGCTCAGTTTTTATATGTATGAAATTATTCTAGAACAGAGTTTTAAGCTCGTTCTCAAAATCAGAAGTACAAAATATTTTATTAATAAACAATATTTATGTACAATTTAAACATTTAAATATGTAACCATCGCTTCGTAAATAAATTTCACAAAATAACAAATTGTTATAAAATCAATGCTAAACAATAAAACGTATGTTTTCAACGTAACTTTTCTCGATTTGAACTTTCTGATCCATTATTAAAAGTTTTTTGAAGAGAAACAAATACTACGGCTCGATTTCCTGATTCAAATCATTATAAAAAAAGAAAAAATATCAGCATGGTCGTTTTTGAAGAATTTATTTAAAGACAACGATCGCGAGGCACCCATTCGCTTTAGAGAACAACGTGTTGCGTCGCAACAAGAACCGAGCGCCTTTGTGATTCCAGATGCCTCGTAAATGCACACCGTCTGCCACCCCCTCCACAATCTTCTCTCTGTTTACCTTTCGATTTTCTCTCTTTCTCTCTCTCACTCGCTCTTTTTCGCTTCTATCATTGCGCGCGCCCGTTCATTTTTTCGACGCGATTGGTACAAGGCGCCACCTTATGTGTGATTAAAGTATCTCTATTATTTTATTTTCTACAATTCGGTGACAATTTCAATATTACAACAAAATTATATTTAATTTTTATTACTAAATAAGATATTTTAAAAAAATTACGTCGATGACTTAACTGTTAAAAAAATGAAAAAAATAAAATATATAAGAATAAATAATCGCGAATGATTTTTTTGTTACCAACTTGTAAGGCAATTAATATTGTAGTTGTTTAATATCTCTTTACAATCTTTTCCTATTCTTTCGCAATAATCGATATAGCAGAGCAGTAGCAGAGTACTAATTATTCTTAACATTCGCATAATTGTCATCGTCATTCTCCACGCTATACGTATCTAAAGTAAATATTTATATATAATATATATATAAAGTATATGTAAAACACTAATATATGGTTACTTTTATTTTCTTGTTACAAGCCTTACATACTTAGAATATGTATAATTTTTTTCCTTCATGTATATATACTCTTGTCTTGTAATAAAATCGGTTACTTCATCAAGTTGAAATCTAGGGATAATAAATATATCTATTGTGTTACTCTTAGTACAAGAGAAGTGGGTGCAGAGCGTTTGGTGGTAGTAGCGAATGCACTACCATCTCGGGATCAACTCTCCAACAATCTTTCCCTTTTGTAAAATCGTCTCACATGGTGACGTTCAACTGTATTGCTTTAGAATCCACGGAGCACGCTTGCTGCTGCTGCGCTTGTTGCTGCTGCTGTTGTTGCTGTTGTTGGTGCTGTTGTTGCGCTTGTTGCTGCTGCGAAGCCTGCTGCTGCTGTTGCTGTTGAGCAGCCTGTTGGGCAGCCTGTTGAGCAGCTTGATGCTGCTGCACTTGCTGCTGTACTTGCTGCTGTATCGCCTGTAGCGTTATAGTTTTGGTGTCAACTTGACATGTTTGTTCAACCGTAATCACCTGAGCTCCTTGTCCACCGCTGTTGCCACCACCCTGCTGCTGCGCTTGAGCAGCCTGTGCCGCTGCTTGAGCCGCCTGCCTTTGCTGCTGGCGCAATATACTTGGAGGCGGGTCCATATGTTGGCGCTGATGTAACAGCAGGTGGTTCTTTTGGAAGAACGCCTTGCCGCACTTGTCGCACACGTGCGACCTGATGTGACAGCTTCCATCCGTGTGACGTCGCTGGTGCTGTGATAACCCGTGTTTCTGAGCAAAACCTCGACCACAGTCCGGACAGATATGAGGTTTAGGCTTAGGACCTGAGCCCACTGGCGGCGACGTCTGCGTTGCCCCGTGCATGTGGCTTACGCTGCTGGCCGACGAGCCGAGAGGTCCGTTCATCTGCGAATGTTTTCAGTATTAGTGGGACGGCTTTGTTAAACTTTAAGAGTCAGGATGCGAGGAGTCATGATGAAATCTTCGAGCGGATATGTTGACTACTTGGCTATGAGATTTGAGTGGTACACTGGGAATGATAAGCAGACGTCACGAGTGTGGTGCTTAGTTAGTAAATAGTTTTAAGCGTATAACTAGCTAATAAGCCATTTTGTAATCGTCATTACCTCAACAGTATATTAATTATTATATAAACTATTCATTTTTATACGATTAAATTCTTTTAAATATTCAATGAAGTTTGTAAATTAGTATTTTATTGTATTTTCTTATGTACCATATTTTTTATGGCTGATATTATTTCATGCAGTGTTTATTAATTCAGTTTCATTTGTTTGTATTAAAGTTATAAGCTCTACTACTCTTTTCACTTAAAGTTATACAATATAGATAAATTAATATAAATAAAACATTTTTAATAGTATAAATTGTATTAAATTTTGATTTTTATATAAAATTGTTAGGTTTATGCAAGTAAATAATCATAGAGTTTACAATTAATAAACACAAGTTATTGTATTTTAATTATAGAAAATATGTAGATAAATAGATTTATATTAGATTTCTTTTAATTGTCAAATTCCAAATAATGAAATTAAATGAAATGCATTTAAAAACTTTTTTTGTTTGAAAATTTAAAATCCTTATCTGGCTGCTGTAATTTCATTGCTAACTTCAGTGTAATTGTATTTTATATTGTCAATTATTTAATAAATTATGCAGTAAGTATAAGTAAGAGAATAATTTTATGGGTGACATAATTTTAGCACTAAATTTTAAACATTACCTTAATTATTTAAAAAATGCAAAATATAGTAAAGTATTATTTATAAACTAATATTCTCCTTATAGAGAAGTATAAAGAGATTTGTAAGTTTTATAGTTTTATTAAATTTAAAAAATTGAATTTATCCAACATTTATTTATAATTTTATTTCAGTTTTTTTTAATGAAAGTGACCAAATATTTTTTACTGAAATTGGAAGAATGAATAATCAAGTTACTATTTAGTATTATATTTAGTGAGTGTATCTTTTTATCATTTTACATAATTTTATTATAAGATAATTATAAGAAATTATTTAATGAAAGTTTTATTTTGTTTTAAAAGTGAGGAAGAAAGTTCATAATAGAAACAACTACCTGGTGCGTACTAGAGGTATTGGCTGTGAGAAAATGTCCAGTTGTTTGTTGAAAAGTTGCGGCTAATCCACAGAGATCAGTTACCAGTGTCCTGTCTGCTGAATGTAACCTTAAATGCAGTGTTTGGGCTTCTCGATTATTAAACTCTAGACCACACTCCCTGAATACAAAAACAGAAACATCAACAATAGTTCTTACTTAATTGGAAACAATAGAATGTTAGTCACATAATAGTATGAACTTACCGACATGTGAATGGTTTTGTATCTGAATCCGAATTACTACTATTGTGAATCTTGGAGTGAGCTATTAAATCAGACTTCCTTGGAAATGCTTCTCCACATACTGTACATGCGAATGGCGTCTCCCCTGTGTGTAGTCGCATATGTGCCAGTAAGGTTCTCTTCTGTAGAAATTCTTTACCGCAAACTGTACAAGAGTGTGGTATTCTACCATGTAGACGACCATGATTAACTAGTTCGAACTTTCTCTGGAAGCTCACGCCGCAATCAGGACAAACAAAGGGATGCAGACTTCCGTGGAAGCGCGAATGCATGGTCAAGTGTTCCTTTTGGGCAAACGACTCTCCGCACTCTTCACAGACGAACGGACGTTCTCCTGTATGGAATTTACTGTGTGTCACTAAATGACGTTTTAAAGGAAAGGCTTTACCACATTCAGGGCAAACAAATGGTCTCTCTCTTGTATGTACTCTAGTGTGCGTCACCAAGTGGTGTTTTAACGTAAATGACTTCTTACATTCTCGACACTGAAAAGGTCTTTCTGCACTATGAAGAAGAAGGTGAGTATGGAGACAATGTTTATGTGCAAAACTTTTACCACAATGCACGCAAATATGAGGCCTTTCACCTGTATGAACTCGTGCGTGCGTAGTTAAATGATGCTTTAACAAGAAAGATTTTCCACACTCTGTACAAGAGTACGGCCTTTCTTTAGGTACACGAACTTGCGATCCCATGTCCTGTTGCTGCTTAGGTTTGGTATCTATGTGGGTTGTATTTACATGAGTGAGAACATGGCTAAAGTGTGCAGTTCCGTCGGTTTGACTGGAAGCCACATTATTAGAATTAGATTGACTGGACGCAGCAGCTGCTCTCTTCATAAGGATTTCGTTGCATTCTTCAGCCGTGAGTTGCAGCGGTCCAATAGGGGTCATGAAGTGCTTGCTCATGGTGTGCTTGTCCGTAGCAAAAACAAGGGTATTGGGAAATAGAGAAGGTGGTGGGGTAGTGTGATGATGGGCGTCGCAATTACATCCGCCTTTGTCGCACGTGAGGGCAAAAACATCATGGTGTTTCTTCGACCTGACGTGCGTGACGTGAGTCGTTTGATTGTGAGCTCCAGTGGTATGTCCGTGATGAGTAGTGGTAGGTGTCTGTTGGCAGGTATCGTTCATGGTGAACATGGTTCTCCTGTGCGAAGCGCTATTTTGTATCTTAGGTGGCTTAACATCAATTTGTATTTTCGGGCTGCTTCCTTGATCCTGGTTATTGTTGACTGCTGCGTAACTGATGGTACCGGCAATGTCGCTTTGCGTATTCTCCCGGCTATCGTTCCCGGGACCGCTGAATGACCATGTGGCATACCCAAACCCGGTACCGGTGTTCCCGGGTGTGGTGCACATGTTCGTCAAAGTGGTGATGGAGGCGTTGGCCTGACTACTCGCAGTAGTGACTGTAGGCTCTTCGCTATCGGTAGTCAACACATCTTCCGGGCCAACCACCTGCTCCACAATGACGAACTGGTCAGCGGGGAAAATCTTTAACGGCTCCAGAGCAAGATCTATGTCACGCTCCAGTATCCCAAACGAGAGGCGCGTCGACGGCGAAGATCATATCTCTGTCCCCTCGCTGACGAACGGTGTACCAGAGGGTCCCTCGAGCCTCCGAGCCCCCGAGCCCTCGAGCTCTAGTGCACCCGGATCAAGTTCCACCTACACCCCGGCAACAATGGCAACAGCCCGTGAGTAGCAGCCCTTTTGTCCCAACACTGGCTCCCCCCACAAACAAACGGCGCAAGACGCGCAGCCCCCGCGCCGGAGAGCCGCCTGCTCCGAGAGAGCGTCACCGCGTCGGCGGCGTCCCTCGTTAACCTTAAAGAACAACAACGTCTCCGCACGGACACGCACACACACGCACACGGTTCGCGGTCAGGCGGTGGCGGCAGCGGCGGCGGCGACAGCGGCAGCGGCAGCGGTAACGAAAGTGAAAAGAGGAAACACGAGGAGGGAGAGACGTGTCTCGCTCGCTCGCTCGCTCGCTCTCTGTCTCTCTCTCTCTCTCTCTTTGTGGATGCGTACGTGTGTATGTGTCGCGACTCGCGCGACGAGCTAGACGGAGCAAGAGAGCGCCTCACGGCTCACCAACACTTGCCGGGGAGGGGGAAATCCGCTGATCGACAATATCAGCGAATAAGAGTAAACGAACCGATTGGGCACCACTATCCTCCAAGAGCCACCGGCGAAGCAAACTCCCGGACGCGACGCGGTTCCTCGATCGACTCGAGTCTGACCAATGATCGGAACACCCTCGGCGACGTAACAGCCACTGCGAGGTTAAGGCGTAGACACTGCTGGTCCTACGGCACAATGGACAACTTACGGTGCCTCGAGCGCGGGCACGAAACACAAGAGTCTTGGTCGGTCTGGTCCCCGGGTCGGGCGATTGCGCGATAGACCTCTCGCTCGCACCCACGGGCCCACGGCACCTCGAATCGCGCTATCTCCTTTGCGGCGCGCTCGTGTGGGTGCGCTGAGCACTCGCGCACACGCGCAAAGGTGGCGGCGGCGGCGGCAGCGGCGGTGGCGGTGGCGGTAGTGGCCGCCGTGTATACGTTTTTTCCCCTCTTGGGTTTTTGGCGTGTCCGTAGAGTAAGAGCGACGCGATGAGGCGTCCCCTCGTTCGTTGCGTCGAGTGGCTAGCGGGCAGGGAGGCACACCGGGTACCCGTATTCCACCGCTACCTCGAAATTTGAGGGAGCCGCGATATTCTCGCACACATTTTTATCACACCGCACGAAATAGCCTCCGTGCATCGGCCATTTTATTTGTAAACTACCACTACTACCAGCCGCTTACGAGCAGGCGTACCAATCGTCCCGCGGTTTTGGAGGGAGCCGAGGCGCCGATGCGGCGTCGTCGTGACGTCAACCGGCCGACTTCCGCTTCCGCATGCTGGTAACACTGGCTTTTGGAAAATCGGAGATTCGGAGAGTAGTCGCGAATCGCGACGAAGCGCGCGGCTGGGTCGCAGCGACATCCTACAGCGACTCGATGTGGTACCGACACGAATCACCGACATCACCGTATACCATAGTGTCCATAGTCCATATATACCTAAACCTAACTCGTGTAATATAACGTCGTAAGTGGCGCTTTCGATTCGTCTACTTTATCGCGTAACGCGTTGCGCCCTCCGCTTGCTTGCTCGATTGATAATTCCTACAACTAATAACTATACCTATTCTACACGCGGCGCGATTCTCCTCTTCAGCTTCACTGTTTGCGGTCGTCAGATTAATATTTATTTTAAATATATACCATTTTCTTGGATTAGTAACATCCATATTTCGTTATTGTCAATTATCGTAAGATTCAGTACTACGTAAAATATATGTACATATCCAACTAAAAATATAAATAATACTTACTCTAATGATACGTATATATCTTCTAATTTTATTTTTAAATAATTATTTATTCACCTATCTATTATATGTGATAAAATATGCACACGTTATTTTATTAAAATTATTTGTTAAAGTGTAACGTGAAATGCATATTATTTTATATAATTATATCGTAAGAAAGTATGTCAATACAATGATTAATGATGTTTTAAAATGTTTTATATTTAAAATTTAACTAGGTTGCGCATAACATCCATTGACAAGTTTGAATGTCGATATGTTCTCATGTTTTGTATCACCGAAACTTTTTATTGTTATAAAACAAACAAGGAAATAGTGCTGGTCAGCGTTTTCTGCAGTTGACGACCGTACTCGTATCGTTAAAATATTTTTATCTCCGTCTGTAAATTATGTTAAATAGTGCCAAATCAATATTGATTACGATTAAGTAAATTATCTAATAAAAATAATGAAAATGTGTTTAGATCTGTCAAGCGAAGTGCGCGCGCCAAGTGAATTAATGCAAAGTTAGCATTTGATAAGCCTATATATATGTGTCTGTAGTCTATACAAATACTTATATAAAAGCTTACTCGTTTAACTTAACTTAACGTTGTAGTTTGGCTAAAAGCCAACCACGTTGATAATTGGCAGGATGCAAAGCATCAAAGGTCTATTGACATTATTTAATTGATTCGCATATACTTGCATTGGTTTGTCATTTTGCATCAGTTATTATTACATTATTATAGTAGTCTAATGAAATATAGTTATTATGCACAGTAATTTTGAATGAATAACTTTATTAACATAAGTATTAATTTTAAAAACCAGGTAGTTATTTAGATACTAGGTAAGGTTGAGTCAGTACATTATTTAAGAATAAACGACTAATCAACTAATATAAATGTCAAACCAATTATTTACAAAGGTTTGAGCTATTGAAATATTGAAAGCAGTTGCTAAATAATTGTGTTCGATGAAATGCTCAACTGGATTATAACTATAGACAATTATAACTTGGCAAAATACCAGTTAACATCTTAGGTGCCCCCCATTATTTTTTAAAATAAAATAAAGCGCATATATTTCTTGGAAATCGCTAACGAGCTCACAAAGAAGAATCTATATAGCTTCTCAATGTACGAGGAGTAAACGCGTCTTTGTTTGGAAGTGACCAGACGCTTTGTACGAGAAAAGTACGGTTAATTAGCATGCCTTTTCTTATTTTCTCTCTTATGCTGTGCTTTTCCTTTTCCAACGTATGAAACGAATGGTAAACTTTTTTATATATACGTAATGGAAAGATTAGTGTATAGAAAATTGCGTTTTACGCGTGAGCTGCATAAAATATCATCTATAATTCTTTTTTAAACGCGTATCGACGTATGCACATATCCTCTTCCTTCTGTGCTGTTAAGAATAACAATACAAAGGCTAGTTTGCATTCTTTATTTTTATTGGTTTCAGGGATACACTGACTATATTTATTCATTAACGATATATCTTTCAAATCAACTGTTTAGTATAATAATGTTAACGTTTAT
Source organism: Theocolax elegans (assembly GCA_026168455.1). Classification (NCBI taxonomy): domain Eukaryota; kingdom Metazoa; phylum Arthropoda; class Insecta; order Hymenoptera; family Cerocephalidae; genus Theocolax; species Theocolax elegans. Next base: position 32,160,944 of record CM047426.1, on the reverse strand, counting down.
AAAAATAATTTGTATCTGCTATTGATCAACATACTAGAAAATTTCGCAAATGGGATGTCAAAGGGGCATACGAAAATGCAAAAATATATTTTTTTATAATTCTCATATATATATTATATACACTCAAAAATTAGTAAAATTATTTGTAAAGTATTTTGTTTATAATTTCTTTTGTTCAATATTTTAAAAAGACAATGGATACTTTGTTGATATAAACTTTATAGTTAAACTGAGTTCTGCAACAGATTAATTATACGGTAGTAGACCTATAGGTATCATTAATTAATTTGGTGTATAATGGAGAAACTCCGTTTTTCCAAGTTTTTTGGTTGATATAATCCTTTTTTCTAGATTCTTTCTTATATGTGTTTCAATCTTTTAGGAGTTCTCGACTTTGCAAATGGAATACTGCAAATGATTTATTGCCGGTCGTAAGAGAAACCGCAGTCGACGCTTTCGTGTATAAGATTTACGTGATTTTTTTGTTGTTGTTAGCTTTTAACTTTTGAAAAAGTTACTCATTGATGTATATATTATTATGCTAGATATCAGTCTCAAAATGTATACGTAAAAGTGAAAAATAATTACAATTTCACGTGAAAACTAAAAAACTCTAATTTTTTAATTAAAATCAATGGACAATAAATTTTAGATTAGTTATTACTGCACGTTTCAAATGGGTAGTTATATTCTTCATTACGAATAATACATTTTCTCAACTCTTCAAAAAATTGAGGTTTTACAATCCAATAATTTAGTTATGTTTGCCGCACCAATGAGTATGTTTGAAAAACGGAGATTTTTATACGTATTTTTAATATTTGATTGATAAAGTGACAATAATCAAACAAACGAACGAATTGCTAATTTATTTGTTGAAATAAACATCTGCGATATTATTTCTCATCATCAAACTCTTGTCTTGTCAAATAATAAAAATTAATTAACACTTACAACGAAAGCTATATATTTACGAATAATTACGTTGTAGTGCGATAACATGAAACGAAAAGCCATCGTTATAAAAAACGAAAATAATCGAATTAAAAGTACGGCATTTTATCTTTTTTTGCGTAATGTGGTATATAGGAGTAGTCAAGACGGAATAGAAATCAATCGGTCGATTTCGGCATCGTAAGCAAAGTGAGTTTTGCCCCTGACTTGAGAGAAACCCGTCGTACACCGGCGCGCTTCAGGTTTGCCAGGCATCGCGGGGGAAGATTTTTTTACGAGTAGAGTGAGGACGTTCCGATATTCTCGCGGATGCTACTGACTTTTTTACGACAACCCAAACGATGCCGGTAAAAATCGTCGGATGGTATTATGTGCGTTTGTGTGTGTGTGGGTGTGCGGGTAGGTGGGAAAAGAACCCAAGGAATTGAACGCGTTTTCTCGTATTATGCCGGGACAAAGACGCGCGGATTCGAGAAATCGTTTTTTATTCGATAGGACTGCATTATGGATTTTTGCATTGGCGATAATGCGCGAGTGAATTTCGAATTTTCTTTTTTACCGATTCCTTTCGCATATAATTCTTCGGTTTTTATGGGTTCGATCGTTTTTCCATTTGGAATAAGTACGCGGTTTAGTTTTGTGGTATACGATTGGCGATTATCATAAACTTTTGAAGAACAACTCACAATGCAATATATTATTGTTATTGCAAATAATTAATCGACGAAATCACATTGATTATAGGAAGTATTTAATCTCTTTATCTGCGAATTATCACTGGATTATACTTAATTAACTATAAATAATGGTATACATATAAATAAAAGCGTAGAAAAACGTGGTAGAAAAAGTGCGTTGGGTGGAGCCGGTAGGAATAAGGGTCGAACATTTTCTATGTATTTACCCAGACGATACTAGTTTAGGGGAACAAAGAATAAAGAAGGACATGGAATCGTTTGGATTCTGAGCGATCATCGAGCAGTAGAGCGTGAACATGAGATACGTATACCTCGGACGCAGTTTGTATATATAATGTGCACGGGCTGCAAAAGTTCTTCTATACCTCTTGCGAATTTATGGCATTTCCGTTCAAATGTTCGCGACGCTTTAGTAGTGAATTTTATTTTATACAAATATTTTTATAGCCTCATTTGCTGTATAAGCTGTCTAAATTAATGTATTCATAAATGCTTTAAATGAATCAATCACTTTAAATGACGAACATATCTTTACGATAGTGTATAGAAAATTAGCTTTATACGCATACCCATGGATAACGATACATAGATTAAGAACAACGATTAATCTTCTTAGGCTTGCTCGACCCTTTGTCAACGTTGGGATATTCGTAGGAAGTGCTTAGGACCGGCCATCGAAGTATTAACCTTCTATTCTTTGTGATTTCGAGTTACGAGTAATTTACTTTTTTTGGAAACCTTGTCCATGCATTAGTGAGAAATAGGATGAAAAATAACGTGAGGTTTAGTGACAATTAAATTACAAGACCATTAGGGATAAATACATCAGTTCATTGATTAAGCAGGATTAGGTGTCACTATTTCATTGAAATGAAAGAATAGAATTTTTGGCGCATCTGTCCGTCATGTGCAGACTTGAATTCATTTTGTCCTTTAAGTCGCAATATCCTTATTTGTCTTACTTTACTCAAAAAATATGCATCCGGGAATGAAACTAAATTCTTTTTATGTTATATTAAATTTTTAACGATCTGTACGAGCCAGAATATATAAATATTCCTAATCATTAGTCCTTAGGAATATTATATATTCTGGCTCGTACAGACCGTTAAAAATTAATATAACATAAAATTCACGAGCGTATTACTCTTTAAAATCTATTTAGGCGTGTGTGGTCATTTTTGCGCCTACCCAAGACAATATTGATTGTTTTCAACTTTATCCACTAGGGGTTTTTCTTGGTTTGAATACATGTAAGTGATAAAGTCTTCTAATGTATATATATACCCCATTCAATAGTATTGTTCTTGGTCTATTTCGATATAAATTCTATATTCAATGTCTAAGGTAGATTGCCAGTCCTTACTGATGAGACCAACTGGCAATTGTGGTCGAAACATTTATTACAATTTTATCATACACTTTCTCTATATTATATTTAAAATTATCTTAATAATAATTTTTATTTCCACATCAATTTTTAGTCTCCAGAATAAAATATCTATACTCATCGAACTTGGTGTAGAGGCTGCAAATTTGTACCACACCATGGACTAATGATTAGGAATATTTATATATTCTGGCTCGTACAGACCGTTAAAAATTAATATAACATAAAATTCACGAGCGTATTACTCTTTAAATTCTTATTTAGGCGTGTGTGGTCATTTTTGCGCCTACCCAAGACAATATTGATTGTTTTCAACTTTATCCACTAGGGGTTTTTCTTGGTTTGAATACATGTAAGTGATAAAGTCTTCTAAATGTATATATATACCCCATTCAATAGTATTGTTCTTGGTCTATTTCGATATAAATTCTATATTCAATGTCTAAGGTAGATTGCCAGTCCTTACTGATGAGACCAACTGGCAATTGTGGTCGAAACATTTATTACAATTTTATCATACACTTTCTCTATATTATATTTAAAATTATCTTAATAATAATTTTTATTTCCACATCAATTTTTAGTCTCCAGAATAAAATATCTATACTCATCGAACTTGGTGTAGAGGCTGCAAATTTGTACCACACCATGGACTAATGATTAGGAATATTTATATATTCTGGCTCGTACAGACCGTTAAAAATTTAATATAACATAAAATTCACGAGCGTATTACTCTTTAAATTCTTTTTAATAAATAATATATGGAAAAAAAACTTGAGAGTAAAAATTACTCAAGTGCTCTAGAAAAATTTACTGAATTAACTCTATATTAAAATCTTTTGGTCTAGAACTTTAGTAATACTGACCTAAGTACGTAAATGATTTATACATAATTTTGACTCATATTTATATAATATTTATAAAGTAATATTTCGAAATAGCATCAATATATTCAATTCTTTTACACTGATATATATATATATATGTGTCAGCCAAAATTATACATATAAATCTTTTATGTACTTAAATAAGTATTACTAAAATTTTAGTCCAAAAAATTTTACTATAGAGTTACTTCAGTAAAATTTACTGGAGCACTTGAGTAATTTTTACTCAAGTTTTATTCCGTGTATTTTCAAATTTTGCTTTATAACAATTTATTTTATTCCATTCATTTTATACAGACTAATCTTAGAATGATTATACCAGAAATTTTTCGGAAATAGAACAGAATGATTCAATATATATTATTATTATTAACTTACAAATATTAATTAATCTGTAGCACCATTTTATTATTATTTTAATCTGATCATTTAATTGTTATTTTAGTAAGTATTTTAATATTAAATTATGCACGCATTCCATGCACTGTATTGACTAATTTAACGTATGTTGATAACATAATAAGTATCATGTGCAATCAAAATCACACACAACTGCGGAACATGATTTTTTAAGGGAAGATGATACCTAAAAGTCGAAAATTATTAAATATATTATTTTTTATAGTTATAATAGAAACATATATATATATACATATATATATGGGCTATTTCACGTCAAGTGGTACGATGAAAATTTTAAATCGCTCCAAATTTGAGAACAGGCTGGAAATATCTTCAAGAAGATAGAAAAAAAATTTTAGGTGATAAAAATAATTTGCTTAAGAGTTATTCCACCATGAAAAATGGAAATTTTTCAATTTTTTAGAAAAATTTCTATTTTCAAAGCCATTTATCTCAAAATCTATTCATTTTTTGAACAAACATTACAAACAACTTTTGTTCAAAATAATCTTTAGAACTTATCTACCTGGGTTACAATTCTTAATTTTAAAATCTCGAAGAGCCACGATCGATTTTGATCTAACACCACTCAAAAGATCACATTTTTGAGAGCTTTCGAATGGCGGTGGTTAGATTATTGGCCAAAATCGCTGTTGTAGGTTATGCCCAAAAATACATGAAAATTAGTGATTTTATGAGGTTCATGAGGCATAACTTACACCAGCGGTCTTGGCCAATAATCTAACCACCGCCATTCGAAAGCTCTCGAAAAATGTGATCTTTTAAACGGTGTTAGATCAAAATCGATTGTGGCGTGGTCGCTTTTTTTGATATTCAATATTTCCGGGCGTTCTATATATATATGAAATTTAATAATTTTTATTTCCGTTCTGCGCATAGAATTTAATGAATTTGTATCAGCCTGAACTGATAATTTATCAATAAAAAAAATAAAGAAAATTAAAGAGTATTATGATCCTACAAACTTATCCAACAATTTGGAAAAACTTATATATGGTTTATTTGTCATAATTAATTTAAAAGGCTATATTTTCTATTGACGGTAATCGGTTCCTATAGTCGCTTGCGTTTAAAAATACAGAAGAAAAAATTCGTCAAGTTCCAAGGATACAAACATTTAAGTAAATATATAATTGGCGAATGTATATTAAGATGAGATCGCTTGTGAAATAAAGAGGTACAAATCTACATTATATTTAATAATATGCAAGGACGTTTGGTCCAGTTTTACAAGGATCTCGACTATTAAATAAAAGCTGGTATTAATGTATTAAAAGTATATAAATATGTAATTAATCTGGAAGCTATGATTTTCATTCTAATAGTGTCGCATACATATTACCATGTTAAATTGGCTAACAAATGTTTTGTTTTGGTCTGAAATCATAATTGGTGTGTCTATACGAGTTGGCATTTTTTAATTGCTTGTTATTACATGTAAAGTACTCATTCTTTTTTTTGACAATTATTGTTAATTAGATCATGAAATTCTAAGATGTTTTGTGACGTTTTTAAGGAAAAATCACATAATTATTAATGATTAAAGAAATCGGACTTACAATTACTTTCCCGATATCATTAAATTATACATTTACATAATGGTCATGTCACACATTTGAAACGAATTAAATTATTAAATATATTATTTTTTATAGTTATAATAGAAACATATATATACATATATATATGGGCTATTTCACGTCAAGTGGTACGATGAAAATTTTAAATCGCTCCAAAATTTGAGAACAGGCTGGAAATATCTTCAAGAAGATAGAAAAAAAATTTTAGGTGATAAAAATAATTTGCTTAAGAGTTATTCCACCATGAAAAATGGAAATTTTTCAATTTTTAGAAAAATTTCTATTTTCAAAGCCATTTATCTCAAAATCTATTCATTTTTTGAACAAACATTACAAACAACTTTTGTTCAAATAATCTTTAGAACTTATCTACCTGGGTTACAATTCTTAATTTTAAAATCTCGAAGAGCCACGATCGATTTTGATCTAACACCACTCAAAAGATCACATTTTTGAGAGCTTTCGAATGGCGGTGGTTAGATTATTGGCCAAAATCGCTGTTGTAGGTTATGCCCAAAAATACATGAAAATTAGTGATTTTATGAGGTTCATGAGGCATAACTTACACCAGCGGTCTTGGCCAATAATCTAACCACCGCCATTCGAAAGCTCTCGAAAAATGTGATCTTTTAAACGGTTAGATCAAAATCGATTGTGGCGTGGTCGCTTTTTTTGATATTCAATATTTCCGGGCGTTCTATCTCTTCGAGATTTTAAAATTAAGAATTGTAACCCAGGTAGATAAGTTCTAAAGATTATTTTGAACAAAAGTTGTTGTAATGTTTTTTCAAAAAAATGAATAGATTTTAAGATTAATGGCTTTGAAAATAGAAATTTTTCTAAAAAATTGAAAAATTTCCATTTTTCATGGTGGAATAACTCTTAAGCAAATTAATTTTAACACCTAAAATTTTTTTTCTATCTTCTTGAAGATATTTCCAGCCTGTTCTCAAATTTTGGAGCGATTTAAAATTTTCATCGTACCACTTGACGTGAAATAGCCCACATATATATATATATGAAATTTAATAATTTTTATTTCCGTTCTGCGCATAGAATTTTAATGAATTTGTATCAGCCTGAACTGATAATTTATCAATAAAAAAAATAAAGAAAATTAAAGAGTATTATGATCCTACAAACTTATCCAACAATTTTGGAAAAACTTATATATGGTTTATTTGTCATAATTAATTTAAAAGGCTATATTTTCTATTTGACGGTAATCGGTTCCTACAGTCGCTTGCGTTTAAAAATACAGAAAGAAAAATTCGTCAAGTTCCAAGGATACAAACATTTAAGTAAATATATAATTGGCGAATGTATATTAAGATGAGATCGCTTGTGAAATAAGAGGTACAAATCTACATTATATTTAATAATATGCAAGGACGTTTGGTCCAGTTTTACAAGGATCTCGACTATTAAATAAAAGCTGGTATTAATGTATTAAAAGTATATAAACATGTAATTAATCTGGAAGCTATGATTTTCATTCTAATAGTGTCGCATACATATTTACCATGTTAAATTGGCTAACAAATGTTTTGTTTTGTCTGAAATCATAATTGGTGTGTCTATACGAGTTGGCATTTTTTAATTGCTTGTTATTGCATGTAAAGTACTAATTCTTTTTTTTGACAATTATTGTTAATTAGATCATGAAATTCTAAGATGTTTGTGACGTTTTTAAGGAAAAATCACATAATTATTAATGATTAAAGAAATCGGACTTACAATTACTTTCCCGATATCATTAAATTATACATTTACATAATGGTCATGTCACACATTTGAAACGAATTAAATTATTAAGTTATTGAACTTATTGTTTTATAAGTATAATTGTATAAACGATGTTAAATACGATACATAATATACGTAAGTGACTAATGAAGCAACATGCATACATTAATTACGATTGTTAAATACGTTAATTTGCATAAATATTTAAAAAGTAGCACGTATAAAGTGTAAACAAAAAAATAGGGTCGAGATTGTGATGCACCGAAAAAAATTATGTAAATACAGAGACGTCGAAAAATGCACATTGAATGAAATTGGTTTGAAACTGCTTGTATATAGTGAAAATAAACGTAGAAAGTATTTTTTAAAATACTTTTGATAATGAAAATATATTATTATGTAAATTAAATCATAATGTTCATCTTTTGGTAAATAACATTTTTTCAATACATGACGTTACTTTTAATTTATTTCTTTATACAAAAATATTTACTACCCGAGATACATAAATGCGTATTAATATGTACCGACAATAATTAATTTATTTCGTAGACTGAATAGAATTTGTATCAATTAATTATAATTGCATGTTTATCGAACATACAATATCGAAAGATCGATTAGAACTAACTATAAAAAATTGTATTTGCATTTTAACTTAAATACAATGTTAATATCCAATAATTGCATCGACAACCAAATACCTATTGCGTACAGATGTAAACATATTATTATAAAGTGATGTGATGTGAGAAAGGTATAACACTGGATATATATTTCGCTGGTTCTCTGTCAAATTGAGCATTCAAAAAATTTTTTTTCCTGTAAATTCCAGAAAATTTTCTCTGTAATTTTGACATTTTATGGGTTTTATATTCATTGTTGATCTTCTATAATAAAAATGACTGATCGAAGTTAAAAACACCTACATACCTTTATTTTTGCAAATCACATACATTTTTCAAAATAATATTATCTAAAATCATTGACCGTTCCAATACAATACAGCATTAAAATAAATCTTGAAAATTGTGAAAAATTTTTTCGTTCTAAGATATTCTATTAGAAAAAATCATGTAAGCATCTTCACAAATGCTACACAATATTTTAATAATAACAAGATTATACAACGTCAACTTACAAGTGTACTCAGTACTTATTTAATATTGATTAATATATTCATTAAGACCTAAGAATTAGTTGATAAAATTATGATGATTGTTTAGACATACTTATAATGAGAGTGTTACACCTGCGGGTATCAGATTTTTACCAAAATCTAGGATATGTTTACTACTATAGAAATATGAAGAAAACCGGCGTTTTAGTCTCTAACGCTCTTTTATACGATAGATATAAGCAAAGAACGAAAAATTTCACCAAAATACCCTTGACTTGCATATAACTCGAAAACACATAAAGATAAATACTCAAACCTAAGTTTGGAAAAAAGCAGTGATTGAGTAGATTGGGTTAAAAAAAAGAAGCTCAAATATCTTAATTTGGTCGAAAGTTATGAGGGAAACGACCTTAATGATATTTTGATGACAATTAAAAATTAAAAAATTGTACTGATTTTTAGGCCAAATTCTATTTTTATTTTTCTTTTTTCCATAATTTTAGTCAAAATCAAGATCTTGGAGCTTCTTTTTTTTTAAATCCAATCAAATATTATTACTAATAAAATTTTTGTTTAAAAAATGCGCAGAGCAGTATACTGGATTCACTATATATTTGGAACTTCGTCACCAATAAAACAATATATGTAATATTCTTATTTTAACTTAATAAACTTCCTAATAGAAAACGATAAAAATGTCCATAAAATTACAAAAATTACCATTTTTTACTTTGAATATCTCCAAAACTATTAAATTTTAGACTCTAAGAATGTACACGAACATCTAAAATATGTATAGGCGAAGATTTTTTCAAATTTATAGGAATAACATTTTTTGTTGCGCGATTTGTCAGAAAGCCGCCCATATACATATATAGTTATGAATCAGGCGATTTATTAGTTATCATTGATTGTATGATGTGTTTACTAGTCATGAACTTATTAAGTTTGTTTCGCTCTAAAGCGAAATGACGTTGTACCGATTTTGTGATAACAATTTTATTAGTAGGAATGTGCGAAGTTATGAATTGTACAATCGGCTTATCTGTTCGAGAGTTCCGTAAGATATCAATCATGAAATCGATAAAAATAAGTGTAACATGATTTATTTTTAAATTATAGAGAGAGCATTATTGTTTATTTATTAAAATAAATAATATTTAAAATTTAATTAATTATAAAAAAATATAATATTTAATATTTAGTTCTTGAATATTGCTTAGTACTTACTAATAAAAAGATTATCTTTAGTGTTACAGCAAATTCTTTATCAAGAAGGGATACACCGAAGTAATTTTTATTATACGATGTTTATGAATTACGCACTGTGACGAGTGCACAATGCATTTATTGTTATATTGCTTAATGGTATACCATTGCCTGCTGAAGACACAGCATGACAAAGGGTATCAGTATTATAGGTATGTATATTGTTGTTATATTCATAAAAATTGAAAAATACAAACAATGGTTTCTTGCACTACGAAAATCCCTAAAATAATTTCATGGTATACTTGTATAAAACAAAATTTACCCACTTAATTCATATATGATACAAATTGTTCGTGACACTCAACATCCCTATCGAATAATCCCTAAAGACTAGTTTGTATAAAGAGATGTTACAAAGTAACAAAACCGCACTGGGATCATATAAATTATACGATTTATGATTCCCGTCTACATATAGTTACCCTTCGAAAAAGCTCACCATGCGGAACTCGTACAATTCAATACTAATTGATTTTTCAGGGAAGTGGCAGAGAATTACCCACGAATGTTCAAAGCTTCACCCTTCGTTTATCATCTTTTTTTTTCTTTTTTAAAGTTCTTTGTAGAATGGCATTGGTATTTTATTACTGCGGTACGGCTATTAAATTTGGATACATGTGCAGCATTTACTTTTTCTAACGTTACTTTCAAATTTTATGGATTGGATATCTTGTAAGAATACAAAAATAATTGGTTTTTCTACACTGAGAGCAGAATTTTGTAAAAATTACAATACAGTTCAGTAACAATTACAAAACAGTTTAGTAACGGATCCTCAAACTGTAAAAATAATAATTATTACTGTACTGTTTTGTAATTTTTATCATTCTGCATTGTAATTATTATCATTGTTTGGTCATATTTGCAAGACGAAATCGTAAAAATTACAGAACAGTGTAGTAAAAATTATTAATTTTACAGTTTGAGAATCCATTACAAAAATGTTTTGTAATTGTTACTGAATGGAATGGTAATTTTTATAAAACTCTTGTCTCAGTGTACATATATTTATTGAATTTTAACTTACGCGTTTAAATATATATGTAATTAATGAATGAACGATAGTATACGAAGGAAAATATTCTAGTAAAAATTACTATGCCATTGACTAACCGAGGGTCATATTTTACAAATTATAAAAATTACTCTTTTGTAGGAAAATTGAGTAAACTTGTAGTAAGTTTTACTATAAAATATAGTAATTTTTATTATTTCGGCTTAGAAATAGTATAAAGCTTAATAAAACGTGTTTTTTGTACGTAAATAAATATGTCAACATTTTTTTCTTGAAAGTATTTAAAATTATTTGCCTTAAAAGAAAGAAAAAGAAATAATCTGCTAAATGTGTAGACACCTTATAAGTAGTAAAATATAAAATCGATATTGTAATGCGGTTAAAAGCCAAATAGGAAGTTTCGATAAAAAAATAGTCGAGCTACCGAACAGCTTTAACTTTGTTAACAAAACTTGTTTAAAATTACAGAGGAGTTCGATAAGTAAATGTAGCTCGGTAAAGTTGTGTTTTCTTTTTCATGTAAATGAATAATAATTAGCGAAGTTTATACTTACATTAATAATGACTGTACACTAAATATGAACGCCATCAATAAAGTTAGTTTATAAGCAAATAAACGTGTAATCGTAGAAAATTTTATTATTCAATAAAATGCAATTTTATTTTATACTGCGCGTATGTACTTAGAAAATACAGTTAAAGAAATTAATTAATAAAATATTTGATTAAATAATTTAGTCCAATAATATTTACTTGACCGAATATAATACCTCACACCAAAATTTGATAATAATATACACAAAAAGTCAAATAACATCTAAACAATTGAGCAAAGTAATGCAGACAATAGAATCGCTAACCACGAAAAACCGATTGTCCCTTGCGATTCGATTGAGCGTACATAGAAATGCGTCGACCGAGACGAATACAGTTGAATGAGACATCTGCTCTTGAAAAAGGTAACGCGAACCATGCATCAGAACTATAAACGATAGTGGCATCAAAGGGCCGATACATCCGATACCGATCTGTGATGTACAAAGTTCAACTTTCATATAACTCGGGCGCATTGACTCCCTCATGAATTGTCTGTAGAAATTATGACAATGATGGCCAGTGAACTTCGAAGCCCACAGTATTATCGAAAATTGTAATATTCAATTTTGGTGAGTATAAGTATAGACGCAAATTGATTGTATACAATATATATATATATCGTCGTCCGCGACGAAAAAGATGACCATTTTCGTTTGTCATTTTTTTTCGAGAATTTACAGTCGGTACCTTTGATTTGATTTTTTTATATCTTCGATAACTTGATATCACATTCGCGGAGGTGGGTGAAACATACACGAGGTCGAAAAAAATATAAACTATAATTTGATAGCATAGTCAATAATATCAACTTAAAGTATATTGACCGAAAATTTTGTATGCGAATAAAAACCTTTAACAGTTAGTCGAGATAACACGTTCTTCCGATTGCGGCTGAACTAGCCCTTCTTAAAAATTTTAATCAACTGTCACCTTCTGTGCCACGGACGCTGATAATAAAAGATTGAAAAAAAATAAAAAGTTGCAATCTAAAAAAATTAAAAAAATCATTTGTCACACTTTTACAACAATGCGAAAAAGTGAGAGGGGGAGATGGAAGGGCGAGGAGGGGGGGGGGGCAATGTGCTGCGTAACGCGTAAAAATGAACACAAGAGATATAGGTATATCGCGTTGTCAAGTACCACTATACCACATTATAATCGCGAACGGATATACAAACTTGGAAAGAGGAGGGAAACTGGGTAGGGAGCGAGATATAGAGTATGAAGTAGTTGGGTTAATTCCTCGACAATGGTAGGGCTAGCACATTGCGCGTCTAAAAAGTACCTAAGTGCTCGTACTCGCGGTTATGCAACGCGCGAATTGCTGTATGCGGGAAGAGTGGCCCTTACTCAACCCTCGGTCCATAGCCGATGGCGACACGGAAATTGCGCAATTATGGCGTCGAGGGTATAACGATCATCGCCGCAAAACTTAAATGGCAAACTGAGCCATGTTAGCAGGGGGGATTTTGCGATCTCGACCCTTTCGACGCTACGTTTTTTCTTTCGGTTACCGGATTTGTTTCGCATCACGATTTTTCCCCATTTACTTGTACGCACAACGTGCATTCGGTATACTTAAACAAATTAGACATATTTTTTCTTTGCAAAATATTTTTTAATAAATCATTTATTTATTTATTACTGGTACAACTTGTGTACCGTTTAGGGATACACCTTCACTTTTTTAATTAAAATAATTTTCACTTCTTAAGTGACAGGTAAACGTATATGTATATTTTTAAGTCAATATCGCAATATATTTTACACACAATAGTGTATATTTAACAATTGAAATTATAAACATCGCGCAGCTTTACTCCTTGTTGCAATATCTGTAAAATATATTTATATACAGCAGAGCCATTTAGATTAAAGCAACTTTAATAACGTAATCGACCTCCACATGATATCCAATCGATTCGAACATCGGTTGTAATAATCGGTCGCAACTTGTACAATTCACGTCATCGCATTATATTTCGATTTTTTGGGGGCGTTACCAATGGCAGAAGATGATCCTTGTTAAAGGAACGCACGATCACGAATACATAAAAACCAATTAACTTTGATATATCGGTAGTTCGCATGATTCGAGAAAAAGGTTTTAATGAAAAAATTAACAATCACTTTTGCTATATTTTGTATCGTTGAAATATGCGTTTTATAAAGGTATATTCGCTAACGTACTATATCAAAAGGTAATTGTGAATAAACAGTTTTTCAGCATGTAATGTATAATGCATGTAATATATAATTATTTAAAAAAAATTATAAATGAAAGAGTCGTTAAGCTTGTAATAAACTCTTTGAGACGCGTCAACTAAAAATAAATATTTGCAGTATCGCGATACTGACAATAGATTCGCAACGTCATACAAAAAAGCACATCGTATGAGTCTAGTATCTATAGTAATATATATAGTAGATGCATTTGAGTAAATTTAAATGTTCTCACGTTTGGTAGAAGTCTTACCAATTAAATATTTCTAAACTTACTAAAATAAAGATGCATGCACGTATATAATATATATAATCTGAATTTGTATATATAATTGTATCTATTAATAAATTTGTACACATTCAGTAATCGAGCAGTCCATAGTTGATTTACTGTTGAAACAACTTGTAAGTATGTTTGGAACCCTTTGCCTTGCAGCTATGTGTATAAATTTAAAGATCGAGAATAAGTCGACCCACGCACCTATTCTCAGGTTTGATTCTATTTTCTCTTCTTTGCTCGACCTGTCCGAGCCAAGAAAGTACCACGCACTTGTCTACTCCAACACTTAAATAATCTTCACCACAGACTGCGTATAGAGCTTTCGAAGCAATTTAAAAATAATTTTCTCTGTTTATAGTAAAAAGAGTGAGTTGTAGAATGCAAAAGGGCTAATCAAGCTTTCTACAATATAGTTAAAACAAAAAAAACAAGTTTTAGTTTGGGGAATAAGTAGTTAATTCTTATTTTATTAAACATAACTTAACTAGACTATGTGCTCGAGTATAAGTCAAATCTTAAATATCTTACGAAACAAGTTTACAAATGTAATGTAAGCTGAGTTTACATTTTCAACGCAAATTTTGTATTTCTTTGCATTAAATAATAAGTTGATATGAATTATTTTACGTACAAGAAGCAATGGTTTGCAAAGAAGAAACAGAAAATTATAAGAATGCGAACAGCCCTGTGAACAATCGAGTGTCGAAACAACTAGGAACCTGGCTGTTTCATCTTGCGACTTTCGCTTCAATGTTCTCTCCTTTGAAAGAGACAGAGGGAGAGTGCGAGTCACGAGGGCAACGAGAATACGAGCAAAGGAGAATAAAATGGAAAAAAGAAGCATCAGCCTCGGACACAATGAGAGAGTAACCGTACGAAATTCGGACGAACCTCTTTTCACGCGGCATTCTTCGTCCTACAATTACTATTGACGAGATGTGTGTGCGCGTGTGTGAGACCGACATTTAATACAGGCTATTAATTTTGAACCATTTGGTATATTCTGTATTCCAGAGGTACTTAATCGAAATATTCTTTTTGTTTCTTATTTCTGCATTAATTATTCAATTTTTATTTTTCATACTTTACACGTACATATAATTGATGCAAGGATAATTATAATAATTAATATATTTTTAAAGTATATAGGATGTATAATTTAAAATCAATTATGACTTAAAAAATTTGCATTAATATAATAGAATATAATCGAACAAAAAAAATTTTAAATTTTAAATTAATTTCATATACCGATATTAATAACATATGAATATACTGATTTATTCAAGGACTGAAAGAAATATTTTTTACAGACGTGACCCTTACAGATTCAATGAATATTTAATTATATAAAGAAATCAGAGATAAATTAATTTAAAACAATACGTACACATTTAATTTTATTTTTAAATTTTAAATTAAAATTACAAGTAAGTTACAGATTGTAATAGAGCACTTATATATAAAATAATATAAGGGAGACGAATAAAGAGAATCTTGAGTTTGGTATAAACGCAAGTATATATAAGCCGGTCTGGTAATATATACTTTTTTCTTTCTTTTTTATTGCCTTCTTCGAGTTCTGGCCTATTTGCTTCTTTTTTCTCCCTCTCTCTAGCCGTTGTTGCAGCCACTCGAGAATCCTGAGCCGATCGACATCACGCCACTTTTCGCTTCGGTTAAACGTGCCCACGTGCGCCAATCATCGCGCGAGCCTCTCTCGCGACCTTAAAGTCTGGCCGATGAATAAAGTTGTATATATAACAGTGAGAGACATTTTTTCATAGCTTTCTTAATGTACTTTCCGTATATCGGATTCCTATCATTTCCTGTAATTATATTTTTTACACTTTCACTTCAAATTTGTAATAATGATATTTAAAAAGCAATTGTTAGCAGGTTTGATTTTTAAGCCGATGGTTATATTACTGTTATTTATTAATAATATAGGTATTGTTAAAATATTTTGCAATTGAAACACCTACATTTACATTAGTAGATTTATAAAGTTTCGGTTAAAAATTCATTCAAAGAAAAAAATATTATTCAAGTAAAAATATTTATTAAAAATATTTCTGATTAAATTATTCCTTTTAATTTTATATTGTTGCTGTTCACTTTAGCGTGAGAATTCGTGTCAACTTTGCAGAAAATACTTTTACAATACAATATAGGTTATGCAACAAAATCTGTTTAATCTGTTTAGCAAAAGCGGCAATCTTGAACAATGAAATAATATTCTACTTTCAATTACTTTTTAGGAAAGTATTTGCATTTGTTGTTTTCTTAATTGTTATATTATTTACTAAAATGAGTATTAAAGTATTATGCGTTACGATTAAGCGTTTCTACTGCTTCAATAAATTTGCATTTAAAATCGTTAATTACCTGAATGCGAACAAGTACCGCCGAGACTGCAATGATTTATTCAATCAGCTGTGTACAATCTATTCAGTAAAAGAAGTCTTACTAATAGAAGTAATCATTTTATTTTATGATATTCTTTAAAAATACGTAATTACATTTATACATTATCAATATATACGTATATGATCCTTTATATACCAATAAGAAAAAGAAACATTTATATTTTCTATATCTTGTCGACCTCTTCAGTTCTTTCAATCAAAATATTTATATTTTCAATGTGTAATCAAAACAAACTTTCTATCTAATTATCATAGTTTGAATTATCATTCGAAACGATTACATCGAAGTAAATCTATTCATCGGAATCTTGGGAACGTACAATTGATTATGAAAATAAAAAGACTTAGACATATGATATCAGACGTACTCAATGGCAAATTTGTAGGTAAAAGACGTTCAGTTTGGTCTACGTGGTTTTAAAGTACCAACGAAAGAAAGGGTAAAAAATAGTTAACCTCTGGCAAATTGCCAATGAGCACTGACGAACTTCGCGTGGTTCGTCTTCCGGAGCTAGTGCTATGTAAGTACTAAACGCTGAGTCCGTGTCTCCAGTAGCTCGCATAATTTATCGTGAAGCTCGTGAAGTATATATACGTGGAGAAATTTTGAATGATAACACTTCGATTTTACCACTGTGCGCGGTGGAAATGATTAAAAGTTTTAATTAAGATATAGCTCAATCTGATATGACAATGTTTCAAAATTTTATTTTATTTATAATACTATTATTAATAGGATATTCAAATTTTAATTACATTTAATTAAAATTCGTAAAATAATAATATAAAACTTTTGTATTGCAAAATTATGAACGTGGAATTAAGGTAATTTTCTTAGTTGTACAAATCAACACTGTAGAGCATATAAGTTATTTTATAGTTTATAAAAAACAGTTTTGGTTGACTTAAAAAATGAGGAAAGTAGACATGTAAAGTTGTACTATTGTAAGATACTTAATTATTGGTGTCTAAACGCAGTACATAAATATCGTCAAAGCACAAAATTTGATCATATAATATAAATTATGATTTTTCTTTAGTTTCATGCGTTCACAAATAAAATAAAGGTTGTATAATATACTGAATGAAGTTGTATTCATACACTTAAATTAGTATTACATGAGATGCTTCATAGCAATAAGATCGTAACAGTCTTATAATAACTTCTCGTTTATTGATATACAAAAAAAATCCTATATTTTTGGACAAATGAATATTTCAGATTTTCAAATTATTTTCAATAGAGAACGAATTGGTAAAAATAAATAGATACATAATTATTTCATATAATAGATACATAATTATATATATTATATATATATATATATATGTTTAGACTAACTACAATAATGACATCGTAAAAATTTTTTTTCATTTGGGTTCATTAATGTGCAACCTATCAAAACGTAAGTTAAATGACAAACCATTAACTGGATTTTCCTGAGTTTGATCACGCCACAAATGATTTTTATATAATAGCCGATCAACTTACCAGTCGTGATTATTATTAGCAACCCACTGGCATAATACTTTTTCTCCAATTTTTCTTTGATATTTGTCGTCATCGTATATAAATTTTGAGAATCAAAGAAGTGAGAACTGTTATTTTTTCCATTGTCTATTTCTGAGATACATATATTAAGAGTTTACAAAAACCTACCGTTAAATTTGTAATATCACTAAGCGATTTTACTTCCACTACATTTATATTGAAAAAAAGTGACACAGTGACTTAGGTTACGCGATTTATGTTAATGGTTAGTAAAATTTTTCATATGCACTAATTAATTATAATAATCAATTATTATAATTGTTTTTAAATATAATTATTGTGAAGAACTTTTTTTACCCAAAACTTTTTTTGCTAAAAACATACGACATTAATTTGCATAAGTAATTTGTATTCGAATCTAAGGAAATAAAATATGCACCGAATCGTTACGTTATTACAATGATGGTAAAAGTGTAAAGTTGATTAAGAATTAGTAGAGGTGAAATTGTATTAAGTCGATTTAGTTTATTATATAAAATATTGTACAATATGCATAAACCAATGGTATCAAAAACACGAATTACGATAGAAAACATTTATTTTAGATATTTTTTAGTATACGTCCAAGAAAACGTAAGTAAATATAATATTTCAACGTTAAAAGCAAAGTAAACATATGACATAATTATAATTCTTTATAGAATGTAAATACAACTCGAATCTCACATACATTTATAAAATATCAAGTGAATCGTGATTTTTTGTTAAAATTATACAGGAATCGATTATATAATGATACATTTTTGATGTGACATAACGTGTAATTTTCTTTCTTATTTCCGCACCTAATTCAATCGAACTTATAATAAAATGACGCTTATATTATTAGTAGACTTTGTACCAAGATTCCCATTTAATTACTATACCTTTCATTCGAAAGTACATAAATATAATCGTAAATTGTACATCTGCAGCATGCGACTGCACTTAGAAGTCTCTAGTATCGCACTCATACCATTTACAAAGTTAATTTCGGGTATATAGCGGTAGTGGAGACCGAGTAGCATCGCTCAAGAGCTCAATGAATAATCAATCAATTTCGCGCACTCGCAAGTCCCACGTCATTCCGAAAAAGAATACGTGTGTAATCGCGTGAGGTACTATAATAGAAGAAACCTTGCAGAATATATCCCATATATATTTCAGTCTCATCATTCCCACGGATTTGTTATCGATTTTTTCAAACTCCTGTTTCTACATTATATATTTGTATACCAAGTGGTCGTAGATGTATAAAGCGTCAAAGCGAATCATTGACCGTAAAACATCGCGTAAGATATGTAAAGGAACCAGAACCATTACTACTGTATTTATTATTTCTTCATTTTTTTATTAGTTTTCTTGCGTTTGCGTCTTGATTACAATTAATTTAGATTTTTGTTTTTATACAATTTCTTGGTAAGTACTGATGGATTTTATAATCTACATTTTTTAAAATAGTCATTTGCAATCCTAAGTCATCTAAAACGAGAAACGTAATTGCTTATTGTATTTAAAAGTATATTATATATTATAATATCAGAAATATATATAATATTATAAAAATTACTACAATTATTATTATAAATTATGTATTATGATTTTGTAATTAATATTTATTAGTATATAGATTTTGACTTTTACGTAGAAACATTACTTGAAAAGAATTTTCAAAAGGAACAAAAATTATAAAGCTATAGTCATATACTGTTTGAATTTTTTTTAATATAGGGGTCAAATTTGATAAAAAATCTTGTTCGATCAGATGACGCGTGTATACGTATATCAGCCTATATGTATATATATATATACATGGGAATCCACAGTTCGCATAACGGTATATTAACATCATCTCCCTGAATCGCGCATTACCCGTCTTCTCCGATTCAATGCTTACTTTTCGTTTTTCTTCACAGAGTATATATATGTATAGCTAGTAAAAATCATACACCTCGAGCTATTATACAATTTCGTCAACGTACTCCCTCTTATCGGTTCAGTCCCCGCAGCTCGTAAATTCGCATTATCGGGATTTTCGCGCGTACGAGGGATGCCTCCTCGCCACAAACGACGGATATAGTGCGCGCACGTATATATACATATATGAGAAAGAGGGAGAACACGCGTCACGCATGAACGGACACTATACGTCGTGGATCGCGCGATTGTCGCGTTTCTCTTCTATATATTGCTGACGTTGCCTGTTGTATATACCTGCTGTAATGAGTATATATGCATACCGATGCGCCTTGATGCCCGAGTAGTATATCTGCTTCGAGTGTCACCTTATGATGCCAACAGTACTTAAGCTGGTGCAACCTTTAGATTGCAAGTAATCTTTAGGTGCAAGATTATTGTTTGCAAAAAGCATGATTTTCAAAAATTTAATTATGTCTGATTTTTTAATGCTTTCTTTGCTTTCATTTTGAATTGACTGATAATTATAAATTTAGCGATGGCCAATGGAAGCAGATGTCAATATTAATTACTTATGTCTATAGTTTAGTATTATATACCAGTAATTATATACATTTATAGTTCGATATAATAAATTTTAATTCAATTTAATTTTCATACCAATTTTGTTCTCATTATAGATAAAAGTTAAATGAAATTAACTACTGTATTTAAATAAAATTAAAGTAATATGTGCTGTAGTATGAAAGAAAAACATAGATTTTGCATTATTAAATCTGTTTAAAAATATTATATAATACTTATTTTAATACGATTTCTTTTTTCAAATGACAGGACGTATTATTTATTTTGCAAATACTTTGACGAGTCAGTACTTGAAGAACTATAACATAATGCAAATCCTGAGAATTCAGGTAATATGATAAGTCATTTAAAAAATATTGATATTTACTTTACTTTCATATTTATCCGAGTTGGTTATGATTCTGAATCACGTCATGACTCTATCAATTCTACTTAAAAGAAACAACGTTATCAGTGTTAAATAAAAATTACATTAGAGATACGTAGGTATTCAAACCTTTCGTTTTTTCTTTATTTCCATAAAATAATTTAAAGCTGTTAATGACATTTATATAATGTACGTATTATAATACATAAATCTACACTTTTATTTATATTTAAATGGTAGGAGAAGATATTTAGGATAAATAAGATAATTTTGAAAGCTAACGTATATTTTTTACACAAATACTAACATATTTTTAATTTATTTAAATATTGACATTCGACGTAACAATTTCTTATATTTTTCCGCGACAATGAATGATATGTTAAACAAATTCTGTAGAGATATTTAAATTGACTATGACGTTGTAATGGTGCTATCCACTTTTACGTCAGCCGCACTTAATTTTTTAAATCTCTATGTTTAAAGGGTAAAAAACATATCTTTCGTAATAAACAAGCAATTTGTATTACGCATCAATTACAAATCATACGATATTTCGACGATATAAACAGGCGATGTACGAACAATTTTATGTACAATATTTTGATACATTTGTATGAGCAAACAATTGTATTTTTCCGATAGTATTAATTTATTCCGAATAAGTACTGAAACTGTTAATTGTAAATATCTGCTATACGTAAATTTTGATTTGTTTCAACGAAAATTGATACAAAGCGTAATTTGTTTAATAATGAACAAAACTATATAAACTAAAGAATCGAGTGAAAGAAGGTTGCTGATAGGTAAATGGAATTGAAAATGTTTGCATTTAAAAGACTATTAGAAAGCTTTTTCCCTTAAATACCGTAACGTTTGTAACGCAGCCAACTCTCGGTTTAGTTAAAAAGATCAAAGAAAAATATCCAACGTCAACTGTATGACGTATAAAAGCGTTGATATATACTAAAGCCGCATAGGCTTATATCTATATATTACCCTATAAAAATTGAATCTTCGCGACCTTTATCCATATCTATATAACACGAGAAATCGTAAATTTCACGTCGAGATCGGCGATCTTAAACGTGTACATACGTACCTACGAGGGAAAGATACGAGGACAGGTTTTACCTGCTAAAATTGGCGGGATTCGCGGAGTCAGTGCTCACGCGATCGCGCGACGCGTCGAGAGGGGGCTCGTCTCCCTGTGCTCTCTATAGTGGGGGCGAGACCGAAAAACCGAGACGCCGACCGCTCGACTGGCCAATCGCACTGTAAACGCCGAAGCGGCACGATCTTAGCGCCTCTCATTCATTTCAAACCGCGCGATCGAGTTTCGCAAGCCGGCTATACTTACATACGATCATACGAGTTTTCGTATCGGCTTTATATAACGACGAGTTTCGTAGATTATAAATATATAATTTTGAAATTCCTTGGGAACATAATATTTTTGACAAGAATAGACATTTACTTCATTTAATTTCGGAAATCTTGAAGCAATATCGTAGTTGTGCTACTACAAGTTGAAATGAAGCGAGAATATAGCGACAGGTTGATGATGATACTACCGACATTTATGTTGATTTGGCTGCAGCTCGCAGGAGCTCAACCTACTGGAGATACGATTGATAAGCCGTATTCAATCATTAAATCATTACCCGATGGTGAATTGCAAAGGATTGTCAGGTGGAATGGCGTTTGTGCAAGGGAAATCATTGTTGATTGGGGGTGAGTTTTTTTCAGTTTTTCTTTATACTACTTGTTTCATCTCTAATCAATCACAAGATTTTCATGTTAATCAATTCTATATTTATAAAATTTATTTCATACATTTTGAAATTTTAATATTTCCTCGAATTTGATATTATTGCCAGTATAAATAAATCGTATTAGAAAGTAATAATATTAGTAGTAATTAAATTGTGTTTAAATTACATTAATGGTTTTATATATCTAGATATTCAAAATTATTTAGAAAATACTTTATTTTACTCGTAGAAGCAATGTATTTTTGAAAAATTGTTAAGTATTAGAATTCCAGTTTTGGTTTGGGACTCGTTTTGTCGCGTAAAATTCTTTAAATATCTAAAATTCTGATGGCTTACGTCACATTTACATGAATTTTAAATGTTTATATAGCTAATTTATTAAATTGTCTATAAACTATTTTTTGCAATGTTTTATAACATAGGTAAAGCATTGTTTTAGCAAGAATTAACTAAAACTACAAATAAAAGCAATTACGATCTATATAATGATAAATAAAATTAAAAACATGTCGATCAGTTTTTTGTATTAATCTGTAACAGTTACTAACATAAATATGTCTAATTCATCTACTCCATATATTGTTTGGATAATTTAATTCTTTAATTAAATAAATAATTATCAGAACATGTATTTTTTATCATTGTATAAATCTACGATTAATTGCATAAACATTTTCAAATTATTTAAATAAAATATGATACATGTCATGTATATATATTATTATATTCATCAATAACTTTAGTAAGAGAGGGCACTGTTTTAGAGTACAAATGTAAAAATGTAAAACGGTAGTTTCCGTAATACATAAATATATTTATATTCACAGCTTTTAGTTAACATATTTCTTTAGTCAATTAGTATTACGTTTAAACAACTACTAGGAAAATATCGGATAAAACTCCTTGTCTAAGTAAACAAAATTATTGAACGTCATAATATACGTAAATTGTCGTAATATATACGTTTTATACTATAAAAATGAAATTTAAAAGTTAAAAAATCTATAATAACTCGGAGTTCACTAAATTCATTTTAAAATCACGCGACTTAGTCGTCTAAGCTTGAGTACTTTTCGACGTTGCGGGACTTGACTTTGTACTTACTCGAGAAAACGGTGATCGGGATCTACATGTGTGTGTTGAAAGAAAGAAAAAAGCGGGAGCTTTGTCGGCAGAAGCACTTGTCGCGCGTATTTACAGTGAGAAAGAGTACGCGGATCCAGTATTAAGCCTAAAAGCGGCAAGTTAAGTAAACTGGGCTGGGATTAGGGTCGACGGGAGGTCCGGTATCCGGGAAGAGTGTTACGGTTCTCACGAGGATGTCGAGGAATCGGTCCGCGAAATGCCAATTCTCTCTTTGAGTTTATCCAAATGTTTTTTCCTTTTCGAAAAAGTGATTTCAATCTAGATCTCCATTTACTCTATTTTATTTTATCTATTTTTATAAGAAACCTTTTATTTTTTAAACTATTATAAGTATTGCCTTTTTTAAATTATATAATTAATTTAATTAATAATATATTTCTTCATTCATGCATATATTATCAACTTTTAATCTTTTTAAACAAATGAATTTATAAATTTTGAAATCAATTTTGAACTTATTGATTCTTTTCACACATTATGGACAGTGAATTATGGTTTATAGATCATTGAACTGAAATTAACCAATAAATTTTCTTAACGTGAAAATATCTGGTCCCATTAATCGAATGTTCTGCATATACGATTATGAATATTAAGTTACAAAGATTGCATATTAATGTATGTTAGTATGAAAATTTGTATTTTGTTGTACAGTTGTATAAAATATTAAATTAAGATTACGTATTATCAAATTAGATAAAATAATCTTTCGACACACACATACGTATAAAAATTAATAATAATATTGATTTTGAAACAAATAAAAAACGTAGATAACGAAATCAATGTTTCTTCTGCATCGAACGTATAAACGAAACAATTATTTTCTTATATAGTAATCCCAATTCCCCAGACGTGAAGCCGCGTTCACACGCGTCATGATTTGAATTTTAGTATACATGTATACATATCATGAAGTGATAATAAAAGCGCGCAGACATCAGTTATATATAAATATAGTTAGTACTGTCGCGTCTGCGCGTAAAACATTGGTAACATTTTATTTAACAAATGATTCCCGATAAGACAAATTAAACAGTATTATTAAAAATTACATTGCTTTATCAAATTGTTTCTCTCTTTGATACAGAAAAACGTATTTGACATTGAGAGAAGTCTGGATGAACAACGCACACGTCAAATTAAATCTGGTCTATCAAGAACGTATCTTAACGGACTGTACCGAAGACTCGATTAAAAATGACCACAAGGATGTTTGTACTTCGGAATTCGAATGGGCAACTCAGTCGGGTCATCATCAGGTCAAAGTAAGCGTGAATACTTATGGAAATGGTACCAACGCTGATGAAGAGATACCGAAGGAATTTCCTTGGTTGTCAGGATCCGTCGATGTGATGCGTCAAATGTGTGCTCGAGCCCAAGATACCAGACCGTAAGTATATACTTATATTAAATGCTTATACATTTATTGAATTTTATCGTTTACAAATTCTTGATAATCTCGTTTAGAATAGAAAAAGGAATGGTTGAAGTTTTACAAGAATTTCTTCAGTTCTTGGCTTTATGAATAATTTATTGTTAAAGTCAATCATTTGTTAGTTTGAATATTACTTTAAACAAATATCTTATACGGAATCAATTGCTTGTAAACAAACAACGTATCTTGGTATGTTCGTAAAGGCTGACTGAATGTCGTTACACAGTGTACATTATTATTTATATATAATCTTGCTATTTATTAGGATAGAAAGTTAATAGATTCTACATATTGAATGGTAAAAATGGACATAAATAATAAAGAGAAATGTTTGATTCAATTTAGAAGACAAGAGGAAAAACGAATTAATATATTTTTCATTGATAAAAAGAAGAATCTTAACAAATTTTCGTACGCGATAAAACGTCAAGTACAAGCTACAAAGATGGAAATCCCCCATCGACGTAAAATCAATTCGAAACGCACTCGAGCGGCCCATAACGCATATATATAAAGAGATAGCCTCGCGCGTGTGAAAAGATTCGAGAAAATCGTCGCTTGCGACCCCATGTATATATACGTATACAGCGAGTATCAGGTTTCTGCTCGACAAAAGCGATGAAAAATCACCTTTCTCCCCTTTTTTTTCTATATATGTACGAATCAGTTCGGTCGCACGACACCAAACTAATTCGATCCTTTGTTGAATCTTTACAGACTCTCGGTAGAAAAGTCACAAGCAAGGACGAAGCGAGGAATCCGCGAGTTGGTAATAGCTCCGGGTACCAAGTGGTGTGGACCTCATCGACTTGCCTACAGTTACAAGGATTTGGGCGCTTTGGATGGACTGGACAGATGTTGTAGACGTCATGACCATTGTCCTCGTGCTATCACACCTTTTTCCGAAGATTACGGATTTTTCAATTACATGCCGTTCACGCTTAGCCACTGTGGTTGTGATGACAGGTGCGGATACATTTTTTATTCATTTTTTTCCGATACTTGAGGATTTAATTGATTCGATTTAATTTAAAATTTATTTTATTACGTTTAAGTCTGTATAATAGATATATTTATTTAAACATAATATATAATCAAAGTTTTAATAATTTTGGTATTCATTGGTTACATTGATCAAGGTAAACAAAATTATTGACAATATCGATAAGTACATTTCAAATAAAATTTTGATTTTTTATATTGATATTTAAAGTATGGCCACAGTTATGTAAAGTTAAACACCTATAATTGCTACGCAATATTTATTATCTCTATTTCCTTTTATTAATGTATTATGTTTGACTGTTTGTTTCTTAGAAATACTTTGTACATAAAATTTAATTGAAGTTTGATTATCTCAAAATGAAGATCTATAAATAAGTGGCAGAAAATACTTTATTAACGGATTTTTATTGTCTCGCGATATGGTATCTTTCGCTTTTATATTCCATTCGAATAAAATGTACAAATGTAATTCCGATAGGGTACTATTTACAGTATTGCGTGTATACACTTATATATGCGTATCAATACTTATAAACCGGAAATTAAATCATTTATCAAGCTTCTAGTGTTAGTTGATTCTATACTCTATAAGTTAATCTACAGTGATTATAAAAATTAAAATACTCAATTAATCGATTAAATCATTACAAAATTTTTTATTTATTATACATTTTTATTAGTCGATCGTTTTATACTTACCTTTAAAGACGCTGTAGCATAGGTCTTTCGTAATTGAATTTTATATGTTAATTTAACAAAGTTTCATTAAAACCAACAGGTATCATTATGTATTTAATTGTATATATGAAAAATAGCATTAATTTATAAAGCCTTATAATGTAATTTAAAACAGATTTCATTAAGTTGCTTCAAAACATCATATTAAATCAATTATTACTGTAATTCTATTTTATAAATTAAAAAGTTTATTTTATTTTTAAATTTCAGAACATTATAAAAAAATATATAAACGAAGATTGATAAAATTATTCTATAAATAGTAATTAAATTGTGTATTGTTAACGTTGTGCTTATAGACATTATATCTACGTTATACGACTATTTATAACAAATATAATACAATGTGGTGAAAAAGCCCATTTTAAATATTCAACAACTTTTTAACTGAAAACTTGTGTATTAGCTATAGAGGTTATTTAAATATTTGATAATATTTATCGTTAGAAATTATTTTTTCTTTAATTATTTATATCGATATCGATTTACTTGAATAATAATGTAATTTTACGTTTATAGGTTCAGAACATGTTTGAAGATGACCTCAACACCATCAGCTAATTTGATCGGAAAGATTTTCTTCAACATGGTACAAACCAAATGTTTCGTCTTAAAACCGGCAAAAGTTTGTGTAAAGCGATCTTGGTGGGGCAAGTGCGAAAAGCACAAATATAAGAAACAAGCTTTCTTACGAGATAACATACCTTATTAAGACTTATTAATTTGTCAAACAAGTCAATTAAAATCGTTTCCTCGCTAATGTCAATGATATAGCGAATCTCAGGGACCCGTATGTTCATCAACAAAAACGTTCATACAGACTGTTCTATTATAATCATCGATGAGTTTTTCACTTTAGGTACTGTAACATCGCATTGATTGTATTTTCATAGATTTTTTTACAGTTCCAGTAACGTTTTTTTTTTAAATAACGTATAGGCTCGTGTCAAACCTATGCAAAAGTCGAATGAATGAAGTTTGTACCTAAAATGTTTTACAAACATTAATCTTAGTATCAACATAATTAATCTTATAAGTCTCAAACGTTGTAGATGAGCAATTGTAACAATTACTCATGACTCAAATGTACTCATATTCAAGGGTATTATATAATTTTAAGGTCTCACATCAGTAAGGAATCACTTTATCTTTTCTTACATATCATAATTATATAAATGATGCAGAGTAATTGTAAATAACATTCTACACGAACTATCAAAATAACAATTAGTATAGGGATATAAGAAATTTTCATTTACTGCGCATATTACCTATAATATATGCATAAATTATTTTAGAAATACGATGATCGAGTTTGCTTGCCTCTAGTAAAGAACCAGATTTTTATTTAAAATTTTTTTTAACCGTTTTTTTAATTTTTTTATGAAAATATATAGACTGTATCAGCAACAAGTAAAAATAAGTTACAGGTATACAAATTTTAATATTAGTTTGTATCTTTCGGGGATAAGAGCAAAGAGGCTGATGATATTCTCCATGTATTTTCTAATTTATTAAATCCATCGGCCTAACTATATATTCATATTATATCATTCGCATAAAAGTAAATTAAATGTATTCTCAGGTATACTATAGCAAAAGATAGCTAGTTATGATGTCACAATATGTTTGAACGTGTACTTTACTTTATTATGAATGCGATAATTTAACATTTCGGAAACAATTTTTTTAGAAGAAATTATATGATAGTTAATTTTACAATCAATTCATAATTAATTTATGTTATTATTTTTGTACGAACTTAAAGTTTATGATAATACCTATATTACAATTAATCAAATGCCAAATCGATTTATCACAAAGCTTTAATTATTTCTGTGTTTTTAAGTGATATAAGTAAGTTTAAAAAATAAAATTAACTTTACGTTTTACTATTTTAATAACATAAGTTATTATTATTAGTATTTATATTATCTGTATAATATGATTTAAATTTGTTAACCTCCGAATTAACATGTAATAAGAACAATTTTTTTATTTCCACTAGTATTAGACTGGTATTACTTATAAGTAGATTATAAAATATTAATAATAGGGTATAAATAGTCGTACTTATATCGCTGTCTCTATTTATAAGTAATATATAATATATGTAAAAGCTAGTCATGTTGAAATTCATTTGTAACAATAAACCATGACAATACAAATCCATGTTTTCTGTGCGTATGGACAAACGAATATGAAACAGGATAACGCGTTAACATTCCAGATTATAGGCATATACACATATTCAATTCAAATGAGTATATTTCTTTTGATTAATAATAATAATTAGAAAGTCAGGGTATTATATACAATATATAATTAATATATGAATGTTGTTTAAAAAACGTAATCAGATGCATTTTATAATAAAGTCGCAGAGATATATGAAAATCTTAGAATTTCGTAGGAAAGATATTTATATATTTTTAGAATCATAGATTTATGCTGATATGCAAATAGATAAATGCATAGATGACAGTAATTATAGCATAGGAAATTGAAAATATAAAAAGCTTACATCATTTATAGTTCTAACAGATAAAAATTTACATGGTATAAATGCAATCTCATCTCATTCGTTACGCATTTATGTAAATATGTAAGATATACAGAGTGAACATGTAGCATCAAAACATTATTTAATGATACAATATTTTATAATGTACTTATTATTATATATGATATAAATACATTTGTAAATTAGAAAGGCTTTAATAAAGTGCCAAAATTAAAATTATTTTATTGCGTTTTCATTTTTCTCCCAACTTTAAGTTGTCTAGCTTTCATAGCTCGACTTACACAAGAGCAAACAAAACGTTGAGTCCAATCGGGTTCAATTGTAGGACAAGACTAAATATTCATTATTGCTGATGGAATAGATACATTATTAATTTAGATATTTTTTTTTATTAATTTAATATATTTTTTTTTATTAAATAGAATTATTATTAATTTCTGTAAATCATTTATGACTTGAGTCACTTAATTATGCCAAACTTAGTTATTCTTTTCAATAATATTAACTTTAACACAATAGACGATTTAATTTTTTGGTAATTATATACTTGAGATGTAAGTAAACAGTTACATATACAGATACGTTCATTGATTTCAAAAGCAGTGTTTGTTCATTCAGGTGTACATTAAAATTTTCTTGCCTTAGTGTACATTTCACTGTAATTTGAACAATTATTGATAAAAAATGTCTAGATATAATTACTTGATATTATTTTTTAAAATATATTTTGTTACATAAATTCATCTGTAAAGTGAGTATATTTAATTTTATTTATTCATTTGTAATATCTCTTATTTGTGCTTTATTCGTACAACAAAATGTTGCATTAATTCGTTTCTATAGTTCACTAAAGACTATAATAAAGACAGTTCTTAAAAGCGTTCAACTTTTTTATAAATTTTCAATTATATATATTATTTTAAAGTACATACTACAATCCAGTGGTGAGAGAGAGAGAGAGAGAGAGAGAGAGAGAGAGATAAATGACTGGGACCCCCCTGTAATCTCAGAATAAACTAATTTTAATTCATAAATATTCAATTTTTGTAATAATTTTAGATAATTCTAAAAGCTACTCACAATATCACATTGGAATTGATTTGGAAAAATATGTGCTCAAGAAATATGCGATCACTAATTATAGTACAATATAATTTCCTTTGGTTCTAGTAAAGTGAATATTATAAATATCTTTACAGAAACAAGTTCTCAAAAATATGCAAATGCAGATATCTGGTAATTGTTCGACTTGAATTTTTATTGATTATGGTAGTGTATAAAAATAATAAATAATTATATAAATTATACCAAATTATTTGTCATTAGAATCAAATTAAGTTATTTACTTCGGTATATATGCAATTTTTATTAACATTTATTTAAACATGCGTCACTATTCCTTTATTAAATTAATTAGTGACTTTAATTTATGTGCTTAACGTAAAATACGGTTAATCGATAAAAATTGCGTATAAAATATGATAAATGAATGAATGGAACCTTCAAATTCCTCATGTTTGTACAGATAGTCAATTAATTGCAAAGCGTAATTGCTTAACGATCTTTTAATATTAGCAGCATTCAATATTCGCATATGCAAATATTAAACGTATAGTTCAAAGAATCAAAAATCTTGCAATACTTGAATTCAGGAAAGTGTTGTCTTCGCTGCACTTTAACTGGAATAACATAGGTATTATTGTACCTAATACAGAAATTATTATTTATACGATAACGAATCATTCGGTTCTTATCTTTGAAATATTTGAAAATGCAAGATAATTATATGGTTATATCATTTTAAAAGCTGGTATTTATTACAAAATTGTGATAAATATTTTAGAGAATTTATTTTATTTGAATAACGATGTGTGTGTATGTATGTTTGATGCACAAATATCTATATAGACAATCATTTGTATGATGATCAATCAAGTATTAGTATGCTAAACACGATTGCTTGAATATAATTGTTATCAAATGATCATCGCATCTCGCGAAGCACGCGCGAATTCAGTTTTCACGAGTTCCTCTTACCTCTCTGTCTTTTACAAGTACATACTTTATCTATCAAACAGGTTGATTAAAAAGGTTATTAAAGTAGGTAATCAGTAACTCAATAACAGTTCTCAGTGTAAACCGATGAGGTCTCTCTCTTTCTCTCTCAATACCCAGTTAATGTTCTCTGCACGCAAGTGTCAATCGTTCATTTAACTTTTCCTAATATAAAGTTTTGTTATGTTGAAAATATATGAAAAATTTCATCATGTTAATATATAAAACAGATTAATCCTCCTAACTGTGTGATCGTCGTCATTAAATTAATTTTTTTGTCGTCGTGAAAAAACAACATGTTAAAAGTTCTCAAACTCTGCTGTAAGTGATTATATATTTTTTTTCTTGCTCTTTATATAGTAAGTGTACACTTATTATTAGTTTCTTTTTTACATAGTCAATGTTCGTTAACATTTTTGTTAAATGTAAAGTCTTTAAAAATTAGATAAACTATAATGTTATCGTCTATATTGTTATTTATGCAATTTTCATAACAGGTCTATCCATTTCTTGTCAACGGCAAGAATTGTAGTGTGACGCTAAAAGTTGTGATGTATTATATTTCACATTATATATACTTATATGTGTGCACATATACGTATGTAAAGTTTACGTAATTGTTGTATTACGTTATGTTTACGTGTTTGTTATATTATTTCTATAAATGTCTCGTATTAGACTATAAACTTTATTAGTGTCTCTAATTTTCTTTCAAATATGTGTCGAGAAAATCATTATATTGCTTTGTCCGTGACGAACGGCTCTAACTATTGTAAGTGATATCGTTTTTCCAAGAAACTAAAATTCACGGTTTTTTTATAGCATTATTTCTTCCTCGTTTAGACAGAATAATCTAAGATTAAAGAAAAATTTCTGTAAATACTTGTGATCTATATTGTGTTACACCGAAATTCAAAGTGTCGGATGGTTAGAAAATACCTGTGTTAATTGTGTATTTGCGTATGTGTGCAGCCTCGTAATTGTGTTTGTGCTTGTTTATCATCTGTGTATTTTTTATTACTATTTAACTTTTTATCTGATTCAACTATTTAAGCGATTTAAATGTAGCCGGGCTTATAAGACAGGTTTAGGTTTTTAAATGCTTCTTGTTATAAGCAATTTTTGGTTCGCAAATATTGATATTTTAATACTCTTAATATTTTTGTTAAACTACTTATATGTATATATTGTTACTGCGTTTTAAAAGATAATTATAGTTTTAAAATAAGATTTAATTTTTTTATTCAACATAAATTGCAAAAGATTGACTTTTAATTTCGTGTACTTCTTTAAGATCGTTAGTTCAACATTTGGATAAAAATAAATTTTGAGATATGCTGGATCAATTTTTCGGTTACGTGTTTGTTTGGTTTACGAGTTTTTAATTTACTACACTTAATATATTTTTTTAAATAGTTTTGATATTCTATTTGCAAGTCTATTTATGAGAGCATTTTAAATATATTGGGTGGAATTTTATTGTATAATAAAGGCTATGTCCGCTTAATGAAAGTATCAAACAAAAAGTGTGTCAATAAACATGTTTTGTATGAATGTAATTGTTATTATAAAATAATTAATAATACAACAATGCAGAAACAAACACCTCGCTTAGTGAAACTAAAAATAGTAATAAGAATAATGACGTATTCTTTCAATATAGGTAATCAATATTTTTATTAAATTAAAGAAATTTGTATTAAAAGCTAGAAGCAGCCACGTGGCAATTTATTTACCAGAACGGTTTCTTCAACAATGTTTTTTAATATATTTAGTGTAAATATTATTCAACTGTATGTATTTTTTAATCTCTTGGCCGCACGAGAACTAAATACATAAATTTTCAAAAATCGTCAATTTTACAGTTTTCTTTACAGTATAATGTAAGTTACATTAACAAAAACACGATAATCAGTCACAATTATTTCTATACATTTCACGGAAAAATTACTTGATCTTGTATTACGAATAAATGAATACATTAGCATTTTAAGCGTTTGTTTACCCATTAATTAATGCATGGAATATTTTTTATAGGTGCACCAATACGTCAAAGATGGGTCTTTGCTCTCATGGGATTTTTGGCGTTAGTTATGGCTTATGGAATGCGTGTAAGTCTTTCAATTACAATAACAGAAATGGTAAAACCGTTAAACAGGACTAGCGTAGAATCATCCAACACTTGCGAAGTAGAAAATGAGTCTCCTCCGAAAAACACAACAGTGAACGTTGTTGGCACTTACGATTGGAGTGAATACACGCAGGTGCGGAAGAATATATTAAATTCTAAATGTGCATTTAATTGTGATAATAAAAAGGTGTACGTACATTGCAACGTAGTTAGTCAAGCAAATAGAATAAATTTTGTATTTCACAAGATCTTGGATTAAAGTAAAAATTTACATCATTCGGAAACATTTAATTTATAAAATTGGTTTAAAAAAATTCTATATGATTATTTCTATTGCTATTGACCGTTATTAATTTTATTAAAAATAATTTTGTTTGTTCAAAAGTTATCCTAACTTCAAATAATAAAAAAGTTATGAAGTAATAAAATAATTTTTAAACAAATTAATTTCAATACTTACGTAAAAAGATTTTTTTATACTAGAGTAAATATTTGCAACCTGTACCTACAATTTAGTGCATTTTAAAATTTTTGTTCAAAGATTTGTCATCTATACGTATACACATATGTATAGAGCTGGCGAACTGCGGTAGCAATAATCATGTAGAATATTAAGCAAATAGCTAATCTAAATAGTTAATAAAGCATAACCGGAATTCACGATTAGATCTACATAATCTTATCTGGGAATTTTCAGGGAATCATCTTATCATCATTCTACTGGGGCTACGTCTTCACTCAACTACCAGGAGCGCTAATCGCTGAAAAATTCGGTGGGAAACACACTCTGGGTTTGGGAATAGTAGCTACAGCAGTTTTAACATTGGCGATTCCAGTTGCCGTACAATGGGGAGATTCAGACGCTCTGATCGCCCTTCGAGTTTTTATGGGATTTTGCGAAGGCGTAACATTACCTGCCCTTAATGTGATGCTCTCTCAATGGACTCCACCGGATGAGAGATCTAAAACTGGCTCATTTGTTTACGTCGGTGCACCGTTAGGTACCGTATTCGCAACTGCAGTATCTGGATTAATTTTACAGTACACTAGTTGGCCGATCGTATTTTACTTTTTTGGTGGTATCGGAATTCTGTGGTACGTTATTTTCATCGTGGTTTGTTATAACACACCACGAGACCATCCGTTTATTTCAGAGACAGAAGCAAAATACTTGCACCAAGAGTTGAGGGAACACGCTCATGAAAATCCACCACCAGTCCCTTGGAAACATTTATTAACGTCTATGCCGCTCTGGGCTTTAATATCCGTGCAAGTTGGCCATGATTGGGGATTCTATACAATAGCTACTGATTTACCCAAATACATGAGTAGCGTTTTGAAGTATCCGGTTGAACAAAACGGTTACCTCTCGTCTTTGCCGTACATTGGCATGTGGCTGTGCTGTTTGTTCATGTCTTGGCTTGCTGACTGGTTGATCACGAAGGATCATATGTCAATTACGTCAGTGAGAAAGTTTGGTACCACCATTGCGTCTATCGGTCCAGGAGTATTTATCGTTGCAGCTTCTTATGCTGGATGCAATCGAGTTTTAGTTGTCGTCATGTTCACGCTTGGGGTTACTTTGCTCGGAAGCGGTATTCCTAGTTTAAAAGTCAATGCTTTGGATTTAAGTCCAAATTACGCGGGGACCGTAATGGCTATTAGTAATGGAGCTGCAGCTTGTACAGGAATTTTGACTCCTTACATCGTAGGCGTACTCACTCCGCATCAAACACTTTCCGAATGGCGTATTGTGTTCTGGATTATTTTTGGTGTCCTCATAGTCACAAATGTATTCTACTTAATTTTTGCTAGTGGCAAAATTGCTCCTTGGAATGATCCTGTTCTTATGAAACAGAACAAGGAGGAAAAGAAAAAGGCTGCAATAGAATTGAGAAATACGTGAGAATTACTTTTTTGTTATTTTATTTGTTACTTTATTTATAAAATGCCGTAAAATTATAAATATTTTTGTATACAAACAAATTGTAGCTATTTAGGTATGTAATATAAAAAATAGTTCGTAAACGTATATTTAAGATAAGACACAATTATCTATAATGCCAGTCGTGATTTAATTCAATTTTAGAATATCAGTTTTGATTTTTCTAAGATTTCGATTAAGAAATATTTATACTTATAAATATACGTGACGGTATAAATAAAAGATACTTTTAATTTAATTGTATATTTCATGCGTAATTGTAGCAAACAAAATAAAGTCAATGTCATTCAACTCAATGGTAATGAAAGAAATGCAACATTAATAAAATACATATCTATTACTACAAAAGATAAACTTTATTGCACCAATAATTAATGTGTACGTGATTAAATAATAATTATACTAATAAGAAAAAATAATATATAAGTGTACATAAGTAATTATAAACAATATATATATATATATATATGAAATAAATAAATATAAATTTATATATATATAGTATATATAAATACAATTTATGAAGTCGTAGTTCTAATTTTAAATTTATGTGTTTATGTTAAAGCGAAAAATGTAAGTTTATGTAGATAAGTTTATGCTAGATCATACAGTATGGTCGAAAATTTAAAAAAAAATCAATTTATTTTTGTTTCAAAATTTTAAGGGGACGAAACGCCTTAATTATTTTAAAAGGCCGTGCTCTAGGAAATTCCACCAACCACAGTGGACAAAGAGTACGATAAGCCTGCTTTATTCTAAAAGTAAAGCATTTGGTTCGGGGAGACCGATATTATTATACATATATCAATTTATTTTTATTTTATAAATAAGTTCTAAATGTTACGTAGCATGTGCGAAAATAATGTTTAATATTATAAAACTTATGTGTCTACCTAATTTCAGCATTAGATAATCTTCAGTTAATGCAATAAGTCATGTATCTTAAACTATAAAGCTAAATAATTCAAAAACTATTTTTATACCTTTAAAACATTCCTTGCAGGATAATTTTTATCGTAGGCTCTTGAAATTTTGCATACATCTTGAGGTATGTATGAATTATAAAGTTACACAGCCTTTTTTGTTTAAAATTAAATGTGACATTTTTATTACTACTTTTATAATGAAAAATCTGATATTTTTTAGGCAATTATATAAGTAAATTAGGTTTATCGAGCCAGAAATTGCATTTTTCTAGATAAACCTTATTCGCTGTGTAAAGTTAATGCTCTTATATGTGTCTCATCAGAGTCCTTTGATAAGTTTTATCCTGCAAGGAGTTTTTTGAATTTGTAACTGTTTTAGGCCTGTTTTGTTAAATATTTTAATATTTTACGTAATTTGGGTGTTAACAATCATCGATAAAGAATATGTTTTATAGTATACTTGATAAAGATGACATTTCACATAATATTTTATAAAAATTACAAAAATATTTTTCTAACCATACTCTACCCTTAAGGTAAAATATCAAAATCAGTTTTTCTCAAGCATATACGTATAACATATATATATACATAATAAAACATACATGTCTTTTCATCTGCGAAACAAACCAAGCGAGGTCTTGAACATAAATATTTTTTTGCCACTCAATTATCTAAAAAATCTTGTTTCTTAGTTTTCAATTTTTTAAATGCATATTGATGAGAATAACTGACCAATAAAGTATGAGTAAGTAAATAACAGCGACATCGGGAAATCTAATAGTAGTATTATATATGTACGTGTGTTGCTTATAAAAATGGATGGATTTTATTTCACTCAGTTACATAAAGATTCAACGCACACGTACAATATCAATTTTTCCGTTACTTAAAGAGGATACAAGATAAATACAAAATTTTTTCAAGTCTACCTACTTTTTTACACTTATTAAATGAAATTTGAATTCAATTTATTATGATTGCAATTAATATTAATCATTATATTTATATTGATGCAGTAATTTTGAATTTTTATTTCCTTGCACATTTTTGTGTAATTAAAACCTGTTTGGAAAAACTTCATCTGAAAAAGAGCAAACATATTTTTTTTTATTTTTATAAAATGATACAAGAGAATTGTTATCAATAAACTAAATAATTTTAAATTTTTTCTAAGATAGTTCAATTTTTGTTAATTATAAAAGTGCAGTTGCAAATTCTATATATTTTTATAGACAATTATTGAATGAAAAATAAATAATTTCGAATATTCTTACCTTTGAATGTCGCGCTTTTAACGCGTGTTACCTTTGCCCCTACGTTCTTACAACCTGACAACTATGCGTGTAAAAAGATTTATAATTATTAAGGAGCAAAAATTTTAATTTCTATTTATTCTTTTCTAAATCTACGTGTATAAATCATATATAAAGGTTAAATTTAATCAATACTTTACATTTATTAATAAAAATTATTATTTTGTATCAAAATTCAAGAAAAATTACTAGAACATTTCCCAAAGTTCGGTTGCATAAAGTTTCATGGCGATTGGTGACAAATTTATGAGATGATATAGTTTAACAAATTCCTAAATATCCCCTGATAGAAAATTGACATTACATATTGTTAAGTGGGTTGGTTGATTCCCTAATTTTGGATTTGGAAGGGTGAGAGTTTGAGTAACAAAAAGTCGAGAAAATGTGATCTAATCATTGCTTTACAATACACTCAAACCATGAGGTCCAGAGGAACAATAACTTTACCCTAACCAGCAACCACAACCACAACCATCTCTTCCCTTGGGATAAAGGGAACTTATCAACGTTAGACATCATCTAAGATTATTGAGGATCATCTCATTACGTTGCATACCATCCTATGTGTATACGTGACAATAAAGAAAATAAAGAAAATAGAAGTTTTTAATAAGGTAAAAAATTTTAAACAATAAATGTTATATAATAATTATTAAAAAATAAATATTATGTTAAGTTAACCGACACGGTGGCGGAGTGGCGGAAACGCACCTCGGCCGGTCATGAAAGTTAAGCAGCACCGAGCGCGGTTGGCACTTGGATGGGTGACCGTTCTCGGACTTAGCTTAAATGATCGGTTAGGTGTTTTTTCACATTCCACAACGTGAGCGGGAGGTGTGAGGCATTCGGTTTCGGTGTTAAAGTCTACGCAATGTGACCTTGCCACCCAAACAGAATTGTTCTCAAATACACCGCCCTTCTCGGAGGAGGTTTTCCTAAATGGCATTTGTCCCAACGGGTTTGGCCACAGGTTTTCCATCTCTCCACGGGCATAACCCCGGGCGAATGCGAGAAGGTGGGGTAAAGAGGGAGTAAAATTGGAAATGGAATGAAATGGAATAAAGGTGTAGGGGATACGTAAAAACCTGTAAAAAGGTGTACGTGGAAACTACCAAAATTTTAAATTTTAAATTTTTATTATGTTAAGTTATAAACGAGAAGCTGCGCACTATAAAATTTCGTTAAGATTTCCAAAGACTTCCAAAGACTTTCAAAAAGATTTCCAAAAACTTTCGAAGACTTTCAAAGACTTCTGTGACTTCTATATTAACTATTTTGACTTGTTGGAGTGAGTAACCACTCAGTTATTATTTTAAATTATAAAATTAAATTTCCAACACCGAAATTAAGTCTTCTTCCCTTCGTAAATTTTTCAAGTTATGTTTTTTTTATTTCCGAGACTGCTTGAACACTACGTATGCATACAAGTACTTATATATAATTGCATTTATAAATAACCATCTTAAATAAATTTCTTCTCGGATGGATAGATAGATGAACATCCTCGTGCGACTTTCGGAACAGTTCCAGCGTTCGGCACGGTTTTTCCTCACTCCATAGTTTGAGTGGGAGGTGTGGAACATTGAATTTCATTGTTTATAGACCTGCACAATTTGTTCAGACCTAAAAACTTTTTTTATTATAAAGCTTTTTTTAAACCCCTACGAGTTTATATCGCTTTACATATATTATTGAATTTTTGCAATATATATAACTTTTCACGTATAAAAATTTAACATATAAGAATTATACATATACATATAATTAAGTTTTAAAGCTAGTAATTTATAATATGTTTACAAACTGTAATATTTGGACCTTTTAAGAACATTTCGTCACATAGTTATGGATAGTAATCTTGTGCGCTTATTTCTTTTAGAAGATTTGTTCTTTCGCTGTTGAATAAATTACATTGCCTTACTATATGGTTTACATTTTCATTCCATTAGTAGCACTTGCATAGAAACTATCTGCTATGTTAATTTTTGCTATAGAGATTTAGTTATTTGATAATGATTTGCTTGACGGCGATTGATATAAACTATTAAGTTTATATTTATTTTTTTGTTTTGAAGCCTTTTCAATAACTAAATGTTATTTTGGTATACAACTCTAGGAAAATGCATTAA
The DNA here is from genome assembly GCA_026168455.1 of Theocolax elegans. NCBI lineage: Eukaryota > Metazoa > Arthropoda > Insecta > Hymenoptera > Cerocephalidae > Theocolax > Theocolax elegans. The sequence goes on along the minus strand of CM047426.1, from coordinate 32,120,799 downwards.
TTTGTAAGCAAACAAGCGGACTCCAAATAAATCAGATGATTACTATATCTTTATTTTTTAAAATCGTGTTATTTAAATTTTGACAACTACAAATATTTTGTTAGAGCATTTTTTATTAACAATATTCTAAGAAGATTGGTTGTGGGTATAGATGCGGTTTTTCTGACAAATGTAATTTGTTTATTAAGAAAACACGTTCTTTTTGTGGTTAAGTCGATTCGAATATACGCGTCGGCTTTGTGCTGTAAACAATTTTATTATCTTGTGCTTGAAAAAAATCACTAAAATTTTCTTAACCCTTCACAATAGTGTTATAAATTAAAGTATATCAATCAATAAGGTGAGTGTAATGCATATTTCTTCAGTAAATTTATTATACTTTGTGATGCAAAATCAATTGCAACCAATATGTTAACACGAGAAATTTTTTTCCACCACTTTTTAAGATGGCTTGTAAATTCGGTTGTCGGCACCGAAATTAGTTCGGTTGTGGTCACCCATTTTTTTGCGAGATAACCGACTGTATTTAATCAATTTTTTTTATTGCACTGAGAAACATTTGCTAGTAGAAATAAAAATTTTATTTGTAAAAGGAGACAGACTTACACAATTATAAAAATTGCTATTAATAATGGGAAAAATTGCCACCATTTTGGAAAAATTACTATTAATAATGGCAATTTTTACCTTTACTATGACAATTTTTACCATTTTTATAGCAATTTTTACCATTATTAATATAGCAATTTTTATAATTGTGTAAGTCGGTCCTTCGTTTACCATTAAAATAGTCATTTTTACTAAAAAATTTTTTTCAGTGTGGGTAAATTTAATAGTATTTTTATACAGTTTTTGTTTTATTTTAATCGTGTTATTATACATGTTTCAATTTTTTTAGCCATGTCGTCCAGGAATAAATCAAAAAGATTGTACAGTGTCAATTTTCATGTGCTGCTACTTTACATACAAACATTGTGCTTGTAACGAGTTTAAATAGCGCGCGCATGATCTCCCAAAAATCTTGCGAGTTCTCCGTAAGTTGCGCGAATTTCGGGGTATAAATAAACCCGACGCGCTCAATTGGCTCTCTCTCGTTCCCCGATCGCCGAAATAACAAGCATTAGACTGTCTACGCCAAGTAGCTACTGGACCCTATTGTCACTTACGCACGATTGCGACAAGGCATCATCTTGAATGAGACCGGGACGTTGATATTGAGGCCGTCCTTATCCATGGTGCATAGCTTCACCGGATACAAATACGGAGGAAGTCGGACACATCTTGGCGGTGTGAATGAGAGGAGCCATCAGCCGACGCCGCACATATCCTTAGTTAGATTTTATAGACCGAATTATTTGCCTTTGTTCGCGTTAATTGTATTTTAATTTATAATTATTGTTAGCTCGTTCGATATTACGTATTGAAATCATTTTCTTATGCGTTATCGATAAATTAATTTATAGAAATACATAGATCTAACATCAATCTATTCACATGTTTATAATTTAAATTAAAATAAATAACAATAAATAAAAAAGAAAACTTTATGTATATATATATATGTATATAAAGTAAATTTTACATGCTTCAGACGAAAAATAATACCAATGAATGTTTCTGAAATAAATAAACTTTAATTTCTTTTATATTCGTGGTGGTTTTTCTTAATATTATTTTAATTTAACAGATTTTTCAAGCCAAAACAAAATTTTGGCCAAAAACGATACAAAAATATATCTTTAATAAATACATCATTACATTTCGATAACTGAGACATTTACCTTCCCTAAATAATGAACAGGTCAACGAGATCCAGTGGTTTTTTACCAGCTACATCACCACCACTTACTCAACCTCCTTACAACAAAACACGCCCGACTTACGGGGTTATTTAGGTTTTTTTAATTATTTTTGTTTTGATTCAGAAGTAGAAGGGGAATATGGAATGCAATTTAGTCCTTTCCAAGAGGGGGCAGCGGTGGAGGATTGTGGACATACGCATTTTTCAACCAGGATTATAAAAATAAATCGCCGAGTGTGCAATACGCGCATACTGTTGGTGGGAGCGATTCTTCACGAATGTATCCATGCATGGTTGTTCTCCATGGGCGATACACTTGGGGTTTGTGTCGATCATGGCGAGCTGTTTGAACAGGGGAGACTCGAAGTTGACTCTCGAGGTATGCATTACATCGATAGTTGGTCTAGTCTCTTCATCAAGTAGCTCGCCGTGATCTGCCGAATATTCGGTTTTTTCGTCAATGGATGGTGGCCATCGTGTACCATTCGTGAGGACTTGTTCCTATTGATTCTTGTGTCGTGTGTACATTCGGCCTCCGTAGTTTTTTGCTGCTGCTTTTCTCTCTTATGACGAAGGTTGTGTTTTGGATTATTTTTTTGTTTCATAATTGAAATAGAGATAATTATAATAATCTGAGTCTCTCACGCACACTGCACACACACGCACACACACACGCACGCGCATACACGCACACACGAACACGCACATACACAAGACAATTTACCACTTACAAACACAACAAAACTCTGAATCTGCTATTGAAAAAATTAGCCCCCCTTGGGCAGAATCTAAACCTTTTATTGTACCTGTATGCCAAGAAAATGAATTTCTTGGTGCACAGTTTAGGTTCGAAGAATTCAACATCGCTTTAAATATAAAAAAACCAAACTCCGCCCCAGGAGTGGACGGTATCGACTACGGAATCCTTCAAGCTCTCCCTATAAAGTTCAAACTAATCCTTGTAGACATATATAATGAAATGTATTTATCTAATAATTACCCAGAACAATGGAAACATTCTTTCATTCATCTTATTAAAAAGTCAGATGGTCATAGTTTACGCCCTATAGCCCTTACATCTTGCCTGTGTAAATTATTTGAAACAATAATTAAAAACAGATTGCAATGGTGGTTCGAAACCAATAACATAGTACCCCCAAGTCAAAATGTTTTTCGTAAAGGGAAATCATGTATAAATAATCTTACACAGCTTACTTTATTAATTAACGAAGCTTCTCTATACAAAGCACAAGTTATTACAGTATTTCTTGACGTACAAGGCGCATACGACAATAAATGCATCGACATACTACTAAATAAATTAGTAAATATTGGATGCCCAAAAAATCTAATATTATTTATGAATTTCTTACTCCACGAAAAGTTATGCCATTCAGAAACATTAACAACAGAACCAAGATCAGTATTTAAAGGAGTTTTACAAGGAGGAGTTCTCAGCGCACTGATATACATAATTTACGTTTCCGACATAGTAAAAAATCATACCACGTTCTATACAAATCTCTCAGTTTGCCGACGATATCGCAATATACACAAAATTAAATCTTTACCAAGAGGAAAAAATATTATTGAAAAGTCACTGAAAATTATAGATACAAATCTGTTGAAATTTGGACTCGATTTAGCTCCGAATAAAACGAAAATACATTTTAGTAATAATAAAATCAAACCAGGTAGCATAACCATAAATTTAAAAACTGTCAAATCCAATCCAGCACAACGGCAAAATTTCTCGGTATAATATTCGACTACCACTCTTTTCACAACTCAAACCAAATAACAACTAGTTAAATGTATAACAAAATAAATATATAAAATTTTTATGTGGAACATGGTGAGAGCCGACCCGGAAACCCTTCAATTAATCTACAAAAGTTACGTAAGGTCAATCATCGATTATGGTAGCTTTATATACTTTTAAAATATGAATTTTTTCAAACTATTGTAAAATTTGTGACTCTATTGCTTGTTTACACTTTAAGTTTATGATAAACGAATTTATTGATCTCCACAAGCCAAAAGACTATCCTCACAACTCAGTAAGGCGGCTGTATTATACCAGTCACTTTAGATACCTCACAGGATGAGTGTTTGAAAAAGACCAAGACATTAAGTCAAAATAAAAAATTTATTGATTGTAGTATAAATTAAAAAAACGGGAAAAAGAAAGAAATAAGGAGAAAATTTATTGTATTTCGCACTGAGTATGCCTGGTGGGCTCATCAGTAGAGTCCAGGCATCTCGTATCTAGATACAGATGAATGATATAATAAAAATTTTGAAAAACAGCTCTATTCCGACGAGAAGACGTGGGGTATATATGCCCTACCGATAACAACTTTATTAATGCCACATATAACGGTAGCCCCCTAACGCATTACATCTGTTACCCATGTCTTCCTCGTCGGAATAGAGCTGTTTTTCAAAATTTTTATATTATATATTCATCTGTATCTAGAGGTGAGATGCCTGGACTCTACTGATGAGCCCACCAGCATACTCAGGGCGAAATACAATAAATTTTTCTTTTCCTTTATTTCTTTTTTTCCTGTTTTTTTAATTTTATACTACAATCAATTAAATTTTTTATTTTGACTTAACTTGTCTTGGGCTTTTTACAAACACTCACCCTGTGAGTATTTAAAGTGGATGGTATTAATCAGTCGCCTATGCGTTATCGATAAATTAATTTATAGAAATACATAGATCTAACATCAATCTATTCACATGTTTATAATTTAAATTAAAATAAATAACAATAAATAAAAAAGAAAACTTTATGTATATATATATGTATATAAAGTAAATTTTACATGCTTCAGACGAAAAATAATACCAATGAATGTTTCTGAAATAAATAAACTTTAATTTCTTTTATATTCGTGGTGGTTTTTCTTAATATTATTTAATTTAACAGATTTTTCAAGCCAAAACAAAATTTTGGCCAAAAACGATACAAAAATATATCTTTAATAAATACATCATTACATTTCGATAACTGAGACATTTACCTTCCCTAAATAATGAACAGGTCAACGAGATCCAGTGGTTTTTTACCAGCTACATCACCACCTACTTACTCAACCTCCTTACAACAAAACACGCCCCGACTTACGGGGTTATTTAGGTTTTTTTTAATTATTTTTGTTTTGATTCAGAAGTAGAAGGGGAATATGGAATGCAATTTAGTCCTTTCCAAGAGGGGGCAGCGGTGGAGGATTGTGGACATACGCATTTTTTCAACCAGGATTATAAAAATAAATCGCCGAGTGTGCAATACGCGCATACTGTTGGTGGGAGCGATTCTTCACGAATGTATCCATGCATGGTTGTTCTCCATGGGCGAGACACTTGGGGTTTGTGTCGATCATGGCGAGCTGTTTGAACAGGGGAGACTCGAAGTTGACTCTCGAGGTATGCATTACATCGATAGTTGGTCTAGTCTCTTCATCAAGTAGCTCGCCGTGATCTGCCGAATATTCGGTTTTTTCGTCAATGATGGTGGCCATCGTGTGCCATTCGTGAGGACTTGTTCCTATTGATTCTTGTGTCGTGTGCACATTCGGCCTCCGTAGTTTTCTGCTGCTGCTTTTCTCTCTTATGACGAAGGTTGTGTTTTGGATTATTTTTTTGTTTCATAATTGAAATAGAGATAATTATAATAATCTGAGTCTCTCACGCACACTGCACACACACGCACCACACACGCACACACGAACACGCACATACACAAGACAATTTACCACTTACAAACACAACAAAACTCTGAATCTGCTATTGAAAAAATTAGCCCCCCTTGGGCAGAATCTAAACCTTTTATTGTACCTGTATGCCAAGAAAATGAATTTTCTTGGTGCACAGTTTACGTTCGAAGAATTCAACATCGCTTTAAATATAAAAAAACCAAACTCCGCCCCAGGAGTGGACGGTATCGACTACGGAATCCTTCAAGCTCTCCCTAAGTTCAAACTAATCCTTGTAGACATATATAATGAAATGTATTTATCTAATAATTACCCAGAACAATGGAAACATTCTTTCATTCATCTTATTAAAAAGTCAGATGGTCATAGTTTACGCCCTACAGCCCTTACATCTTGCCTGTGTAAATTATTTGAAACAATAATTAAAAACAGATTGCAATGGTGGTTCGAAACCAATAACATACTACTGCCAAGTCAAAATGGTTTTCGTAAAGGGAAATCATGTATAAATAATCTTACACAGCTTACTTTATTAATTAACGAAGCTTCTCTATACAAAGCACAAGTTATTACAGTATTTCTTGACGTACAAGGCGCATACGACAATAAATGCATCGACATACTACTAAATAAATTAGTAAATATTGGATGCCCAAAAAATCTAATATTATTTATGAATTTCTTACTCCACGAAAAGTTTATCCATTCAGAAACATTAACACAGAACCAAGATCAGTATTTAAAGGAGTTTTACAAGGAGGAGTTCTCAGCGCACTGATATACATAATTTACGTTTCCGACATAGTAAAAAATCCTACCACGTTCTATACAAATCTCTCAGTTTGCCGACGATATCGCAATATACACAAAATTTAATCTTTACCAAGAGGAAAAATATTATTGAAAAGTCACTGAAAATTATAGATACACATCTGTTGAAATTTGGACTCGATTTAGCTCCGAATAAAACGAAAATAATACATTTTAGTAATAATAAAATCAAACCAGGTAGCATAACCATAAATGTTAAAAACTGTCAAATCCAATCCAGCACAACGGCAAAATTCTCGGTATAATATTCGACTACCAACTCTTTTTCACAACTCAAACCACATAACAACTAGTTAAATGTATAACAAAGCATTAAATATAATAAAATTTTTATGTGGAACATGGTGAGAGCCGACCCGGAAACCCTTCAATAATCTACAAAAGTTACGTAAGGTCAATCATCGATTATGGTAGCTTTATATACTTTTAAAATATGAATTTTTTCACCTATTGTAACAATTTGTGACTCTATTGCTTGTTTTACACTTTAAGTTATATGATAAACGAATTTATTGATCTCCACAAGCCAAAGACTATTCCTCACAACTCAGTAAGGCGGACTGTATTAATACCAGTCACTTTAGATACCTCACAGGATGAGTGTTTGAAAAAAGACCAAGACAAGTTAAGTCAAAATAAAAAATTTAATTATTGTAGTATAAAATTAAAAAACGGGAAAAAGAAAGAAATAAAGGAGAAGAAAATTTATTGTATTTCGCACTGAGTATGCCTGGTGGGCTCATCAGTAGAGTCCAGGCATCTCGTATCTAGATACAGATGAATGATATAATATAAAAATTTTGAAAACAGCTCTACTTCCGACGAGGAAGACGTGGGGTATATATGCCCTACCGATAACCAACTTTATTAAGTGCCACATATTAACAGGTAGCCCCCTAACGCACTTACATCTGTTACCCCATGTCTTCCTCGTCGGAATAGAGCTGTTTTTCAAAATTTTTATATTATATCATTCATCTGTATCTAGAGGTGAGATGCCTGGACTCTACTGATGAGCCCACCAAGCATACTCAGGGCGAAATACAATAAATTTTCTTTTCCTTTATTTCTTTTTTTTCCTGTTTTTTTAATTTTATACTACAATCAATTAAATTTTTATTTTGACTTAACTTGTCTTGGGCTTTTTACAAACACTCATCCTGTGAGGTATTTAAAGTGGATGGTATTAATACAGTCCGCCTTACTGAGTTGTGAGGAATAGTCTTTGGCTTGTGGAGATCAATAAATTCGTTTATCATATAGCTTTATATACTATCCAAATCAAAAAACATTAAGACACAAACTTGAAAATATACAAAATACAGCCATTAGAATCGCACTAAGTTATCGACGAAGCACACCGAAAAATATTCTCATCGCAGAAAGCAAACTTACAATTTTAAAAGAACGTGCAAACAATTAGGTAGCCTATTCTTTATAAAAATTATGTCTAATACAAAACTGCCCCACAGAAAAACAAGTAACAATATTTTTAAAAAACAAAAAAAAAACATACATAATAAACAAAATAAAGTCTTAAAGAAAGTATATTAGCAGTTAAAACAATTCTACCCGTAATATCTACCTCAAGAAATTATAATATTTACTGTCATAATTACAAAACTATTATAACTGCAATAAATTTTAATGAAAAACTGGGCCAATCACTTCAAACAACGGAAAATTGTAAAAAACTGTTTAATTATCATATAGCTCAAAAAAATGCTTTAACAATTTATACAGATGGCAGTAAACTCTCAAATGGTGTTGGCTCAGCATGTTTTTGTCCAGAAACCAAATCGACTATACAGCAACGCATACACTCGAATGCCTCTATATTTACCGCCAAATGTGTAGCCTTAAGAGACGCCACGGAACTAGCCTTAAGATATAAAAATTGTAACATAGACATATACACAGACTCCCTAAGTATTTTACAATCTTTAAAATCCCAAAATATAAATATTAAAACCAACAACTACATTTTACAAATCAAAAAGAATTAACCTTTTCTGGATACCGTCTCACTGTGGGATAGAAGGAAATGAACAAGCCGATTTACTAGCAAAAGAAGCTGCTCAACTTGAAGACCTAAATATTATAAATATTCCGTATACTGATCTTTTTAGAGAAATAAAAAAAAGCTCAAACACAATAAATACGATAAAAGAACAAAGTTTATCGACAGGAAAAATATATTTTAGTTTAAATTAATTAATATTTTTATCGGTCTTACAGTCAATTATATGGGCAGTCAGATTGCCCCTACTTATAATCACCCCCGAAGAATCTATAAAAATAAAAATAAAAAATGCTGCAAAAAACTGCTCCTCATCAGGGACTGATTCAGTCTGAGCAGCAGCGAGCTCGAAACGTCGGACAGCATATTTGGGGTTAGTAGATTTTTGGTGCAGGGGGCAGTCATATTGCTTTATTAATAATTTGTTTTTATTTTCAGTTAGTATTTTTATTTTTATAGATTCTTCGGGGGTGATTATAAGTAGGGGCAATCTGACTGCCCATATAATTGACTGTAAGACCGATAAAAATATTAATTAGTTTAGTTATACTACAGTCGACATAAGTAATATTTTATTATATTTTAGTTTGTTTTTCAAAAACTCCATCAAACCGTGGTTCACAAACAAAAAATTATCGAGACAAATCATAGTTACTATAAATAGGATCAGAGCAAACCACTACAACCTAGCTTCATCATTAAACAGAGTAAATATAACAAATAGTTCTAAGTGTAAATGCAAAAAAGAAGACGAAAAAATTAACCACGTTTTATGGCAATGTGACTTATACAACAAACAACGAAACATACTAATAAAAAATCTGATATCAATGAAAATGTTCCCACCATACAATATAGAGTCAATAATAGCAAAACCAAATATAAACGCTTGTAAATATATAATAACCTTTTGTAATAATTGTAAGCTCAAAATATAAATGTAAAGAAAATATGTAAATTCTAATAATTGTTACAATACACATTTGTAAATTAAAATATAACAAAAAATGTAACTATATGTATATCATGTAAGGCCGAAATAAACCCATAAGGTTTAAAAAGCCTAAATAAATGAAAAAAAAAAATATATATTGTTATGAACTTGGTAAAAAATTGTCGAGGTGAGTTACTCGTGAATTTTCGTTAAAATAACTCAAATTTTCGATTACTCGCAGGTACATAGCGTAATCTGGTAGGTCTAGTTAATATATAGAGAACCACGGCCATTAAATAAAAAGAAGAAGTAGTTAATATATAATGTTTCATAGTTGAAATATATACGTTTACCTTAGAATTTAATAACCCAATTTGTAAAATAATTTTTTACGTTCGTTATCTTGTTTTAATATTTGATAATACTTGTAATATAGTGCTATCAAGACTTCCGTTAGATACATGACTTTATTAAGATAATCTACTAATATTTTTATAAACACTATTCATTATTGTAAATTAAGTCATATTAAAAATTAAACATATTAAAAAGTGTTGGTAAGTACACATTTTATTACTAAATGTGATTGAAATTCCTAATTTCGTAAATTATTAAAGTATGTGATGGAAACTTAGGTAATATGTGTTAAACTTCACTTCCGATGTACCGTAATTTATGTTAGATACGTAACAAGACAATGTTAAGCCCACGTCTTTCTTCTAAGATATTTCATATTAGTTTATGGCTCTATTTAACATGAATTGAGAAACTTTTTTTAATTTAATCTTATCTTCTATCAAACTATCAGTTAGATAATTATTAAAGTAACTGGATGGTGCATTGTATTGCGAGTTGTGCTACATGATACTTTAAAATCTCTCCATTATGACAATTGCAAAATGTTTGAATTAATAACGTAAAAATAATCACTAAATACCGAAATGCCGTCGTTTATGAAAGATTGTTGTAAGTTAAGTCATACGTAAAAAGTATGTATAGTATATACAGTGAATATAATATTTAAGTATTGCTTTATATTTAGGCAGATGCATTCCTCAACGATGGATCGTTGCTATTATGGGATTTTTTGCTTTTTTCAATGCTTATACGCTTCGCATATGTCTTTCGATAACAATAACAAAAATGACGGTACCACTTAATCATAGTAAACTACCAATCGACGAGTCTTGTCCTGCTTTTGGTGATGTTGTAAATATCAGTAATGTTTCTTCTTCGAGTGAAAGAACTTTTGAATGGAGCGAATATACACAAGTAAGTGTATAAACTCAATATTTCTTCCTAAATTTATTTGGACAGAATATTAACATATTATATTTATAGGGAATCATATTGTCATCATTTTATTGGGGTTACGTTGTCACACATCTACCCGGTGGCTTATTAGCAGAAAGATTTGGAGCTAAGTATACAATGGGCCTAGGGTATTTTTCACAGCCTTCTCACAATTTTAACACCTTTGGCAACTACGAGGGGCGATGCGAACGCGTTGAACGATCCGTAACTGGTTCTCTCGTGTACACAGGTATCAAATTTGGTTCTCTCTTGTCAACAGTATGTATAGTATATACAGTGAATATAATATTTAAGTATTGCTTTATATTTAGGCAGATGCATTCCTCAACGATGGATCGTTGCTATTATGGGATTTTTTGCTTTTTTCAATGCTTATACGCTTCGCATATGTCTTTCGATAACAATAACAAAAATGACGGTACCACTTAATCATAGTAAACTACCAATCGACGAGTCTTGTCCTGCTTTTGGTGATGTTGTAAATATCAGTAATGTTTCTTCTTCGAGTGAAAGAACTTTTGAATGGAGCGAATATACACAAGTAAGTGTATAAACTCAATATTTCTTCCTAAATTTATTTGGACAGGAATATTAACATATTATATTTATAGGGAATCATATTGTCATCATTTTATTGGGGTTACGTTGTCACACATCTACCCGGTGGCTTATTAGCAGAAAGATTTGGAGCTAAGTATACAATGGGCCTAGGGGTATTTTTCACAGCCATTCTCACAATTTTAACACCTTTGGCAACTACGAGGGGCGATGCGAACGCGTTGATATTTGTTCGATTCCTAATGGGACTTTGTGAAGGAGTAATTCAACCGTCAATGAGCTGCCTATTATCTCAATGGATACCACCACAAGAACGATCCGTAACTGGTTCTCTCGTGTACACAGGTATCAAATTTGGTTCTCTCTTGTCAACAGTAGCCTCTGGTTTGATAATGGGTAAGTCGAGTGATAACTGGCCATTTGTATTTTATCTATTTGGCGGTATTGGTGTTTTGTGGTTTTTGGTTTGGGTATTGTTGTGTTACAACAACCCTAGAGAACATCCATTTATATCTCAACGAGAGAGAACATATTTGCACGAACAAATGTCCAGCCATACTCACGCAAAGAGGCTACCATTTCCATGGAAAGAAGCATTAACGTCAAAACCATTTTTGGCTTTAATCATCATGCAATCTGGGCAAGATTTTAGCAATTACACGATTATGTCAGATTTGCCGAAATACATGAACAACGTTCTAAAACTTCCAGTACATTTAAATGGATATGCTTCGTCCATGCATCATTTGAGTGGGTGGGTTTTTTGTATGGGAATGTCATGGATCTCTGATTGGTTAATTACGAAGGATTACATGACAAGAACCCACATACGAAAATTAAATACTACTATCTCAAGTATGGGACCCGGGATTTTGCTAGTGTTAGCGATGTATGCTGAATGCAATGTTATTACTGCTGTATCACTGATAACTGTTGGATTAACGTTATCGGGAGCTGCTGTACCAGGATTAAAAGTTAACGTTCTTGACCTTAGCCCTAATTATGCAGGAACATTAATGGGAATCGCAAATGGAATTGGTGCATTCATGGGAATCATTGCTCCGTATGCTGTTGGTGTATTGGCCCCAAATCAAACCATCAGTGAGTGGAGGCTGATTTTTTGGATTGCATTTGGCGTATTTTTCGTTGCAAATGCTAGTTTCATATTATTTGCAAGTGGAGAGGTTCAAAAGTGGAATGATCCATCTTATTTGACAACTAAACTGGGGAAAAGTGAAGATATTGAGGATGACAAATTACTGTCATCAAATAAATCTAACAATAAATAAATCGATTATAAAGTTTTTGGTAAGAAACAGTCTAATCAAAAGTATTATTACGATGTACAATACTACTATACATTTTCAGATTGATAAAGTCTTTTAATTCTTTTTATAACTAAATCAATCTAATTCATTAACGCCTAGCGAGAGAAAGATTAGGCGAATATTTATACATGGAATTTTTAGTAATAAAAGTGCAAAATAAATCGATCGACACAGATACTGTGTTGGTGAGTAAAATAAAAACCAATTATACTTTCGTTTAATGTTGTAACGCAATCGTGTATTATAAATTGAGACATTCATAGCTTTTTGCAGATACATAGTCACTTTTTTTGTATATAAGTTGTATCAAGTCTGCTTTACATTATCAATGATTCAATCAATCTCGATCAGTAAATTTGTTTATTTCATATTTTTGTAAGTAATTTTAGTTATTTTTAATTCTGATATTAGTACTATTTTTTAAAGATAATGGAAAGCTCCACCCGTTCATTGCTACCAAACACTGCACTCCTGAAACCCATCCTCCGCACAACTCACTTTATATTTTATATCTACATTTATACAAAATCTAGTATGTATTTATAACTGTCTATAGTATTTTGTACATTTCATTAGGAAAAATAGTATATACAATACAGTTATATCAAAATATGTAATGTTACCCCAATAGCCAGAAAAACAATTTTACAGCAAATTGATAGCAATCTGCCATTGTTGCATGCATATGTACTCTTATTGCTAACAACAAATAATTGTGATAATGTTACGATTAATATTACAATTGATATAAAGAGTAGTTGTAAACAATTATAAATAAATTAAATTATATTATTCATACAATACGTGTGCTATTTTAATAATTTGTTATTAATCTAAAGAAAATTATCATGTAGTTATACAGTTAAAATGAATAAACATTATATTTATTAAATAATTAAATATAAATTTTGTTATTAATTTTTTGATTATCCTTTCCTCGTATTTACCCAAAATAATAAGTTTACAGTTGTTTTCCGATTGTCATAAATACAGTTAAATTATAGGCAATTATAAATAATAAATGCAAAAATTGCTAGAAAATATTCATAATTAAATTAAATTCACATCAAAAATATATTTAAATACTACAGATATTGAATATTTTTAAACTTACTACAGATAAAAATATGTTTTGATCATTTGATGTATAATTTATATTTGATAATGATGAGAAAGGTTATATGATATACATGTTTAGTATAGATGTAGAACATAGTAATTAGTTAATGTTACTGATATTTGAATAAATTGTATGAATAAATTATTGTATGTGCGTGTGTGGATGTGAATATGTACTTATTAATGGGAATGTAATCTAATTCTTGTCTTATCTTAAAATTACAAAGAGCTTGATTTAATATAGTGTTGCTTTTTATCGAAATTATGTTTACCTTATTTATTTAATATATATATATAACACAATGTACACATACATTACGGAGTTTAAAATTTTAAAATTCTCAATATTGAAGATATTAATCATTTAAAGGAATATTATATAATCGTGTATCAAATGTAGTAGGTAGTTATTTTTATTACACATTCAATAGATTCATTCATCTTGGTTTTCCTTCTTAAAAAAACTAGTGAAAGATAATTAATTAAATTTAATCGATGAGACGTGTTATATATGTTTGTCCGATTGACGATAATTTTTATTTTATTTTAATTGTACTTTTTATTTTACACTACTAGAATTTTTTAATTATATTCGAATAATAAAACTAAATGTAATGCCTAATCTTCGAGTACCTGCAATACATACATAACATATGTATCGTATAACATTGTTTGTTGATTATTTTGAAACGAACTATATATGAGCTCTATGCAAATTGTTAAAATGTCTATATCTATAATAATTAATTAAATATCATTGATTTAAAATATAATTAATAAGTAATAATGATTACAAAAGATAAATAACGACTTATTCATTTCATTATTTACATATGTGTATGAATATTTTAATATAAAAAGTAAAGGATTTTATATTTTTTTAAGATTAAGTGGTACACTAAATTTGTTTACAAAATATTTTTGTTCTATTGTCTTAAGTACTTGTGAGTATTAACTAATATTGATTTTAGTTGACGTCTTAAAATTACGGACCGGAAGACATTATTTGAAAATGAAAATGATTAATAAATTGATGTTTTAGAAAAGTATATCTGTAACGTTGTCTTTATTTTTAAATCGGCTTTTATGAATATTTTGAGAATTTTCTTTCAATGCTTTCGAGATATAATGTACGAATTTTTATAGGCACGTGTACTTTGGATATCACGTCAGCTTACTCCAAGATTATTTGATCTATCCATTCAAATTAAAGTATTCAAAAATTACCTTTGTTCTTTGAATGAATAATATAATTATAATATTTGTTAAACATTATTATTAATTAACGAAGTAATCAAATAGACAAGTATAGCTATATATATATATGAACGCGCGTTCATTATACGGTTAATGCTCTTTCCGCATCATTGGCATAATTTCGTACTGATAAATAATTGTTGCATATAATTTTTTATCTTAAATGCCACCAGTAATTGTAAAGACAAGGACTAGCTTACCTTGAGCAAGAGATTTTTAAGTCACGTATATATACCGGTTTAACGTGCAAAAATGACCAGTCTACGTCAGCCAACGGGTCAAAATGATTTTTCGAATCAGTGTACTTTTATTCGTGATTGAAAAAAACTTGATAGATTATGTACATATATAGAATATAAATTCTGGCTGTAGCAAGTGCGCAACCATGTGTGAGAAATAAGAAACATTGAGAAAGTCTGTGTTAGCGCACCCAAGGCCGTGTTGTTAAGCGCGTTCAGTATTGTTGGAGCATCAGCGAAGGCAGTATTATTCAAGTATTATGAAGTCTCTCGCAAGTTGCATTTTAAATTTGCCTGAATAAAAAAACTTTATTCGGTATTATAAATGTCAGATTATTCCTGAACCGCCGTAACGCAATTGCAATAAATATTTTAACAACGATTAGAAAAAATGTTGCCAACTTGGGCAAGTTGTTGTAAGTATAAAGTTGATTACTTTTTCTACAATTTAATAAATGTAAAAGTGTAAAAAAGGAATAACAATAAATTAAATGTTTGACGATCGTTTTTGTAAGTATATATAAAACAGTTATACTATATCCTTTATATCGCTGCTAATGGGTAGCGATTGACTGACGTATAAATTAATAAGGCCCTGATATATTCACGTGATGCATGTACTAAATTGATATATTAGTGTATTCATTAAGAAGAAACAATCATTTTTAATTTCCATACGCAGGCGTTCACATACAGCAACGATGGATTTTTGCAATAATGGGATTTCTGGCATTATTCAATGCATACGCAATGCGGATTTGTCTTTCAATTGCAATTACAGAAATGGTCGTACCTTTAAATATCACCAAAGAGTTCATCGATGACACGTGCTCGGAACTTGCTAACGTACAACTGGAAAACGTTACTACTGTTTATGGTAGCGGCACCTACGAGTGGAGTGAATACACGCAGGTAAATAATGCAATGTTGATAGTTGCTTTACATTATTTCATTCGTGAATCGCTAGTCCTTGAGAATTCAATAATTATTTCGATAATATACAATTAGTAATTTTTGTGAATTGAATAATATAAGTTTTAAATGGTTGTTTTACTTTTTTATTAGGCTATTGCATATCCTACGTGAAGTGAATGTAAATGAAGGTCTAACAATTGGATGTATCAAACGAAGTGGTTTATTAATTTATACTTTTCGGATATTATATTTTAACTAATAAAATGTAGAAGCATGCAACAATCATTAATTATATTTATATTATTTACTCCGTTTGATTATACTGGATTTGACAAGTTATTTGTGTTGCACAGTTTTAAATAAAAACTGAAGCAATATAAATAAGTTTTTTAGGATAAGATGTTTTAAAATTAAAGATAGGCTTAGTCAATTGGATTCTAATTGTATGATATTGCAGAAACAACAATGCAGGTTTAGACACTTAAGAATAATACAATAATTTTATCGTCTTAAAACCTGTTTTCAAAGAATTCTTATTTCTACTTATTATAATAATTAATTATTTAATAATATAATAATTATAATTTTTAATAAAGTGGAATTTTTAATGTAATTATGAGATTATAGTAAGAAAATTAAAAAATTGCCTTATCTTTTATTACGATTTACGTCGTAAATATGACTAAATAGTTAAGTATAAGCATACAAATGCATTAGTTGCTTCAAAACAAAGTCTATTAAAAAGTATACATTTAACATCTTATTTAAGTCAGTTTTATTAAAATGTATAATTAATTATAAATAATTTAATTGTTTTTATTATAACGTATGCATTGTTGTCTAGCTTAAGTGTTTGTTAACTTGTTTGATATTTAAAATAAATTTGATAGCTATAACAAATTTTTAATATTATTTCTATGAAAGGTTCGATATGAATTCCATTCACAATTGAATTTATGAAAGTATTACGCGATGCAATTGTGTATCAATTGCTTTAAAATGACAGACGAAGGAGTAGTTCACAGAAAAATTTATTACGCATATTGAAAATATATATACATATATAATAATACATTATTTAAATCAATAGAAACATTTTTTAGCATTGCTATTATTTCATGTTTTCTCTGTCGAGATCAGTTTAATTTTTTATAGCACAATGTAATAAACGATATACATTTAGCATTTTTTCATTAAAATTTATCAGTAGACTGTAAAAGATAACACTGTATTGCTCGTATTAATAAATAAAAATAAAAAAAAAATACGTATAGCCCAATATATCATAGTATAAAACACTGTTTTTTTCAAACAATTGCGCTTGAACATTGGATTTCGTTGCGCAAAAAATGTAAATATTAGCTGTCATTTAAGAAAAATTAATGACTTATCAAGATGAAAAATTCAATACTAAATGTATCATTGTTTATTGTAAAGTATTTCATTTGAAACTAGTATATGCGTAAGACCAGAGTTATCAAATAGATCATTGATCTTATACCCCTCATTAAATTAATTGTAGTTCTGTAGATATGTAATTCAACATTCCACACATGTAAACCATTTTTTTATAATTATAGTATTATTTACAACCTATATTTATTAAATAGCAGTAAATAGTTAATAACATTTTTTTGGTATACACAAAAGATCTTATGAGTAATTATACTTTCTAAATTTCTAACACTGAGAAGTCATTCTAGATTTATCAGTTAAAAAAAATAAACAGCATTGTAAAGAAATTTTATTGACATGCAAGTTACTTTCTTTCAGTTTAATCAAATGTTTAATTTTAATTTAAAATTAGGCATTGATATATTGCTTAATTTTTATTAAAATTCAGTGTTGCAATCTTCTTTGCTAAATTCGTAGCAACATTTCACTTTCAAGAATTCCGCATGCAAGATAGTGACCATATTACATCATACTGCAGAAAAATTTGTATGTGACGGTTAACGTTAAATTCAGACGTCAATGAAATTTCATTTGAGTTTATCACATGAGAATAAAATGTAAAAGTTTAAATTGAAAAAAAGTGCTTAAGTGGACAAGTTTGATGGTTGAAATTTAGAAAAAATAATTTATTAGAAATAATTAAACATTTATTGTCGAATTATTTACATAAAATATTTATTAATTTAAAAAAACTTATAAGATTGTTAACTTTTTACCATAATATTTTAACTAAATTAATTCTAACATAACTTTTTATAATCAATTATAACATTCCATACCTTGATTTTGTAATAAAATGCACTTACTCAATGTAGGATATCTCAGATACCAGTTTAATAAATAGGCTTAAATTTTAACAACAATTAAATATTCTAATCCACTCAAATGAAACAGAAACACGAAAATATTTAAAATGTTTATTTAAAAAATTACCTACCTGTTTTTTAGATCTTTTAAACTGTCTGTGTTAAGTGGATCAGAATCTTATTTAAACATTGATCTTAAAATTTGAGTCTATTCAATGGTACTTTTCCTGAAATATTTTTCGATAAGTGCATTATTAAAGTGTCATTATTGTTAAAAAGGTTTACGCCCCAATTAACGTAACTAAATATTTTTCGGCAATAATTAGTAATCATTTTGTTTAAAAAATTAAGAAATAAAGTTAAAAGACTTACCAATAAAGTTAATGTAGTATCTAAAATAATATTTAATAATATTAGTTAAGTTACTTAAGCGATTTTTGTTAATACGTTTAGAATAATAATTTATTTACTTTACGGCGTACATTTAAATAATATATTTAATATATACATTTCAGCTAAATTAATTAATAAATAACAATGAATTTCAAAATTAAAAAATGTTAAAGCAAGACTTTTATTAAATATCGCATATAAATTTCAGGGAATAATCCTGTCGTCGTTCTATTGGGGCTATGTGATAACACATCTGCCTGGAGGGCTATTGGCAGAGAAATTCGGAGGAAAGCATACACTTGGCATTGGTATCTTCCTAACGGCAATATTCACAGTATTAGTACCAATCGGTGTACAATGGGGTGGTTCGACCGCACTGATAATCCTGCGTGTCCTGATGGGTTTCAGTGGAGGCGTAATATTCCCAGCTCTAAATGTCATGACTGCTCATTGGGTACCACCTCAAGAACTATCTTTAATCACAGCTGTTGTTTTTATCGGAGTAGATCTCGGAATCATCGGTGCAACAACGATATCTGGGTTGATTCTTCGATATTCAGTTATAGGATGGCCAGGAGTCTTTTACTTTTTCGGCGGTATGGGGATTATTTGGTTTATTCTTTGGGTGATCCTCTGCCACAATGATCCCGACGAGCATCCATTCATTAGTGAAAAAGAGTCGGACTATTTACGAGAAGCTTTGAACGAGCATACTCACAAAAACACACCATCCGTACCATGGGCCCATATATTTAAGTCACCATCATTTTGGGCCTTGCTAGCAGTACAAATTGGACACGATTGGGGCTTGTATACTTTGGTCACTGACTTACCTAAATATATGAGCAGCGTTTTGAGATTCTCAGTCGAATACAATGGTTACTTATCTTCTCTGCCAAATGTTTGCTCCGTGTTGTATTGTT
The DNA here is from genome assembly GCA_026168455.1 of Theocolax elegans. NCBI lineage: Eukaryota > Metazoa > Arthropoda > Insecta > Hymenoptera > Cerocephalidae > Theocolax > Theocolax elegans. Next base: position 32,101,181 of record CM047426.1, on the reverse strand, counting down.
TATTTATCTCATGGGCCACTGACAAAATGATCACATCCAAATGGCTATCCCGAACCAATGCAAGGAAAATCAACACAACTATCTCTACAATCTGTCCAGCATTGTTCATTATTGGTGCATCTTATGCAGGCTGCGATCGGGTTGTAGTGGTTATCATGTTTACCCTTGGTGTTACTCTTATGGGCAGCAGTCTACCCGGTATCAAAGTTAATTCGTTGGACTTGAGTCCCAACTACGCTGGAACGCTGATGGCTCTAACGAATGGGATTGCAAGTTTGACTGGAATCTTAACACCTTATCTTGTTGGTGTGTTAACCCCTAATCAAACGCTCAGCGAATGGAGGCTTGTATTCTGGATCGTATTCTGCGTATTCTTTATAACAAATACAATTTTTGTCTTGTTTGCTAGCGGTGAGGTGCAGGGTTGGAATGATCCACAGTTCCTAAAGGATGAAAATGACAAGAAACTAGAGAATAAAATTTAATAATAAGTTTTAAAGTTTTAATATACAATGTATACATATAAATGTCGATTAAGAATTTATGTAGCTATGTGATTTAATGATTTAATATACTCATTCTTCATTATTTTAAATTCGTTTTTAGATTTTAGATTTTAGAAATTATATAAATTCTTATTGTCACGTCGAATAGTAATTTTTTTGTTTATAACTCTATTGTATTTTAGCACATAAAATTTTACTAAAATTTATATTATAAATGACAAAATGGTTCGAAAGTATTGTTAAATGAATGTATAGATTAGTCTTTGACAAAGGAATATGAACAAAACTGTATTTATCTTATAAAATTTGTTAAAATTTATTACTTTACCTTTCAGTATTATTTATGCTCAATAAATGTTACAGTGTCGAATTATAAAATATATTTATGCATTTAATTAATCGATACTCTCTTAATTTAAATAACATGTAAAATAAAAATTATTTGGAGTCACGGTATAGGGTGGAATATGCACCTAAAAATAGAACATATTGGGTTTATGTATCAAAAAATTCAACAAATTTTTAAACGATGAAATAAAACATTTAAATATTTCTTTTGCTCGTGCTCGATGCACAAAAATAACTTAATTTTTTGGTGTGTAAATCCAATGCATTTAATAATTATATTCGCAATCCACCCTAGCCCGGGGTCACTTTCACATGTTAATGGTGTTGCGTATGGAGAAGGTGATAGGAGAGGACCGAATAAAAAATTGATCGGACGCTGGGACTTGAACCGAGGATCCGCGAGTTTCCGGTCACGAGACCTAACCACTAGGTCACCGTCCGCGATTTCTTGTTGTAGTTGCATTCGTCATGATATTTCGCGTTTCGGTCATATATACTACACCGTTCTCACACACATGGCATACAAGTTTCTTTTATAGTACGAACAAGATTCATATCTTTAATATTTAATAAATTTTAAAATTCACTACTATAAATATAAAAATAATACTGTACCATATTTGGTTAATTACTTGAAAAGTATTTTAAATAAATTTATATAAATAGAAATATATATATTATATATAAGTTTTTCTTGTGGAGTAATTGTAAAACATACTATTTTTTCTAAGTAATACTCGTATAATATAACAAATAATAAAATTAAAATATAATATAACAACTTACATTTTAAGAATAATACGAAACAAATTGAAAGCTTTAAAATTAAATGTAAAGTAAATATTGTTGATTTTATGAATCGTGAAATATTTAATTGAAGCCATATAAAAATACAAGTTGTTCAAAACCAGATTTTAGGAAAGCATACTTCAGAACCGGCTTCAGCGCTGTTACACATATTTTTTGTAAAAATAGTTTCAAAATTAATTATAATTTTACAGTTGAATTGTCATTTGAATTAAATATATTCCATTTTATTGATTTTATCAAAATATAATAATACTTTATCTACACAATTTTTTTTATTTGATATGGATGAAATATATAATGAACTAACTATTAGAAAAGAATAAAGAAGTTAAAATAATTTTATAAAAATATATATACATTCAATTGTGTGTAATATAATATTATTTCTTTCTTAAAATCTACTATTTTTATTAAAATTAAAAAATTAAATTAATTATTTTATTTTCATTTTTTGTCGTTCTTCAATTGAATAAGTACATTTTAATGAAAATGATAGAATGTGATATATGCTATGTAATGATCTATTGCTCTAGAAAGCAATGACACGAGTAACGCAAAGACAAGTGTTAAAAGAAACTGCAAGAGAGTTCAAAGAAAGTTAAGTGCAATTACTGCGAGTAAGCGAAGAAAAAGATTGATGAATAATTTGTACGTAATGCATAAATTTACAAATATTTATTTTGTATATTATTTTAAGAATTTATTTTGTTTAAAAATAAATTGTAATTTTATAATGCTAATATATCAAGAAATGGAAAAAGTTTTTCATTGAAATTCATCAGTGTTTTCTAAGCATTTGGCGAATATCCCACCCGATAATAGCAAGAGTTAGAGACTTTTATTATGACGTAATGAGGTATAACAAACTTCATCTTTTTTCCCTCTCCCTTTTACACGAGAGACGCTTCACGCGGCTTAAATTTCAACCACGCTTTATAGTTGTTCGGTATAACGTGCGAGAACTTTGATATGCGTGATCATTTACATTTGATTATAAGTCGTTCATCATCATCATTCGCGAACATTTCCTTGTTACAATTTTTATAGTATATCTTTTTTTTGTTATTGTAAACGATGCTCAGTGGATTACGAAAGTGTTGTAAGAGTTCCATCATTGAGTCAATAATTTGCTTTTATTTGTATTTTCTTTTTATATAAGTACCAATTGTTTGTTTTATGTATAAGGTGTTCACATTCCCCAAAGATGGATTTTTGCATTGATGTGTTTCCTGGCCCTTTTCAATGCGTATGCAATGCGAGCATGTCTGTCAATCGCAATTACGGAGATGGTGGTACCGACTACAATTGCAGAGGATGTTCTAGACGATACTTGTCCCTCGACAGATACAAAATTGACAAACAATTACACTATCGCACAATATAAAGGGTCGTATGAATGGAGCGAGTATACACAGGTGTAAATAATATAATAATTTATCCAATATTTTCCTTTTTATCGTATCAAGATGATTTGTGGCTTGAAACTTTGTAAAAAACTTTATTTTCCTTTTAATTTCTTTATTTAAAATCATCAATTCAGTTGATTATACTCCTTTTTGTGTAATGACGATTTTATTACCTTTATTAAATCAACTGACTGCTTTTCATGTATCTTTTTAATACTTTATATGCATAAGTATTTATAAACTATATAGATTAGCAAATATTAACTTTTAAAAAGTTGTAGATCGTAATCAGAAAAATCTATTTCTATAATAATGCATGTAATAAAAAAATTTACTACTTTTTATAAATTTTAATAAACCTTTTTTCGTGTAAAAAAATTGCAACATAAAAAGTTTGAATAAATAAATTCTTTGATTAAAATAGTTTGACGATTCAATCACTTTTAGTAACCAATTAATATCTATCAACGTTCGTTGCCAGTTTCAAGCTACAGTTTTGGATTTCAATTGATTCTTTAAAAAACCATGTAGAAGAATCAATAACGATTGCGAACATTATACACAGTTTTCATAAAAGATAAAAGATAATAATACAAAAAAAAAGTTCTGCACCTGCGAAACAAGTGTAGAATTCATACAAAATGCTTAATAATTCAAGAGAAAAAGGTTTTAGTAAACATTACTATGTTATGGAGTAATCGAAAGACAGATTTGTCAAATCATAAAAATGATTATGTTTTATAAGGAAATTTACTACAAGTTTTATGAAAATTTGACATTCTAATTTTTACAAAACATTCTTTTCCGTATAAATGTATAAAAAATTTGTACAATATGTGCATACGCTGTAAGTTTAAAAATATACGAACAATGAGAAATTATTAACGTAAATTACAGATTTTAATGATACTATTGACTGAGATGTCAAGTTCGTTATATTCACATCCGAGTCATTTAGTGACTGAGAAGTACTATTACAAAAATTAATATTGTATATTAAGAATTAAGCAAAACCACGAAAGTATTGACGTTTATTCCGATGTAATCTATAATTATGCAAAGTTTGAAGTATTAATTGTAGAAATTTATAAAATTAATTATTTTAAACCTTTTAAAAATATCGATATACAGAACGACTAAAATGTTAAAACAATTAATAACGTTAAATTATTGCATCAATCAACTTGAAATTTTGCACAATTATAAACTCAACCGCAACGAAGAACAATGTTCATTTATAATTCATTTTACTGCGTAATTTTATAAATAAATATTAATTTTATAATACTATTGCTTCTTAGTTAATAATTTTAATGTTGTCAATAATTAACCAATTGTAATTTTCATTCAATAATAGGGTCTGATACTTTCATCTTTCTACTGGGGTTACGTTGTAACGCACATACCTGGGGGCATGATAGCTGACAAATATGGTGGAAAATACACTCTTGGGATTGGAATTCTGCTCACCGCTATATTTACCCTCTTGACACCTTTTGCTGTTTATTGGGGCGATTCGGAGGCTCTAATAGTTTTACGAATTTTAATGGGTCTTGGCGAGGGCACTACATATCCGGCTATCAATGTTCTTCTGGCACAATGGACACCACCAGAAGAGAGATCGCGAACTGGTTCATTTGTATACGCAGGAGCTTTAATCGGTACTATCTACGCCACAACGGTGTCAGGTCTGATCCTTCATTATACGAATACAGGTTGGCCAATTGTATTCTACGTGATTGGCGCAACTAGTATAATTTGGTTTATCGTGTGGCTTCTTGCCTGCTACAACAGCCCGCGAGATCATCCATTTATTTCCAAGAAAGAGGTGAACTATTTGAAGGAACGTATGAGTGAGCATACACACGAGGAGCCATCGAACGTTCCTTGGAGATATATCTTAACATCTAAACCACTTTGGGCTGTGATTATAGCATTGATTGGTTTTAATTGGTCCATCCTTACCATCGTCACCGATTTACCTAAATACATGAGTGGAGTGCTTAAATTTTCAGTTCAAAACAATGGTTACCTAACATCGTTAGTTTACCTTTGCATGTGGATTGGCGGTACATTGAGTTCCTGGCTAGCTGATTACCTAATCGCTAAGGGACTCATGTCAATGACTAAAGTTAGGAAATACGGCTCCATCATTGCTCTGACAGGTTCAGCTACTTTCATTGTGGCAGCTTCCTATGCAGGATGCGATCGAGTTCTCGTTGTAGGAATGTTCACCGTTGGAATGACAATTATGGGTACTGCATTCCCCAGTGTTATGGTCAACGCACTTGATCTAAGTCCAAATTACGCGGGTACATTGATGGCTTTAACCAATGGTATATCTGCACTTACTGGGATCGCTTCACCTTACATCATTGGAATCATGACACCTAATCAGACACTCAGCGAATGGCGATTTGTATTCTGGATTCTTTTTGGAGTATCACTGGGCAGTAACATTGTATTTTTGTTATACGGTAGCGGGGAAGTCGAGCGATGGAACGATCCTGAATTTGTCAGTGCAGAGAACGAGAAGAAAAAGAGAAAGTCCGTTGTGGAAGCTCGAGTAGCGTAGTTCCTAATAATTAACATTTTTTGCGAAAGAAAAGGCAAGATTGTTCATTTTTTTACCAACATTGTATTTGTAATTATATTATGTAAACTTATACGTATATGTAAGATATTTATTTTATATATCGAATGGAACGTAGAATAAAGGGAATAGTGTGTTTGCATATAAAAAACCGAAGCTTATCGTTGACGATAAGACACTGTATTTGCATATTAATCTTTTTAAGGCACTCAAGGCATTAAAGGGTTAATTGTGCACGAGATAAAACACGCGTATCTATTTTTATAATAATTTTTTTATGATCGTATGTTTGAAATATATAATCGATTTTCCGTATGACGAGACAACTTATTAAATCTACATTTCTTTGCAATATAGATAAGTTTATGTACTCTTTCGTACGTTAACGATTATGCTAATTAATGTATAAATTAGGCGTAATGTCTGGGATAACAAAGCAGTGTTTGAACTACTGCTTTAATAACGAAATTTTAGCTCTTAAGAAAATATGTATTATTTTTATTAAAATTAAAAAATACTCGATTTTAGAAAGGCGAATGGAATTGTTAGTTATCATTATACCATCATTGTGCGACTACCTTTAACAGTTTGAACAATTAGTCGACTAATTTTAAAACGTTTTAAATATTTGTAAAATTGGTACGTGTTATAAAAATCAACAAATGGTGGGAATGAACAAAGTAATGTTATTTTTATTTCAGGAAATTCTATAACGCAATAATGAACGTTTGTAAAGATACAACAAAATCAAATAATTATTTTATTGAAATAGGAATACAGATAATGAAAATGTTCGGACATAATGGCATGGATGCTAAAAATAATATGCGTCTCTTGTACTCTATCAGTATGTATAGCTTTGCGAAGATCGCGCAAGGAGTGCATGATTGAGTAAAGTGATTTTGATTCGCTGAATTAAAAGACTGAGCAGTTAAATTGAAAAGATCTGGACGTACTCTCGGTTATAAAAGCTCGCTCTGGTTTTCGAAGATTTCCTTGTGTAAGTCTCTATGGTCAAAAGAATTCGCGAGACTCAAAGGTAGCAGTTTCTCATTACAATTTACGACAGCTCTAAAATTTACTATATATCTTTGGATTTACGACGGTAATTTATAAGCGTAGTTATGGGTTGCAACACGCGTTCCCCTGACGCACCAGTTTAAAGGGGTTAATTTTCCTCGAACCGTGCAAACGATCCGGTTGTATTTATTACTCATGCGGGAAGCGCATCTCGGCCCTCGGGTGAAAATACCGAGTCGACTCGAATTTCTGACTGCCACCTTAATCAATCTCGAGTTTTATTATCGTCAATTGTCATTTGCGAGTGCTATACAATGTATAGGATTAGGTAAAAGTATTTCTCTAAACTTCGTTAGGCCTATTATAATAATATTATTATAGTCAACACTATCAAACAATTTGCCAAAAATTAATAATTTCACATGTTTAACATGTTTATTATTATAGTTAAATACAAAAAAGATATTATTTAAAAAAATCTATTTTATGCAAAATACAGTCAAAATAATTTTTTCGTACTATTATTATATCTGTTATTAGTTGTTCGTTATAGTTTATTGATTTATAACCTGAGCATAATTACATAATATTTAGCACTATTTGAAAAAAATTGAAAACCGAAAGAATCTCTCGTTATGAAACTTGTTATACAATTGTATTATTTTCGGCAGACATATACCAGACTTTTACCTATTAAATTCCAAAGTAATTATAACGTATAAGAAAATAATCTTAATGAAAGCTTTATGGTCTACCGTTAATCGAATGATGCAATAGGAAAATATATTTTTCGATAAAAGAGATGTATGATAAATACGCGTCATCATGTACACTTGTACTGCAGCGTCCGAATCTCGGATTCTTGACGATAGCTTATCGACCTCGATAATATGCGAAACTCGAAGGAATCGAGACAATAAATATTTTTTTTATTTTAAATTTAACAGTTTAACGATCAGGTTTCCCGAAGAAAGACCGAATGAATGTCACTGCTCGCCGCATTGTGGCGCCCAAGTCTCTCTTTCTCTCTCTTGGCTATATATCAATTAATCCACTAGCGGACTGCGGGAGTGTATATGTGTTTCTTTTCCTTTTTTTTCTGCTCTCCCCGGCGTATTACGGAGTTTCCGTTCACTCGTTCGCGAGAAAGGTGCCATCGGTTATTCGCCATCCGACTGCCGTACAAGCCGGTTGTATCCTTTCGGTGCTCGTAACGTGAAAAAAAAATTTCTTTTCACTCATTTTCATTATATGTATGCACGTACTTATTGAGATTAACACGAGAGAATCACGAGCAAAGTTCGTGCTATTGCCAAGGGTGTTTGACAATCGTTAGGACGTCTACCGCAACGAATTTTATCAGACGACTCAACTTACGACACTGATTTACGTACCGAGGTAAATATTTGTTATCATTATCGGTCGCGGATTTCGCGGTTCCCCGTGACTGCGAGTGTCTACGATCGAGATGCGCTCGAGAGGGATGTTGGATGCGTGGAAGTCTTGTTGTAAGTATATTCCCTTATTTTTATCATCTACATTATTTTTTTTAATACACCTAAGTAAACAGTCAATTACCTATAACGCACAATATACTTCGAATTTAATGGCTTGATGAGGCTGACTAAAAAGTTTATCACAAATCGTTGGATATAATATATAACATTAATAATAATACAATTATTATTGTAAATGAAATATTTATTATATGACTCTACATTTTAATTACTACATGTTGATACTGCGTTATTATAAAATAAAAATCTATGTCTATCAAAGTCAGATATAAATGATCGATAATGATAAAATTAATAATTCTCTACTCGAGTCGGTGTCACGCTTAAACTACAGTCATTGAATTGTCCGTACTTTCATGTCGGTGACTGATCAATGTCTTTCTGTGCACGATATTCGACATAAAAAGTTAGACAGTTTTTAAAAATTTAATATATTAAAACCTGAATAAATAAAGGAATAGAAATTGATAATCAAATAATGTAAGAATTGACTAATATATACATATATAGCTATAATGGTCATTGAGTTGAAAGTAACAAATAGGTATATAATACTCAATGATAACGCAAAATAGCTTGTAAGACAAATGTTCTTGTCGAGATTGATTTCTTTTGCTGGTATACATTATCTGGAATATGCACGATGGAAGTTCTTTATCTGCGAGTTTAATGAGCTTTTAAAAACTACCTCGTACATAAAGAATACGTCGTTGGCGACATTCAGCGTTAATACAGGTTTAAGCGTTATCGATTTAAATTATAACCTCTGTCGATTTAACCATGTGCAAACGCTACTTAATATTTTTTGTTTAACACAAACAAATTTACAATTATACGATGCATCTTTGTAGGTACTGAATATTTCAAATTAAATTATAATTGTTTCATTAAATCATAATCATATTTCAACATAAACTTGATGATCTGATAACGTATTTAAATTTTTACGATTATAATGCATAATTGTTAATTACGACTTTAAACGCATTTTTGTTTAAAGAAAATAGCGATTGCACCTATGTTGTATGAAATATTCAATTTGATTTGGGTCATCGATAACATATTTAAAATCATTAATATATATTAATATTTCATTAATTGATAATATGAATACTTTTATCAGGTGTGAATATTCCGCAACGATGGATATTTGCTTTGATGGGATTTCTAGGATTGTTCAATGCATATGCCATGCGAGCATGCTTATCCATAACCATCACAGAGATGGTTGTACCAATCGAACATACAATCGGATCTGCCGACGAAACTTGTCAGGCTGTTGAAAATACTACGTCTAGTAGTAACAATACTCTAGTACCTAAAGGCACTTACGAATGGAGTGAATATACTCAGGTAATATAACTTTTCGGCGAAAATAAATCGAATTCCTAGATATCCCGTAATCATTTATATACATACAGAATTCTGTAGAAAGAGTACCAAATTTTCAAGTGTTTACTTCGCTGTTGCAAAGCAAATCAGAACCTATCGAAAGTGAATCTTAAGCGTGGAAAAATCCATGTAATGTGTAATATATTATTCATTTTAATTTTTTAAATAGTTGATTATATTTATTATCTATTTATTAATAAGTTCAAAACTAATTTAAACATTTAATATACTTACGACTATATTTTATATTAAGCGAGTCAATTTTCTAGTTTATTATTTAAAAAAACAAAGTTAATTGCCAATTGACACGTAGTTTCCGCAAAATTAATGTAGCCCTCTTATATGCTATTATTAGGAGTATTATATTCTAAAATATAAATTTTACTTAATATTAACAAAATTATCCAACGCTTTTAAAGTTGTTTACGTTTAGCACTAATTTAATTCGGATGATTACTACAAATTAAAAATTTTCTAAAAACGTGACTAAACATATGAAAATTTGAATAACACGATTTTTTTTTTCGAAGAAAGAAAGAAATACTAATTGTGTGATTTCAATGTCCATCTGTTTTCATGTATTTGCTCCATTTTCCAAGAGTTCTGTACCAAAAAAGTACAAGATTAAGGTATTGCAAATACCTCAAAAAATGTTTCTAAAAAGTTTTAATAAAGTTACAGGTGTTGGTATTTCAAAGAATGCTCTACCGAAAAATACTGAAAAAAAAAGTTTTTCAGAAAAATTATATTTTAGATTACAATTTTTTGTTAAAATCTACTTGATTAAATATTCTAAAATTATTACAACATATAGCAACTATTATGTTATATTATTACTACTATTATTAGAAAAAAGTTCTATTAATAACTTGAAAACTAGTAAGATAATTTGAAAAACCTGAATCGAGAAAACAGATCTTTTATTCTATTCAAAGTACATTTGGTCTGATTTGAAAATATCATGTGTGATATTCAAAATTTTTAAAACTAATTTTTTAAAAATTGAAACTAAGCGAATGAATCTGTTCAAAAACGATTTTTTCCCTGAAATCGGAAAAAGGAAATAAAATTTATAAAATTCAATCACATTCATACGAACATTTTTTAAAGACACGTTTTTTGGACTCTATATAGACATGTCAAAAGATAATTCCAACAAGTTTTTACATCAAATCGAAAAATGTTACTATTATAAAGTTTGATTTACGAGGAAGCAAAATATCTGTCTAATTAACATATAAATGCAATAAGACTTAAAAATAAATAGTTACATAAGAATGTATTATTAATTCAATAAATTATATCGAATGTGAAATTTCAATGACAAATATTTAATCAAATCTCAGTATGATTCATTTATTGATTTATAAGAATTTACTATCTGTATACTGTATACTATATACTATATATTACTTAATCAATATCTCTGTAAAATATAAAACTATAGAAAGCTAAGTAGCATTAGACATAACATTAAACAATGTCTTGGAACACGAGATTATATCATTGTAATATGTATCATTTTACAGGGAATTATATTATCGTCGTTCTACTGGGGTTACGTAATCACTCATCTGCCAGGTGGAATGATGGCCGAGAGATTTGGCGGCAAATACACTCTGGGTATCGGAATCCTATTAACTGCTGTATTCACATTACTAACTCCAAATTCTGTGGATTGGGGTGATTCAAAGGCTTTGATAATCCTTCGTCTTTTGATGGGACTTGGTGAAGGTACAACGTATCCTGCTGTGAACGTGATGCTTGCCCAATGGACGCCACCAGAAGAGAGATCAAAAACTGGATCATTTGTTTATGCAGGCGCTCCTCTTGGTACTGTCTATGCTACCACTGTATCTGGTTTGATCCTGAGATACTCTAGCATCGGTTGGCCAGCGGTGTTTTATTTCTTTGGTAGCGTAAACGTCTTGTGGTTCCTAATTTGGGTGGTACTTTGTTACAACAATCCACGTGAACATCCATTCATCTCCGAACACGAAGTCAAATATCTGAACGAGCGATTGAGCGATCACACCCACCAGAAACCACCACCAGTACCGTGGCGTCACATTTTAACTTCGAAACCCCTTTGGGCATTGATTATCGCTTTGATCGGTCATAATTGGGCTTTCCTAACGATAGTCAGCGACCTACCAAAATACATGAGTAGCGTCCTTAAATTCTCGATTCAAAACAACGGCTACTTGTCATCTCTTGCTTATTTGTGCATGTGGTTGGGTAGCTTGGTAACATCCTGGATTGCCGATTGGGTGATTGCTAAGAGTTACATGTCCATGACCAATACGAGAAAAATCGGTTCGACCATCGCTCTGATAGGACCAGCAATTTTCATTGTCGGAGCTTCCTACGCCGGATGCGATAGAGTTATGGTTGTAGTAATGTTTACCATTGGTATGGCACTTATGGGTACAGCTTTGCCTGGAATTATGGTTAACGTTTTGGATTTGAGTCCAAATTATGCCGGTACACTGATGGCCTTGACAAATGGAATTTCGGCGCTCACTGGTATTGTAACACCCTACATTGTCGGAGTGCTTACCCCTAAACAAACATTGACGGAGTGGAGGATGGTATTTTGGATTGTATTTGGAGTTTCGATAGTCACCAATATCGTTTTTGTTACGTACGGCAGTGGCGATGTTGAATATTGGAATGATCCAGAATTTGTCAAAGAAGACCAGAGAAAAAAGAAAAATAAAAAAGTTGAAGAAATCGAATCGTAACATGGGAAAATAATTAGAAAAAATTTATTATGTTACATTAGCAATTATTCTTAATCTTATCGTCATAAACGATATTTGCATGGTGCCAGCTTATCATTTCTTACATTTGATTTAGGATATCCTATTATTTCCTATGTCTTTTTACTGTGACCGTTAATATTTTTATAAATAATTGCAAATTATTAATGTTTGATTCATGTATATATGAATAGGTTTATTGTACGAAATATCAAAAATTGATTAATTAGGAAGACTATCCTTTCTTTATTTAATGTTTTACAATTTTGTAATTTATTTTAATGTTTAGTTTCGTATATCTTAAGAATTTCAATACAAATGATAAAGTCGAATATACTTATGAATGAGGTACGTTATAAAAAGAAACAAGTCATGTATTTGTTTACATGTAAATTATCATTAGTAAATTTTTACAAATAGAGTATATTTTATATTTATTAAAAATTTTGTTAGTAAAATGTTTGCTATTGTTAATCAAAATGTTATCTCCTTATGTAACTTTTTAAGAAAGTTACACGGTTGTGTTTCTATTTGCGTAAGAAACAATTTTTATAATTATTTAAACGCACTTATAAAAATAATATTTGTATAATTAAGTACACTGTAAGGAACTGTGATTTTGATGAAGGATAATGTATTTAAATTCGTTCAACCTTCATATTATTTGAAAGTATTCATAATGTGTCATTAGTTATAGAGCTGCATGTCGTGTAATATTCGGAAATAGAGAAAATGATTATAATGTAATCTTCCGTATTAGTTCTATAAATATGTATCTAATCTTGTAAATATTGTTAGTAATAAATAATAGTAGTTAATAAAATTATTATAATATTTTATATGTATTTCACTTGTTACTTTTTTTCCTCTAATATTTATGTCCAGTGAATTAACACACGTAATATGAAAAATTTAGATATTCTAATACTTACAAGTATATATGGTCTCAAACTTTTAAATGTTAATAATGCTAACTTCAAATTTAATTATAATAACAAAATGAATAAAAATTAAAAAATTTTAAAGTCGGTGTTATGTTTTATCAACTACTTATAAACTTGTTATTTGATTGTGTTTTTAATAAGTTTCTTTGAGACAGTTATCACTTAAATTGATTTCAAAATATATTTACTAAAGGTACTGCGATGTCGAGGAATAATTAATACCCACTATAAGTAAAATGATTGTTATTTGCTTGAAAAACACATAATATCACGATTTTACACGAAGATTAAGTGTAGAGAACTAATATTAAAAGCCGTAAGAAAAAACAACTACGGCACGGTTTGGAGTCATGAGTATGTAAAGCTACATAAATATTTCAATTTTAAAATTTAGTCACTTTCCTATTTATTATTAGGGCATCTGCAAAGCACTGCGCGCATTTCTTCTATTGTTTTATTTAAATATTAAATGAGCACATTATCACGGTGCAGCCAATGAAATCAATCTTGTTTTGGCTTTACTTTTAGGCCCATCTTGTTTTAATAAGTGGATATTTATAATTATTGAATTAGAATTCGTAAATTATTTTGTACGATTAATTTATTGGAGTTTGAGTACGATTACGATAAGAATCTTACAATATTTCCGGTACTTACATTCGCCTAATCGAAATGTAAATAAACGCTGATGAATCGATTAATATCGTGTGGAATACTTGACAACGGAAATGAGCTTTATTCAAACATTTAGAAAAATTTACTATATCAATATTCGGGGGCTTTGTGTATGGATTTTAAGTATTATTAATTATCTAATTTAAATTGCATCGCTATCGAAATTCTAAATCTAATCATACATGTTAAATCTTTAATGTAAACTATATTAAAAGATCATTTTGTAAGAACATGTCATATGCGTAGTTTAAACTGATAGTTGAATAATTGAATCATGCGATAATGTATAATGTAACAACTGTTCTGTTATGTATTTTTATTATTATTATTTTATTATGAATAACATATAAATAAACTTAGAACTAAGAAGATAACTCATAATTTAATAATTCAAAAAATAGTTTACTTAAAATACTAAAATAACCAAGTAATTTAAATTGTTATTAGATCTTTTAGTATTTTCAAATTTTACATATTTTTATTAATAATAGGTATATGTCAAAACAGATTAAATTTTTATATGTATTTAATATTCGTTTGGTAAACGAATACTTATAGCATACCGCGAAAATTTGATTTGCTTGCATAATCTTTGCAAAATCGTATTTAATGAGAAGAATCCATATTTTTCCAATTTTTCGACATGAAAAATAATTAAAATTTTGTTTAAATGAAAAAAATTTAAAATATTTAATATAAATTATATTATTCGAACCTCTGATATTTATCTCAAAGTTTTATATGTGTTAAGGTAGCCAATGTAGGGATTATGTGAGCAATTGTTACATGGGACAGTGCCACGTCATCTTGTCTGGTAAGAGGTTAGAAATCAATTATATTTCAGATCAGATAACTTTTTAGATATCGCGGGTTGATACATTTTTTTCTTCTTTCCTTGAAAGAACAGAGTTTTATATTTTTAAGCCTATTTTAATTTTTTTAATCTCCTATATTTAAAACGATTTAAAATTGCAATTATGTTTTGATCAATATGAATTAATTCGCTGATATAAAATCATCACTTTTAAGAATTTTTTTTAGAATTTTGCTTTATAAATTTATGAAAAAAAGAATTTATAAAAATAGTTTACTTTTTGAAGAATATGATAGAATTTTTTGAATTTACTCATTTTTACAATGTTAAGAAACTACCATTTTTTTTAAATTTTATAGCCTCAAATGGATGTAAAATTAAAAACAATTAAATATTAGATGTTCAAACATTCATTTTGTTTAAATTTATGTAAGTCTAAATTCATAATTGTAAGTAAAGATATACTGCATAATTTTAATAAAAATGATTGAATATTGGAATTTCTTGACGAATTACAGTTATTATACTGAACTTTCATTTATTTTATAAGAAATATTGATTGTTTTTCATTAATAAGGAAACAACAAACAATAGCAAATAAATATACGTGAATAATAATTATTGTTTCGCAGTATAATTTATGAATAATATAATGTGTGGTGTGAAAATTGTCCTTATTTACTTATAAAAAATACAGTTAACTATCAATTATTTATTTACTGCTATAGTATCCTCTTATTTGACAATAAGTAACCTTTTAAATTGCAGATGGAAGGTAAGTTAAGTGAAAGTTTAAAATTTAAAGACTACAAATGATTTATGTTACCTCAAGCTATAATTCATTATATATAATTTATATGCATAATTTTCTTATTTTACGGGTTCTAGGAAATACGTTTATTTTATACATACACATATAGTTGCACTGAAATTGTCCGATTATTGTTAATTCTTTTAATTGTAATGCAATCATTTGAACATACAATATTTTAGTAGTACATGGGTATTAATGTTTATTGCGTATATTCAACGAATCGAACGTATATACAGTATATAATTAATACATAAAATAGAAACGAAGACGTTCATTATATGTACGCGTCCGTTTATTGCAATACGCAATGTAACTACATTATTAATCTTTCTAACAATATTGGATAAATGTTCAATGTATATTCATATTTAAAGCTTAATAAAAAAATAACGATTAAAATAATTGTTATTCTAATGTTTTATAAATAAGGAAGCTTACGATTAATTAAACTTGCATGATGCAATTGTTAAATATATTTGCATTAAAAATTTACTGTCTTTGTTAAATAAAGTAAAATAAAATATATAAAAGTTTATTTTATCATTTATGAAATACTGCATGTAAGATTACCTAATATCCATACGATCAAAATTTCTTATAAATAATTTAAAACTAAAATTTAATAGGCCAGTTGTCAAGTATTATTATTTATTACAAATATTTTTGAGCAAAAATTTGATGGCTATTATCATGGAATAAATAATTGTTAATAATATATCTGTCGAAGGCAAACATTAACAATAAGTAAATTTTAAACCAAAAAATTAGATAAATTATACATATATCCAAGACTAAATCAAATAACACCTCGAACTTTAGTGTATATATATATAATAAGGAATTATCTAAAATATAAGAAATAAATCTAAATAATTATTCTAAAATATAAGATATTTATCCAATGTTAGTAAAAATAAACAAGCTTGGAAAATCACACATTCTTTCTATCTGTGTTGCGTGAATCCTTTAATAAGTAAGTAAACAGTCTATCATTCACACTGTGTACTTGAGTATACATCGTGATTAACTTTATTTTACGACAATAATTCGATTACAGTACTATTTCCAAGACAATAATAACAACACACCAAGAGCATCATAATAAATACAAATGAAATTGCAATTTTCGTCAAGGATATAGATATTTCGTTATTAGTTTTATTAAAATATCATTATATTTCAAATAACCTGAAAGTCAATGGACTATTACACGTGAGAAAATAAAAATAGTTATATTATCCGCATAGATTTATCTTATAAATTAACTATATATATAAACATGTTTAATGATAAAATAAAGACTTAGTAATTAACTTCACATACAAGCAAATATATCACGTGATGGTCGTCATGGTTTCAAGGTTCGATTCTGCTCTCAGGATTATACGTATAACTCGAAAAAAAATTATAAATCCTGATTTTACATATACCAATAAAATCCTTTGACTGAATTTAAAAGATTGCCGTATAGTAAATGATGCTATTTTTAAACTATCTTGTCACCTTATACGCAACAATTTATTATAATAAAAAAGTAATTTTCATGGAAAACATTAGTCAAATATATATATATATATATATATATATATATATGTGTGTGTGTGTTATTATATCGATTAAGCTAAATGTAATATGGTAACTAATCTCGTTTAAATATTATGGAGAATACGTAGAATTGAAAAGTGTATCGAAATTTTTTGGGTTTTTCACGAATAAGTGAGAAGACATTTTCTCCTATTGTACGTGAAATATATAATAAAAGCCTCTGACGCTCCCTTACGAGAATTACTTGAATTCTTGGAAAATTAGTATTTAATGACCTGTCGAAAGCACAATGATTTAACACTAGCCTATAACAAGCAACAGGAGTCAGTTGAGGTTTCGAGATCGGCGCGAATGCGTACTTTTCTGGGTGTATACACAAATTTACGAAAATTTCAATTCGTTGAAGATGACGAGCATCCTGAACAAAATTTCAAATCGTAAACGCGGGGGAGGATCTTGACGTTAATGTTCGAGTATAAAATATACATTATACTCGTTTACTTAACATTACCGTTTTGTTATTATTTACAAAATTGCTTTGTCGCAATTATTCGTGCCAAAGAAAACTTTTCGTTGTTGTATTTGTAAAATAAGTAATATATGTATATTTATAAACATAACCAGTGTTTAATGATACAACCGACAAAATCCTTTGGGAATATTGTGTCTATTACACCCCGAAAATCTTCCGAGTTTACTATGGTCGGGTTAATGTTTCAGTAAACAAAAAAGTTAACGCAAAATTGACATCGTTATCTTCGAAAAATTACTAGTTACTATTATCTTATCTTTAGCATTGACATTGTAAAATTTTTCTTTTAAATCGCTTCAAATCAGCTTGGTGGTAGGGAACGAAAATGATATAAGTTTTATTGGCGGGAAATTACCATAGACGAAAAGATGCTATCGACATGGACAACTTGCTGTAAGTATAACGAAATATTGCATTTCATTATATATAATATCTCTTAATATTTGACGTCGAAATGAAAGCTTTGAAATACTATTTAATTACGCTATGCTAATTTATTACTGTATTATACTGGAATAAATCAAATATATATGTATAGCTCTTTTTTCAGTTTGTCAAAAAAGTATAAAATCAATCGAATCATTTCAGTATAAAATCTTTGGCGAAAAGTGAACGTTATAAGTTTTACATTATACATTCATTGCTCATTAATTATAAAATAATGTACACAATAAATAGGATGCGAAAGACGAGTTTGATAAACACATTGTTGCATTGCATCATATAATACAAGTTAAAATTCGAATATACAATAAATAAAACTAAATTACCTAGCATTTATGAATATTTTAATTGAATAATTATAGGTACTTTAACAATTATTTTATTACGCTTATAGCTGATGCAACAAATTGATTTTATTAAAACAATATGCAATTTACAAAGATATTTTTTATATATTGAAAAGCGATTAATGTATACTTTTCAAAATCTAATCTTGTGATTGTTTATTTTACAAAGGCTCGGGCATTTCGCAAAGATGGATATTTGCCATTATGGCATTCTTTGGACTTTGGATTGGCAATGGCTTGCGGGTTGTTCTTTCCATAACAATTACAGAAATGGTTTTACCAGTGAAAGAAACTACGAAACAATTAGATAATACTTGCGCGGGATATGAAAGGAATATGCCTAAAAATTTTACGATTGGAGATGCTAAACTTTATGATTGGGACGAATACACACAGGTAAAAATAAAAATTATACATAGAGAATTTTTTCTAATAAAAATTATCGTGATATCACGGTAAATCCGGGACACATTAGTTGGTCGGTATAATAATTAACCCAAGAATTCATAATATTTGTAGTGAAATTATTACTATTTTTACCGGGTTGTTACGGTAATTTTTAGATTACTAACATAAGAGAAGTTTCTTATAAACTTTACCGTGAAAATACAGTAAACCTGAGACATTTGATCAGCATACTTAGCATTAAACATAAAACAAGTTTGTAAGCATCGTTATTAAGACTATTTGCAAGCATCGATATAAACAATCATGATATACTTATCTACTTTAAATTACGAATAAAAATATAAGAACGATTCGAATTGCTCGTAAAATTCTTAATTAGATGTAATTTTTATGTTTTAAAATACTAATACTTATATTACGATATAAAATAGAAAAATGTTAAAGATAAGAGAAAATTTTTTAATTCTCAGGGAATAATTTTATCGTCGTACTTTTGGGGTTACGCCGCAACGCAATTTCTATTTGGCTCGCTCTCTGAACGGTTTGGTGGCAAGTACTTGCTAGGTCTTGGTATTCTGATCCCTGGTATACTTACCTTCTTTACACCGTACGCCGTCGAATGGGGTGGTTCAGTGGCTTTGATAACGATACGCGTGATGATGGGCGTGACAAGTGGAGCTATGTATCCAGCAGCAAGCGCGATGATCTCATTGTGGACAGCACCAGTAGAGAGAACGAAATTTGGCAGCATCATATTTGCCGGAGCGATTCTCGGAACAGTGTTCGGGACAACGATGCCAGCTATCATAATCGGTTCATCGGGTATGGGCTGGCCTGCCCCGTTCCACTTCTTCGGAGCAATCGGTATTATTTGGTTTCCATTTTGGGCAATTTTGTGCTACAACAAACCAGAAAGTCATCCTTACATCTCTGATGCTGAATTGAAGTATCTTCGGGAGAGCTCGGAAAGACAAAAACGTAAAAAGATACCTCCAGCACCTTGGAGTCGTATACTTAAATCAAAGCAGTTCTGGGCATTTGTCGCATCATTGGTTGGTTGTGATTGGGCTTATTTCACGATGGCCAGTGATTTACCAAAATACATGAGTAGCGTAGTCAAATTTTCTATCGAGGACAATGGTTATCTTTCATCGTTACCGTATTTATCGATGTGGCTCAACACCATCATCAGTTCTTGGCTAACAGATATAATCCAAAGTAAGAACTTGATGACGCAAACAAACATTAGAAAATTATTTGCTACGATATCTTTGATGGGTCCGGCTATTTTTATTCTGGCAGCATCTTATGCCGAGTGTGACCAGATCTTGGTTGTAGTTATGTTCATTATCGGTATGACCATGATGGGTAGCTCGTATCCTAGCATCATGGTCAATGCACTAGATTTAAGTCCAAATTACGCTGGTACGTTGATGGCTATTGGAAATGGGATCGCAGCACTTGGTGGCGTGCTGACACCGTACATCGTTGGAGTATTGACGCCGAATCAGACGATCCACGAATGGAGATTAGTTTTCTGGATTGTTTTTGCCGTTGCCGTACTCACGAACGCATATTTTTTGGTTTACGCTAGCGGTGAGGTACAGAACTGGAATGATCCAGAGCTTCCGAATGACGAAAAAAATGTTTCTACAAGTAATTCAGAGAAGAAGATGAATGATGAAGAACTCGCGCGATATTGAAACCTAAACATCGGTCATTTGTATAAAACTAATACATTTCCTTCGACATGATTTTTTAAATTCACCTTTTTTTATGTATTTGCAATGACATTGTATAGAGTAACTTATACACATAATTATGTGAATCCTGACTTATTATATTTATGTGTATGTGCTGTTTTATTGTTTTATATTGATTTCAGGACTGGATAAACTATGTTAGTGCGTAGTAGATATTACTGTATCAAAAGAAAAAAAAATATGATGACAATTTCCTACTGTTAAACACGTAATCATATATTTTATATTCATGTACACTAGATGCTTAATGGGTCTGTTTAAGGTCCATTCACAAACTATTATATGTATCGCGAGTTTCTTACTAAAGAGATGTGTTCTGTTATTTTATAGTCTTTTTTGTAAGTCGATTGTTTAAGTATACATGTTTTATATATCTTTAACACACTTGTAAAAATATAATGTATAAAAGTGAGTGAGTGTGCGTTTGTGAAAATGTTATTTAAAAATTCAATAAAGTATGTTTACATTGTGTGTACAAGCCTTTAATACTGTTGTTCATTGGATTTTAATTATTTTGTTCAAATATTTTAATTTTTTAACAACAAGATAACTCTAATATTTATTTTAACATGTGTATATAAAATAAATATTATTGCAGTATTAAAATCTGTATTTCAAAGCAAAGTTCAAATGTAAAATTTATATAGATGTGAAGTCAAAGAAAACAATTCGTAAAGGAGTCAAAAATCACGTAAGTATAATATATACAAGTATTATGGGTACAAAGATTTTATTTGGTTGTTACAGATGCACATTATCATTTTATAATTCGCATGCCCTATCATCAGGCCGATGGCCATGATATTAAAGGTGGGGATTTAAATATTCTCATGGTCAAAGTGAATGCGCAATCTTGCTGCACTCACGTGTGCTACTTAACGAGAGTTAATTACGTCAGCATCATTGATACTGGACCTATAAATTAAACTACTCGATGACAATTGTAAAATAAATATTTGTAATTAAATGTAGTTCTTGCTTGTGTTATTTTTTATATACATTTAATAAAAACATAATATAAACTAACCAAACATTACACTTGATTTGTATTTATATATGCATATATTTAATTAATTAAAATCAATTTGTCGGAAGCTAAATAGTAATATCAATTTTTATTGCATAATGAATTGAGTACAGTATAAATAAAAATTTGAAAGTAATTGTAAAAAATACAGAAAATATATTTTATTAATTTTAGATTAAATATTGAAAAAACTTAAACGATATGTGTATGTACTTATACTTATCTACATTTATTTATACAAGTTGCTTCTTTTAGATTGAAGGAACTTATAAATATAAGTTCAATATTTCGGTGTTAATGTGTTTCTTTAATATAAATTCAAAAAATATATTTATTTAACTGTTTAAACATTTCAAATGTTTAAATCCTTTAATCATTTAGGTAACGTGAATTTGATGGGGACAAGTCTACGATAAAATGAAAAAAATTTATTATATATTTTATATTATTGACTTGAAATATTTATTAACTTTTAAACAAAGTAATTTATTGTTAACTTTATTATATTATGATATTCTTCACCATGATTTTTTACCATGAACAGTTACAAAAAAATAAGAAAAATATATTTTTATAAAAATAAATTAAATTTATTATATAATGAAAACGTTCATCGAATTGATTCATGATATGTGCTGCATAGAAAGTGTATTAGATTAAAAATAGGTAAAAAGTGTCATAATTCGTTAAAAAAAAGTTACGTTACTCAAAAATTGGTTTGAAAATTAATAAATCTTTTGAATCATAGTGTAATGAATTGCTAATGATTTACAATAAATTATTTTTTCTTAATTTTAACTCAGGGTTATTTTCTTAAGTTAACAAATATATTTTAGCTGAAAATTTCTGTTGACATCTATTTACCATAAGTTCTTTATAAAAATCCTTATACTAATGACGGATAAACGCATGACCACATATATTTTATTATTTCTACATATAACTTAATATTTAATAATTGTATCCAATGAATGCCTAAAACTATTGGTATACTCACAAAAAATTAAATAAATTTTATTACGAATAATATTAAAAATAGATATTATCATAGCAAGTTTATAACTACTAGAATACACTTATTATAAAAATATAAATAGTGGCGCCAAGTATGCGGTCGATTTTTCGTCTGCTTGAGGAAATGGCGCGAATTTATCTAGTTTGTTGATGAGTCAAGTAAAAAAAATACTTAGTTTTGATTCAACACAATACATTTTAAACAAATATGGTTTTAACACCTGTAAACAAAAAAATGCAAATAACATAGATCAAAATAAAAATACAATGAAAGGTTTTATTCCGTGTAACATTGAAGAACTTAATTTGGAATTAACTTTAAAAGGAGGACAAAGTTTCAGGTTTAAATAAATTTATTAAACATTTGTGTGACTATATATGTATGTTTGCGAGTTATATTAATTAAAAAATTATTATTATTAACAAAATTACAAAAATAAAGACAAAATATTTGAGCGATAACAAGATGTAACCTAACCAAACAATAAAATTTATTTGCATTGTTATATTTATGTTGTATTGTATACATTTTAACAGTTTTATTTTATTAACTATTTATAACATGTGATATATTTAGAAAGAATATGTTGTCAAAATATTTGTAATGAATATTCAAAATTATATTTATAGATGGAAAGCATGCAATGACAAAAATAGTTTTCGTGGTGTTTTTAATGGAATTTGTTGTACATTATCTCATGAAAACAATAAATTATTTTATACAATACATTCTTCAGTCTCCAATCATATAGATTATGATAAAGAATTATTTAACTATTTTCGACTTGATGTTTCTCTAAAGGACAATTTTAAGACATGGACAAGTAATGATGCTTATTTTAAAAATTCTTATCAAAATCCAGGAGGTGTTCGAATATTAAATCAGGATATTATAGAGAATCTATTGTCATTTATTTGTAGTTCAAATAACAATATAATCAGGTAAGGAAAAGATTATTTATTTGCAAACAGTTAATTGTTAATTATTTATCTATTAAATGTTTATTTATTTATTTTAATAATAGAATATCTGGAATGGTTGAAAAATTATGTTTACATTTTGGTAAACAATTAGCAGTTGTAGAAGGTGTTGAGTACTACGATTTTCCTACTATTGAAGCACTTAACGAACCTAATGTTGAATCTATACTTAGAAAAGAAGGGTTTGGATATCGAGCTGGATATATTGTTAAAACTGCACAAAAACTTTTAAATTTAGGTGGCAGAAATTGGCTTTTTAATTTGTGTAAGGATAAAGGAGCAACTTACGAATATGCAAGAGAAACTTTACAGACTCTTCCAGGTGTTGGTCCTAAAGTAGCTGATTGCGTTTGCCTTATGTCTTTAGGACATTTGGAGGCTATTCCTGTAGATACTCACATATTTCAAGTTGCTTGTAATAATTATACTCCTGAACTTAGAAGTAAAAAGACAGTCACACCAAAAATTCATCAAGAAGTGAGTTCTCATTTACGTGAATTATGGGGACCATTGGCTGGCTGGGCACAAGCTATTGTTTTCAGTATGAAAATCAATTCCACTAATACCAATAAAAAAAATAAAAGAAAATCATTTGAGTTAAATGAAAAATCAATGAAAGTAAAAAAATCGAAAGATAAATATACTAACTAAAAAATTATTGATTTTTTCTATACATGACTTAATTAATGATTTATTGTAAGTTGAGGTATATAAATAATTCAGATAAATTGTTATTGAACAAAATTGTTTTATTCATAATATGAAAAATATAATAATGTAGAGGTACTATTAAATGCAAGTAATGAAGTCTGATATCAGATAAATAAGATGATAATAATAGTAAATATAATAATAAAATAATAGTGATAACTATTTACGTTTACAATTTTTACAATTACAATTCCTTATAATATCTATACAATATTAAACAAATACAATAATATAAAATGATTAAAATATACATTGGCCACAAATGTGTAGTGTATAAAATGTATGTAGTCTAATTATAGAAATTACATAACACCTATAAATTCAGATCAACATATATAGTTAATGACAATATTCCATTATTCTCAAATTTTCTAAAAATGTCGATTCTGTTAAAAAGGTCATCATAAAATAAGTCAATTACTTCCAAGCATCAAAACTTTAAGATTTGATGGTTGAATATCACAAGCTGCATAATCAGGATCTATACGACACTTTTTCCTAACTCTTTTGCAGCCAACTAGTGCAAAGTCAAAATCATCGAGTATTAATTCTGTTGGGAATTCATATTCAATTTCATCTTCATCATTGTCTATAAAACAAACACAAGAAATAGTATTATTGTAAAGTTATTGTAATATAAAATTTATACAGAAATATTTAAAAAAATGAAACAATAGTTTACCATAAGGTTTTTGTAGAATTTCTGCAAAGACACTTTGCCAAAGATATTTCAGTCCAGGAAATGCTGCATTTAAATAAGCTCGTTGTATGGGCCTTAACAGAGATAAGCATTCCATTTGTAAAGATGCAGGTATTGAACTACTGTAAGTAACTTTCATTTTACTTTTTGCTGCAGTAGAGCATGCCATAGGATATAATTCTAATCCCCTAAGACCTGTGAATGCAATACCTAAAACATTAACAAAATGAGATGTTTATATGTAAACAATTATATAATAAAAATACTTTTTAATAAAATAAAATAAAAAAATTATTTATAAATTTTACTGTTGCAACTAACCTAATGGTTTTCGATCTAAAAAAAATTGTAGAGTACCCTTCCATGTATCTAAATGTACACCTACTAAACTTCCTTGTTTAAAACATGCATTGTAAGCCTTTAATTGACCATTGTGTTGTAGATAACCTTTGTAAGAATAACCCCAAGATTCACTGTCTCTGCCTAATAGAGAGCAAAATGAATCCATTGTACTCGTTAAGTCTGCCTTCTTTGTCCCGACTCCTACCATCTAAAAGTAAAATAAGAATGCATTGAATACAAATACATTATTTGTGCAATAAGAACAATGATTGCACAAAAGTAAAATAAATTTAATAAATTGCTGTATGAATTGTAAATTCTTAACTTACCACATCTGTCCCATATACCGGTGTAATCATTTTAACTTCCCAATAATGATGCCTACCCTTTGTCATCATTGTGTTACCTCTGATAGCTGCTGTACCACCACTATATCCAGGATGAAATTTTACCTCCAGGTTCCTCTTGTCCAGTTGTAATCTGGGAGATTTGAACGATGTGTCCCATACCCAGTCGTACTCTGAAATCATGTTATAACAATGTTGATTACAAATTGGTCAAAGTGCAAAAAACAATTTAGAACAAGTTAGAGAATCAAACGAAGCAAATTATTTATAGTTCCATCCATTAAATTCGAGAAGACTAGGAATTAAAAATAAAACTCAGTTGATTGGTCGGTAATACCTTGTTGACAAGGTTAACTCGTATATGTGTATATTCATTATGCAGGAAATGCAGATGTGTGTTTTGATGACTTACCTCTTTCATATTCCTCGGTGCATTGACAACTTTTCTCGGTACATTTACACTCTTTATCATCGTTGTTTACCAATCCTTCGGGATCGTAAACTAAATCCATAGTGCCGTCAGATAAAATGTATATTTTGTCTTCGTCAACACAACACTGATTAAATCAGGCTTCAAGTTACTTTTGCGCTAAACACATATACTGCAACCGTCACGCGCGCTCTCCCTTATATAAACTCGGTCACTTTTCGAGAAATCTCTGGAAATTACTCGTACCGACCGAGTAAAATGCTACCACCTACGGCGCTTTAATCGCATAAAACGTACGTGTTTTCACTTTTAAAGGTGCTAAATACACTCGTTTTTAATTTATAAATTACATATCTGTCTTGTAATTGCAGTCATAAATAAGTCAAAGAATTATATTTTATATTTTACGACACATTCAATTATTTTAATTTTAATAATTTAGTTTTTTATGTAATTACACTCTGTGTATTCTACGTTATACGTTGTAATACGTAAAACCTAAGATTATATGAGACCGCAAAAATATATTAAATATTCTATTGATTGATTAACTTTTCAAAGATTACTATAAGTACAATTTAAGAAAAAAACACATTGCAATGATCAAAGTTATATTTGTTTAGCTAATAATAAACACGCTTATAATAATAAACCTTACTAGTTACTATTAGTATTGTTATATAGATTATTTGTTTTTTGTATAATTCAAGACATTGCACATCAAGCCTAATATTAAAGTACTTAAAATACTAAACACTTGGCTCTCGGTGTTGTATTTCCATAATTTAATTACTTAATCAAATAAAACAATATTATTATTTTTATTTGATGTGATCGTGTGATCTGTTTTACCAGCATTTTGACAAAATTGTATCGCCATCTGGCAGTGAAAACCTCGAGGCATCTAAGCAAAATGCGGCTACACCTGTCAAATACAAGTTGACTTGACAGAAGTATATTTTGAATAAGGAATTTCCCACGAATATTTTCGACGAAGGTTAGTTATCTGCTACTTTATTCACGTAATTAAAATCAGTCGACATATTCTTTTCAAAAAGTTATTGTTAAAAATTTTGTGGGCGTGGCACATCAATTAGAAACTGTTACTACTTTACTTTACTAACCAACAAATTCTCTTTATTAACTGTTTTACAAAATAATTGATAATTTAAGTATGACTCTATAAATACTTTTTGCAATTACATTTATTTATATATCTTATTTTAATATTATTTGATGTAGCCTGTTTTTCTATCACAAAATAAGTTATGATGTTAAAATAATTTGAGGTTAAGGTTTAATTAGTAAAGGAATGTTTATTAATCAAATTATTAACTCTATTTAGAAATAGATTATTTTTTTATTGTAGTTTGATATATTTTTAAAGACAATAATTTTATGAGATATAACTATCTGTCACAATTTAAGAGATTTCAAAGTTTTATAATTTTATTTATGTCAATGTTTAAGATAATTTATATTTAAATCTATTCTTACTCATTTGTATTATTCATTTTTAATTTTATTTTATTTTTAGATTATTTTCAGCACAGTACCTACTATAATATATAATGCTACTATTAAGAAGATAAATATTCTTTGACATAACAATTATCATTATGGAGAAGAGAGGAAGCGCAGAACTTTTGAACGTAGAACAAAATAATTCTAAAAATGCAAGCTCTGATTCACTCAATTCAGATAGTAAAAGCAGTTCTCTCAACTCCAAAATGGGTCAAGAATCGGTAAATATTATTTATTTAAATAAGTAGTTAATATGTTTTCGCGATCAATATTGTTAATATTGTACTAAACATTTTACTTGTATGCACAAACTCCAGGAAAGTTGGGAAAAGGCATCCCATTCAAAGAGCTTCTCGACAAGCTCGACTTCAACTGATAATAATATAATTTCTGCCTTAGAAACTAAAAAAGAAAATCAAGGAAAAGAGGACTTGGTAAAAATATTAATAAAAGTTTTAATGAGTTTTTTAATTTATTTCAGTTAAAGTTATTATTTATTACCAAATGCTTCTTAAATTTTTATTTTTGTAATTGTTAAAAAATATTTAATTTTGTTTGCACAAAAGAAATTAAATTACTGCATAATTATGCAATTTGAAAATTATTATGCACAGCTCTTGTAATATGTATATAAGCAATAATATTAAAAAGTCCATACAATTTTATAATTATTAAAAAATAAACAATATTTTAATTTTCACAATTAATTTATATTATTATTTATTGCTTAGAATTTAACTGGCAACGAAACAGGACCACCTCTTCTAAATGGTGAAAGAGTTCAAGGAGTGGCTCGAGATGTCACATATTTGTGTCCTTATTCAGGACCAGCTCATGGTGTTCTGAGTGTTACTAACTACAAATTACATTTTCGCAGTATTGATAGAGAAACTCCTTATGTGGTTGAAATGCCTCTTGGTGTTGTTAGTAGAATTGAGAAAGTTGGTGGTGCATCTAGTAAAGGTGAAAATTCTTATGGCATAGAGATATTTTGCAAGGATATGAGAAATCTCAGATTTGCACATAAACAAGAAAACCATTCCAGACGAAATGTTTTTGAAAAATTACAGCAGTATTCTTTTCCTTTATCCCATAACATGCTATTATTCGCATTTGAATATTCTGAAAGTTTTCCTGAGAATGGTTGGAATGTATATGAACCAATTGCTGAACTAAAGAGAATGGTAATAATCAATTTTATAAGACACAATATATTAAACAAATGCAAAATATAAGTTTTATATGTACTGTTTTGTATTGTAGGGAATAAATAATGATATGTGGAAAATATCAAAAATAAATGACACATATTCTATATGTGATAGTTACCCAGCTGTTTGGGCAGTTCCAACTGCTGCGACAGATGAAGATTTGCAAGCTTCTGTAGCTTTTAGAAGCAGGGGTAGACTACCTGTTCTTTCTTGGATTCATCCAGAAAGCCAGGCGACAATAACTCGTTGTGCACAGCCTCTTGTAGGAGTAGGTGGAAAAAGAAGTCGCGAGGATGAGAGGTATATACAGTTAATAATGGATGCAAATGCTCAAAGTCACAAACTTTTTATACTGGATGCTCGACCAATGGCAAATGCTGTAGCGAATAAAGCAAAAGGTGGAGGGTATGAAAATGAAGATGATTATCAAAATAGTGAAGTTGTATTTCTTGACATTCCCAATATACATGTAATGAGAGAAAGTCTCAGAAAATTAAAGGGTTATAAAAATTTATTAAAATAAAAATTATTAGATTTATTCTTATATTTTAAATCAATAATTAGTAATATTTGTAAATTTTAGAGTTATGTTTTCCTAATATTGACGAAACGAGATGGTTGTCAGGTTTAGAATCAACAATGTGGTTAAAACATATAAAATGTATTCTTGCTGGAGCATTCAAAATTGTGGACAAAGTCGAAACTCATAAAACTTCCGTATTAGTGCATTGTTCTGATGGTTGGGATAGAACTACACAGGTTAGTCAATAGGATTTGTACTTTAGAAATACTATATTAAATATATTTTTTTATATTATTTTAATTATTTTATTTTAATAGCTAACTGCCTTAGCAATGATGTTACTGGATCCCTATTACAGAACTATAAAAGGATTTGAAGTTTTAATTGAAAAAGAGTGGCTTAGTTTTGGTCATAAATTTCAACAAGTATGTACAAAAACACGTTTCAAATAATTTAAGTAATAAAGTTATTTATGTTTTTTTATATTATTATTCAGAGAATTGGTCATGGTGACGAACATCACAGTGATGCTGATAGATCACCAGTATTTGTACAGTTTATAGATTGTGTATGGCAAGTAAGTCAACAATTCCCAAATGCCTTTCAATTTAACGAACATTTCTTAACAACGATACTGGATCATCTTTATTCTTGCCGTTTTGGAACGTTTTTATGTAGCAGGTAAATATTTTTTACTGGCATATTGTGTGAAAAGATAAAAGATTTTTAATTAAAATAATTGAAATTAATTTAAATAAAATAATAATGTGTTGTCTAATGATGTAAATAAATTATTTTTAAATTAATAAGTTATATTTATTACGATAATATAATGAATTTTAGCGAAAGAGAAAGAGTACAAGAAAAATTAAAAGAAAGGACAGTATCATTGTGGTCGTTTATTAACACACAATTACCACAATATCAAAATCCACTTTATTGGGATAGTCCCAATCACCAGATAGTTTTAATACCTGTTGCAAGTATGCGATATATTAAGCCATGGAAGAGTTTTTATTGTAGGTGGAATCCCAGTATGCGACAACAGGTATGGCATGAAGTTAAAATTATAATCGTTATATTATTTTAATATTTATGTATTATAACATATATTTAACAGTAATATTTATTAGAACTTATGGTTTTGAAATTTATATGTACAATATATGAATGTTAAATTATTATTGGCAATTTTCAAGGATCCTGTGTACCAGAGGACGCGTGAACTTCTAGTCCAAAAGGAGCAGCTGAACAAAAAAGTTGAGGAGTGTAAACGTGAACAGGCAGCTCGTACAAACCGTACGCTTAACTCGACAGCTTCACCCCGGTTGCATTCGCCTGTACACTCTTAGCAGTGTCCGATCGATCAACCACGTTTGCTACTCACCTGCAGCTTTGTAAATGAGCCCTAGACATTGAAAAGCGGATAATTTAAATTCTAGTAGAATTCAGTTCAACTAAAGAAAAGTTTTCTTATTGTGGGTTCAATCGGAATTCTTTTGGAACTTAAAAGAAATTATTCTGCAATTTAAACCTCCAGAAACAAGATTATTTTTGTTATATTAAACATATACTTTTAATTAATAGGTTTAATTATTATTTAATTTAATTATCATTCAATTTTATTTTATTATTATAATGAATTTTTGTACTGCGTTATAAATGTCATAAACCATGAAAAAATACGTTACGCATTTTATACATTTTTATACACTATCACTTAACAATTAATAAATTAATTATGCTTCATTTTTAAAAAGACAAAATTGTTTAATAAATTATATAAGAAAAAAGTTAAATTTAGAAATATTGGTTCATATTATTCATAAATTTGTATAAACTTTTTACTCTTTAGCTAAATATTAATATGTAAGCGTAACATTTAATTATTAATTAAAACAATATAATTTACTTTAACATTTTATGATTTGCATGCAAATATTAATACTCAAATCTTAGAAATATTTGCGTTTGTATGAAAACAGAATATCTACACCCTATATAACGTTGTTCCGAATTCATTTTTGTTCAGCTGATTTTTAATTATTAATCAATGATTATCTTAAATATTATTGTTTAACTCGAAGCGTAATTAATAAAATAATTATAGTTCAAAAACTTTTATATGAATAGAAAATACACTTGTTAAAGATAAGCTACAATTAGGTCCATGAGGTGTAAATACTCCTTTTCAACGCAAAATTTTATACAGCCACATAATCCAAGTTTAATAATTAAATACATTTGAGAAAAAGATTGATGTAAACGTATGGTTAAAATTGAATTACTACTACGTAATTTTTATATTAATTTAAAATAAACTATACTCTAGTCATAAATTTGAAAATATTGAAAATATTGCATTTGTGCCTCGATGCTCTCGAAGATACCGAACGATAAATGGCTAAGGTAATAAATATTGTACATCAAGAACTGTGTTTGCTTATTATTTTCTTTTTATATTACATTTTCATTAAATATCCAAAGCGTAGTTTAATACGTTTACTTTGTACTTGAATTTGTCTAAAGTGTAATTAATAATTAACCAATCTGCATATAATTGTTATAATGAGTAATCAGCTTGAAACAGTATAAAGTTTATATGTACATATATACTTATATAGCTTCAAAATAAATAAATTTAAGCACAATATCATTAATCTTGATTTAATAAAATATAAATATAATTTTATAACATAATTAATTATTTCGGTAAAACTTAGTTCGTATAACGTATTTATTTTTAATTCAAACCGAGTTCCAATTGTGCCTATATAAAAAGAAATTTAATATTTACACCTAATTTAATAAACTGAAAATCATGTAAGAGTCATATATAATGTTCAAAGAATGCGTGTTAGACATTAATGAAGCTGATAATTAAATATTATTGTTTAAAAAACTAAATAACTCTTGCATTAGATCCCTCAGATTTCACATCGAAATTAATAGTATTAGTACGTGAAAAGTATCAGTTACTGGAAGGTAACATTAAATAGTGAATTATGCACTTAGGTCGCGGAACATGGGACTCTGTCACGACACGAACTTCTTAGCGCTCGTGATTGATGATTGGTATTTTGACATTTTGATGCTGCTAATAAAAATGACTGATACTATTATACATATTCATTTTAAGAAAAAATATTTAATTTCATGGATTGCATTGATCTGTTGATTCTCAATTATCTTTTTTTTCAGTGAAATACTCACCTCTTTATAAGGAAATAAAAAAACCAATTCACGCATTTTGCGAATTTTTCAAATACGTTTATGTATATATTTATATATATTACAATCTTAAGGATAAAAACACAAACAATCGTACATTTATACATAAGACGAACGATGTAAAAAAAGATTTGATATTTATAAACGAAACTGATAAACTATATATGTAAAAGAGTTAAAACGATATTCCATGTTTTTCATCGAAGTCTATACGTGCTTTCGGCTGTCAGCTTCATGCTGAAATTGAGCTGATCTTCGAACTTGCATGTATCATCGTTTTCGAATACTGATGAACGAACGCATCATCATAACGGTTGGTGTCTCGAGCATAAGTGACATCGCGTATGAGCACAAGTATGTCACCGTTAGATTTCCTAAGAACGTAGTACCCTGCCGGAGATAGTATCGGATGTAATTAAATTTACGATTGCGATAATTATTAAGACATTCATTTTGTAAACGCTTTTCATATTATCTTAGCGCCATGATTTTTATAAAATAAAGTTTGATTATATATAGAAAAATAAATTAGCTTACTCATGTCGTGGCGAGTAAGAAAAGAAAAAAAATTACCTAGTTAATAATACATCACTTAATTGTTGTGTCATAGATATATACACACACATTTATATTTACATATGTATATACGTGTATAATTTGTATTGAAGTAAATCGAAAAATTGTAGTCGCTAAATTAAATTACGTAGTACACGAGTATTTGTTGCTTACAATGTATAGACAATAAAAGTGTAATTTTACTTTTTTCAAAATAATATACGTGGACAGATTAATAAATACAAACCAATTAATACTAATGAAAAAAATTCATAATGCTACACCGTACATCATTTTAAAAATATTAATATTAAATAATTTAATAAACGAGAAGAATTATTAATTAATTAATTACAATAAGTTACACTTACATTTGGTAAGAAATCGACATGAACAGCTGATTCACTGTGCAAGTAAATTGAATTAATAAGAAAAGGATTCAACAGATAAGCGCAGTACGTCAATCTGCTCAATGGAATCCAGGCTTTGAAACAAAGTATTTTATTTACGGTTCCTGAAAGAAAATATTTTATTATTAATAAAATAACGTTGTATGAAAAAATTAAAGAAAGTTATATTTAAATGTTTTATTTATTAAAAATTAAGAGTCATAAAATTACAACTATCAATATTTTGGTATGGTAAGAAAATTTAATTAAAAAAAGATCCAAATTTCCGGAGATAAAAGATAATATAAAATAATGCTATACCTCCATGTCTTGTGCAACAAGCAATGAGGAGCCAAGCCAAACCGACTGCCCACATGGTTCTGCTGAACGCTACGTAAAATGCAGATAGGAGGATAGGTATTTGTCTCTCACAGAGACCAAATAGTACACTTAAGTTGCAAGAACTACCCAGTAGCCAGCCAAGCACGACTGTTCTCTAAAACACAAATAGAATAACCATCCACATATCTGAAATTATTAAAAATTGAAAATCCAGCATCGTTGTTCTTTTAGGTTTTTGAGTAAAAATTGTACTCTGCGAAAGTAAATTTTTTACCAATCGTATTCGTGGGGTATTATAATCCAATGGTAAATAAATTAATAAGTTAATGTATGATGTCTTTGCATAAATATGAATTTTACATTAAGAATAAGGAACAATAATTAAATTATTATACCAAATAATATTATACTCTTTATCATAGATTTTCAAGTGCGAATAATAAAAAACACAAATCTGTTAGATTCATTTGGAACGTAATGTATTATTGGTGAAATTTACAGTCACTTTGATTGGTTTTCACCCTAAAAATTTAAGAGAATATAGACATATATACCCATAGACAATTACAGATATGTATACATGTCCCTTGTAGAAAGTGAACGAGTCGAACTGGTATTTATTTTAATAAGAATAAAAGACCAGTTTTATCTGATAATGTTTAGATAATGCATAGTTAATTATAGCTGGATGAATTGGCAATAAAGCATACGTATTAAATAAATATCGAATAATTCTTATTTAGGAATCTGGTTCTACTGTAATGTACCGTTCAATTAATTTGATAATAATCAATTCTTTAAATGTACATAAAACTATTTCTTCATACTCTGTTAGCTGTTATAAATAATACTCAAAAATAAATCATTGATATCTCGTTTGTTTCATAAGAAACTTTCGAATGAAATAAATATTATATCAGTTGCAACTGTGATACTACATTACATTACATTACATTATTATCACAATAACTATTACAACTATTATTTAACACGTTTTTTAACTTTATTTTTGTATAGTTACAATTTTTTAATTTATACTCTGGTACTGTTATCACTCATAAAAAAAATATCTAAAATATAAATCTGATGTAAAATTTGTAGAAGTAACAAAAAAACATACTTTTCAACATCTGATTTTTTCTTAGCAATGTATATACATACATTTTTTCTTGTCTTAAGAATGAAATAAAATAATTATTTCCTTAAAGAATAAATAAATAAATAAACTGTCCATAGGAATCAGTAGTAATTATTATAATAAAACTGAACGAAATCTTTTTATTATACAAACCCTGCGTAACGATAGTTTGCCATTCAGTCTTATGATAATGTAAGCAGTTATCATTCCTATTATGTAAGGACCGATCCTTGTCCACGGGGGATCGTATAACACGCCCAGCATGTGAAATTGTTGATCCATTCTAAAAAATGAAATTTTAAATCGAGTTTTTTTTATCATTATCAATGGAGTAAATCCATTTTCATCAATATTTAAATATATTTATAACGAAAAAATTCTTACGTGGGCACGTAATCGTTAACATAGGCGATGTAGCCTGTTATAGCAATCGATCCAATCAATAAAAATAAAAGAATCGCAACGGCGGTATAAAAGAATCTGATAAGAAATTACATAATTAAATAATTTAATAATATAGATATTATAAATAAATCGAATATTAATATTTTAATAAGAATCTTACACTGATGAAAGAATCAAGAGAAAAATTCCGATAGTGAAGAATTGCATGTCGTTTGACAGGTACCAACTCCACGACATACACTAAAAAATATTAAGATAAAGTATAAATATACAAAAAATGCGGTATAATGAAATATTTACCATAGTTTCTCTGCCAAAAAGATTATTTATATAAAGAATATTTCTCCACCAGTACTTTTCGCAAATTTCATGAGGTCTTTCTGTCATATAAAATTGCGAGGTTCGTGCATACCAAGAAGCATTCAGTTGAAGAATGCCCAACATCATCATATAAGCAGGAGTCAAGCTAAAACATACATTTACATTTAATAATCTTTCTGATCCTTTAAATGATAATAAACATTGATAATGTAGAATAACGATGAACAATTACCGAATAAACCGACGTAATACTGTTACTAAAAATTCTAAAACTCTGAGTCCATATTTGGGTTTAGTTTGTTGATCGTCTTTATGAGCAATAAAATACATGTAAGCGACCAAAAAACCACTTAAAAAGAAAAATGTGTCAACGGAGAGTGTAGAATTGCTTATCACTTGAACAGAAAAACCTTCTGCTACTCTCCAGGACCATGGCTTATTGTCTAAAAACAATGATAATTATAATATTTAAGCGAGATTAATTAGATATTAAAGGGTTGAGTATCGGCTTACCAGCATAGTCACTCATATAAAAAATAGTGTGGATCATAATAATCCATACCATTCCAAGGAACCTCAGACCGTGAATCGGTGCTACGGAATCGCTATTCAATTTAGTACTAAAGATCATTTTTGAATTCGTATACACTGAAAAACAAAGCACCAGCTTTCCAAAAACTCCGGGGCTTGGTTTCCTTTTAACGACACATGCCTCGAGATTGTCGTTAAGTTTAATTCTTTCTGATTGAAAAGAAACATTCGTGCTGAGTAAACTGATTAAAAGATATTTTATATTTTATAAAATAAATGTCATTACCATTATTGTTTTCGCAAATTTCCGGTTTCTTTTTTATGGTAAAATTTTTATGTAATACCAATACGTCGTAGGCCGTACCAATTAACATCAATGTCAGGATTAACGCTAATGTAACTCTATAAAAATAATTGACTTGTTTTATCCATCAGGCTTATGATAAAATATACTTATGATAAATTTATAAATTCAAATATTTCTATCATTGTACTCTCGTTTAATTTTACTCAATTAATTCATTCAAACAATCATCTTGGGTTTAAAAAGTAATCAGATTAATACCGTAAAGATGATAATAATTTACCATTAGGGTTCAAATAAACATATAACAAGTTTGGTAGATCCCACTGAGCTATTCGATTAAAGGGATCGACACTTGAAGTAAATCATTGTAAAGTAAATATTAATGACGTATGAGAATTGCCGTTACCGAATATAGACTACTGAAATTTTTATTTCCCATATTTATAAAATAAAAAACAAACCGTAATATTCATTAACTATTTTAATTAATAAATTTTTTTATTTGAATGTTTAATTAAAGAATAATGTATAAAAAATTTATTATTGTGCAGAAAACTTCTAATGAAATAGTTAATTAAAATTATATTCAACAAAATGTTCAAATTAAACAAATTTTATTTGATACGAACAACGTTTATTTCGTACTACCAGTTATATTAATTATTTTTAATCGAATATTTAGTCAAATATATTCGATTGAATATTTCAGTGAATTTCGTAAAAAGTTTTTCAACTAATTTATTTAAAATTACTTACTTTATAAAAATAATTCTTCCATTAAGCAGCCACTGATGATCATCTTGTAAATCTCTTACTTGAATAAGTCGAAAATCTGCCGCATATATTTTCCCAGCAAGCAAACTTCTCTCTTTAAACATTTTTTGTAAAATAAAGCTCAATTCGTTTGTTGAGCATGATGCTGGTAGACAAAGCCCCAAAGATATGAGATCCTGGAATATTGTTTTTCATTATTTACGAAAGTAAAATGGAGCTAAATATATATATACATATAATTCTAAAAGATTAACATGTGTATTGTATAATTCCTTCATAAATAGCAATTTAACGTCTGTTACTTATACTGTTATTTTCAGTTCTAAATAGATATAGCTTTTTCTTTTTGAATATTTGATACTAACAGTTTTTACATATTGGATCTAACGTTCTACATAAACGAATAGATTGGTTATTTATTTCAAATAGTATTTGTACTTAGAATGCAGATGAAAATTTGTTTACAATAATATAGAACGACAAAGGAAAAATAAATATAGATGGAAATAGAGGAAATAACTAACGGGTTTCCAGTACAGAGTCCTTTCATCTTTTTGCCATCTATGTGAGAGTCGTTAGTATATTGTACGCACTCCTCTTTGATAAAAAGAAAAATAAAAATTCGAGAAATGGTTGCGAACCTCGTTTGGTAGTCTCACGTGATATTGAAGCGTGCTGTTGTGCTGGAAATGAGCGACGAAGTAATTGAGCCCGTAGGGTGGAAATTCGTCGTTTACGTCGCGTAGCCGCGAATTGTTCCTCATGACATCGCGTTGCAGCACGAATGGAGCTCTGTTATTGGTATCTAGACATTGGCTTTGACTGCCCAACCAGTAATTATTACCGTAGATAAAACCGGGCTTTGGCTCGCCGCTTGAATCCAACACTAAGAATTTAATATGAATTAATACATACACGTATAAATACATCGTGTAATACATTTCTATATTACAATTAATACAACGATTGATTTTATTATAATTTCATCTAAACGACTCAAACTTTACTTCGATTTGAATGTATTTTTATTTGTTTGAATAAAATGAATAGTTACCGTTTTACTAAATTTATAATTATTGTTTAGAACCTTTTAAATATAAAAAACAGCATTCTACGAAATAAATGTAAGTTAAATGAATAAGATAAAAACAAATGTTTAATTGTCTAAGAATGAAGTGTAAAAATCAGATCAAGAAGATTTTTTAGTTCTTACGATAATAAAGTTTTTTTTTCTTTAACTTTAAGCAGTAGCAGGAATAAATCAGAGTCTCTTTAAATTCTGGTGAGAAAATTTTTTTAAAGAACTTTTCCTCGTTCCATAAATCATTTGAATGTAAAAATTTTCTTTGCGAAATCAGCATGCATAATTCTTAAATGTTACACAATTTATGCACTGTTTGTTATTGACTGAGTTTAGTGAACGAACATGTATCTAAATATTAACTTTTTGAATTTAAAACAAACGTTTGAATATATTATACTTCGATTTGCATGAGAATCAGGTTAAATAACTTAGATAAAGAAAATAACGCGAAAATGTGTGCGATACCTTGTGGATGTAAGAAAATATGATGAATGAAATTAGGAAAGTAGTGTTATTAGAAAATAAAAATAGGTTGAAATTTAATTATTTAAATAATAGCTGGTCACATGATGGATTTACTATATGTATATACATGCATATAAATGGAAGTAATTCATTGTTCGTGGAAATAGGCTGCTTTAATTGACTGTAAATCCGATGTACGAATCGCGGAAATGCAACTACAAGTCCGGATGGAATGCACGTGAAATGGTAGATCCCGTCTAAAAGTGAAGGAGAACACGATGGCGTTAAATGAGTCGCAAAGATGAAACTAGTTTCTTGTGTAACATGTGGCATGTACATTCGGTCGTTCGCGAAAGTCGTCTACGTGCACCCACATACGGATTCGCTCTATACAATAAATACATTTTTTCAATAGTATATACAAGACAATTATTATTTAAAGAGCATTCTCAGAAGAGAAATCTGAATAAATTTAGGCTAAAAATCAAGATGTCTTTTTTTACATATTTAATCAACAAGTTTTCGTAATAATTAGATATTGAAAAATAATAAGTAGTTACAACGCAAGATCAAGATTCATGAGGTGGTAACTACAACTTTTAGATTGATTTTTTTATTATCTACAATCTCTTCCTATACATGAGTGAAAATGCTTAAATTATATCAATTTAATTCGTTTATAATATTAATTAAAATACGAGAACTTATTGAAATAAATTAATAATAAAGCGAGTTCTATACGTGTGTGCGTGTATGGAATTCCCCAATTATAATAAGACCGCTTATAAGGAAGAGAATAAGATAATCTCGATGTCCATTGCATAATATCGCCCGTAATATACATATATACCTATGCGCGTTCGAGTGCCAAAGACCTCTGTTTTATTGCCCACTGTGTAATTACTTATGCATCGACTGGTGATTACGTTTACTCGCTGAGAAATAGATACAGAGATCCAGTTGACCACTTTCTTTGATGTAACCGCGTGTCAACTATATTTTTTTTTCAATTTACATTATATCCGAGTTATTAATCGATGCCGATTCGTAATCGTATTGTATAAATTACACGAGATATTATGCTGTCTTCTATTACGTTTCTATACAAATACACAGCTCAAATAGAATTCGACTATTGGCGCGTGAAAATTACAAGTTTGATTAATTGATTGATAAGTTAATGCACACCGTTTGCGCGTGTAAACGTATACATATACATTTATACATTTATACATTTATACGTTTGCCAAGGATTGAATGATTAATCGTTTTTACGTTATTGAATGTATATTATACCCACTATCTTTAATTACTTGCAATGAAACATTATTCAATATATAAATCATACATTATCAATAATGTTATAAATATCATAATGAATCAAATGTTTCAAAAACTAAATATTAATTATAAATGTAGCTTAAAATGTTGATCGCAATAGCTTCAAATAATTTGTGTGTGTGTGTGCGTGTATATATATATATTCTACACATACACCTACGTAGCATATATTTATAGCATCATTTCAGATATGAAAATAATTACTCCTGCCACAAATACATAATTGTTGATTTAACACAGATAAAGATAATAGCATTTTTTCAGGAATTTATGGCTTAAAGTATACTTTTCAAATTAATAAATCAACATTAATTCTTCGTTTTAAGCATAATAAAGTATGTGTAAATTTCTCCTCGATTATTGTGAACTTTTCTACTAGAGATAAATTATAAAATTTATATGGTTATGCAATAACTTTGCACATTACGGCGTCCTTAAAATTATTAAGGAAAGTTCAAGAATTAATGGTATATTACAATATATAAGAATAAAATAAAACTGTCACTAAACTAAAAGAAAGTGAACTATTTTCACACCTATAAATTCATTTAAAAACATACTCAATGCTAGATCATTAATTTTGTTGCAAAATATCTCCTTACTTTCTCAAATATGCTTATATAAAATATAAATTTGAATATATTTAAATTCTCCATCACAGTTTAATAGAAATTCATAATTAACACAATTAGATATTTAAAATTGCAATAGTTTTAACAAGTTAACGTTTGTAGACAAAAATATTTTCATAGATATAACAGTATATTACAACGAGTTTATTGTAAAATTAGACGTACTATAGCATATAAAAGTACAATCAGACTTTCTATTTACTTCTACAATGGCACATTATCATCACAAACGTATTGATTACAAAATTAATGAATAAAGTCCAAACTTACTTTATACTTCATAATTGTGTATATAAGTAAAGTTAAACAAAACGTATATAACAATTTTCTTAAATAGTTTTAGTACAAATTACACAACGTATTATTTATAGACAAAAATCATACCATTAAAATTTTTATTAAATTTATCAATTATTAACTTATAATATATATGTATATATATATATATATATATATATATATATATATATATTTATTAATAATTTCATGATTTTAATATATACTGTAGATAACGGATTATTAAAATAAACATAGCTATATAATGGGACAATAATGAAACAAAGTAATACATCGCAAGCAAAAGACCATTTAAAGTTAAATAATTTTCGTTATCATGTTACACTTCGATGGAGAAACTTATTCATACACACAGAGTACGATGAGCAGTTAGAAAAATTACAGCGATCAATTCGAATTATAATTTAAATGAGATAATTTAATGCATTTTCTTTATCAATAAATTATAAATATTTAAAACAATAGTTTTCGATATACCCTAAAAGAGTAAACTAAAACCAAAAGGCTGAAAAATTATTAATGAAAAAAAGTTTAAAATAACGAACTTTTAATGGCCCAAAGAGTTCTGTTGTCAACAGCATGGCGAAAAACCTGAAGTTCTTGATGACACGAAGATTCATCGTTATCTAATAATTTAGAACTCGCAACTGCCAGACCATAAGCGGGTAAAGTTCGCCTCAGGATTTCGACGTCTGGATCCTTGCTAGCGACGATTTTAAACGAAGCCAACAGGCCTATCGTAGCTAATATTTTCGTCGCCATGAGTCGTTGTTTGCATGTACAAATATGAGCTGCACTCACCAATCTTTTTTTTCGGTAAATGTGGATTTATGTTGCTCTTGTAACTTAATGATTTGAGATTACGTTTATCTCCTAATAGTGAAGCTGCTTATAAACCCAAATATAATATCGATGAACATTATTAATATTTGAAAAGTTATGTATTGTTTATAGTTATATGTATATATTTTTGTAATTTGTGTAAATATAATTAATTAATAATAATACTATTTTTATTTTATGAATAATAATTTAATCAAAATTGTTTAGAATGATACAATACATACAGTTCACTGAATAAGATACGAAATCATCTTTGTTTTTATTTGATCAATTAATAGTTTGAAAATATTTGTGTCGAAATGGAAACACATTTGTTTGAATATTGAAGTTCTAATTTTGATCAAAATATAATTCATATTCGTTTGTAGAATAATAATAAATAATTAATTCGAATAATAATAAATAATTAAATTTCCAATGAATTATGCAAAATATTTTAAACTATTTAGTCGTTTTTCGGTTGCGTACAAATTAAATTATACTTATTATTTTAATTTAAATTCTATGCGCAAATAACTTTAAAATACCTCAAATACTTTTTATCAGTTTATAGACGCAAATTCATTAAATTTAAAAAAAATGCCTACATATTATTTAAACATCATTGAAAATTGAGAAAATTAATTATCTCGTAAACAAAATTAAATGTGTCGTATAAAAAAACTTGTAAATAGAACGTTTAATTGCACAAAATGCTTGATCTACATAATTATTCAAAATTGATTAATAAACCGCATGATAATGCAACC
This sequence comes from Theocolax elegans, assembly GCA_026168455.1. Taxonomy (NCBI): domain Eukaryota; kingdom Metazoa; phylum Arthropoda; class Insecta; order Hymenoptera; family Cerocephalidae; genus Theocolax; species Theocolax elegans. The sequence continues at coordinate 32,058,327 of CM047426.1, read as the reverse complement.
GGTAAACCTTACCTCGTAAAACATGTAATTGTAGTTTTGTTACCCGTAAAAACATATAAAATTATAATAAAATAAAATAAATTTGTCGTATCAAGAAGGACACGTCGCGTAAAGAATGATGCAAAGGTAATCGTTGTAAACTCGACTTGTCGACGATGTGCCCGGGTATCTCCGGGGCATCGTCGCGCGGGTATTTCGCTAATCCTGCGACCGAACCGGCTGTTTGCTCGCGACAGACCCGACGATCGAAAGGGAACTAAGAAACCGAACATACTCCGAACCACAAGGTTTCGTCTATACTTACAACCCCACTCACTTTCCGGCACATTTCCCATATTACTCATTGCACTATACTATCAAAGAATCACTCTTTCAAATCTACCAATTTAATTGTCTAATTCTCGTTCCATTTTATTTTTATTTTCATATTCCAAAAGTATTTTATTATACAAATTATAATATTATAGCCTCGTTTACATACTCATATGCTACATTTACACGTAAATACACATTTTCATTTTATCGCTTCCACTTAATCGTAAAATCTTTATCAATTTTTAAATTTCTCAAATTGCTTGTCAAGTAATTGAATTACATTAAAAAAATTGCTTTATGTTATAATGTCTCCCAAACGATGAAATCGTAATATTTCTTTTGTCAATTCCAAATTTATTACTCGTAAAAAGTCATTGAAGCAGGTACCTTTTGACGGGATAAAAATTGCTGGTCGTGTAGGTATAATCGTGTAATATAACAGTTAATAGTTGAGATATTATGACATAACCATCCATAAATGCACACGTGTACTAAATACGTACAACATGGCTTTTAGTTTAACAAACAGTTTGCAGTTTTGAGTCCTAAAATTGTGTATAATGTAATAATGTAAATGATGTATATCAGAAAAGCGCAAAGGTTAGCGAACGCTTTGCGAGCGAAGGTGGGGCGAAAATAATCGCGGGAGAAAACGTATTACATAATACTGAACTATGACGGATATCGTTCGAAGACGAGACATTACGTTTGGTCAAGCTTCAATGCTTGGTATTTTCCAAACCTTAGCTGGAACATTATGCATCTATGTAACAATTGCTAATTTTCCGATTATTTAGGTTGGCAAATATAAGGCGTTTCGAGTAATGGCAAATCTTATACGTTACGTATTGCTATAACTATACTAAATAATAAATTTTATTTAAATATTACGTTGAATATATTTTTTTGTAACTAGTAAATGTTGCATTTATAAACCTTTTCTTTATTAAACTTGATAGAGAAATTCCAGTAAATAATGTATGTCTTGTCCAAACACAATAGAAATATATTCCCTAAATATGTTATATAAATCATGCACGTATTTATATTTAAGCTACAGTTTAAAGAGCGTCTTAATTGTTCGTACTTGTGTACTAATTATTCCATTGGCCTCGACATTGCCTCGTTAGCAATTAATAAAATATAATTTTCTCCAAGTACTTAAAACCAAGATAAAATAATATTCCAGTCTCGGTATTACTTTGTTAAATTAAATATTAACACGATGGTTTTAATATCGTATAGCTTATTCTTTGCCATTTATATACCGTGTTACAACAAAGTTGAGGTATATTATTCGGGCGCAAGAGATTAATGTATCGCACTACACTTTCTCCGATTGTTTTTTCTAATCAAGAAAATATAAAGTTGCCCGAATATATCTATAGTGAAAAAAACATCGTGAAAATGTAATATCGTGTTATGTATTTACCAATAATTATAAATTTGCCACATGTAGATATATAACATTCCCGTAATCCCGAAACATTTCCTTGAGTAATATGATATTTTGTTCAAGCTGATTTGGTACGAATTTATACGTACAGTTATGTCAAAATGCAGATGCATATATGTGTACATATTTATATACGTATGCACGTATATACATAAATAAGTATGTGTATATAAAACCGTTTATAATGTAATAGATTACCAGTATCGGCACCGGACGTTACATCGGTAAGATCTTTCCTCCCCTCCTTATACTTAGACCGTCACCTGTACTAACCATAACAGAGAAAGTAAACCTCTCTACCTATATGTATAGCTGTACAGATACCCGGTTTTCAGATGCGCTTTTACTAAACTCAACATTTTCTTTGAACATAAAAATTTCATCTCTTCGTACTTATAACAGATTAAACTCATGGTTCATTGTCTACTTCAATCGTACAAGATATCTAGTAATTTTCGATTACACGTACTAATTATACATATTATCCCTAGTAATAATTAATCATTGTAAATGTCTTAAGTATAATATTATTAAATTATTACTGTCATTTATTAATGGTCGGAAATAATTGATCGGCTTTTCACTAATGTTTTCTTATATATAATAGTTTATTATTTATAAAACTTATTTATGTAACTGGGTATATTTGATCAATAAATTAATTTTAAAAAGTGTGAAAAATTACGTAACATTTAAAACGATGAAATACTATTTCCAATAGTTAATATTTAAAAATATTATTACGTAACATTTTTATTTCAGGAATTAGATTTTGTATCATTCACTCTATATACCTTCTTATCTTTATAAATAATTGAATAAATAGTTTGTAAATAGAGAAAAATGCTATAATGCAGTACATTACAGAATTAAAAATTATGCAACTTAAAAGTTATTTATAAATTGTCATTTCATTTTCATGTTGAAACAAATTTACAGTGTACGGTAGAATCATACTTTATTTTAAATTGATATTTTTAAAATATAACGTATGTGAATGATGCGCACTTCAATTAAAAAAGTATGTTTAAGTATTTAAATAATTTATTATAGCAATACTATAATCATTTTCTTTCAATACATTATTATTTAGCAGTCTAAGATCGACTATCGATAAGTCAGGAAACTGAAAAAAAACTTACTTAAAATAAGTTCATATAAAAAAATAATAATAAAACGCAACAAATACCTCACTCGCTAACACTCGCTTGCTGAAATTTTGATAGTGCATATATATTGTGTGTGTAAATTTAATATAATTTTTAATATAATATGGAATTTCTAAAGCTTTTATTCAATATTCTTTCAATAAATTTATAATAATAAAGTTGTAGTAATCATTTTTCTAAATTAAAAATCTTTAACAAATTAACAAAAACGTACTGTTTCGTACTAACAGTAAGTTGAGGATAATATTTACTATAATCACACGTCTCCACGTACACCTTACGTAAGTCTCCAAGTTTCTTTTATCAATACTTTATCAATACTGAATCAATTTACGAATCCTTCTCAATTTTTATCAATATTTTTAGAATTCATGTTATATTGCAAATATTATTTGACACGGTTACATTTTTGTAGAGTTATGCGAGCGAATAAATTATGAGGTAGCCAAGTTTGAAAAATTGGATTATTATTTTACAGCAACCAGTACATCCTTACATACTTTCAGGAGGTAGTAAATGCTCAAGTATTTATAGTCTTAGATGGATACAAATATGCGTACTCGTCTATCATTTAAATATTAAAGTTGATATTGAATATTATTTTAAATATTTATTTAAAATTAGTTTTGTAAACAAAACATTTTTCTTAAATTTTAGGTCTACAAATTTGTATGGTTCACACATTTAAAATCCCACAAAAAATTAAGATTTAAAAACGTTTCAACAATGTTAGTACATCTTTAAGGTTTCAATTTTTAATGGCCTAAAAATTTAAGATTTACAAATTTCAAGAACCTAATAATCAAACAATTTGTAACAGTCTTGTGCGAACCGTCGCACTGAGTAGACGTGTTTTCGTCCGCTCTTGTCGAGCTAACGCTTGATCGTGGTGATAGTCTCTGTGTTTGTAAACTTTTGTGATAATCAATATTACGTATAGCGTTTCTCCTAGTGTATAGATCAAGCGTCGCTGGTGTCTCTGTTAACAGAGAGCCGGTGGATTGCTGAAGGAAGCGATAATGTCGCAAAACTTACGGGTGCAGTCTACTGCAACCCAGTTGCAGTCTCCTGCAACTTATGCCAATATGGTTCAACAAGAAAAACGCCCTACCAAAGAACAAGCTGTAGTTATGGATGCAATCGATGGATTTACGATAGAGGATTATTGTGTAGCAGTTGGAAATAAAGTCCAACCTATAAACGTTCGATATATTTCCAGAATATCACAAAAACGCATTTGTATATATTTAAGCACTGTAGAATTAGCCGAAAAACTTGTGCACGAACTTAAGGAAATTAAAATTAAGGATCAACTAATTGAAATTCGACCGCTATTCACTAAATATAAGCGCATTTTAATCTCCAACGTACAACCTATGATTCCTCACTATCTTATAGAACAAGAGCTTAAAAATTATGGTATAACTCCAGCATCAAATATAACCGACGTCAAAACCACTTCGCTTACAACAGGAGGTTATCCGCATCTTATGAGCTTCCGCAGACAAGTATATATTCGACCAGAAGATATCGAAAAGCTACCTACATCATTGAAAATAAATTATGATGATATGGCATCATGGATTTATTTTTCCTCAGACAAATTGATTTGTTTTATTTGTAAAGAAGAAGGGCATACCCAAAAGTTTTGTCAAAATGCAGAAGAGATTAATAATAAAAAAACACAGGAAACTATTACAGAAAATAATCACATACCTCACAAGTCAGAAATGAATGAAAAACAAGTAAAACCTTATGAAGTACTTGACATGGAGCAAGATCAACAATTTCATGTATATACAAATAAAAGAAGTCGTATCAGTGATACTTCCAGTAGCATAGGAGAAAAGAACGACTATTCCATAATAAAAACAAAACGTGAACTTAAGCAAACAACAAAGAAATTGAGATCCTCAAAAAACTCATCACCTACTACAGAAGAAATTAAAAAAAAGTTGGAACCTGCAAAAGACCACTTGGCTTTAAACGACTTAAATCTACAGATGGACCTAAACACCACAGCAAAGTTCATTAGTCAAACATACGGGAAAAAAAATATCAAGAAAGTTGCAAATGATTATACTAGTGATCACACAAAATTACATATTTTATTAACTGAAATATACAGTTTAATAAATGATAGACATATGAAGTCGCGAATCACTAAAATTAAAAAACAGTTAATAAATGAAAACAATAAGTCTTGTAGTGAATCGGACAGTGATAGTGTTAGTGATCAAGTTGAGGATTCCAAAATATAGATATAAATATAAATAATGCTCATAAACAATCTAAAAACTAAAATATTATTTTGGAACTCTCGAAGCATTAATAAGCGTAAAAATGAACTACAAGATATCCTTAAAAATATTGATGTGTTAATCTGCGTCGAATCATGGCTTACTAAAAAAGATAATTTTAATTTAACAGGATTCAACTCATATAGAAAAGATAGAGAAAATTCTCGTGGAGGAGGAATACTCTTTCTAATTCGAAAAAATCTTAAGTTTTCAGTTATAGGGCAAATTAACACGCAAATACCTGAAGTGGAGATAGCTGGAGTGAGAATCACAAACACTACACCAACTTTGGATTTAATAGCGTGCTATAAAATTCCAGGAAACACACTGACACAGGTAGATTGGAACTCGATTACTGATAATGTAAATATCAACACAAATACAATACTCGTCGGAGATTTCAACGCACACAATAACAAATGGAATTGCAAGAGCACCGATATGAATGGCAGTAGACTATACGATAGTATATCCCAAAATAATTTATTTCTACATAACTATAATTCTTATACTCATCTAAACGTGCGTAACAATAATAAATCTAATATTGACCTAGTCATTACTTCTATGAATTTTGCGGATAAAATTAGTGTGAATACTTATGACGAAACTTATGGATCTGATCATTTTCCTATACAGATAGATGTCAACACGCAGAGACAATTGTATTGTAAACAAACGTATAAATTAAAAACAATTAAAACTGATTGGAAAAAATTTCAAATTAATTTAAAAGATTCATACTCCTCCTTCTTTTCTAATGATTACGTTTTAATGTCTCCTTCGACGAAATACAACCATTTCTATACAATTGTCTCTGAAGCAATTATAAATGCCACCCCGCAAAAAAATTATAATAATTATGAAAAACAAGTTAAAAATCCAGTGGCATGGTGGGATGCCGATTGCAATAGAATTAAAAGACTTAGGCGCGCTGCTTACAAAAGGTGGAACTTTACAAAAGATCTCGCCGATCTAATAGAATATAATAAGTACTGTGCACTTGCAATACAATTATTTAAAAAGAAAAAAAAAGATTATATTAAAAACTTTGTTTCTTCCATAACCCTTAAAACAAATCCAAATTATGTATGGAATACTATTAAAATCTTAAAAAACAGTTGGATAAAAATAAAACATAATAGTGCAACAGATACTAATTTGTATAAAGAAAAATGTATTAAATGTTTAGACAAAATTGCTCCACCTTGGGTAAGCTATAATAGTAACTCTATACCGGAATGTCAAGGAAGTGAATTTTTCGATAAACCATTTTCTTTCCTAGAGTTTAACACGGCTTTAAATTCAGGCAAGGAGAACTCGTCTCCGGGGTTAGACGGCATTGACTATGAAATTTTGCAAAAAATGGACGTAGCTTATAAGTTATTACTCCTTGATATTTATAATGAAATGTTCGCAAGGAGTGAATTTCCGGATTCGTGGAGACACTCATTGATTCACTTCATTGACAAGCCGGATGGAAGTGGAGTTAGACCGATATCATTAACATCATGCCTTGCAAAAACTTTCGAAAGAATTATTAAAAACAGATTAGAATGGTGGATTGAAACCAACAACGTAATTAAAAAAAACCAATCTGGTTTTCGCAAAGGGCGTTCATGTCATGATAATTTAACAAATCTTACTTTTCAAATCGATGAAGCTTTTTCAAAAAAGAATGATGTTATTGCTGCTTTCTTAGATGTTTCTGGAGCTTTTAACAATGTGCTAAGTGATATCTTATTAGAAAAATTAATTAATATCAAATGCTCTAAGCAAATAGTCAATTTTGTTCAATTTATAATATATGAAAGATGGATACATACGCATATTGAAGGACATGAACTGATTAAAGTTAGTAAAGGAGTACCGCAGGGTGATGTCCTTAGCCCTCTCCTCTATATAATATATGTAGCTGATATAGCTAAAAATGTCCCTAAAGAAGTGACTATTTCACAGTTCGCAGACGATACTGCTGTTTATTCCAATATTACTCCTGTAAGCGACTGTCAAGCAATAATCGAAAAATCTATAAATATTATTCAAAATAACTTATTTAAATTAGGGCTTGAACTAGCACCACAAAAAACTGCGCTAATACATTTTAACAACAAAAATATACCGCCTGGTACAATCAAAATTCAAATCGATAATTGTCAAATTGTATCTACAGAATATACTCGTTTTTTGGGTATAACCTTTGACTATAAATTAAATTTTTCTACACATATCGATGGACTACAGACTAGATGTCACAAAGCCTTAAATATAATTCGATTCCTATGTGGAATATGGTGGGGCTCAGATCCAGATACGCTTATGACTTTGTACAAAAGCTTCGTTCGTTCAATATTGGATTATGGTATCTTTCTATATTTTCCGACCAATAAAAAATATTCAAACAAAATAGAACAAATACAGTACTCAGCTATCAGAACTGCATTAGGTTATAGAAGAACTACACCGACAAATATTTTAATTGCCGAATCAAAGATACCTCTTATACGTGAACGGGCGAAATTTTTGGGAAATAAATACTTAATTAAAACGCTAGCAAATAAAAATAGCATCATGTTCAATAAATTACAATATATAACAGAAAATAAAAAAATAGCAAAAAAAAAAAGAATACTTAATCGATGTATAGAAAGTACGAAAGATATTATAGACTCAGTTATCATTCAGAATAATTTTTCCACCTTTATACATGAATATAGTACAATCTTCACATCGATTCCATATAACAAGAAATTAGGACAAGAACTTACAAAACAAAGAAACCCCAATTTAACATTTAAATCTTTTCTTGACGAAAATAAAGCTTTAGATATATACACAGACGGCTCAAAAATATTGGGTAACCAATTTGTAGGATCAGCCTGCGTGGTTCCAAAAAAAAATATTAAAATTTGTAAAAGTATCCATAGTTCTGCTTCTGTATATACAGCTGAATGTATCGCTTTAAATCATGCTTTTGATTTTGCACTCTCAAACAGCGATTGTAACGTGAACATTTTCACCGATTCCTTAAGTGCACTTCAAAGTCTCGAAAATATAGGGAATGATATTTATATCAATCCTTATATTTTACAAATTAAACACAAATACTTGATATATACAAAAAAAAATCCGAACAGAAAATTAGAACTTTTTTGGATACCAGCGCACTTAGGAATCGAGGGAAATGAGCATGCCGACCAGTTAGCTAAGGAAGCGACAAAAAAAAGCTACTTGAATTATCAATTGGTACCTTTTACTGATACTTTCGAAACAGTAAAAAAAACAGCTTTCTTAAATACAAATATCTATGTAAATGAACAGGGCCAAAAAAAAGGAAAAGAGTTCTTCAAAATTTACCAAACATCGGGATCGAAACCCTGGTTCTTTAAAAAAAAGCTTTCTAGAAATACAATTGTTACAATCAACAGATGCAGAGCAGATCACTACAATCTTGCGGCGTCTCTTTTCAGAGTGAATATAATAGCAAATCCGATGTGTGACTGTGGACACGAACTACAGGATCTTAACCACATATTGTTTAATTGTGCTACGTTTTCAAATCAAAGACAACAATTATTTTATAATTTGAGCAAAATGGGACAATTCCCACCCTTTACTATTAAATCATTTTTGGCGACACTAAACTTGAGAAGTATACGAATAATATGTGATTATTTTGAAAGATGTAACCTAAAAATTTAATACTGCGCTAGAATATAATTTATGTATATTATGTTAATGTAAATTAATCAGTATTATGTAATTCATAATTATTATTATTATTGTATTCATGCTGTATAAGTCCTAAACAGGACTTGGGTAAGCTTTAATAAAAAAAAAAAAAAAAAAAAAAAAAAAAACAATTTGTAAGTTTAACAAACAGTTGTATAAAAAGCAATAATGTAAGTCAAATTTGAAATTTGGATGACTGGAGAACTGCAGAAAAAATTGAGATCCGTTTTAAAATAATAAAGGTTTGTAATTTTTGTAATATTATACTTATAAAATAAAGCAATAATAATTTTAATAAAAGAAATATTGTTTATAACATCACTTGTTAAATCTTTTATAAAAGTAGAATACAATTTTTGAGGATCTTCATATTTATTATTAACAAATTAAAATATAAAAAATTATTTATTTTGCTTTTCTTTGGATTTTCTAAAAACATTTTCTTCCAAAAATATGGTATGTTCCACATTAGACTTTTAGATTAGACTAGAAAATTTTAATAAAAATTATATTTTAGTTTACAATTTTTTTCTCAATTTTTATTCATTAATTCATATACACAATTTTGAAATTTTGACAGCGTGATGCTATTATTATGTTCTATTTCCACGATTTTTTTCACCATATTTGATGAATTATTTCTAGAGATATAAGCAATCAAACATTTTGTACAAAAATATATAATACTTAATATCTTAGGTAATTATAGTTTGTTGAGCTGAAAAATAATAGTAATCGATACTACCAAAATTACTACTATTTCTCAAAATTTCAAGTAGATTAAATGCTTTCTATTCCTGAAAACGTTCGAAATAAAAACCCCAATTTTTTCACATTTTAATTTTTTAAATCAAAACTCATCATTAGATGGTTCTTGCATCATACAATTTTTCACCATATTTGACTCATTAATTTCCAAAATATAAAATATTTAAAAAAAATCACGTTTTTTAAATAACAAAAAAACTAATGGAGATAATTTGCAATCCAAAATCGAGCAGATAGATTTTTTTATTCTCTATAAAGTACTATTGGTCCAATTAAAAAAAATTAATAATATTATCAAAATTTTAAAAAATTAATTTTTCAAAAATCGGATGTTATTTTTAAAACAAAAACTATTTGGGGATAAATAAACAGTCTTTTCCGCAATTTGGAAAATAAAAAGCAAACTACAAACGCAAGCTGAGCAATGCTGTACGAATAGTTTTGAAAATACGGCGATATATGAACACACACACACACACACACACACACACACACACACACACACGCGTCCATACATACATTTACTAAAACACGTGATTTCGACTCTGACTTGTTAAAACATATTAATAACATGTTATAAGCGAGTCGAAAAATTTTAACAAAGCTTCGTCTATCAGGAAGAAAAAATAATAGCAGTAGTAAAAGAATGTTAATATTTTTTTACTTCTATACGTTGAAAACATTCGTGTCATTTTATTTTCAACAATGAAAAATCTCTAAATAACAACAACACAGAATATATATATAAAGGGAATAAACCTTAATATAGTACACGTCTCACGTGCACGCGGAACTTTCCAATCTACTGATACACGTGTACCTACCCTATTCTTTATTATATATTTTTCTTGCGAAACATTTGTTCTCGACAGGATGAGTAAATTTAAACGAATAATATAAAACTTAAATAATTTTATTCTTCCGAAAATACATGATGATTTCTATTATTAATGGAAGAAAAACAATTTTAATACCTACGTTACAGGTTAATTTAGCGTCTATATACAACAACTAATCTGTAATAAGTACATCGTCAAGTTTCCATTTGGTACATTATATAAATAATTATAATATTGAATATAGTAATAAACACTGATGTATAATGTTAGATCAAATTAATGTATTTCTATAAAGACTATGTAATATATAGTGTGCACTTGAAAAAGAGAACAAATCCGCGCATAAAGTATATAATTCTGAATTTATTTTGTCATATTAAAACGAAACGCTAGAGCTTTGAATATAAATTCTTTTAAAGTGTATACTCGTTAAATTTATGTTTCACGTAATTATTTAAAAAACACGGGCTTTCATCAAAGAGCTTTCTGCAAAATATTATCGCCGAATAAAATAATAAATATAATGTATTATACATAAAAAAATATATTTTTGAACCTAATAAATCACCTATCATAAGCATCAATTAAAATATAGCAAACATTTTAAAGAAAAGTTGAAATAATTATAAATTTTTGAGCATATATTTTTAGTAATAGTTTCAACTTGAACATTGATAATTGTAGAAGACACTAAGCACACTCATATACAGCAATATATAACGAAAATAAATAAAATTCGTAAAAATGTCAGGACAGTTGGCCTTTTATTAAAATATTTTATAAAATCCATCGACTATAATTAAACTAAAATGTTTAAATTTGTCAGAACTCGCGAAAAATATTGTCATTTTTTTTCTGTATAGTAACTGAAGTCACGTAGGCGTAACAGAGAAAAGGAAGTGCTACTTCTACACGCAGGTACACAGGCATACGTGTGTGTGTGTGCGCACAAACACATGGTCAGATTCACGCGCACGCGCGCGCACACGTACAAACGTATATACGCGCGAGATTAATTTCGCGTTCCCTCGTCCTTTCCCTCTGCAACAAGTGTTCCACGCGGCAATCGATATCCATGCGCGCGCGCACCCAGACTTTGTCCTTTGCGTCACGAGGCGATATATCAACGATATTCTCTCCATCTCTCTTGTCTTTTTATACACTCTCCCTAAAGGCATAGCTGCGAATACACTGTATATAGGTATATTCCAAACGATCAATCTTTAAATTTTAGCATCGACTTCCCTGTACTTTATTGTATACCTAACTTAATTTTATCCACATCAATAATCGAACTTTGCTGGATTTTTTTTATATCTCGATTCTACTTTTAATTTTACGGAGGTGAATATTCGAAACTGGGTTTCTATGTAATTTAACGATGTATTTTTAAAGCCCGACTGTCTTCGAGACGGGCGAGTACCTGTTGCTAAATTTGTGACACATTAATTTAGGATAAGATTTTTATATTCCTGCTATAAATTTCGAAGTATATTTTATATCTCGCGTTTGAGATTATCACGTAGGTTTTTCTTAAAATACACGTATACTATATACTGATAATTTATAAAAATAATGATCAACCCTTAGTAGAGATCATTTTACTCGTTTTCATCGTATATCATTGTCGCGTTATTAAATACATACATAAAGCTACTTTGCGAAAGTATTTGTAAGCTTTATTAATTGTAAAGAACATTAACTATATAACTCTATATATTAAAATTGAAAGCATCTTTTCAATCAAGCCAATTTTTTTAAAAAGCATAAATGTGTTATTTTCTAATTAATTGAATTGTATAATAATACGAAGTTTAAATTAATTCATTTACAAGTTTTGCTTAGTTAATTGTAGTTTCTAGTTTATTTACGTACTTCATAAGAATTTATTTATTACGTTCTACATAAGAATATTTAATATATTTTATTTATTCATTATCAAAATTTCTTACTTTTTCATTGTTTTATAAAATTCAAGAATTGAAACTAATTACATGTTCGCAGCTCGAGATAGAAAACTAATTTACGGTTGTTCATAGAATAGTTCGAAATAGAAGGAAAGATTAGCTCACGTACTTGTATAATACGTATAATAGTTTCATTAATTTCAGGAAAAAATGTTAAATTGCATTTATACTCATGTCTCTATAATTATAATGAATGCAAAAAATGTAGGTGCAGTTTTTAATATATCGATAATAATTACATTTCAAAATATTTATTCGCATTAGAAACAGTACCTGACTTTTTTTTAACACACGTGCTCGATATAGTTTATCACCGCGTAAAAAGTAAAAGAAGAGATTGATGCAAGGCGTTATTTGCTACTATACGTAGGTGTAAAAATCTTTGAAATACAAATCCATTGAACGCTAGCGCATGGACATTAAACTTTGATTCCTCCCAGTCATAGAAATAGTAATATACGTATATGTTTATACAAACGGGATATGCAGAGAATATACATACGTCGTATCAAGATAAAAGGCTGTTGCAGAATGCAATGTTATTTCTACGGGTCGTTCTCATTTCCTCTTAGAGATGACTCTGTACCAGTTGCCTTTGCTATAGCAGTTCCCATCGATATTCAATTGAAGAATACATAGGCAATCTTTAGAATCAAACGCAATAAATGAAAAAACGTTTTTGACAGTAGCTGGTGTTTATTTCATTAAAATTTATTGAGACCAGACTGACATTATCATTATATTTTAGATTTTGATAAATTATTACTATTGTTTAATATTTCCTGATAGTTCTAATGATAGCCGAGTGTTACATTGCGTTTACGTGCACAGAGAGAAAAGTTTCAGAACATTTTATAAAAATCCTGTAAATTTTACTAAACTTTCGCAAAGGTAGTAACAGACTGCCAAAACCGTAACGTCACGGTAATGTTTAATTTGTTCACGAAATGTCTTACTAATATTTCAAATATTAATAATACATTATTTTTAATTCATTTAAAATTATATTCGTACAATATGATGTTTTAAGTAAACTATAGTAAGCAACAGAATTGCTTGTTTAATTTTGAGCAAAAGTTAGTGCAGTAATAGAATGTTTCACAGACAAATAGTGGTATAGTGTTACTTTAATAGTTAGATAATATACCCTATTTTATATTTCCACATTATAATTTATTTTCCTATAAACTCAAGATTGAACGTAAAATCCCAATAATACTCTATAAAACTACCGGTTGAATCGATTGATCGTGATAGAATTAACTTGTTTTATTCTATAATTTATAATCTACAAATTTATTGATAATAAGTTTTATAATAAAAATAACGAAATGAACAATATCTTCAATTGTTTCGCGTAAATACTTTACAATATCAAGTGTACTAAAAATACCAAATTGTAAAATAAATTTAATCTCGTGAAAACAATTTGGATGCAGTGTGTACAAACAAGTGTACAGAAGAAACAAAAATGAAAATCGGCATAAAATAGCTGTTACAAGTGATTGACTATTCCAACCACAACGTGCGTATTAGTTTGTCAAATAAAAAACATCGATCGAAAGCAGCAGGCATAGTATTAATGAGAGGATTTGCAACGACGAAAAAAAAAATTGTTCTGCTTTTATGTATACGAAAAGGCGTAATTGTTCGCGCAGACGCGATAACCGCATGGGCCATGCGCGCCTGTGTATGCGAGAGCCGGGGGTTTTTGTTTGTTTACGTCATCACCGGTAGGTCAGCGAGAATTATATACGAGCGTGGGTGATATGCGACAGCCTTGCTGATATACACACGTATACATTGCGCCAAGTATTTTCATTCACGAACTTGCGATATATGGGCAACCTACCGCACAATGGATTTATCGGGAATTCAAGAGTTTCCTGGATTTAATTCATGCGCGTTGCTATTAATTTTAAAACTGAGAGCTCATACATTACGGCTTCGGAAGGCGGATACTCAATTGCGCTTTAATTATCCATCAAATTGATGATTATTTTATAATTAAAACCATATGTCCAGATTTTAACGGTAGGTGGTAAATTTTATTGTTAATTTGTTCATTAAAAAATTTTATACTTTAATCATGGAATATCATTGTATTTTGCGTTGCGCAAAATTCGGGGTAATATATAAAAATATTATTACTGTATTGAATGGAAAGTGTTTATACTGGAATATGCCAATTCTACTTATACTGCTCGATTTATTTATTATAATATTTATGTATATTTGTTCGATATTCAATTAAAAATAACTTCTTGAATTTATTTATTACTTCGATTTTTGTACACAACTTTATAATAAATTGAAACAAACTGACCTCACTTCTTTTTATGCCGTCATAGTTATATATCCCTTTGAAAACATTAACGTTTAAGTCCTTTTTTAAACACATTTATATCGAAGCAAAGATATTCTACGCGAAAACGCATTAAACGAAATAAATGAGGTCTTAACCATTTTTGTTTCAAATCCATATTGTTTAATAAGTTTTTAAAACAACAACAAATCGTAGTATGATAAAATTTTTCAGTACTATTGATTACAAAACTTAATATCGTGATACACCGCCTTTGATTATTATACCGTATCAAAAGCGATGCTTCAATTTTCATTTCGCGCTATCTTGTATTAGAACTTGCAAGAAAGTCATAAAAGATAAAAAAGATTCTTAACTCTTTATTTTTATTAGTATCAGTAAGTTTTATTTAAAATATCTTGTAATTGACAATTAACGAAAGGACTTTAATTTTAAGTTTTAATCAAAGAGATTAATATATTCTTAGGATTGAGTACTATTATTTGAAAAAAATATACAACAGTATTAATATTTCGTTTTGAAGGGTTTTCAAAATGAGAAATGCACGTAAATTCCGAACGAACGTTGTACAAAGAGAATATAATTAGTGATAAAATATTTTAAATATATTGTGATTAAAAAAGAGAAGGAGAGATATTTGATTTTTAAAAAAAGGTAAATACTTATGGTTGAGTATTTATGTTATTCCAAGAAGTTTTGCGTGATTCTGCTATTCGCAGCATCCTTACATTATACCTTACTGGGATACAAATTTCTCCCTCGACGATTGATAATAATAATCGCGTGTAAACTTAAAGAATCATATTTAAAGCCGCAGTGAATCCAAAGGAGCGACTATCGAGCCTTAGCGATGAAGAGAGAGAGAAAGAGAGACAGAGAGATATATAGAGAGGGAGAGAGAGATAACGCAATTACACATTGTGTACACGCTCCTCCAGCGTCCGATCGATTTGAAATCCAACGCGCGCACCGCCCACCCTTGGCTCGTGCGCGGCGGCAGTCGGTGGCACCGCTCTGCCGAGACCGGACGTCGCGCTTATACTCGAGCCGCAGAAAAAGTGTTGTACCATCGTTTCCTCGATGCTCAACGAGGGGAAGGCAAAGCATTCCCCGTAACATGAGAGATCATTGAGCCGACTGTCACGCCCAGGTAACCTCTTTTCGTCCGATATATCCAACGATTTTCCTCTTTTTACGTTTTCTCTCTCTCTCTTCCTCCTTCTCTTTCTCCCTCTCTTTCTCTACATGTGTGTGTATGTATATATATATACACACACACACACATATACCCATACATATATATATATATATATATATGTGTGCACTTGAGTGTGTGTGTGTGTGTGCGTTATTTTGATTAAAGCTGCGGTTGGGTCTTGTTTTTATACAGGATGGGGGTGTAGGTTATATCGACTCGGTTATTGCATGTTTATTTCTCTTGTGTTTGCTTATCGGTTTTCGTCCATAAGGGGTGATGACAAATGTTAGAAGCGAGTGTTTCAAAGATAATGTATTCATATTTATTACGCACTTAATCATTAAATTTGCGCATTTGTTTAATTTCAATGTAGTTTTCCATCTTTCTACCTAAATGTTAATAAAAAATACGACAATATGTTCGACATTTTAACACAATGACGGTATGGAAAAATATAATGTTTGGTTAAGTATATTTTAGTAAAAAAAGATTCTCTTATTTATCGCTTCACTTTTAATAACAAATGGTATACACTTTTATTTATAATGCATAATATTTATTATATTTTGATATGTATAGGTTTATTATGGGATATAATCGGATATAATACTATATTATATTCAGCTTAAAATAATTTATATGTCGAAAAATTATTAATAAATTTTGTAAAGTACTATTTCACAAACTTACTGCATTACTACAATAAGTAAACCGTAATTTTACCGTAATTTAATCCCACATATATATATTCTCTTATTATAATGATTATTAAAATGATGCTCATTTATTTGAAAAAGTAACATATACATATATATATTTTAAAGAGTTTACACAGAGTGCATTATGAAGATAAAATTGTTTAATGGTTGATTCACGTCTCTCGTGTAAATGCAATTATAATGGAAAATACCAAGTCATTATAAACTTTTTTATTAAACGCATTAGTTTATTTTCTTTCGTTGATGTCAATTAGAATAATGTTACAATGTATGTACATTATACAATATCGAATATGTTATGGCGTTTCTATATATATGTATTCTATGTATATATACAGTACTATTGTAATTATTCTATTAAACAAGATAATCATTCTATTATTATCTCACTATAAATTGTAAACGAATGTATAGGTATCGCTAGTAAATAACCACTAACTTGGGGGTGTACACGTTTGTTACGAGAACTCATAACGCTATCGTGACTCCTTAGAATTATGACTTGTCTGATCGACTTGCTATTTTCTACTAAAGCACGCACACGCGAAATGACCGACTTACGTTTAATCGCGTTACCCGAATGCCATGGTATCCTATATCGAATCCGGCGTGACTCGTTAACAAGTAAAGTAAAATCCCGTAGTTTAGCGTGGCGAACAACCTGATGCGTTTATAAATTCTCGAGAGGCGCAGTACCTACACTTGCTCTTCTGCGCATTCGATTTATGTTAACTGAAAATGAGAATCCTTTCACTGATCATCTTGCAGCATTTTGACGTATAGTTTGTGTGATCATCCATATGTCATATTATTTTTTCAAAATATGAATTTAGGTTTTAGAAATGGTGATAGATTTTAAACTTTCATATGCATCTATATTATTTTACTAGTTTTAACAAATTACGTTGTTTTTCTGTTTATGCTTTAAGGTTTTATATTGAAGTCATTAATGCATCTCCATTAATTGAAAGTTTCTATCAACAATACTTTTCCTTGTAATCTAATCGCAGCTTATAGTTAGTCGAACAAGGGAAATAGATTAAGCACTGAGCAGAAATTTTAATGAGAGCGCGAAACTCGATTTTTGGCATGTTAACGTAATTTTGTAACCGAAATTCGATATTAGAAGTTTTTTAATTACGTATTTTCATTTTTGCACTCATTGAATAATCCCCTGGGAGAAATTTTAATTTCAGAAATAGACAGTAATAATAATTGTTTGTAAATAGCCCAGAGATAAAATATTTTTTTGGTGCTTTTTGAGGCATAACCATTACAAGAGAGAAGCTTATATATTTTCATCTTTGAAAAATGTGTAACATCAAAATACAATAAATCTTTTTCAAGTGTATATACAAAATTTATGCACCGCGCCTCATTTGTAGTTCTCCCTAATCGTGTTTCTATAACATATCTCAGTTAATTTTTAACCGATTTAGAAATTCATAGGGTGACTTCCCCTAGTAGAATTCAGAATATAAGAAATAGCTGGGAAATTAATAAATGGACAGCGAAAATGGTTAGGTATTGACTCCCGATGAAACGCTTTTTCGCCCATTTCTTGCACATTTATTGGAATGAGCAAAATAAAGTATTCATTTCTGGGTAATGTTCTAAACAAAATGCGAAGCATGTTGTGAAATTTGATCCCGTTTACCATTTCCGATCGAGTCCGGCGATTGTTTGCGTCGTACAAACACTCATTTTCAAGATATTTTAACTTTTATAAATTAATCACTAAATTAATCCGAAACATTTTTGCAGCCTTGTTCATAGCCTATAATGCGCCAGGTATCCTGCTTACGGAAACTAGTTTTACAAGCTTCAAAATACTTAGTTTAATCCTAACATTTATAGATTATTCTATAAAATAGCTAGGAAAGGTTAAAAAAAGCGTTTCATCGCAAGCCCAAAAATATACCTAGTTTTAACCTATTTTTAGTTTAACTGGCTTGGTACTGCTCACTAAATGGATTTCAATTCTACTAGGGTCCTCATAATGGAGTAATTTAATGGTTCTATTTCCAGATATATTCCATAAAAATATTATTTACAATGATCCAGAATCAATTTATGTATATTTTCTCAAAATATGTGACTTCTGCCTTCTACATAAAAGCTTTGAAAAGACAAATGTTCGTTTCAAAATTTCAAATTTTTTTTCTTATTATATTTATATTTTAGATCATAACATTATTTTTGAGCGCAATTTTAAAGACCAGCTGTTACGTTTTTGAACAATGTAACACGAAATTAAAGGAATACTTGTGGCGATTCAGGAGGTCAGGACGAACTAGCTAAAAGTTATTCCAAAAATATAATTTTTATGACGTTCTAAATGGTGTACATAGTTTAAACTCCCCTCCCACCCATTCTTCTAATTAACTCACGGGAAGGACCAACACCTAGAATGATAATTCGCCTCGCACCGAGGACATGTAGATGTGAAAGTACTCTCAGTCAGCACCATGCATACTGGATCCTTCTATGGACAAAAGGAGATCAAGATATATATAGATATATCTATAGATTTCAGGTACACGCCAACATCTCAAAGAGGTTCTGACGGTTGCCCAAAAGATTACCCGAAGCTATTCATTGCTTATTTAATTATAACTGTGAATGCAATCCTAGCAATTTCGAATTAAGCATATAATAAGATAAGGAATGATAATTGCAACTTCACTGAACAACATAGTCAATTGTACAAGAAAGAATGTTGGAAAAAGCGAGGTTATGCCTGATGTAAACATGACACTGAACATTTTCTTTGCAAATACATTTATTTAGCCCAATAATTAAACTGTTACCTTGCAGCACGTAAATAATGCTCGTGCCTCCATTAACCCTTGCGTGCTTCGATACGCGACCGGCCGTCGGCGGGCTGTGAGACTTTGGTCTTATAGGAAACTACGGGATGCGCATGTCCGTAGTCCCGCACGTCGAAGCATATCGGAGCTCGGTGTGAACGATGAATTGCGTTAAATGAGGCAAAGGACGACACTGACAGTGCGACAACTATAGGTGACCGTACCTTTCACGTAGCAACGTTTAATAAGATCAGCCATTCACTGCTTTTTTTTAATTTTTGACGACCAATAACTTTAAAATCTTTTTTTTCATACTTCCTACGTATGAGATGATGCCATGTATCTTTTTAATACCCTTAGCTTAAAAATTATTAATAACATTTTTATATGTTATAACTAGATTCATTCTTAATTACCCGTTTACAAGCTAACATGACAAAATTGAATTTTGTTGAACTAATTTATGTAGTTAGCTTAAATATGTGTTTTCTGTTGCACATTAATTACTAACACATAATACGAAAAAAGTAAAAGAATATTATATGCAACCTGTCTTTTAGTTTATTATAATGAAACTTATATACTTATATATAATAAAATTCTATAATATATAATATAATTATCACGTTTAGCATTTTGAAAAAATAATTAAATATATACGTATTATATACCTGACCTTTTTATACGATTTCAAGAAAAATATAATTCTTTATATTTAATTTAAACATTGTTATGTTTCTAATTTAAATGTTGTAACTAAATATTTTATGCACATATAAATTAGTTGTGTTATATATACGAGCAAACTGTTACTTAACAGAAACTTGTACACTGAACATAAACTAAAATAAAGGATCTAGCATGAACTGCATAATATATACCTGTATATAGAAAGAACTTTAGAGCTGATCTGTATCTAGTTCGTAAATCATAAGTATAATTATTTATGTATGCACAATATACATATAACCACATCATTGATTGTTAGCTTGTAAATGTATATAAGAATCTAAAAATAATCGTCATTATGATAATGTATTGTAAATTTACATTAAAAGAACTAACATTCTAATCATTTTTCGTATAACAATATTGTTTATTAATTTTTGTAAAATTTATACTGCATATTTCCTATTCACCGAAAGACATTCTATCTTCATCATTCAGTTTCTACGTAAAACTATTAGATTCACTCGCTTCTTATTAGTAAATTAATTTCTTAAATTATTATATTAAATTATTACTTAAATTATTACATTACGAATATAATGTATATGTTGGAAAGTAAACTAAGTTAAAATTTATGTTCTATGGATTCCATAATTTTTTAGAAATATTTTAACCTCGATCTTTCTATGCCCTCAAAGTCGATGCTAATCAACGATGAAGGTATGGATTTGGGAAGAAAGCAGTTCAAAATACATTTTCCAGTGATGGAGTAATTTGTAAAGAATTGTTGTTTATAAGTGTTCATTTATTTCAATAATATTCAAAAATATTCAATACTATTTAGGTATACATATATATAGGTAATGTGTGTGTGTGTTAAAATATTAAAGGTATATTACAAATAAGTTCTAAATTAAGTTTTTTTTATATGTTCTACTATCTAATGAACATATTAAAAGTAGATACTAGTCCATATGGGAAAACATTTGCTATAGTTACTATCTACACGTTATCCGGAAACATAATATCGATAGTGATAAAAGAAACCGCGTTCACTAAATTTATATCAAGTATGGTAGATTGGAGGTAGTATTAACCTTTTTTTATTCGCATTGACTTTTTATGTCCAAAAATCGGATGAAAAAGACAATAGTTTAATTTTTGAAGTATAGGTTCAAATTATACAATCATAAAGATAGATTTTAATTTAATTTCTTATAAATTTTACATAAATTCGCAGGTTAAATAAATTAATTTTCACAATAGAGAGTTAAATATATATTTATTTAATAATAATTTATTAAGCGTTTTTTCGGATATTATTCTGTTTTCGCAAAATAACCATGTCCACGCGCGCGTGTCTGTGTGTGTAATTTAATAAGAAAAACACAACGATATACTTATTTCGCTTAATAGCTATCTGGCGTATTGAGTACCTTTTGGCACTCACCGCGTGGTCTTTCCTTTCATCAGCGTTTGTTATTGGTAAGACTGCTACTGCCCTATATGACTATGCAACACTTATACGGAGCATTTTCTCCCCCTCTTCTCTCTATAAAAGCTTATAAATTTTGCGCTTCAGCGATTTTACTATTTTCCTAGTGGGGGTCTCTTCATAACCTTTCATCCTTTATTTTGATTTTTAATGCTTTCCTGACTTTTTCCAGAAAAAGTGAAATTAATTATACCTTTATGCTGTTTTAAGCAGAAAGATCATTTGTTATTCAAAAATTAAATCACCGACGTTTAAATTTTCTTATCCTTTCCGTAACCATATTTTGCGCAATAAAGTGGTAGATATTCTTTAAGCAATCACATTCAAAGTTCGGAAAATTGAAAATTTAACCGTTGCTTTTTTAAACATATAGCCTATAATTTTTTATTCTGCGCATATATTAACTCTCCAGAAGAGTTTCCTATATAAGGTAGTGCTTGACGTTTCACATTTTGCGAATCTGGTAAACAAGTCTGCTAGCACTGTGGCTAAACTTATCTTTTTTAGCTAATTTTTTATTAGGAAAGAAGATTAAAAAAACGAAGACTACTTTCCTTAAATCAGGATTTAATCGGATGGTTCCCAATGCCATTATAAATTTTTTTGAGAATTCATTAATATCCCCTAGCTAGTCTATGCATAACAAAGATTTTAAATTCATTGGGGTTGAAATTAATCTACTTTAAAACCGTGGATGAATTTTACAAAATACGCTTTTCCTTGATTTTAGGTATAACGAGAAGTCATTACAGACATTAGTAGTTGTAAACAAGGAATCGAAGGAGGATCTATAAGTTATATTTTACTCTGCATTGTACAGCAAAAGTGAAATTTTTTTTACTTAGAATATCAATATGCATAGTGTCTATTGTTTGACTTACATTACATAATACGATGCTGTTTGAGAATAGAATTTGGTAGTTGATAATAACAACGTAAGATTCAACATGATTTAAAATTTGCTAATTAGAATAACTAATCTTTCCATTAGACAAACCTATTGTCATCTATTTCTTGGTCCCAGTAAATTTTGTTTTTGCATTATATTCTACGCATATATTCTACATAATCATCTTTAACTTCATTTACACGCCATAAGCCATTTCATAGTATATTAATAGCAATTATGTTCTTGCCTAATTAAATACTAAATTCGTTCTCTTTTCTTCCAATTTTCAACACTAAAATCGTTATTTATCGTCAGTTAAAGTGCTTACTTTTAAAGTTTGAAAATTATGTTTTAAATCAATTTTTCTTAGGACATCGACAGAATTAAACGCCCATCTATGGATTTCCAAACGCGCTGCTTTATTTATTTCACATATTTCCGCAAGTGATTCATTGGCTAGTTAGAGCTTCTTAATAGGTTGTACTTATAAAAGTTTTATTGTAACTTTCCTGCAATAAAATATTTATCACCAAACTTGCGTATAATTATATTTTAATTTTTATACAAAAAGCGAGACTGAGGATATACTGTATTCGCGAGGTTTACTTTATCTATTTTTTTCGCTATTAGCATGTTACAAGTAAAAGCTGATTGAACTTTTTCGAATTCATTGATATGCTTTCGCTGAAGTAAGGGAAGTATCACAACTTATTTATTACTTCTATAAATCAGCATTATATAGTTTAAATCTTGATCAAGAAGCTTTTATTATTTAACAATAGTTTAGTACACGTATTTTTCCTGTGTTTCGGGATTATATGAGCCCTTTAAATTATTTACCTTTATAAACCGTAAACAGAAATTGAAATCTAGAACTTCATATAATTCGGAAACTTTTCTAAAATATCTATTCCTGTTACTATTTTTATATATTTATTTATGTATTGCAAATAAGTAACTATCCGTGTAAACAGATATCACAAATTTCAAGTATTTAGATAAATTAATATTGCGGCAAAACTATATTGTACGGATTCAATTTAATTCCGCGAATTTATATTTCTAACTGCTTACAAGGAAAGTATCCCAACTCCGGGAAATGGATCTTTACCAAACTCTAGGATATGTTTACTACTATAAAAATATAAAGAAACCCGGAGCTACAGACTCTAATGCTCTTTTTTCGCCAAAATCCCTTAAATTTGATTACTCATAACTCAAATACAAATAAAGACAGATACTCAAACCTGAGTTCAGAATAAAGCTGAAATTAAATAAACAGGAGTTAAAAAAAAGGCTTTACTTAAAACGTCTATAACTTTTAAATTATCAAATACTGATATTCAAACTAAAGTTTAATAAAAGCTGAGATAAAATAGATGTAATTTAAAAAAAATTACGCTCAAATTAGTTAGAACGAAGCAAAGTTATAGCCGAATTAAAAATTAGAAGAAATTTTAACAAAAAATGGATACTATAAATTTTATTGATTTTTTAAGCTCAATTTCTTCAAATTCTTAATTCGGCTATAACTTTGCTTCGTTCTAACGGTTTAAGCGTACTTTTTTTTAAATTACATCTATTTTATCTCAGCTTTTATTAAACTTTAGTTTGAATATCAGTATTTGATAGCTTAAAAGTTATAGACGTTTAAAGTAAAGCCTTTTTTTTGTAAATTTTTTTTAACAACATATAACTTTTGAAAAAACGATTGTTAGGGTCTGCGGCTCTTGCTACACGCTGGGCACATAATCCGTTTCCCAAACATATGAGGGTCTCCTTGTCAGTCAATTTTTAACCGATTTAGCTGAGATTTACAGGGTAACTTCGTCATAATGTAATTACATAATGGTCTTATTTTCAGATATATAGCACAGAAACAGTTTAATTATGGTATTATTTTTAATTGTTAAGAAATGGTTGTGTAGCATTATCTTGAAATGTATTAATCTTACATAAAAACTTTTTACAGACGAAATGTTCCTCTCAATATAACAAAACTTTTTCTTATTTTACACTTTACGCTTGGAACAATATTTTTAAAGATAAACAAGAAAAACGGTCATAATAACGAGAAAAAGTACAAAAAATCACGTTTTTTCGCAATAAAACTAAATATATCGCAGTGCGTGTGAATTGTGACGTGATCCGAAGTCGAAGATGATAAGCATATAATTTGAAGTCATGTATTTATTATTATCTCTTATGATGTATATTATATTTTGTAATATTAGGCCAAAAATCCCAAGCTTTGAGAAAATTAATAAAAGTTGAATTGTTAAGTCAGGTATTTTACCCAATACTACAAACAGTGCAAGCACGAAGTGTGAGCTTTACACGGTCGTGCCTTATATGCAAAAAGCGAAGCTATTTGCATCGCTTATACGCTTCGCGACGCGTTCGATCTAGAGCTCTGAATCGGCAAGTCACGGCGGCCTTAAGGCCGAACGTGGCGAGCTAGTTTTTCTTATATTTAAATGTGGTATAGTGACGATAAATATTTAGAAAAAAATAATAGTTCGATTCGATATAATTTATATAGGAATTAATTTTAAAAAAACTTACTCTATAAGGAGTATATTACATATTGTTATATTTATATACGCTAAATAACATCATATAATTCGCCTTGTAAGGTTCTTTTCGTCAATGTCTCCGTTTTTGGTGTAAAATGTTGCAATTAATGTCTTCTCACTTATTACATTCATTTTTGTTTTTATAATCTACACGGTTATTATCATTCAAACAGTTGTACCATAATCTAAAACTTAATAATTTCCCATTTCTTTTGCACAGTTGGATAAATTACCAGATGAAGTAATGAAAATGCCTGCTTTCATAGTGATTTCGACCTGTTTATGTACAAAATGTCAGCCATTTTTTCGAGATACGCTTTATTTTATTTAATTGTATTGTAAATATTGTAAATATCATACACAAAGAAATTATACAATAATTGTGATTTTTTTATATATAGAGGAGGTGACGAAAACGTATTTACGCAAGTGTGGGACTCGGTCAGCATGAGACATACCTACTAAAAACCACCCTCCCATGAAATAATAGCAGGGTTCCTCCTCTCGACTGATCTATCTCTCTCGGGAATCGCCGCAAGGTATTACTTCGATGGGTTAGTCGCGCCACATCGGGCGACTCCTGGTGATACCATCATGCTAACTGATGTTGGTGGGACGACTGACGTTACTGATGTGACTCAGCCGATTCACTACGGGTGTTACAAAGATCACCACAGTATCCCAGCTCTACTGTGAACTAATAAGGCATATCCCAATGTCTTTTGGAGGTATAGGTCCCTTCCCCACAGTCTGGAAAAAATCGCGTTCCTCCATGAATCAAGGATATCAGGACAGGACCTGTTTCACGTCTTCGTCGATGCCAGAGCAAACTTCGTGCTTCCATATATTATACGAAACCAATGAAGATAGCTGCGGAAGCACCCATGGTCGGTTAGCACCTGGGTCAGGTCAATAGTGACAAAATCAGTGTTTTCTACCCATTTACTTTACTACATTTGGAATGATCTGGTGGGTCCAACGGCCTCCGCCGGACGAATATCATCTTTGCTGCCATTGCTCGGTAGTCAAAATTTAAAAGTTCTGGGTGGGGTCCGATTTGTCGAAAGCTCATTTAAAATGGGTGCATTGTTTCGAATTTCTAAAATTAGAAATGCATATTTATTATTTAGAATCAGGAGAAATAGAAAGATCATTATTTCAAAAATAATGCATTCTTCAGTTTTCATATATTTGTTCCGAATATTCGAACTTTATAGTGTAGAGAAATAACTTTCATAATATTTGTCTATTAACACCTTGATAATAGACAATAATGTTGAAAATTATTTATCTACTATTTGGAATTCGAAATATTGCATCTAATACCAAATATCTGATTTTATTACTTTCGAAATAAAGATCATTCTATTTTCTCGGTTCGAAATAATAAAAAAGTTATTCTAATATTTAAAATTTGAAATATCGCACACATTTTGAATGAACCTTCGACAAATTGGACCCCACTCAAAGTTCTGAGTGACCACTGCCTATTTCGAACGCGACTATTGCAAGCCTGCCGCCAAGTGACTGCCGACAAGCCTGCCGACTATTGTGCCTGGCACACTAGTTTCTGTTACTGCTTAACGTATCTGTCCAAACTGAAGCTACATAAGTATACAAAATTACATGGTTTACCATTGTCACTAAAAAAGCTAACTTCTAATTTGTAGTTTTTTGCCTCCCCCCGATATTAGACGTAATGCTGTACAACGTTCTGCAGCAATTTCGTCGCTTTCAAATTTTTCTTCAAGAGGTTATCTATAGAAGATTATTTTATAATTTAACTATAATTTTGTAACATGTTGTTGTATTGATAATGTAGGTTTATTTTCAGTTGACTCTTTTTCCAGATAAATTTTGAGTTCACTCCTTTTCCAAATTAATTTTTAGTTAGTACCCTTTCATTCGGAAGAGACGATTTCATAAAATAAACTATATGTATTCGTAGTTTAAAACTCCTAACATTCGTAATTTTTTGTATTTCCAATTGAAACTTTTCTCATAATTTAAATGAGCTTGCGCTTTAGGGGATGGCAAACCTTTATTATTTGCAATTGAAGGACTCCATGGTAGGGCTTAGCACTCGAAACCGAGTAAAAGTGACGTCCTCGTTACCAAAATTCGAAGTTGTCAAAATTAATTTAAAAAATTATTACCTTGTTGAAATAGAAAAAACCGAAACTTGTAAGTATTTACAATTATTTTTTAAAATATCTTATTTTCAGAAGAAAATTAAAAACTAAAATTTTCTAGATTTTTAAAACTTAAATCGTTTTAATTTGATCAATTATGAAAGAATTTTCATGAAATTTGGTATGGGTATTTAGAATTGCCTACTGTAGTCCCCGTATTTATTCAATGGTAAAAAATAAATTATTTATAAATATTTAATTACAAATCAGTCGCGATCAAGTCGTAAACATATTTATCACCTTGAACAAAAAAAACTATCTAGGTAAGTTTAGGTTTGGGTGGGTAAGCTAAATTTCGAAAACTTCTTGTGAGACATTTGTTTTCAATACTTCAAGAATTAGGTTTCCTCAAAATTTCAGATCAATTCACAAAGAAGTATAGAGATAAAGCGATTTTACTCAAAGCGCGCACTTCGTGTCTAGGCTCGCGTTGTGCATTTTGATTCAATGAATAGTATTTTGCGTTCCTATATATATATATATATATATGTACGGTTATTTATGTCACTGTTTTTAAAGTAAATAAAATAATACCGCTTCAAAAAATGATGAGAAGCCTCTTAAAACGTGATATGATTAATCGTTTGGAAATGACGTGATTGCATGTATCTATGGAAACGGGCAAAACAAAAGTTTGAAATGAAGTGTGCTTTGAAAAAGTATGTAACCTAAAACGTACCGAGTACTTAAAATTAAAATATTTAAAATGAAAAAAAAGAAACTGAACAGAAATGCGCGCTTGAACGCAGGATGGCTTCTAGTAGTTTTTCTATATGTGTTTCGTAACAATATATGTCATTGTTATGTATAATTTATATGAAATGACTATGTACTGAGTGAATAATCCTGACAGAACTTTAAAAAATATTTTAATTTAACATTTGTTGTTTTCCTATTTATAGTTTTTATGTCCCTATTTTTAAGTATAATATTATGTTTTTTCTACAATTTTGAGTATTAGTTGGTTATACTATATGGCGTTGTAACAGGAGCTACATAAAATAGCTATATACTGTTTTGATGTCTATATGGTTTATTTTATTCGAAACAAAAGAACGTAATAATCGTAGAATAATTTTTTTTCACAATGGTCGTTAATTAGTTTATATCTAAAATTGGATTGTATATAGTATAACGAATTATTATTAACAATGGCATAGATTGTGTCGGGAATAAATCGTATGCAGAAATCAGGTAAATAATACACTTTATCTCAAATCATATATCAATGCTTCTGAAAAACATTTTATTAGGTGTAGAGATGGATATTATTTAATGCATAAATTTATAGATTATGTTTAATCATTATAATGTGAGAAATCTACATCATATAATATTCTTCTTACGAAATTAATTTACACTTTATGTAAGGTTTGCTTTATTAATGATTGTATCACCTTAGATTAATAGATTTTGTTGCCTGTAGTAAAAAAAATTTATTATATATTTATTTCTCTATCGCAGTCTTTTGTGCAATAATAAATTTATTAACAATAAAAATGTATATAATTAATACAATTGTCGTTGTAAATAAAATCAATAGTTCGCGGTAATTTTTATCTACTTGATTTAATTTTGTATTTTTTAAAGTAGATGGTTTATATTCGTAATTATTTATTGTCAGTTTGTTAGTACATATAGTAATAATAAGTTTAGAAGAGAGTTTTATATATATAATAATATATTTTATACGTATTAGAGTGTGAATCACTATATGCAATGGAAAAGCTGTAACTAGAAAAAATTCATTGTCATGTAATCATGTTGCCCAAAGATATGTTTTCTTAAAGTGGATATCAAAGAACAAAAAATAATGTACACAAACTATTGGTCAATTGACGACCATCAAGCGCAAAATATTATGTAGTATGATGGAGAAAACTTATATACAGTACGCAAAATTACAAAAGGGAGCAATGGAATTTTTATTGCCGTTATAAAGTCATCTCTATTTATGTTTGTAAAAAGTTTTTAGCAATGTTTTCTGTAGGGAAAAATGGATAAATACAGTTACAAATAAAACTGTGAATGGAGGAAATTTTAAGATTAACGCGGAAATTATGAAAATAATATTGTAAAATTAACTGAAAATGTGAAAACTTTGATGTTAGCATTACAATAGTAGTTCCAATTTCTAAATCTCTTTATATAAAAAAAATTCAAATTAAAATTTTTTTAATGATAAATCAATTACTTTAAAACAACTTTATCTATTATTCTTAGATATTTAATTAGCAAGTATATATATGTATTATGAATATTTTACCACGTAAATTTTTCCCTTAATCTGCCAAGTACTGACGACTACAAACGATTGAAAGATGCAATGCTTCAGAAAGCGTTCTCCATTGTGAATATGAATGTGGATAAAATCTACTACTGCTTAAGCTTCCAGTGAACGCACGATTTTTTCGCAAACTACTGTGGGTATATGCATATTTGATGTACATATTTATCACAGTGAACATTATAGTTACGTGTTAGACTTTATGGAGGGTATAGCTTGAAAAAGGGGCTAATATTGTACACAACAATCATATCACAAATTTATGATACAAATACACGTTGATTATAATTGCGTATACAGAAAAACGAGGTTAAAATATAATTTTACAATATCATAAACTATTTACGTATAAAAAAATAAACAAAATACTACAAATAATTAAAAATTTAAGTAGGAAAAAGGAACAAAACATGATTAAAGCATATAAAAATGTTGTTAAATCTTGTATATTGATATAATACTTGGCAACAGGAGGCATTGCATTGTTTTTTTATTTAACGGGTCACAATAAACAATATCTTTGTTTCATTTTATTAGACTACCTAACTGTTTGAGCTCGTGCTTTATAACTAAATTCTTATTGAATTTCTTATGATGTATTTAAAATTATATGTTTATAAATCCAATAGGAATTTAATACACAAGTAATTATAAGTAGTATAATAAGGTGATGCAAAAATGAAATTTTATTTAGTGCATGCAAATATATTATAATTTTTTTTATTTGATTATTATTAAATATATATTCTAAATATTTACTAGTACTGGTAATACCATGAAGTGCTCCTCACGTATTACTTGTTATATTGTATGCACATACTATGAATGTGTATTACTAATAAAAAATACTATATGCAATGCCGAAGAGAAAAAAATATTTATCGTTCAACATATTTTTGAATATTTGGATTCTATTCAAAAATGTTTATTGAACTGGGAGATGATTCCTAACTAAGCCTTGGTTACAATTACGAAAGAAAATTGTGAAAGAAAATCGAACTGCAGGAATCAAATCAAATTAAATGGCGAAGCAACATAAAAAATAAAGCTGAGTGTGAGAGGTTGTGTATCAAGCTCCTTATCGCGTAGAAAAGATAATGCGAAAACAAGTCTCTATAAAGTAAATTGACGAAGAAAACACAGTACTTAAAAGAAAACGATTACTTGGTAGCGAGGTAAACTTTAAGTCCGCAACAAAACTAATGAAATTCGTTTCTCTTTTCAGGGAGTCATCCATGGGCCGTAAAAGACGGGGCGTAGCGGAGGCGCTGCCGAGGGTGCTGCTATCACTCCTCGTTCTCCTTGGCGGCGCCAGCAGCTACAGGCAAGTCGGTGAGTATAATACCAACCCATCGATCAGCCCTTGGCAATTAAACTCGTATTTTCCGCGGTGTCCTCGTATATACGCACGCAAATCACGTACGTGCCAGCTTTCTCCTTTTCCTCCCAGGACTTCCACGAATATAGGACAGGTTTCCCCTATTTCTCTAATCTCTACGATTATTACGACACGATTCTTCCCGCGCCTTTCTTTTACTCTTCCACCTTTATTCGACTCTAGGGTTTTTCTTTCTTCGCCCACGCTCATTTTATACAAACCTGGCGAATTCGTCGAGTCTTTAACTTTTTATCCCACTGGCTCAGTTATTTCATTTTCTCAGGTATTTCTATACTAAAATGTAAAATAAATGTATTACCTCTATATTTATTTTCAAGTCTTTTTATTAGATTTTAAATAATGCAAATTAACCGACTCACTGCCGACTTAACGGAGACGCATCTCAGCCGATCACTAAAGTTAAGTACCATCTACTGCGGTGACTAGATGGATGGGTGTCCCATCCTCGTGTGACTTTCGAGATCGGTTATAGATATTTTTTCACACTTTACAACGTGAGCGGGAGGCGTAAAACATTCGGGCAAACAAAATGTTTCAATACACCGGCTATCTGGGAAAAAGTTTCCCTATATACACTTATAGGTTTTTCTTTCCTCACGGGCATAACCTCGGCCAAATGCAAGGCAGTGGGGAAAAAGGAAAGGAAGTAACCACCTACACACATAGGTATAGTAGTAGTGGCCCGTATAAGCCCTTAAAAAAGGTATACGGAGTGAAAAGTAAATATTAAAAAAAAATAAAATAAAGCAAAATAAAAGACTGTGCAACTTTGATAAAGGAATAAAGAATTATAGAAGAAACAATCTTACTTCTAGACTGTAACCGATATTTTAAGTAATAATACAATAGTGCGGGTGGTTTTTATTCGTTATATGCCTCCCCCGCCCCCCCCCCCAAAAAAAATGATGTTTTTTTTCATGCAATCGATGAAAAATTTCATGAAACATGATTATCAATATTTATTTCCTGAAAAAAAAATTATATTTAAATAATAAGATAAAAATTCACAAGTATATCTTGCATTATTAGGGACTTTTGAACAATAAATTTGGAAAACAAATATACGTGGAATAAGAACTATGTTGATTTCTCATATTATTTCTTAAATCCAAAAGGGATCACTCGAAGTTTTAGTGTCAACTTTATGATTTTACTATAAAACGTTGTTTGTATTATAAAAATGGAAAAACGGAACATTTACTTTAGAATCAGTAGGTATTATTGTTTACAAATTAAAAAAATAAAATATTTAAATTCAACTTAGAAACTAAGATTTACTAAAAATACTTTTTTATAAATGTTTCTTTGCCTGCTTTTTGACAAAAGTATTCGTAGGGTAGTTGTATAGAAAATGAGGTAGTAGTTGTATCAATATATCTCGAGCAGCTACTTTTGAATAAACAATTCATAGATTTATAAAATTGGAAAATCTTGTTCGTGTACAATTTTGTTTTCTGAGTCAGTATAAAAGAAAATAAGAAATTAACTTTTATTAAAATCTTAAATTTTATAAGTACTTTTAGATTACACGTATGTATGTATATATATTTCAACTCGGTTACGTTTTATCGTATGAATTTAAATAAAACATTTTCAGTAATTTCTTTCTTATAAAAGAATAACGTTTTTAAAGTAATATTTATCTTAGTATTCTCATAACTACTATAAAGCCAAACAAAGTTTCTGTATTGTGATAAGAATATGTTATGCAAAGTAACTATACGTTTTGAATTATTCATTATGACATAGTACCTACTTTTTCACTTTCGTGTGCACTTCTCTGTCCGAAACCAAAACATCAAAAATGGCCATACATCAGCGTTAAAAGTCTACGCATTTTTAATAGATAAGTAATAGTTAATACATGTAATTAAGGACGTCATCTGGATTATAGTTATATTAAATACTTTTATTTATAGGTAGATAGTTTTTATACTTTGAACAATGTTTTCATAAAACTACATTACTTTTTTATGGTACACAAATTTATAAGATTTTAATTTGAAGTTGATAAATATTTACAGCTTCCTTAACTTTATAAATATTACTTTTTTTATTTATTATGCAAATTAAATAATGCTGCAAAGGATATTTCGGTGTGTGTATGGCATTTATACATTTCTTTTTTAAATGCACATTAACATAAAAAATCTTAAAGATGTGAATTTTAATATATTGTATCAAAATATTGAACACCGATATAATAGGAAAAACTTTATTGCATTGAAAAATACAAATGAAATTATTCTTTTTAATGTACATTGCTCTTAATTTTCGGATACATATAAGATGAAAAAACAATAAACGTTTATTTTAATTAATTACAAATACATTGAGAAAAAATGTTCTAAAAGGTATCTAAATGTTCAGGGTACATATTACAGTGCCAGTATGATACATATTCTAAAACAAACACGGTCTCAAAGCGCTCTCATCTGGGTTAAATTACTATCTACTATGGTAAAAATTATAATAGGATAAATTGTAGACAAAAATTATAAAATCAAGCAAATGACAACATTTTACTCTGAAAATTGGTTTTACAAAATTAATATTTTATATTAAAATTTAAGGGACATCACGGAACATGCCATTTGTAACGATGGTATGTTTGATTGTGCGAGGTTTCAAGGTAATTGGTACATTAATCTCGTTAATTAATGTAACATTTATCTTGAAACTTTGACATTGAAATTTCCACCGTAACAAAGAGTAATATTTTGCAATTTTATTTAATTTTCAATATAAAATATTCATTTTTGTAAATTTTTTACGAACATCAAATTGATGAACTTAGATAATATGTTGTATTAATATAGTATTAATTAATATAGGTACAATCCCTGGTAGAATTCAAATCCATTTAGTGATAGATAGATAGATAGATACCAAGCCATACCAAGATAGTAGTACCAAGCCAGATATAATAGAAATATTCTAAAATTAGATATATTGTTGGGCTTGCGATGAAACACTTTTCTTAGCTAATTTATAGAAGAATCTATGAATGTTAGAATTAATCCAAGTATTTTTAAGTGTGGAAAACTAGTTTTCGTAAGCAGGATATCTGTCGCGTTATTGGCCAAAATGTTTCGGCTCAATTTGATTAATTTATAAAAATTAAAATATCTTTACAATGAGGGATTATACGCCGCAAATAATCGGCGGCCCCTATCAGAAATGGTAAATAGGATCAAATTGTACAATACGCATCGAGTTTTTTATATTACGTTTTTTCCAACAAATGTGCAAGAAATGCGCGTAAAAGCGTCTCATTGGGAGTCAATACTTAACCATTTTCGTTGCCTATTTATTCATTTTCAAGACATTTTTTATATTCTGAATTCCACTAGAGGTTCACTCCGTGTGAAAAAAATTACAATATTTTATTAATTGTTTTTTAAATTTTTATATTTCGGTTCTAAACAATTTTATAAAGTTTTAATTTACAAATTTTATAAAATATTGTAATGTTATATTGTGTATAAACTACGTAGTTATAAACAAATTGTATTATCACGTTACATAGAATATTGTATAGAATAACGGCTTCTGTTTCAATTACATATCGTCGAAAACTATCTTTTACTTTTTTTCAAACCTAAATAAAAATATTTATTATTCTCTTATGGGAAAAGATTTTAATTGAAAATTTTAAAGATTTATACATTTTATTGCGCTACTACTAAAACTAATATCCATTTTATAAATTTCTATATTTAAGAAATACAAATTTAATACATACAAATTACTTTGTTAAATTTTTAAAGAAATTTATTAATTATTTACAATATTGGTTGATGTGAGTACATCCAAAAGTACCAAGGGCTATTTTGACTAACCATCTTTTATTGCTTTTACAAATTGATGTTAATTTGGTTTTAGATGCCCGTAAACATCTGTTTAAATTTATGTGTGCAGCTATGTGCAAATTCTTAGAGCTAATGTAACGAACGAATTACTAGCATTTATTAAAGCTATCATGCATTGTCCGACAGATGAAATTAATTACCCGACTTCCAGTTACAATCTGCCGGTCAGGCTCTTCCAGGTTGGCGCACTATGTATTAGTTTAACAGTTATAATTTATCATGATCAAAAGATCTGCGAAAGTCGAGATGGTTTGAACTCAAAATTCTACGGCTATCCTGTCAACGAACTATTATTACTTTATCACTGTGCACTATACGAAGTCGTGGTATCAACAGAAATTAAGTTTGCAGTAAAATCTAAATTGTGTTAAATGACTTTAAATTTGTTTAATGATTGTGTAAATCATTTTTTCATACAATTATAATTTGAAAATATATTTTAATAGCTTTTCAATTTGTAGAAAGTTCATTTTAATTTATCTTGTTGTGCCACTGAAATACTATTAGACAACGACGAAAGATATAATTAGATTTTAGTTTAATTGTCCTGTGCACAAGATCTAGTTGGAAGAAACTTGCATTCCTATAACATGTAACATTTAATTAACTGATTTAATTTAGTTAAATCTTGGACGCGTTATATAAGTGGTAAATATAATTTCTCTATTTCGAAATGAAACAATTTTTGAAGAAATCCATCATGAAGCCATGATAAAATAATATAAAATATAATAATAATATATTTGACTTGTTATAAATATATTTAATAGTACAGTATTGCGTAATAAATTTTAATTGATTTTGTAGCTAATAAAAGCTTAATTATAATTGAATGGTCTGTTACTATGATCAACTAAACAGTACACATATAGTAATAATGCTATGAATGCGGAACGACCATCATTCAAACAAACTTTTGTAATAACTCACGCAAATAAATGCGCAACTCCGTTTATGTCTTGCGTAAAGTTTTATTAGACTAAGCAGTATATTCGGAAAAAAAATAAAGCAACAAAAACAAACACGCATTTGGTTGCAATTCTCAATCTAAATAAGTTCCACTTACTTTTTTTAAATTTGAAAACGGTTTGAATGATACAAATTATACGCTTTAAGAATTACATTAATTAGTATTTGAACATATATGTTGTTATACTTCAAATTGTAGCTTTTAAGAAAAAAGCTCTTAAAATCCAGAATATATATATCTGCTCGGTAATTGAAATGCCGCATTAGTTATAGTTAAAACAACGTGAACAGTTGAAATTTTAATTGAAAGGAAGCATATAATAATATTAATTAGAGATTCCAACAAATTCGTGTACCAAATACGTATAAACTATATAAATTAACGTAACTCAAATATCGATTTCATATCCTTTTACAAAATTCATTGTACATTTTGCAAATAGTCAAAAAGTTTTTAGATATATATTCTTAAAAATTGCAGCTGCAAAAATTGAATAAAAATTATGTACAAACATTGGTCTCAAAATAGGCACGAGACTTATACAGGAACTTTTTCGTTTCACCATTCAGCAAGCGCCGTATTACCATTTAAAAAGTTAAGCTGCATCTGGAAAACTTTTTGCTAAGTAAAAACTATATAGAGTAAAAAAATAAGGACCAAGGAATAGCGCCGAAAAATACACTTCAATCGCCTTACAGTGAGTGTGCGTGAGCTCCCACGCGAAGCTAGCAGTTATCGAGCTGTACATCCCACGCAGCCGCCTTCGCAAACTTTATCCAACCCTCTCTCTTGCGCAGCCTCGCCCTATACTCTATATCCTATACTCTCTTATTTTACCTCTTATTCTTTTTCTCCTTTAAGATATCGCTAATTTTTAATCTTTTCGAACTTTCTTACCCTTTTCATTTAGAATGTATATTATTCCACGCCGCGCGCGCGCATGTGTGTTTATGAGCTTTTTAGGTGTTGAATTTCTTAACAAATAACATTACGTTTTAAATGGAGTCATCATTGTAAGGAGGTTGACTTTTAACTCTTATATCGCGTACGTTCTCTTTACTTTCTTTTATATTATTTGCTTCCACTAAGCTTCTTCGGTATATCTTTTACTTTATCATTTCCATTTACTTTTGTTAAGTTTACTTTTACTATAATGTTATCTTTCTTTTACGCAAGAGCAGTGATTGTGTATTTTAATTAAAGTTTGTATAAAGGGACGGTTCATATTGTCATATATTTTATGTAATGTATTCCTTTCTATTGCTTAAGACAAAAAATACTATTTTCTCCTTAAAGATTTTATGTGAATTGTTTGTCTTAAAAATAAAAGCTTTATCCTAAATATAAAATCTGGAATTTTTTTTAATTTTTCAAAAATTCGAAACTTTTGGGTTTGAAGTACGAAATTTGTGTAGCAATTCAATTATTGATTTATGAATAATTATTCACATTGCAAATATTTATGAATTATTAAATTTTTCAGAATTTAGATTTTGTGACGAACCGTACTTGCAATAAACTTCTTTGAATACGTTTACCAATTTTATAAATTTTTGAGTAGTTTTCAACAAATTTTGCAATAATTACTTTTGAAAACTGCTATACTTGCGAACGTCCTATAAAATATACTCCCCTTTGTGTTATAAGTTTATTGTTCACTTTGATAGAAATGTCTCGCGTTACAAATAGTGCAACATTAATAGATATATACAAATGGGGACAAATTGTATAAGAAACAGATACTTACATGTTACCTCATAAAACAGTAAATCACCCAAGGAAATAATGAAAAAACACATTTATACTTTCCTACTAATAATAACAGATTTATTTTGAATAATCAGCAAAAGCGTGAAAAAATGTATCTTATAACGTAACCGTACAAGACGCTAAGCTAAACTCGTAGCTGAAAAACATCTCAATAACTAAATCGGTCAGACAACTGCATTCATCTGTTTTATATAATAACAATACATTTCTATATTTCGATACTGGTCGATAATCACAATACTTATTTGAATCCGTAACAGTCTTCCTCTGTATAATGCATTTACAATGAAATTCACATTGTTAACATGAATAAATAAATAAATATAATTAATTTAGGCCAATAATAAAGTTTAAATTACTGTTTCATACGCCCATCCACATAAAATTCAACGTAAAGTATTCCCGTGATGACAAGTCACAACACTTTAGCAAACCTTCTACAAGAGGTCATTACATCTACACTGTTTCGTGTATCCCGTTCATGACCATGATAAAAGCTGCTCATATAACCCATTTGGTGTACGTGTACGCAGCTTGTGAGCATGCATAGTAAAATTTAACATAACCAAACTCAGCTAATTTCTTTTCAGTTAGCTAGCCTCTAACCAATAAATTGATAAATTGAAATAGAGTTATATAGGATTTTCTCACCTTACAATTTAATGAAATTTATTTTGAAATCTATTTTGCGACTTGTCCCTCGTTCAACAAAATATTAACTTTATATCTATAACAATTTTTTTTTGGATTTGTGTTTTTTTTAACAATATATATTATTCCATCATGCTAAAAATGTATTTAATTACTTATCAAGTATAATCTGATCTGCTAATATTTTCAATTAACGGGATGTCGGACCTAAATTACAGGAATCTGCACCTTTCAACCCAAAAATTATATGTAAAATATTGCATTAAAAATCTGAAAAAATTCATACGGATAGCTGAAAACATAAGGAAGAGCTTGACGTTTTGATTTTTTAATGAAAAAGCATTTATTAAATAATAATTGAATAAACAATGTTTGGTCGGTAATTATTGATCTAAAAAGGCATCATCTTTCAACCCAAACATCGTGATCAAATTATGGATTTAAAAATCTGGAAAAATTTGGGTATATTATTTAAAACATACCTAAGGGCTTGACGTTCGGCGTTTTTTAAAAACTTTATTCATTTGTTTATAAAAAAAAGTACAAAATGACCATTTTCTGGGTCCGACATCCCCTTAAATGTTTAAAATTTTATCACAATTATTCATATATACATTACAAACATTTCCATTAGGTTTATAAACATTAGGTTTTTAAATTTATAAACTGACCGTTATAAAAATTATTAATTTATAATTTTATTTTTAATTATTGCCAATAAAACTGATTAATAAAATGTAAATATACATAATAACCTTTGAATCAACATTTACATGCTTAACTTAGCACCGACGCACACTACATGTCCTATTCGCAGATGTGCAGCAAAATACCTCGCTACCGAAGATGCAGTTAACGTTTTCTCTTATATTTCTCGGCTGTCCATATTTAACTGACGCACAATTTTTCCTCCGTGAAAATGACGTTAGAAAAGAATTAAAAAACACATTTATTGTTTTATTTATCTGTTTTATACAATAAAAATGTATATATCTACATATTTCGATACTTGCCAAGAATTTCAATACTTATTTGAATCCGTGACATTACTATTTCTCATATTCTTTCTGACAATTACTACAACTAAACAAAAATTTTTGATTGGTTTGGTACATCCATGATAAATTATTTCTTATACCTATATCTTCCATTTACTTTTATTCCTGCTATTTGCTATGTCTTTGTCTTGCATCTTTCCCCTTTTCTACATTTGATATATTACAATTTTTTGAACATCCACTGCACATTGGGATGATCTCAACAATATTTGTACAATATATGTTTTCAAACCGTTGCAATTTAAAAATTATATGAAAATTATCCAAAAATGGGGTGTCGCGTTTTTTTTTTATATTTTTGGCAGCAGTACTCGGAAACTTGTAGATTTGGTATACTTTCCTAAAGATACTGGGTATCGTGAAGTATTTTTTAGTGTATGCACTTTAATTTAATTTTACCTTTGAAATCAAAGAAAGTATATCTTAAATAGAACTTTTCAATTTAAGCGAATTTTTATTTTTGCTTCCTCTACGAGTGTCCTCGATAGTGTCGCTCCAGAATTCGAAATATGAAATATTTAAAAAATGTCTATATGGTACTCTATGTGTATGTGTGTGCATGGTAATCTCGTATCTTTGGTTCTATCAAACCAATTGGACTCTATTCTGGCTCATTGTTGCGTTTTTATAGCTATTTTAAGTTTTATTTATGCAAATTTAAGCTATTTTACGGGTTTGCGCAAAAATTGCGAGTTCTGACAACACTAAGTTCTTCCAGCTTTAAAAAGTTCAAGTTTCAGTTGTGCTTTGTACTCGAGTAAATGAATAAAATGTAACTGGAGGGCTTAAATATGTAAAAGCTATACGCTTTTATATTTCAGACACGATCGTTAAATGTTTTAAAAAATAAACCACTATAATATTTACAAAGTTACTATAAAAATACATTTTAGTCCGATCGGTAGAAATTGGCTGAATTTTTCGATTGGCTTGTTTACATACATAGTACATACATACAAGTATACATACATTTTCAGAAACGTTTAAAATGACTTATTTTACTAATTATTTATAGTATTACATTTATCACCATGATGATATATTTGTGTGTGAGAAATATATAATTCCAAGAAGAGTAAACATATAATATATAGGTATTCTACTTTTGACCTATGAAAATGAAAAGGAATCGGTCTTTTCTTGATAGCTTGCTTTTCCTTCTCTATTGGTATTGTACACAATAAATATTCATTTCGAAGCATTTTTACAATCTACATAAAGATAAAAACAAAACTAAATGTTAGTCATTATTATATTAATTTATTATTTGTATTAATTAATAATAAAATTATTCTTCATTCTATACTATTCTTTAGTTTTCCAGCCCGATTCATACACTCATAAAAATGTCGTATTTTATCCATCAGTACCTGATTATCCTTCTAAATCAAATACAAGCTGAGTACTTATTATTCTTATTTTGTATACAGATTATATGAATATGCACTAGAATAAGAGAAAGATGTTTATCTCGAGCAGATTTAGAGGTCAAATTATATTAGTCAAATTATTTACTAAATTATATTATACCTGTATGACTTGATATTAGTTAAAATACTTTTTAATGTAGTTATAATTGTTAATGTTTTAATTTAAGTTAATTATGTTACTATAAGTTAAGTATAAATATTCTGTTATATTTCTTTTTCTAGGTCTAGTAATATATTGTAATTATAGTAAATAGACTGTTTCATATTACAAAAATTTCTATTAATTATTCTGCTCTTGTCATGATTATACTTATATTCATTTGTTTATTTTGTTCGTCATATACTTTTTATATAAAAGTAATACATTTTAATTTATAACGATAAAACGTATTTATTTGTAGATTTTTAATGATTTTCATTGTTTTCATGTACGTATCTTTAAAAATATTGCTCGAATCAGAGTGTTGCGTAGGAAAAAGTTTTATAATTTTAAGACGAATATTTTGTCTAAATTCATTATGTACGTAAGAATAGTATTTTTGGAGATAATGAGCATAAACCAATTATATAAAATTGTAACAGGCTCCATATTTTCAACAATTTATGAGCGATACAACTGAAAATAGGACCAAAGACTATAATTATAACAAATATACCCTGTAAATTTCAGCTAAATTGATTAAAAATAAACAGAGTTATTTTGGTCTCAAAGTTTCATACATACACACATACATACATACATTTTAGGAAGAGGTTTGGATGAGTTCTAAGTTGCATAAATTTCATTTTTATGTCAAAATATATACTTCTTTGAGATATCACATATTTTGCGATGATGAAAATATAAGGCACTTGCGTGTAACGATCGTGCCTAAACATAGACTGTCCTTTCAAAATTTTGGAAAAGTTAGATTTCAACGTTATCTTAATTATGTATCGTTTTTTAAGCATTCATATCTTAGGTTTAGAACATCCAATTTCAAGCTTTAACATCTTAT
Organism: Theocolax elegans; assembly: GCA_026168455.1. Lineage (NCBI taxonomy): Eukaryota > Metazoa > Arthropoda > Insecta > Hymenoptera > Cerocephalidae > Theocolax > Theocolax elegans. The sequence continues at coordinate 32,016,472 of CM047426.1, read as the reverse complement.
TTTATAAATTCTTTCGAGTAGTTATTAGAAAAATGTTGAGATTTTCAGTTTGTAGAGGTTTACTTGATTAATACGCAAGGTTTTGATATACATTGGAATATCACTTTATACAGATTTGGAGTAAATGAATTTTCTACTTATATTTAATTTTTTTGTTGTTGTGAACATTGTTATTTGTAGAAAATGGATTTTTTTTATTTTTTCGTACAAGATTCATTAAAATTATCTTAAACTTTTTTTGAGTTACTGCAAAAATAGTAAATTTTTTTTATAAAAATTTGTAGTACAAAGATTATTTAGATTTTTATTTGAAAAACTTCTGCGAATTTGTATTTTAATGATAGTTAATAAATAACTAAAACATAAATAAGTAAAAGAAATTAAGGGGGTTTCATACTCAATTTTTGATGATTAATTAATAAAAAAGTAGAACAGTCTGTGAAAAAATAAGAGAAGAGGCGCCTTCGTGTATTGACAATCTAACTGTGTGTTGAATTTTAGATTAAAATGTTATTGCGTTTTTGAGAAAAGTCTTACCAAAAATATCAAATCTTTTCACCTCGTTGAGGTTAGGTTTACATTTTTGGTTAGACTTTTCTCAAAAACGCAATATAATTTTAATCTGAAATTCAGCACACAGTTAGATTATTAATAAATGAAGGCGCCTCTTCCCTTATCTTTTCACATAATGTTTTATTTACAAATTTATTACTAATAATCATGATTGCCGATAAGGTAGGGAGGATAAATATTGACTATGGCATCTCGTTAAGTGAATAAATCCTGAAACAATGTTTTAATTTACTGCAAGTTAAGAGATTTATAAGTTTCAATTGATTGCAATATATTTTTCATACTAGTAGCATGAAGTAATGTTATATATTATACACAATCAGAAATATTCAGAATTTTACTACTATTTTTACATTAAATTTAATATCCAAATTTATTAACGTTTGAGTATAGGTAAAAACTATTTATGTCTTTAAGCGTACCATCATAAGCAATGAGTGCGCTAAAAATTCACTAGATAGTCTTTTTCATCCCTTCTATATGCCAGAGTACGCCGTTCCATATCTTAAGGTATTTAACCCACTATATATTAAATAAACAGAATAATTTTAATAATTTTAATTAAAAAAAATAATCTTCAAAATTAACGTGTTTAACAAAATATATTAATAAAATTAAGCTTTCAAACGAATGATTAATAATCTCTTGATATACAAGTGTATTTATTGGTGCATCCATAAAAATGATTTATAATAACACACACTCACTCGCACGCACACGCACACATGTACAGCAAGTTATTGTTTTGTCACTAATTAATATACATAAAGTACTATTTATAAGGACATACATACACTCCGCATCAAAATTATCGCAACAAGATTTTTCACAGAAAAATTGCCATTTTTTAAATGCTTGTAGCTCGGTCAATTTTCATCGTATTGAGATAATTTTTTTTTTGTAGGGAATTATGTGCACTTTGAGGAAAAAATAATGCCTAATAGCTGCGAGATAATGCCACATTGCTATGTCTTAATCAGTTTAATAAAAAATAAGACTCAAATTGATCTCCACGAACTCAATCTTTATTAAATGCCGACGTTTCGGACGTTTCTTAAACCGTCCCTTTTCAAGGCTATACAAAAAAAAACACTTTTCTCTAGTTTATATTCAGTTTTTTTAATCTTTAATATTAATTTTAATTTGATAGTTATGTGCGATATTGATGGAGAGTTATGATTCAACCAATATGTAAACTTAATATCTCTGCGCCTTTTTTATTGGTAAGATTATGTTCTACGCGAGTTTTGTTTTTATCTTATTAATTTTTGAAAATTGTTAATTTAATAAGTGGTTTTTTTGTATAGCCTTGAAAAGGGACGGCTTAAGAAACGTCCGAAACGTCGGCATTTAATAAAGATTGAGTTCGTGGAGATCAATTTGAGTCTTATTTTTTATTAAACTATTTTCGGACGAACAATAACTTCTTTTACCATCTATGTCTTAATCAGTCCTACCAACTTCTTTTTCTTAAACAACGCAATAGTTTGCACGTTTACCTGGATTACCAAAATTTTTTTCAAAAAACAACATACCACCTTAAAGTAGACTTTTTAACGAGAATTTAAAAAAAAAGTCGACCCTCTACGACTTTTTTTGACCGAGTTATGCCATTTTAAAGATCTTCCTATGTTTTAGTCAAATACCATGGCCATGTTTTAAATGCTTGTAATTCGATCAATTTTCATTGCATTGAGATAATTTTTTTTGTTTTGTAGGGGATTCAGACCGCAGGTCCCTAATGTAAGAAACGGTTCACACAATCGGCCCTTATCAGGGCCCCAATGATGCGTAAGTCCGACCAACAACCTCCTCGCGGTACGCATCAGGTAATGCTGATGTTGGCGGTATTTGACTAAAACATAGGAAGATCTTTAAAATGGCATAAGTCGGTCAAAAAAAGTCGTAGAGGGTCGACTTTTTTTTAAATACTCGTTAAAAAAAGTCTACTTTAAGGTGGTATTTGTTGTTTTTTGAAAAAAAATTTTGGTAATCCAGGTAAACGTGCAAACTATTGCGTTCTTTAAGAAAAAGAAGTTGGTAGGCTTGATTAAGACATAGCAATGTGGCATTATCTCGCAGCTATTAGGCATTATTTTTTCCTCAAAGTGCACATAATTCCCTACAAAAAAAAATTATCTCAATACGATGAAAATTGACCGAGCTACAAGCATTTAAAAAATGGCAATTTTTCTGTGAAAAATCTTGTTGCGATAATTTTGATGCGGAGTGTATATGCATTCGCAATAGCTATATTATAGCAGAGCGATTACCGGGATAAAGAGCGATCCTTATTAATATTATTACTATATTATTGCCTTTTTATTATTATTGTTATTGTTATTAATATTGTTGTTATTAATATATTACTAATCGTTTAACGTAATTCGCTTACGTTTGATCGTGAAATCCGAAATAGATTATTATACAAACGAAAAGTAATTAATGAAATATTCATGAATATCTTATAAGAAGTATAATCGTGAATATATTTATTTACAACAACAAAATAACCTTCAAATTCAATTAATCATTATTTGTACGCAATGTTGTATAATAATATTATTGGATTGGATGAGTGAATATTATAATAATAATGAATTCTGAACAATATATAATAATTATTGATAATTATATATTGATTAATTCCTACATAATTGTTCATATCAAATACAATATCTACATAGATATACTTATAATATTATATTCATAAAAGATTCAAATGCAAACGTTATGCGTAATTTACATAAATTGTTAATAGCAATGTATATTATATTTACTTATACGCATCAACTTTACTTTTTTATAGTATAGAATTATAAAGACTCAAATTTTCACGTACTCACAGAAACACATAATAAAGTTTACTTTGATTTGTAATTGTTGAATCATGATTAACATGTCAAACAAACAAATATATAACAAACTAGGTATGATAAAACATAACTAGTCAATTTAAATGTATCAACCAGACATTTAAATAATATACTTTCAAATACGGTATTTTATTGTGTTCGGATTGTCGATCAGTAATTTTTACACTATCCCAATCAAAGCAGAGAATCTACTTATAATATAATATTAATTTTTGAAACCATATAATGAATGGTACTTTGTGATACGAGAAAAGAAATTAAAGACATAATTTTAAAAATATAAAGAAAATGCCCATAGTAATGGACTCCATACATTGGAATCTATTTATTATACAAATGCTTTTATAAATAAAATATGTTATGTAAAGTTGTTAACGTTACACATTTAGTTTACACATTCTAGCATCAATTTCACATTTTAGAGTTTAAAGTATAATATATTGAATAAAATTGAATTATTTCAAATTGTCTTTTTTTCTCTAATTTTGTACGAAATGGTTGAAAATCTGTATCCTTAGTGAAGTGCCATAGTCAATATTTATCTTTCATTACCGACAAATGCGATAATTAGCAATAAATCTATAAAAGAACTGTTTGTACCGACGCGGTGGCGGAGTGGCGGAGACGCACCTCGGCCGGTCACGGAAGTTAAGCAGTATTGAGCGCGGTACCCAAGTGGATGGGTGACGCTCTCGGTCGCTTGACTTTCGTGGCGAGTTAGGTGTTTTTTCACACTTCACAACGTGAGCGGGAGGTGTGAAACATTCGGATTCGGTGTCAAGGCCTACGCAATGTGACTTTGACACCCAAAAAGAATGTTTCGAATACACCGGCCATCTCGGATGAGGTTTTCCCTGCTTCACAGGTTTCCCCCATCCACGGGCATAACCCCGGGCAAATGCGAGATGATGATGATGATGATGATGAATTACTTTATTTAAGCCTTGGGGTATAACCCTATATGGCTCTATTTAAAATACATTTGTAGTATAAATTAATGTTCTAGTAGATATATCGTAGAATGTGCAAGCACTGAACATTGTAACATTTTCGGACGTGTACAATCAGTTGGTACATTGATTCGGATTATATATTCTATATTCTTATTCCGGTAAGACGCAAGTATATAACAAAAGTTCAAGTTTACAAACAATGCGCTTAGCTTTTTATAATAGACGTAAAATTATTCGCAATAATCACTAATTATTATTAATTATTATTAATTACTATTAATCAATCGACGGTGAAAAAATAATACCCTCAGTTAAAACTCTATTCTCCCAATTCAACTTATCACGACGGGTGAGTTCATTAATTAATACGGTTTTGAAGGATGATAGTTTATCAGGGTCAAATGTGGGAGAGGGGAGTAATAGAGAGATATCATTTATTAGTTTGGAACTAGTGATTGCGAAAGATTTATTTAAGTATTCTGTTCTAGGAACACTATAAAGGAGTAGTTGAGGTGGCAGGCGGGCTGATCTTCGATGAGTGACGTTCTGGCCGGCTAGAATAAACCTCTGGGTTAGGTACTCGGGGGTGTTATAGGCTAGTGCTTTATATGCTAAAGAGAGAAGTAGATATTCTCTGCGTCTCTCAACGGAGAGCCATCCTAGTTTTAAGCGATAGGGTGTTACATGCGCGGTTCTATGAATATTTTTAAAAATGAAGCGGATACAAGCATTTTGGAGCCGCTGAAGTTTAAGGTTGCGTGAGGCATCAATGCTGTGGTAAACTGCACACGCGTAGTCGAAGTGAGGGAGTATTAAGCTTTGGACTAGTTGCTTACGTACGTTGAAAGTCAGAGCGTGCTTGTGGAATCGCAGTGTGTGGAGCAATCCGTTTACTTTTTGGGATATACTTCTAATATGCCGGTCCCAATCGAGGGAGGAAGAGATCCATACGCCTAAGTTTTTTACTTCTGTAACGAATGAGATGGGAGTTTCAGAAATTTTGATTTTGTCGATACTATCCAAATTAATCGAGGAGACATATGGTTTGCTACCCAATATTATAGCTTTAGTTTTAGCTAAGTTTAGGTGTACACCGTTTGAATTTGCCCAGTCAGCCAGGGCCTGAGCATCGGCCGAAATATCGCTTATGCCCTTAGCTAAATCAGCAGGTCGACAATGCAGGTAGATTTGCGTATCGTCTGCGAAAATCATGGGCTTGCAGTACTTCAAAGTGGCTGGGAGATCGTTAATGAAAATTAAAAAGAGTAAAGGCCCTAAGACACTACCTTGCGGAACTCCTGCAGTCGTATTTATCCACGAAGAGAAGTTATTTTTGTCGTCTGCAACTGTTTGATATCGGCCGGTTAGATAGTTAAAAAACCATTTGATGGCTGAGTTTGAACAATTTATATTTCTAAGCTTATGAAGAAGTTTCTCGTGCGGAATTGTGTCGAATGCCTTAGAGAAGTCGAATAAGACTAGAATTGTTAGCATTCTTTGGTCAATAGCTGATCTCACATCTTCAATCACGCCGAGGAGAGCTGTTTGGGTGCTGTGCCCTTTACGGAAACCTGCTTGTCGGTTGTATAAGATGTTATTAGACTCAAGGTAATTCGTAAGCTGATTATGGACTATTCTTTCAAGTAGCTTGGAAAGTTCAGGTAATTGGGCTATTGGGCGTGTGTCTGACGGTGTTAGAGGCGTTTTGATTTTTGATAGCGGTCTCAGAATCGCTCGCTTCCATCTATTCGGAAATACGCCTTCGTGTAATGAATGATTAAAAATATCCGTAAGGTAGGGCAAGATTTCATTTGAAATAAGTTTAATCATTTCGATTGAAATGTCGTCGATTCCAGTGGCCTTAGAGTTTTGGTTTTTGATAATGGCTAACAGCTCAGCTTGAGTAATGGTTTGAAACTGAAAACTAGTGCGCATGCCACTATTTAATGGCATACTTAATATGAGGTCTAGGGTTGAATTTGTAAGTGGTTGAACGGTGGATGCGACTGATGCGTAATAAGAGTTGAGTTCGTCAAGAGAAAATAGAGAAGTAGGAGAAGGAAAACTATTACGCATAAAGCCCAATCTACGTAGTTCCCGCCATCTAGTACGGACATCGACGGCTGATTCGATTTGATGCTGAATCAATTGATTCTTTGCCGTATTAAGTAGGTTTGAAACCCTGTTTCTTAAGTTTTTGTACTGCATAATGGCACGAGGGTGCTGACTAGTACGGGCGATCCTATAAGCTTTATTTCGTTCACGCATAAGTGAACGAATCTTAGTGGATACCCAAGGCTTAGCCTTTGAAGGGAGGGATCGAGTATGTTTAGGAGCATGTTCATTGAAAGTGGTTGAGATTGCTTTTTCTAAAATCGCTACACTATTTAATGTATTTGGTATCGTCGGACTACTGGATTCGATGCCGGTTGATATTTGATGTGTTAGATCGCGTTGATAACTATTCTCAGAGTGATGAGAAGGCGAAATATATGTTTCATCCGCGGGTTTTGGCGAAAGAGGTTGGTTTTGAGTACATAAGAGCGATTCGTACGAATTTGGTAGTGGTAGTAATAGTATCGGGTCGACTGCAGAGAAAGAAACTAGGTGCTTGTTAAAAGATTCTTTTAGATTTTCCACCGATACCGATGAAAGATTCCTGAAGGAAATAGTTTTGCTATCAATTTTAGGTTTTTCGAGAGTTAGCACCAACTCAATCAGATCGTGCCCTGCAATAAAGGGCGCTGATGATTTGTTATAAGAATGGACAAAGGATAAATCATTGATAATAAATAGATCTAGCCAAGTATGGGCCATTCTGTCATGCCACATAGTGTGATGAGTAGGCTCAGATGGAATAAGATGAAGCGAGGCAGAATCTATGGATGCTTTTAGGAAGGTGGAGGCAGCATTTGTGGTCAGCATGTTGGAATTTAGGTCGCCTGTAATTATAACACAATCGAATGCAGATTGAAGCTGGATAATATTATCAAAGAATAAAATAGGGAAGGAGGCATGCGGGCGGCGATAAATAACAGCAAACAACAGTTTTTTTGCTAAGACTTTAATTTCTAAAATAAGAAATTCAGGTGAATTTGTGAAAGAGGGCTCAGAATTACAAATGATAGTGCACGATAATGAGTTCTTAACATAAACACCTACGCCACCTCCCTCTTTACCGACTCTGTCTAACCTATAAAACTGGTAATTATTAATTTTAATTAAGGAATCTAGATCCATATCGGATAGAAAAGTTTCTGTAATAGCGAGTAGATCGTAATCGTTTTCGACACATTGAAGCTCGATTTCGTTAAAGTGAGTTTTCAGTCGATTTGCGTTGATATGCGCAATTTTAAGATGATTACCGCTCCCGCTACTATTAACGCAATGCACGTGCTGTCGACCCGCTACAACTCAAGCAGTGTTTTGCTGACTACGAATAATCGGCAGTGAGTCTAAGTCAGTTACGTTTGAAATAATAAACTCATGCCCCTTCCTATTGTCACGTATAATTATTTGCAGTGCTCTCACGAACGGCGGTGCATAGCCTTTAGCTTTGGCAACTTCTCTCGATTTACGCAAAAGAATATATATTTCTTTCGGCCAGAGTGCCGAGACAAAAATTTTCCCGTTTCCACCGCTGCCGAAGATTTGTTGTGCTGATAGACTGCGTAGGGTCCTGGCTCTCTCAAGAAAAGCGTTTCTTGCGATCGGTGCTGCGAAGCACAACACTAATGCAAACGAGTTTTGATCGGAAGTGTTTGAATTGCCCGCTGAAGAGTTCGTGTTTAACGGCTGGGTATCGACGGGGGGTCTGTGAGGACGGGAAAGCCAGGGGCGAATTTGGAGCACTTGATTTGCGAGACCTTGAAAGTGTATGGCCCGAAAAATAGAAGTGATAGCACTGCTTGTGTCAATCCCGACAGGAATACCCGAAACACGTACCTCGCACGAATCTACAAGACTTTTTTGGTGTATCGGTAATACAGTGAGCGTAGAAACTTTATCTTGTAAATCGGTGAGGTCCTTACGCAAATCTTCTAGTTTCTCGGTATTCATTCTTGTTATTTCGTGTATTTTTTCAAGCGCGGTGACTCTCGATGATAGATCATTGATCGATTTTTCGTTATTGGCCTGGGCGGTTCGAAATTCCGACAAATACGCAGACCATATTTTACCGAACCACTGCGGGGTTTCATCGTCGCTAGCATTATCGAATTGATAAGTAGGCTGTCTCGGATTAATCTGCGACATCATCGATTTTAGTTCCGGAGAGAAATAAGCTACACCGCCGGTTTTGAGTTGCTTGCTTATCTGTAAATTAGAAGGGGTCAATGGCGAGGCTAGCCTTTTTGAATTGGTGGGGGGTGTACATTCGATGGCTACAAGTGCTTGGGTTGTCGGTGACGTCTGTGTGTCGTCGTTACAATATGGAGAATTTTCGACTAATGAAAGAATTGTCTTGTTTAAATCTGCTTCCGAGTCAAAATTAAGAGACTGACAAGTCACGCAAATGCCCTCGGGATTCACACAATTCGAATGGACTTTATTTCTACAGTTTAAACATTTGATAATAAAACTATCGCATACTTTATGGCAACTAAAACAGACTTCGATGTTCATGGCACGCAAGAAGGCTTACATACATGCCGCGACGACACACTGAACACGTGGCTAATATAGATAAGTCGTTACTTAATTAATGTAGGTGTTGACATCTGGCGGTGAAATGCGCACTCGCTAATCGTCGTAGGCAGTGTTGGGCAAACGATTATTTTTCACCGCACCAAGTAGCTAACTTCATAACGTATCGAGCGAAAAGTGCACCTTGTGTCAAACTTCAAGTCATAACGAGGAATATCGCACCGCGCAGGTAACTTCAGACTCGTAATCGAATATTGTGGTAAAAATAATAATTTGGCAACGTCGCTGATAATTCAAAATGACTGCAGATGTAATGTTGACACTTGCTGCCGTTTACTGGAAGAAGAATTGTACTTGCAGTTTAACAACTCGTATTAGATGATCAATAGGAAAGAAATAAATGTAAATATTTTGGCAATAAATATATTATACGTAATATTACAAACAAGATACTTTACAAGCTATTATTTTTACAGATGATATGTGGGTATTTTAGAACTTGTCGAACAAATTTATCCTAGTGTATTTTAGCCTGTTGTTACTACTCCACTTTTAGATTATTTACTGGAAACATTGGTTCGTTCAAGAGTACAACGAGTATTTTTATCATAACAGTACTGTGTCATATTGAAAAACTGGAAGCTTATATTAAAACATCAGCAGATAAATTTCAAGATTTAGTTATAAATCTGCTTTGAGAGATGTAGATACTGAGGCTTGTATTAGTGGTAATTTTATTTTGATTCATGGTATAGCAGCTTTATTAATGCAGATTTACAAAGTTTAATGGATTTGCATAGACCTACTAGAAAAGAAGAAGACAAAAATATTGCAATGACTGATCTTTAGAGATTTAGGAAGTGTTAAAGATTTTGCTTTGAAAAATGAATATAGTGTTGTTTTATCCAATGCTAATACAAGAAAATTTTTAAAAGTTGATCTCGTCTGTTCTTCCATTTTTTGCAGATAATTGTGATTTTTAGGTATTGTATAGCAAGTTTAACATTTTTTACATTTTATCCACTTGATTATTCTTACTTTGGGGATTATATATTTAAATAATTTGTTTCAGACAATGGAAGATTTCATACGAGGAGTTTTAATAAATTAAGAATTTTTAGACTTCAGAATATACTGGGAACTTTTAACATGTCCAGGTTATGCATTACCAATAACTTCATGGAGAACTAATCAAGTATTGGGTAGAGATATTTTGCATCGTCAGTGTTATCCTTTGGTTGTACACACATCTCCATTGTCTTTACCTGATTTTATTTATATGTCAAGAAGTACAATCAAACACTATAATGCAACTTTGTTAAGAAGATGTACTTTAGACAGTGAATCTATTGTTGGTAAATAATCTAGTACTTTAGGAAAAACATTTTTTTGTTAAAAGGTCTATCATTGTAAAGTGTAATGAACATTACAGGAGTATATTTATTGAAATTGATGATTTTAGTAAGAATTACGATAAATCTGATATAAAAAATGCCATGATTTTCCAATGGAAATTTTTTTTTTTTAAAAAGTAAAAATTTAAGGATCTTGAAAAATTTATGGGAAATTTTCGGATTTACAAAGAAATTTTATTTTAAAAAAATACCATAATTTTCAAATAAAAATTATATTTTTAATGAAAAAGCAATTTTTTTTAATTCATGGATTTTTATGGGAAATTGGTTTTTAAAAAATGCAATGTTATTACAATGAATATTCTATATAAAGTAATACAAATAATATAGTGGGAAAATCATGAGATAATTCTTGCTCCGGCTCATTAGCTACGATTTTGCAAAGAATTTCCCAAATAACTTTTCCAATGGTTTTCCAAACAAAT